>CM070785.1:38719062-40174062 GCA_036346955.1 Dipus sagitta | reverse complement strand
TAAAGCAACAAAAACAAGCAAAGAAAAAAATCAAGCAAAGAACAGCGGGCGCGTGAGCGGTTGAAGAAGCTGTGTCTTCATGATTACAGAGTTCTTTCATAATTGCAGGGCTGCTTGGTTTTATCTCCACTCCCTCAAGTCAAACCCAGGAAGCCTCATTGGGAGCCAGCAGAAGGGGGCTCCCTCCACTGTGGTTTCCACATCCCACGGAGCCAAAGTCTCATCCGGGCCTCCGAGGACATGCGCACATGTCCCCTCCTCCAGAGGCATCTGTCTTCCTTTGTCCCAGTCACCCCTTTCCCTCTATCGACATGTGTATGGTGTCGCTCCTTGAATGAGTGTCTTCAGAACTACCCGTTATTTTTCCATGTCTCTTCCTGTAGATTCACTCGCCCCCCGCCCCTTGGACATCATTTTTATCTGCACCCCCCCCCCCCCGCCCGTTATTTCACAGCCCTTTCAAGCATTTTGATGGTTTCTAGGTTTTGCTTTTTATAAAAAGTTGCTACAGCAAACAAAAATGCTGCAGGAAGATCCTATTCGGCAGTGGAGTATTCTGGTGCAGTAAACTTCTTGAGGAATCGCTGAGTTATGGGAAACACATATTTGTATCCAGGCACAGTAGCTACACGTGTGTTCTCCCAGCCCTTGGGAGCTGGAAGCAAAAAGGTTAGGAGTTCAAGATTGGCCACATAGTGAGTTCCTCCTGGGCTACATGAGATCCTGTTTTTAAATAAGCAAAACATGGAGGCTGGAGAGATTGCTTAGGGGTTAAGGCACTTGGCAACAAAGCCAAAGGACCCAGGTTCAGTTCCCCAGTACCCACATGGTGGGAACATGTGTCTGGAGTCCCTTTGCAATGGCTGGAGGTCCTGGTGTGTCCATACTCTCTCTCTCTCTCACTATCTGCTTCTTTCTCTCTCCCTCTCTCTCTCAAATAAATAAAATATTTGAAAAAAAAAAAAAGCAAAACAAACAAACCAAACTAGGAAAAGAAACACATATTTACATTTTGGTAGCCAATACCAAATCTCTTACAAAATGGTTATGTAGGGCTGGAGAGATGGCTTAGCAGTTAAGCGCTTGCCTGCGAAGCCTAAGGACACCCCCACTCCTGTTCGAGGCTTGATTCCCCAGGACCCATGTAAGCCAGATGCACAAAGGGGCGCATGCATCTGGAGTTCGTTTGCAGTGGCTGGAGGCCCTGGCATGCCCATTCTCTCTCTCTCTTTCTCTATCTGTCTCTTTCTCTCTCTGTCTGTCGCTCTCAAATAAATAAATAAAAATGAACAAAAAAAATGTTATATACCTATTTGGATACTCAGCACCAACACTAGCATAGTGGCATAGGCAATGTAAGGAAGCCATTTTTTTTTTTAATATTTATTTGCAAGGAGAGAGAGAGAGAGAGAGAGAGAGAGAGAGAGACGAGCCAGGGCCCCCAGCCATTGCAAATGAACTCCAGATGCATGTGCCACTTTGTGTATCTGGCTTTATGTGTGTACAGGGGATTTGAACCCAGGTCGTTAGGCTTTGTAGGCAAGCACCTTAACCGCTGAGCCATCTCTCCAGCTCCCAGGAAGCCATTTTTATATGGATTCCTTTGCTTTCCCCCAAGTTGGTCCAACAGGAGAAACGGTTCCTGGGCCAGGGACCAGGAGAGAGGCAGCTTTCACCTCCTGACCTTTAACCTCTCCTCCCTGGGTTCTGGTTGTGAAAAGGCAGAGAGGTGCTATGGGTGCTTCCCCCCGCCCCCCACACAGGCAGACTCCCTTTATCTCCCTCTGGCTCTCCCGCTTCCCCACAGTCAGTGAACTGGCCGGCCTGTTCCCACTAGGCCTTAAATGCTAAAAAAAAAAAAAAAAAAAATGGTGAGAACCCTTCTGTGCCTCTTGGGGATGTTCTTCGAGTTGGTGAAAACCCCTTTGGGATAAAGGCGCAAACACGCATAAATCCAAGCTTAAAAGTACAACTCCATTAATAACGGCCCTGGGGAAATGCCAAAATATAATGTTACAATGTCAACAAACGTCTCGTCGTCGCTCATTCAGAAACTTGACACTTCTCTTTTCGGATTCGGATTTCCCAAGATTGGGTTTTAAGCTGACAACTTTCCATGTTGTCACGTTCATTTCTTCAGCCCTAGTTGCTGGGGGCCGGCGGAAGGGCAGAGACAACCTCTCCCCTTCGCTGTGCCTTTGGTCAGGATCCCCCGGTGCATTTATTGTACTCAGTACGTGGCATGCCTGTCCCTGGGGGTAGTATTCGAATAAAATCTGGGGTCAGGGCTGGAGAGATGGCTTAGCGGTTAAGCGCTTGCCTGTGAAGCCTGAGGACCCCGGTTCGAGGCTCGATTCCCCAGGACCCACGTTAGCCAGATGCACAAGGGGGTGCACGCGTCTGGAGTTCGTTTGCAGTGGCTGGAGGCTCTGGGGCGCCCATTCTCTCTCTCTATCTGCCTCTTTCTCTCTCTGTCTGTTGCGCTCAAATAAATAAATAAAAAATTAAAAAAAAATCTGGGTCAGGCATCCTAATTATTATTTAACTGCCACCCATTCCCACACTTAGCTAACTTTACACGAACACTACGAGGTCCAGGTCTTCAGTTAACTGGTGATCCACTGGTTCCAAGGGAGGCAGTCTATTTTTCACCCTACAGAGTGCCCCGAAAAAAAGGGTGGTCTTGGACTGGAGAGATGGTTCAGTGGTTAAAGGCATTTGCTTGCAAACCTAACAGCCCAGGTTCAGTTCCCCAGTACCCATGTAAAGCCAGATGCACAAAGTGGTGCATGCATTTGGAGTTCTCGTGGTGGCAGGAGGCCTTGGCACACCCATACACACAATCTCTCTCTGTGTCTGCCTTTCTCTCTCTCAAATGAATAAATTAAAGCCGGGCGTGGTGGCGCACGCCTTTAATCCCAGCACTCGGGAGGCAGAGGTAGAAGGATCGCTGTGAGTTCGAGGCCACCCTGAGACTACATAGTGAATTCCAGGTCAGCCTGGACTAGAGTGAGACTCTACCTCACAAAAAAAAAAAAAAAAAAAAAAAAAAAATTTTTTTTTTTTTTTTTAAAGAATGTGGTCGTTTCCTGCTAGTATGCAAAATAGACTTCCCAACATCAGGAACTAAGTGCATAAGCTACTTTATACCATGTAAAGCTCAGCAAGGGGGACACACAGGTCCCTGGGCTGTGCAGTGCCTCTGCCCAGCAGATGTGTGGACCCTTGAGCTATGGGGAGTCACTGCTCACTTCCCGACTGACTCCAGTTTCTGCCCTGTAGCACCGTGAGCCCCACTGAGTGATCTTGCCAGAGCCAGTGCCTGGCATCGCTCTCCTGAGCCTAGAGGCCTGTGGTCCAGATGGTGTGAGGCTAGGGGCTTGCGAAAGGAGACCCAGTTCTGTCCCTAGCTAACTCACACACTCAGTTCTTTGGGCTGCATGACAGTGACTAGAAATTGCTTTGGTCTTAGGTATGATGTGGGTTTGTTTGCTGTGGCGTATGTTTTCCATGTGTGCATATATGTATGTGGAGGTGCACGTATGTGTGGGTATGTGGAGGCCTTGTTGTGTAAGTACCACCATGCCCGTTATTTTACATGGGCACTGGAGATGGATTGAATATGGGTACTGTGCTTGCTAGGCAAGCACTTCACCACATGAGCTATCTCCACAGTTTGATGAGGGTTTGATTTTATTGTAAAAAAATTTTTTTTTCTTAGGGTTGGAGAGATGGCTCATTGGTTAAAGGTAGTTGCCTGCAAAGCCTGAAGGCCTAGGTTCAATTCCCCAGGACCCACATAAAGCCAGATGCACAAAGTGATACAGCTAGCATTTGTTTGCAGGGTCTGGCACACCCATTTTCTCTCCTCCTCTCTCTCAAACACATAAATAACCATTAAAATAAGTTTGTTTTTTTTTGAGGTAGGGTCTCACTCTAGCCCATGCTGGACCTGGAATTCACTATGTAGTCTCAGGGTGGCCTCAAACTCATGAAGATTCTCTTACCTCTGCCTCCCTAGTGTTGGGAATACAAATTTGAGCCACCACGCCCAGCCTAAAAATATATTTGTGTTTTTATTTATTTATGTATTTGAGAGCAACAGACAGAAAAAGAGGCAGAGAGAGAGAGAGAATGGGCGCGCCAGGGCCTCCAGCCACTGCAAATGAACTCCAGATGCATGCGCCACCTTGTGCATCTGGCTTATGTGGGTCCTGGGGAATCAAGCCTTGAACCAGGGTCCTTAGGCTTCACAGGCAAACACTTAGCCGCTAAGCCATCTCTCCAGCCCACTGAAAAAATATTTTTTTAAAGTTTATTTCTGGGTAAGGAGATGATGATGGCTCAGCAGTTACAGGCACTTGCTTGCAAAGCCTGATGGCCCAGGTTTGAGTCCCCAGTACCCACATAAAGCAAGAGGCCTTTTACACCTGCACTTTCTGTCTTTCTCTCCCTCTCTCTTACAAATAATGAAATAAAGTCTGTTTTTAAATTTATTTATTAACATGTGTGTGTGGATGGGTGTGCAAGGGCCTCTTACCTCTGTAAACTAATGGCAGACGCTCACACCACTTTTTTTTTTTGTGGCTGGCTTATGTGGGCAGCTTGGGAATTGAACCACGGGCTGGCAGGCTTTGTAAGCAAGTGTCTTTTACCTCTGTGCTGTCTTTCTAGCCTCTAAAATTTTTATCTAGCTCAGGCTGGTCCGGAACTCAAGGTCCTCCTGCCTCAGCCTTTGGAGTGCTGGGGTTATAGGTGTATGTCATCACACGGGGCGTTTTGAGGGTTTAAATTAAGGAGGTGCAGTGGTCCAGGACTTTGAGTGGTCTGGGCTACATTGTGAGACTGTCTCAGAAAACAAACAACAAAATAACTTGAACTTGGAGCAAGATGTGTACACACACACACACACCTCTGTAATCCCAGTACTTTGGAGGCTAAGGAAAGAAGACCAAGTTCAAGGCTAGCCTGGACTAAGTAAATACCCAGACTCGAGCTTAAGAGCAAACAGAAACATCAACAAGAAAAGAATTTTAACTTGATAATACGATTAGATTTAATGGCCGTAAGTATCCAACAATGACATCATTCCACTACAGTTTAAAGGTTCAAGATTATGTCGGTTCCAAAATGATAGATCTCATTTGTGGGATTTCAAAGTGACTGAAGTTAGCATGCCAAAAATATCTGGCATAGAATTGGCAAACCATAAAGGATAAGCATTGCTATATTTTAAAAAAATGTATATCACAAACAGATACTGAAGGATTACTGTGCCCAGCTATAAAAACTTAACACGTATTATTTCATTTAATCCATAAAAGTCCTGTGAAATAGGCAATGATACTTTTATGTCCTATACCTAATGGAAGTCAGTAAATATGAATACAGTTATGGAAGTAATAAAAAAAAATTTGGGCTGGAGAGATGGCTTAGTGGTTAAGGCATTTGCCTGCAAAGCCAAAGGACTTTGGTTCAATTCCCCAAGACCCACATAAGCCAGATGCACAAGGTGGTGCATGCATCTGGAGTTTGTTTGCAGTGGCTGGAGGCCCTGGTGCGCCCATTTTTTTTTTCTCTCTCTCTGTCTGCCTCTTTTCCTCTCTGGCTCTCTCAAATAAATAAATAAAATAAAATAAAATAAAATCTTCAGGCTGGAGAGATGGCTTAGTGGTTAAGCGCTTGCCTGTGTAGCCTAAGGACCCTGGTTTGAGGCTCGATTCCCCAGGACCCACGTTAGCCAGATGCACAAGGGGGCGCACGCGTCTGGAGTTCCTTTGCAGTGGCTGGAAGCCCTGGCGCGCCCACTCTCTATCTGCCTCTCTCTCTCTCACTCTCAAATAAATAAATAAAAATGAACATTTTTTTTTCATGTATATTATATTCAAAGAGCTGAGCTAAGAACCTTTACACACAGTTGGTTGTCATGAAGATCTCACTCTCCCGAGTTCCAACTGTAGAAACTGAGGAGCTAAATGATGTACTTAAGGCCATTGAACTACTGAAAGGCTAGGACTGGGATTTGCACAAGCTAGAGCAAAAGCCATCAGGCAGTTAACAGAAGGAGGCCTAATTCTTCTCTGAGAAAAGATAGCCATGTTTCCATTTCCATCGTATTCAGAAATACACATAAAACAAACACGGTGCCGCTGCCCATGTTGAACTTGGGGGAGCTTCTTAGTGATGTAAAGTGACCATTTGTCAAATAACTCATCTTTTCCCATAGGAGCACAATTGTAATGAAGGGCCTGAGTCTTGGTGGAGAATTTCCCATCAGATAAATCAAATGATGGTTGACAATACAGTGGAAAAGCAGGATTAAACAGTACAATTATACTCTCAAGCCAGAGGACTTTAGAGTTCAAACTGTATAATAATAATTAGTTTTTTTTTTTTTTTTTTTGAGGTAGGGTTTCACTCTAGCCCAGGCTGACCTGGGTGTAGTCTTCTGAGGGTGGCCTCAAACTCATGGTGATCCTCCTATCATGGTCTCCCAAGTGCTGGGACTAAAAGCGTGCACCACCCTGCCCAGCTTGTAAGTAGCTTTAAATCTGATTTTAAGGAGAGAAAATCCTTCTTCAGCAAAATCCTATTAACCTCATATGCAACACAGCTAAAAGAGGATATTAACACATGTCTATATTGTGATGACTGGAGTTCCTCTCTGGATTCCAAGAATATTATGATAGGTGGGGAATAATGGAAGGATTGTGGTCAGGGTGAAAGGATTCTTAAGTTATCATCCTATTTGTTTGATTGTTTGAGTCTTGTCTTTTCTCCTCTCCTCTCCTCTCCTCTCCTCTCCTCTCCTCTCCTCTCCTCTCCTCTCCTCTCCTCTCCTCTCCTCTCCTCTCCTCTCCTCTCCTCTCCTCTTCTCTCCTCTTCTCTTTTAGAGACAGTGAGAGAGACAAAGAGAGAGAGGGTAGATAGAGAATTGGCACACCAGGACCTCAGCCACTGCCATCAAACTCCAGATGCTTGCGCCACCTAGTGGACACATGTGATTTTTGGGTTTGACTCACCTTCGTGCATCTGGCTTACTGGGATCTGGAGAGTCAAACACAGGTCCTTAGTCTTCACAGGCAAGCGCCTTAAGCACTAAGCCATCTCTCCAACCCTTCAGTTGTATTTTTGCCAGGTTTGGTGGTCCACACATAACATCTGAGCACTCAGGAGAGGCAGAGGCAGGAAGATTGCCACAAGTCCCAGGTTAGTCTGAGCTACATGAGATCCTGTCTTAACCAAACAAAGCAAAGAAATGAAGGAAGGCAAAAAGAAAGGAAGGAAGGGAGAAAGAGGAAAAGAAGAAAGAGAAAAAGGATGCTCGGATTTTTTTAAACAATCACGGTGCTGGAGAGATGGCTTAGCAGTTAAGGCACTTGCCTGCAAAGCCAAAGGACCTTGGTTCAATTCCCCCGGACCCATGTAAGCCAGATGCACAAGGTGGTGCATGTGTCTGGAGTTCGTTTGCAAGTGCCTGGAGGCCCTGGTGTGTCCATTCTCTCTCTGCCTCTTTTTGTCTTCTCTCAGATAAATAAATAAATAAATAAATAAATAAATAAATAAACAAATAAATAAATAAATATTTTTTTAAAAATCCCATGCAAAAATATATCAAATATTGTTGTTTTGCTGGAGTGAAGTCTTATTCCCCCTTTCATTTCCACCTTGCCAGCTCCACACTGAAGGTCTATGTGATCTGTTTATCCATGGGTCAGGTGATGTGTTTAGAACCCACCAAGGCTTTCTCCTTCCTGCAGTTTACCAGCCGTATGCCACAGGCGAAGCCATTAACTGCACAAGACCTTCGTCTTAGCTGAAAACTGAAGATGCTCGTTAGATTACTGGGAAGATTAAAGACGATCTCTGATGATAGAAATTAAATAGCCACATCCATTGTTTTTCAGTAGCTGCTGAGGGCAAACAGAAACAGGGGAAATTAATTTGTTTTTTGGGGGCAGTGGGTTAGAGGTAAGGTTTCACTCTAGCCCAGGCTGACCTGAAACTCACTATTGTATTCTCAGGGTCTCCTGGAACTCATGGTGATCCTCCTACCTCTGCCTCCCCAGTGCTGGGATTAAAGGTGTGTGCCACCACTCCCGGCTAATTTAAAGGCTAAAAAAAAAACAAAAAAAAAACAAAAAAAAGTTTTTTGGGCTGGCGAAATGGTTCAGTAGTTAAGGCAGTTGCCTGTGAAGCCTAAGGACCTAGGATCGATTCTTCAGTACCCATGTAAGCCAGATGTACAAGGGGCCACATGTGTCTGGAGTTTGTTTACAGTGGCTAGTCGCCCCAGTGAGCCCAATTTCTCCCTCCCTCCCTCCCTCTCTCAAAAATAAATAACTTATAACTTATTGTTATAAATAACTTATTTATGAGAGAGAGAGAGAGGAAAAGAGAGGATGGGCATGCCAGGGCCTCTAGCCACTGCAAGCCAGATGCTCAAAGTGACGCATGTGTCTGGAGTTCATTTGCAGCGGCTGAAGACCCTGGAGCACACATTCTCTCTCTCCACTCCCTCTTCCTCTATCTCTCAAATAAATAAATAAATAAATAAATAAATAAATAAAAATACTTAGAAAGGAATTATAAAAACTGCATTTGACCGGGCGTAGTGGTGCACGCCTTTAATCCCAGCACTGGAGAGGCAGAGGAAGGTGGATCGCTGTGAGTTCGAGGCCACCTGAGATTACATAGTGAATTCCAGGTTAGCCTGGGCCAGAGTGAGACCTTACTTTGAAAAACAAAACAAAACAAAACAAAGCAAAAACAAACAAACAAAGGAACAACAAGAAAAAAAACGCACTGCACATGGTTCTTTAAAAAATAACTTTTAAGGGCTGGAGGGTTGGCTTAGCAGTTAAGGCCTTTGCCTGCAAAGCCAAAGGACCCAGATTTGATTCCCCAGTATGCACATTAGCCAGATGCACAAGGGGCCGCGTGCATCTGGAGTTCGTTTGCAGTGGCTGGAGGCCCTGATGTGCCCATTCTCTTCCTCTCTCTCTCTCTCCCTTTTTCTCTGTCAAATAAATGAATAAAAATAAAATATTAAAAAATAGCTTTTAAAATTTATTTGCAAGCAGAGAGGGAAAAAGAAAATGGGCACACTGGGGCCTCTAGCCAGTGCACAGGAGCTCCAGACACATGTTTCATCTTGTGCATCTGGCTTATGTGGGTACTGGGGAATCGAACTTGGGTCCTTAGGCTTTGCAGGCTAGCGCCTTAACCACTGAGCCATCTCTTCAGCCCCTTGCTTTTGGTTCCTCATCACTCTGGGGTGCCATCACTCAATGCCTGCCATCCAGAAGAAGGAAGAACAGATGGGTACACATGCCTATTCCCTCTGGTGGTAGAGCAGTAACAAGTTACTGTGTTTCTCTTTCCTTTTCTTTCTTTCTTTCTTTCTTTCTTTCTTTCTTTCTTTCTTTCTTTCTTTCTTTTTTGGTTTTTTGAAGTCAGGTCTCACTCTAGCCTAGGCTGACCTGGAATTCACTTTGTAGTCTCAGGGTGGCCTTGAACTCACGGCGACCCTCCTTGTAATTTTTTTGGTTTTTCAAGGTAGGTCTTGCTCTAGCTCAAGCTTACCCGGAATTAGTCTCAGGCTTTCCTAGAATTCATGGCGATCCTCCTACCTCAGGCTCCCTAGTGCTGGGATTAAAGGCGAGCACCACCACGCCTGGTTTATTTTTATTTTTATTTTTATTTTTATTTTTGAGATAGGGTCTCACTCTAGCCCAGGTTGATCTGGAACTCTGTAACTCCATGCTGGCCTCAAACTCACAGTGATCCTTCTGTGAACCACCACTCCTGGCTCAATTTCTTATTTTTTTATTTTGGGAGATTGTATGTGATGTGTGCTCATGTGTGTGTGGTCGTGTGTGCAGGTGTAATGTGTGGCAGAGCTCTATGCTGGGTGTCCTCTTCAATTGCTCTTCACCTTACTTGTCTTATTCCATTTTTGGGTTGGGGTTTAAGGTAGGGTCTCAGGCTGATCTGAGATTCACTACGTAGTCTCAGGCTAGTTTTGAGCTCATAGCGATCCTCCTACCTCTGCTTCTGGAATGCTGGGGTTAAAGGAGTGCACAGCCACCCCTGGCTCTCCACCTCACTTTTTTTTTTTTTTTTTCCTCGAGGTAGGGTCTCACTCTAGCCCAGGCTGACCTGGAATTCACTATGTAGTCTCAGGGTGGCCTCGAACTCACGGCGATCCTCCTACCTCTGCCTCCTGAGTGCTGGGATTAAAGGCGTGCGCCACCACGCCCTGCTCCACCTCACTTTTTGAGACAAGGTCTTGCTGAGCCTGGAGCTCAGTGACTAGTGAGCATCGAGGGCCCTCCCACCTACCTCATCACTGCTGGGATTGCTGGCACACACCGTCACATCCAGCTTTGACGTGGGTGCTGGGGAGTCGCGCTCAGGTCCTCATGCTTGTGTGGAAAGCGAGTTACTAAATTAGTCATCCCTCTGGCTCTTCTTCTTGCTTCTTTTTATTATTTGCTTATTTTATTTAGCAAGAGAGAGAACGAGAATGGGTGCACCAGTGCCTCCAGCCACTGCAAACAAACTATGCCACTTTGTGCATCTGGCTTACGTCGGCACTGGGGAATTGAACCTGGCTCCTTAGGCTTCTCGGGCAAGCGCCTTAACCGTTAAGTCATCTCTCCAGCCCTCTCGCTTCTTTTTGGACCCACACCCACAGTATCTCTTTTCCTCCTGTTCCCATTTGAGGCTGGGAGGGGGGAAGGAATCCTGAGAATTTTTTTCTTTTTTCTTTTTCTTTTTCTTTTTTTTGGCCCAGGGCCCATTTTTCACTTTTTGTCAAAGCTGTGTGCCAAGTTTGGCCGGCGCTCACCCCTGGCTCATCTCTGTCTCCTGTAACTTTAAGGCACCGGCAGAGTGGCTGCGTTTGATGTCTCTTCACTTTAACACAAAGCACAACACAACACAAAGTGTTGGTTAATGATCGTGAACTGTCATGGCGGCCACTCTGCCAAGGTGACATTGATGGATGGACCTGCAGCTTGCAGAGAAGCGATGGGTGCAGGGGCAGAAGGTTTACTTAAGCCGAGGTTGATAATGGGAGGCCCTGTGGTCCACTGACCAGCGGGGCTTTAATGGGATAGAGGAGGAGAGTCCTCTTTGCATGAGCCACTCGCTGCAAGAGCAGGTCTCACACTCCTCTAGTCGGCCAAATAAAAGCATTCCTTGAGTAACTTTAAATCTGCTTGGAGGGGGAGGGAGCCTACGTCTGCAACCTCCCTTGACAGCTTTCTTGACTTGGCCTCATTTACGTAGACATTCATGTGTACTGTCGGTAGCCATTTCAAAAAGGCATCCTTAAAGAAACGGTGGAGGGCTGGAGAGATGGCTTAGCAGTTAAGGTGCTTGCCTGTGAAGCCTAAGGACCCAGGTTCGATTCTCCAGGTCCCACGTAAGCCAGATGCACAATGGTGGCACACGCATCTGGAGTTCGTTTGCAGTGGCTGGAGGCCCTGGCACGCCCATTCCCTCTCTCTGTCTCTGTCTCTAATAAATAAATAAATAAAAATAAAAATCTTTAAATAAAAAAAAGAAAAGAAAAGAAATGGTGTAGAGGAGGGTCTCACTGAGAATGAATTCAGTCTCCAGAATAGGCCTAATCTCTTTACCAGTGAGACTTGACTAGAAATGCAGTGGCTTTCTGAAGAGATTGTGTCAGAGAAAATAAAATCAACTTAAAAAATTGAAACAACAACAACAACAAAAGGCTTATCATTCTCCACCCAAGCCATTTCACTTACCACACTGTTCCATTCGTGTTGTCCCAACCAAACCATATCTATTTCAAAATATCTACAACAGGATTTTCAAAATTCTCAACATAAGAAAATGAGATATTTGAGGTGGCAGATATGCCAATTATCAAGAATTAAGCATTACACAAGGCTTACAAGTAACAGAAAGTCACATTATCTCCTATTAGTTGTATATAATTAAACTAAAAGAAATTTAAAAAACACAGAAGAAGTAACTCAGTGAAAGTTTATTTGATTCCAGTGCTGGGGATTGAACCCATGATGTTATACATGCTAAGCATAGGTTCTACCATTGTGTCACACTTTAACTCCAGTCAGTTTTTTAAAAAACATATTTATTTATTTATTTGAGAGAGGTAGATAAAGAGGAAGAGAGAGAAGGGGGGGGAGAGGGAGAAAGAAAGAGAATGGGTACATCAGGGCCTCTAGCCACTGCAAACAAACTCCTGATGCTTGTGCCACCTTGTGCATCTGGCTTACGTGTGTACTAGGGAATTGAACCCAGGTCATTAGGCTTTGCAGGAAAGTGCCTTAACTGCTAAGCCATCTCTCTAGCCCCTTCAGTCAACTTTATTTATTTATTTTTTTTGGTTTGTTTTTTTGAGGTAGGGTCTCACTCTAGCCCAGGCTGACCTGGAATTCACTATGTAGTCTCAGGGTGACCTCGAACTCACTGCGATCCTCCTACCTCTGCCTCCCACATCCACATCCTGGGATTAAAGGCATGGGCCACCATGCCCGGCTTCAGTCAACTTTTACTTTTTTGTTTATTTATTTTTATTTATTTGAGAGTGACAGAGAGAGAAAGAGGCAGCTATAGAGAGAGAATGGGCGCGCCAAGGGCCTCCAGCCACTGCAAAGGAACTCCAGACGCATGCGCCACCTTGTGCATCTGGCTAACATGGGTCCTGGGGAATCGATCCTCGAACCCGGGTCCTTAGGCTTCATAGGCAAGCGCTTAACCGCTAAGCCATCTCTCCAGCCCTTCAGTCAACTTTTGATTCCCATTTCGTTTTTGGATTTGCTCATCATCACTCTATCCACAGCTTGGGCCAGCATGTGTCTTTCTCTAGGTAAATATCATGCTGCCATGTCCCTTGTGAACTTTGCCGGTAGTGAGTGCTCTTAGACAAGCCACTTTGCGATGTTACACACCCAGGGTCAGAAGCTAAAACTTCCTTTTTGCATCAGATGTAGCTGGGTTATGTCTCATTAAAACAAGCTCTTGGGAAATGGCCTGACCGCCGACCCCTCTTTTGGATGGAGGGGCCAAAATAAGATGGACAGGGACCCTTTAATCATGGAGGGGGCCGAGGCAGAGAGGTGTGCCATGGTGCCCTCTGATAATTACGTGGGGTGAGGGCTAATGCCTGGTGGAGACGTCTAGTTGGCTCCCCGCTTACTCAGTTCAGCACCCACGGCCCCTACTCATTGCTGGACAGCATAAACATCAGGTTTTGGTAAATAAACTTAGGCTATCATGTAGCCATCCAACATGCACTTAAGCCGTGACTGACAGCTCGCTCCGGAGGACTTCGAGTCCAGGGCCTGAGCTTTTGCGCACCGAGGCTCCGGGGTTCCAAGATAAACAAACCTGTCGGTGAGAGTGACCAGAGTGTTAGGTCAGTCCAAGGGTCACCTTTGGGTCATCCTGCTGGGAGCTTGGTCTCTGCTTTCTGTTTATCCTGCAGGAAAAAAAGCAGGAGGGGCAGGACCAGAGGGTTGGGTCTCCATGGGAAAACATCCTCGGCTTGCTCATCAGAGCCTTTGGGATTGGATCAGCACCCACAATGTTCTCAATAATCCACTCAAGGGCATGGGTGCAGGCTTGTTTTTTTTTTTTTTCTTTCAAGCCAGGCTTACCTGGAACTCTCTCTGTAGCTCCAGGCTGGCCTCAACTCATGATGATCCTCCTACCTCAGCCTCCCAAGTGCTGGGATTAAAGGCGCGTGCCACCACACTCAGTCCACAGGCTTGTACTATTCTCAAGAGCTGATAAGAAAATTCCTTTGGAAGCCGGGCGTGGTGGCGCACGCCTTTAATCCCAGCACTCGGTAGGCAGAGGTAGGAGGATCGCTGTGAGTTCGAGGCCACTCTGAGACTCCATAGTGAATTCCAGGTCAGCCTGGGCTAGAGTGAGACCCTACCTCGAAAAAGCAAAAAAAAAAAAAAAAAAAAAAAAAAAGAAAATTCCTTTGGAAGTACAAATTATGGGAAGTACAGGCCAGCTCACCTGAGCTGTAGAATTAGGCAAGGCACTTCCAGGGCCCAGGGTGAATTACTGCTCTGAACTTGCTCCGGGCCAACACTGGAAAATAGAATAGGCAGAATAGGAGACCCGTTCTCTCCCTGTTGTTCTCAGTTTATGGTTTCCTAGCCTTACTAGTTTTCTAGAAAATTGGTTTCCAGAATTTTCTCTGGTTTATATTCCTTACCAACTAGGAACTTTTTGGAGAGTGAGATAGCAAACTTGTTTTTTTCCTCCCTGGGACTTGGCTTGGTAGGATAGACACAAAGGTGGAAGAGGGGTTATGTATTATGGCCCTTTCTTATAAGTACTTTAAAAAATCTTATTATTTATTTACTTGCAGAGAGAGATAAAACAGGGACAGAGAGAATGGGCGCGCCAGGGCCTCCAGCCACTGCAAATGAACTTCAGACGCATATGCCACCTTGTGCATCTGGCTTTATGTGGGTACAGACAGGGGAATCAAACCCAGGGCACTAGGCTCTGCAAGGCAAGTGCTTTAACTGCTGAGCCATCTTTGCAGGCCTCTCTTGTGAGTTTTTAGCAGAGTGAAGGATGTCGTCCACTCCAGAACTTTCTCTTAGTCATCTCTCAGTCTAGAGTAGGAAGTTATGACTTCAAAGGAAAAGCTGATGGCAGTTTTCTTTTTGTTTCAGGTTTGCAGATGACATAGTTTGAAACCCATTGTTAAACTGTTTTTGAAATACAACCCTACTAAATAAAAAGTCTGAAGGGGGTTCTGTCTGCAGGTGAGCCTGAAGCTAGAAGCATTCACAAATAAATCCTGAAGGATAGTGTAGAGCCCTTTTATTTTATTTTTATTTTTTTAAATTTTTTTTTGTTTTGGTTTTTGAGGTAGGGTCTCACTCTAGCCCAGGCTGACCTGGAATTCACTATGGAGTCTCAGGATGGCCTCGAACTCACAGCGATCCTCCTACCTCTGCCTCCCGAGTGCTGGGATTAAAGGCGTGCACCACCACATCCGGCTAGAACACTTTTCAATCAAGCCTAGTTTACAATATCTGTGATGTATTAATAATGCATACAGAGATATGTGTGAGATGTATTTAATGAGATGGGAGAGGTGGTACACATATGTAACCCCAGGCCCCAGGAGACTGAGACGAATGGATCTTGGGTTTGAGACACTAGCCTGGGTTTAGACACACTATTTTTCCCCCAAATATATTTAATTGCATACATAGAGATACGTTTAAAGATGTAATTAAGAGAATTGAAATCATTGGACTAGAGAGATTGCTCAGTCGTTAAGACATTTGCTTGCAAAGCCTGATGGTCTGAGTTTGATTCCCCAGTACCTACATAAAACCAGATGCACAAGTGGCACACGCATTTGGAATTTGCTTGCTGTGGCAAGAAGACCTGGCATGCCCATTCATATTCTCTGTCCCTCCTTGCAAATAAATAAAAATAAAAATATTTTAAAAATTGCCAGTGTGTGTAGCTGCAATGAAATCAAACTAGGACTCAACACCAGAAAAGAAACATGACAATATTTGAACCCTAAACATAAAGAAAAAAGTGTGTTGAGGAAAAAAAAAAAAAAAAAGACCAACAGGGCTGGAAAAATAGCTCAGGAGTTAAGGCACTTTCCTACAAAGCCTAAGGACCGTGGTTCAATTCCCCAGTACCCACATAAAGCCAGATGCACAAAGCGGCACATGTGCGTGGAGTTTGTTTACAGTGGCTAGAGGCCCTGGTGTACCCATTCTCTTGATCTGCCTCTTTCTCTCTCTTAAGTAAATAAATAAAATATTTTCAAAACAACTATATTAAGCTGAATTAAAATGAAAACATAACACATCAAGATTTGTAGGATATGCTAGAGCAGTGCTCAGAGGAAAGCTTACATTAGAAAAGAGAAAAAATGGGCTGGAGAGACTGCTTAGTGGTTAAGGTGCTTGCCAGCAAAAGACCTGAGTTTGATCCCCAGGAGCCATGTAAAGCCAGATGCACAGGGTGGTGCATGTGTCTGGAGTTCATTTGCAGTGGTGTGAGGCCCTGGTACATCCATTCTCTCTCTTTATCTGCCTCTCTCTATATCTTAAATAAATAAATAAAATATTAAAAACGAGGAAAAGTGCACAAAAGAGGAGAAAATAGTCCATGACAATCAGAAGGAAATAATAAAACAAAAGAAATCAACTAAATCAAAAGCAGAAAAATAATAGCAAACAAATGAACAAACAAAATAACAAAATAACATTAAAGGCTGGAGAGATGCTTAGCAGTTATGGCACTTGCCTGTGAAGCCTAAGGATCCAGGTTCAATTCCCCAGAGCCGACGTTTGCCAGGTACACAAGGGGGCGCACACGTCTGGAGTTCATTTGCAGGGGCTGGAGGGCCTGGTGCACCCATTCTCTCTCTCTTTATCTGCCTCTTTCTCTCTGTGTCTGTCTGTTGCTCTCAAATAAATAAAAAATAATAAACAACAACAAAATAATCTGAGGTTGAGGGATGGCTTAGCGGTTAAGGTGTTTGCCTGCGAAGGCTAAAGACCAAGATTCGATTCTCCAGGACCCACATAAGCAAGATGCACAAGGTGGCACATGTGTCTGAAGTCCCTTTGCAGTGGCTGCAGACCCTGGCATATCCATTCTCTCTCCCTCTCTCCTCCCTTATAAAAATGAAACTTATGGGCTGGAGAGGTGGCTTAGCGGTTAAGCGCTTGCCTGTGAAGCCTAAGGACCACGGTTCGAGGCTCGATTCCCCAGGACCCACGTAAGCCAGATGCACAAGGGGGTGCATGCATCTGGAGTTTGTTTGCAGTGGCTGGAAGCCCTGGCGTGCCCATTCTCTCTCTTTCTCTCTATCTGCCTCTTCGTCTCTCTGTCACTCTCAACTAAATAAATAAAACTGAACAAAAATGAAACTTATAAAAACAACAACAATGAAACAAGACCTGATACTGCAAAAGTCAACGAAACCGACAAATCTCTAGGAAGCAGAAAATGCAAGCTACCACTGATATCAGGAATGGAACGGGCTGTCACTAAATGCTGTGAGAACATCATAAGGACAAGGAGGCCATGTTGTAAACAGCTTTTTACTCCTAAATTTAGCTCAGTGATAACGTAGACTAACTAGATCAATCCCCCAAAACACAAAGGACACAACCTATCCAACATAGAATAGTTTGTTATTTTTCTTCTTTTTTGGTTTTTTGAGGTAGGGTCTCACTCTAGCCCAGGCTGACCTGGAATTCACTATGTAGTCTCAGGGTGGCCTCGAACTCTCGGCGATCCTCCTACCTCCGCCTCCCGAATGCTGGGATTAAAGGCGTGCGCCACCACGCCCGGCTTGCTTCTTTTCTTTTTATTATTATTAATTAAAAAGATGTTTTGTATGGATATATCATGTGTTCGTACCCTCTTTTCCCTCATCCCTGCCCCCATTCCGTTGGGGACGCTCCTCAGTGGGGTTGCAGGTATTACCCATGGGGTTGTAGTTTATGCGTTGTGGGAGCAGCAGCCACTTGTTTTTGGGGGGGCCAGGGAATGCCTCTGGACATGATATCTCGACCTGTGGCTCTTCCAGTCTTTCCAGCCCCTCTTCCACAAAATTCCCTGAGCCGTGGTGGGTGAGTTTTAATATTTCTAGTTTTATTTATTCATTTGAGAGAGAGAAAGAGGCAGATAGAAAGAGAGAGAGAGAGATAATGGGCACTCCAGGGCCTCAAGCCACTGCAGACAAACTCCAGATGCATGCACCACCTTGTGCATCTGGCTTCTGTGGGACCTGGAGAATCGAACCTGGATCCTTTGCCTTTGCAGGCAAGTGCCTTAACCACTAAGCCATCTCTCCAGCCTGAAATCTACATTTTTTTTCTTCTTTTTCTTTTTTGAGGTAGGGTCTCACTGTAGTTCAGGCTGACCTGGAATTCTCTATGGAGTCTCAGGGTGGCCTTGAACTCATGGTGATCCTCCTACCTCTGCCTCCCAAGTGCTGGGATTAAAAACGTGCACCACTAAGCCTGGCTATATTTGTCTATTTTTTTTTGACTGCACTGAACTCCTCAAAAACAAGAGATTAAAAAGAAAAACAGCAAATTAATCTTACCTATCTTTTTTTTTGTCTCCCCAGGGACTTTCTTTGCAGATAACATGGTTGTCTACACAGAAAATCCCAAAGAATCTACAACAGAACCGAATGAAACAAAACCTTCTAGGACTGAATTCAGCTTATACAAGATAACACCCCCCCCCCCAAAAAAAATCTGTTTTCATATACTAGAAACAGGAGGGTGGAAAAAAACAACAAAATACCACACTACTTATAATCGCTTTAAAAAGTGACCCTTAGGGCCCTGTAGACTATGAAATCAACTAGCTGGAGGAGATCACTTGTGCAATGGTGACACACAGCTTCTGTGGGTAACCAACTGTTTTCTGATTGGACACGAGGCCTGCTCAGTGGGAGAGAACTCCTATCTGTACTGGAAACCCGAGTGTGAATCCCATGGTCAGGAAACTCCGACTTCAGAAAGAAGTCCTCGCTGCTCTCTGGAAAAGAATGCGCTCTCAAATTACTTTGCACCCCTTTTAACCCAAGCTGCTCTCACTCTTGGTTGGAGAATTTGCTTTATTTTCTAGGTGGCAGAGAAAAAGGAGGAGAACCAAGATCCATCAAGAAGATAGCTGTGGTGGTTGGATTCAGGTGTCCCCCATAAACTCAGGTGTTCTGAATACCAGGTTCCCAGCTGATGGAGATTTGGGAATTAGCGCCCCCTGGAGGTGGTGTATTGTTGGGGGGCGGGCTTGTGGGTGTTACAGCCAGTTTCCCCATGCCAGTGTTTGGCACACTCTCCTGTTGCTATGGTCCACCTTATGTTGGCCAGGGGGTGATGTCCACCCTCTGCTCATGCCATCGTTTTCTCCTGCCATCGTGGAGCTTCCCCTCGAGTCTGTAAGTCAAAATAAACCTCTTTTATTCCCACAAACTGCTCTTGGTTGGGTGATTTCTACCAGCGATGCGAACGTGACTGCGACAATAGCCAACTGCCCATCACAAGACGTGCCACCTCTGCCACCTCTGCCGGGGCACAGGAGAGATTGCAGAGGAAGTGGCGACACGAACACTGTGCTTACTGCTAGCCTATCAACCAGCTCCAGGGGGATGGTGATAGGCATGGTGACCAATCAAAAAACAATCAAAACAGAAATCCAGAGGCTACAGAGAACTCAGCACTAAATCCGACCGCCACCAGGCCTGACATGGCTCGGGGAACATTGCAGAAGAGGGAGCAGAATGAGTGTGAGAGCCACAGAGTGGGTAGGAGAACCCTGAGCCACGGACCCTTCAGCCACCCGAAAGGGACTGACTGAGGTCTCCATGACCCCACAGTAAATACCATAACCCCACTGAGCAGGGCCCCCCCCCCCCCCCGCAGGGTAATAGGAGCAGAGGCGAAGGGATAAAAGAGTATGACCTGTTATATATAAAATAAATAAAATAAAAAGTGAAAAAAAAAGACCCTTAGGTCTCATAAAGCATGTGCAGGACATATGAATGAGATATTTTTATTTATTTATTTATGTTTTTTTTCAAGGTAGGGTTTCACTCTAGTCCAGGCTGACCTGGAATTCACTATGTAGTCACAGGGTGGCCTCGAACTCACGAGATGATCCTCCTACCTCTGCCTCCTGAGTGCTGGGATTAAAGGCGTGCACCACCACGCCTGGTTATTTTTTATTTTTATTTTAATATTTTATTTGACAGACAGAGGGGGAGAGAGAGAGAGAGAGAGAGAATGGGTGCACCAGGACCTCTAGCCACTGTAAATGAACTTCAGATGCATGGACCACCTTGTACATCTGGCTTACATGGGTACTTGAGAATTGAACCTGGGTCCTTAGGCTTCACAGGCAAGTGCCTTAACTGCTGAGCCATCTCTCCAGCCCAAGGACATGTATGTTAATAGTTACAAAATGCCAACTGAAGACACTAGACAAGATCTAAATAAATGGAGAGACGCCATATTCATTAATAAGACTTGTTGCCACAAATATCTACTTGCCCCATTGAAATATATGTAATGTAATTCCTATAAAAATTTCAGCATGGGGGGCTGGAGAGATGGCTTAGCGGTTAAGCGCTTGCCTGTGAAGCCTAAGGACCCTGGTTCGAGGCTCCATTCCCCAGGACCCATGTTAGCCAGATGTACAAGGGGGCGCACGCATCTGGAGTTCGTTTGCAGTGGCTGGAGACCCTGGTGTGCCCATTCTCTCTCTCTTTCTCTCTCTCTCTCTCTCACTCTCACTCTTAAATAAATAAATAAAAATGAACAACAAAAAAGTAAAAAAAAAAATTTCAGCATGGGGCTACAGAGATGGCTTAGTGGTTAAGGCATTTGCCTGCAAAGCTAAAGGATCCCGGTTTGACTCTCCAGAACCCACGTAAGCCAGACACACAAGGGGGTGCATGCATTTGAAGTTCATTTGTGGTGGCTGGACGCCCTGGCATGCCCACTCTCTCTCTCAAATAAATTGAAAAAAAAATTAAAAATTTCAGCATGATTTTATTTACTTTAATTTTTTTTTTATTTTAGTTTTTCTAGGCAGGGTCTCACTGTAGCCCAGGCTGACCTGGAATTCACTCTGTAGTCTCAAGGTGGCTTCCAACTCACAGCAATCCTCCTACCTCTGTCTCCTGAGTGCTGGGATTAAAGGTATGCGCCACCACACCTGGCCTATTCTAAAAATTTTTTAAGTAAGGGAACTAGAAGAGTTAAAATAATTTTGAGAGCTGTACAGATGGCTCAGCGGTGAAAAGCACTTGCCAGGACCCTTATAAAGCCAGATACACAAAGTGGTGCATGAGTCTGGAGTTCATTTATAGAGGCAAGAGTCCCTGGTATGCCCATTCTCCCTCTCTTTCTCTCTCTCTACTTGCAAATGATTAATAAATTTAAAAAAGTTTTGAAAATGGCTGGGTGTGGTGGAGCATGCCTTTAATCCCAACACTCGGGAGGCAGAGGTAGGAGGATCACAGTGAGTTTGAAGCCACCCTGAGACAATATAGTGAATTCTAGGCCATCCTGGGCTACAGTGAGACCCTACCTGGAAAAAACAACAACAACAAAAAAAAAAAAAAAAAAAGAAAAAGTGGGAAAAATCTATTTGCCTTATTTGAAGATTTATATAGCAATAGTTATCAAAATTGCTGCTATTGAAAAAGACATAGGTATACTGATCCAAAACATAGAACCCAGTAACAGACTGCACTAACTTATGACACACATATAAAAGCAAGCATGCGGGGCTGGAGAGATGGCTTAGTGGTTAAGCGCTTGCCTGTGAAGCCTAAGGACCCTGGTTCGAGGCTCGATTCCCCAGGACCCACATTAGCCAGATGCACAAGTGTGCACATGCGTCTGGAGTTCGTTTGCAGTGGCTGGAGGCCCTGATGTGCCCATTCTCTCTCTCTCTCTGCCTCTCTCTCTCTCTGTCTGTCGCTCTCAAATAAATAAATAAAAAGTAAACAAGAAAAAAGCAAGCATGTGTGTACGTATGTACAAAAGTAGCTCAGTGGGCCAGGTGTGTTGGCAGACGCCTTTAATCCCAGCACTCAGGAGACAGAGGTAGGAGGATCGCTGTGAGTTCGAGGCCACCCTGAGACTACATAGTGAATTCCAGGTCAGTCTGGACCAGAGTGAGACCCTACCTCGAAAAACCAATAAAAACGAAAGCTCAGTGGAGGAAATGTAGTGTTTTGTAAATGGTCCTTGAGAAACTAGATGTCCATAGGAAAAACAGAAGAACAAAAATAATCTCTAATAATTCTAATATCTTAGGTAAAAAAAAAAACCCCTCAAAATTGACCATAGACTCAAAAATAAGCATTTCTGGAAAAAACATGAGAGAAAACCTTCAGGACCTAGAAGTAGCCAAGGGATTCATAGACTTGACACCAAAAGCATGATCTATTAAAAAAAAAAAAAAAAAGAGGCTGGGGCTGGAGAGATAACTTGGCGGTTAAAGGCATTTGCTTGCAAAGCCTAACCACCTGGGTTTGATTTCCCAGGACCCACGTGAAGCCAGATGCACAAAGTGGCGCATGCGTCTGGAGTTCATTTGCAGTGACAGGAAGCCCTGGTGCACCCGTGCTCGTTCTCTCTTTGTCTGCCTCTTTGTCTTTCTCTCTCACTCAAATAAATAAATATTTTTAAAAGAAAAGTTAAAGGCAGGCATGGTGATGCAAGCCTGTAATTCCTGTGCTAGCAACCTAAGGCAGCAGGATCTCGAGTTTGGAGCCAGCCTGGGCTACATATTAACTAACGCCTATTTTAAGAAAAGATTAAATTTGAATTTAATATCTTTACTCTATGGATGACTACATAAAGCCAAGCTAGCAACTGGGACAAAATATTTGCAAACAACATATGTGGCAAGGACTAATACCCAGAGTCTATAAGGAACACTTAAAAATTGTAATCCTAGGCTGGAGAGATGGCTTAGTGGTTAAGGCACTTGCCTGTGAAACCAAAGGACCTCAGTTCAATTCCTCAGGACCCACATAAGCCAGATGCACAAGGTGGTGCTTGTGTCTGGAGGTCATTTGCAGTGGCTGGAAGCCCTGGTGTTCCCATTCTTTCTTTCTCTCTCTTTCTCTGCCTCTTTCCCTCTCTCTCAAAAATAAGTTATAATCCTAGCACTCAGAAAGCTGAGGCAGGAGGATTGCTATGAGCTTGAGGCCAACCTAGACTACATACTAAGTTCAATACCCTGACTCAAAATATTAAAACTCAAGACAAACAACCACAAAAAGAGAATTCTTATAACTTAAGAGTAAAAACACCGGGGCTGGACAGATGGCTTAGTGGTTAAGCGCTTGCCTATGAAGCTTAAGGGCCTCAGTTTGAGGCTCAATTCCTCAGGACCCATGTAAGCCAGATGCACAAGGTGGCGCATGCATCTGGAGTTTGTTTGCAGTGACTGGAGGCCCTGGCATGCCCATTCTCTCTCTCCGTCTCTCTGCCTCTTTCTCTCTCGGTCTGTCTGTTGCTCTCAAATAAATTAAAAAAAAAAAAAAAAGAGTAAAAACACCAAAAAACCCAACTAGAAAATGGGCAAAAGACAAGAAGAGATATTGCACAGAGGACACGCAGATGGCAAAAAAAACCTGAGAAGACGTCCCGTGGTACTGACAATTAGGGAGGTACAAAATAAAACCGCAGTGGGATATCACTCCGTCCCTATCAGGATGACTAAATAAACAGTTGTGACAACAGGAATTCTGCTGGCGAAGCTCTCCCTCTGAGCTGGGGGTGTACCCTTGTTTGTGGAACATTCTTGAAATAATAAAATGTACAGAAAGGAGAACTGATTAGTAATTTCTAGGCATAAGGGGGTGGAAGACATGTAGATATGGGTCTAAAGGCAACATGAGAGGCCCTTGGGGTGATGTGACCTGTTCTATATTTTGACTGAGAGACTACATTATAGTTTTGCAAGATGTTATCATTAGGGGATATATCAGTTTTTGAAAAAAAAAAGTATTTTTATTTACTTATTTGAGAGAGAGAGAGAGAGAGAGAGAGAATTTGGACATGCCACGGCCTCCAGCTGCTGTAAATGAGCTCCAGATGCATGTTGCCATCTGGCTTACGTTCCTGGAGAATCAAGCCTGGGTTCTTTGGCTTTGCAGGCAAATGCCTTAATCACTAAGCCATCCCTCTAGCCAGAATTTTGATGATAATTGTCCCTAGATTTTTTTTTTTTTTTTAAGAGAGAGAACAAGAGAGAAAGACAGAGGGAGACAGAGAGAATTGATGCTTCAGGGCTCAGCCACTGCAATTGAACTCCAGACACTTGCGCCTCCTAGTGGGCACGTGTGACCTTGCGTTTGCCTCACCGTCGTGCGTCTGGTTTACATAGGGTCCGGAGTCCAACATGAGTCCTTAGGCTTCACAGGCAAACGCCTTAACTTCTAAGCCACCTCTCCAGCCTGTCCCTTGATTTTTTTTGGTGGTGGTGGGGGGGGGGGACGGGAGTTCTGAGGTAGGGTCTCACTCTAGCTCAGGTGGACCTGGAATTCACTGTGTAGTCTCAGGGTGGCCTCAAACTCACAGCGATCCTCCTACCTCTGCCTCCCTGAGTGCTGGCATTAAATGCGTGCGCCACCACACCCGGCCATATTACAGTTTCATGTGACTCTCTGGTCTTTCCCCCTTTACTGTCACTCTTCACTTCAGACCCACATCAAGGCACAAGGAAACTAATGAAGCATTTTCCAACCTTCTTTCCAGTTTTGTCTACCACATACATCATATTTGTTTGTTTATTTATTTGAGAGAGAGACACAGACAGAATGAGTATGGGCGTGCCAAGGCCTCCTGCACTGCAAACGAACTCCAGACACATGTGCCACTTTGTGCATCTGGCATTACACCACATATATTATTGAAAATGTATGAATGACAAGCCGGGTGTGCTGGTGCACGCCTTTAACCCCAGCACTCAGGAGGCAGAAGTCAGAGGATCACTGTGAGTTTGAGGCCACCCTGAGACTACACAGTGAATTCCAGGTCAGCCTGAGCTAGAGCGAGACCCTATCTCAAAACACACACACACACACACACACATGAATTAGGGCTGGAGAGATGGCTTAGCAATTAAGGCACTTGCATGTGAAGCCTAAGGACCCAGATTCAATTCCTTAGTACCCATATAAGTCAGATACACAAGGTGGTGCATGTGCCCTAGTGCACCCATTCTTTCTCTCTCTCAAACAAATAAATAAAATTATATATATATATATTTTTTTGAGGTAGGGTCTCAGTCTAGCTCAGGCTGACCTGAAATTCACTATGTAGTCTCAGGGTGGCCTTGAACTCACCATGATCCTCCTACCTCTGCCTCCCAAGTGCTGGGATTAAAGGCATGCGCCACCATGCTCGGCTAACATATGACAATATTTTATTTTTTATTTATTTTTATTTTTTATTTTTTATTTTTTTCTCAATTTTTATTAACATTTTCCATGATTATAAAAAATATCCCATGATAATACCCTCCCTCCCCCCCACTTTCCCCTTTGAAATTCCATTCTCCATCATATCCCCTCTACATCTCAATCAGTCTCTCTTCTATTTGATGTCATGATCTTTCCCTCCTCTTATGATGGTCTTGTGTAGGTAGTGTCAGGCACTATGAGGTCATGGATATCCAGGCCATTTTATGTCTGGAGACAACATTTTAAAACATATGAATGCGAAGCCAAATGTGGTGGCTTGCCCCTTTAATCCCAGCAATTGGGAGGCTGAGGTAGAATTGCTATGAGTTCAAAGCAGACTGGGCCACAGAGTTCTAGGTCAACCTGTGTTAGTGTGAGACCCTGCCACAAACAAACAATATACACACATACTGAAGCAGGAGGGTAATGAGTTCGAGGCCAGCCTGGGCTGAGTCTACAGCAGTCAAGACATCCTCTAAGTCTGTAATCCAGAACATATAAAAACATAGAGCATCCAGCCGGGCTTGGTGGCACACGCTTTTAATCCCAGCACTTGGGAGGCAGAGGTAGGAGGATTGCCATGAGTTCAAGGCCACCCTGAGACTACATAGTGAATTCCAGGTCAGCTTGGACTAGAGTGAGACCCTACCTCAAAAAACAAAAAAAAAAACAAAAAAAAAAAACAAAAAAAAAAAGAAAGAAAGAAAAAAAAAAAAAGAAAAAGAAAAGACAAGACATGGAGAATCTAGAGGAGTAGAAGGGACTAGAAGGAGTGGGGAAAGCCAATCCAGTTATGGGGTGGGCTCCCATCAAGAGCCCAGCCATTGGGAGGCTTGACTCAAAGGCTTTGCATGCTTTCTCTGACAGCTCCCTCCACTCACACAGAAGTCACTTCCTCGGCGTGTTTGTTTGTTCCCCTCTTAAGACTCTCATCACTTTTCCATCATATGTGAGGGGCGAGACTCCAGTCTCATCCTCTGTTCTTGAACCATATGGATTCTTTTTTAAAAAAAGTTTATTTATTTATTTATTTACTTATTTATTTGACAGAGAAAGAGGTAGAGAGAGAGAGAGAGAGAGAATGGGCATGCCAGGGCCTCCAGCCACTGTAAATGAACTGTAGATGCATGTGCCCCCTTGTGCGTCTGCCTTATGTGGGTCCCGGAGAATCGAAATGGGGTCCTTAGGCTTCGCAGGCAAACGCCTTAACCGCTAAGCCGTCCCTCCAGCCCCTCCTGAACCATATGGATTCTATCTAAGTGCAAAAGTCTACGAACAGTTGTTGGGTGAGTCATGGTACCCATCACACCGTCAGTAGGTCCCTAACAGCCCTTGTGGAGATGACCAGGGGAGACCTGGAAGTAATTGGCAGTCTCTTCCATGCCAACAAGAAATGTAAGGTGGGTGATGGTGTGAGGGGTGATGGTGTGAGGTGACTGGGGTTTGGGGACGAGGAAGGGACCCTTAGATATCCTGGGTCCAGATCCGCTTTGGAATTGAAAACTGCACCCTACTATGCTCTGGTTGTGTCATTTGAGAAATACTTACAAACCCCACCAACCTGCTGACGCCACCTTCTCTTGAGGGTAAATCTATTCTTTTGAGGGAGGATGGGAGCCGAAGAGGGACTCAAGGATTCCCTCCTCCAGTGGAATTTGTCCCAAACTCCAAAGGCATAACTTGCAGCCCCAGTCTTGCATTCTTGCCTTGTGAAGAGAGGGGGCAACCCCCTTCTTATCTGCGATTGCCTGCTTAAACAAACTCAGTGGTGTGGAGATATTATCCTTTGGAAACTTGGCCCGAGAGACACTTTACCAAGTGTCTGCAAACATTTAGACACAGAAAACTACCCACTGTGAGCTCACAGCCCATTGTCTCTACTGGGGTGGCTGTCCCTGAAAGCGGCTGGCATTAGGGGGTGGAGGCAGTGAGAGTCATTGAGGGGAAATCCCTCCTCCCGGGGCTCTGGATGAGGCACTGCGCTCCTGTTTGTTTAAACAACCTGAGATGCCCAAGATGTTTTGGGGAGGTGGGGGAAGGGAGGTGGCTTGCTAGGGGAGAGGTTGGCAGCAGCTGGCCGAGTGGCGATCAGCCTTCTGATGGCAAAGCAAGTGAGGCAGGTGGTGGGCACATCAGGACCTGGGTCAATAGGTGGGAAAAATGGAACCTATAAAATAAGAAAGCTAGCTTTTGGAGGGCATATTTGGCTATAGGTAGTATGTAACTTAAAAAAAAAAAATCTATCATGCCAGGGCGGGAGGAACGGCTTAGCGCTTAAGGCACTTGCCTGCAAAGCCAAAGGACCCAGGTTCGATTCCCCAGGAGCCACATGAGCCAGATGCACAAAGTGGTGTATGGGTCTGGAGTTTGTTTGCAGTGGCTGGAGGCCCTGGCATGCCCATTCTCTCCTCCCTCACTGCCCCTCTCTGCCTGTTTATCTCTCTTTAAATAATAAATAAATAAATAAATAAATAAATAAATAAATAAAAATCTATCATTCTAGTCAGGTGTGGCGTGCATGTCTGTAATTCTAGCACTGCAGAAGTAGAGGCAGGAAGATCATGGGTCGGAGGCCAGCCTAGATTACATAGTGAGACCTTAACTCCTTCTTCCCCAAATCAGTGGATCTATCATAATTATAACAGTCCACAAATCGCACAAATGCACAGACTCTTGCTTGTTACCTTTTTAGATCATATTTTAGAAAACTTCCCCAAAGTAGTTACCGTGGGCAAGCCAAGCTTCACCAAGGAAAAGGGTCCGTGGGTGATGGGGGAGAACTTCTTTGTGTGTAGGGGGGAGGGGGAGTTTACATCATTCCTGAGGACCTGGCTGGGTCATCTTGGAATATTCACAAGCCTATGGGGGGTGCGGGGGGGAGAAAAGTTTTATTGTAGGGAGGGTGGAAAAAAAATGAGAAGAATTTGGGAATAGTAGAAGGAATCCTTGCAATGCTGGGCCTGGGCAGCACCGCCCTGTGCGATCCGGCTTCAAGACAGCCACAGTCGGGGATCTTGGAGGCATGTGGTTAATGGACACCTCACAAACAGGTGCGATTACTTATAGGGATGCAGACCATATAGCACCCCATCCTCTCCCCAGCGAAAAGAAAGAAAGAAAATGAAGAATTCCTGGCTATGCGGCTTTAAACAACAACAAAATCATGCACCTTTGCTTTCCAGTAGCATATCACACATAGAAGCCTTCAGTTAAACATGCGGGTAAGGAAAAGACAGAAATGTTAATATCAAAAGTCTCCATTTTCTGGTTGGGTATAGATATTTAAGGCTCAGTGCTTAGCAGTTTTTGTTTTTTCCTCCCTCCCACCCTCCCTTCCTCCTTCTCCTCCTCTTTCTTTCTTTCCCTCTCTATCTTTCTTCCTTTCTTCTTTTCTTCCCCCCTCCCTTCCTCCCTTCCTCCCTCCCTTCCTTCCTTCCTCTCTCTCCCTCTTTCTTTCTTTCTTTCTTTCTTTCTTTCTTTCTTTCTTTCTTTCTTCTTTCTTTCTTTCTTTCTTTCTTCTCCTTCTTCTCTTTAAGTTTCTCATCCTCCTTCTTCCCCCCTCTTTTTTATTTTGAGGCAAGCCCAATAGACAGGCCTTTTATTTAATGTGAGAGAGCGAGATTGGGAGTGACTGACTATGTGTGAGAGAAAGAGAGAATTGGCTCGCCGGGGCCTCCAGCCAGTGTAATTGAACTCCAGACACGTGAGCCACCTAGTGGGCATGTGCGACCCTGTGCACTTGCGTCACCTTGTGTCTGGTTTACATGGGACCTGAAGAGCTGAACATGAGTTCTTAGGCTTCACCGGCAAATGCCTTAACTGCTAAGCCATCTCTCCAGCCCCTTCCTCTTCTTCTTCTTTTTATCTATTTATTTATTTATTTATTTTGAGGTAGGGTCTCATTCTAGCCCAGGCTGACCTGGAATTCACTCTGTAGTCTCAGGGTAGCCTTGAACTCCCAGCAATCCTCCTATCTCTGCCTCTCAAGTGCTGGGATTAAAGGTGTGAGCCACCACACCTGGCCTTTCTCTTCTTTTGAGACAAAGTCTTGCTGTGTAGCCAAGGCTGGTCCTCAACATGGGGTGATCTTTCTACCTCTGCTTCTCCAGATTCCAGGTATGAGCCATCACAGTCAGCTTGGTGTGCTTGTCATTTTCATTTTAAATATGGTTAGCAGTTTATTTTATTATTTTGAGAGAGAGAGATGGTGGGGGGGAAGAGGCAGAGAGAGAGAGAATAGGCATGCCAGGATCATGCTCAGCCTGATGCCAGTGAACTCCAGACATGTGCGCCCCCTTAGTGCGAATGTGCGACATTGCATGCTTGGGTCACTGTGTGGCTTCGTGGGACCTGGAGATTTGAACGTAAGTCCTTAGGTTTTTGCAGGCAAGCGCCTTAACTGCTAAGCCATCTCTCCAGCCTGATGATGAGTTTTTTGAAATTGGTCTTTTTACTTACTATTCAAGATTTTGGAATCAGCCGGGCGTCGTGGCGCACACCTTTAATCCCATTACTCGGGAGGCAGGGGTAGGAGGATCGCCATAAATTTGAGGCCACCCTGAGACTACATAGTGAATTCCAGGTCAGCCTGAGCTAGAGTGACACCCTACCTCGAAAAACAAAAACAAAAACAACAACAACAAAAAAAAGATTTTGGAATCAATTTAACACTTGATAGGGTACATTCACCCTTTCATTACTTTTTTTTCATGTGTACTGTATGTGATGTGCACATGTGAATGTATGCATGTTGTGTTTGTATGTTTATGTGTGTGCCAATGTTTGTGCATGTGCATGTTGATGTCAGGTATTGGTGTCAGTTGTTTTCTACTTTTCTTTTTTTTTTTTTTTCTGATGTAGGGTCTCACACTATCCCAGTCTGACCTGGAATTCACTATGTAGTCTCGGGCTGGCCTCAAACTCACAGCGATCCTCCTATCTCTGGGATTAAAGGCATGCACCACTATGGTCGGCCTTTTTGCTTGTTTGTTTGTTTTGAGATTGGGTATCTCACTGACCTCAGAGCTCATAACTTTGACTGCATGAGCTAGCCAGTAAGTCCTAGGGATCCACTTGTCTTCAACGTCCCCAGTGCTTGGATAACAGTCATGTGCAACCATATTTAACTTTTTTTTTTTTTTTTGGAGGGGTGTTGGTTTTTGAGGTAGGGTCTCACTCTAGCTCAGGCTGACCTGGAATTGACTATGTAGTCTCAGGGTGGCCTCGAACTCACTGTGATCCTCCTACCTCTGCCTCCCCGTGTGCTGGGATTAAAGGTGTGTGCCACCACACCCCGCACCATATTTAATATTTTTATGTAGGTGCTAGGAATTGGAACTCAGGTCTTCATTCTTGCACAATAAGCACTCTACCTACTGATCCACCTCCCCAGCCGTTTCTCTTTCATTCATTTCATGAACGAACATCTCTGAAATGAAGAATTACTTTATAAAATTTAATACATTCCTTGGGCCAGGCGTGGTGGCGCACACCTTTAATCCCAGCACTCGGGAGGCAGAGAGGCAGGAGGATCGCCGTGAGTTCGAGGCCACCCTGAGACTATAGAGTGAATTCTAGGTCAGCCTGGGCTAGAGTGAAACCCTACCTCAAAAAAAAAAAAGAAAAAAAAAAAAGAAAAAAAAAAAAAGAAGCTTAATATATTCTTAACTGTATTTTGTTTGTTGGAGACAGGGTCTCACTTAGTACAGGCTGGTCTAGAACTCACTACGTAGCTGAGAATGACCTTGAACTTCCGATCCTCCTGTCTCGACCACCCCAGCTCAGACACTGCAGGTGTGTGCCACTATGCCTGGTGTTACGAAGTGCGGGGATGGAGACCAGGGGTTCACGCATGCTAGGTAAGCACTCTCTCAACCGAGCCACACCCCAGCTCTAATAAGAACACTGCTTTTGGAGAGGAGAGGGGAGGTTCCTATACTCCCGGGCATCTCGGTCGTGCAGCGCGGCCCTGAGCCGGTGGGTCTCGTTGCATGGGCACAGGGAAGGGCAGATTAAACAGCGGTGCCCCGGGGAAGCATACAGCAGTCAATGTTTTCATGCCATTTGGCAATTCCGCTCTCCTGGGCTCTGAGGACTTCTTCAAGTAAGAGCCAAAGGCCTTTTCAAAGTCGAAACCGTGACCACACTTGTTTCAGCGGGAGATGGAAGCTTCTAGCACGTTGGGTCTTTGACACCACCGGAAGGCTGCCTGGCTCCAGGCACTGTCAAAAGGAAAAGGGAAAAGGGATATTTACAGAATGGAGAAGAGTAGACGCAGCCAGGCTGGCAGCCCCATTGGAAACACAAGACAGTGTCTCTGTATCCTACGCAGCTCATAGAAGATATAGGGGGACATTAAGAACCTCTACCCTGTGGAGCTGCTGTCTGGGATGGAAGCTACTAGCCTCCATCACACCCAAGGATCACATAGACTAAAGAAATGCCACATTGGGGGGCCAGGGTCTGAGCCAGGAACGGGTGAGTGCATTTATTTACCCCCTCTTGCAAGTCTCACCATGCTCAATTGAAAAATGATCATAAATTAGTGCAATTTTCACTAATATACCCATGGGTTAGTTAATGGTTAGGAAGTTTTTGCTTCAGTTAGATGGAGGTGTCTTCCACACCCTTAAAGAATGACACCCCCTTTCTCCAGTCCCCATTCCCCACTCCCCAAACCCTAACACTCTAAACACTGGAAAGCTTTAAGCGTTGTTGGTTTTAACGATGACAATTTACAATTAACAAATATATTGGTAATGAGTGTCCTTTCTCCCCCGCAGGTTTGTTTAGAAGTGAAAACAATAGGGCTAGTCATAAAAGTTTCTATTTGTTTTAGGCTGGATGGCTCACCTGTTTGGAGAAGGGACGTTATTGTCAGCAGGGTTAGATTTAGTATAATGTGTAAATGTGTTCTGTGGCTGAAGACCAACTAAGATACCATGTCTTTGGCTCAGGAAAGCAATCCCCACGTAATGAAATCTAATTCTGTCGCATAGAATAATCACAGGTTAGTTTCAATAAAGCTTCCTGTTTTATGATGATCAGTATATAAAAATCACCTGAATTAAAATGACTCGGGGAGACTGGGCGTGGTGGCCCACGCCTTTAATTCTGGTACTCAGGAGGTAGAGGTAGGAGCATCGCTGCGAGTTCGAGGCCACCCTGAGACTACAGAGTGAATTCTAGGTCAGCCTGGGCTAGAGGAGTGAAACCCTACCTCGAGAAACAAACAAAACGAATAAATAAATAATTATACTAAATAAAAAGTAAATAAATAGAATAAAATGACTCAGGGGCTGGAGAGATGGCTCAACAGTTAAGGTGCTTGCCTGAAAAGCCAGAGGACCCAGGTTTGATTCCCCAAGGACCCATGTAAAGCCAGATGCACAAGGTGGCACATGCATTTGGGGTTCATTTGCAGTGCCTAGAGGCCCTGAAGTACCCATTCTCTCTCTCTCTCTCAAATAAATAAATAAAATATTAAAAAATAAAATGACTCATATATTTGGCTAGAGCAACTGGACAGAGGGTGCTGATGGCCCCTGGGAAGGCCCTGGGACAAGTAGATCTGTTTCATGTTCATTTCTTTCTTTCTTTTTTTTTCGTTTTTTTGAGGTGGGGTCTCACTGTAGCCCAGGCTGATCTAGAATTCATTTAGTCTCAGGGTGGCCTCGAACTCACGGCGATCCTCCCACCTCTGCCTTCCAAGTGCTGGGATTAAAGGCGTGCGCCACCACGCCCGGCTTTCATGTTTATTTCTTGTCTTGATCATTTTGTAAGTGAACAAGACGGGAAAGAGAGAGTGGGTGTGAATATGGTGTATGGAGTTCAGTACATAAGACCACATGGTCTTGGAGGACAGGCAAAACTGGGGGAGCAGTGGGGAAGAGGGGCGAGTTAGAACAAAGTGCAAGGAATTCGCGTGCATGAAAATGCTATGGCTTTGTATGGTGACTTAAAAACAGGAAGGTGTGACCGTCTCCCCCGCTCCTGTCTGAGATAGTGGTGGCCGATGGGCGAGGACCAGAGAACTGCTGGGACTTGCTGACTGGAAAATAAACAAACAAAACAAAACAAATAAAGAAACAAACAAACAAACAAAAAAAGCAGCGAAAACACCAGCTGTAGGTTGACTTAGAGATTTCTTTCAAGGAAGCAGGCAGATGAGCAAAAAGAGGAGAATAGGGCTGGAGAGATGGCTTAGCGGTTAAGCGCTTGCCTGTGACACCTAAGGACCCCGGTTCGAGGCTCGATTCCCCAGGACCCACGTTAGCCAGATGCACAAGGGGGCGCAAGCGTCTGGAGTTCGTTTGCAGTGGCTGGAAGCCCTGGCGCGCCCATTCTCCCTCTCTCACTCTATCTGCCTCTTTCTCTCTCTGTCTGTCACTCTCAAATAAATAAATAAAAATTTAAAAAATTTAAAAAAATTTAAAAAAAGAGGAGAATATCTGAAGTCCTCTGGCCCCTGTGTGCTTGCCTACAGGGCGTACACCTCATACACACACACACACAAACACACACACACGCATAGACTACATACCACACCACACATACCCTACAGACACATGCATGCCAAAAAAAATACCAAAAAATACCAAACAAAACAAAACAAAACAAACAAAAAATAATAACAAAACCAACACAACACTCAGGAGTCACAGTTCATGGTTCCACTATCTACTCTACTCTCTGTGTGATCCTGGGCACCTAGGCTCATGTGGTTTTCTGTTACAGTAAATAGATAGTAGTTATAGGATCAATGAGCTCACCTAGCTAAGAGTGGTGGTGCAGGCCTATAATCCTAGTACTTGGGGGGGGTCGAGATAGGAGGATCAGGAGCATAGCAAGTTCCAGGCCAGCCTGGGCCACATGAATCCCTGTCTCAAAGAGCCAACACCCTGGGCTGGAGAGATGGCTCAGCGGTTAAGGTATTTGTCTGCAAAGCCAAAGGACCCACGTTCGATTCCCCAGGACCCACATTAGCCAGATGTACAAGAGGGAGCACGTGTCTGGAGTTCGTTTGCAGTGGCTGGAGGCCCTGGTGCACCCATTTTCTCTCTCTCTCTCTCTTTCTATGTCAAATAAATACATAAATAAAATAAGCAAGCCAACACCCTGGCCTGGAGAGATGGCTTAGTGGTCAAGGTGCTTGCTCGCGAAGCTTAAAGACCCAGACTTGATTTTCCAGGACCCACATAATCCAGATGCACAAGGTGGCGCATGCATCTGGAGTTTGTTTTCAGTGGTTGGAGGTCCTGGCATGCCTCTTCTCTCTCTATCTGCCTCTTTCTCTCTCTCTCACAAATAAATAAATCATTAAAAAATATTTTATTTTCATTTATTATTTCTATTATTTATTAGCGAGAAAGAGAGATATAGAAATAGGCAGGTACAGAGAGAGGGAGAGAATGGGTGTGCCAGGACCTCCAGCCACTGCAAACGTACTCCAGATGCATGCACCCCCTTGTGCATCTGATTAGCGTGGGTCCTGGTGAATCGAATCTGGGTCTTTAGGCTTTGTAGGCAAATGCCTTAACTGCTAAGCCATTTCTCCAGCCCAAATAAATAATTAAAAAAAAAAAAACAACAAAACTTAAAAAGCCAACACCAGGGCTGGAGAGATTGCTTAGCGGTTAAGTGCTTGCCTGTGAAGCCTAAGGATCCCGGTTCGAGGCTCGGTTCCCCAGGACCCACGTTAGACAGATGCACAAGGGGGCACACGCGTCTGGAGTTCATTTGCAGTGGCTGGAGGCCCTGGCGCGCCCATTCTCTCTCCCTCTCTCTATCTGCCTCTTTCTCTCTCTGTCTGTCGCTCTCAAATAAATAAATAAAAATAACACACAATAAAAGCCAACACCAAAACAAAGATCACCTCTATGAGCTTATGTATCAGACATACAGTAGGTGCTCAATAAAGGCAAGCCATTTTTTTTATTAGCATTGGCTGGTGACCACTGGACTGCTTCTTCTGGGGCCGAGGGAGAATGAGAGCAAGGAGTGAATCCTGACACTGCAGCTTACAATCTCCGAAAGTTGGAACAGATGCTCTGAGCCTTCATGTCTTCATTTGTAGAAAAGGGATGAAAGATGCCTAAGTGATAGCGTTGTTGCAATGATAAATAGTGTGATTATGCAAAAGTGTCCCACTTGGATGGCTATGCAGGAAATGCTTGTTTTCCCAGCAGAATCTGACTTCTTACTGAATAATGACTCCTTGAAGGCACAAAGTCCCCTGTGCCTGCAGGCCAGGAGCCACCTTAAAAAAAAAAAAAAAAAAAAAAAAAAAAGCAAAAAAACCAAAAACATTAAAAAAAATTTTTTTTTGTTTATTTGTATTTATTTATTTGAGAGCAACAGGCAGAAAGAGTCAGATAGAGAGAGAATGGGTGCGCCAGGGCCTCCAGCCACTGCATATGAACTTCAAATGCATGCACCCTCTTGTGCATTTGGCTAACGTGGGTCCTGGGGAATAGAGCCTTGAACCGGGGTCCTTAGGCTTCACAGGCAAGCGCTTAACCGCTAAGCCATCTCTCCAGGCCCCCCAAACATTTTTATTTGTTTATTTTCAAGAAGAGAGAGGGAGAGAGAGAGAGAGAATATGGGAACACCAGGGTCTCCAGCCACTGCAAACAAACTGCATATGCATGGCATGTGCCACTTTGTGCATCTGGCTTGACCTGGGTACTGGGGAATCGAACCTGGGTTGTTAGGTTTTGCAGGCAAGTGTTTTAACTGCTGAGCCATCTCCCCAGCCCCAAGAACCACCTTTGGGGATGAATGCAGGATTCACACCCCGGGTCCAGCTCTCTCTGGACTCCTCATATTGAGAAGCCACACGTGGTGTGTCTAATCTTAGCAAAATGGCAGACGGTGTCCTGCACTTGGACCCCTGTCTAATGCCCACAATGAAGAGAAGTAGCCTTGATGACTACTGGTCCCTGTCCTGTTTCTCTATTCATTTCTGGAAAACTGTCAGCTGGGAGCCGTGGCAGCTTCCCTGGAACTGTCCTGGTATCTTAGTCTCTTCAGGCCTATTTGGATTTTGCTCCTTGGTCTCTGGTGTCAGGAAAAGGTCCCAGAAGAGCTCTTGGAGTTATGATTGTCGCTGGAAAAGCTCGTCCTATAGAAGGTTCTAGAGACTGGATATGATGGCTCGGCATTTGGGAGGCTGAGGAAGAGAATTGCTGTGACTTTGAGGCCAGCCTGGGTCATAGAGCGAGTTCTAGGCCAGCCTTACAGAGTGAAACCCTCACTCAAAATAAAGCAAAACAAAACAACGAACTTCCAAAACAGCAACATCAAGAAAATCCCCTGTCCTACCTTCGCTCTCTGCTCCTCCCTCAGGGCTGTGCTAGTGTGAACAGCTGTCCCAAGCTTCCCCGAGGCTAGCGCTCGGACCAGGATATGAGTCACCAAACTGTAATGACTTGAGAGTCACAGCTAAACAGGTGCCTGCCACCTGTCACCCCACCCCTCCTTGGCACCATTGCCATCCCCTTCACCTAGTTCTTTTAATAAAAAAAAATTAATTAACTGAGCAATTGGTTTTTCAAGGTAGGATCTCACTCTAGCCCAGGCTGACCTACGTAGTATCAGGGTGACTTTGAACTCACAGCGGTCCTCCTACCTCTGCCTCCCTAGTGCTGGGACTAAAGGTGTGTGCCGCCGGGCCCGGCTCAACTAGTTCTTTTTTTTTTTTTAATTTTTTTTTGTTCATTTTTATTTATTTATTTGAGAGTAACAGAGAGAGAAAGAGGCAGAGAGAGAGATCGAGAGAGAGAGAGAGAGAGAGAGAATGGGCGCGCCAGGGCCTCCAGCCACTGCAAATGAACTCCAGAGGCATGCGCCCCCTTGTGCATCTGGCTAACGTGGGTCCTGGAGAATCGAGCCTCGAACCAGGGTCCTTAGGCTTCACAGGCAAGCGCTTAACCACTAAGCCATCTCTCCAGCCCTCAACTAGTTCTTTTTTTATATGCATGTGTGTATTTGTATGTGTGGGTTATGTATGTGCATGTACAGGCTAGAGGTCAACCTCAAGTGTCATCTTCAGGTACAACAATCATTTAAAAACATATCCTTCATGGGCTGGAGAGATGGCTTAGCGGTTAAGGCGTTTGTCTGCGAAGCCAAAGGACCCAGGTTTGATTTCCCCAGGACCCACCCAAGCCAGATGCACAAGGTGCACATGCGTCTGGAGTTTGTTTGTAGTGACTATAGGCCCTGGGGTGCCCATTCTCTCTCTGTCTGTCTCCTTTCTCTCCCTCTCCCTCTCAATAAATAAATAACAATAAAAAATTTAAAAATACATATCCTTTAAATTTCTTTTAGCTACAAGCTCAAGGACATCAGAGAATACAAAAAGTAGTCCTAAATTAGCAGGAACCCCCACTGCACCTCTGCAGAATGAACTCTGTGAAAACTCAGCTCACGGAGAGTCAAAAAACCGGAAAACTATGGGCATCTCTCCCTGGGCAGATCAGAGGTTGCAAACACGTCATGTGAATTATAAAAGTAAGCCAAAACAAAGAATTGCCAGGCGTGGTGGCACATGTCTTTAACACCAGCCCTGAGGAGGCAGAAGTAAGAGGATGGCTATGAATTCGAGGCCAGCCTGAGACTACATAGTGAATTCTAGGTCAGCCGGGGCTAGAGTGAGACCCTACCTCGAAAATGAAAAAACAAAACAAAACATAAAACAAAACAAAACAAAACAAGCAAAAACAACAACAAGGAATCATGGAAAATAAATTAAGCTTAAATGGTTCTCTACTGACATTGTAGCCCAGGTTGACCTGGAGCTCATTCCTAGCTTAGCCTCCTGAGTGCTCTGCCCATCTTTTTTTTGGGGGGGGATGAGTAGAATCTCTCACTGGACTAGTCTGGCTGCCCAGTGAACCCCAGGGATCCTCCAGTCTTGCCTCCCCGCACTGAGACACACAAGCTTAACATGTTTAGGTGGGTTTGGGAGATCCCCAAACTAAGATCCTTATGCTTGTGAGACCAACACTTTACCAACTGAGCTATCTCCCAGACCCTGCTTCATTTAGTTTTTTTAAAAAAATTACACATGTGTGTGGGAGGGAGGGGGCTGGAGAGATGGCTCAGTGATTAAGGCTCTTGCTTGCCTGCTAAGCCTGACAGCCTGGGTTCGATTCCTCAGCACCCACACGTAAAGCCAGATGCACAAAGTGGCGCATGTGTCTGGAATTCATTTGCAATGGCAGGAGGCCCTGGTGCATCCATTCTCATTCATTCTCTCTTTCTCTCTCTCCTTGCAAATAAATAAATAAAATATTTTAAAGAAATTACATGTATGTTTATTACTTTAAACTAGGATCTGTACAAAGAACTCCATGAGGGCTGGAGAGAGTGCTTAGTGGTTAAGGCGCTTGCCTGCAAAGCCTAAGGACTCGTTCGACTCCCCAGGTCCCATGTAAGCCAGATGCACAGTGACTCAAGCGTGCAAGGTCACACATGTGCACAGTGGGGGGAGTATGCATCTGGAGTTCAATTGCAGTGACTGGAGGCCCTGGCATGCCAATTCTCTTTCTCTCTTATTAAAAAAAGAAAGAAAAAAGAAAATAAAAAGAATTCCATGAGAAATACTATGCCCGGGTGACTGCTGAAAGTCTGTATGGTTCAAACAGGTGCCACCTTTATCATTTTGTACATATTTACTATCTTTATTTTTTATTTTTATTTTTATTTTTATTTTTCAGAGGTAGGGTCTCACTCTAGCTCAGGCTGACCTGGAATTCACTATGGAGTCTCAGGGTGGCCTCGAACTCACGGTGATCCTCCTACCTCTGCCTCCCCAGCTGGGATTAGAGGCGTGCGCCACCACGCCCGGCTATTATTTACTCTCTTGATTGTCACCTCCCCCTAAGTTACACTCTGGGGGCGGGGGGTGGCTTTGCAAAGGATCCAGGATGCTCAACATTCTATCCGACAGGCAATCCACTGAGATTGTGGGATCCTTCCCCAGTTCCTGTGCGGTCCAAGAACACCCTGGGTCCCTTTCCATTGCACGGGCTTTGTATAGGGTGGTCCCTGTCTTCTAACTGGTTCATTACCCCTGAAGCCCATTTTCCTGCAGATTCTAGCCCTTGTCTAACCCTCTTCATCCAACTTCCTGTCCCATAGCCCTTCCTTTGGGTCCCTAGGGCATCAGCTGTGTACTCCCAGATCTGCTGTTTATTGATGGTCATGGAAGTAGGGCTGGGCGAGGGCAGCTTAGAGGGACAGTTACATGCCCAGAATGCCCAAGGCCCAGGTTTCACCCCAGGCACCCCACCCGTCAATCCTCAAATCAGCTGCAGCTCTCTCGCGTTGCGTTTTCTGTTCGTGTCTTTCTCTGCTCGCTCTCACGCGTCTCACAACTTGGTTTTAGGGCCCCCACAAGACACCCAGCATGGGACTGGCCTCTGGCCGCTGCAGAGAGCTGCTGTCCCCTTAGAGACGCCAAGGCTGCGCCCCTTTCTCACTGACTTCGCCACGGCCTGTTTCTACTTTGCGAGGAGGTGGCCACAGAGACTCACCACTAATCATCCCCATGGTTGCTGTATTCATGGCCACATAGTGTCTCTGGTGACCTACACCAGACTTGCATAATACTGGGGCCCATCAGGCTGTTGTGGATGATGGAGAAGGAAAGGGAATTATCACAGTCAGGTCCACATTGCTGATAGAAATCATCCAACCAAGAGCAGCTTGTGAGGAAAAAAAAAAAAAAAAAAAAGATTTATTTTGGCTTACAGGCTTGAGGGGGAAGCTCCATGATGGCAGGGGAAAACGGTGGCATGCGCAGAGGGTGGACATCACCCCCTGGCCCAACATAAGGTGGACCATAGCAACAGGAGAATGTACCAAACACTGGCAAGGGGACACTGGCTATAATACCCATAAGCCCGCCCCCAACAATACACTTCCTTCAGGAGGTATTAATTCCCAAATCTTTATCAGCTGGGAATCTAGCATTCAGAACACCTAAGTTTATGGGGGACACCTGAATCAAACCACCACAAGCATAGACGTCTGTATAGAAGAGGGAAAGGCAGGAAAGAAGTGGGGGGTTCACTGGAGGGGGTGGAGAAGACAAAGGGGGGATGGTAGAAGGGAATTATGTAAACTTTTTTTTTTTTTTTAATTCTGTTTTTTGGTTTCTCAGGTAGGGTCTCACTCTAGCCTAGGCTGACCTGGAATTCACTATGTAGTCTCAGGGTGGCCTCGAACGCATGGTGATCCTCCTACCTCTGCCTCCCAAGTGCTGAGATTAAAGGTATGCATCACTATGCCTGGCTTAAACATTTCTTTTTTCCCTTGCTTTATGTCTTGGCACTTCTGATAAATGCATAGATTACCTGGCACCGTGCCACATTGACAGACATCAAATGACTCAATAGATTGCTCGGTATGTACTTCCATACTTGAAGAAATGATGTGTTTCACATCATTACAATTATTTTAGTTCTTAAACAAAAATTGGCTAGAGGGGCTGGAGGGATGGCTTAGCGGTTAAGGCATTTACCTGCAAAGCCAAAGGACCCAGATTAGATTCCCCAGGACCCACGTTAGCCAGATGCACAAGGGGGCGCATGTGTCTGGAATTCATTTGCAGTGGCTGGAGGCCTTGGTACACCCAATCTCTCTTTCTCTCTCCCTCTCTTTCTCTGTCAAATAAATAAAAATTCAAAATATTTTTTAAAAAGTGGCTAGAGGCTCTGGTGCACCCATTCTCTCCCTTTCTCCCTCTCTGCCACTTTCTCTCTGTCTTAAATAATAAAGAAAAATATCTAACATGCAGCTTACATACATGACAATTCTGCATTAACACTGAAGGAATACACAACAGTTTTAGAAAATATTGGTTATTTTCAAACAGCAAAATTATGTAAACTGTCGGGTGTGGTGGTGCACCAGCACTCGGGAGGCAGAGGTAGGAGGATTGCCATGAATTCAAGGCCACCCTGAGACTGCACAGTGAATTCCAGGTCAGTCTGGACTAGAGGGAGACCCTACTTGGAAACAAAACCAAACAAAAAATTATGTAACCTTTTTTTTTTTTTTTTTTAATAATGAGAGAGAGAGAGAGAAAGAGAGAATTGGTATGCCAGGGCCTCTAGCCACTGCAGTCGAACTCCAGATGACGCATGTGCCACCTTGTGCATCTGCCTTACATGGGTTCTGGGGCGTGGAACCTGGGTCCTTAGGCTTCACAGGCAAGTGTCTTAACCACTAAGCCATCTCTTCATTCCAAATTATAATAAAGTTTATTTTAATATTTAAAAAAGAGAATTTATGTTCTCAATAGCCAATGGAATCAGCCTAGATGCTCACCAATGGGTGAATGAATAAAGGAATTGTGGGCTAGGCATGGTGGAACATGCCTGTAATCCCAGCTCTTGGGAGGTTGAGGCAGGAGCATCTTGAGTTTGAGTTTGAGACCAGCTGGGCTACTAGGAAGAGTGTATCTTTTTTTGTTTGTTTGCTTATTTTTCGAAGTAGGGTCTCGCTGTAGCCCAGACTGACCTGGAATTCACTCTGTAGTCTCAGGGTAGCCTCGAACTCACAGTGATTCTCTTACCCCTGCCTCCCCAGTGCTGGGATCAAAGGCATGCGCCACCATGCCCAGTTTAGGAAGAGCATGTCTTAAAAAAGAAAGAAATGAAGAAGAAAGAAAAGTAGAAGAAAGAAATGCATATATACTAGACAGTGGAATCTTAGTCATAAAGAAGGAGCTGGGGAGATGGCTCAGTGGATAACACACTTACTCTGTAAGCATGAATATCTGAATTTAGATCCCTAGAACCTGAAAGCTGGGTACTGTAGTGCGAATATCTGTAATCCCAGTTGTACCTATGGTGAGATGGAAGGCAAAGACAGGAGAATTTCTTAGAAGGTCAAGGGCCAGCTAGCCTGGTACATGCAGCAGTGAACCATGATAGACCTGCTTCAAGAAAGGTGGAAGGGGCCGGGCGTGGTGGTGACCACCTTTAATCCCAGCACTTGGGAGGCAGAGGTAGGAGGATCGCTGTGAGTTCGAGGCCACCCTGAGACTACATAGTGAATTCCAGGTCAGTCTGGGCTAGAATGAGACCTGAGCCATGGCACACACATGCTGTGGCAAGCATGCACCAGCACTTACACACACAAACACACACATACATAATTTAAAAAAAGAACAAAATCATATTGCTTGAAGGAAAATGGGTGGAACCAGAGACTATCATATTAAACAAAATAATCCATGTTTTCTCTCACATATGGAACCTAGACATTTTTTAAATTAACTTTATTTACTTGCAAGTAGAGCGAGAGAGAGAATGGGCATACCAGGGCCTTTAGCCACTGCAAACAAACTCCAGATTCATGTGCCACTTTGCACATCTGGCTATGTGGGTACTGGAGAATTGAATTGAGGGTATTAATCTTTGTAAGCAAGTGCCTTTAACCTCTTAGTCATCTCTCCACACTGAATCTAGATTTTTTTTAAATCAATGATGAAATAAAAAATGAAAGTAAAAGTGGGGGGAGGGCTATTTAGGAAGAGGAAGGGAACCAGAGGGAGGGGGTAGGGGGCAAAGGAGGGTAATGAGGGAGAGGGAATATGACCAAAGTAATTACGTGGATGTGTGACAAGGTCACAATGAAATTCATGGTTTTCTACAATTAATAATCTCCTGCACCCCAGGAAGATGTAATCAGTGTGTGGGTTCATATCAAGAAGGGGATACTCGCCGGGTGTGGTGGCGCACGCCTTTAATCCCAGCACTCTGGAGGCAGAGGTAGGAGGATTGCAGTGAGTTTGAAGCCACCCTGAGACTACATAGTGAATTCCAGGTCAGCCTTGGCTAGGAAGACCCTACCTCAAAAACAAAAAACAAAGAAAAACAAAACAAAACAAAAAACACAAAACTGTGGGCTGGAGAGATGGCTCAGCAGTTAAGGTGCTTGCTTGCTAAGCCTAAGGACCAAGGTTTGATTTCCCAGTACCCACATAAGCCAGATACACAAGGTGGAGTATGTATCTGGAGTTCCTTTGCAGTGGCCAGAGGCCCTGGAGCGCCTGTTCTCTATTTCTCTCTCTCCCTCTCTTAAATAAATAAGATAAAAAACCCCCAAAATAAAAAATAAAATAAATAAGTAAAAAGAGAGAGGGATAGTAGCAGTCACTTCCCTTCATAGAATTCCTTTTGTCTATTTGTTTTAAGGCAAAGTCTTACTGTGGTTCAGGCTAGCCTGGAACTCATTAACGTAGCCCAGGCTGACCTCGAACTTGTGACAATCCTCCTTCCTCAGCCTCCTCAGCATCACACACTCATGGAATTCTTCTGAGGAGTTTTGCAGTGACTTTGGACCCCAAGCAATGCAGGTGGTTGGAACTGGGTCTTGCTAATGCTTAGAACGAGGCCTTTGGGACTTTGCCGCAGATGAAGTGTGAGGCAGGTCTGCACGTGGGAATGGCAGAAGAAAGGCAGAAGGCGGGCAGGAGGGGGTGCGAGGAGGCAGGTGCTCATCTGTAGGGAGAACCCTCTGAAGGCTGTCGAAGCTTCCAGAGGCGAGCTACGGTGAGAAACCAGCCTATTTATACGGAACTTGCTGAGCAATGACTTATAAAAGTCACTGTGTTCATCCACTCACATGCACAGCAGAAGATAAGATAAACACGGAGGACAACTCGACTTCAGTGAATAACAGCTGTTAGTGCCAGGAATGGAGTCTTAGCAGTCTAATCCAGCCAGTGTAGGGACATCTTTCATGTGTCACTTACCATGTGGTCTAGGGGAAGTGACCTCCCCTCACTGAACCTTTTTTTTCTTTGCTGTGAAATGGGAAGATAGAAGTGAGTGAATTCATAGCTTGTTTGGAGGATTCAGCGTGGAAAGTACCTAGTCGAGACCTGACCCTCGTTTTTAAGTAATAACACACACGTTTTTGTCACATCACGGCCTACAGGAAGAGGAGAGGGAACATTGCTGTCAACACTACCACCATATTCACTGAAGATGAGAACAGTGCGTTTGGGACTCCGGGGCTGAAAAAATTTCCAGTTGTTTCTACCCTGGATAATGATGGTAACATTGTAACAACGGCAAAACCAACAATAGCCACAATAGTGATTATATTGTTGCAGTGTCCTAAATGATCATCATAGCTAAGTGACCTGAGTATACCACACACACTCCGAACGTCTCTTTGAGTTTCCATGAGGTCTATAGTCAGTGCCCCAGTTCACAGATGAAGAAACTGAGGTTTAGAGAGATTAGGTAACGGGTCCAAGGCCCAGAGCTTGTCAATGGAACTGGAATTTGAATCCAGACTGAATGGCTCCATAAGTTGTTTTCTTTTTCTTTTTAAAAATATTTTATTTATTTGTTTGAGAGAGAGAGATAGAGATAGAGAGAGATAGAGGTAGAGAGAGAGAGAGGCAAATAGAGAGAGAATGGGTCGCCAAGCCTCTAGCCACTGTACATGAACTCCAGACGCATGCGCCACCTTGTGCATCTGGCTTCTGTGAGTTATGGAGAATCGGATCTGAGTCCTTAGGCTTCGCAGGCAAGTGCCTTAACCATTAAGCCATCTCATGAGTTGTTTTCTTAACCTCTACATGAGCTTCCATGCTATAAAAACAAAAATGTGAACCAAGAAGCTGGGCGTGGTGGCGCACGCCTTTAATCCCAGCACTGGGGAGGCAGAGGTAGGAGGATCACCATGAGTTCTAGGCCACCATAGTGAATTCCAGGTCAGCCTGGGCTAGAGTGAGACCCTACTTCAAAAAAAAAAAAAAAAAGTGAACCAAGTGGTTTTTTTTCTCCCCCCTCCCCTCCAATATGTGGACTTTTTGCTTTCTGTGCTGATTCTGTGATTTTTTTTATTTTTTCAAGAAAATCCATTGCTGTAGGATGGAGAGGCGGAAACAAAGCAGCAAAGGATAGGATCTGTATGTGAGCTGGGCCAGTAATGTCACATGCAAGAACTCAGTAACCCTCCTGGGTCTCTGTGGAAGTGACTTTCATATTCACGATGACCGTAGCCGAGGCTCAGAGCGCTGAATCGTTTATCTAGTTTACAAGCTAACAAGAGGACCTGAGGTTTAAACCCGAGCCCAAAGCCCACCCTTGCTCAACAGAGAGACCTGGATTTATGACTGCTATTTTCTTTTTCTAGTTTTTGTTGCGTTTGTTTAGTTTTGAGACAGATCCTCATACAGCTCAGACTGGTCTCCCAACTCACTCTGTAGTCAAGGATGGCCTTGAACTCCTGATCCTCCAGCTTCTGCCACCCAAAGAGCTGAGATTATAAGCGTGTACCACCATAAGAGACTCATGATTTGTATTTCCACTGGAAGGAAGGGAATCCTCTTACCCAATTCTCAGGGTCCCTTAAAATCTGGTTCTACTTCCAAATTCTTCCAGCACAAAATCTTCCAACAGTTCGAAGAAACTTCCCCTAGAATTGTCTGAAATCCCAGCATGGAAGAGAACATAAATCCCCTTTCTAGAACTATTTGACTTTTCATTTACAGTCCATTCCCCCCCCCCTTTTCCAGCATGACTTTTGTAAAGCTTTATTATTATTACCATTATTCTTGTTATTTGTCAAACAAATAAAAGGCTTACCCAATGGGGAAATATGTAAGAGCAAAACAGTATTTTCGAAACGTGTTGTTGCCAGGTGTCGTGGCTCACGCCTTTAATCCCAGCACGTGGGTGGCAAAGGTAGGAGGATCACTGTGAGTTCGAGGCCAGCCTGGGACTACAGAGTGAGTGCCAGGTCAGCTTGGGCTAGAGTGAGACCCTACCTCGAAAAGACAAAACAAACAAAACAAACAAAACAAAACAAAACAAAACTTGTGAGTTAAAAACATTGTTTTTAGAGAAGCAGCTATTATATCAAATAAAACTAAGACTTTATCTAATGGAAAACATAAATTTGGATATATCTAAATCATAAGTTTTGAGTATCTTACTTATTTAAAACATCAAGTTTTTATTAGTATTTTGTAAACATCAGTATGAATAAAGCAAAATCTAAGAGATCTGTTGTTATAAACAGAGAACCAGGCACTTTACAAACATTATTTTTATTTATTTATTTGAGGGAGAGAGAAAGAGAGAGAGAGAGAGAGAGAGAGAGAGAGAGAGAGAGAGAGAGAGAGAATGGACGTGCCAGGGCCTCCAGCCAAAGCAAACGAACTCCAGACACAGGCGCCATTTTGTGTATCTGGCTTTATGTGGGTCCTGGGGAATCGAACCTAGATCCTTGGGCTTTGCAGGCAAGCACCTTTACTGCTAAGCCATCTCTCCAGCCCTTTACAAGCATATTAAAAGCAGAATCATATTTAAGAAAACTTAAACCTTTACCTTTAAATTTTAAGTTAATGTATTTGTGACTTTAAAAGCACTAAAAAATATATCTTAATTAGAAATGTAATAACTCCTTTATTTGAGAAGTATATATTATATCTTTTACATTGCTACTCAGGGTGAGATTTTTGGCTAGGAGGGAGCATCCCTTTCCTAGCTAGTATTAGCACGGAGAAAACACTGGGTCTGGCCTCTAAAGACTCTAAGTCTAATGTTTATCATATCCTCCTTACTCTAGTATGAATTTAAGCAGTTTATAGATACACAGCTAAACTCAGTGGGATGGAGAGTAGAGGCAGGAAAGAGAGTTTAAGTTTAGTAGTAAGATCAGCTGCTAAAATATATGTTAAAGTACCCTACATCAGGAGAGGTTGTCTGTATGACATTTCCTATTTCTTTTCCTTTTATTTATTTATTTCGGTTTGAGACAAAATCTTGCTCTGGGGCTGGAGAGATGGCTTAGTGGTTTAAGGCGCTTGCTTGTGAAGCCAAGGGACCCTAGGTTCCATCCCCCAGTCCAGAGCCCTTGAGAGGCAGAGGTAGGAGGATTGCCATGAGTTTCGAGGCCACTCTGAGACTACATAGTGAATTCCAGGTCAGCCTGGGCTAGAGCGAGACCCTACCTTGAAAAAAAAAATTCCCCAGTACCCACATTGCCAGATGTACAAGGTAGCACATGTGTTTGGAGTTTGTTTGCAGTGGTTCCAGGTCCTGGGGCACCCATTCTCTCTCTCTCTCTCTCTCTCTCTCTCTCTCCCCATCTGCCTCTGCCTCCCCTTCTCTCTCCCTGTCTCAGTTAAATAAAAAAATAAAATTAGGGCTGGAGAGATGGCTTAGCGGTTAAGTGCTTGCCTGTGAAGCCTAAGGACCCCGGTTCGAGGCTCAACTCCCCAGGACCCACGTTAGCCAGATGCACAAGGGGGCGCACGGGTCTGGAGTTCGTTTGCAGTGGCTGGAGGCCCTGGCGCGCCCATCCTCTCTCTCTCTCTCTGACTCTTTCTCTCTCTGTCACTCTCAAATAAATAAATAAAAATGAACAAAAAAATAATAAAATAAAATAAAATTAAAAAATCTTGCTATGTAGGCCAGGGTAACCTCAAACTTGAGGTGAGCCTCCTGCCTCAGCCTCCCAAATGCTAGGATTAAAGGTATATGCCACTAAATGTGGCTTGTTTGGCTTTGTGTGTGTGTGTGTGTGTGTGTGTGTGTGTGTGTGTGTGTGTTGCTGGGAAGTGAATGTAGGGCAGTGTGTATGCTAGACAAGCACTCTAACTTAGAGCTCTATCCCTACCCCCCTCTCACTTTTTATTTTGAAATCAGGTCTCACTAAGTTGTTCAGGCTGGACTGGAGCTCATTGTGTAGCCTAGGCAGTCAGTCCTTGAACTTGTGACCCTCTTGCCTCAGCCTCTTGAGCAGCTGAGATTATAAACCTGCTCCTCCAGGCCCAGGTCTATACATCTGTGTGATGTATTTTTCGTGTCATTTTTTTATTTTGAGGTAGGGCTTCTCTCTAGCCCAGGCTGACCTGGAACGCCTTCTGTAAACCCTTGTTTGGCCTTAAATTCACAGTAATCCTCCTACTTCTGCCCCCAACCCCACGCCAGTGCTGGGATTAAAAGCCTGTGCCAGCACACCCGGCTGTGTGATATTTTTAAAAATATTTTATTTATTATTTGACAAAGAAAGAGAAGGAGAGAGAGAGAGATAGAGAGAGAGAGAGAGGGAGAGAATGGGTGCGCCAGGGCCTCCAGCCACTGCAAACGAACTCCAGACGCGTGTGCCCCCTTGTGCATCTGGATAACGTGGGTCCTGGGGAATCAAACCAGGGTCCTTTGACTTTGCAGGCAAGCACCTTAACTGCTAAGCCATCCCTCCAGCCCCTGTGATATATATATATATATGTATATATATATGTATGTATATATATTTGTTTGTTTGTTTTCTTTTTTTTTTTTGGTTTTTCGAGGTAGGGTCTCACTCTGGCCCAGGCTGACCTGGAATTCACTATGGAGTCTCAGGGTGGCCTCGAACTCAGGGCGATCCTCCTACCTCTGCCTCCCAAGTGCTGGGATTAAAGGCGTGCGCCACCACACCCGGCTTTGTCTTGTTTGTTTTCAAGGTAGGGTCTCACTCTAGTCTAGGCTGCCCTGGGATTCACTATGTAGTCTCAGGGTGGCCTCAAACTCACAAGATCCTCCTACCTCTGCCTCCCAAGTGCTGATGTGTGATATTTTTAATGCAGTTTATATATTTATTACTCCCAGAAGAATTATAAAACGGAAAACTCCAAATAACTTCCGGGGCACTCCTCACGAATCTATGGGTCACATGAATTACTATAGAAAAGTGGGACATATTTCAAGGCATGGACTGGCCTTAAAGCTGAAACTCAAGTTGAGTGACAGCCTACTATTTGATTGTCCCGTAGACCAGTAACATTTCCTTTTGCAGAGGTGAAGCATGGCCCTTCCTAGGATAGAAAACACATCTCCTTGGGGCTGGAGAGATGGCTTAGGGGTTAAGGCGCTTGCTTGCAAAGCCTGGAGACCCAGGTTCCATTCCCCAGTACCCACATAGGCCAGATACCTAGGGCGGCCCATGAGTCTGGAATGCGTTTGCAGTGTGGTTGGAGGCCCTGGTGCACCCATTCTCTCTCTCACTCTGTCTCTCTCTCTCTCAAATAAATAAATTAAAATTTAAAAAAATGGGTAGGACTCCTTACAACGTGCTCCCTCCAGACATAAAATGGCCTTGATATCCATGACCTCATAGTGCCTGACACTACCTACACAAGACCCTCATAAGAGGAGGAAAAGATCATGACATCAAAATAAAAGAGAGACTGATTGAGATGGGGAGGGGATATGATGGAGAGTGGAGTTTCAAAGGCAGAAGGGGGGGCAGGGAGGGTATTACCATGGGATATATATTTTTAATTAATTTTTTTTTGTTTTTTATTTATTTATTTGAGAGCGACAGACAGAGCGAGAAAGAGGCAGACAGATAGATAGAGAATGGGCGCGCCAGGGCCTCCAGCCACTGCAAACGGACTCCAGACCCGTGCGCCCCCTTGTGCAACTGGCTAACGTGGGGTCCTGGGGAGTTGAGCCTCGAACCGGCGTCCTTAGGCTTCACAGGCAAGCGCTTAACCACTAAGCCATCTCTCCAGCCAGGATATTTTTTTATAATCATGGAAATGTTTTTTTTAAAAAATTGAGAAAAAATAAAATAAAAGAAAAGAAAAAGAAAAAGAAACATCCCCATCCCCAGAAAACTGGAACGCCCAAGTTTAGGGCAAAGGGGGCCACGGGTGTTTCTCTCATTTATGGCTATCAGAGAAACAGGGCAGGGAAGCTGCCTGCATCACCTAGACCCCTCCTTGAGTCAACAGGCCTCACAAACAGAGCAGCCTCCTTTTACACGGCCTGGTACTGTACACTGGGACCAGCTCGCCCGCTGGGCAGGAAGGGAAACAAGCTCTGGCCCTGTTCTGATGGCCGGCAGATAACGCTGTCCACTCCAGCCAGGGCGTCATTGTCCTCCGCCCCTGCGCCTGCCCACGTCCGCGGCCAGCGCTCACTGATAAGCCCGGGCAAGCGGGCAGGCTTGTGTATTTGAGTTGGGGTTGTCAAAGCCATTACTCAAAGGGAGGACGTGGACTTGGGTTTGGGAAGGGCGAACTCTTGGTCTGAAGGCCCAGCAGAGAATAGGCAGCGATTTATGATTAACTTAAACGACCGCAGTTGGGTCTCCGCTGACTTCTTTGTGCGGCCGGTGTGTCCCACCGTAGAGCCGTGGGTTGCACCAAATCGGGCAAGAAGTGAACCCGGGGTGGTATCAGAGCAGCCCCACTGCTGCCACCCGGTGAGGGCACACAGGGGGTTGGGTGGTCCTCTGATTGCTTCAAGGACTCTTTAGAGCCACATCACGCACCTGAGTGGGTGTAACTGGGTTAGAGCAATGTAGGTGAACTCATATGTGAAACTGTTTGAGCGAGACTAGCATTTCACTCAACTGTCTTTCACAGTCAAAACTTTGGGTTCCTTGGGTTGGAGAGATGGCTTCTTAGTGGTTAAGGAGCTTGCCTGTGAAGCCTAAGGATCCAGGTTCGAGTCCCCAGTACGCACGTAAACCAGACGCACGTAAACCAGACGCACACCGTGGCGTGTGCTTCTGGAGTTCGTTTGCAGCCGCTAGAGACCCTGGTGTGCCCATTTTTTTCTCTCTCTTATAACTAAATTAAATTAAATTTAAAAACTTTGGGTTCCTTAATTAATTTTAACCTATTAGCTAAGAGCAAACAAGAAATACAGTTTTTTTTTTTCTCCTAGTTCCCACTGCTAAGAGCAACAAAGGGTTGGAACAGACAGTGGTGGTGTGAACATGGGAGCTGCCCAGTACCCTGGACTCTCATACGCTTCCTTCTCTTTGGGCCTCATGGATTATGTTCATGCCTACAGAATTAGTTTTCCTCTGGAGTCAAGGGAAAGTAGAACGCGCGAATGCATTTTTAGAGGTTGAAATATCCCACAAAAGGGAGTCAGTATTACCAGGCATGGTGGCACACACCTATATCCCAACGGGGGGGGGGGGGGGGCTACAGCAGTAGCATCATGAATTTGAGGCCAGCTTGTGCCCTAACACAGTGAAACTCTGTCATGAAAATGGAAGGTGGAGGTGGGGCTGGAGAGATGGCTTAGAGGTGGAGGCGTTTGCTTGCAAAGCCAACGGACCCAGGTTCGAGTCCCCAGAACTCACGTAAGCCAGATGCACAAGGTGGCACATGCACCTGGAATTCGTTTGCAGTGGCTGGATGCCCTGGAATGCCCATTCTCTCTCCATTTCTCTTTGCCTCTTTCTCAAAAAAGAAGAAGAAGAAGAAGAGGAGGAGGAGGAGGAAGAAGGTGGTGTTATTATTTCATTTAGTGTTTAACAACTGCAAGAGGTGGCCAGTCAGACATCACCAGGATGGTAAGGAGAGCAAAAGCAAGACCCACCCAGCATGCTTTGCTGACAGAAGAATCAAGTCTAGGCTTTGGGAGGAAATGTGCCACAAGGGATATTTGTCTTAAAATTTCCTTTACCAGGTTGGAGAGATGGTTTAGTGGTTAAGGCGCTTGCTTGCAAAGCCAAAGGATCCTTCTTCGATTCCCCAGTACCCACGTAAATCCAGATGCCCAAGGTGGTACATGTGTCTGGAGTTCGTTTGCAGTGGCTAGGAGACCCTGGTGCGCCCATTCTCTCTGTCTGCCTCTCTCTCTCTCTCTCTCTCATAAATAAATAAATATATAAATAAATTTAAAAAGTTCCTTTATGGGCTGGAGAGATGGCTTAGTGGTTAAGGCGCTTGCCTGCAAAGCCTACGGACCCAGGTTTGATTTCCCCAGGACCCACCTGAGCCAGATGCGCAAGGAGTTCATTTGCAGTGGCTGGAGGCCCTGGCGCGCCCGTTCTCTCTCCCAAATAAATGAATAAAAATAAAATATTTTAAAAGTTTCTTTACCACTTAAGAACTCCCTCACCTCAAATTAAAAACCCCAGGGCTGGCTGGAGAGATGGTTTAGCAGGTAAGGCACTTACTTGCCTGCGAAGCCTAAAGACCCAGATTTGATTCCCCAGTACTCACGTTAAGTCAGATGTACAAGGTGGGACACATGCATGTGGAGTTCATTTGCAGTGGCTAGAGGCTCTGGCATGCCCATTCTTTCTCTCTCCTCTGCCTTTTTCTCTCATAAATAAATAAATAAAATAGTTAAAGAAAGATCCCAGACATGGGCATGATAGCATACACCTGTATTCCAGCATTCGAGAGGCAGGAGGATTGCTAGTTCAAGGTCAGACTGGGCTATACAACAAGACCCTGTCTCAGAAAAAAAAAAAAAATGTTGGACATGAAAACATTCTGCATACGAGAATGAACAGCCTTATTCTGTACTAGAGGTCCCCAGGAAAAACACTCCCTGATGTCCGTGGTCTACTGTGGGGTGTGTAGGGCTGTGTTTCATATGTATGTAACTTTCTTCCAAGTTTTAAAATGGAATCCAGAATACCTTTGGTCTCGAAAACATTATCACAAGTTAATTTCCCATGATAGCTTTTGTAACTTTATCCTGTGTTACTCACAGTTTAAAACATCATAATTTGCCCAAAAAAACACCCCCTATTTTCAATATTATATATTTCTTCATTGCAAATATACACATACTGTTTAGGAAATTTTATTAAGCAGACTTTATGAGCTATAATGGGGAACCAATCTCCATTTGTAGCACTGTTTCTACTGCAAGAAGTATCACATGTTTGAAAGCTGTCAATGAAAAAGAAGTTTAAAAAAAGTAATACAGGTTCCAGAAAGCTTACTTACACATTTTAAAAACACTGAGCATGTGTTGATGAAAGTCTGTCGTTAGCTAATATAGTTCCTTATTAGAAGTTTCTCTGGTACATGAGGGCATGATCAGAGAGAGTGAACCCAAATATACACAAGAAGATGAGCAACAAGAAAAGACATCAAGGGCTAGAGAGATGGCTTAGTGACTAAGGCACTTGCCTGCAAAGCCTAAGGACCCAGGTTCAATTCCCTAGTAACCACGTAAGCCACATGCCAGATGCACACAGTGGCGCATGCATCTCGAGTTCTTTTGAAATAGCTAGAGGCCCTGATGCGCCCCTCCTCTCTCTCTCTCCCCCTTCAAACAAACAAATAAATAAGTATAAATAAATAAAATTTTAAAAAGAATTTCCTTTAAAAAAAAAAAAGGAGAAGAAAATACATCAAGCCACGAGTGGTGGTGCATGCCTTTAATCCCAGCACTCAGGAGCTTGAGGCCAGCTTGGAGCTGCAGAGTAGGTTCCAGGTCAGCCTGGGCTAGAGTGAGACCTTGCTTTGAAAACACAAAGAAGAATTGAGGACAACCAAAATCCATCAACAAGACAAGAAAGGACAGCTGACTCGCTGGCATAGCAGCCAGGGCCCAGGTGAAACCACCGAGGAAATGGCGAGATGAGCAAGAGAGCTGCTTCCACCACAAGCCTGACAACCTGCGCCAGGGTGATGGAGACACCGAGGACACTCAAAATGCACCAAAGCAGAAATGCAGAAGCTGTTAAGAGCTCAACACTAAAGCAGACTTTAAAGCACCAAGCCAGGCGTGGTGGTGCATGACTTTAATCCCAGCGCTGGGGTGGGGGTGGGGCGCAGAAGTAGGAGGATCCCTGAGAGTTCGAGGCCACTCTAAGACTAGGGAGTGAATTGTCAGCCTGGGCCAGAGTGAGACCCCACCACAGAAAAACAAAAACAAACAAAACAAAACAAGAAGCACCAAGGATCATGAGAGAGGGGGCAGAAAGGATGTAATTCTTTTTTTTTTTTTTTTTTTTTTGTTTTTTCGAGGTAGGGTCTCACTCTAGCTTAGGCTGACCTGGAATTCACTCTGTAGTCTCAGGCTGGCCTCGAACTCACAGCGATCCTCCTACCTCTGCCTCCTGAGTGCTGGGATTAAAGGCGTGCGCCACCACGCCCGGCAGAAAGGATGTAATTCTGAGTGGGAAAGAATATCCAGAGGCATTCCCTCCTATTCTCCACCCTGCACCCCAGTGATTGCTGCTCTCACATCTCATAACCCACAAGCCCAGGGGAAGTACCAGCAATCCCACTGAGGAGGGTCCTCAGTGGACTCAGGGCAGGAAGGAGGGAAATGATGGTACCAACATATGATGTGTCCATACAAAGTTCCTACTTAATAAAAAAAAAAATTTAAACAAAGAAAAAAAAATTATGTACTTATTTGAAGGTAAGGGGAAGGGAGAGAGAGAAAATGGGTGTCCTGGGGCCTCTTGCTACTGCAAACAAACTCCAGACACATGCACCACTTTGTGCATCTGGCTTTACATGGGTACTGGGGAATCAAACCCCTGGTCATCAGGCATTCATTGCAAGAGTTTTAACCACTGAGCCATCTTTCCAGGCCTGGCACCCTCTCTTCTAACCTGGTTCTACAGCAGGCAGCAATCCCAAGCCCCCCTCGGGTCTGTGAACCTTCTGAAGGCGAAGAAAAGACCAAGTTCCCACAGCGTGTGTGCCTAGGACTCAGAGTTCTGGGAGCCTGGAGGCCATCTTGTTGTCTCATGTGACTCCAACTTTACCTATGTCCCCCTCTTCCGTGTCGCCCTGGTATGAGTTCCCCCAGTCCTAGCACCGGCTGTGCGTCAGGCTAGAACTCATAAAATGTTAACTGAGCCGGGCATGGTGGCACACAATTTTAATCTCAGCACTCGGGAGGCAGAGGTAGGAGGATCACTGTGAGTTCGAGGCCACCCTGAGACTCCATAGTGAATTCCAGGTCAGCTTGGGCTAGAGTGAGACCCTACCTTGAAAAACAAAAACAAAACAACAAAACAACAACAAAAAACAAACAAACAAACAAACAAAAAACAAAAACCAAAAAAGAAAGAAAGAAAGGAAAGAAGGAAGGAAGGAAGGAAGGAAGAGAAGTTAAGTGATGGAAGGAAACTTCTCTGTAGGGTGTCAAGTCAGCCTGGGCTAGAGCAAGACCTTACCTCAAAAAAAAAAAAAAAAAAAATTAAGTGATGGAAACTTCTCTGTAGGCTGTGGTGTGTGTGTGTGTGTGTGTGTGTGTGTGTGTGTGTGTGTGTGTGATGTGAGGTGTATGCACTTGAATATGCCCTTGCCATGCCCAATACGCTCACGTGCAGTGAGGGTCATTCCCCTGTGCTGGCCAGAGTGGAACATCAGGTGTCCTGCGGATGTATTCTTCCGCCTGGTCTTGACTTTGAGCTAACAGTCTCATTTTATTTTATTTTATCTGTTCCAGCATTTTTGGGGCTCCATCAATTCTTGGATCTTTACTCCCATGGACTGGGGTGAGAGACGCGTGTGGCCATGCCTAGCTGTTTTACATGAAACCTGGAGATTTGAGCTGGGCTAGTCAGTTTCAAGCCCTCACACTTGTGCAGGAAGCTCACTGAACCTCTGAGCCATCTCTCTAGCCTCTTCACTTGATTTTTTTCTCTTCATCTTATTTTACTTTATTTATTTTAGAGAGAGAGAGAGAGGGAGAGAACTGACACACCAGGGCCTCAGCCACTGCAATTGAACTCCAGACTGTGTGCGCCACCTAGTGGGCATTTCACTTGATGTTTTGAGACGGGGTCTCTCACCGAACCTGGAGCTCACCCCTAAGGCTAGACTAGATGACAGGTGAGCTCCGGGGAACCCTTCTGTCTCTGCCTCCCCAAGAGCTGGGATTACAGGTGCGTGCCCTGTGTCTACCTTTTTACACAGATGCTGGAGGGCTGAACGCAAGTCCTCATGTTTGTGTGGTAAATACTTTACCAACAGAGCCACGTCCCCGTCTCTCACTGGCTAGTCCGAATTTCAAAAGCAGCAATCATGCGGGCCGTAGTGGCGCACGCCTTTAATCCCAGCACTCGGGAGGCAGAGGTGGAAGGATCACCGTGAGTTCGAGGCCACCCTGAGACTACATAGTGAATTCCAGGTCAGCCTGAGCAAGAGTGAGACCCTACGTTGAAAAACCAAACTAAACCAACCAAACAACAAAAATAAATAAATAAAATAAATTTAAAAAAGCAGCAATCACATTTACATGTTGCTCACATCTAACTTGAACCAATAAGCAAAGGCTAGAGTTACTGCTCACTCAGCTGAATGCATCCCCCAGCATCATATTTTTAAGTACTTTTAACTTTTTACTTATTTATTTATTAGAGGTGGTGGGGAGAGAGAATGGGAGTGCGGGGGCCTCCAGTTGCTGTAAATTAACTCCAGACACATGCACCACCACCGTGGATACTGGGCAATCAAACCTGGGTCTTTGGCTTTGCAGGCAAGCACCTTAACAGCTAAGCCATCTCCCCAGCCTCCTCCCGGTCCCCCGACATAAATATATATATTTTTTTGCCTTCGGCTTTCACTGTCAGCCCCTCTCTCACTGTGGTCACTATCTTCCTTTCGCTGTTGCTAATGGTTTTGGTCTTCCTTGTGGGCCAAGAGGCTATTAATTAATTAGGAGCTGCTCTGCAGGCCCCAGTGGGGGCTTCTTTGGACTTAGCCCGTGAAGCGTTCACGCTCTCCTTGATTCATAATGGGGCCGGAAGCCAATGGCTCCGACTTGCTTATCCATGAAGGAGACTGAGCCTGGGAATGGAGTCCATGCCTAGCTTTTGGCTTTTGCTGTGGGTTCCTAATGGCTTTATAAATCTTTTGAACCCTGCAAGTAGCCAAGCTCACAAGCTAGTTTAAGCATAGACCTGGACATCAGCCACCCTCAAGTATTAATTCTGAGGTTCCCCCACCCAGGCTTGAGTGCACCCATGTATAATGCAGCTACTGATAATCCTTTCATCCCAGGGCCCTCAACAGGTAATTCCATGCGGAGTCATTCCTCAGGGTAGATCTTCTGGGGGGTGGGGGTGTGTGTGGGGGGGGTAACTTCACTTTTCTTTCACAAATCCAGCATGTCAGGGTCTCTCAAAACCAACTGGGTTGCCTTCTTTTTATGTTTTTATATAACAAAAACAGACCTCAGGGGCTGGAGAGATGGCTTAGCAGTTAAGGCGCATGCCTGCGAAGCCAGAGGACCCAGGTTCAATTCTCCAGGTCCCACGTAAGCCAGAGGAACATGGTGGCGCATGCGTCTGGAGTTTGTTTGCAGCAGTTAGAGGCCCTAGTGCTCCCATCTCTCTCTCTCTCTCTCCCTCTCTCTCCCTCTCTCTTGTCTCTAATAAATCAATAAAAATAAAATCTTAAAAAATAAAACAGACTTTAGGCCAGGTATAGTGGCTCATGCCTTAGTGCCAGCGATAAGGAAGCAGAGGTAGGAGGATCACTGTGAATTTAAAACCAGCCTGGGACTACAGAGTTAAGTTCTAGGTCAGCCTGGGCTAGAGTGAGACTCACCTAGAACTCTCTCCCCTGCTTCCCCCCCAAAATAAACCAGGCTTCACTCAATTTCTTGAGACTTCTACTTTTTGGCTCAAACTCTTGCCTTTCTGAAATCTAGACTATTATTGTTTTCTTTGTGTGTGTATGTGTGTGCACATTCATGTGAGTGCCCAAGAGTGTGTGGAGACCGGGTGTGGCTCATCAGGAATGTCATCTACCTTTATTGAGGGTGTCTTGTTGGCTTGGAGCTCACCAATTTAGGCCAGACCAGAGAGCTGCAGGGATCTGATGACCTCTCTAATACTGGGATTACAAACCACTATCACCATGCCCAGAATTTTTATGTAGGTTTTGCACATTGAACTCAGGTCCTCATTCTTGCAAGGAGAGCACTTTTACTCAATTTTCTATCTCATTCTTTTTCTTTTTTTTAAGGCATGTACCGCCACTTCTGGCTTCACAGTACCTTTCTTTTATGTAAATTTTTTAAAATTATTTATTTATTTGAGAGAGAGGGAGAGAAAGAGAAAGAGAGAGAGAGAGAGACAGAAGAGAATGGGCATGCCAGGGCCTCTAGTCACTGCAAATGAACACCAGAAGCATGCGCTACCTTGTACATCTGGCTTACATGGGTCCTGGGGAATCGAACCTGGGTCCTTTGGTTTTGCAAGCAAACACCTTAACTGCTAAGTCATCTCACCAGCCCCTCTATCTCATTCTTGCAAGGCAAGCACTTTACTTATTTTTCTCTCTCTCCAATACTGTTTTTTTGTTTTTTGGGGGTGGGGTGTTGTTTGTTTGTTTTGAGACAGGCTCTCACTCTGTAACCCAGGCTAGCTTGGAACTTGTGGTGATGCTCTTGCCTCAGTCTTCCTAGTGTGAGGATCATTGCATGGCCATCATGCCCTGCTTGTAATCTAGACTGACAGATTGTCCAAAAAGTGCTTTCTATAGCGACAAGAGGGTTCCCTCCTCTGGAAGACTGTATGGTCAAGATTCTTTAGTTCTTCTTAGGACAGAATCACAGATTGCTTTGGGATATACTGTCGTGAATGATCCTTTCCTTATCTTTTGTATACATCCTGTTTCTCTGCTGTTACGCTGTAAGATTCAAGACATTCTAAGCACATATTTTAAAACGGTGACTCCTACAAGAAAAATATTTTTTTCTCCAGAGAGGGCCGGATCTTCAAAAGCATGAATGAGGCGAATGTGATATTTATAAAACCCTTCGGGATGAAGGGTGAAAAGAGCCTTTGAGCAAACACTCAATAATGGAAAAATCAATGAAAATGTTCTTAGGAAAAGAAACTGGCCGATCTGTCTTTGTGGGTGTCACATTTCTTTGCTCAAACAACTTGCCTCCCATCTGATAGTTGCAAGGTCTGCCATTGGAAACTGGCACATTAGGATGGCAGGACAATGAATGAATTTTCAGTTTGTACCAATCACGTTTTTACTCTCAATAAATTTCCTGTTCCATTGTTCTTGGTGATCATATCTATAGCAGTTAAGTGGAGATAGTGAAAACGAAGATTCTGATGGTGGGTATATGATCTTTAGCATAAAAACAAGTGCTGGATATTTGCATATGCACTGTGCTTGATATGCACAGATATCAATTTTGCATGGTATTCCACTGTGCAGGTTCAACCAAACACTTGCCTGATTATTTTGAAAGTTTGTTATGTTATGCAACCTACCCAGAGTAGGTATCTTTTTTTTTTTTTTTTTTTTTTTTTGGTGAGGGGATGTGTATTTTTTTTTTTTTTTTTTTGGTGTGGGGATGTGTAGAGGTAAGGTCTCACTCTAGCCCAGGCTGATCTGGAATTCACTATGTAGTCTGAGGTTGGCCTTGAACTAATGGCGATCCTCCTACCTCTGCCTCCCGAGTGCTGGGATTAAAAGCATGTGCCACCATGCCCGGCTCAGAGTAGGCATCTTTATGGTCAATGCTCATTGTCAATCTGGTATTTGTGTAAGTGCTATATATTATTTGCATATATCTGTCTATACATATACACACACACAGATATTTCCATATAGTTGCATATGTATTTAGGTAAATATATATGTTTCAAGTAGGAAAGCAAAAAGCTGATAGCTACAGTGGGGTGTCTAGGAATGAAGAGAGTGAGGCAGGAAGGTGATTAAAAAAATTTTTTTTTGTTCATTTTTATTTATTTATTTGAGAGCGACAGACACAGAGAAAGAGGCAGATAGAGAGAGAGAATGGGCGCTCCAGGGCTTCCAGCCACTGCAAACGGAACTCCAGATGCGTGGGCCCCCTTGTGCATCTGGCTAAGGTGGGACCTGGGGAATCGAGCCTCGAACCGGGGTTCTTAGGCTTCACAGGCAAGCGCTTAACAGCTAAGCCATCTCTCCAGCCCAGGAAGGAGACTTTTAGTGGGAAATGTGTTGGATGGGTGGCAGCTTTATAGTGTGCTAAACTACATTTCCCAGAATTCCTACGGGTGTGTTTCCTGTTCAGATAGTCTTCAAAAGAGAGTACCACATGGCTTTGAAGGGCGTGATGAAGCTGTTTTGTACCCGATACCCACTGTTGCGTACCTGCTGCTCGTCTGTTGGTGTGGAGCAGGGCTTGGGCCCTCTTCCCGTGAACTCCTCCCTCCCTCCTCTGCCTTGCAGAGCCACAAGGACTTCACCAGCTTCTTCCTGCAGAACATCGAGGTCATAGCACTGAGAACTGACCCGGTCCTCCGTCCATCTTCCCCGGGGTGCTCAAGCGTGCTCATTGGTTCTGAATTGCCCTTCGCCTTCCCCGCTCCACATTCGTCTTCCTGCGGACTTGCCACTAGCTCAGATGTCAAGAGAATGGCTCCCCAGAGACGTTGGACCTGTCGGGCTATTGTGTCATTACATACGACCCTCCCTGTGCGTGCATCCCTCTTAGTGGTTCTTAGGCTGAACCCCAATTCAGAATTGTGAGAGTTTTGTTTTTATTTATCTTAAATTTTATTTATTTGCAAGCAGAGAGAGAGAGAATGAATTGAATATGGGTGCAGGGCCTCTTGCCACTGCAAACGAACTCCAGATGCATGCATCGCTTTGCATGGGTACTGAGGAATTAAACCTGGGCTGTCAGGCTTTACGACCAAGTGCCTTTAACTGCTGAGCCATCTCTCCAGCCTCAGAATTGTTAGTTGTTTTTTTTTTCAAACCATGGTCATGCCTTATCCTCTAAGGGGGGAGGGTGCGCGGATTATGGGAGTGTCAGGGCCTCCAACCACTGCAAACGAACTCCAGATGCATGCACCACCTTGTGCATCTGGCTTACATGGGTCCTGGGGAATCGAACTGAGGTCCTGTGGCTTTACAGGCAAATGCCTTAACCGCTAAGCCATCTCTACAGACCCCCCCCCCCTTTTTTTTAGTCAGGATATTATAGATACTGCAGGATGTGCTCAAACTCACAATCCTCCTGCCTCTGCTTCCGGGGCACTGGAATTACAGGTACGTGCAACCACTCCTGGTTTGGCAGCCTGGTTATTGGCTGAAGGCAACAATGGCTGTATAAACTAAAATTTTGTGCATTATCAGTTTGGGTTGGGCTCAACAGGCCATTTTCCCGCTGGTTGCGTGCGTCTGTTGATTAGTGGTGGTTAAGTCTCCTATCTTCAGCAGAAGAGCCCGAGTTGCTCTGTAAAGCAGCCAGGGAGGTAAACTGAGTCTCAGCATGCAGGATCTCCTCAAATCTCTACTCATGTTATGTTTACCAAGGTCCCAGGGGCAAAATAAACCCATGTCCCAGCACTGTCGAGGAACGATGGAGACGGGAGGTTCTCGAGTCCATTACTGAACAATCGACTCATCTTCCTGCGACTCTTGTTAAAGAGTTGACTGTACAATGGGGCTGGAGAGATGGCTCAGTGGCTAAAGGTACTTGCTTATAAGGCCTGAGGGCCCAGGTTTGATTCCCCAGTGCCCATGTGATGCCAGATGTACAAGGGGCACATGTACCCGGAGTTTGCAGTGGCAACAGGCCCTGGTGCACTCACATTGTATCTCTCTCCCTTCCTCTCTTCTTCCCTCCCTCCGTCTCTGCTTGCAAATGAATAAAATATTTTTAAAAAAGAGCTTACAGGCTGGAGAGATGGCTCAGTGGTTAAGGCACTTGCCTGCAGAGCCTAATGACCCGTGTTAGATTCCCCAGCACCCATGTAAAGCCAGATGCACAAAATAGTGCATGCATCTGGAGTTCGTTTGCAGTGGCTGGAGGTCCTGATGTGCCCATTCTTTCTGTTTCTCTTTTATCGCCCTCTGCTTGCAAATGAATATATATATATATATATATATATATATATATATATATATATATGGTTTTTCAAGGTAGGGTCTCACTCTAGCTCAGGCTGACCTGGAATTCACCATGTAGGCTCAGGGTGGCTTTGAACTCACGGCGATCCTCCTACCTCGTGCGCCACCACACCCGGCTAAAAATATATATATTTTTTAAAATGAGAGTTTACTGTTCACAGTGACTGAGAGGAAAGGCAAATGAGTGGCCCTGATGGTTCGGCTCTCTAACCTGCATTCTACTCCATGTAATGCCCAGGACAGTACCTACTAGAGTTAAAAAAAAAAAAAAAATCTGCTACCCTGATGTTTTGCCTACTGAACTATCTCCCCAGGCTCTCCCCACCCTGATCTTTCTTTTTCCTTTCTTCTCTGTAAGATTTCAAGCCCTATAGTTATAATATATAATATAATTATCATTATATTTTTTTGTTCACTTTTATTTATTTATTTGAGAGTGACAGAGACAGAAAGAGGCAGATAGAGAGAGAGAGAGAGAGAATGGGCGCGCCAGGGCCTCCAGCCACTGCAAACGAACTCCAGACGCGTGCTCCCCCTTGTGCATCTGGCTAACGTGGGTCCTGGAGAATCAAGCCTCGAACCGGGGTCCTTAGGCTTCACAGGCAAGAGCTTAACTGCTAAGCCATCTCTCCAGCCCTAATTATCATTATATTTTAATAATTATTAATATTATTAAAAAATAATATTATTTTTTTGAAGCCGTATGTGGTGGCACTCGCCTTTAATCCTAGCACTCGGGAAGAAGAGGTAGGAGGATTGCTGTGAGTTCGAGGCTAATCTGAGATTACATAGTGAATTCCAGATTAGCCTGGGCTACAGTGAGACCCTATCTTGAAAAACCAAAAAAAAAAAAAAAAGAAAAAAGAAAGAAAAAAAAGAAAGTATTATTTTTCTGTTCCTGGAGGGCAGGTCTTTGCAGTTAGTGTAAGGTCTCTGCGTTCACAGTGGTGTCCAACAACAGTTCCAAACAAGAATCGCATAACCACACCACCCTGTAGCCAACCAGACCCCAAACCAAAATAAGGAACAGTAAACATCTAATTGCAGAAACAAATGCTGGAGAAAGCTGGGGGCCGTGGTGGTACACACCTGTAGTCCCAGCTGCTCTGGAGGCTAAGGCAGGAGAATTGCGTAAGCCCAAGAGTTTGAGCTTGATTCGGGCCCTGTTTCAACAACAAGCTAAACAAGAGCTGCGGAGATAGCTCAGCACTTCAGGTGCTTGCCTGTGAAACCTAAGGACCCAGGTTCGGTTCCCCAGGACCCCCAGTAAGCCAGATGCATATGGTGGCACGTGCGTCTGTGGAGGAAATAAAGAGGATATGAGCGAGAACAAGAGCAGGGAAAGCAGTCAGTATTTAGCTAGGGTGGCCAGGGAAGGCCTTTCTGAAAAAGTACCATTGACACGTACACTTGAAAGGAATTAGCCTTTTGAAGAGGGAGGAGAGTGCTTGAGGAACCGAAAGGAAGCCGGGGATGCTGGAGTGTAGCAGGAGACTGTATAGGTAGTGGTTGGAGGGGGCCCGACGAGACATACAGGGTCTTTGAAGCCAGCGATTTTATCTGGAGTATAAGGAGAAGTCATTGCTGGGACTGTTGACGTGAGGCTGAGGGGCTGGCCGGTGTTGCCTAGGCACAGCATCATATCATCTCTGTTAGTGTTTTTCTTTTCTTTTCTTTTCTTTTTTTTTTTTTTTTTTTTGGTTTTTTGAGGTATGGTCTCACTGAAGCTCAGGCTGACCTGGAATTCACTATGGAGTCTCAGGGTGGCCTTGAACTCACGGCAGTCCTCCTACCTCTGCCTCCCAAGTGCTGGGATTAAAGGCGTGCGCCACCACGCCCGGCTTTCTGTTAGTGTTTTTCAAACACCACCACATACGCTGCATGGAAAACAGACTGGTGGTGGAGGTAGGAGGTAAAGTAAGGGGGGGGGGGACACACAGGATTTATGTTGGAGGTTACACTAGTCAGGGTTTGTGATGGGGTAGATGTGAGGAAGTCAGGAATTTATAGATACCGTGTTTGTGAGCCTACAGCACCCCCAGAAAGAACTCAGACTTCTCTGTTCCGTACTCAAGAAATGACTGTCCTAGGGTAGGAAGTCTTTTTGTCATATCCGTGCAAAGGAAGCAGGAGTTGTCTGACATTCTTAGGCAGGAAATGGAATTTTTGTTTTGTTTGGTTGTGATGGTGCACGCCGGTAGGATATTGCTGAAGAGGCGGAGGCAGGAGGATCAGGAGTTCGAGGCCAGCCTGGGCTACACATTTAGCCGGCCGTGGTGGCGCACACCTTTAATCCCAGCACTTGAGTGGCAGAGGTAGGAGGATCATCGTGAGTTCAAGGCCACCCTGAGACTGCGTAGTGAATTCCAGGTCAGCCTGGGCTAGAATGAAACCCTACCTCAAAAGAAAAAAAACAACAAAAACAAACAAACAAACAAACAAAAAACCCAAACAAACAAACAACAAAAAAATCAATGTAGGGTCTCACTCTAACTCAGGCTGAACTGGATCTCACTCTGTAGTCCCAGGTTGCCCTTGAACGCACAGTGATCCTCCTATCTCTGCCTTTGGAGTGCTGGGATTAGAGACATGTGCCATCATACCCTGCCAGGAAATGGGATTCTTTTGAGAAGTGGTCTATGTTTTCTAAGTTTTTTAAAAAAGATTTTCATTATTTATTTATTTATTAGAGACATAGAGAGAGAGAGAGACAGAGAGATGCCAGGGCCTTTAGTCACTGCAAACGAACTCCAGATGCATGTGCCACCATGTGCATCTGGCTTATGTGGGATCTGGAGAATCAAACCTGGGTCCTTAGGCTTCACAGTCAAGTGCCTTAACTGCTAAACCATCTGTCCAGCCAAAGTGTTTTTTCATTAATATATTTTTTATTGACAACTTCTATAGTTACAGACAACAAACCATGATATTTCCCTCCCCTCCCCCACTTTCCCCTTCATAACTCTGCTCTCCGTCATATCCCCTTCCTCTCTCCATTAGTCTCTTTTAATTTGATGTCATCATCCTTTTCTCCTATTATGAGGGTCTTGTGTAGGTATTGCTAGGCACTGCGAGGTCTTGGATATCGAGGCCAATTTCTGTCCCGACAGTTGTATGTAAGGAGCGGTACCCTTCCTTTGGCTCTTACATTCTTTGTGCCAGCTCTTCCGCAATGGGCCTTGAGCCTTGGAGGGTGTGAGATGTTTCAGTGGTCTACGTTTATTTAAGAGCGTGGCTCTCAGATTGTGGGAGAAGGACGATGATAATTGACAATGATGGTGACAATAGCTGGAGTTTGTAGAGCCCTTACGGTCCAGGCACAATGACCACTCTGAGAGAAGTCAAGTTTTTTGCCTTAAGTAGAGCAAGTAGCCAGGGACATGGCAGGACCCAATTCTAGTCCACAGTCTTTGCCACTATTTAATTAGATGAACCGTGTTCGAAATTGGCATTGAACATCTATCTATCTATCTATCTATCTATCTATCTATCTATCTATCTATCATCTATCTATCTAATATTTTAATTAATTTATTTATTTGACAGAGAAAGAGGGAGACAGAGAGAGAGAGAGAGAGAGAGAGAGAGAATGAGCATGCCAGGGCTTCCAACCATTGCAAACTAACTCCAGATGCTTGAGCCCCCCCCTTATGCATCTGGCTAACGTGGGTCCTGGGGAACCAAACCTGGGTCCTTTGGCTTTGCAGACAAACGCCTTAACCGATAAGCCATCCCTCCAGCCCTGAACATTTTTTTTTTTATTGGAATATCTTTTTTCTTTGATTTCAAGACAGCATCCCACTCTAGCCCGGGTTCATCCTGTAGCCCCAGGCTGGCCTGGAACTCACCGTGATCTTCCTACCTGAACATCTTTTTGGGACGTGGCGCTGGGAAGGTGAAATTCAAGTACCATCAGTATTTGACAAAGAACTTCGAAATTCCCTTTTCATTTCTCTCCGAGAGAGGATCTTGGTATATAGCCCTGGTAGGCCTGGCCGTTCACTACTTAGCTCAAGCTGGTCTGGAATGCACAGTTAATCCTCCTGCCTCAGCCTCCTGAGTGCTGGATTGCAGGCACGGGCCACCACACCTGCCTAGAAGTTTAGAAGTCAGATTAACGACAACCAATAACATCGAGAAAAATCAGACAGCAGCCTGAGAAGCGAGGGTCCCTGTGAAAAACCTAATGGTACCCCTAGAACTGGGCTGGCCACTGACTGCATCCTAGGTAGCTGGCTCGGGCATTCTTCCTGCCTGGGACGAAGATGAACCAGCTTCTGAGCCTCGCTGCTAGGAGCTAATAATTAACAGGCCCTACTTCTGCCCCTCCTGGGGCTCGGCTACCTCCCTCCCATGTCAGACCAGGGATAGTCTGGGACACCACCAACCTTGGAGATGGCAAAAGCTATATGTTTTTAATTACAGGGAGATAGCCTTATCTCTGGAGGGTCCTTTTCTCCATTAATTTACACCTTCTCTTATCTCTCCCATCTAGTGTCGCCCTGCAGTGGGCTGTCTCTCCTGCCGGGCGTGCGCCTGCGCCGTGTGCACGGGCCCTGTCCCTCGGCTGACCCCTCGGAGGGCTTCATCTGTCTCTCTGGAACCCTCCTCACGCCTGACCCTGTCCAGGCTGTCTTTGATCTGTCCCTTTTCTCCCTTCTGCATTCACCTAGGGCTCTTCTCTTTCTCTTTCGGTCTCTGTCCTTGCCCATTCCAGGAATTCTCCTGACTCCAAAACACAGTGTCCCTTTGTCCCTCCAAAAAGAACAGGAAGGTGAAAAGGGGAAGTGACTTTTTTTTTTTTTTTTTTTTGCGAAGTCAGAGGGCCTTGAGAAAACAGAAGGGGTGAGTCCTCTGTATTCCTAATCAAAAGTAAAAGGGAGAAGCAGGAAGGGAGGGGGTAGCTGCACCCTGGGGTCTGCTTGATCTCTTTTCTTCCTCTAGCAGTTATGAATGGGGCGCCTACTATGTGCACGATGCCGTGTGCCTACTGTGTGCAGGGCGCCCTGTGATAGGGTTGAGATATAAAACTGGAGACCCGGTCTGATGTCACAGCAAGCCCTCCCAAACTCCGGACACTGGGAAGTGGTGTGCACAGCAAAAGGGACCTGGTCTTGGCAGGCCATTGGCACCAGGTAGGTGACTCTAGTAGGGGCCACACAACAGTGCCAGCATCAACCTTCTAAGGACATCAAGGCCAGGGGCCTAGCCCTGGTGAGGACAAATGGTAACGTTTTTTTTTTGTTGTTGTTGTTTGTTTTTTTGGTTTTGTGTTGGCACTAGCTGGTGCCCGTAGGATCCTGTTACGTAGCTTGGTGACAGCCTGTTTCTTTAGTGAACTTGAGAAATCACAGAGACCCGTGCCTTTGCTTTTCTCTAGGCGTCCCTTCAGTCTGGACTTGCTTCCTTCAAATGCCAGCACAGGGCTGCCCTGGGCACGCTGCCACCCTCTAGCAAACAGGGGAGGACTGTCGCCATTAGTGTTTGCTGAGGTTGTAGGGGGAGGGACAGAAACACCTGCTGGAGGGACAGAGGACTTTGAGCCCAGGTGTGTGTGGGGGGGTGTGCCCAGGTGGCCTAGAAAGAACCCCCCTTCTGGTGTGTGAGGAAAGTCAGGCACTGCCTAAGGCCTCAAGGATCCTCTTAGTGAATTACAGTACTTAGTTCTCATTTTTTTTTTTTTTTAAGGGAAAAGCTTAAGATTGAGAAATAAAACCAAAAACTGAATTCTGGAAATAGACGTGCCCAGCTATCATGACTCTGGCCACGGTGTCTGGAAAGCGGGGGTGATAAGCTGCATACATGGGGAGAGACTTCAGGCTTTGGCGTGTGCGAGTTGGAGGTCACGGGAGGTCTTTGAATGAGGAGAAATATGGTGTGACTTCATTTTTAAGAAACCACTGTCCTAGCCGGGCGTGGTGGCGCACGCCTTTAATCCCAGCACTCGGGAGGCAGAGGTAGGAGGATCGCCGTGAGTTCGAGGCCACCCTGAGACTACATAGTGAATTCCAGGTCAGCCTGGGCTAGAGTGAAACCCTACCTTGAAAAACCAAAAAAAAAAAGAAACCACTGTCCTTACCACCACAAAACTAAGTAAATACAACACATAAGTGAATAGGGAAATGGAGAAAGAAAGAAAGGAAAGAAGGGACTACATTAGTCATCACAGACTGGACTTGAAAGGGTGTAGGTGGGATGGGCTAATTGTCATCACACCGGAGGGTGACGATGTGGTGAGCCAAGGGGAGGCCACAGACGTGGTGGAAAGGAATCAGATTCTGGATACACCTTGAAGGTAGAGCTGAGAGATGTTTCTTTTTAAATTTTATTCGTTTATTTATTTAAGAGAGAGAGAGAGAAAGAGGCAGATAGGGAGAATGGGCGTGCCAGGGCCTCCAGCCGCTGCCAACGAACTCCGGATGATTGCTCCACTTTGTGCATCTGGCTTATGTGGGTCCTGGAGAATTGAACCAGGGTCCTTTGGCTTTGCAGGCAAGTGCCTTAACTGCTAAGCCACCTCTCCAGGCCGAGAGATGTTTCTGATTGGTTGGGTGTGTTATATGGAAGAGATGGAGTAGCTCTAAGGGTTTGGGCCTGAACAACTGGAAGACAGAATCACTATTTGCTGAGAAGACAAAGATGGGAAATCCTCTCCCAGCCTGTATCCCATTGGATACTACAGGAGCGGGAGCAATGGAAGGGGAGGAAGCTGTTTATTACCTGGTTCTGGGCCTCAACCTTGTCAACAAGCAATGGGAGAAACCATGGGGAAAAAGAGAAAAAGAAAAAGAGGAGATTAAAAGGTTGCCTAAAGATATCGAAGCTGATTTTAGGCTTCTGAGGACCAAGTGATCCCTATTGTTTGTAATAATAGGTCAAGAAAATCAGAGGCATCCATTATTCTGCTCTAGCCTCTTTTTGGTGTTGGGTCTCCCTAGCTTCATGTGAAAGTTGCAAAATGTGCTGGGCGTGGTGGCGCACGCCTTTAATCCCAGCACTCGGGAGGCAGAGGTAGGAGGATCGCCATGTGTTCGAGGCCACCCTGAGACTCCATAGTGAATTCCAGGTCAGCCTGGGCTAGAGTGAGACCCTACCTCGAAAAGCAAACAAACAAACAAACAAAAAAGTTGCAAAACGTTTATACTAGTCCATATTCACAACAGCATACCATCGAGGGAAGGAATCACACGTCAGTATTCAGAGACTTCCGTAATTGGTGAGCTTCACAGATCTTCTCTTTTTATTCATCCATTCATTCACTTAGAGAGAGTGAGAGGAAGAGAAGAAATAGAATAGCTACTGCCAAGTAACTCCAGGCATATGCGCTACCTTCTACATCTGGCTTTCGTGGGTACTTGGGATTCAATCCTGGCTCCTTAGGCTTCACAGGCAAGCTCCTTAACTGCTGAGCTGTCTCTCCAGCCCCACAGATCTTCACTTGAACATGTCTAGGAACTCTTCATTTGTAAATGCGTGATTCTGACCTGGTTGACAAGGCTGTGATAGAAACCTGTACAGCGGAAGGGCTAACTGCATGAGCTCTGATTTGGAGAGGCAGAGATAGAGAATGGGTACATCAAGGTCTCTGGCCACTGCAAACAAACTCCAGACAAATGCGCCACCTGGTGCATCTGGCTTACGTGGCTGCTGGAGAATAGAACCTGAGTCCTTGGGCTTTGTAGGCAAGTGCCTTAACCGCTAAGCCATCTCTCCAGCCCAGAAGACGTTTTTTTTTTTTCATTCCAGTCCTTGGCAGGGCTTTGTGTATACTATGCAAGTGTTAACCACTCAGCTATATCCAGGCTTAGTTGACTTTTTTTTTTTTTTTTTTGAGACAAGGTTACTCAGGTTAGCCTCGAACTTTTGGGCTTAAGTGATTTGAGGCAGGATATTTTAAACTACATTAACAACACACATGTATACACATGACCCGACAGATGAGACTCCTTTAAGGAAAACATGTTTTCAAAGTGAGAATTAGGTATTCCCAGCACTTGGGAGGTGAAGGGAGGAAGATCAGGAATTCAAGGAGCTAGTTGGCTGTGCCGTGAGTTCAAGGCTGGCCTGGGATATGTGAGACCCTGTCTCAAAACAAAAAGTAAACCAATAAAGCCCAAATTTAACACATATGCCATAATATACAAACTGAAAATCAGGATATATCAGCTAGTTGTAAACAGCTTGGGTTCCCAGCACTTGGGAGGTGGAGGCAGGGGGATTGCAAATTCCAGACTAGCCTGGATTACATAGTGAGTTCCAGGCCAGCCTGAACTATATAGTGACTTGTCTCCAAGGAAAGAAAGACAGAAAGAAAGAAAGAAAGAAAGAAAGAAAGAAAGAAAGAAAGAAAGAAAGAGAAAGAAAGGAAGGAAGGAAGGAAAGAAAAAAGAAAGGAAGAAAGAAAGAAGGAAGGAAGGGAGGGAGGAAGGAAGGAAGAAAAAAAAGAAAAACTGGGGCTGGAGAGATGGCTTGGCAGTTAAGGTGGCTGCCCAAAAAGCCTAACAACCTGGGTTCACTTCCCCAGTACCCGTGTTAAGCCACATGCACAAAGTGGTGCATGCATCTAAGTTCATTTGCAGTGGCTAAAAGCCCTAGCATGTCAATTCTCTCTTTTCTCTCTCTCTCTCTCTCTCTCTCTCTCTCTCTTTGCTTACAAATAAATAGATAAAAAAATTTTTTTTAAAGAAAGAAAAATAGGATCGATTTCAATGAGAATTCCAACTCTCCTGAGGGGACAGTGAGGAGATATTTACGACACAGGACAGCCTAGAGCTCTCCAGGCCATTCTGAACCCTCGTCCACTCTGTACCTCTTTGCCCTCATGGCCCCCCTCTAGTTGGGAATCATGGTGTCATTTCTTGCTCTTGTCTATTCCAGTAGCTTCCATCTGGCTTCTAGGGAGGCTGTTCATTGAGTTATGTTAGCTAAACTAATCACAGGTTTCCTTTGGTGGCCAGGGCCCTAGCTCCTGTCTCAGGGTTTGGCTCCTGACAGTCTCCGGCTAAACGTTTGCTGGATGGGATTGAGTTAGCGTGGGTGAGAATGGGAAGCGCTGCCTGAGCCACCTGGATGTCTACTTCCCAGAGGCTCAGCCTTGTGCCCCCATGCCTGCAAGTGCCAGGGCAGGCTGCCTCTGTCCTCCTGAGGACAAGGGAGGCTGGCCCCTTTGATGAGTGTGCAGCGTGACTCCGGCCTGAAGGTCACAGACCCGTGGAGCACGTGTGAATTGCCCTGAGACAGCATTTTGCCCAAGGTCTGACTGTGCTAATTATTCGTACTCCCGGCTGTGAAAACCTTGGGCTTGAAAATGAAATCAGGCGAGGGGGTGGGGAAGGGCAGAGGGGAAGGAAAGGAGCTAGCAAGAGGAACAAGGTCACCCATCTACTGCCACAGTCCACACGTCTTTATCTGTGACGCCACTGGCCCCCAAGGTCCTGTCTCTTCTTTAAAACACTTGAATGGCACCCCCTCAAAAAAAAAAAGATTAAAAGTAACCAAATCCTGGCCTTCTGTCTTAGACATAACAGAGCTTTATAATGAGGCGGGCCTGAGGGCCGGGAGCTTCTTTCTTTCTTCCATCCCTGTGGCCCTGGGCTGGCTGGGGGGGCGGGGAGGGACTGGCTACCGGTGGACAGGTCAGGTCACTTTGCAGGCAGCTGTGCATATCTGCCAGGGTCTGCTTCCTGGGCAGGTGAGAGACAGAGCTACTTATTTATTTATTTATTTATTTTTTGGTTTTCCAAGGTAGGCTCTCACTACTCTAGCTCACCCTGACCTGGAACTCACTATGTAGTCCCAGGTTGGCCTCGAACTCACTGCGCTCCTCCTACCTCTGCCTCCAGAGCGTTGGGATTAAAGGCGTGCGCCACCACGCCTGGCCAGAGCTACTTTTTTTTTTTGACAAGGCTGTGGCAGGCCTGTCATTCCTGCAGCTCTGTCAGGGAACAGCGATGAGCCCCAAAGCTAGGAAGCTAGAGAGCCTCAGAGGCCACACCATTTGGGTGCTGGTCCCCTGTGTGATAGGTGTACCATGAAGGGATGCAGACAAATGCATGAGTAATACCCACCTTGACAGAGGTGCTGGCTGGGAGGAAGGGTGAGAAATGGAACCATTGGGTCTAGACGAACCCAGAGCGTGTGACTCATAGCAAATCGCAAGTCTCGGTTTCTTACATACATACATTCCATACAAAGTAGGAATCTTATCCATCTTAGCCACACAGGAACTAGTGTGCTGTGTTGAGTTCTGGTACTAGACAGGCAGCTGGTATTTCAATAATGCTTGCCAGTCATTCCTAACACAAACCCACTGTAGAAATATTCATGCAACCACTAAAACCACAGTCAGGAAACCAGTGAAAGCAGGGACAAGGCTGACCTGTAAGTTCCTTCAGGATATTTAAACAAATATTTTCTTTTTACTTATTTATTTGAGAGAGATAAGGAAATAGGCAAGTAGAGAGAGAGAGAGAGAATGGGCATGCCAGGGCCTCCAGTCACTGCAAGTGAACTTGTGCATTTGGCTTACATGGGTACTGGGGAGTCAAACCTGGGTCCTTTGGCTTTGCAGGCAAGTGCCTTAACTGCTAAGCCATCTCTCCAGTCCCTCTTCAGGATATTTTAAAAAACACAAATGGAAGCACAGTAAATGTTCTTATGTGCGTCCTATTTCTCTGTCTAGTGATCTAGCTTGTGGATCATTTTACACCAGGGCGTGGTAGCGCATGCCTTTAACCCCAGCCCTCGGGAGGCTGAGGTAGGAGGATCGCTGTAATCAAGGTCAGCCTGAGACTGCATAGTAAATTCCAAGTCAGCCTGAACTAGAGTGAGACCCTACCTTGAAAAACAAAACAAAACTACATGAAGCTAGGTGCACACCCAGAGCTCAAAAGGCTGAGGCAGGAGAATCACTAATTTGAGGCCAGTCTGGACTACATAGTGAGTTGGAGGCCAGTCTGGACTATGTAATGAAACTCTGTCTCAAAAACAATCAAACAGGGCCAGAGAGATGGCTCAGTGGTTAAGGAACTTGCCTGCAAAGCCTGAGGACCCAGGTTCGATTCTCAGGTCCAATGTAAGCCAGATGCAGATGGTGGCACATGCATCTGGAGTTCATTTGCAGTGGCTGGAGGCCCTGGCATGCCCATTCTCACTCTCTCTCTTTCTCTCTCTCTCTCACTCTCCCTCCCTCTCTGTGTCTTAAACAAATAACTAAAACAGATAAATAAAATGTTTAAAAAACAATCAAGCAGGGCTTGGGAAGATGGCTCAGCTATTAAAGGCGCTTGCTTACAAAGCCTATTGGCCGTGGTTCAATTCCCCAGTATCCATGTAAAGCCAGATACACAAAATGGCACATGTGTCTAGAGTTTGTTTGCAGTGGCAAGAGGCCCTGGTATGCCATTCTCTCTCTCTCTTTCTAAGGCAAACAACCAACTAAACAAACCATATGCTAGTCAGTAGTCTATCACATGGGCATACCAAGTACCTATGATTGACGTGTGCACGTAATCTTTTGCTACATTTTTTTTTAAACTGAGACAGGCTCTCATGTAGCCCAGGCTGGCCTCAAACTCACTATGCAGCCCAGGATGACCCTGCACTTCTGATCTTTCTGCCTTGGCATCCTGAGTCCTAGGATCATAGGCATGTACCACAGGTGCCCAGTTCATGTGGCATTAGGGACTGAATCCAGGGCTCTGCGCATGCTAGGCAAGCATTTTTGCAACTGAACTCCAGCTCCAGCCCTTGTGCTGGGTGGGCTACATTTATGTTGTGCCCATGAACTTCTTCATACAACTTCTTAGAACACATGTGCCCTGTACATGAAGCTGTAACGTCTAACACTGCAGTCAACCACGTGGGTGAATATACAGAAAGAACTTTTTTTTTTGTTTTGATTTTTCGAGCTAGGGTCTCACTCTAGCCTAGGCTGACCTGGAATTCACTCTGTAGTCTCAGGGTGGCCTCGAACTCACAGCGATCCTCCTACCTCTGCCTCTGAGTGCTGGGATTAAAGGCGTGCGCCACCACGTCTGGCCAGAAAGCCCTTTTTGTTGTTGTTATTTTCAAGATAGGGTCTCTCTCTAGCCCAGGCTGACCTGGAACTCACACGATGTAGCCCCAGGCTGGCCTCAAACTCACGGCGATCCTCCTGCCTCAGCCTCCCGAGTGCTGGGATCAAAGGTGTGTGCCAACACATCCTGCTCAGAGGGCACATGTGAAAATGTTGCTGATCAGGGAGAGCTAGTACATGTCTGACTATGCAAGACTGTCATTTGGATTCTCTCAGATAAATATAAATATTTATCACACATACACCAAGTGCCAGATGCTATTTCAAGCACTTGGCATTCATCAGTGAACAAGCCAACTAAGATATCGGCTTTGAGATAAGCCCGCAGGGAAAGATAGCTAATGAACATCACAAAGAAATTCCCTGGTGAGTTAGAAAAAAGAGTAATGTAATATAAAATGATGAGAGGGGGCTGGAGAGATGGCCCAGTGGTTGAAGGCCCTTGCTTGCAAAGCCTGATGGCCCAGGTTCGATTCTCTCCAATGCCCACATAAAGCCAGATAGTGGCACATGCATCTGGAATTAATTTGCAGTGGCAAGGAGGTCCTGGCATGCCCATTCTCTCCCTCGTAAATAAGTAAATAAAAATAAATAAACAGGGCTGGAGAGATGGCTTAGTGATTAAGGAACTTGCCTGCAAAGCCGAAGGACCCAGGTTCGATTCCCCAGGACCCACGTAAGCCAGATGCACAGGATGGTGCATGCGTCTGGAGTTGGTTTGCAGCGGCTGAAAGGCCCTGGTGCACTCATTCTCTCTCTCTCTAATAAATAAAATAAATAAATAAATTTTAAAAATTAAATAAAAAATAAGCAATAAATATTTAAACAAAAGAAAAAGAAAGAGGGTGGGGAGATTGCCTAGTGGTTAAGGCACTTGCCTATGAAATGTAAGGACCCAGGTCAAGTCCCCAGAACCCATGTAAGCTATATGGTAATGGTGTTGCATGTGGCTGGAGTTCGTTTGCAGTGGTTAGAAGCCCTGCCATGCCCCTTCTCATTCTCTCCCATAAATAAATAAATTAATATCTATATCTATATCTATATCTATATCTATATCTATCTATCTATCTATCTATCTATATATGTATATATATATACATATATTTAAAGAAAGAAGGAAGATGGGCATTGGTGGCACTTGCCTTTAATCCCAGCATTTGGGAGACAGAGGTAGAAGGATCTTCATGAGTTCGAGGCTACCCTGAGACTCATAGTGAATTCCAGGTCAGCCTGAGCTACAGTGTAACCCTACCTTGAAAAAGTAAAAAGAAAAGAAGGAAGGGGGGGGGAGGAAAAGAAAGAAAGAAGATGCTAAGAGTTAGGCAGGCCATGGGAGTTCTAGAGTCTCCTGGGCAGAGGATGACCTTGAAGTTCTTTAAGTTTCATGAAATATGTCCGGGGTCTAGAGCGATGGCCAAGGACATACTTCCTTTGGATTGGGCGGTAGCTGAGTGGGTCAGAATATCCAGCTGGCGAGGTTTGCAGACGCTCACGGTCTTGGTCGTGTGTCACTCAGGGAGCGGGATGAGACAGTGGCTATTTGTGCGGATGGTGATGTCATGCTGTTGTCCCAGATTGAATTTACGGTTGTCAGAAAGCCCCAGGGTGGTTGAGTTGCTTGTTTTTTCGGGAATAGCTATTAAGCCAAGTTATCCTTATTCTGTTCCGCTTAAGCTTTTAGTTTCCAACCTTTGTGAACCTTTCCCCTCATGGTTTCTTATTCTTTCCCCTCGTGGTATTTTATTTCGTGTTTCGACTCCGAGGAGACGTTGTGTCTTGACTCCGAGGAAGCAGGATGGTTGGGTCCTGGAATAAATCATCATCATCATCACCCTTTTGGTCAAAGTCTGGAGGCTGAACTTTATTCTAGGTGCAGTGGGGCACCGTTGAAGGGTGTTAGTAACATAGTAGCAAGAAGAGATTCTCGCCGGGCGTGGTGGCGCACGCCTTTAATCCCAGCACTCGGGAGGCAGAGGTAGGAGGATTGCCGTGAGTTCGAGGCCACCTTGAGACTCCATAGTGAATTCCAGGTCAGCCTGGGCTAGAGTGAGACCCTACCTCGAAAAACCAAAAAAAAAAAAAAAAAAGAAAAGAAAAAAGAGATTCTCTTCTGGACCTGCAAAAAGAGAGGCGGCTGAGGATTCACCAGAGAGCTGCAGGACAGTAGGGTCCGAATTCAGATTGGGTTGTGTGGAGAGGAGACCTGGGGTGAGACTCAGAGTCACAGCCAGGGCACCAAGGAGAGAGAGAAAGGATGGAGGGAAGAAAAAAGGAGAGGGGCGTGGCTCTATGTGGATGAATAATCCCTTCCAAAATGAGGACTCTGGGGAGGAAGCACATTTTAGGAAGAGGCTGATGACTCTATGATGGTGATGAAGATGCTGGATGAGAGTCAAATGAAGCTGTCTCAGGCTGGCGGGGGTGGGGGAGGGCGTGGCTTAGCAGTTAAGGCATTTGTCTGCAAAGCCCAAGGACTCAGGTTCGATTCCCCAGTACCCACGTAAGCCAGATGCACAAGGTGGCGCATGCATCTGGAGTTCATTTGTGGTAGCTGGAGGCCCTTGCATGCCCATTCTCTCTATCTGCTCCCCCCCTACTAAATAAATAAAATAAAATGTTTATTTTAAAGAGTTCATTTTTATTTACTTATTAGAGACAGAGAGAGGGAGAGAAAGAGAGAGAGAGAGAGAGAATGGGCATGCCAGGGACTCTACCCACTGCAAATGAACGCCAGACGCATGTGCCACCTTGTGCATCTGGCTTACATGGGACCTGGAGAATCGAACCTGGGTCCTTAGGCTTCACAGGCAAATGCCTAAACTGCTAAGCCATCTCTCTAGCCCTACGATAAGATTTTTTTTTTTTTTTAAATGAAGCTGAGACTGGAGAGATGACTTGGAGGTTAAGGCATTTGCCTGTGAAGCCAAAGGACCCAGGTTCGATTCCCCAGGACCCAAGTAAGCCAGATGCAAAAAGGGCACATGCATCTGGAGTTTGTTTGCAGTGGCTGGAGGCTCTGGTGTGCCTATTGTCTCTCTGTCTCTCTTCTGTGTGTGTGTGTGTGTGTGTGTGTGTGTGTGTGTGTGTGCGTTTTCCCCAGGTAGAGTCGCACTGTAGTTCAGGCTGACCTGGAATTCACTATGGATGGAGTCTCAGGGCACGCCAGGGCCTCTTGGCACTTCAGATGAATTCCAGACATATGCACCACTTTGTACATCTGGCTTTATGTGGGTACTGGGGAATTGAACCCGGGGCTGGCACGCTTTGCAATCAAGTGTCTGTGACTGAGCCGAGCCATCTCTCCAGGCCAGAAGTTGCGTTTTAAGAGAAGAAATTCATCCAGGAAAAGGGAAACGGGATTAGGTTTCCTTTAGTCATGGAAGAACCAACCCACTGACCACTTCCATTTCTCTTGCAATCAGCCGTTCAGATTCGCTTACGGATTTTTTAAGGGCCTGCTACGCTTGCAGCCCTGCTGAGTTTTGCGGGAAGCCCCAGAACTTATAGCAGGGGTGTGTAAACTGTATGTCAGTCTCTCACCCTTCCTCCCTCGTCCCCAGGGGGCCTAGACAAATGTGGACCTTTAATGTCACTTATTACAGGAATGAATCAGTGAATGAACATGTGGTTTTGTTGAGGAAATAAAGCCAACATGTGTCAAAGAGGCCTTTTTATTAACTCTTGAAGCAACACAAGGAGAATAAAATTATCACTGGGATTCAGAGGAATAGAATGGAGTCTGGCCGGGCGCACGCCTTTAATCCAGCACTCGGGAGGCAGAGGTAGAAGGATCGCCATGGGTTCGAGGCCACCCTGAGACTCCATAGTGAATTCCAGGTCAGCCTGAGCTAGAGTGAGACCCTACCTCGAAAAACCAAGAAAAGGGGGAAAAAAAAAAATAAGAGAGAAAGAAAGAAAAAAAGAAAAGAAAAAGAATGGAGTCTGAAGTCATTCTTCAGAGTCAGCAGCAGTTGCAGGCATAAATTCTAAAGCCAGTCAGCCTAGGGTTAGTCATGTCTCTACCTATGTTAGCCGTGTGACCTTGGGCACTTAAGCTCTTCGCTTCAGTTGACTCATCTGCCAGATGCAAATAATCATAGCACGTGTCTCACAGGTGCTGGTCAGCATTTGAAGAACACGAGGAGGGCTGGCAAGGTGGCTCAGCAGTTAAAGGCTCTTGCTTGCAAAGCTTGCTAGCCTGAGTTAAATTCTCTGCTGCCACGTAAACAGTGATGCAAGTGTCTGGTATTCGTGTACAGCAGCAAGAGGCTTTGGTACAACCATACACACACATGTGTATGCGCGAATCAGTAAATAAATAAGAGGTAAAGCCCTTCACTGGGGCCCAGTACGTGTTCATAGCTGCCTAAATACTGACTACTTTTACAACTGGGCTGAGGTGGGAGTAAAGCCTGACTTTAGAGCCTAAATTTAAACAATTTCCTTAAAAAAAAAATATTTATTTTAGCCGGGGGTGGTGGCGCCTTTAATCCCAGCACTTGGGAGGCAGAGGTAGGAGGGTCACTGTGAGTTCGAGGCCATGCTGAGACTATATAGTGAATTCCAGGTCAGCCTGGCCTAGAGTGAGACCCTGCCTTGAAAAACAAACAAAAAATTATTTTACTTTATTTATTTGAGAGAGAGAGAGAGAGAGAGAGAGAGAGAGGTAGATAAAGAGAGAATGGGTGAACCAGGACCTCTAGCCACTATGAATGAACTTCAGATTCGTGTGACACCTTGTGCATCCGGCTTACGTGGGTACTGGGGAATTGAACCTGTGTCCCTGGGCTTTGAAGGCAAGCACCTTAACTGCTAAGCCGTCACTCCAGCCCCACCTTTCCTTTTTAAGCTTGCCTTTTTTTCTCCTCCTCTCTCCTTCCCTCCTCTTCCTTCCCTTTCTCTTCTTCCCTTTTCTTCTCTTCTCCCATCTATATTTCCTTCTCTCCTTCCTTCTTTTCCCTCCCTCCCTTTCTTCCTTCTTCCCTCCCTCCCTTCCTTCCTCCCTTCCTTCCTTCCTTCCTTCTTCCTTCCTCTTTCCTTCCATCCCTCCCTTCCTTCTGAGGCAGCACTAATTAGAGGCATACAGTCTAAAGAAAGTTAGGCTGGGTTTAAATCCTAGGTCAGTCATCCATCCCTTCCTTTCTTCCTTCCTTCCTTCCTTCTTTCCTTCCTTCTTTCCATCTTGGAATGAAGCCTAGGGTCTCATATGTGCTACGCAGCCTCTCAACCACTGAGATACATCCCCAGTCTAGACAATTTTTGTAACCTTTGTGGGGTCTTCTTTCTTTCTTTCTTTCTTTCTTTCTTTCTTTCTTTCTTTCTTCCTTCCTTCCTTCCTTCCTTCCTTCCTTCCTTCCTTTCGTTCGTTCTTTCTCTTTCTTTCTTTCTTTTTGAAACAGTCTCACTCTGTAGCCCAGGCTGACCTCAAATTTGTGGCAATCCCTTAGCTTCCTGTGTGCTAAGATTGCAGGCATGAGCTGCCATGCCCAGCTTCCCTTTGTGAAATTTTCTGGTGAACAGTCACAATAATCCTCCCTTGTAGGGTCAACAATCATTTAAATACAATCCTTTATTTCAGTAGACGGTGCATGGTGCATAAGGAATGTAAGATAAGTGTGTACTGAATGAATGACATGGTTGGATCATTACTGACGGTGAACTTGGAGTGAGCAGACCTTTAAGAAATGTAAGTGGATTGCCGGGCGTGGTGGCGCACGCCTTTAATCCCAGCACTCGGGAGGCAGAGGTAGGAGGATTGCCGTGAGTTCGAGGCCACCCTGAGACTCCATAGTGAATTCCAGGTCAGCCTGGGCTTGAGTGAGACCCTCCCTCGAAAAAAAAAAAAAAGAAATTGTGGACAAACTTCCCATGACTCTGGGAATATGTTTTCTACACAGGCCAGAATTTCAAGAAACACCAAATCCAGTGCAGCGGTCAGACTTGGCCTAGGCTGGATTCACTCTCCAGTCCTTCAGTGTGCGCACAAACACTGACGTGAGGTCAAGACCACACGGTGCTCTGGAGGCCGCTGTGGAAGGCGACAATGTGGGAAAATATCTTTATTTTTTGGTTTTTCGAGGTAGGGTCTTGCTCTAGCCCAGGCTGACCTGGAATTTACTCTGTAGTCTCAGGGTGGCCTCGAACTCACGGCGATCCTCCTACCTCTGCCTCCCTAGTGCTGGGATTAAAGGCGTGCGCCACCAGCACCCAATGTGGGGAAATTTGATCAGACAATGAAAGAATCCTTAAAAATGCAATTGATCAGTCTCACACCTCCACCCACATGCTCCTGCCTCAAGGATTCTTTTTTTTTTTTATTTTGCTTTGTTTTCAAGGTAGGGTCTCACTCTAGCCCAGGCTGAGCTGGAATTCACTATGTAGTCTCAGGGTGGCCTCGAACTCACAGCGATCCTCCTACCTCTGCCTCCCGAGTGCTGGGATTAAAGGCGTGCGCCACCACGCCCGGGTCTCAAGGATTCATTATCACCAAGATGCTTCTGTGATGAGAAGGGAGGAGGGAAGTGTTACACTGTATCTCTCTACCTTTTATTCCTATAGCCTCTGACCTCATGGATGACAAGGTCTTCTGGATACAGAGGGACTTGGGGCCCCAGCTCGGGCAGATCTGTAGGCCCACGTGGCCAAACTTGCTGGCAGGGCCCACAGTTTCACAGACTTCTATCCATTGGCCTGAGTTCAACACACCCATGCTGAGCCAGGAGTAAGTGACCCAGATCCTGCAATCCCATCACCCAGGGGGCTAAAGCAGGAGTTTGAGGTCCACCTGGATCACATGTCCAGTATCAGGCCATCAAAAACCACATAGCAAGATTCTGTCTTGAAAAAAAAAAACAAATAAAAGAGCTCCACGTGATAGCTCATGTCTTTAATCCCAGCACTTTGGAGCCTTGGGTAGGAGGATAAAAGCTTAAAAGCCAGCCTGGGCTACAGAGTGAGTTTCCAGGTTAGCCCCGACTAGAGGGAAAACCTGCCTCCAAAAAAAAAAAAAAAAAAAAAGCACACTCTTGTGACAACTATTCCCACTCATGTTACTGTTTACATGTTTGTTCACAGTGGATTACAGTTTTTTGTTTGTTGTTGTTGATTTTGGTTTTTTAAGGTAGGATCTTGCTATAGCCCAGGCTGACCTGGAATTCACTATGTAGTCTCAGACTGGCCTCGACCTCGCTGCGATCCTCCTACCTCTGCCTCCCGAGTGCTGGGATGAAAGGCGTGCGCCACCACGCCCGGCTAACATTCTTTTGACAATGAGAAGCAAGTCCTATGTTATCCTGGCATTCTCCGTAGCCTTGACACAGTTTCTGACGCATTCTAGAAGCTGATTAGATACTTGTTGACTTGAGAGGCTGGGGGAATAGCTCAAAAGGTTAAGAGCGCTTGCCGTGCGAGCCTCAGCAATCAAGTTCGATCCCCAACACCCACGTAAAACGCTGAGCATGGCCACACGCGCGCGCGTAACTCCGGTGCGGGTTCCCTGGACGGGGAGCTCCAGGTTCAGTGAGAGACTCAGTCATGGGAAAATGATGTGGGAGAGTGATGAGGGAGCACACACCTCCACCTGCCTGAGCTGCTTTGTCCACTGTGCACACCCACCCACCCACCCACACACTCACACTCACACACACACACACACACACACTCACTCACATCTATTGACATAAATCTCCAGCAGCAGGGACGACTACTTTGCTGTGAACAGAATGACAAAGTGAAAATGGACTTCATTTTTTTTTTAATTTTTTTGTTTATTTTTATTTATTTATTTGAGAGCAGCAGACAGAGAGAGACAGAGGCAGATAGATAGAGAGAGAATGGGCGTCCCAGGGCCTCCAGCCATTGCAAACGAACTCCAGATGCGTGCACCCCCTTGTACATCTGGCTTACGTGGGTCCTGGGGAATCAAGCCTCGAACAGGAGTCCTTGGGCTTCACAGGCAAACGCTTAACCGCTAAGCCATCTCTCCAGCCCCTGACTTCCTTCCTTCCTTCCTTCCTTCCTTCCTTCCTTCCTTCCTTCTTTCTTTCTTTCTTTCTTTCTTTCTTTTTCTTTTGTCCCAAATGGAATCAGTATGCCTCAAAAAGGGAGAGGACTTTTTCAGATGGGAGTGGGACCTTAGGAGATAAACGACCCAGTGCACTCCACCCTGGTCCCAGCTGAAACCACAGAGGAACTGGGGAAATAAGCAAGAGTGCTGCTTTCTTAGTGAATCTGATGTCGGCACAAGGATGAAGGCGATAGACCCTGAGGACACTCAACACCTACCAAAGCAGAGATCCAGAGGCTCCTAAGTGCCCATCACTGAAGTCGACTTAAAATGCACCCAACATGGCTCAGGGAATTTCATGAAAGAGGGGGCGGAAAGATTGTCAGAGCCACACGTTGGGACATGTTGCACAGAGACATTGCCTCTTCCTCATAATTGACTGCTGCCCCCACAATGCACGACCCACAATCCCCATGGGGTTGACCTTCATCCCCAACAAGGAAGGCCTCTTCAGAAAAGGCCAGGGAGGGCTGGAGAAATGGCTTAGAGGCTAAGGCATTTGCCTGCGAAGCCAAAGGACCCAGGTTCCAGGTTGGATTCCCCAGGACCCACGTGAGCCAGATGCACAAGTGGGGGGCATGTATCTGGAGTTCGTTTGCAGTGGCTAGGGGCCCTGGTGCACCCATTCTCTCTCTTTCTTCTCTCTCTACTTGCAAATAAAATATATATATTATAATATATTTAAGAAAAAAGAAAAGGGGCAGGGATGAGGGAAATGATGGTACCAACATGTGTTGTTTACATACTAACTATGCCCATATCTAATAAAAATAAATGTAAAGAAAAAAAGGAGAAGAACCCAGATCTGCAGGTGAAAGGCGCTTGCCCCTGGTCGGGGACACATGCACAATAAGCTTTTGCTTCTGTTCTCCCGCACGCAGCCTTCAGATGAGGAAATACAGCCCTGCACGGAACTATATAACAAGGGGATCTTTAGTTGTTTTCTTTTCTTTTCTTTTGCCCCAACCCAGCGCTGCGGCACTTGAATAATCCTGGTTTCCGGAGAACAGACTACTGTAATGATAATCCAGGAAGTGAATTGCCCTTTGAAAAGCAAGGAAGAAAGCAATGGCTAAGTATTTATTTATATTTAATGCTCCAGGGCTTCTGTTCCTTGCTTTGAAGAGCTCCCGGGGCCAGCGCTTTCTGAGGTCATTCAACCGAGGGGCAAATCTAAATGGGTTTTTCAGACTGCTCCTGGCCCCAGAGCCTGGCACACGGTGTTTTAACCAGTGTGCTTTCTAGATGCCGGTTGAGTGGAGGAACAGACTGGTAACACTAGAAGGGAGAGAGACACAGACAGGCACACACACACACACACACACACACACACACACACACACAGAGCTTAAGTTTGAGTCTGCCCTGTGATCCTTGGTCAGAAATGAATACGCTAGCATGGATTACTTTGGTGTATTGGGTGGGGATAGCTTGCCCACCTCTTCCGGCCTTGAGGTCGGGTGCAGATACTTTGGTTTCTGTCTTTATCAAGCGTGTGTCTGGAAATGCCTGTTGAGTGACCTCAGCTCTGGCCACCCAAGTTGGACTGGCTCTAAGAGCATCTATCTGTTATTTATTATTGTTGCTATTATTATTATTATTATTATTATTTTGTAATGCTCAGGAGATCTTTGTTCATTGCAGGAAACAAAAATAAAAGAAACACAGGCTGGAGGGATGGCTTAGCCGTTAAGGCGCTTGCCTGCAAAGCCAAAAGACCTTGGTTCGATTCCCCAGGACCCACATAAGTCAGATACACATGGTGGCACACGCATCTGGAGTTCGTTTGTAGTGGCTGGAGGCCCTGGTGCACGGGCCCATTCTCATTCTCTCCCTCCTTCCCTCTCTCTCAGAAATAAATAAAGATAAAATATTAAAACAATAAAAGAAATACTACAATGATTCTGCCCGTCAGATGTAGTCGTTGCTGGGCATGGTGGGGTAAACCTGTAATGCCAGCTCTTGAGAGGGAGAAGCAGGTGGTCAGCTGGGGCGACACAGGATGCTCAAGGCAAGACTGATATACATGGTGAGAGCCTGTCTCAAAAATCCAGTGGCTGCCAGCCAGGCGTGGTGGCGCACGCCTTTAATCCCAGCACTCGGGAGGCAGAGGTTGGAGGATCGCCATGAGTTCGAGGCCACCCTGAGACTATATAGTGAATTCCAGGTCAGTCTGACCTAGAGTGAAACCTGAAAAAACAAAAAAAGACAAACAAACAAACAAACAAACAAACAAAAAAATCCAGTGGCTGGAACTGGACATGGAGGCTCATGCCTGTCACGTGAACATCCAGGCAGTTGAGGCAAGAAGATTTCTGTGACTATAAGGTCAACCTGGGCTACACAGTGAGCTCCTATGTAAAAAAAAAAAAAAAAAAAAGAAGAAAGAAAGAAAGAAAGGAGCTGGAGAGAGGACTTAGCACTTAAGACACTTGCCTGCAAAGTCTAACAACCTGGGTTTGATTCCCCAGGTACCCACGTAAAGCCATATGCACAGAGTGGTGTGTGGCATCTAGAGTTCATTTGTAGCCACTGGAAGCCCTAGCGTGCCCATTCTCTCTCTCTCTCTTTCAATCTCCCCACCCTGAAAATAAATAAATAAAATATTTATAAAAGATAACCATGCTTCCCATACATATACATATATGTAACCAAAAAGTGTTTTTCTATGCATATTATTTTTTAAGATTTTAAAAAATATTTTATTTATTTATTTGAAAGTGAGAGAGGCAGAGAGAGAGAGAGAGGGAGAGAATGGACGCACCAGGGCCTCCAGTCACTGCAAATGAACTCCAGATGCATGCGCCCCCTTGCGCATGTGTTACGTGGGTCCTGGAGAATCGAACCGGGATCCTTTGGCTTTGCAGGCAAGTGCCTTAACAGCTGAGCCATCTCTCCAGCCTTCTATGCATATTATCTAAGAGCCTATTTTACCTCTTTAATACTATTTTATTATAAATCAGTAAGTAGATAAGGAGCATAATTTTGGATTGCTTATAGCATTTCAATGTGCCCAATACCAAAGCATATTTAATCGGTTTTATGTGGTGGTTTGGTAACTCAATCAGTTTGCTGGGGCTGCTATAGACTGGGTGACGACATATATGACTGTCTCTCAGTCCCCTGGAGTGTGGAAGCTAAAAGGCCAAGTTCACAGTGTTGGCAGGCTTGGTACTTCTGGGGCCTCTCTCCTTGGCTTGTGGCATGGTCTCCAGCTTCCTCACATGACCGTCCCTCTGTGTGTGCCTGTGTTCCCAGCTCTTGTTAGAAGGACACCAGTTATGTTGAATAGAGCCCAACTTACATGACCTCACTTGAATATGACTATGTCTTGGCACATCCTAGTTTCAGATAGAGTCACAAGCTGAGGCTCTGGGGATGGGACTTGGACATATGAGTTTGTGGTGGGGACCAATAAGGGGATACAATCCAGCCTGTAACAATAGTTAATATTGTCACCATAGTCCCAGGAAGCTAGGCTGACAGCTTTGCATAAGTCATCTCTTTCTTCAGTCTCTGTCTCTCTCTTTTGATATTTAATTTACTACTATTATTCCCGTGTATGGATCTACCATGGGTTTTTAAATCCATTCACTGGTTAAATGGATTATTGCCTGGTTTTTAATAATGTGAGTGAAACTTTCATAAATATTCTTTTACATTTTTAAAAAATATTTAATTAAGTAATTTATTTGCAAGTATAGAGAACACATGTGCAGGCATGCGTGCGCGCACACGCACACACACACACACACACACACACACACATATACCCACAGAATGGGCAGAGCAGGGCCTCTAGCCACTGCAAATGAACTCCAGGTACATGTGCCACTTAGTGAATCTGGCTTTACATGGGTACTAGGGAATGGAACCCGGGTATTTAGGCTTTGCAGGCAAGCACCTTAACTGCTGAGTCATCTTTCCAGCTCATCTTGTACAAATTTTTGTGTGAACACAGTTTGACATTAATTTTGGACGTATTACCTTGAAGTAGGTCTGCTAAGTCATTTGGTTACGTGTAAAGTTAAGAAAATGGCAAATTGTTTTTCAAGCGGATGGACCATTTTGTATTTCCACCACCTGTTTATTACCTTTTAATGTGTTTATTTCTCATCCAGACGTCTTTGATGAAGTTCATATAGTTGTCCATTTTTAAATTGGATTGTTTGCGTATTTATTGAGTTATGAGAGTTCTTTATATATTTTGGATTCTAGTCCACTCTGTAGTCCCAATGCTGGTCTCTAACTCATAGCAATCCTCCTACCTCTGCTGGAGAGATGACCGGAATGATGGAATTAAAGGTATGCGCCCCCTCTCCTGACTTCAGGCATGTGTTTCTTATTTATTTATTTTTATTGACAATTTCCATCATTGTAGACAATAAACCATGGCAATTCCCTCCTCCCCCCACACTTTTCCCTTTGAAACTCCATTCTACGTCATATCCCCTCCTCCTCTCAATCAGTCTCTCTTTTATTTTGATGTCATCATCTTTTCCTCCTATTATGATGGTCTTGTGTAGGTAGTGTCAGGCACTGTGAGGTCATGAATATTTCAGGCCATTTTGTGTCTGGGGGAAGCACGTTGTAAGGAGTCCTACCCTTCCTTTGGCTCTTACATTCTTTCTGCCACCTCTTCCACAATGGACCCTGAGCCTTGGAAGACGTGATAGACATGTTTCAGTGCTGAGCACTCCTGTCACTTCTTCTCAGCACCACAGTGCCTTCTGGGTCATCCCAACGGTCACTTGAGCATATGTTTTTGGCAATATTTCATCCCAGTCTGTGATTTACCGTTTTCTTTTCTTTTATTGCATGTGCATTTGTGCTTGTGCGTGCACCCGTGTATGGGTGCATGTGTGTTCACGTGTGTGTGTGTGTGGAGGGGTGTGTGTATGTGGGGGCCAGAGATCAACATTGGGTGTCTTCCTCTATCGCTCTCCACCCTTTTTATTAAGACAGGGTCTCTCACTGAACCCAGAGTTCATCAACACAGCTGGTCTAACTAACTAGCTAGCCTGCCCTGGAGATCTGCCCAGCCTTGCCTCCCAAGCAGTGGGTTTATGGTCACCCACCTCCACCCAAGCACTAGTGTGGGTGTTGGAGATCTGAACTCAGCTCCTCACACTTGCCCACTGAGCCTTCTTCCTAGTCCTGCCATTTTATTAAAATTTTTTTTAATTTATTTACTTATTTATGAGAGAGAGAGAATAGGCACACTAGGACCTCTAACCACTGCAGATGAACTTCAGATGCATGTGCCACCATGTGTATCTGACTTATGTGGGCTCTGGGGAATGGAACCTGGGTCCTTAGGTTTCACAGGCAAGTGCCCTAACTGCTAAGCCATTTCTCAGCCCATGCCTTTTTCTTTTCTTAACTGCTTCTTTAGAAGAGGAGATCTTTTAAACTTTGAGAAGGTCCAATCTATGAACTTGAGGAAAATAAAAGTGATCTGTTCTGCTGGGGAGATGGCACAGTGGTTAAAGGCGCTGCCAGTGAGGTCTACGTATCAGAGTTCAATTCTCCAGTACCACGGAAAGCCAATGTGTTGCATGAATCTGGAGTTCATTTTCAGTAGCAAGAGGCCCTGGTGCACCAATTCTCTCTCTCTCTCTCTCCATACACACACACACACACACACACACACACACACACACAAACACACACAATTTGTCTGCCTACTTACAGAATAAATAAATAAATAAATAAATAAATAAATAAATAAATAATAAAATGTTTGAAAAAAAAAGATCTGGGCTGGAGAGATGGCTTAGCTGTTAAGGCACTTGCCTGCAAAGCCTAGGGACCCAAGTTTGATTCCCCAGGACCCACGTGAGCCAGGGCACAAGGTGGGGTGCATGTTCATACGTGTGTGGGCATACATGTGTGAGCGCATGTAGAAGCCAGAAGGCCAATGTTGGGTGCTTTCCTCAATTACTCTCCACCTTATTTATTTATTATTTGCAAGGAGAGAGAGAGAGAGAGAGAGAATGGGAATGGGCATGCCAGGGTCTCTAGCCATTGCAAACCAACTCAGATGCATGCGCTACTCTGTGCATCTGGCTTTACGTGGGTACTGGGGAATAGAACCTGGGACATTACGCTTTGCAGGCAAGTGCCTTAACCACCGAGGCATCTCTCCAGCCTTCCACCTTATTTTTTTTTAATTTATTTGAGAAAGAGCATGGGCATGCCAGGGCCTCTAGCTGCTGCAAATGAACTACAGATGCATGCACCACTTTGTGCATCTGGCTTACATAGGTCCTGGGGAATTGAACCGTGGTCCTTTGGCTTTGCAGGCAAGCGCATTAATGGCAAAGCCATCTCTCCAGATCCCACCTTTTTTTTTTTTTTTTTTTGGTTTTTCGAGGTAGGGTCTTACTCTAGTTCAGACTGACCTGGACTTCACTATGAAGTCTCAGGGTGGCCTCGAACTCATGGCAATCCTCCTACCTCTGCCTCCCGAGTGCTGGGATTAAAGGCGTGCGCCACCACGCCCGGCTTTTCCCACCTTATTTTTTGAGACAGTCTCTCATTGACTCCAGAGCTCACCTATTCCACTAAACTAGCTAACTAGCAAGTCCCAGAGACCCTCCTGTCTTGGCCTCTCCAGAGCTGGGATTATGGGTGTGTGCCACAAAGCTCAGTGTTTTTTGTGGGTGCCAGGGAGCTCACATCCTCATCCTCCATTCCAAGTGCTTAATCCATCCATCGAGCCATTTCCCCGGGCCCCCCTCCGTCTCTCTCTGCTGATGGAATCCATGGTTGTAGGCATTCGCAGGCAGCTCTCTTCCCCCCTCCCCCCCGTCTCTGCTCCCTGGAGTCACCACTAAATCTCCTCTGGGGTCACATGACGACTGAAGCTAAGAGACGCAAGTTAGCTCTGCTGCCCTCATCTTGTTTCCTGTAGGCTCGAACATTCTTCGGGCTGTCTCCCGGAGCCTCCATTGACACGGCTCTCAGTCCCTCACATTCATCATGGCCAAATCAGAGTTCATTCTTTTCCTTCCTGTCCTTAATCTATCTCCCCATCTCTCAAATCTCTGTTCCCTTGGATCTCCTCAAACATCTCCCAGTTTAACTTCTCTCAAATCTTTAACTAGGCTCTTGTCTGCGTAGCTGCCGCACAGACCTTTCTGGAATCCAGTCTCGGTCATGACACTCCTCAGCTTAATACTCCTGAATGTGGGGGAGGCTGGAGAGATGGCTCAGTGGTTAAGGTGTTTGCCTGTGAAGCCCAACAACCTGAGTTGAATTCCCCAGTACCGATGAACAGGCACACACACAAAGTGGCGCATGCATCTGGAGTTCGTTTGCAGCGGCTGGAGGCCCTGGTGTGCCCTTTCTCTCTCTCCCTCTCTCCTTCTCTCTGCCAGGCCTGGTGACACACGCCTTTAATTCCACCACTCTGCAGGCAGAGAGATAGGAGGATCTCTGTGAGTTCAAGGCCACCCTGAGACGACATAGTGAATTACAAGTCAGCCTGGGCTTGAGCGAGACCCTACCTCGAGGACTATAGAAATGGCTTTAGCAGTAAAAGCTGAAGTCTGAGGACCCAGGTTCGATTCCCCAGGAGCCACATAAGCCACATGTACAAGGCAGTGCATGCTTCTGGAGGTCGTTTGCAGTGGGTGGGGGCCCTGGCTTGCCCATTCTCTCTCTCTACCTCTTTCTCTCTCTTTAATCACTTTTTTTTTTAAAGTGAAAGATAATTAAAAAAAGACCCTACTTCAAAAAATCAAAAACTAACTAAATAAATAAAAATCACAAAACTCCCAAATGAGGGGCTGGAGAGATGGCTTAACGGTTGAGGTGCTTGTCTGCAAAGCCAGGTTTAATTGAACCAGTGCCCACATAAAGCCAGATGCACAAAGTGGTGCATGTGTCTGGAGTTTGCAGTGACTGGAGGCCCCAGAGTGCCCATTCTCTCTGCTGTCTCTCTTCTCTCTGTCGCTCTCTGCTTGTAAATAAATACTTAAAAATAAAGAAATTAGCCAGGAGTGGTGGTGTACGCCTTTAGTCCCAGCATTTGGGAGGCAGAGGTAAGAGGATCACCATGAGTTTGAGGCCACCCTGAGACTACATAGTGAATTTCAGGTCAGCCTGGACTAGAGTGAAACCCTACCTCGAAAAACCATAAATAAACGAATAAAAATAAATAAAGAAATTAGAACTCCCAAATGGCTTTACATTTTCTTCCAGATAAAGATGAGTCTTTGTCTTGGCATTCTGTCCCTGTGTTGGCCACATGTCCCTTGACCTTTGTAGAGTAGCAATGAAGAGCTCTTCTTGTGTGTCTGGCTTTTTCTCCTACAGGATGGCAATCTCCTGGTCACACTATGTTTACACACCTGTCTTCTTTCTTTTCTTCCTTTCTTTCTTTTTAATAAAAACAAGCTCACAATATTTATTGTCGTGCAGTAATAACATAAGGGCCATCAAAACAATATGGACAGGGCTGGAGGGATGGCTTACTGGTTAAGGCGTTTGCCTCTAAAGCCAAAGGACCCAGGTTCGATTCCCCAGGACCCACAGTTAGCCAGATGCACAAGGGGGCGCACATGTCGGGAGTTTGTTTGCAGTGGCTGGGGGCCCTGGCACGCCCATTCTCTCTCTCTCCTTCTTTCTCTGTCAAATAAATAAATGAATAAAATAAAACATTAAAAAAATATATGAGCAGGCTGGGCGTGATGACACACACCTTTAATCCCAGCACTTGGGAGGCAGAGGTAGGAGGATCACCGTGAGTTCAAGGCACCCTGAAACTACATAGTGAATTCCAGGTAAACCTGAGCTAGAGTGAGACCTTACCTTGAAAAAAAAAAATAAATAAAAATATGGCAAATGTTTCAGAATTATACTCCCAACAGAAGACACCCTAGAAGAAAATCTTGTGTTCTCATCTTCTCACTTCCTTGATCATTTCTTCCCTCACACAAAAAAGTCATGTCTTTTTGCTACAATCTCATAATAATAATAATAATTAATAATAATGACATTCTTTACATATGTATATATATATATATGTGATGTGCATGTATGCATATATGCATGTTTGGGGGGGGGCACATGTGTTTGTGATTGCATGCGCCTATGTGAGCGTGCGTGTGGGGGCCAGAAGTTGACATCAGGTGTTGTAGCAGTCAGCTTTAGTCACTGGGGTGAACTTCCAAACCAGGCACCGTTATAGAAGAAGGGATTTCTTGAAGCTGACAGAGAGAGGGGGAGTTCCATAATGGCAGAAGCAGTGCGCCCCCTTTCACAGGTCCAGGCAGAGAGAGAAAAGCTATCACCAGCACAGCACAGGAAAGCACACTCGGGGAACCCCGGAATGGCAGAGCCCTGGCGCTCTGCATGACTTCTGTCTGGAAACAGATCGGCCCCCAAACACACCTTGTGGCTGGACCCCAGGATCCACCCACAGTGACGCCGCCTCCAGCCAGATGGCTGCAGATCTAAATTACGAGCTTTAATTTAAAGTCCCGGATGTAACTGGGAGACATCCATTCAAACTACCACAGGTGTCTTTCACAATTGCTCCTCCCCACTTGTTTGCACCGAGGCAGAATCTCTCCCTTAAGGCCACATCTCACTCATCCAGCTGGGTTTAGCTATCTAGCTTGCCCCAAGGATCCCCACCTCAACTCCCCAAGCACTGGGATTCCCGGCGGGCTGCCACGCCATGCCTGTCCACGTTTACACGGGTGCTGGAGATCCGAATTCAGCTCCTCATGGCTTCGTGGCAAGGATTTTATTCACTGAGACATCCCCCTCAGCTGGATGGTGGGGATGATGGTGGCATCATCGGGGACCAAGCCCAGGGCTTTGGAAATGCCAAGACAATGTCGCACCACTGGGCTCTATGGCACAGCCTGGTAAATTTACACCGGACACTAGGAGGACCACGTTTTCAGGAGGGCGCTGAAGGTTTGGGAGTTGCTCTCCAGAGAATGGCCGTGCAGGAACATGCCGGTGTCCTCAAGGCCCACGAGAGCATAACGGAGTTTCCGGCGCAGTTGTTCATGTTGGTCTTGGGGGATGGGGTAGATGAAGCAGAGGGGTGTGTGGGACCGTTTAGGCTGCCGTGCAGAGAGTTTAGGGAGACGGTGGGAATGAAAAACCTTGTTCCGGAGTTCCTTGCTGGCCTACCGTCTTTCTGATGCACACAGCCTCTTGGAACCTTTCTGAGTTCTGAGCACCGTGGACACTGCCACATGTCCTTCTTCTGTGCCTTTCAAGCCCACTAGGCCTTGGCTTGGAGGGTTTCACATTCTCCTTCTGTGTGTGTGCGTGTGTGCCTCTGTGGCTCTGCATTTATTTTAAAGGATGTTTTATTTTATTTAATATATATTTTTTGGTTTATTTTATTTATTTGAGAGTGACAGAGAGAGAGAAAGAGGCAGATAGAGAGAGAGAGAGAATGGGCGCACCAGGGCCTCCAGCCACTGCAAACGAACTCCAGACACGTGCGCCCTCTTGTGCATCTGGCTAATGTGGGTCCTGGGGAATTGAGCCTCGAACCGGGGTCCTTAGGCTTCACAGGTAAGCGCTTAACCGCTAAGCCATCTCTCCAGCCCATTGGGGAGAGAGAATGAGAATGAACGGGTACTCCAGGGCCTCCAGCCACTACAAACGAACTCCAGACACACGCACCACCTTGTGCATCTAGCTTTATGTGGGTCCTGGGGAACCGAACATGGGCCCTTAGGCTTCGCAGGCAAGCGCCTTAACTGCTGAGCCATCTCATCCCAGGCCGGGTCTGCATTTTTACCCTCTTTGACTCTGCCTCAAATGTCTCCTATCTGTGGAATTCTCTCACCTCTTTGAAGAAGAACTAGGCAGGAGGATTTCGTGCTGGATTGCCAGCCTGAGCTCGCGAGTGAGATCTCATCTTACAAGGAAACAAAACGAAAAAGAGAAATAACCCGATCATTCTAACAGCCATTGTGAAGTACACCTCATTCAAACCACTCACATTGTCATGAATGTTTGTGTCTCCTTGTGTCATGTGGGGTCCCGGAGGCATAAGGCCTATGATCCTCCCCTCCTTTTCTTCTTCCTTCCTCCCTCCCTCCCTCCCTCCCTTCCTTCCTTCCTTCCTTCCTTCCTTCCTTCCTCTCTCTCTGTCTTTTTCTTTTTAGAGAGAGAAGATAGAGAATTGGCACCCCAGGGCCTCAGCTACTGCAGTCGCATTCCAGACGCTTGCGCCACCTAGTGGCCATGCATGACCTTGGGCTTGCCTCACCTTTGTGCACCTGGGTTATATGGGATCTGGAGAGTCAAACGTGGGTCCTTAGGCTTCGCAGGCAAGCGCCTTAGCTGCTAAGCCATCTCTCCAGCCCCTTCCTTTCTTTGGATGAGACAGAGCCTCATTCTATAGCCCAGGCTGCCTTTTACAATGACTCTCTGCTTCTGAGCGCCAGAATGGACAGGTGTCCCCTACTCTGGCATAGTGCTTGGTGCACAATGTGCGTTTATCAGTATGCATACCCCCGAGGACACCAAGGGAAGAGTTGTACTACTTTTAATCTCAAGAGGATTTTCCCATGCAGCTGATGGTGTTGTCCTCAGTCTCAGAAAGCCTCGCCACCTCCTCCCCGCCCCACAATGGGGCTGAGATCATCTTGTGTCCTCTCCACTAAATCTTCAGTCTACCGTCCATTAAAGGAGCCACCCTAGCCCCACGGAGGTCTCCTGCCTCGCATACTGAATGCTTACCACTGATGGGAATGTCACCATTCTGTTGCCGGGCAAAACGTTATTGCTTTCATCCAAAAGCCTTTGCGAGATTCAAGGGGCCGTATGAGTGAGACGTGGCATACATTGCAAAATGGGTCAAAGTTAAATAAAGTTTTTCTTCTCTTTCTCCATCATTCCTTCCTCTCTCTCTCTCCCTCTCTCCTATTGCTTCTGTTCACTATTCACTGTTTTCTTTGTTTGAATGCAATTTTCAAGCACAAGAATAGCTTACTGGGGTTGTTTGCAAACAATCCTAATCAATATTGGTTTTACGGTTGCTGTGGGATCTTGGAGTCTCTCACAGAGCACTACTTGGGTCCTAATATGATGTCTGACACTTGCTAACATATTTTGAAACAAAGCATAGTTTTTGTTTTTGTTTTTTGAGCTACGGTCTAGCCCAGGCTGACCTGGAATTCACTATGTAGTCTCAGGGTGGCCTTGAACTCACCATGATCCTCCTACCTCTACCTCTCGAGTCCTGGGATTAAAGGCATGTGCCACCATGCTGGCTTCACTGATAGACTAGTCTAGATCTTTTTAAAAATATTTTTATTTTTGTGTTTGTGTGTGTTGTGTGTATGGGAGCACAGATGTGAAGGTCAGAGGAGGTCACTCTTGGCGTGTCAATTCTCTCCCTTTTAGTGCTATAAAAGTACTTGCCTGGCAAGCACGAGGACCCAAGTTCATTCCCCATTACCCCTACAAAACAAAAGAGAACGCCAGGAGTGGTGGTGGGTACACACCTTTAATCCTAGCACTCAGGAGGCTGAGGTAGGAGGATGGCTGTGAGTTCGAGGCTAGCCTGGGCTACAGAGCGAGCTGGGCTACAGTAAGTCTCCTGCCCCCTCAAAAAGAAAGAAAGGAAGAAAGGAAGAAAGAAAGAGAAAAGAGAAAAGGAAAGAAAAGAAAAAGAGAAAATAATACACGTGTCAGTCTTCTTCTCGAGACAGGGTCCCTCTTGTTTTGCCGCCTGGGTAGGCCAGTCTATCCAGTAGATTCTCCTGGCTCCACCCCCCCACTGCCGTAGGTAGCGCAGAGATGTAGGCCACTTTGTGTCCAGCTTTATGTGGGAGCTGGGGATCTGAACTTGGGGTCACCAGGTTTGCAAGCAATCTCCATTAAGTGCTGAGTCACCTCCCCAGCCCCACTAAGTGTATTTTAATTGGTTTATTGAGTTAGTCATATAGCCTTTGACAAACACTGGTTCGCAGTCTACAGAGTAAGTTGAAGTCGTTTTTTTTTTTTTTTTTTTTTTTTTTTTTTTTTTTAATTTCTTGGCCCAAACAGCACCCAAATCCAACAGGAGACATCTCATGCCTGAAAGAGGCCGGGGACAATTGAAAGTCATCCGAGAACAAGGGAACAGGTTCCACTGTCTTCAGCTCACCTTGAGCAGTGGCCAGACTGGGCGCGTTGGGAAAGTGCACAGCAAATGCCCTGGCCTTGTGCTGTTTGCTGAGCAGCAGCCTTCCTGAAACACCCGTCTGTTGGTGAGAACTGGGCCTTATAAAGTCAACAGAGAGCTTCTGGCTGGTTCCTCCAGGACATTGGGCTGCCGGTGCCCTTCATGCAGATCCAGAACTTTCTGTCCTCCGGGTTAGCAGTTTCCAGCCTGGGAGTCCTGGCTTGGGGGCCTTTGCACCTCACAGGCTTGAGGTGGTAACCGGAAGGGGGCTGCCTTGAGGGACCTGCCTTGATCGAGGGTCTCCCCAAACTGCTCTCCTCAAACTTGGGGCTGGTCTCGCTTTTCCACAGGATGTAGCTCTTGGGGCTGAACCCCAAAGCTGCCTCCAGGTGGACCGGTGACTACTAGGACAAACCAGGGACTAGTGGGAATATGAAACAGAAATACAAACATACGTTTCATTCAGGTTTAGAGAGTTAGTCAATGATTATATGTTTTTATTATTTACCTGGTTAAAAAAAAAAAATTCCAAGACAGGAGAGAGGATTAGAAGATTTCACCCCTAAACTTTAGGGTCTCTTCAGTGTGTGTATGTGTGTGTGTGTGTGTTTCTATGGGTACAGTTGGGCTCAGAGCTCAGTCAGGGGGAGCCCCAAGCCTCAGACCTTTTCCTGGGAAAGGGTCTTCCGGGGGCCGAAAGTTGGGGAGCTGGTGGGAAGAGGTAGCCGGGCAAGGTAATTCTCCCAGCCTCAGATGACAAAGGTTGCATTTACACCGGCCCGGAGGTTTAATCATCTACCATTTCCAAACACAGGAGGCTAACAACCGGTGGGGCTGAAAATCATAAATTGAAAAAAAAAAAAAAAAAAAAAAAAAAAGAAGTCACCAAGCAACTGCACAGCGAGAAGGGCAGGAAGAAGTGGGCCAATGTCTTTTTGCACTCCAGCTGGGGGACCTACAGTGACACGTCCTACGTAGAGCCTTGGGAGAGAGGCTGGGATGGGAGAGTGCTACATGGGACCTTGCGTGTGGGCCCTGAGGGGGACCAGGGGATCCCTTGGCAAAAGGCTGAGGCAAAGTTCTGCCGACAGGCATGACCCGGCCCGGTTGACAGGAGCCGCCTAAGACAATGGCCCCTGAGATGTTTCCATTCTAAGAATTATCCTTGGGGTTTTTCAGTGGGACCTGTGTTGTACCACTGGCTCTTGTTAGAGGAAGCCAAGCAATCACTTTGTCATCCAACAAGGCAATCTGGCATAGGAATTTCACGCTACCCTGGCTCCCTTTGTAAGAGCCTTAACCTCAACTTCACTACCTCCTTGCAGTTTTCAGAAAATAACCCTCAGCTCTCCACGCCTTGGTGTCCCCCATGTAGAAAACAGGGATGGTAACAGGACTTGCCTTGTGGAATACTGTGGGTTAAAAGAGAGAATGTGGCCTAGAGAGATGGCTTAGCAGTTAAGGTGCTTGCCTGAGAAGCCTAAGGACCCAGGTTCGATTCCTCATTGCCCACGTAAGCCAGAGAGGCACACGGTGGAACACGCGTCTGGAGTTCATTTGCAGTGGCTAGAGGCCCTGAAGCGCCCATTCTCTCTCTCTCTCTATCTGCCTCTTTTTCTCTTTCTCTCTCTCTCTCTCAAATAAATAAAAGTAAAAAAAAAAAAAGTTAAAAAAATTTTTTAAAGAGAGAATGAATTCTGATTGTTATTTCATGGAAACATGTAATTCCGGAGACCAGCGGGTAACTACTGCTGCAGGCTGCTGATATCTGAACTCAGTGTACATGAAACCAAAGAATGATGAATTTATGAGTAGAGGGGAGCTGGAGGCGCCAGTGGGGATGCGTTCGCTTTTGCACACATCAATTTGGTCACACCGAAACAGCTATGGGGCCCCATCAGGAATAGGATCTTCATAATAAAGTTTTTATTGCAGAGGAATAAGCCAGTGCTTCAGGTGATTAGCAATAAATATTACTTTAGTCAGGGCAGGAGGTGCTATAGAACTGGACCCAGGCCCTCCTCCCTCAATCAATTTACCATCTTGATAGGGGCACAAAGACATACATGTAAAAAGATAACCAATAAGTCAAGATAGCATATGTCAAATGCTAAGTGAGTTCGATGGCAGAGCAAATGTATTTGTGTCTTATCTCTTCTCTCACTCCTCAAGGGCAGAAGCCACATCTGTCTTGCTCTGCCACATTGCCTCTGCCCGTGGCTGAAGTATGGCTGAGAGAGTAGAAGCCTTGCTATGGCCTGACAAAGCTCTCCTAACCCCTTTCAGCTTAGCGGACTATAAAGCAGATGCCCTCAACCCATTTTCAAGATGGGAAAAGTGGGGCTGGAGAGATGGCTTAGCGGTTAAGCGTTTGCCTGTGAAGCCGAAGGACCCCGGTTCCAGGCTCGATTTCCCCAGGACCCACGTTAGCCAGATGCACTAGGGGGCGCACGCGTCTGGAGTTCGTTTGCAGTGGCTGGAGGCCCTGGCGCGCCCATTCTCTCTCTCGCTCTCTGCCTGCCTCTCTCTTTCTCTCTCTGTCTCTCTGTCACTCTCAAATAAATAAATAAAATAACAAAATTTTAAAAAAGATGGGAAAAGTGGGTACACCAGCAGGCCCCTGCTCTCCGCTTTGTAGAGATGTAAGGAGATATGGATATAAAAGGCCAGGTCGCTGAGCGTGGTGGTGCGCACCTTTAATCCCAGCACTCGGGAGGTCAAGGTAGGAGGATTGCCGTGAGTTCGAGGTCACCCTAAGACTACATAGTGAATTCTAGGTCAGCCTGGGCTATAGCGAAATCTTACCTCAAAAAACAAGCAAGCCAGGCGTGGTGGCACACACCTTTAATCCCAGAACTCAGGAGGCAGAGGTAGGAGCATTGCTATGAGTTTGAGGCCGCCCTGAGACTACACAGTGAGTTTCAGGTCAGCCTGGGCTAGAGCGAGACCCTGCCTTGAAAAACAAGAACAACAACAATGAAAAAAAAAAAAAAAACCGTGGGCTGGAGACATGGCTTAGTGGTTAGGGCATTTGCCTGCAAAACCTAAGGACTCAGGTTCGAGACCCCAGGAAGCACATAAGCCAGATGCACAAGGTGGTGGGTGCATGCGTCTGGAGATCGTTTGCAGTGGCTAGAGGTCCTGGTGCCCATCCTCATTCTCTTTCTCTCTGCCTCTCTGTCTCTCTCAAATACAATAAAATAAATAAATAAATAAAAGAAATTTAAAAAACAAACAAACAAAATTATGGGGCTGGAGAGATGCCTCGGTGGTTTGATTCCCCAGTACCCACTTAAAGCCAGAGGCATGAAGTGGCCCGTGCATCTGGAGTTTGTTTGTAATGGTTAGACACCCTGGCATGCCCATTCTCTCTGTCTCTCCGTCTCTCTCTCTCTTCCCTGTCTCTCTGCTTGCAAATACATTAAATAAAAGTCTAAAAAGAAAGAAACAAAAGCCAGGTGTGCAGTCGTAGCACTAGGGAGTAGAAGCAGGGAGCTCCAGACCAGAATGAGCTGCATGTCTCAAACAACAGCAAAAACAAGACGGAAAACCAACCAGAGGCAGAGGGATTGTACCCTGGCGAGTCAGAAGTCTTCCCAGATCCAAGCAACATTTGCAGGATGAATGGGAGAAAGCTCTGGAGACAAGACTCTCAAAACAGAGATTCGCTCAGGGGCAAAAAGGAACATAGGGGCTGGAGAGGTGACTCACAGAAATTAAGGCATTCACCTGCAAAGCCTAAGGACCCAGGTTCGATTCCCCAGGACCCATGTAAAGCCAGATGCACAAGGTGGCGCATGCGTCTGGAGTTCATTTGCAGCGGCTAGAGGCCCTGGTACACTCATTCTCTCTCTCTCTCTGTCTCTTTCTCTCTCAAATAAATAAATAAATAAAGTACTTTTTAAAAAAGAAAGAAAGATGAGGGCGGGCCCAGCAGACTATTTTAATACACTGATCAAGCAAAATCGGTGTCAGGAAGTTTCTCAAGTATTTATCCCAGCGTAGACCTATCTATCAATAATCATTTATTCCATGAGAGCATTGCTCTATCTGCTATTGTAGAATTTTGCCACGAGGACAGCGGAAATTCATTGCGGAATGGAACACTCACACTCCAAGCCTGGACACAGAGGCTACAGCTCCACCCAGATCATGTTTCTTCATTTAATTTAAAAAATATTTTTACGGAGCCAGGCGTGGTGGCACATGCCTTTAATCAGAGGAGGCAGAGGTAAGAGGATCACCGTGAATTCGAGGCCACCCTGAGACTACATACTGAATTCCAGGTCAGCCTGGGCCAGAGTGAGATGAGACCCTACCTCAAAAAAGCCAATAACTAAATAAATAATATATATATGCATATACGTACATATATATATATATATATATATATATATATATATATATATATATATAATGAGAGAGAGGAGGGAGGATATTGAGTGGGTATCCCCCAGGCCTCCTGTCACTGAAAACAAACTCCAGACACATGAGCCACTTTGTGCATCTGGCTTTAAGTGTGTCCTGTGGAATCAAACCTGGGCCATCAGCCTTTACAAGAAAGCACCTTTAACTCCTGAGCCATTTTTCCAGCCCCTTACCAACCAGATTTCTGTGAATCTAGTTAAAGGATCAGTCACCTCTTTCAAGAAGGCCAGTAAGCTAGAAAGGAGATACAAAGGGAAGAGAAAGGAAGGGAGGGGGGACTTAATAGGATGGTATTGTATATATGTAAGTAGAAGAACAGATTAATGGGGGTGAAAAGGCCTAAGTGAGGTCAGGCGAAGAGACTGAGTAAAGGAAAGGTGGAGGAAGGGCTAATCAAAATCTAAGAGGATATAAATAAGTCATATGGAAACCTACTTTTTTGGACAATGGAACACACAGGAGCCAGAGATTGTTACTAGAAAATTTTCAGTGGCAGGGATGGGATACCTTCCAGTGAACTGTTGGCCAGGGAGGTCCCTGATGCCCCAAAACATTACAGGCCATTGCTGAGGCCCTTGGTTTCCCACCAGGAATAGATGGTAAGACACTATTGCTAAAGATTCCACACACTTAGGCTGCAAGGTCACTGAGAAATCCTGCTGGAGCTGAGCTGAAAACCTCCTCCATGTAGACCAACTGACAGAAAGCTGAAAAAAGCTATACTGCATACAGTTCAGTGGGAGATAGAGAAATCACCAGTGAAGATGCTCAACAGTGGACACTGCAAGCCTTATATTTGGCCAGCCAGGTCAAATGAGCCAATGGGTGCAATAGTGGCACATTTGTTATGGGGGAAACCAAATGCCCTCTATTTTGACTGGAGGCCTGCTCCATGGGAGGGAATACATCCCTGATACTGAAGACCTACAACAGGGGTAGTCATGAGCCCTAGGGGTGTAATGTCTGCTGCTGTCTGGCTAAATGTATATACTATGATCATCAAACTGCCCGGTAAGCACTTCTTTTAATATTCATACCCATATATTAATGCTACTCTCACTTATGGTTAGAGAATCTTCTCTTTTCAGATGGCAGTGACTTTGGGATGACTCGGAAGGCACCATGGTGCTGGGAAGAAGTGACAGAGGAGTGCTCAGTACTGCAATATCTCTATCACACCTTCCAAGGCTCAGGGTCCATTGTGGAAGAGGTGGTGGAAAGAATGTAAGAGCCAAAGGAAGGGTAGGACTCCTTACAACATGCTTCCCCCAGACACAAAATGGCCTGGATATCCAGGACCTCATAGTGCCTGACACTACCTACACAAAACCATCATAAGAGGAGGAAAAAATGCTGACATCAAAATAAAAGAGAGACTGATTGAGATGGGGAGGGGATATGATGGAGAATGGAGTTTCAAAGGGGAAAGTGGGAGGAGGGAGGGAATTACCATGGGATATTGTTACAATTATAGAAGTTGTCAATAAAAAAAAAAAAGGACACTTCAGGGCTGGAAAGATGGCTTAGTGGTTAAGGAACTTGCCTACAAAGCCAAAGGACCCAGGTTCATTTCCCCAGGGCCCATGTAAGCCAGATGCACAGGTGGTGCATATGTCTGGAGTTTGTTTGCAGTGGCTGGAGGCCCTGGGGTGCCCATTCTCTCTCTTTCTCTCTGTCTCCTTCTCTCTCAAATAAATAAATAAAAAGAAAATTACTTATTTTTTTGAGAGCAACAGACAGAGAGAGAGAAGAGAGAGAGAGAGAATGGGCGTACTAGGGCCTCCAGCCACTACAAACTAACTCCAGATACATGTGCCAACCTTGTGCATCTGGCTTACGTGGGTCCTGGGGAGTCAAGCCTCGAACCATGTTCTTATCCTTCACAGGCAAGAGCTAGCCATCTCTCCAGCCCAATAAAATCTTTTTGTTGTTGTTGTTGTTTTTTTGAGGTAGGGTCTCACTCTAGCTCAAGGTGACATGAAATTCCCTCTGTAGTCTCAGGGTGGCCTTGAACTCAGGGCAATCCTCCTACCTCTGCCTCCCAAGTGCTGGGATTAAAGGCGTGCGCCATCATGCCCAGCCTCCAAGAAAACCTTTTTTAAAAATGACACTTTATGAATTACTCTGTCATGTGGGAAGTCCAGATCAGTGGTCAGCTAAAGGAATTCTAGCTAATAAGGGGAGTGTGTTTACCTTCTAAATCTCACCTGTTCCCTCTCTCCCTCTCTCTCTCTCTCTGTATGTACATGTTCATGTGTGTGAGCATGGGTGCACATGTGCCACAGAACATATGTGGAGGTCAGAGCACAGGTTCAGGTCCTTGTCTACGCTGAGGCAGGGTTTTCACTGCGCAGCACTGCGGTTTGCAGACAGCTGGCCCGGAGGGTCTCCGTTCTCTGCCTTGCATCTCGCCATAGGCACCCTGGGATTACCGTCACTCGCTCGTGTTATACCATCTGGTTTTATGTGCGTTCTGGACAGCTCAAATCCAGACGTGGCAAGTACTTTATCTACTGAGACATCTCCGTAGCCTTTGTTTTTGTTTTTTGGAAACGATAGCCCAAGCTGACCTTGAAATAGCTATGAAGCTGAGCTACTTTTTAATTGCTGTTATATATTTTTTAATTTTTTTGTTGTTTATTTTTATTTATTTATTTGGGAGAGAAAGACAGAGAGAAGGAGGCAGAGAGAGAGAGAGAGAGAGAGAGAGAGAGAGAGAGAATGGGCGCACCAGGGCTTCCAGCCACTGCAAACGAACTCCAGACGCGTGCGCCCCCTTGTGCATCTGGCTAACGTGGGTCCTGGGGAATCGAGCCTCGAAACCGGGGTCCTCAGGCTTCACAGGCAAGCGCTTAACCGCTAAGCCATCTCTCCAGCCCTAATTGCTGTTATATATTTTATCTATTGGTTTTTAGAGGTAGGGTCTCACTCTAGCCCAGACTGACCTGCAATTCACTCTGTAGTCTCAGGCTGACCCTGAACTCACGGTGATCCTCCCACGGTGATCTGCCTCCTGAGTGCTATGACTCAAAAAAGGTTATCCTCAGAGCCCAGGTGTCATGGTGCACGTCTTTAGTCCCAGCACTTGGAAGGCAGAGGTAGGATTGCAGCAAGTTCAAGGCCACTCTGGGACTACATAGTGAATTCTAGGTCAGCCTGGGCTAGAGCAAGACCCTATCTCGAAAAATCAAAAAACAGGGGCTGGAGAGATGGCTTAGTGGTGAAGCGCTTGCCTGTGAAGCCTAAGGACCCTGGTTCAAGGTTCGACTCCCCAGGACCCACGTTAGCCAGATGCACAAGGGGGCGCACGCGTCTGGAGTTCCTTTGCAGTGGCTGGAGGCCCTGGCTCGCCCATTCTCTCTCCCTCTATCTATCTGCCTCTTTCTCTCTCTGTCTGTCACTCTCAAATAAATAAATAAATAAATAAATAATAAAAAAAGTTATACTCTTCTATCCCCTCTCCCTCTCCCTTGCCCCCATTCCACTGAAAGGCCCCCCACCTCGGTGGGGCTATTGGATTCATTGTGCGGTCCTGGGGGCATCAGTCAGTCTCTGGGGATGGGGATGGCGCTCAGGCTAATCCCACCCACCCTGAGGCTCTTAAAATTTCTGTCTGTCCTTTCTTGGGAAATGTTCCCTGAGCCTTGGTGGGCGAAGCTGAGCTACAGAACCCTTCCTGATCCTGATCCTTTTGCCTCCACCTTCCTAGTTCAGGAATTCTAGGTGTGCACACCAAGCCCTGCTTTTTATTTCTTATTTTTTATTAAAGTTGTTTTTGGTTTTTGGAGGTAGGGTCTCGCTCTGGTCCAGGCTGACCTGAAATTCACTATGTAGTCTCAGGGTGGCCTCGAACTCACGGCGATCCTCCTACCTCTGCCTCCCGAGTTTTTGTTTATTTTTACTTATTTATTTGAGACTGACAGACAGAGAGAGAAAGAGGGAGAGAGAGAGAGAAAGGGGAAGGCCAGGGCCTCCAGCCACTGCAAACGAACTCCAGACACATGCGCCCCCTTGTGCATCTGGCTAATGTGGGTCCTGGGGAATCGAGCCTCAAACCGGGGTCCTTAGGCTTCACAGGCAAGTGCTTAACTGCTAAGCCATCTCTCCAGCCCCAAGCCCTGTTTTTATGCAGTGCTGGGGACCAAACCCCAGCCAGGCAAGCACTCTACCAACTGAGCTACACCCCTCCCCAGCCCCACCTGTTCTCCTACTGAAGAAAGATACCTCAGGTGCCTATTTTCCCAGCTGGACAGTTACACACTTTGGAGTTCAGGGAACACTTTTGGGAAATTAGGGTGTGATTTGGACATGTTTTTGGATCTAGATGAAAAACTCAATGCTCATAAAAAAAAAAAAGGTTTTTTTTTTTTTGCCAGGCATGGTGGCGCACACCTTTAATCCCAGCACTCAGGAGGCAGAGGTAGGAGGATCGCTATGAGTTTGAGGCCACCCTGAGACTCCATAGCGAATTCCAGGTCAACCTGGGCTGGAGCAAGACCTTGAAAAGTCAATATATATGCTTTAATAAAAGAAAGAAAGTAATTTTGCCTTTAGAAAGAATCCCAACTCAGAGGATCTTGACTACTATACGAACATGCCTTGAGCACTTTGGTCCTGGATGTATAGATGTACAAAAATAGTAAATGCGGGCTGGAGAGATGGCTTAGCAGTTAAGTGCTTGCCTGTGAAGCCTGAGGACCCCGGGTTCGAGGCTCGATTCCCCAGGACCCACGTTAGCCAGATGCACAAGGGGGCGCACGCGTCTGGAGTTCGTTTGCAGTGGCTGGAGGCCCTGGTGCGCCCATTCTCTCAGTCTCTCTCTCTGCCTCTTTCTCTCTCTGTCGCTCTCAAATAAATAAAGAAAAATAAAAATAAAGTGCAGTGATTTGACTCCTAACAATAATTGCTGACACCCTGGATCTGAGATAAGAGCTTTTGTGCTCAGTGGACAATGTTCAGAGGCATGCATTGTTCCTGGAGACTGGTTTGCAAACTTCTGCCTTAAAGTGACAGGTACCTTTTCTTCCAATCCCTGTGTTCTTCCAACTCTGGTTTCCCTAAACATCATGGCAATTGTCGAAGATAAGTGTAAAATTGTACATTTATTCATGACCTGGATAAAGTTAAACCTTCAGGAAACATTAGAATCACTACTCGGATAAGTTTTTTAATATTTTAATTTTTATTTATTTATTTGACAGAGAAAGAGAGAGAGAGGGAGAGAATGGGCGCACCAGGGCTTCCAGCCACTGCAAACAAACTCCAGATGCGTGCGCCCCCTGTGCATCTGGCTACCATGGGTCCTGGGGAATCAAACCTGGGTCCTCTGGCTTTGCAGGCAAACACCTTAACCGCTAAGCCATCTCTCCAGTCCTAATGTGGTTTTTGTTTTCTTTCTTTTTTTTTTTTTTTTTTTTTGAGGTAGGGTCTCACTGTAGCCCAGGTTGATCTGGAATTCACTATGCAGTCTCAGGCTGGCCTCGAACTCACAGTGATCCTCCTAAGTCAGCCTCCGGAGTGATGCTATTAAAGGCATGTGCCACCGTGCCCAGCACTACTAGAATATTTTTGGCAATTTTACTTTCAATAAAAATTCCAAGCCGGGCGTGGTGGTGCACTCCTTTAATCCCAGCACTCGGGAGGCAGAGGTAGGAGGATTGCCATGAGTTCAAGGTCACTCTGAGACTACAGAGTGAATTCCAGGTCAGCCTGGGCTAGAGTGAGACCCTACCTCAACAAACAAACAAACAAACAAACAAACAAACAAACAAACAAACATCCACAAATAGGACTGGAGAGATGGCTTAGTGGTTAAGGCATTTGCCTGCAACACCAAAAGATCCCGGTTCGATTCTCCAGGACCCACATAAGCCAGATGCACAAGGGGAGCATGCATCTGGAGTTTGTTTGCAGTGGCTGGAGGCCCTGGTGCACCCATTCTCTCCCTATCTCTCTTTCTCTCTCTTAAATAAATAAATAAATAAAATATGTTTTTAAAAATTCCACAAATATTTCAGAGTCCTTTTGAAATTTCTCTCAACATAAGCAAACTGTAAGTCGAAGTGAGCTACAAAAGTTTGTACAGTTCACCAGAGAGCATGCCTTGAGTTTAGGAGGATGGAAATCAACTTTTTCCATGTAGTCACTGGCCTTGGGGGCTGGTAGGCCTCCTGTTACCTCCTGTGACTAGCAGCAAGTCCCTCTCCAAGAAGGAAAGAAAAGGTTTGCTGGAGTTGTGGTGGTATACACCCACAATCCAACACTCAGGAGACAGGAGGATTGAAAGTTCAAGGTCAGCCTGAATAGCTTAGTGAGACTCTATCTCAAAATAAAAAGTCAAAAGAGAGTTGGGGTTGTGGCTTGCCAAGTATTTGCAAAACCAGGCATGGTAATACTGTAATACTATCCATCAGCAATTTAAAGGTGGAGACAGGAGAACCAGGAGTTCAAGGTTATTCTCAGCTACATTGTGAATTCAAAACCAGCTACATGAGACCCTGTCTTTAAAAAAAAAAAAAAAAGACTAGGGCAGAGCACTTGCTTGCTTAGCCTGTGCAAAGCCCTAGGTTCAATCTCCAGTAGTGGGGTGAGGAGAAGCTTGTTAGACTCCATAAAATATAATAGTATAGGACAGTTAAGGTGCTTGCCTGCAAAGCCTAATGACCCCTAGCACCCACATAATTCCCCAGTACCCAGATAAAGCTAGGTGCACAAAGTGGCCCATGCATCTGGAGTTCATTTGCAATGGGGAGAGGCCCTGGCACACTAATGCTGTCTCTCTTTCTGTCTCATTGCAAGTAAAATAAAATATTTTTTTAAACCTTTTAAAAAAGTAACACTGTAGACAGTTCCACAAGCACCAATGGGAAAAGAACAATTTATATTTAGACCTGACAGCTGCCTCTTTGTATTAAGAATTGGGTTTTAGGGGGCTGGAGAGATGGCTCAATAGTTAAGACACTTGCTTTGCAAAGCCTAAGGGCCTGCATTCAACTCCCCAGTATCCACGTAAAGCCAAATGAACAGTGGCACATGCATCTGACATTTGTTTACAGTGGAAGGAGGCCCTGCTGTGTGTTCTCTCTCTCTCTTTCTCCTTGCAAATAAATAAAAATAAATATTAGAGCCGGGCATGGTGGCGCACTTCTTTAATCCCAGCACTTGGGAGGCAGAGTAGGAGGATCGCTGTGAGTTCAAGGCCACCCTGAGACTGCATAGTGAATTCCAGGCCAGCCTACCCTGAAAAACTAAAAACCAAAACAAAATAATAAATAAATAAATAAAATATTAGGAAAAAGAATTGTTTATTTTTTATATGTATACAGAATGGTCTGTGGACTACCTAAAGGAGTTTGCACAAAACTTCAATAGCTTTAACTTTCAAGTGAAGTCACTTTATATGATCTCACTTGTCCTTTTGCTGGGGTGACTTTCTGCAGATGAACTCCAGACACATGCACCACCTTGTGCTTCTGGCTTACATGGGTCCTGGGAAATCAAACCTGGGTCCTTAGGCTTCGCAGGCAAGTGCCTTAACCACTAAGCCATCTCTCCAAGCCCTGCTCCGACTTTCTGGATGCTTTCTTTGTGGCCAGTAGGATACCCAGGTGGCGCCATATTAAAACATCACCCACAGGGAATGGGCAAAGAATACAGAAACATACAAAATGTAGCAACGTGAGTGGTAAAACTCAGCTTTGAAATCAAGCTAGTTGACGTGTATATCAGTCTGTAATTGGAAAACATTTTTGTTTTTCTTAGGATGGAGTCAACTCCATGACCCAGGAGAGCCTTTAACTTGCTATATAGCCAAGGGATGACCTTGAACTTCTGATCCCCCTGTCTTTCTGCCTGCACCTCCTTAATGTTGAGAATACAGGTGTGTACCAGCATGCTCGGTTTATGTTGTGTTGAAAATAGAACCCAGAGCCGGGCGTGGTGACGCACGCCTTTAATCCCAGCACTCGGGAGGCAGGGGCAGGAGGATCGCCATGAGTTCAAGGCCACCCTGAGACTACAGAGTTAATTCCAGGTCAGTGTGGACCAGAGCGAGACCCTACCTCGAAAAAAACAAAAAAAACCAAACAAAACAAAACAAAAAAAAAGTAAATAGAACCCAGGGCTTTGCTAGGCAAGCCCTCTAATAACTGAGCCACACCCCCAGCCTGGAAAACATTTGAAAAGACTTCTAATTATATACCTATGGAGACAATTGAAAAAAAAAAAAAAGTGGGGCCAGGGCATAGTGGCGCACGCCTTTAATCCCAGCACTGGGGAGGCAGAGGTAGGAGGATCACGGTGAGTTCGAGGCCACCCTAAGGCTACACAGTAAATTTCAGGTTAGCCTGGGCCAGAGTGAGACCCTACCTAGAAAAACCAAAAACAACACCAAAAACGTGGGGAAAGTGGGCCACAGAGCCTCATGCTGTGCCCAGCGTAGAAGGTGGGAAAATAACGTGTGTTGGGGGAGAGGGTCCACTGCAATTGTACACACTGTGCAAGGCTCTTTCCAAAGGCTATCTCACTGCATCTTCTTGGTCTCCTCAGACTTAGGGGAAGCTCTCCTTGCAGGACAAAGGGGCTCAACGGGGCCAAGAACACACACAGGTCACGGGCTGGTGCCTGAGTGGATTTTGCAGGCCACTAGCCTGGACAGGGACAGATGTTTGGACTTTAGAGGACTGGGTAGGGAGGGAGATCTTCTCTAAGAAGTGATGTGTCTGCTGGATTCTGAAAGGATCCAGAGTAGATAAGCAGAGAGTATGGGAGCGAGATGGAACTGGGGTACCCAGGACTCTTAACGGCAGGCTCACCAGAGTGGATGGTATGTGAGAACAAGTAGTAACTAAGACAGCGACAAGGGGAGATTGTAGACAGATTGTAAAAGGCTTTGATGACGGTGAAGAGCGGGCTCTGTGGGTAAGATGTTCAGATATCCAGGACCTACCTACAATGATGGGCATGGTGGTATATGCCTTTAATCCCGCTGGGGAGGCAGAGACTGGAGGATCCATCCCTCGTGCTCACTAGCTAGTCTGGCAAAATCCATGAGCCCTAAGTTCAGGGAGAGAACCTGCCTCAAATAATTAGGTAGAGGGCTGGAGAGATGGCTTATCAGTTAAGGTGTTTGCCTGTGAAGCCTAAGGACCCAGGTTCGATTTCCCCAGAACCCACATAAGCCAGATGTACATTGTGGCGCATGTATCTGGAGTTTGTTTGCAGTAGCTAGAGGCCCTGGGACACCCATTCTCTCTCTCTCTCATAAACAAATTAAAATTAAAATTAAAAAATAAGGTAATAAATGATTGCTGGGCCTGGTGGTGCACACCTTTAATCCCAGCACCTGGGAGGCAGAGATAGGAGGATTGCCCTGAGTTTAAGGCCACCCTGAGACTACATAGTGAATTCCAGGACAGCCTGGGCTAGAGTGAGACCCTACCTTGAAAAATCAAAATAATAATAATAATAATAATAATAATAATAATAATAAGGCTGGAGAGATGGCTTAGTGGTTAAGGTGCTTACCTGCAAAGCCAAAGGACCTCGGTTTGATTCCCCAGGACCTACATAAGCCAGATGCACAAGGTGGCACATGCATCTGGAGTTCATTTGCAATGGCTGGAGGCCCTGGCGTGCCCATTCTCTCTCTCTCTCTCTCCCCCCTCTCTCATTCTCTCTCTCTCTCCTCCTCTCCCCCTGTGTCTTTCTCTCTCTCAAATAAATAAATTAAAATAACAAAATATTTTTTAAATAATAATAATAAAATAAATAAAAAGAATGATTGAGGACACCTGGTGTTGACCTCTGGCCAACACACAACACGTACACATGTACGCATGAGCACCCGCAGACACACGTAAACCCACACGCATATGAACATGCATTCACACATATACACATACCTACCCCCCGCCCCCCGATTTTTTTAAAAGGCTTTGAGTACCAGGCAAAGGAATAGCCTACCCTGAAGGAACAGACTGCAGAAACAGGCTGTCCACATCTTAAATGCTTGACGTTCCTGGATCACTAGCTGGGCTCAAACATTTGATAAGCCTGTCATAGCTTTGCATTTTTTTTTCAAGCTACAGTTATATTGAATTACATAACATCTTTAATCAAGGCCACTGGAAAGTTACACAAAACATTTGTTCCGTATGGCATGAGAAAATTTAAAAGCCTTGCAGAAGAAAAAAGAAAAAAAAAAAAAAAGCCAGTGTCCTTCCCTCCACCCCTTTTCGGTACCTGGAAGATAATAGAACGTTCTGGAGCTGGGCTGCTTTAACGTTGGAGAAATGGACCAAACATGGAGCAACAGGTGACCTCTCTCTATCCCTATTACTAGGAGTTTTGGGTTCCAACTGGATGTGACCTTTGACACCGTTCCTCGCCATTATGAGAGACGTTTTTTCCCCTCTTTTAGAGGCGCGGTCTTACCATGTAGCCTAGGCTGGCTATGAACATGGAATCCTCCTGCCTCTGCCTCCCAAGTACTGGGATTACAAGTGTGGGCCACTACATCCAACTGCATGTCCCCCCACCTTTCAGAGGATCTGAGCCATTCTACTCCTGTGCTTAGTTGAATATGGTGAAGGCCGGGGGGGAGGGGGGGGACTCGACGGACATCCCTTGTATACCTGTGTCATGCCTTGGGCTGCCCCCAGATGGAGGTTGTGGGGTGTCTGTTTCCTCTTGTGGCAACCTGCAGGCCCCTGGCTTTATTCTACATATTGATAAGGCTGAGATCAGGGGAGTGTGGTAGTGCGGCTAAAGAAATGAAGATGCTTGGATTTTTTGTATTTTGTTGGTGTTTCATCTTTTTTTTTTTTTTTTTTTTTTTGCTGGGTTTCCTGGACACTTGGAGAGTTTAAAAAAAAATGTCTGTCACTTCAGGTGGAATGCTCAGGAGCCATAGATTGTTACTAGAAAATTTTCAGTGCCAGGGATGGGATATCTTCCAGTGAGTTGTTGGCCAGGGAGATCCCTGATGCCCCCAAAACATTATAGGCCATTGCCAAGGCCCTTGGTTTCCCACCAGGAATAGATGGCAAGACCCTATTGCTGAAGACTCCAATACTTGGGCTGCAAGGTCACTGAGAAATCCTGCTGGAACTGAGCTGATAATCTCCTCCATGTAGACCAGCTGACAGAAAGCTGGAAGAAGCCATTCTGCATGCAGTTCAATGGGAGAGAGAGAAATCACCAGTGAAGTTACTCAACAGTGGACACTGCAAGCCTTATAATTGGCCAGCCAGGCCAAATGAGCCAACGGGTGCAATAGTGGCACGTCTGTCATGGTGGAAACCAACTGCCCTTTAACTGGACTGGAGGCCCGCTCCATGGGAGGGAATATATCCCTGATACTGAAAACTTAAAACAGGGTAGTCAGGAGCCCTAGGGGTGTAATGTCTGCTGCTGTCTGGATAAATGTATATACTATGCTTATCAAACTGCCCAGTAAGCACTCTTAATGTTCATACCCTTATATTAATGATACTCTCACTTTTAGTAGAGAATCTTCTCTTTTCAGATGGCAGTGACCTTGGGACAACTCAGAAGGTATCATGGTGTTGGAAAGAAGTGACCAGAGTGCTCAGTACTGCAATATCTCTATCACACCTTCCAAGGCTCAGGGTCTAATGAGGAAGAGGTGGCAGAAAGAATGTAAGAGCCAAAGGAAGGGTAGGACTCCTTACAATGTGCTTCCTCCAGACACAAAATGGCTTGGATATCCATGACACTACCTACACAAGACCATCATAATAGGAGGAAAAGATGATGACATCAAAATAAAAGAGAGACTGATTGAGATGGGGAGGGGATATGATGGAGAATGGAGTTTCAAAGGGGAAAGTGGGGGGAGGGAGGGTATTACCATGGGATATTTTTTATAATCATGGAAGTTGTTAATAAAAATTTGAAAAAAAAATGTTTGTCACTTCAGTATCACAGAATGAAAATACCATCAGAGCTAAGATGTGGAATTTTCTCATTTACTAATAGTTTCTTTTTCTCTTCCCACTCCCTCCCCTCTCCCTCTTTCTTTCTCCTTCCTTCCTTCCTTTTCTTTTCTTTTGAGGTAGGGTCTCGCTCTAGCCCAGGCTGACCTGGAATTCACTATGGAGTCTCAGACTGGCATCGAACTCACAGTGATCCTCCTACCTCTGCCTCCCGAGTGTTGGGATTAAAGGCGTGCGCCACCACGCCCGGCCCCCTCTCCCTCTTTCTAAGACACAGTCTTGCTATATAGCTAGGTCTGCACCCTCTATGTAGCCGAGGCTGGCCTCAACTCAAAGCAATCTTGCCTCAGCCTCCCAGATTCTAGGATTACAAGTGTGCATTACCACACCCTACAGTAATAGCCCTTGAAACACGTAGTTCTTTTAGTATATAACTTATCTTTTTTTAAAAATTTTTTGTTTATTTATTTATTTATTTGAGAGCGACAGAGAGAAGGAGGCAGAGAGAGAGAGAGAGAGAGAGAGAGAGATTGGGTGCGCCAGAGCTTCCAGCCTCTATAAACGAACTCCAGATGCGTGCGCCCCCTTGTGCATGTGGCTAACATGGGTCCTGGGGAACTGAGCCTCGAACCGGGGTCCTCAGGCTTCACAGGCAAGCGCTTAACTGCTAAGCCATCTCTCCAGCCCTATAACTTATCTTTTGCACTCATTTTGGAAAACATACTTCTTTAAGAAGATTTTTTCATTCATTGGGCTGGAGAGATTGCCTAGTGGTTAAGGTGATTGCCTGCAAAGCCTAAGAACCCAGGTTTAATTCTCCAGTACTCTCGTAAGGAAGAGGCACAAGGTGGCACATGCATCTGGAGTTCATTTGCAGTGGCTAGAGGCCCTGGCATGCCCACTGTATCTCTTTCTCTGTCTCTCTCTCAAATAAATAAATAAAATTTTAAAAAATTATTTATTTATCAGAGAGAGAGAAGAAAGAACGAAAGAAAGAGAATGGGCACACCAGGGCCTCCAGTCACTGCAAACAAACTTGAGATGCATGTGCCACTTTGTGCATCTGGCTTATGTGGATACTGGTGAATTAAACCTGGGTTCTTAGGCTTTGCAGGCAAGTGCCTTAACCCGCTAAGCCACATCTCCAGCCCAAAAATATACTTTTTTTAAAAAAATTGTTTTTTCTTTCTGAGGTAGGGTCTCACTGTGGCCCAGGCTAACCTGGAATTCACTATGTAGTCTCAGGATGGCCTCAAACTCACAGAGATCCTCCTACCTCTGCTTCCCGAGTGCTGGGATTAACAGTGTACGCCACTACACCTGGCCTCTGAAAATATACTTCTTAAAGGAGAAAAGATAAAAATAGTTCCTTAAACTATCAAAAACTTTTGCTAAGAGAATCTTTATAAGCTGGGCATGTTAGCCCATACTTGTCTCCCAGGAAGGCCATGGCACGTAGCTGGAGAGGCCAGGGAAGGATTGCCAAAAGTGGGGGGCTATCCTGGGCTACACAGCAAGACCCTGGTTCAAAAAACACAAGCAGGGCTGGAGAGATGGCTTAGTGGATAAGCGCTTGCCTGTGAAGCCTAAGGACCCCGGTTCCAGGCTCAATTCCCCAGGACCCATGTAAGCCAGATGCATAAGGGGGCACACGCGTCTGGAGTTCGTTTGCAGTGGCTGGAGGCCCTGGCATGCCCATTCTCTCTCTCTCTCTCTCTCTCTGCCCCTTTCTCTGTCTGTCATTCTCAAATAAATAAGTAAAAATGAACAAAAAAATTTAAAAAAAAACACAAGCAACAACAGCAATTGCAGCATCTTTGCTAATTTTTCGAAGCTTTAGGAGGGCAGGCTGGGGTACGCACGGCTTTCGTTGCAGGTGGTGTGGAATTTAGAAGCGAGGAACAGACCACGCAGAAAATATGTTTGGGATTTCCAGCAAGCCTCCATATATTCCCCACATGGCTGCTTGAAAAGCTCTGACCGGGGCAGCCGGCCCTTCTTGTTTTCCTGTCCTCTATCAAGATTCAAACGCAGTGGGCCACCCACTGATACGCATCTGTAAATATAGCAAATCCTCCCTTTGAACGCACTGGTCCCCTAGCTTGCTAGCTCATGAAAATGTTTGCAAGATGACAGCACTGGAGGGCTCCGCAGAGACCACAGGGTCAGCACTTCACGAAGGAGATGCAGGAAGCTCTGGGTCTTTTGAGGAAAAGCAAGACAGAGAGAGAGGGAGAGAGAGAGAGGAATCTAGAGTCCGCGTGACAGGCCCCACCCCTCTCTGTGTGCATGTGTGTGAGTGCTGGTGAGTGGAGGGGATCCTACAGGACTGCAGGCTCCCGCTAGCCTTGGGAGACCAGAGAATAGTGTTAAAAACCGTGTCTCGGGCTGGAGAGATGGCTGAGCGGTTAAGCGCTTGCCTGTGAAGCCCAAGGGCGCCGGTTCGAGGCTCGACTCCCCATGACCCACGTTAGCCAGATGCACAAAGGGGCGCACGCATCTGGAGTTTGTTTGCAGTGGCTGGAGGCCCTGGCATGCCCATTCTCTATCTATCTCTGTCTCTTTCTCTCTCTGTCACTCTCTAATAAATAAATAATTTTTAAAAAAAGTGTCTCTGTGTGTTTAATTCCCTTCTGTTTTTTTTTTCTTTCTGACATGTGTGTTGTGTGTGTGTGGTGCACACGTATGTAGGTATGCATGAGATGTAGCCATGTTTGTATGCGTGTGGAGGTGTACATGCACCTACGTGTGGAGATCAATGGTCAATCTCTGATGTCTTTCTCAGTTACTCACTCTCCACATTATTTTGGGGGGGCATGATGTGTCACAGTTAACCTACAGTCCACCAATTTGGCTAGACTAGTGAGCCAGCAAGCCTATGGGTCCTCCTGCCTCTGTCTCCCCAGTGTTGGGATTACAGATGCACACCATTGTATCTGGCTTTTCTTTGTTTTTCGAGGTGGGGTCTCACTCTAGCCCAGGCTGACCTGGCATTCACTATGTCATCTCAGGGTGGCCTCGAACTCACGGTGATCCTACCACCTCTGCCTCCCGAGTGCTGGGATTAAAGGCGTGCGCCACCACACCCGGCTTTGTATCTGGCTTTTTGTATGTGGGTGCTGAGAGATCAGTCTCAGGCCCTCATGATTGTGTGGTAAGCACTTTACCTTCTCCACCATCTCCCCAGCTCCTAGCTTTTCTCTTTCTTTCCTTCTTTCTTTTCTCTCTCATCCTCTCTCTTCCTCTTCCTCTTCCTCTTTCTTTTCTCTCTCACCCTCTCTCTTCCTCTCTCTTTCTTTTCTCTCTCACCCTCTCTATTCCTCTTTGTCTTTTCTTTCTCACCTCCTCTCTCTTTCTTCCCCCTGCCTCTTTCTTTCTCCCTTTCTCTTTTTCTTCCTCTCTTTATCTCTTTCCCTTCCCTTCCTTTCCTTCCCTCCCTTCTTCTCTCCCTCCCTTCTTTCCAGTACATATGCATAGGTTGTAAATTTTCTTCTGATTTTTTTTTTTTTAATCAAGGTAGGGTCTCACTCTAACCCAGGCTGACCTGGAATTCACTATGTAGTCTCAGGGTGGCCTTGAACTCACAGCAGTCCTCCTACCTCTGCCTCCCAAGTGCTGGGATTAAAAGCATGTGCCAACATGCCTGGCTTCTGAACTAAAAAAAAATTTTTTTTAATTCATTTATTTGAGAGAGAGAGAGAGAATGAGCACATCAGGACCTCTAGCCATTGCAAACTCCAGAAGCATGTGCCACCACGTGCGTTTGGCTTATGGGGGTTCCGGGGGAAAAAAACCTGGGTCCTTAGGCTTCACAGGCAAGTGCCTTAACTGCTAAACCATCTGTCCAGCCCCTTCTTCTGAATTTTGTTTTTGTTTTTCGAGTTAGGGTCCCACTCTAACTCAGGCTGACCTAGAATTCACTATGTTGTCTCAGGCTGGCCTTGAACTCATGGCGATCCTCCTACCTCTGCCTCCCGAGTGCTGGGATTAAATATGTGCACTACCACGCCTGGCCCTTTTTCTCAAGTTTTGAACTTTTTTTTTTTTGAGAGCGAGAGAGTGAGAGAGAACTGGCATGGCAGGGCCTTAGCCACTATGAACGCACATGTGCAATATTGCACACTTGTGTCACTGTGCATCTGGCCACGTGGGACCTGGAGATTCGAACGTGAGGACATGCCCTTGGGAAAAACTGAGACCCAAGTGCCACGCCACCTCTCTTCCTGGTCACTGTGTGAACCCTGGCTTCACTTCACCATCCACCCTTGCCATGCTGATCGTGCCACCGTAGGTCCAAAATGACAAAGCTAAGTGACCAGGGACCGAGAGCTCTGGAACTATGAGGCAAAATAAATAGATTGATTTATCTCAGGGGTTCCTCACAGTGATGCAAAGCTGATTAAGAGAGGCCACCGGGGGCTGGAGAGATGGCTCATTGGTCAAGGCCCTTGACTGCAAAGCCTAAGGACCAGGGTTCAATTCCCTGGTAGCCACAGAAAGCCTGATGCACAAGATGGTATATGACTCTAGAATTGATTTGCACAGGCTAGAGTCCCTGGCATGCCCATTTTCTCTCTCTCTCAAATAAATAAATCAATTAATTTAAAAAGCTAATGGTGTTGAAAAGAACAGAAGTGTTAAAGAAAAACAAAACAAAAAGACTTGAAGCTGGGCGTGATGGCACAGGCCTTTAATCTCAGCACTTGGGAAGTAGAGGTAGAAGGATCACCGTGAGTTCAAGGCCACCCTGAAACTACATAGTGAATTCCAGATCAGCCTGGGCTAGAGTGAAACCTTACCTAAAAAAAAGAAAAACAAGCAAAAGAATAACAACAACAACAACAACAAAACACTTAAAAATGAAATAATAATGTTTGTAAATCAAGCCCACTCTGAACTTTCTTTTTATTCTTTTCTTTTTATTTTTTTTAATATTTTTTGTTTTATTTATTTAATTGAGAGCAACAGACAGCCAGACAGAGAAGGAGACAGATAGATAGAGAGAGAATGGGTGTGCCAGGGCCTCCAGCCACTACAAATAAATTCCAGACACGTGCCTCCCTTGTGCATCTGGCTTACATGGGTCCTGGGGAATAGAGCCTTGAACTGAGGTCCTTAGGCTTCACAGGCAAGTGCTTAACCACTAAGCCATCTCTCCAGCCCTTTGTTATTTTCTTTCCTTATGCTTTATTTTTCCTTATTTTAGAGATGGGGTGTCATTTAGGTGGCCCTGAAATGCTTCAAACTCCTGATCTTCCCATACCTGTCTCCCTAGCTCTGGAATTACAGGCATGAGCCTGGGCTTTCTATGGCCCCTCTAAATTCTTTTTTTTTTTTTTTTTTTTTTGAGATGAGGTCTCACTGTAGTTCTCAGGCTGACCTGAATTCACTATGTAGTCTCAGGGTGGCCTCAAACTCACAGTGATCCTCCTACCTCTGCCTCCTGAGTGCTGGGATGAAAGGCGTGCACCACCACGCCTGGCTGGTCCCTCTAAATTCTGTCTGTAGGCTCATCCTGATAAGCCCAATGCCTCAGGTTTGATTCCCCAGTACCCATGTAAAGCCATACACAAAGTAGCGCATGTGTCTGGAGTTCATTTGTAATGGCAGGATTTCCCAGTGTGCCCATTCTCACTGTCTTCCTGTCTACCTCTCTCTCTCTCTCTCTCAAATAATTGCCAAAAGTGGGGGCTATCCTGGGCTACACAGCAAGACCCTGGTTCAAAAACACAAGCAGGGCTGGAGAGATGGCTTAGTGGATAAGCGCTTGCCTGTAAAGCCTAAGGACCCCGGTTCGAGGCTCGATTCCCCGGGACCCATGTAAGCCAGATGCACAAGGGGGCACACGCGTCTGGAGTTCGTTTGCAGTGGCTGGAGGCCCTGGCGCGCCCATTCTCTCTCTCTCTCTATCTATCTGCCTCTTTCTGTGTCTGTCACTCTCAAATAAATAAATAAAAATGAACAAAAAAAATTAAAAAAAAAACACAAGCAACAACAGCAATTGCAGCATCTTTGCTAATTTTTCGAAGCTTTAGGAGGGCAGGCTGGGGTACGCACGGCTTTCGTTGCAGGTGGTGTGGAATTTAGAAGCGAGGAACAGACCAAGCAGAAAATATGTTTGGGATTTCCAGCAAGCCTCTATATATTCCCCACATGGCTACTTGAAAAGCTCTGACCGGGGCAGCCGGCCCTTCTTGTTTTCCCGTCCTCTATCAAGATTCAAACGCAGTGGGCCACCCACTGATACGCATCTGTAAATATAGCAAATCCTCCCTTTGAACGCACTGGTCCCCTAGCTTGCTAGCTCATGAAAATGTTTGCAAGATGACAGCACTGGAGGGCTCCGCAGAGACCACAGGGTCAGCACTTCACGAAGGAGATGCAGGAAGCTCAGGGTCTTTTGAGGAAAAGCAAGAGAGAGAGAGAGAGAGTCAGGAATCTAGAGTCCACATGACAGGCCCCACCCCTCTCTGTGTGCATGTGTGTGAGTGCTGGTGAGTGGAGCGGATCCTACAGGACTGCAGGCTCCCGCTAGCCTTGGGAGACCAGAGAATAGTGTTAAAAACCGTGTCTCGGGCTGGAGAGATGGCTTAGTGGTTAAGCGCTTGCCTGTGAAGCCCAAGGGCCCCGGTTCGAGGCTCGACTCCCCATGACCCACGTTAGCCAGATGCACAAGGGGGCGCATGCATCTGGAGTTTGTTTGCAGTGGCTGGAGGCCCTAGCGCGCCCATTCTCTATCTATCTCTGCCTCTTTCTCTCTCTGTCTGTCACTCTCAAATAAATAAATAAATAATTTAAAAGAAAAACGTGTCTCTGTGTGTTTAATTCCCTTCTGTTTTTTTTTTCTTTTTGACATGTGTGTTGCACACGTATGTAGGTATGCATGAGATGTAGCCATGTTTGTATGTGTGTGGAGGTGTACATCCACCTACATGTGGAGATCAGCGGTCAATCTCTGATGTCTTTCTCAGTTACTCACTCTCCACATTATTTGGGGGGGGGGGCAGGATGTGTCACAGATAACCTACAGTTCACCAATTTGGCTAGACTAGCGAGCCAGCAAGCCTATGGGTCCTCCTGCCTCTGTCTCCCCAGTGTTGGGATTACAGATGCACACTATTGTATCTGGCTTTTCTTTTCTTTTCGAGGTGGGGTCTCACTCTAGCCCAGGCTGACCTGGCATTCACTATGTCATCTCAGGGTGGCCTCGAACTCACGTGAGTGAGGTGATCCTCCTACCTCTGCCTCCCGAGTGCTGGGATTAAAGGCATGCGCCACCACGCCCGGCTTTGTATCTGGCTTTTTGTATGTGGGTGCTGAGAGATCAGTCTCAGGCCCTCATGATTGTGTGGTAAGCACTTTACCTTCTCCACCATCTCCCCAGCTCCTAGCTTTTCTCTTTCTTTCCTTCTTTCTTTTCTCTCTCACCCTCTCTCTTCCTCTTTCTCTTTCTTTTCTCTCTCACCCTCTCTATTCTTCTTTCTCTTTTCTTTCTCACCTCCTCTCTCTTTCTTCCCCCTGCCTCTTTCTCCCTTTCTCTTTTTCTTCCTCTCTTTATCTCTTTCCCTTCCCTTCCTTTCCTTCCCTCCCTTCTTCTCTCCCTCCCTTCTTTCCAGTACATATGCATAGGTTGTAAATTTTCTTCTGATTTTTTTTTTTTAAATCAAGGTAGGGTCTCACTCTAACCCAGGCTGACCTGGAATTCACTATGTAGTCTCAGGGTGACCTTGAACTCACAGCAGTCCTCCTACCTCTGCCTCCCAAGTGCTGGGATTAAAGGCGTGTGCCAACATGCCTGGCTTCTTCTGAACTAAAAAAAAATTTTTTTTTAAATTCATTTATTTGAGAGAGAGAGAGAATGAGCACATCAGGACCTCTAGCCATTGCAAACTCCAGAAGCATGTGCCACCACGTGCATTTGGCTTATGGGGGTTCTGGGGGGAAAAAACCTGGGTCCTTAGGCTTCACAGGCAAGTGCCTTAACTGCTAAACCATCTGTCCAGACCCTTCTTCTGAATTTTGTTTTTTGTTTTTCGAGTTAGGATCTCACTCTAACTCAGGCTGACCTAGAATTCAGTATGTCATCTCAGGCTGGCCTTGAACTCATGGCGATCCTCCCACCTCTGCCTCCTGAGTGCTGGGATTAAAGATGTGCACTACCACGCCTGGCCCTTTTTCTCAAGTTTTGAACTTTTTTTTTTTTGAGAGCGAGAGAGTGAGAGAGAACAGGTGTGGCAGGGCCTTAGCCACTATGAACGCACATGTGCAATATTGCACACTTACGTCACTGTGCATCTGGCCACGTGGGACCTGGAGATTCGAAAGTGAGGACATGCCCTTGGGAAAAACTGAGACCCAAGTGCCACGCCGCCTCTCTTCCTGGTCACCGTGTGAACCCTGGCTTCACTTCACCATCCACCCTTGCCATGCTGATCGTGCCACTGTAGGTCCAAAATGACAAAGCTAAGTGACCAGGGACCGGGAGCTCTGGAACTATGAGGCAAAATAAATAAGTTGATTTATCTCAGGGGTTTCTCACAGTGATGCAAAGCTGATTAAGAGAGGCCGCCGGGGGGCTGGAGAGATGGCTCATTGGTCAAGGCCCTTGACTGCAAAGCCTAAGGACCAGGGTTCAATTCCCTGGTAGCCACAGAAAGCCTGATGCACAAGATGGTGTATGACTCTAGAATTGATTTGCAGAGGCTAGAGTCCCTGGCATGCCCATTTTCTCTCTCTCTCTAATAGATAAATAAATTAATTAAAAAAGCTAATGGTGTTGAAAACAATAGAAGTGTTAAAAAAAAAACAAAAAGACTTGAAGCTGGGCGTGGTGGCACAGGCCTTTAATCCCAGCACTCGGGAGGCAGAGGTAGGAGGATCGCCGTGAGTTCAAGGCCACCCTGAGACTTCATAGTGAATTCCAGATCAGCCTGGGCTAGAGTGAGACCCTACCTCAAAAAACAACAACAACAACAACAAAAAAAAAAACAAGCAAAAGAATGACAAAAACAACAATAACAACAACAAAAAACACTTGAAAATGAAATAATAATGTTTGTAAATCAAGCCCACTCTGAACTTTCTTCTTATTCTTTTCTTTTTCTTTTTTTCTAAAAAACTATTTTTTGTTTTATTTATTTAATTGAGAGCAACAGACAGCCAGACAGAGAAGGAGACAGATAGATAGAGAGAGAATGGGTGTGCCAGGGCCTCCAGCCACTACAAATAAATTCCAGACGCGTGCCTCCCTTGTGCATCTGGCTTACATGGGTCCTGGGAAATAGAGCCTTGAACTGAGGTCCTTAGGCTTCACAGGCAAGTGCTTAACCACTAAGCCATCTCTCCAGCCCTTTATTATTTTCTTTCCTTACGCTTTATTTTTCCTTATTTTAGAGATGGGGTGTCATTTAGGTGGCCCTGAAATGCTTCAAACTCCTGATCTTCCCGTACCTGTCTCCCTAGCTCTGGAATTACAGGCATGAGCCTGGGCTTTCTATGGCCTCTCTAAATTCTTTTTTTTTTTTTTTTTTTTTTTTTTGAGATGAGGTCTCACTGTAGTTCTCAGGCTGACCTGAATTCACTATGTAGTCTCAGGGTGGCCTCAAACTCACAGTGATCCTCCTACCTCTGCCTCCTGAGTGTTGGGATTAAAGGCGTGTGCCACCACGCCTGGCTGGTCCCTCTAAATTCTGTCTGTAGGCTCATCCTGATAAGCCCAATGCCTCAGGTTTGATTCCCCAGTACCCATGTGAAGCCATACACAAAGTGGCGCATGTGTCTGGAGTTCATTTGTAATGGCAGGATTTCCCAGTGTGTCCATTCTCACTGTCTTCCTGTCTACCTCTCTCTCTCTCTCTCTCTCAAATAATAAAAAACAAAAATAAAAACTTACAAATGAAGATCCAAGTGAATCACTCAAAAGCAGAGGGTTTGATGCTGGAGAGATGGCTTAGTGGTTAAGGCACTTGCAGTGAAGCCCTAAGGGACGAGGTTTAATTCCTCAGCATCCACATAAGCGAGATGCACAGAATGGCACATGTATCTGGAATTCATATGCAGTGGCTGGAGGCCCTAATGCACCCATTCTTTCTCTCTATTTGCCTCTCTCTCTCTCAAATAAGTAAATGAATAAAATATTTTTTAAAAAACTTTTTTTGTTTATTTTTATTCATTTATTTGAGAGCAACAGACAGAGAGAGAAAGAGGCAGAGAGAGAGAGAGAGAATGGGCACGCCAGGGCTTCCAGCCGCTGCAAACAAACTCCAGACGTGTGTGCCCCCTTGTGCATCTGGTTAATGTGGATCCTGGGGAATCGAGCCTCGAACCGGGGTCCTTAGGCTTCACAGGCAAGCGCTTAACCGCTAAGCCATCTCTCCAGCCCAAATAAAATATTTTAAATAAATAAATAAATAAATAAATATATTTAAGAAAACATTACCTTTTCCCTAATCTCTCTATAGCTATTCCCTGACTGTGTATATAATGTTTTCGTTAACAATTTCCTTTGTTCCGGCTTTTGCTCGCCCCTTTGTTTTAGGTTATCTATGGCATCACCCCACTTCTGGTAGTAGTTTCTATGCCAGCGGTTTACTGCTGTGTGAATAAACCATCCTAAAATGTAGCACTTTGTCATCCTGTGGGTCAACAACTGGGCTGACCTCAGCTGAGCAGTTCTCCTGCTGCTGTCTCACCTAGAGTCACACTCGGGACTGCGATGGGGTGGCAAGAACTGGTTGGCTTTGTGGCCTCCCTCGTGTGCCTGGGATCTGTATGGGACACTGCTGGGCTCCTTTCTCCATGTGCTCTTACCTTGGCTTCTTCAGAGCATGGAAGAGGAATCTGAATGGCATCTTGACACCAAGGGTCAGAAATGATCCAGTTTCAGCCACCTGGCTGGAAGAGATGTCACTGTGGGTGGATCCTGGGGTCCAGCCCGAGGTATGCAGAGTGCTTGAGCTCTGCCTGGGGTCCCCAAAGTGTGCTTTTGGTGGTGTTAGTTGTGGTTGCTTTTCTCTGCTTGGATCTGTGTAAAGGGGGTCAGCCACAACTTTCCCTGGATCTGTGAGCTTCAAATAAATCCTGTTCCTCCCAGAAAAGAAAAGAAAAGAAAAGAAAAGAAAAGAAAAGAAAAGAAAAGAAAAGAAAAGAAAAGAAAAGAAAAGAAAAAAGAAATGATCTAATATTGTCGGGGCATGGTGGTGCTTGGCTTTAACCCCAGAACTTGGGAGGCAGAAGTAGGAGGATTGCTATGAGTTTGAGGCCACCCTGAGACTATATAGTGAAATTCCAGGTCAGCCCGAGCTACAGTGAAATCCTCCCTTGAAAAACAAAAACAAAAAAACAAAAAACAAAAACAAAAACAAAACCCAGAAATTATCCAATATCATTTCTGCTGCAATTCTATTGGTCAAAATAAATCACAAGCTGGGCATGGTGGCGCACGTCTTTAATCCCAGCACTTAGGAGGCAGAGGTAAGAGGATCACCATGAGTTCGAGGCCACTCTGAGACTACATAGTGAATTCCAGGTCAGCCTGGGCTAGAGTGAAACCCTACATCAAACAAACAAACAAATAATCACAACGTGGCCCAGATTCAAGGGGTCAGGAAAGAGACTTTACCACAAAATGAGAGGTGTGGAGAAGTCATCCTACAAATGGAAGAACAAGATCAAGAGGAATTACCTCAGCTACATTGACAAACTATGTGTCACAGTCATAGTCTTAGATTTAATGTTTGAAACCCTTCCTATCCCACACTGCTACATATCACATGAGCGATTATTCTCTTTAGGGGGTGAAGAGATGACTCAGCAGTTAAAGTAGCTTGCTTGCAAAACCTGATGGCCTGAGTTTAATTCCCTAGCACCCATGTAAAGCCAGATGCACAAAGTGATACATGCATCTGTAGTTCATTTGCAATAGCAGGAGGTCCTGGAATGCCTATACTTCATGTGTGTGTGTGTGTGTGTGTGTGTACGTGCATGCACTTTTGTCTGTCTGTCTCAAGTGAAAAAAAAAAAATATGGAGAGATGGCTTAGCAGTTAAGGTGCTTGCCTGCAAAGCCAAAGGACCTTGGTTCGATTCTCCAGGACCCTTGTAAGCCAGATGCAGAAGGTTGCACATGCATCTGGAGTTCATTTGCAGTGGCTGGAAACCCTGGTGTGCCCATTCTCTCCCTCTCTCTCTCTCTCTCTCTTTCTCTTTCTCTCATTCTGCCTCTTTCCCTCTCTCAAATAAATAAATGAAAATTGTGTGTGTGTGAATTTTTTTGATGTAGAGTCTCATTTTAGCTCAGACTGACCTGGAACTCATTTTGCGATCCTCTTACCTCTGCCTCCCAAGTGCTGGAATTAAAGATGTGCACCACCACACCCAGATAAAAATATTTATTTTGAAAAAATATTTTCTCTCATATTTCCCCCCTCCATTTAAAAAATATTTTATTGGGCTGGAGAGATGGTTTAGCGGTTAAGGTGTTTGCCTGTGAAGCCTAAGGACTTAGGTTCAATTCTCCAGTATCCACATAAGCCAGATGCACAAGGGGGCACATGCATCTGAAATTGGTTTGCAGTGGCTGGATGCCCTGGTGCACCCATTCTTTCTCTCTCTCTCAAAATGGATAAATAAATAAAATTTTAAAAATATTTTATTATGCTGGGCGTGGTGTCGCACACCTTTAATCCCAGCACTCGGGAGGCAGAGGTAGGAGGATCGCCGTGAGTTTGAGGCCACCCTGAGACTACAGAGTGAATTCCAGGTCAGCCTGGGCTAGAGTGAGACCCTACCACGAAAAACAAACAAACAAACAAAAAATTATTAATTGATGATTGATTTGAGAGAGAGAGAAGCAGATAAGGAGAGAGAGAAAAAATAGGCATGCTAGGAACTCCAGATGTATGGGTCACTTTGTGCATCTGGATTTATGAGTGTATTGGGGAATAGAACCAGGTCCTTAGGCTTTGCGGGCAAGTGCCTTAACTAATAAGCCATCTCTCCAGCCCCCCCCCCGCCCATTTTTATGGGGGGATGGGCGCTGGGCATTAAGCCCAGCTTTACAAATGCTAAGCATGTGCCTGCTCTACTGCTGAACTATGCCTTAGCGCCTCTGACATTTTTTTAAAATCTTGGCAAAATGTATATAATATGAGTTCCCATAGCTCCTTATATTTGCAGGCTTATATACAATTGCCAGATCCTTCCATTCCACCTCCTTTTTCATTTACCTAGGTTTGTCTAGGTTACAAAGTATGTAAGCCTAACTTTCAGTCCAATCCCGTCTCTCTCTCTCTCTCTATCCCACACCTTTCTCACGAGAAGCCAATAAAAAGGTGAGGCCTGGCTGTAGTAAATTCTCTCGGACATACTCCTGTCTGTTCTCCATACGACTCTAGAAGCACAAGTCACTGTTTAACCTCCCAGGGATTATGTTTTACAGGCTGAGGTCTTACTCATTTCCAGCATCCTGGGAATAAAACTGTGCGTAGGTAAGAATTATTATCGTTGCCGTACTTCTGAGGCTGCGCTTAGGAAGAAAGGAAACCATCCAGTTCTGGACTCCGGTCACTCCCATCTGAATTAGAATGTGATTAAGTGCGTTGAAGAATGGCTTTGACGTTTTATGGACACTCTGATAATTCTAAAGTCACCCAGCCAAGTGATGGCTAGGAAAGCTAGTTTACACCATAAAGCTATTTTTCTAACGTATAAAAGTAAATTTGGTGGGCTGGAGAGATGGCTTAGAGGTTAAGGCACTTGCCTGCAAAACCAAAGGACCCAGGTTCGACTCCCCAGGACCCACATAAGCCAGATGCACAAGGGAGTGCATGCATCTGGAGTTTATTTGCAGTGCCTGGAGGCCCTGGCACGCACATTCTCTCTCTTTCTCTCTCTCTCCCTGCCTATTTCTGTGTATGTATGTCTCTCTCAAATAAATAAAATAGTTAAAAAAAAATAAAGTTGGTGGGCTGGAGAGATGGTTTAGTGGTTAAGGCACTTGCCTGCAAAGCCTAAGGACCCAGGTTTGATGCCCCAGTACCCAAGTAAAGCCAGGTGCAAAGTGGTACGAGCCCATTTGCAGTGGCTGGAGGCCCTAGTATGCCCATTCTCTCTGTGTCTTTCTTCTATCTCTCTCTGCTTGTAAATAAACAAATAAATAAAATTTCAAAAAAATAGTAGGAGCCGGACGTGGTGGCACACGCTTTTAATCCCAGCACTTGGGAGGCAGAGGTAGGAGGATCGCCGTGAGTTTAAGGCCACCCTGAGACTACATGGTGAATTCCAGGTCAGCCTGGGCTAGAGTGAAACCCTACTCAAATAAATAAATAAATAAATAAATAAATAAATAAATAAAGTAAATAGTAGGACTCCTTACAACATGCTCCTCCAGACACAGAATGGCCTGGATATTCATGACCTCACAGTGCCTGACATTACCTACACAAGACCATCATGGAGGAAAATATGACGACATTAAAATAAAAGAGAGGGTTGGAGAGAAGGCTTAGTGGTTAAGGTGCTTGCCTACAAAGCAGGAGAACCTTGGTTTGATTCCCCAGGACCCACATAAGCCAGATGTAGAAAGTGGCACATGCATCTGGAGTTTGTTTGCAGTGGCTGGAGGTTCTTGCATGCCCATTCTCTCTCTCTCTCTCTCTCTCTCTAGCAAATAAAAGAGAGACTGATTGAGAGGCAGAAGGGGTATGATGGAGAGTAGAGTTGCAAAGGGGAAAGTCAGGGGAGGGAGGGAATTACCATGGCTTATTGTCTACAACTATGGAAGTTGTCATTTAAAAAGAAATTAAATAAGTAAATAAATTTGGGGCTAGAGAGATGGCTCAGCAGTTAAGGTGGCTTGCCTGCCAAGCCTAATGACCCAAGTTCAATTCCCAGTACCCATGTAAGCCAGATGTACAAGGTGGTCTATGTGCCTGGAGTTTGTTTGCAGTGGCTGGAGGCCCTGCTATGCCCATACACTCTCTCTATTTCCTGCTTGCAAATAAATAAATATATTTAAGAAGACTTTTTTAAAAAAATCTTTATTTATTTGCAAGCAGAGAGAGAGACAGAGAGAAGAGAAACAGAGAGAAGGGGTGCACCAGAGCCTCCAGCCACTGTAAAACAACTCCAGACATGTGTGCCACCTTGTGCATCTGGCTAATGTGGGTCCTGGGGAATCGAACCTGGGTCTTTAGGCTTGGCAGGCAAGTGCCTTAACCGCTAAGCAATGTCTTCAGCCCTAAAAAGACTTTTTTTATTTTTGAGGTAGGGTCTTGCTCTAGCCCAGACTGACCTGGAATTCACTATGTAGTCTCAGGTGGCCTTGAACTCATGGCAATCCTACCTCTGCCTCCTGAGTGCTAGAATTAAAGGCATGCGCCACCACACCCAGCTCTAAAAAAAAAACTTTTAAAAAAGCAAAATAGGGGCTGGAGGATGGCTTAGTGGTTAAGGTGTTTGCCTGCAAAGCCAAAGGACCCAGGTTTGATTCCCTAGGACCCACATTAGCCAGATGCACAAGGGGGCGCACGAGTCTGGAGTTCATTTCCAGTGGCTGGAGGCCCTGACGTGCCCATTCTCTCACTCTCTCCCTCTTTCTCTGTTAAATAAATAAATAAATAAAAAGCGAAATAAAATGAATTTGACATGGTAGATAAAAATAGAACATTTATAAGAAAACCATCTTTTGTAATTATGAAAGGATTCCATTGGCTAGGAGAGTCCTTGCCTAGGTGCCAGACAGATCAAGAGTTTGTGGTCTTCTTCCACTGTATAGTGAGTTCAAAGCCAACCTGGACATGAGAGCTGTCTCCAAACCTCAGAACAAAAGAAGACAAGACAACCATTCAGGTTACACTGTACTCCAGTGCAGAGACAGACCTCTCTTTACTTCTGACAGCAAACCAAGCAATTGTAGGCAAATGCCTTTGAAATTGTAGCACCCTTTTGTCCTTCTGAGGACAAAACTTCCAACTTTTGAGGTGTTGAAAGAGGGTAGAAAAGATGATTATTTTGGGGGGGGGTCGAGGTAAGGGTCTTGTTCTAGCCCAGGTTGACCTGGAATTCACTATGAAATCTCAGGGTGGCCTTGAACTCACAGTGATCCTCCTACCTCTGCCTCCTGAGTGCTGGGATTAAAGGCCTGCACCACCATGCCTAGCTGTTTTTTTTTTTTTTTAATCTTTATTTATTTATTTATTTTTGAGAGAGAGAAGAGAGAGAGTATGGGTCTCTTGTCCCGTACAAATGAACTCCAGAAGCATGTGCCAGTCTGTGCATCTGGCTTTATGAGGGTACTGGGGAATTGAATGCAACCTGTAGGCTTTGCAAGCAAATGCCTTTAACCCCCGAGCCATCTCTCCAGCCTCCTTCTTTGATTTTTTACGAAATGTATTACTTTGATACCTTTTTTTAAAACTTTAAAAAATATATTTGAGAGAGAAAGAGGCAAAGAAAGAGAGCGAGAGAGAATGGCTGCTCCAGGGCCTCTAGCCCCGCAAAGGAACTCTAGACACATCTGCCACCTTGTGCATCTGGCTTACGTGGGTCCTGGGGAATTGAACCTGGGTCCTTTTGCTTTTCAGGCAAACGCCTTAACTGCTAAGCCCACTTTCTTTTCTTTTTTAATATTTTATTTATTTATGAGAGAGAGAATGGGCATGCCAGAGCCTCCAGCCACTGCAAACGAACTATAGATGCATGTGCCACCATGTGCATCTAGATGTCTTATGTGGGTTCTGAGGAATCGAACCTGGGTTTTTAGGCATCACAGGCAAGTGCCTTAACCACTAATCCATCTCTCCAGCCCTTGATACCTTTTTTAAAAACAGAGTTTTTTTTTTTTTTTGAGGTAAAGTCTCCCTCTAGCCCAGGCTGACCTAGAACTCGCTCTGTAGTTCCAGACTGGCATTGAACTCACAGTGATCTCCTATCTCTGCCTCCCAAGTGCTGGGATTAAAAGCACCATCACACCCATCTTACTTTGATAGTTTTTTGCTAGCTATACAGACTTGAAAATTAAAATGGTTATCTATCATCTGTCTGTCTGTCTATCTATCTATCTATCTGTCTGCCTGTATTTTTTTTTCAAGGTAGAGTCTCACTCTGGCCCAGGCTGACCTGGAATTCACTATATAGTCTCAGGGTGGCCTTGAACTCACAGTGATCCTCCTACCTCTGCCTCCCAAGTGCTGGGATTAAAGGCGTGCGCCACCACACCCGGCTTTGTCTGTATTTTTGAAATAGGGCTTCCCTCTAGCCCAGGCTGACCTTGAACTCCTGGTGATCCTCCTACCTCATCCTCCTAAGTGCTGGGACTAAAGGTGTGTATCACCATACCTTTCTTGAAAATTATTTTTTAAATCAAGCCTACTCTGGACTTTCTTTTTCTTTCCTTTAGATCTTATTTTATTTCTTTTCTTGAGATGGAGTGTTTTTATTATTTATTTATTTTAAATTTTTTGTTTATTTTTATTTATTTATTTGAGAGCGACAGACAGAGAAAGAAGCAGATAGAGAAAGAGAGAATGGGCATGCCAGGGCCTCTAGTCACTGAAAATGAATTCCAGACACGTGCGCCCCCTTGTGCATCTGGCTAACGTGAGTCCTGGGGAATTGAGCCTCGAACCGGGGTCCTTCGGCTTCACAGGCAAGCGCTTAACCACTAAACCATTTCTCCAGCCCTATTTATTTATTTTTTATGAGAGAGTGAGAGAGAGAATTGGCGCTCCAGGGTCTCCAGCCACTGCACTCGAACTCCAGATGTGTCCCCTTATGCACATGTGCAACCTTGCACACTTATATCACTGTGCATCTGGCTTATGTGGGACCTGGAGAGTCAAACGTGAGTCCTTAGGCTTCACAGGCAAGTGCCTTAACCGCTAAGCCTTCTCTCCACTCTGAGATGGGTTGTCTTTAATCTACCTCTTGGAAAGCCCTGATGCTCATAGTGATTTTCTTACCTCTGCCTCCCAAGTGCTGGGATCAAAGGCATGCACTGCCGTGCTCGGCTCTGCATAAAATACTTTTAATGTTAGCTTGACCAATCAGCGCCAGGGTGAGGGAGACAGATGCTGAGGACACTTGACACATACCAAAGCAGGGATCCAGAGGCTTCTGAGAGCTCAGCACTGAAGAAGACTTAGAACTCACCCACCAAAGCTCAGGGAATTTTGTGGAAGAGGGAGCAGAAAGATTGTAAGAGCCACAGGTTGGGATGTCATTCACAGAGGCACTGTTCCCCCCCCCCCCCCGCCAATAGCTGACTGCTGCTCCCACAATGCATAACCCACAACCCTGTGGGGAATACCAGCAACTCCACTGGGGAGGGCCCCCAAGGGAGGAGGGAAAAGATGGTACCAACACATGACATATCCATACAAAGTATGTTCTTAATAAAAAGGAAAAAAAAAAAAAAAGCTGGGTGTGGTGGCGCATGCGTTTAATCCTAGCACTCAGAAGGCAGAGGTAGGAGGATTGCAGTGAATTCGAGGCCACCCTGAGACTCCATAGCGAACTCCAGGTCAGCCTGGGCTGCAGCAAGACCCTACCTCAAAAAAAAAAAAAAAAAAAAAGAAAAAGAAAGAAAAAGGAAAAGGAAAAAGGAAAGGGAAAGGAAAAGGAAAAGGAAAAGGAAAAGGAAAAAAAATTAATTGGAAAAAAAAATACTTTTAACCTAATGTAGCCTTAGCAATGCTCTTAGCAATGCTCTGTCCCCGTGTTGATGACACTTAGTCCACATTTCCAGCTGCTTTTTATTAGCAAAATGTCTGTTTACTCCCAGTCAAAACAACCAAAAGAAAACATTCAATGGCACTTCTTTCACTGCTGTCCTTCACAAACCCTTTGACTCACTCAATTCATCTTCTCTTTATTAAGAACCAATGGGAGAGCTGGGCTAGGGGCAGGCCACCCGTGACCCCAGCACTTGGGACGGGTGAGGCGGGAGGATCAGGAGTTCAAAGTTATTCTTGGCCACATAGCCAGTTTGAGACCAGATGGGGATACATGAGACCCTGTCTCAAATAATTAGTTAATTAATTAATTAATTAAAAGTGCCAAATATGGTAGCTCATGCCTGTAATTCCAGCACTTGGAATTTGCCCATGGGAGATGATCCCTTAGTATGTAAGCACATAGGCTTTGGAGGGAGGTAACATGTCATGTTGGGCTCTGATCTTTGAGCTGGCTGTGGCCATGGCTTCCCTATCTGTGAAGTGGGTGTAGAGTTAGTGTGACGACTGGCACAGACAGAGAGGTAGAGCATATTATTTAATTAATTAATTTATTTATCTACTTATTTATTTGAGAGAGAAAGATGCAGAGAGAAAGAGAGAGAGAGAATGGGCACGCCAGGGCCTCCAGCCACTGCAAACGAACTCCAGATGCATGTGCCACCTTGTGCATCTGGCTTATGTGGGACCTGAAGAATCGAATCAGGATCCTTTGGCTTTGTACGCAAATGCCTTAACCACTAAGCCATCTCTCCAGCCCCAATTATTTCTGTAATTAGTTGTATTAATATTCCTCCTCAGTCCATATCATGTTACTCAATCCGAGGCTCTGCTGAAAGGCGTCTTCTGGCTCAGGTTATAGGGTTCTAATGGTGGAATTACAGGTATGCACCACAGTGCCCTATTTCTGTGGAGATCCGAATGGAACCTAGGACTTTGTACATGCTAAGCAGGCACTCTGCCCACTGAGCTACCTTCCCAGCCTTCCTTTGGATTACTTTGAGATGGGGTGTCATGTAGCTAAGAGTGGCTTGGAACTCACTAGGTAGCTAAAATGACCTTGAGCTCCCAATCCACCTGCTGCTATATCTTGAGTGCTGGGATTTCACCTTTTTTTGTTGTTGTTTTTCAAGGTAGGGTCTCACCCTAGTGTAGGCTGACCTGGAATTCACTCTGTAGTCTCAGGCTGGCCTCGAACTCACAACGATCCTCCTACCTCTGCCTCCCGAGTGCTGGGATTAAAGGCGTGTGCCACCACACCTGGCAAGTGCTGGGATTTCAGAAGTGCACTACTGTGGCCAGTTTAGTGTTATTTTTTTTTTTTTCAATGAATGACGTGAGATTTGAACATTCAGTGGTTTTCCAAAGCATGCTGTGACTGCATGTCAGCCTACTGGGGACCCACTGCTCATAAAGCTACGTGTGCCACTTCCACCAGACACTAAGTCTGAACTCTATTCCACTGCCAATCTACTGGCAGCCTCACTAAAGTGATAAACAAGAAACAAACAAACAAACAAAAACCTAGGAAGTCAGGAGAAATGGCTTAGCGGTTAAAGCTAAGGACCCAGCTTCGATTCTCCAGGACCCACATAAGCCAGATGCACATGGCAAATGTGTCTGAGTTTATTTGCAGTGGCTGGAGGTCCTGGTGCACCCATTCTCTCTCTCTCCCCACCTGCCTCTTTCTCTCTCTCTCAAGTAAATAAAAACAAAATATTAAAAAATTATGTTTTATTTTTCTTTATTTATTTGAGAAAGGGAAAGAGAAAACGGGTGTACCAGCCAGCACCTCTAGCCACTGCAAGTGAACTCCAGATGCATGTGCATCTGCCTTACATGGGTGCTGGGGAATCAAAACTTTGGCTTTGCAGGCAAGTGCCTTAACCACTAAGTCATCTCTCCAGCCCATGATCACCTCTTATTTTTATTTATTTATTTGAGCGCAAGGGGGAAAGAGAGAGAGGAAGAGAAAGGCAGAGAGAGGGTGAGGGAGGGAGACTGGGGCATCCAGCCACTGTAAACAAACGCCTGACGCATGCGCCACTCTGTGCGTCTGGCTTACGTGGGTCCTGGGGAATTGAATCTGGGTCCTCTGGCTTTGCAGGCAAGCGCCTTAACCACTGAGCCATCTCTCCAGCCCTCATGATCACCTTTTAATATCCTAACTACTTGCCTGCTTGCCTCCGCTCTAAGCGTGTGAACTTGAAGACAAGTATTTCTCCATCTTTGCCTCAGTCAGGTTCAGAATCATATCTGACACATGTGGACACTCGATCAATATCTGCCAATGAAAAAAATATGCAGAAGCAGCCAGGCGTGGTGGCGCACACCTTTAATCCCAGCACTCGGTAGAGGTAGGAGGATCACCGAGAGTTCGAGGCCACCCTGAGACTCCATAGTGCATTCCAGGTCAGCCTGGGCCAGAGTGAGACCCTACCTCGAAAAACAAAAAACAACAACAACAACAAAAAAAATGCAGAAGCACTCCATTTGAACAGACTGATCCCAAAACTTATTAAATATTTTATAAATACAGTGTTTTTGCCTGGAAGTGCTTTAGTGTAAATTAGAACTTTGGCTGTTCCTGATAAAGAGAATTAAGAGGTTATGTATAGAAAACTATTCACTTTTCCTTAGGCAAATGTTATGCATTCATTCCCATCTGAGCCCTAGAATCTTATCAATCGACAAATATTTGAGTATCTACTAGGCACAAGGTGCCGTGCTAGGCTCTGTAGATGAATCAAAGGAATACAAGATCACGAGCCCTTCTCTTAGACTTAGAGCTTTCTGATAAGATTCACTCTTCCCACTCAGGGGTCCTGCTGCTGAAATGTATGGCATAAGTAATGACCGTAGAGGTGGGAAGAACCGTGGTGGAAAGTGGTATGTGGGATTCCTCCTGCTTGGGAGGCTGATACATGAGGACAGAGTGAAGCCCTACCTCATGAAAAAAAAAAAAAAAAAAAAAGGGCTGGAGAGATGGCTTAGCAGTTAAGGTGTTTGCCTGCACATCCAAAGGACCCAAGTTCAGGTTCCCCAGGACCCATGTTAGCCAGATGCACAAGGGGACGCACGCGTCTGGAGTTTGTTTGCAGTGGCTAGAAGCCGTGGCGCGCCTATTCTCTCTCTCTCTCTCTCTCTCTCTCTCTCTCTCCCTCTTTCTCTGTCAAAAAAAAGGAGGAAAGAAAAGAAGGAAGAGAAGGAGGGAAGAAAAGAAAGAAAGAAAGAAAGAACTATAGCCAGGCGTAGTGGCACATGCCTTCAATCCCAGCACTTGGGAGGTAGTGGTAGGAGGATCACAGTGAGTTTGAGGCCGTCCCTGAGACTACATAGTGAATTCCAGGTCAGCCAGGACTAGAGTGAGACCCTACCTTGAAAAGAAAGAAAGAAAGAAAGAAAGAAAGAAAGAAAGAAAGAAAGAAAGAGAAAAAAAAAACTGGGAGAGAGTGAATGTGAAAAATTTCAAGCCATCCAATTGTCCATTTCAAGATACTGTGGCTGGCTCGGGAGATGAACAGATCCTTTAGGAGTTAATTCTCTGGATAAATAAAAGGGTCTGTGCTGAGGCTCCCATGGTACAAAATGCAGGAGACAGGAAAATGTGGGGAAGAGTAACTCTTTCATCTTCAAAGCAAGAAAAACTATTGCAAGGATCCAGGGTAGAGAAGCCATACACTTCCGGCTTGAGCCCCAGCAGAGCCCTGACTACTGTGGTGCAAATCCCGGCTGGCTGTCAGGCCCAAGTCACTGAGAAGTCACACACAGAGGAGAGAGTGTCTTTTCTACAGACAGGATCAGCACCCCCCACCCCCGCCCCAGCTCCCACTGGCCCTGTCTCTTTCGAATCCAGATAATGGGTTTGACTTCTCCAGCACTAGACAGTGGTAAGGAAGTCGGAACACATGACACGCCAGGACCACAGGGACCGAAAACGTCAGTAGTCAAATTCTCAGGGCCAGGCAGAGGAGGGGGAGTGGAGTTCTTTGGGGGTCTAGCTGTTTGTGTTAAAGTGTTTGGTTTTATTTATTTATTTATTTATTTTTGGTTTTTTCAAGGTAGGGTCTCAGGCTGGTCCAGGCTGACCTGGAATTAACTATGTACAGTCTCAGGGTGGCCTCGAACTCTCAGCGATCCTCCTACCACTGCCTCCCGAGTGCTGGGATTAAAGGCGTGCGCCACCACGCCCGGTAAGTGTTTGGTTTTAGAAGACATTGCATCTGTAAATTCCTCGTCACTAGAAATTACAAGACAATTACTTTAATGTAGCCAGATACCTCTTCTATTTCTCTTCATTATCTTTTTGTTTGATTGTTTGTTTGTTTTGTTTTTCGAGGCAGGGTCTCACTCTAGCTCAGGCTGATCTGGAATTCACTATGTAGTCTCAGGTGGCCTTGAACTCACAGCGATCCTCTTGCTTCTGCCTCCCGAGTGCTGGGATTAAAGGCGTGTGCCATCATGCCCGGCTTTCTTTTTCAAAGTGTTAAAGTGGTGGCACACACCCTGCCTTTACTCCCAGCACTCAGGAGGGAGAGATTGGAGGATTGCTCTGAGTTTGAGGTCAGCCTGAGACTGCGTAGTGACTTCCAGATCAGCTTGGGCTACGGCAAGATCCTACCTTGAAAAAAAAAAAATTGTTTCTGGGTCTGGGGAGATTGCTCAGTGGTTAAAGGTACCTGCATGCAAAGCCTGCAGACCCTGGTTCAATTCCCCAGCGCCTATGGAAAGCCAGATGCACAGAGAAGCACATGTGACTAGAGTTCCTTTGCAGTGATAAGAGGCCCTGGCCTTTTCTTTCTTTTTCTCCCTTCCTCTTTTCTTTCTTTCTCTTGTCCTTTCCAATAAACTGAGGAGTGTCCTTAATGGAATGGAGCAGGGATGAGGGAAAAGAAGGCACCAACACATGATGTGTCCATATGAAATATGTTGTTAATAATAATAACAACAACAATAATAAAGATACTTAAAATACACAGGAGAGCTGGGCATGATGACTCATATCTGTAATGCTGGCACATAGGATGCTGAGGCAGAAGGATTGCCATGAGTGAAAAGCCAGAATAGTTTCTACAGTGAGTTTCAAGCCAGCCTAAAGTACAATATGTGATCCTGTTTTAGAAAAAAATAAAAAAATAAAAAAATAAAAATAAAAAAATAAAAAAATTAAAAAAGGAGAGAGAAGAGAGAGAGAAGAGACAGAATATAAGAATATAGGTAGATTGCATAAGACATGTGTAAATAGTATGTAATTTTAAAAATATTTCATTTCCTTTTTTTTTTTTACATAGGCTCTTAATTGATAGCCTCAGGCTGGCCTCCATCACACAATTCTCTGGTCTCAGCCTCCCAAGTGCTGAATTATATCCACACCCCGCCCCCCATGATCCAGCCTATGTCATTTTATCTAAAGAACTTGAACATTCTTGAATTTTGGAATCTGAAGGGGTCCTAAGATACCGAGAGCTAACTATATGTAGGTTTTCAGACTTGGGCTCTATGGTTTATATATGTTCCTTTAAAAAAATATATATTTATTTATTTATTGGAAAGAAAGAAAGAAAGAGAAAAAGATAGACAGAAAGAGAATGAGTCAGGTGTGGTGACTCAGGCTCTCAATCCCTGCACTTGGGAAGCAGAGGATTGCCATGAGTTCGAGGGCACCCTGAGACTACATAGTGAATTCCAGGCCAGCCTGGACTACAGTGAGACACTAACTCAAAAAAAAAAAAGAAAAAGAGAAGGAGAGAGAATGGGTACACTAGGGCCTCCAGCCACTGCAAATGAACTCCAGATGCATGTGCCACCTTGTACATCTAGCTTTAAGTGGGCATTGGGGACTCAAACTCGGGTCCTTAGGCTTTGCAGTCAAGCACTTTAACTGCTGAACCATCTCTCCAGCATGTGTGTGTGTGTGTGTCTGTGTGTTTTTCAATATAGGGTCTTGCTCTAGCCCAGGCTGACCTGGAATTAGTCTCAGGCTGGCCTTGAACTCATAGCAATCCTCCTACCCCAGGCTCCAGAGTGCTGGGATTAAAGGCATACACCACCATGCCTGGCTATATATGTTCCTTGTACAAACTTTCTGTGTCACTGGAGTGCCCTGTGTGGATTGTAAACAGTGAATGCCACTGTTGGTCAGATGCTTGTTCTAAATGCAACAGCCCTCTGTCATAGGTACTATTATTGCTGCCATCCCCACTTTACTGATGGGAAAGCTGAGACAAAGAAATCAGGCCCAGGGCTGGAGAGATGGCTTAGCGGTTAAGCACTTGCCTGTGAAGCCTAAGGACCCCAGTTCGAGGCTCGACTCCCCAGGACCCACGTTAGCCAGATGCACAAGGGGGAGCATGCATCTGGAGTTCGTTTGCAGTGGCTGGAGGCCCTGGGGCGCCCATTCTCTCTCTCTCTATCTGCCTCTTTCTCTCTCTGTCACTCTCAAATAAATAAATTAATTAAATACAAAAAAAGAAATCAGGCCCAGGTGTAAATGGGAACTTCAGATTTGAACCTAGACTGTATTTCCAGCATCTGTCCACATAGCCTCTAAGTTATAATGACGCTTGGTAGCAAGAAGGGCACATATAAAGCCGGGCATGGTGGCGCACCCCTTTAATCCCAGCACTCGGGAGGCAGAGGTAGGAGGATTGCCGTGAGTTCGAGGCCACCCTGAGACTCCATAGTGAATTCCAGGTCAGCCTGGGCTAGAGAGTGAGACCCTACCTCGAAAAAACCAAAAAAAAAAAAAAAAAAAAAAAAAAAAAAGAAGGGCACATGTCTCTAAGCATAAGAAGATGAATTCCAAGCTATTCAAAACAGAATCCTTTCTAAAGCCATACTTGGAGACTAGGATTTTTTTTTTTTTTTTTGTATTTGGACACAGGGTGTCATCATGTACCCCAGACTGATCTCACACCCGCGATCCTCCCGCCTTTAGGCATCGTGTCTGATGAGGAGACTCGGATTCTGACTTCACAGAGCTCAGAGGTTAGGGGGCCCGTTCTTGCCCTGCCTGTCCCAGCCCCGGGGTGTCAGCAAGCGGAGGGCAGCTGGCTCTTCCAGCCTCATGTTCAGAGCTGACACTTGCCTGACATAGCAACAGAGCAGCGGAGCTTGTTACAGACGGGACCACCCAAACCCCAGGGTCCCAGGAAGCAGAGGCTACTGAGATGTCAACACTGGGAGAAGAAATGAGTCGACCTCGGTGGTTATGAACGATGGTATCCTATCCAGCATTAAGTGAGGAATTTGAAGTAGATATGCCAGCATATATTCAAAACAGATGGTGTCGGTTCAAACAGTGAGAAATAGCAGAGCAAGGTATTTGCTCACTGAATCATTAGGTAAACCACATTTATATGTACACAAAACAGTATAACATATTTTACGACAACAACAACAACAACAGAAAAGCATCCGGGGCCAGAGAGATGGCTTAGTGATTAAGGCGTTTGCCTGCAAAGCCAAAGGACCCAAGCTCAATTCCCCAGGACTCATGTCAGCCAGATACACAAGGGGGCGCACGCGTCTGGAGTTTGTTTGCAGCGGCGCGCCCATTTTCTCTCTCTCCCTCTTTCTCTGTCAAATAAATAAATAATATATTTTTTTTAAAAGAAGCATCTGCATTCTTGGGGGTCATGGGTAGGGAAAGAAGTGGGAAAGCGAATTTGAAAAGAAATGGTTAAACATTTTTTAAGGGCTAGAGAGATGGCTTCGTCACTAAGGTGCTTGCCAGCAAAGCCAAAGGACCCAGGTTCAATTCCCCCATACCCATGTAAAGCCAGATGCACAGGGAGGTGCATGTGTTTGGAGTTTGTTCGCAGTGGCTATAGAGGCTCTGGTGCACCCATTCTCCCTCCCTCTCTCTCTCTCTCTCTCTAACAAATAAAAAGTTTTTTAAAAAATCTTTTAAAATGCATTAAAAAACTTTTTAAGCTGGACATGGGGCTGATAAGATAGCTTGGCAGTTAAGGCACTTGCTTGCAAAGCCTAAGGGCCGAGGTTCGATTCCCTATTACCCATGAAAAGCCAGATGCACAAAGTGGCACATGCATCTGGAGTTTGTTTGCAGTGGCTAGAGGCCCTGGAGTGCCCATTCTCTCTCTCTCTCTATCTATCTTCCTCTCTCTCTCAAATAAATAATAAATAAATAAAATAATTTAAAAGCTGGGCATGGTGGCAAAGCCTTCAAGCACTCTGCAGGCTGAGGCAGAAAGATTGTGGGTGGGGCCAGCCTGGGTCACATAGTGAGACACTCTCAAAAAAACAAAACAAAATAAATTGTTTCTCAAGATCAGTGGGACAAAGGAAAAAGCAGAGACCTCTGGGATCACTTACAGAGTGCTGAGCTTGCTGGGCCTGGTGGCACAAGTGGGTAATCCCAGTTACTCTGGAGGCCAAGGCAGGAGGGTTGTAAATTCAACAACTGCCTGGGCTAGAGAACAAGTTTGAGGCTGGTGTGGAGAAGCTTAGAGAGATTCTGTCTCAAAATAAAAATAAAAAGGGGGGGGGGCAACTGGAGATATGGTTTAGCAGTTAAGGCACTTGCCTGTGAAGCCTCAAGACCCAGGTTTGGTTCTCCAGGTCTCACTTAAGCGAGATGCACAAGGTGGTACATGCATCTGGAGTTCCTTTGCAGTGGCTAGAGACCCTGGAAATCCCATTCTCCCTCCCCAACCCCCATCCCTCTCTCTGCCTCAAATAAAAATAAATAAATAAATGCTGGCTACCTAGCTTGTTTGAGGCCCAGATTCAACTCCCAGTGTCATAAAACAAAGACCAAACAAACAAGTCAAAACCCACATACAACTCTGGAGTTTAATCTGGGGACTTGAGAGACATTTAAGACAGTGAATAGGGGCTGGAGAGATGGCTTAGCGGTTAAGCGCTTGCCTGTGAAGCCTAAGGATTCCGGTTTGAGGCTTGATTCCCCAGGACCCGCGTTAGCCAGATGCACAAGGGGGCGCACTCATCTGGAGTTCGTCTGCAGTGGCTGGAGGCCCTGGCGTGCCCATTCTCTCACTTTCTCTATCTGCCTCTTTCTCTCTTAATTAAAAAAAAAAAAAGAGTGAATAGCCTAAAGTCATGTTTAGAAGCCCAACCATGAGCGTTTACTTAATGATGAGTCCTTAGCGTTGGTGGGAGAGGGCCCCAGGGAGCAGATGCAAACTGTGGACCAGAAGGATCCGAGAGCTTTGCAAGGAGAAGAAAACTGGGTGACCAGTGAAGAGGCAGAAGGGCTGGAGGGCTGAGTGAGGTACAGTGTATTATGGGAGCCACAGAAAGGGGTCTGTACAAGACCCAGCCTTATTCAACCCCTCTCCCTTTAAAAAAAAATTGAGAGAGAGAGAAAGAGAGAGAGAGAGAGAATTGGTGCACCAGGGCCTGAGGCACCACAATTAAACTCCAGATGCTTGCGCCACCTAGTGGTCATGTGTGACCTTTCGCTTGCCTCACCGTTGTGTGTCTGGCTTATGTGGGATCTGGAGAGTAGAACGGGTCCTTAGGCTTCACAGGCAAGCGCCTTAACTGCTAAGCCATCTCTCCAGCGCCCCCCCCCCCATTTCCCTTTTTGGTAAACTCCTGGCCCTCATGGCCCCCTCCCCATTGAACATACACCTTCTACTGATTTGTTCCCCCAAATGGGCTAGCCTCTGGTTATCTTGGGTGGATCTCCACTAGCCAAAATGTCACAAAGCTTTAATTTCTGAAATTTATATTGGGATCCCAATAAGTGTTTGTTTTTGGTTATAGTTACCGTCTTGTTGCTGGGAACAAAGCACTTGGCCAAAAGCAGCTGATGGGAGGGAGATATGTATTTCGGCTTACAGTCTCAAGGGAAAGCCTCATGATGGCAAGGAAAAATCATGGCATGAGCAGAGGGCTGTTTGACACCTCTGCCACAGCAGGCGATAACAGCAGGAGAGTGAGCCAAACCCTAACAAAGGGGAGCAGCCGGTTATAACACCCCAAAGTCCATCCTCAACAACACACCTCCTCCAGCAAGGCCTCTGCCTCCCAAATTGCCATCAAACCAAGCCTTCAAAAGACGACATGCTTTCGGGGCTGGAGAGATGGCTTAGCGGTTAAGCGCTTGCCTGTGAAGCCTAAGGAACCCTGGTTCGAGGCTCGATTCCCCAGGACCCACGTTAGCCAGATGCACAAGGGGGCGCACGCATCTGGAGTTCGTTTGCAGCGGCTGGAGGCCCTGGTGCACCCATTAGCTCTCTATCTGCCTCTTTCTCTGTCGCTCTCAAATAAAAACAAACAAACAAAAAACAACACATACTTTCATGGGGGGGGGGAGCACCTAATTCAAATCGGCACAGTTTCATTCTCCACATCTAAAATTGTACTAACAATGCTTTTTCCAAAGCCATTCATCCCTCCCCAGAAACCATTTAACCCCAGGGTTGAATCAGGGTCCTGATTCTCCTCTAAATCAACGGTTGCAAAAAAAAAAAAAAAAAAAAAAAAACAAGCAAGTAGTGCAGATGGGTGGTGGAGGGAGATAAGCTCCCCTGGAAGACAGGCTGGGCCATCTTCCCACATGGTGGCGGCGACGGCCCTGCACATACAATGGCTCTTGCATGAGGTGAACGACACGGAGCCCCTGTGAGGCAGACAGGAACGACCTGAGCATGCCTTGGTTTTCTTGCTTTTGGGGTTTCCCCAGCTCTTTTTGGATCTGGTCTCGATATGCAGCATAAGCTGGCCTGGAGTTCGCGGTCTTCCTGTCTGAGCGTCCTGAGTTGCGGTGTTCATAAGTGAATGCCATCGTCCCAGCCTCTGAGCGTGCCTTGAAATAGCCCTCTTGAGCCAGGTTCTTGCTGCATGTGGAGAAGGTCCTCTCATCTACAAAGAGCTTGATTTGGTCTGCCCGAAGCCTGGGAAGTGGGCTTACTAGACTATCTGTTGCCGAGCTCACCCGCTTTCCATACGACAGAGAACTAGAAGAGAGCCCCGTGTAAGTAGTAATGACTATCTTTGCTATACTGTTGATTGTGCCAAAAAATAAAAAAATAAAATAAATAAATAAATAGTGCCGTGAGAGGAGTCATCTCTATCACATATGTCAGGGGCCCCCAGGGAACATTATACAGGAAGAGGTGGATCAAGGGCTGGAGGGATTGCTTGGCGGTTAAGGTACTAGCCTGCAAAGCTAAAGGACCCAGGTTCGATTCCCCAGGACCCATGTAAGCCAGATGCACAAAGTGGCACATGCTTCTGGAGTTCGTTTGCAGCAGCTGAAGGCCCTGGAATGCCCATTCTCTCCCTCTCTTTGACCCCCCCCCACTCTCTGCCTCTTTCTCTGTCAAATATAAATAGAAATAAAATATTAAAAAATCAAAAGAAGAGGTGGATTAAATATAAGTGCTGCTCTCACTGCTAGCCTGAGAACCTCCTCTAGGGAGATGGCAGTAGACACTGAGGAGACTCAAAATTCATCCAAGGATCCAGGTGTGGCACACACCTTTAAGCCCAGCACTTGGGAGGTACAGGCAGGAGGATCACCATAAGTTCGAGGCCACCCTGAGACTCCATAGTGAATTCCAGGTCAGCCTGAGCTAGAGTAAGACCCTGCCTTAAAAAAAAAAAAACACAAAAAATCCCAGCACTCAGGAGGCAGAGGTAGGAGGATTGCTGTGAGTTCGAGGCCACCCTGAGACTACATAGTGAAGACCCTACCTCAAAAAACCAAAAACAAACAAACAAACAAACAAAAAAAACTTAATCAGAAAAATAAGGCAACAACAACAAAAAAAGGGTTCTTCTCATTTGATCAGCTCCAAAAATGTCGTTCACTTTGAAGAAGTTTTGTCTACTGCCGTTAGTGCGTGCTTCCTTGGGATTTTGAGGTAGTGCTGGGAGCACAGGTTCAGGATGTGCTCTTGGCTATGTTACTATTCCAAATGACAAAGCCACCTGACTGTATTGACCTGAGATAAGGATGCAAAGGTTGAAGAACTGCAGGTGTTTTGCTTTGGGCTAGACTTGTATTTATCCAGTAGAGTAACCCTGGGCATCTACGCTGATTTCAAAGATGCCTTACTCAATAAAATGCGGCTTGATTGGTAGGCGGGATCTCTCAGTACATAAAGTCCATGGAATAATAATTACAATAGGAGCCGGGTGTGGTGGCGCACGCCTTCAATCCCAGCACTGGGGAGGCCGAGGTAGGAGGATCGCCGTGAGTTCGAGGCCGCCCTGAGACTCCATAGTGAATTCCAGGTCAGCCTGGGCTAGAGTGAGACCCTACCTCAAAAATAAATAAATAAATAGAGCCGGGCATGGTGGCGCACGCCTTTAATCCCAGCACTAGGGAGGCAGAGGTAGAAGGATCACCACGAGTTCAAGGCCACCCTGAGGCTACATAGTGAATTCCAGGTCAGCCTGAGCTAGAGTGAGACCCTACCTAGAGAAAAAATAAATAAATAAATAAATAAAAAGAGAAGTAAATAAATCAATTAAATTTTAAAAAGAGAAGACACGCTAGACATGGTGGTGCGAGCCTGTAGTCTCAGCATTCAAGAGGCTGAGGAAAGAAAATTACAAATTCAAGGTCAGCCTGGACTATATAGAGAGACCCTGTCTCAACATCTCCTCTACCACACATACATACCCTCCCCCAAAAAAGTATGGCAATCAGAAGTGTTGTGTCATTCATTTGCACTTGCCATGGAACGGGGGTCACCAGTTGCAATCAACCATAGTAAGATGTTCTGAGTTTCCACAGGCTTCTGGTCTCACCGTGGCATTAGCTGGAACCTACCACCGACACACGGGTAGTGCCGTGGTCTCTGTCCCTGCCTGTAAGCCCAGTCCAAAGAGAAGCCACATTCAATTCAGCTCTATGCACACATCAGGAGTAAGGGCTGGGGAGATGGCTCAGTGGTTAGACACTTGCTTGCAAAGCCTGCCGGCCCGGGGTTTGATTCCCTCACTACCCATGTAAAGCTAGAAGCACTGAGTAGTGCATGCATCTGGCGCCCATTTGCAGCAGCAAGAGGACCTGGCAAGGCCATTCTTCTCCTTCCCCCACCCCGACCCGCCATTTGCAAATAAATTTTTTTTTGTTTTGTTTTTGTTTTTTGAGATAGGGTTTCACTCTAGCCCAGGCTGACCTGGAATTCACTATGGAGTCTCAGGGTGGCCTCGAACTCACAGCGATTCTCCTACCTCTGCCTCCCGAGTGCTGGGATTAAAGGCGTGCACCACCACGCCCAGCTCTGCAAATAAATTTTAAAAAACCTTTTAAAGTGTCAGCCTTTAAACTGGGTGTAGTGGCTCATGCTTGCCATCCCAACACTTGGGGGAGGCTGAGACAAGATTGCTGTACATTGGAGGCTGTCTTGGGTTACACAGTTCCAGACCAGCCTAGGCTGGAGAGTGAGACCCTATTTTAAAAACAACGTGTAATTGAACAAACAAACCAACCAGGTCTGGTGGTGAAGGACGGTGTATACTTCCAGCATTTGGGAGTCGGAGGCAAACAGTGTGGGTAAAGCGAGTCTGGGGCACTGTAGTCTCTCCAAGGGCCATACCCACGTCTCCATGTGGACTTGGGAGTCCTCCAGTCCTATTCGGGAAGTGGACGAAACAAGAGCACAGAGCACTTTTGGGTGGCTTTTCAGAACTTTGGGTGTCCCAGGGGACTGAAGTTAAGCGTCAAAGATCTAAAAAGACCCATCCAGGGCTGGAGGGATGGCTTAGAGGCTAAGGCGTTTGCCTGCAAAGCCAAAGGACCCAGGTTTGATTCCCCAGGACCCACGTTAGCCAGAAGCACCAGGGGGTGCATACGTCTGGAGTTCCCGGAGTTTGTTGCAGTGGCTGGAGGCCCTAGTGTGCCCATTCTCTCCCCCTCTCTCTCTCCCTCTTTCTCTGTCAAACAAACAAATAAATAAAAATAGAATTTTTTTTTTTTTTGGTTTTTCGAGGTAGGGTTTCACTCTAGCCCAGGCTGACCTGGAATTCACTATGGAATCTCAGGGTGGCCTCGAACTCACGGCGATCCTCCTACCTCTGCCTCCCGAGTGCTGGGATTAAAGGCGTGCGCCACCACGCCCGGCTAAAAATAGAATATTTTTAAAAAGACCCATCCAGCGCTGGAGAGATGGCTTAGCAGTTAAGGCGTTTGCCTGCAAAGCCAAAGGACCCAGGTTCTATTCCCCGGGACCCCATGTAAGCCAGATGCACAATGTCACACATGCATCTGGAGTTTGTTTGCAGTGGCTGGAGGCCCTGGCATGCCCATTCTCTCTCTCCCTTTCTATCTATCTACCTCTCTCAAATAAATAAATAAATTTTAAAAAATAAAATAGGGTTGGAGAGATGACTTAGTGGTTAAGGCACATGCCTGTGAAGCCTAAGGACTCAGGTTGGATTCTCCAGGTCCCGTGTTAGCGAGATGCACATGGTGGTGCATGAGTCTAGAGTTCGTTTGCAGTGGCTAGATGCCCTGGTGAGCCCATTCTCTCTCTCTCTCTCCCCCACCCCTCTCTCTGTCTCTAATAAATAAATAAATAAAAATAAATCTTTAAAAAAAATATTAAAAAGACCCGTCCATACTTAGACTTCATCCTCTGAAATTCCTAATGTCTGTGGATTGAAGACCCTGACCTGTTACTTATGCTGCTGCTTGGGAGGGACAGATGCAGCTTCCCATAAAAAGTATCAGAATTGGGGCTGGAGGGATGGCTTAGCAGTTAAGGCATTTGTCTGCAAAGCCAAAGGACCCAGGCTCGATTCCCCAGGACCCATGTTAGCCAGATGCACAAGAGGGCGCACGCGTCTGGAGTTGTTTGCAGTGGCTGGAGCCCTGGCGCGCCAGCATTCTCTCTTTCTGTCCTCTTTCTGCCAAATAAATAAATAACAATAAAATATTTTTTTAAAAAAAGCTGGGCGTGGTGGTAGGAGGATCGCCATGAGTTCAAGGCCACCCTGAGACTACATAGTGAATTCCAGGTCAGCCTGAGCTAGAGTGAGACCCTGCCTCAAAAAACCAAACCAAACCAAAACAAAACAAAACAAAAAAAGTACCAGAGTGGTCTGGTGTGATGGCGCACGCCTTTAGTCCCAGCACTTGGCAGGGAGGCAGAGGTAGGAAGATCGCTGTGTGTTCGAGGCCACCCTGAGACTATATAGTGAATTCCAGGTCAGCCTGGGCTAGAGAGCATGACCTTACCTCAAAAAACCAACAAGTAAATAAATAAAACACCAGAGTGACAGAGTGAAGGTCCGGTCACTTGACTGAGCCCAGGGCCCCGGCTTTTCCCAGCCTCAGCCAGAGGACCGGAGGCTGACAGAGAAGGGCAGCCCTGGGTGAGGAGGAAGGAACACAGGGGCCCCATTGAGCACCTACCAAACTGGCTTCCACTTTGGCACTCAGCGTGGTCAATTTTAGCTGATCAGGTGCATTTCGCAACGAGCGGAGTTATGCGATTCCCAAGCATTACCTCTTATCTCCCGGCAGAGGTGTGAAAATGGAACCAACTTGGCACAAACAGGCTGCCTGAAGGAGGGTCTTTGTGTGAGGCTCAGGGCACGAAGGGTAGGGCACAGCACACGATGCCGCCTCAGATTCCCTCTTGCCTCATTCATCGGTTTATTCTTTACTTATTTTTGCTTCGCTCAAACTGCAACCAGGCCTTTTTATTTTTATTTTTATTTTTCTTATAGCAGAAAATATCCCTGGTCCCTGTAGAGAGAGAAGAGAGGACACTTGTGCCACTCTGTGGGGGTCTTGCCCTCAGCCTGGGGTGAACCTGCAGGCCCAGTGAACAGGCCGGTGGAGGTCCCTCCGACGGGTAGCGAGCCTTACACCCAGAACGCAGCTCTCCGCTTGGGAGGGAGAAGCGAGGTGGCTGCGTGCCTGCAGCCTCACAAAGTGGCCTTGTTAATTCTCCTTTAGATGTCCCTGTGTGGCTTCACTGGAGCAGAGGAGGATCTGTTTACAGCGACTGGCTCCTATTGATTCTTCTGGGGCCTGGGAGTTACAATGCTGGCCTCTGTTAGTCTCCCGAGCAGTGCTGGAAGGGCTCAGCCGTTGCTGGAGGGCGTCCTGTGATCCATCTTGGTTGGTGGGAGACTGAATTACACCCCTGGAGGGTGAGCTCATTCCTGGGCCTCAGAAAACAAGTTGCTGACTAGGTTGGGGGGCAGACAGAATATATATATATATATATATATATATATATATATATATATATATATATATATGATGCTTGAATTCTTTGAGAAGCCTATTGTCTTCTGAAAGTGAGTAGAGGGTGCTCTCAAGAGTTAGGTCTCTAGAAAACTTGGAACTGGGAGCTGGAGAGATGGCTTAGCTGTTAAGGCGCTTGCCTGCAAAGCCATAGGACCCAGGTTCAATTCCCCAGGACCCACGTAAGCCAGATGCACAAGGGGGCGCACTCATCTGGAATTTGTTTGCAGTAGCTGGAGGCCCTGGTGTGCCCATTCTGGCGCTCTCTCTCTCTCTCTCTACCTGCCTATTTCTGTATCTCTCTCTCTCTCTCAAATAAATAAATAAAAATAAAATATTTAGAAAATTTAGAACTGGGGTTTACCTGAAATATATGTATGTGACAGTGATATCTTTGGAAGCTTATTGTATGTTTTTCCCAAACTTGCTAAAATCATAGTTATACTGGGCGTGGTGGCGCACACCTTTAATCCCAGCACTCGGGAGGCAGAGGTAGGAGGATTGCCGTGAGTTCGAGGCCACCCTGAGACTCCATAGTGAATTCCAGGTCAGCCTGGGCTAGAGTGAGACCCTACCTCAAAAAACCAAAAATAAAAACATTAAAAAAATCATAGTCATGGGGCTGGAGGGAGGGCTTAGCGGTTAAGGCATTTGCCTGTAAAGCCAAAGGATCCTGGTTTGATTCCCCAAGACCCACGTAAGCCAGATGCACAAGGGGGCGCACGTGTCTGGAGCACGTTTGCAGTGGCTGGAGGCCCTGGTGCACCCATTCTCTGTCTGTCTGTCTGTCTCTCTCTGACTCTCTCAAATAAATAAATAAATAAATAAATAAATAACTTTAAAAAATCACTGTCATGGTCTCATGTCCAAGAATAATTTTTGTTATTTTTTTATTATTAAATTATTATATTTATTGAGGGAAGTACAGAGCGAGCCAAGAAAAGGCACCCATGTGGTTTCTTTTGAGACAAGGTTTCATGTAACCTTTCTTAGGCTGGCCTCCAACTTGCTATGCAGTCAATGATGGTCTTGAATTCCTGATCTTCCCGCCTCCGCCTCCTAATTGCTGGTACTATAGTCTTGCCCTACTGTACCTGGCTCATTTGAAGAACTTTAGGTGTCTTTTTTTTTTTTTTTTTTTTTTTGAGGTAGGGTCTCACTGTAGCTCAGGCTGACCTAGAATTCACTATGTTATTTCAGGGTGGCCTGGAACTCTGTTTCTCCTACCTCTGCCTCCCAGGTGCTGGGATTAAAGGCGTGCACCACCACACCCATTTATTTATTTATTTATTGAGGCCGATTCTCATGTAGCCCAGGCTGCCCTCAGATTCCCTGTGTATCCAACGTCTTTCTGTGGCGGCATCCTGAGCGTTGGGAGTGCTGGTGTACAACACCACACGTGGCTTTTGTTTGTGTAACTCAATATATAGCCCAGGCTGGCCTCCAACTTGATAGTCTCCTTCTCCCCCAGTATTGGAATTGGAGGCATGTTCCAACATGCCCAGCTTCAGTGGTTATTTTCTTGTAGATCTTGTTTTCCCCACTTCTCCAAAGGCCTCTTAAAGGGATTACAAATCACTGAATGGACCATCTGTGAGAACAGGGAACTAGAGCCCTAGGTCAAAAAAGACCTGCATAGCCAGAGGCCACATCCCTGCAGGGCCCCTCCTGTATTCTGCAGGGAGGGCCCTTACCCCCCGGCCATGCTCTAAGGCATCACTTTCTTACAAGACTTTCTTTTCTGCAGACTGAAGAATCCACAACTCCTGCCCACTTGGTCATGAGAGGAGGCCAGTCCTTAGGGACTGTCAAGAAACTACCTTTCACAGCTCTGTCTCCTCAGCTGCCACCAACCAGTGGAATGAGTCAGAAAGACCAGTCCTGTCCTTCAACCTTAAAAGGTCTCTGGTTTTGGGGGGCTGTAGAGATGGCTTAGCAGTTAAGGCACATGCCTGGGAAACCTAAGGACCCAGGTTCGATTCTCCAGGTCCCATGTAAGCCAGATGCGCAAGGTGGCGCATGCATCTGGAGTTTGTTTGCAGTGTGTAGAGGCCCTGGTGTGCCCAGTCTCTCCTCCCTCCCTCTCTCTCTCTCTCTCATAAATAATCAATGTCTCCAGTTGAATGAGAGGATCCCATGTTCAGAGCTCTGTGACATCTCAGCTCTCTTCCTGACCCCTAGCTAACGTAAGGGTCCACCACTGAACTACACTCCAGCCCCAGAGGGACTTTCTTAAGATCCAGTCTTCCTCAGAGATTCACACTGACTTCCTAGACTTTGGGGGAAAGGCATATGGTGTTTGGAGTCTTGGAGGACCTAGTGTCTCCTTCCCTCTTTCCCTAGTTCTCCAAGCTGGTCGAGATGACTCCTGGGCCTGGCATACCTTTCCTTATAGTGACCTTTCTTCCAGACTGTGGCTAGCGACACAGGGATGGGGTTTTGTTTAACTTCCTGTCCCTAGTGCCTTATAGAGGTGGCAGGCGACAGGTGCTCGGGAATGGTTTGCTGAGTCATTTTAAATAGAAATCTTCCTGCTATGGACCAGGTTAGATCACACTCTCATCCAGGTGAAGTCTCTGTGTTCTATACCTGAGAAGGAAAAGGCTTTTCTTTTCTTTTCTTTTCTTTTTTTTTTTTTTTTTTTGGTTTTTCGAGGTAGGTTCTCACTTTAGCCCAAGCTGACCTGGAATTTACTATGGAGTCTCAGGGTGGCCTCGAACTCATGGCAATCCTCCTACCTCTGCCTCCCGAGTGCTGGGATTAAAGGCGTGTGCCACCACGCCCAGCTGGAAAAGGCTTTTCAAGGACTTTTTTTTTTTTTCTTTCCCTGAAATGAGCTCTCACTTGCCCAGGCTTGTCCCAAGTGATCTTCCTGTCTCAGTCTTAGATGTGCTGGGAATTCAATCACGTGCCTGTACCACACCTGGCCCAAGGGCAATTTTGTATTAACTACCAGCTTTTATTATTATTATTATTTTAAATATTTTATTTTTATTTATTTATTTGACAGAGAGAGAGAGAGAGAGAGAGAGAGAGAATGGGTGTGCCAGGGCCTCCAGCCACTGCAAATGAACTCCAGATGCGTGCGCCCTTGTGCATCTATCTGGTCAATGTGGGTCCTGGGGAATCCAACCTGGGTCCTTTGGCTTTGCAGGCAAACGCCTTAACTGCTAAGCTATCTCTCCAGCCCAACTACCAGCTTTTAAGAACTAGTTTCACAGATTATTCAGCCTTTATGGTTCTATCTCATGGAAATGCAGTGTTTGAGGGCAAAATATTGGACTAGGGACAAGGACTAGGGACATTGACATTAGAAAAGCAATGTATCTGGAGAGATGGCTTAGCAGTTAAGACACTGGCCTGTCAAGCCTAAGGACCCAGGTCTGGTTCTCCAGGTCCTACATAAGCCAGATGCACATGGTGGGGCATGAGTCTATAGTTCTTTTGCAGTGGCTAGAGGCCCTGGCGTGCCCATTCTCTCTCTCTCTGTCTCTAATAAATAAGTAAAAATAAATCTTAAGCTGGGCGTGGTGGTGTATACCTTTAACCCCAGCACTCAGGGAGGCAGAGGTAGGAGGATCATCATGAGTTCGAGGCCACCCTGAGACAACATAGTGAATTCCAGGTCAGCCTGAGCTAGAGTGAGACGCCCCCCCACCTCGAAAAAAAAAGAAAAGAAAAGAAAAGAAAAGCAACACAGTTGTTAAGAAGAGAGGAGTAGGGCTGGAGAGATGACTTAGTGGTTAAGCAATTGCCTGTGAAGCCTAAGGACCCCGGTTTGAGGCTCGATTCCCCAGGACCCATGTTAGCCAGATGCATAAGGGGGCGCGAGCATCTGGAGTTCATTTGTAGTGGCGGGAGGCCCTGGCACGCCCATTCTCTCTCTCTCTCTCTCTATCTCTCTCTGCCTCTTTCTCTCTGTCATTCTCAAATAAATAAATGAAAATAAACAAAAAAATCTTTAAAAAAAAGAAGAGAGGAGTAGATTTGTGGCAGGTTTTGCACATGTATGTAGTATGTATTGTTTGCATGTGTGCACACTTATATCTGAGTGTGAAGGCCAGAGTTTGATGTTGGGTGCCTTCCTTGATGGCTGTCCATCTTATTTTAACTACAGCAAGGCCTGTCACTTGAATCCAGAGGCTCGCTGCCGAAGCTAGTCTAGCTACTCAGCTTGCTGCAGGAGTCACCTTTCTAGCTCCTGCCTTCTAGGCTACCACACCTGCCTGGCATTTATGCGGGTGCTAGGGATCCAAACTCAGGTCCTCATGCTTTGAAGCACTTTATCGACTTAGTCATCTTCCCAGGCCTCAGACTTGCCCTTTTGAAATGGAGGATGCCAAGCCAAGTTATCAAGAAGAAAGGGAGGGGCTGGAGAGATGGTTTAGCAGTTAAGGGGCTTGCCTGAGAAGCCTAAGGACCCAGGTTCAATTCCCCAGATCCCACGTAAGCCAGATGGATAAGGTGGTGCATGCATCTAGAGTTTGTTGGCAGTGGCTAGAGGCCTTGGCATGCCCATTCTCTCTCTCTCTCTTTCTGTTTCTCTCTGTCTCAAATATAATAATAAAATAAATTTTATAAAAGAAGAAGGTGAGGTTGTGAAAACATTGAATAGCATCAGTGTCAAATATCTTTGTGCAGTTGTGTGTGTGTGTGTGTGTGTGTGTGTGTGTTTATATGTGTGATGTTGAAGACAGAAGTCAGCATGCTCTACCACTGAGCTCTGCCCCATCCTATTCTTCTGTGTTTAGGAAAAATTTTCCAGGAACATGCTCTTCACATGGCCATGTTCATTCTTGAGAAGGCGCCATAGGAGAGTTGGGGGAATTGCTGATATAGTTTTTTTCAAGGTAGGATCTCACTCTAGCCCAGGCTGACCTGGAATTCACTATGGAGTCTCAGGATGGCCTCGAACTCACGGTGATCCTCCTACCTCTGCCTCCCAAGTGCTGGGCTGAAAGGCGTGTGCCACCACGCCCGGCATGATTTTTATGTTATCATTTAATAGTGGCCTGAGTGCTGAACTACCGTGAGGTCAGTAGGGAATGATAGAGGAGGTCACCTAGAGGCCTTGGAATCATTAGCACCAATGGGATTGTTCTCTGCCTTCCATCTGCTTTCCATCTCCCAGCAGCCCACGTACCCCTTCTTGGAGCTGCTTGCCTTTTTAACTGATTAATTTATTGGGGTGGTTGCACCATGTCACTTCCATGGCCAGTTTATAGATTTCTTGTTTGTTTTTATTATATTTATTTATTTTTATTTGAAAGAGAGAGAGAGGTTATGGGCACATCAGGGCCTCCTGCCACTGCAGATGAACTCCAGACACATGTGTATATGGCTTTATGTAGATACTGGGGAATTAAACCCCGGAAGGTAGGTTTGTTTTCATTTTTTGTTTTCAAGGTAGGGTCGTACTGTAGCCCAGGCAGACGTGGAATTCACTATGTAGTCTCAGGCTGGCCTCGAACTCACGGCGATCCTCCTACCTCTGCCTCCGGAGTGCGCCACCACACCCGGCTTCAGTAGGTGGGTGAACAATCTCTGCAGCCCTTGCTTCTTTGGTTTGTCTGTTTTTCCTTCTGACTCGCAAATTAATGCTCACAAATAATAAGTGACTAGGTCAGGATTTGAACCCAGATTTCATTCGTGTTACTAATCTTCCCGTAACAGAGTCGTGACCCTAACCACCATCATGTGGGATTTCACGGAAGAGTCTCAGAAGGCACCTTGAGAGAAAGTTATGTATATCCATTACATTACACCAAGGGCCTGTGTGGCAAGGGCAAAGAGCACAAACCTAGCCAGGCGTAGTGGCGCACGCCTTTAATCCCAACACTTGGGAGGCAGAGGTAGGAGGATCGCCGTTAAATTCGAGGCCACCCTGAGACTACAGAGTGAATTCCAGGTCAGCCTGAGCTAGAGTAAGACCCTATTTTGAAAACAAAACAAAAACAATAAACAGCTGGGTGTGGTGGTGCACGCCTTTAATCCTGGCAATCGGGAGGCAGGGGTAGGAAGATCACCTTCGTGAGTTCGAGGCCACCCTGAGGTCAGCCTGGGCTAGAGAGAGACCTTGCCTCAAAAAATCAAAATTAAAAAAAAAAATGTAAACAGCAAGCATCCTCTCTGAGCTCCCACTTAATCATGGTTCCGGTGAACTCAATCCCGATCTCACACAACTATGGTGAAGAAGAAAGGGGCTGGTGTGCTCCAGGCACAAAGGCTTACTTGGCACACGGCACAACAGCGCTTGGCACTGTGGGCTGAGCTACAAATTCATGCTCTAATAACGATGAGCAGGTCTTTGAGAGCACCATAGTTACCTGCTCTTCCACGTGCATTATCTCATCCGACCGCTCCACAAGCCAGCAGGCGCTCTCTCAGTTTCCCCTTAAATCACCCCTTTCAGGCAAAAGTTGTTGACATTCTGCTCTCTGCTTCCTCGCTTCCATTCACCCCTCCAACCTCTGGAATCTGGATTGGACACACCATTCAGTGGGGTCTGCTGTAGTGAAGGTCACCTACAGATGGATTGGGGCAAAATCCAGGCTTTTGCTTCCTTCTCCAACTTTCCCATAATTTGCTCCCCCCACTCCCCACAAAGTAGAGTCTCGCTCTGGTCCAGGCTGACCTGGAATTCCTCGAACTCACGGGGGGATCCTCCTACCTCTGCCTCCCGAGTGCTGGGATTAAAGGTGTGCGCCACCACGCTGTGGCTCCTTTGCCATAATTTATGCTATTTCTCCTTTCGGGAAGATGACTGAATGGATTTCACAGTTATACATTTTCCCCTTGGCTTTTTATTTATGAGAGAGAGAGAGAGAGAATGGGCATGCCAGGGCTTTTAGCCACTGTAAACAAACTCTAGACACATGCGCCACCTTGTGCGTCTTGGTTTATGTGGTACCTGGGGAATTGAACCTGGGTCCTTAGGCTTCGCAGGGAAACACCTTAACTGCTAAGCTGTCTCTCCAGCCCCTCCCCTTGCCTTTTTAGAACTCACTTCCTCCAGATTTCCTTCCTGTCTCTCCATTTGCTGTTTCTCTCTGAACGTCGTCCTGGTAGATCATATCCTTCCCTTGATCCACCAGGAGCTGGATGCCTTAGTCTAAGTGCTCAGTGAGCCTCCCTTGGATAACTGAGTGCATCTATACATAGGCTGTCCATTCACCGGCCATTTTCTCTTTCCTGCTCTTGTTATTTATTTACTTTATTTTGTAAATATTTAAAAAATTGTTTTATTTATTTCAGAGAAAGAGGGGTTAGAGAGACAGAAAGAGAGAGAGAGAAAGGATGGGTATGTCAGGGTTTCCAGCCACTGCAAACAAACTCCAGATACATGCACCACCTTATGCACCTGGCTTACATGGGCACTGGAGAATTGAACCTAGGTCCTTTGGCTTTGCAAATGCCTTAACCGCTAAGCTATTTCTCCAGCCCTATTATGTTATTTTTTAATTTTGGCAAGGTCTCACGGTGGTATCCCCCCAGACTGGCCTGGAACTTGCTATATAGCCCTTGCTGTCCTTCAACTCATAATCCTCCAGCCTCAGTTTCCTAAATATTAGGATAATGTTTCCCCCCATACTGGGGCCCAAAGCTAATATCTTTAGTGTGCTGGGCAAGCACTGTACCACTGAGCTACCCGCACCCTCACCCCAAGGCCCCAGCACCTTCAGTCTGACTTTTCAAATAAGCCCATCTAGCCGGGCATGGTGGCGCACGTCTTTAATCCCAGCACTCGGGAGGCCGAGGTAGGAGGATTGCCGTGAGCTCGAGGCCACCCTGAGACTCCGTAGTGAATTCCAGGTCAGCCTGGGCTAGAGTGAGACCCTACCTTGAAAAACAAAACACACACACACACACACACACACACACACACACACAAAACAAAAAACAAAAAACAAGCCCATCCGTGGGATTCTAGGTTTTGCCACATTTCATTGCCCCTTGTTCCTGCTCTCTGCCCCGGTTCTCAGGGTTCATGTGTTTCAGCTTTTACTGCCTTTTCTCCCTGGAAGGAAAATCACCCACGAGACCCCGCTGGGTGGCCCTCCTGCGCAGTTGTTGTAGTCAGGTTCCCACTCCTGGCAGAAATCACCCGACCAAGAGCAGCCTGCGGAGGGGAAAAAAAAAAAAAAAAAAGGTTTGGGCTGGAGAGATGGGTTAGCGGTTAAGCGCTTGCCTGTGAAGCCTAAGGACCCCGGTTCGAGGCTCGATTCCCCAGGACCCACATTAGTCAGATGCACAAGGGGGCGCACGCATCTGGAGCTCATTTGCAATGGCTGGAGGCCCTGGTGCACCCATTCTCTCTCTCTATCTGCCTCTTTCTCTCTCTGTCTGTCACTCTCAAATAAATAAATAAAAAGAAAAAATATATATATAAAGGTTTATTTTGGCTTAGACTTGAGAGGAAGCTCCACGATGGCAGGGAAAATGATGATATGAGCAGAGGGTGGACATCACCTCCTGGCCAACATCAGATGGACAACAGTGACAGGAGAGTGTGCCAAACACCGGCAAGGGGACGCTGGCTGTAACACTCATTAGCCCGCCCCCAACAACACTCAGCCTCCAAGGAGGCCTTAATTCCCAAACCTCCATCAGCTGGGAACCTAACATTCGGAACGCCTAAGTTTATGGGGGACGCCTGAATCAAACCACGACAGCAGCCCAGAATAAGCCTGTGCTCCCCTAAGCCCTGGCCTCATCACATGAGAATTTGAGTGTCTGTCCATGTGTCTGTCCCCTCCATCCCCTCTGTCAGACACACTCTTGAGGGCAGGCCAAGGTTGGCTCAGCACTGTACTCTCAAGCTCCTAAAACCATGTTCCTGAGCCGGGCGTGGTGGTGCACACCTTTCATCCCAGCACTCGGGAGGCAGAGGTAGGAGGATTGCCGTGAGTTCGAGGCCACCCTGAGACTCCATAGTGAATTCCAGGTCAGCCTGGGCTAGAGTGAGACTCTACCTCAAAAAAACAAAACAAACAAACAAACAAACAAACAAACATGTTCCTGAGCACTCAGAGCTGAAGTTCAGTGGATTTTGTTAGCGAGGAGGACGTCTTCGAGGCTCAACGTGTGGCTTACCACTAGAGCCTGGTATGACTTGCTCGGCTGGTCTGTCCTTGATATTACAGTTAACACACTGGTTCCTCACAGGAGTGCCAGGAAGAACACACCTGCTCTGCCGTGTGTTCACTGAGGGTAGGCAGGACAAAAAAAAAAAAAAAAGAGGAGGAGCTTGGGGCTGTTGGAGAGATGGCTGAGTGGTTAAGGCGCTTGCCTGCAAAGCCTAAGGACCCAGGTTCGATTCCCCACTGCCCATGTAAGCCAGATACACATGCGTCTGGAGTTCGTTTGCAGTGGCTGGAGACTCTGGTGTGCCCATTCTCTATCTGCCTCTTCCTCTCTCTCTCCCTCCCTTTCTTTGTCTCTCAAATAAACAAGTAAATAATTTTTTATTTTATTTATTTATTTACTTATTTTGTTTTTCAAGGTAGGGTCTCACTCTGGTGCAGGCTGACCTGGAATTAACTATGTAGTCTCTGGGTGGCCTCGAACTCACGGCGATCCTCCTACCTCTGTCTCCCAAGTGCTGGGATTAAAGGTGTGCGCCACCACGCCCGGCAAATAATTTCTTTTAAAAAAGAAAGAAACCACATGTAACTCTTGTGTGTGCTTATGCGCTTGTGCAATTGTTACTGGGGATTGAATTGAGAGCATCATTCATGTGAGGCAAGTGTTCTACCACTGAGCTCTATCCTCTGTTTAGGTGCTGAATGTTTTGTGTTTATGGTTTTTTTAAAAATATTTTATTTATTTATTTATTTGAGAAAGAGAGAAAGAAAAAGAGGCAGATAGAGAGAGAATGGGCACACCAGGGCCTCCAGCCACTGCAAACAGACTCCAGATGTATGCGTCTCCTTGTGCACCTGGCTTATGTAGGTACTGGGGAATCGAACCTGGGTACTTAGTCCTTGCAGGCAAGCGCTTTAACTGCTAAGCCGTCTCTGTAGCCCTTTTATTTTTGGTGTTTTAGTTTTTTTGTTGTTGTTGTTGGTTTTTTTTTTTTTTTTTTTTTTTTTTTTTGGTTTTCCGAGGTAGGGTCTCACTCTTGCTCAGACTGACCTGGAATTCACTATGGAGTCTCAGGGTGGCCTTGAACTCATGGTGGTCCTCCTACCTCTGCCTCCCGAGTGCTGGGATTAAAGGCATGCTCCACCACGCGCGGCTAGGTGTTTTAGTTTTTATTTTTTCATTTTTCGAGGCCAAGTCTCACTCTAGCCAGGCTGACCAGGAACTTATCCTTCAGCCCCAGACTGGCCTTGAGCTCACGACCGTCCTCCTATCTCAGCCTCCTGAGTGCTTGGACTAAAGGCATGTGCTACCACGTCCAGTTTTCCTGGCATTTCTAGTATTTTTTTTTTTTTTCGAGGTAGGGTGTCGCTCTAGCCCAGGCTGACCTGGAATTCACTATGTAGTCTCAAGGTGGCCTCAAAGTCATAGCGATCCACCTACCTCTGCCTTGCAAGTGCTGGGATTAAAGGCGTGTGCTACCACACCCAGACTTTTTAGTCATTTTATCTTGAGACCAGTTTCACTAAGTTGTCCACATTGGCCTTGAACTTGCTCTATTTCTGAGACAGGCCTTGAACTGTCCATTCTATTGCCTCAGCCTTCCAAGTGGCTGGGATTGTAGGTTTGTATCACCAAGTCCTGTTGCTACATGCGCTTCTGACATAAGAGCTCTGGGGTTGAGAGCCAGTGTGGTGGCACACACCTTTAATCCCAGCACTCTGGGAAGCAGAGGTAGGAGGATCGCTTGTTTGAGATGTGTAGTATTCCGTTGTTTTCATTTTTTAGTTTTTTGAGGTAGGGTTTTACTCTAGCCCAGGCTGACCTGGAATTCAGTATGTAGTCTCAGAGAAGACTTGAACTCATGGCGATCCACCTACCTCTGCCTCCCAAGTGCTGGGAATAAAGGCGTGCACCACCATGCCTGGCTTCCCTTGCTTTTGTTTTTAATTTTTTTTATTTATTTTATTTATCTGATAGAAAGAGGCAGAGAGAGAGAGAGATTGGGAGTGCCAGGGCCTCCAGGTGCTGCAAACGAATTCCAGATGCATGTGCCACCATGTGCATCTGGCTTATGTAGGACCTGGGGAATCAAACCGGGATCCTTAGGCTTCGCAGGCAAACGCCTTAACTGCTAAGTCATTTCCCCAGCCCTTCCCTTGCTTTTATTTTTTTAATCTTATTTATTTATTTAAGAGAGAGAGAGTGTGTAGCATGCAATGGCCTCCTGCCACTGCAAACAAACTCCAGATTCACGTGCCGTTTTGTACATGTGGCTTTACTTGGGCACTGGGAAATCAAACCTGGGCCAACAGGCTTTGCAAGCAAGTGCCCTTAACCACTGAGCCATCTCTCTCCAGCCCTCCTCTGCTTTTTTGTTGGGAGTAGATTTGAGATATCATGGATAGCCCAGGTTGGTCTAGAAACTCCCTAAGGAACCTAGGATAACCTTGAACTGATCCTCCTGCCTCTACCCCCTGAGTGCTGTGCTGGGGGCTTCGTGCTGCTCAAGCATTCTGTCAACTGATCTGTGTCCTCAGTCCAGCCAGGAGGGCTTTTCACTCGGTGAGGGATTCGTCAAGGTCAAGAGAAGGAACCAAGGGGATGTGACTTAGCCCAAACTGACATGGAGGCTGGATGAAAGGAAATGCTGACTGGAAGGTGACTTTGTGAAAAGTGTAATTTCTGCGGGAAAACAGTTTTTGCAAATTCGAAATGAACAGGGTGTGTCAGTCCTGGGACTTTTCTTTCTTTCTTTTTTTTTTTTTTGGTCTGCCTTCTACAAATGATCAAGGAAAATGGTTCTCTAAAATGTAAACATTCGCTTGTAGTAGTTACAGCTTCTTTAGAACAAGAGGACAAAGGGCCAGGGCTTAAAGGGGGGAGGGAGCAGGAACGGGAAGATAACGTTTCTTTTACAGTTTGATTACGATCTAAATATAACAGGAAAATCGCTCGATACATAAGGCAGCGTGGTACATAAAAATATCTCGGGGAGGTGATTATTAGGTCATTTTTTTTTTTTTCTCCTCTTCTTCCTGACTTTTTCTTTCCTAACAACATTTTCTTTCTTGGAGAAAGGCCTTTGGTGACCAAGATAAATGGCAGCTGAGTGGAAAGTCAGCGATGAGCTGTGCTGACACAGGGTTTGGGGGAAACGATTTGTTCGGGCGGAGAAGCTAAGGGATGAAGTGGGAACTCAGACATCACTGGATTCGATCCTTCACGTCACACAGGCCGGTTCTGAGCCCGGATGGGGCTATGGCTTGGAGAAGCGCAGAATCTCATCGCATGGCATTTCACGAGTCCCTCCTCCTATGAGACACAGATACGCTTTATTTTATTGTTTTTTTGAGGTAGGGTTTCGCTCTCTAGCCCAAGCTGACCTGGAATTTACTATGTAGTCACAGGGTGACCTCAAGCTCACAGGGATCCACCTACCTTTGCCTCCTGAGTACTGAGATTAAATCAGCTAAATTAAAAAAAAATTATTTTTATTTATTTATCTGATACACATGCACGCACATATCAGAGAGAGAGTGGATGTACCACAGATGAACTCAAAATGCATGTGCCACCATGTGCATTTGGTCTATGTGTGTCCTGGGGAATCGAACCTGGGTCCTTTGGCTTTGCAGGCAAGTGCCTTAACCGCTAAGCCATCTCTCTAGCTCAATACACTTTTTATTTTTATCTTTTTTTTTTTTTTTTTACAAAACTGATGGTCTAATTAAAAAAAAAAACAAACAACTTCCTAGGAAAGAAATTCTTTTTCATTTTTGAAAAAGTTTATTTATTTATTTGCAAGCAGAGATATAGAGAGGAGAGAGACAAAGCGGGGGGGCGGGGGCGGAGAATGGGTGTGTCAGGGACCTCAGCCACTGCAAATGAACTCCAGATGCATGTACTACTTTGTGCATCTGGCTTTACGTGGGTACTGCGGGATCAAACCCGAATATTTCAATCCCATGGCAGAGAGAGGGTGATTGAGCTCTCCGGAATCCCTTTTAAAAGAACACTGTTTTATGCCTAGCATGGTGGCGCACGCCTTTAATCCCAGCACTCAGGAGGCAGAAGTAGGAGGATCACCATGAGTGCGAGGCCACCCTGAGACGACATAGTAAATTCCAGGTCAGCCTGAGCTAGAGTGAAACTCTACCTCAAACGAAACGAAACAAAACATGCCTTTAATCCCAGCACTCAGGAGGCAGAAGTAGGAGGATCACCATGAGTGCGAGGCCACCCTGAGACTACATAGTGAATTCCAGGTCAGCCTGGGCTAGAGAGAGACCCTACCTCAAAGAACCAAACGAAACCAAAACAAAATAATGAAAGAACACTGATTCCATTTGGGCTGAGATGTAGCTCAGTTGTTAGAGTACTGGCCTAGTATGCAGGAAGCCCTGGGTTTGATCCCCAGAACTACATAAAACCAGGCATAGTGGTGCACACCTGTAATCCCAGCACTTTGGAGGGTAGAGAGGGGAGAATCAGGAATTCAAGGTCATCTTCAGCTACATAATCAGTTTGATGGTAGCCTGGCACACGTGAGACCCTGTCTCAAAAAAATAAATAAAAATAAAGAAGTGCAAGTATGGTAGTTCATGCCTATAATTCCAGCACTTAGAAGGCTGAGGTAGGAGTGAATTCACCATGAATTTGAGGGCAGTCTGGGCTACAAAGCGGGTTCCAGGCCAGCCTGGGCTAGAATGAGACCCTGCCTCAAAAAACCCAAAGCCAAGCTTGGCATGGTGGTGCATGCCTATAGTCCTAGCACTCAGGAGGCAGAGGCAGGAGGTTTGCTGTGAGTTAGAAGCCACTGCCTCTGAAAACCAAACCAAACAAAACAAAAAAAAACCAAAATACTTCAAAACAGAAATAAATAAACCAACCCCCCCCAAACAAAAACAAAACAGACAAACTAGATACATTCACTAATTCCATTCATAAAGGTTCTAATCTCATGATCCAGTTCAACTGAAGCTGTGTCCTCCTTATGCTAACGCTTGAGGAGACTAAGAGTTCAAGACATGAGTTGGGGGAGACATATTCATTCAGTTCATTGTTTCGCCTCAGGACCTCAGCCTTATAGTAGCAGAGTGCTTGGGTAAGTGTCATGCAAGGGATGACAGCGGGGACCCCGGTGGCAGTATTGGCATTGTAGGTTTTGGGGGAGCTCAGGGCCCAGGCCTATGGGCTCGGGCTCAGTGAGATGGCCTGACTTACTCTGCACTTGGCTCTATGGCTGCTGACGAGCCTCTGGCTGTGTTTGCTGGCCTGGCCCCGGGGCCTCAGCAATGAGCGTTGTTGCTCTATGAGAAGGGAGACCACTATAGACCCCGGGAAGCCCCAGGGGTGGGTTTTTCCACCATGTCCTCCCTCAAGGGAGAGGTGGCCATGCCAGTCTCTCACTCCTGGACTTAACAAAGCCATTCATTTCTTTTTATTTTTCTCTCTTTATTTATTTATTATTGACAACTTCCATAATTGTAAACAATATCCCATGGTAATTCCCTCCCTCCCCCCACTTTCCCCTTTGAAACTCCACTCTCCATCATATCCCCTCCCCCTCTCAATCAGTGTCTCTTTTATTTTGATGTCATCATCTTTTCCTCCTATTATGATGGTCTTGTGTAGGTAGTGTCGGGCACTGTGAGGTCATGGATATCCAGGCCATTTTGTGTCTGGAGGAGCACGTTGTAAGGAGTCCTACCCTTCCTTTGGCTCTTACATTCTTTCCACCACCTCTTCCACAATGGATCCTGAGCCTTGGAAGGTGTGATAGAGACATTTCAGTGTAAGCACTCCTCTGTCACTTCTCAGCACCATGGTGCCTTCTGAGTCATCCCAAGGTCACTGCCATCTGAAGAGAGAAGCTTCTCTAACCAAAAGTGAGAGTGGCATTAATATATGATTAATATATGGGTATGAACATTAAGAGAAGTGCTTACTGGGCAATTTGTTGAGTATAGTATATATATTGATGCAGACGCCAGCAGACATTATACCCCTAGGGCTCATTGACTACCCCTGTTGTAGGTTTTCAGTATCAGGGATGTATTCCCTCCCATGGAGCAGACCTCCTGTCCCATTAGAGGACAGTTGGTTTCCACCATGACAGACGTGTCACTGTTGCACCCGTTGGCTCATTTGGCCTGGCTGGCAAAATACAAGGCGTGCAGTGTCCACTGTTGAGTATCTTCACTGGTGATTTCTCTCTCTCCCATTGAACTGCATGCAGCATGGCTTTTTCCAGCTTTCTGTCAGCTGGTCTACATGGAGGAGGTTTTCAGCTGAGCTCCAGCAGGATTTCTCAGTGACCTTGAAGCCCAAGTATGTGGAATCTTCAGCAATAGGGTCTTGCCATCTATTCCTGGTGGGAAACCAAGGGCCTTGGCAGTGGCCTGTAATGTTTTGGGGGCATCAGGGACCTCCATGGCCAACAACTCACTGGAAGGTATCCCACCCTGGCATTGAAAATTTTCTAGTAATAATCTATGGCTCCTGTGTGTTCCATTGTCCAAAAAAGTAGGTTTCCATATGACTTATTTATATCCTCTTAGATTTTGATTAGCCCTCCCTCCACCTTTCCTTTGCTCAATCTCTTCCCCTGACCTCACTTGGGCCTTTTCACCCCCATTAATCTGTTCTTCTACTTACATATATACAATACCATCCTCATAAGTCTCTCCTCCTTCCTTCCCTTTCTGTTCCCTTTATATCTCCTTTCTAGCTTACTGGCCTATGCTACCAAGTTTTCTTCCTATTTAACAAAGCCATTCTTTTTTTTTTTTTTTTTTGGTTTTGGAGGCAGGGTCTCACTGTGACCCAGGCTGACCTGGAATTCACTATGTAGTCTCAGGGTGGCCTCAAACTCAAGGTGATCCTCCTACCTCTGCCTCCCGAGTGCTGGGATTAAAGGCATGCACAACGAAGCCCAGCTTCAAAGCCATTCTTTTGTAAGTACTTCCTAATCTGCCTCCCCCAGAGAGCCCTTTAAAGTGACCCTGTCTTTTTCTATTTCTCCTATTTTTGTATCTCTGGGCTTATTCCTAGGTGGACAATTAATAGATGATTGTTGCATGAAGTGATGTTATGTAATCATTTGAGTCTATGGGGGAAAAATACAAAACTAAACACACCTTTCTGTTTTTTGGTTTTTTGAGGTAGGGTCTCACTCTAGCCCGGGCTGACCTGGAGTTCACTATGTAGTCTCAGGCTGGCCTCGAACTCATGATGATCTTCCTACCTCTGCCTCCCCAGTGCTGGGATTAAAGGCGTGCGTCACCACACCCAGCTAAACACATCTTTCATTTCAATTATTTCTTTTTAAAATTTTTACTTATTTATTTGAAAGAGAGAGAGCGGCAGATAGAGGGAGAGAGAGAATGAGTGCACCAGGGCCTTCAGCTGCTGCAAACGAACTCCAGAGCATGTGGCATCTGTGCATTTGGCTTATGAGGGTCCTGGGGATTCGAACCTGGGTCCTTTGGCTTTGTAGGCAAGCGCCTTAACCTCTAAGCCATCCCTCCAAGTCTCAATCATTTCTTTAAAAATTGTTTTATTTATTTGCAAACAAAAATAGATAGATAGATAGATAGATAAATAGATAGATAGATGGGGGAAGAGAGAGAGTGGGTGCACCAGGGCCTCTTGCCACTGCAAACGAACTCCGGATCATGTGTCACTTTGTGCATCTGTTTTTTTTTATGTGAGGATTGGGGAATCAAACCTAGACTGTCAGGTTTTTCAATTGCTGAGCCATCTTTCTAGCCCTCTGTCGTTTCCTAAGGAAGCAGACATGATCCCATACTATGCCGGGGCACCAGAGTAGTGCTGGAAATAAAAGTCTGTTCTCGGAAAGCTTTCAGTTAACTAAGTGGAGCAATGCATTGAATAACAACCAAAATGTGTGTGTGTGCGTGTGCACGTGCGTGCAAGTGCTTGTGCACCCATGGGCATGCACATACACATATGGAATGCTCACTAGTGATCTCATGGTGGGGAGCGGACCCTCATCTTCACAGAGGAGCACTGGGAGACAGGCAACCCATTGAAGTCCTTTGGCGTGCTCTCGTTGCCACTGATAACTTTACCTGGTATTGGGTAAAGTGTACGTGAAAAGTAATGGTTGGAGAGGTCATTAACGACCCAGTGGTGTCTATGCCATCTGCATATCACAAAGCCTTTTCCATTTCAGAGGAGAAGAGAGTTGGTGCTTTCAAGTAAAGCAGCACGGTGTCTTTGTGTGTGTGTGTATATATATACACATGCATGTATGTGTATATGTACGTATTGTGTATGTATGCATGTATATATGCATATGTGTATATATATATAGTGTGTGTGTGTGTATGCCTGTATGTATATCTCTGTGTATGTATGTATGTATGTGTGCAGGCATGCATGGGTATGTATGTGTATGTGTGTATGGATGGATATCTTTGTGTGTAGACATGTGTATGTATGTATATATGTATTTTTTATTTATTTTTGTTTATATTTATTTATTTATTTGAGAGAGACAGACAGAGAGAGAAAGAGACAGAGAGAATGGGCGCGCCAGGGCCTCCGGCCACTGCAAATGAGCTCCAGATGCGTGCGCCCCCTTGTGCATCTGGCTAATGTGGGTCCTGGGGAATTGAGCCTCAAACTGGGGTCCTTAGGTGTCATAGGCAAGCGCTTAACCACTAAGCCATCTCTCCAGCCCTGTATGTATATATTTAACACAAGGTCTCATTAAGTAGCCCAGGCTGATCTGGAACTCACAATTCTCCTGCCTCAGTCTCCTGAGTACTGGGATTCAAAGTCTTTTGATTGTGTGGACACCTACTCATCACCTGAGGTTATTTATTTATTTTTTTCGAGGTAGGGTCTCACTTTAGCCCAGGCTGACCTGGAATTCACTATGGAGTCTCAGGGTGGCCTCGAACTCATGGCGATCCTCCTACCTCTTCCTCCTGAGTGCTGGGATTAAAGGCGTGCGCCACCACGCCCGGCTCTGAGTTCTTCTTTAGTAATAGTCTTCAAGAAATTAATGAGTGTGGTTGTGCATCCCAGCATTTAGGAGTCTGAGGCAGAAGGAATGAGAGTTATAAGGCCAGCCTGGGTTAAATAGTGTGATACTGTCTCAAAAAAAAAAAAAAAAAAAAAGTCCCAGCACTCGGGAGGCAGAGGATTGCCATGAGTCCAAGGCCACCCTGAGACTACAGAGTGAATTCCAGGTCAGTCTGAGCCAGAGTAAGACCCTACCCAAAAAACAAAAAAAAAAAAAAAAAAAAAAAAGAGGGGGCCAGAGAGATGGCTTAGCAGTTAAAGCGTTTGCCTGCCAAAGCCAAAGGATCCCGGTTCGATTCTCTAGGACCTGTGTAAGCCAGAGGCACAAGGAGGTGCAAGCATCTGGAGTTCATTTGCAATGGCTGGAGGAGGCCCTGGCGCACCCATCCTCTCCCTCCCTCCCTCCCTCTCTCTCTCTCTCTCTCTGTCTCTGTCTCTTTCTCTCAAATAAATAAATAGATAATAAAATATTAAAATAAAAAGAAAGAAAGAAACAAGTCAAAGAATAGAAAAGAAAGAGAGAAAGATGCCAGGTGTGGTGGCACATGCCTTAACTTCCAGAGCTGGGAAGGTTGAGGTAGGAGGATCACCATGATGAGTTCAAGGCCAGCCTGGGCTAGAGAGTGAATTCTAGGTCAGCCTGGACTACAGTGAGACCCTGCCTAAAAAGGAATGAGAGAATGAAACAGAAAGGGAAGGAAAGGTTTTTTTTGTTTTGTTTTGTTTTGTTTTTTTGTTTTTTTTTTTCCTAGAGGAGTCTACCTGAGACATGGGGGTGATACCAGGGGACATGTGAGTTTACATCCTTAAGTCCTCCTAAGTAGCATGCCTATTACAAGATACCAATAGCTAAACATGTCAAAGTGTGTTCTAAGCCCAAATGTACCGTGTTTTAACTAAGAAAATAAAAATCTTCCCAAAAAATGCATTTTGGGGGCTGGAGAGATGGCTTAGATGTTAAGGTGCTTGTCTGCAAAGCCAAAGGACCTCGGTTCAATTCCCCAGGACCCACATGAGCCAGATGCACAAGGGGACACATGCATCTGGAGTTCGTTTGCAGTGGCTGGAGGCCCTGGTGCGCCCATTCTCTCTCTTTCTGTGCCTCTTTCTATCTCTCACATAAATAAATAAAAATTAAGAAAAAAAATTTAAATACATTTTGACAAATATTCCCTTGGCTTTCGTAAACCGTGACATAACTGAATGAGACCACATTCCGTCCCTGCTCTGCCAGGCCTTGGAGAGGGACCGGCAGATGCAATGGAGGAGGCTGTTGTTCCCATAGCTGAGGCCAGGCCATGCTTGCCTGAAAGCCGCCTGTGAATAATGCGACTATCACAAGGGTTCTCTATGAAAGTGGGGTTAGAACAAAGAGCAGGCTCCAGCCAGACTTCCTCTGTTAAAGATTATCCAACATGTCACCTGGGTGCCAACATTCCCATAAATCCCAGCGGGGCCAAAAGCAGCTCTCTCTCTCTCTCTCTCACCTACTGTAACATAATGTCTTTGAAACCCTGCCCTAGACCTTGCAGGAACATTCCACAGAACGACCTCATCACAAGGGAATGAACTTTATCGAGAAGCCTGGGAGAGTGTTTGCCTGAAAGGTGATTTAACCTACCCTACAAGGACCAGGTTTCCTACATTAAACCTGACCCCAAGGTATAATTACACACGTTAAAATTTCATCAAGAAATTGGTAATCTGGAGCTGGGCACAGGGGGCGCACGCCTTTAATTCTAGCACTCAGGAGGCAGAGGTAGGAGGATCGCTGTGAGTTCGAGGCCACCCTGTGACTACATAGTGAATTCCAGGTCAGCCTAGGCTAGAGTGAGACCCTACCTCAAAATAAATAAATAGATAAATAAATAAATAGATAAATAAATAAATAAAAATAAAACAAAAAAAAAGGAAAAAGAAAAAGAAATTGCAATTTATCAGCGAGGCAGTGGAAATCTCTCTAGGTTGGCCATAGTTTGTTGTTTGATCAGGCAAAAAGAGAGTACGTGTTGATTCCTAGTTCTACAGAAGCAAAGATGGAACCTGGTAGGCAACAGGTTAGGAGAAGCTATCTCCTAAGTTCTGTCCCTCCTCCTCCTGCCTCCTGTTTCTTTCTTTCTTGCTTTGGTCTCTTTTAACTTAGACAGGAAACTGTCAGGCTCATGAATTGAAATAGAGTTTCTTCCTTCCTTCCTTCCTTCCTTCCTTTCTTTCTTTCTTTCTTTCTTTCTTTCTTTCTTTCTTTCTTTCTTTCTTTCTTTCTTTTTAAAGCTTTTTAGGCTGGAGACATGGCTCAGTGGTTAAAGGCGCTTGCCTGCAAAGCCTGGGCAGCCCAAGTTGGAATCCCCAGTACCCACGTAAAGCCAGTGGCACATGCGACTAGGGTTCGTTTGCAGTGGCAGGAGGCTCTGGCATGCCCATTCCTCCTCTCATTCTCTCTCTCTGCTTGCAAATAAAAAGAAAATATTATAAAAACTTTGTATTGACAACTTCCATAAATATAGACAGTATACCATGATCATAATCCCTTCCTATCACTCCCTTTCTCCCCCTCCACTGAATCCCTTCTCTCTCTCTCTCTCTCTCTCTCTCTCCTCTCTCTCTCTCTCTCTCCCTCTCTCTCTCTCTCTCCCTCTCTCTCTCTTGGTTTTGGTTTTGCAAGGTAGGGTACCTTTGCTCTAGCCCAGGCTGACCAGGAATTCATTATGCAGTCTCAGGCTGGCCTCGAACTCATAGCAATTCTCCTACCTCAGCCTCCAGAGTGCTGGGATTAAAGGTGTGCGCCACTAGCCCAGCCCCTTCTTTCCAACTAGTGTTGTAATTGTTCCCCAACGCCCGCCCCCATTATGCAGGCCTTGTGGTAGCATCAGCCAGTGTGAGGTTATGAATATCTAGGCCACTGTGTGTCTGGAAGGCAATACTGCTAGCATTCCTCCCCTTGCTTTGGCTCTTACATTCATTCCACCACTTCTGAGGCTTGGAGGGTGTGCTAGAGATGTCTCACTAAGTGCTCAACACTCCACTGTCACTTCTTTCCTGCACTTTGTTGAGTTTCTAAAAAAAAATATTTTATTGGGGGGGGGGGGATGGGCATACCAGGGCCTCCAGCCACTGCAAACAAACTCCAGACACATGCACCACCTTGTGCATCTGGCTTACGTGGGTATTGGGGAATTGAACCTGGGTCCTTAGGCTTCACAGGCAAGAGCCTTAACTGCTAATTACTTGAGCCTGGTGCTGACAGGACAAGATTCTCCAACCCTTGCTAAAATGACATCCCTCTGGTGCAAGTGCCTCAGGACACTTATAGCTCAGTTAAAGAAGAGGGTCCAGGGCTGGAGGGATGGCTTAGTGGTTAAGGCGCTTGCCTGCAAAGCCAAAGGACCCAGGTTCGATTCCCCAGGACCCATGTTAGCCAGATGCACAAGGGGTGCACACATCTGGAGGTCATTTGCAATAGCTGGATGCCCTGGTGCGCCCATTCTCTCTCTCCTCTCCTTCTCTCTGCCTCTCTCTAATAAATAAATAAAAATAAAATATTAGAAAAAGAATAGGGTCTAGGACTGGAGAGATGGCTCAGCAGTCACAGCACTTGCCTGCAGTGCCTAACAGCCTGGGTTTGATTTCCCAGTATGTAAAACAAGATGCACAAAGTGGTGCATGTACCTTGAGTTCTTTTGCATTGACTAGAGGTCCTGGTGAACCCATTATCTCCCTCCCTCCCTATCTCCCTTCTCTCTCTCTACTTACAAATAAATAAGTTAAAAAATATATTTTTTATTGACAACGTCTATAATTGTAAACAATATCCCATGGTAATTCCCTCCCTCCCCTCCAAAATGAAATATTAAAAAAAAAAAAGAATAGGAAGCCGGGTGTGGTGGCGCACGCCTTTAATCCCAGCACTTGGGAGGCAGAAGTAGGAGGATCGCCATGAGTTCAAGGCCACCCTGAGACGACAGAGTTAATTCCAGGTCAGCCTGGACCAGAGTGAGACCCTACCTTGAAGAAAACCAAAAAAAAAAGAATAGGGTCTAATCCATGAAGACCATCCGAGAGCAAATAGTCATCCCTAGGTATCAGGAAGGGATTGATTCTAGATCAATCCATTGATATTAAAATATATGGACACTTAAGTCCAAATAGAGTAAGGCAATAGAGGGTGTGCTTGAATGAACCCTTTGGATCCATTCCTAGAACTACAAAACTTTTAAAAACCGAGTAAATAAAATGATTCGGTACTTACATGTTAGCTATACACATTCTCAGGCATAAGTTATTATTTTATTTATTTATTTATTTATTTTTGAGGTAGGGTCTTGCTCTAGCCCAGGTTGACCTGGAATTCACTATGTAGTCTCAGGGTGGCCTTGAACTCATGGTGATACCCCTACCTCTGCCTCCCGAGTGCTGGGATTAAAGTGCGTGTCACCACACCCGGCAGATGTACTTTTTCTCCTTCTGAATATTTTCAAGCCACAGTTAGTTGAATTCAAAGTTGACAACCCAGATTCTATTCCCCAATACGCATCCATGCAAAGCCAGACACACAAAGTGGCATATGTATCTGGAGTTCCTTTGCAGGAGGTCTTAGGCAGGCACAAGATGCTTTCATTATTACTGAATTTATTATTAAATTATTTTAATTAAATTATGCCTTCTGGGGCTGGAGAGATGGTTTAGTTGTTAAGGTGCTTGCCTGCAAAGCCTAAGGACCCAGGCTCAACTCCCCAGCACCCATGTGAGCCAGATGCACAAAGTCTGCACAAGTGTCTGGAGTTCGTTTGCAATGACTAGAGGCCCTGGTATGCCTCTTCAATCTTTCTCTCCCTTTCAAATAAATAAAATAAAATAAAATAGGCAGGTGTGGTGGCACATGCCTTTAATCCCAGCACTCGGGAGGCAGAGGTAGGAGGATCACCGTGAGTTCGAGGCCACCCTGAGACTACATAGTGAATTCCAGGTGAGCCTGAGCTAGAGTGAGACCCTACCTCGAAAAGCAAAAACAAAAAATAAAATAAAAATGATGTCCTCTGTCTCCAAATGCACATGGTACCTTTCACTGGTGTGGACGGGAGTAGGCGTGGAGCATCCAGAGACAATGTGTTCACCTGAACTCACTCACCTCTCCTGAGGTTACTTATTACAACATCCAGTGAGAATTCCAGAATCAGAGAGAGCGAAGACTCTCTACTCTTAGGAGCTCACACTGTTTTAAAAATATTTTTATTTATTTATTTGCAAGCAGAGAGAGATAGAAGAAAGAGAGAGAGAGAGAGAGAATGGGCGTGCCCGGGCCTCCAGCCACTGGAAATGAACTCCGGAAGCACGGGGCACTTTGTGCATCTGGCTTTACTTGGGTACTGGGGAATCGAACCCAGGTCCTTGAGGCTTTGTAGCAAGCACCTTAACCGCTGGGCCATCTCTCCAGCCTGGCTCACGCTATTTTGGATATGTGGATATGTGGATGACGTCAACACAGTGGGAATAGTGATAGCCTGTTTCCAGAGTTAACCTGCAGGACAATATGAGCTAATCCGTAAAGTGACAGGGGCTCAGTAAATGCTAGTTTCCTGTTCTGCTTCCTGTTTCGCTCTTCTGGAGATATTTTTTTTTTCTCTCTCCCTTTCTTTTATTGTGCCTGCCTGGAACTCGCTTTCTCGCCTCCCTCCTCCACCTACCCCAAATTGTCCCTGGGCTGTTTGAAGGACCCAAGTGTGTGTGCGCAGAAAGATTAGCCGTCTTTTTCATAAAGGAGAAATGTGTTCAAAACGGGGCACATCAAAAGTAAATGTAGGTGACAAATGTTTATATTTTGGAAAGTGCTCCTGCTTTGATCCGGGTTTCTAGTTTTTGAGAGCTTGACAAATGTGCCCCGGGGACCTTGGCTTCAAACATCTTCAGTCGGCAGAGCCCTTCACTTGACCTGAAACTCATTTGATCTTGCACTTGCCCTGGCTCCCACTCTGAAGACAACTGCAGCCCCAGAAGAGACCCCCCCCCCCGTGTCTCCCTGTCCTGCGGCCCAGAGCCACCTTGGCCCAGCAAGGTGAGGGTCACCCCTGCTTCTCGGGAGTCCGGCTCTCAACACTGCAAGACCCGGAAGTCAAGGAAGGTTCTTCCTGGCTCCAAGTCTGACGCAGCCTTGGCCACCAGAGATGATCTGATGTCCTCTGCCTTCGCTCCTCCTCTCCGAGGTCACACCGGGCCTTTCTGATCAACCTCTGGTTCAGCTACTCGGGAACATACCAAAGGTGTCTTCCGCAGGAGAATACCTTCAGGGGACAAAACGCAAGCCCTGAACTCTGATACAGGTTTCCATGTAATCGGCTACACAAGTGGTCTTTGCAGTTTTTCAGAATTCTTTTTTGTTTGTTTATTTGTTTACTTGTTTTTTATTAAATTATTTATTTGCAAGGAGAGAGAGAGAGAGAGAATGGGCATGCCAGGGCCTCTGGCTACTGCAGATAACTCTAGATGCATATGCACCATTTTGTGCATTTGGCTTTATGAGGGTTCAGGAGAATTGAACCTGGGTCCTTTGGCTTTGCAGGCACCTTCACCACTGAGCAATCTCTCCAGCCCTGTCTTTTCTTTTTTGGCGGGGGGAGGTTTGAAGGTAGGGTCTCACTTGAGTCCAGGCTGACCTGGAATTCACTCTGTAGTCTCAGGGTAGCCTTGAAGTCACGGCGATCCTCCTACCTCTGCCTCTGGAGTGCTGGGATTAAAGACGTGCGCCACCACGCCCGGCTCTTGTCAAATTCTTGTAGGTAGGTTATAAAAGTTTGTCTGTGAGAGATGGTTCAAAATGATGATAGTGATCCACAACCCAGTGCCAGGGGGCCACACTCCAGTGATGACCCTGTGAGGCTGGGTTTCTTTGAAAGGCCTCCTTATCCATAAAGTGCTTGCTTTGTTAAAAAAAAATCATTTATTTATTTGAGAGAGAGGCAGATAGATATAGAGATAGGGACAGAGAGAGAGAGAGAGAGAGAGAGAGAGAGAGAGAGAGAGGGAGGGAGGGAGAGAATGGGCATGCCAGGGCCTCTAGCTACTGTAAACGAACTCCAGACACATGTGCCACCTTGTGTGTCTGGCTTTACATGGGTACTGGGGAATTAAACCTGGATCCTTAGGCTTTGCAGGCAAGTGTCTTAATTGCTAAGCCATCTCTCTAGCCCAAGTGCTTGCTTTTTTGTCTGACTGGTTTGTATTTTTAAGTGGTTTTTTTTTTTCACTTTTTTATTGTTTGTATGAGACATGATTTCACTTCTGCTCTGTGCTGACTTGGAACTCATTCTGACACCCAGGCTGGCCTCAAAATTCATGGCGATCCTCCTACCTCAGTCTCCCAAGTGCTAGAACGAAAGGCGTGCACCACCACACCCAGCCTGACTGATTTCTCCCGGCTTTTGGGCCTAAGCCAGAAGGCCCCATGGGATAGCATCCTCTATTCTTAGGCATGCCAGTGTCCAAGCAGGAAAACTGAAATCCAATCTGTAGGGCCATGCCAAGAATTGAAATAGCTGAGGAGCCAAATGGGACAGTAGGCCATCTGAGAGGCCAGCTACAGCAGGAAGCCACTGACACTCCAGCCTAGGGGACACAACAAGAAAGCAGAGAAGTAAGGTTGTAGGCTCAGCAGCGAAAAGTGCCTGCATGCGAAGCCTAATGGCCTGGGTTCGATTCCCTGGTCCACACATAAAGCCAGGTGCACAAAGCGGTGCATGTGTCTGGAGTTCGTTTGCAAAGGTAAGGGTAGGGGCTGGTACCATCTGGCTGGAACCACTGTGAATCTGTCTTGCAGAAGATGGAGGTGCCAGAGGGGAGCCCCCCTCTCCCAGCAGAGGGGGAGGGGGAAAGGCTTTCTACCCTCCTTGTACATAGCTTCCACCAGAACCTTTTTTATTTTATTTTATTATTTTTTTTTCGAGGTAGGGTCTCACGCTAGTCCAGGCTGACCTGGAATTCACTATGTAGTCTCAGGCTGGCCTCGAACTCACGGTGATCCTCCTACCTCTGCCTCCCGAGTGCTGGGATTAAAGGCGTGTACCACCACACCTGGCCTTTTTTTAATTTAAAAAAATTATTTATTTGATTTTTTTGTTGACAACTTCCATAATTGTAAACAATATCCCATGGTAATGCCCTCCCCCCCCCACTTTCCCCTTTGAAACTCCACTTTCCATCAAATCCCCTCCCCCTCTCAATCAGTCTCTCTTTTATTTTGATGTCATCATCTTTTCCTCCTATTATGATGGTCTTGTGTAGGTAGTGTCAGGCACTGTGAGGCCATGGATATCCAGGCCATTTTGTGTCTGGTGGAACACGTTGTAAGGAGTCCTACCCTTCCTTTGGCTCTTACATTCTTTCCACCGAGGTCTTTCGCAATGGATCCTGAGCCTTGGAAGGTGTGATAGAGATATTTCAGGGCTGAGCACTCCTCTGTCACTTCTCAGCACCATGGTGCCTTCTGAGTCATCCCAAAGTCACTGCCATCTGAAAAGAGAAGCTTCTCTAACCAAAAGTGAGAGTAGCATTAATATATGGGTATGAACATTAAGAGAAGTGCTTACCAGGAAGTTTGGTGAGCATAGTATATACATTTAGCCAGACATCAGCAGATGTTACACCCCCTAGGGCTCATGACTACCCCTGTTGTAGGTGAAAACCTACAGGGTTTCAGTATCAGGGATGTTTTCTCTCCCATGGAGCGGGCCTCTAGTCAAATTAGAGGGCTGTTGGTGTCCACCATGACAGATGTGCCACTATTGCACCCGTTGGCTCATTTGGCCTGGTTGGCAAAATATAAGGCTTGCAGTGTCCACTGTTGAGTATCTTCACTGGTGATTTCTCTTTCTCCCATTGAACTGCATGCAGAATGGCTTTTTCCAGCTTTCTGTCAGCTGGTCTACATGGAGGAGGTTTTCAGCTCAGTTCCAACAGGGTTTCTCAGTGACCTTGCAGCCCAAGTATGTGGAGTCTTCAGCAATAGGGTCTTACCATCTATTCCTGGTGGGAAACCAAGGGCCTTGGCAGTGGCCTGTAATGTTTTGGGGGCATCAGGGACCTCCCTGGCCAACAACTCACTGGGAGGCATCCCATCCCTGGCACTGAAAATTTTCTAGCAACAATCTATGGCTCCTGAGTGTTCCATTGTCCAAAAATGTAGGTTTCCATATGATTTATTTATATACTCTTAGATTTTGATTAGCCCTCCCTCCACCTTTCCTTTACTCAGTCTCTTCCCCTGACCTCACTTGGGCCTTTTCACCCCCATTAATCTGTTCTTCTACTTACATATACACAATACCATCCTGTTAAGTGCCCCATCCCTTCCTTTCTACTCCCTTTAAAAAAAATATATATTTTATTCTTACTTATTTATTTGAGAGAGAGAGAGAGAATAGACACACCAGGGCCTCTAGCCACTGCAAATGAACTCCAGATGCATGCGTAACCATGTGTATCTGGCTTATGTGAGCTCTGGGGAATCAAGCCTGGGTCCTTAGACTTCACAGGCAAGAGCCTTAACTGCTAAGCCATCTCTCCAGCCTTCCCACCAGGACCTTTTGCTGACTAAGGCTGGACTCAAACAGAGGCCATCAGCTTGCAGGATCACCGCTCTCCCTCTCTGGAGACACAAAGAGTAGCAGGGATCCCTAGGGTGTCCAGAACTATTTGGGACACCCCCATTCTAACCACAGACTGGTGGGAGAAAGGGAAAGCCTAATTTGTAGGGAGGAAGGTGACAGGAGAAGTGAACCTGTGGTCAGGACAGAGCCTCACTCACTGGTAGGAATGCTCCAATGTTCCCACAGAAATGCTTATCCCTAAATAACATACGGAGTTCCCTCACCAACGATGGTGGCCCACTGTTCTGTTCTCAGAACTGTTGGTTTAGGCAAGTGGCATTTCCAAGAAAGCTCTGGGCTGGGATTAGCAGGTTGTGAATTCCCCCAGGGGTCACTGAGAAATGTGATGCTTGTGTGTCTTGATAACTAAGAGGCACCGTTGTTTGGCTTCATATGGTAAAGGCTGGGTTGTGGTGATATTTGAGGTACAAGGACGTTGTTGATTCTGGGAATTTGTAATCTCGCATGTGATTCCTCATATGCAGGTTTATACATCCTGCCTTCTTTCTTATCTTGAGTGATGTGTGAAAATATAGGGTTTTTTTTGTTTTTTTTGTTTTTTTTTTAATTTGGGCTGGTGCTACAGGTTGCTAAGTAACTCTTTGAAAAGGCAGGGCTTTAGATTGCGCACTTCTGGGTCACCTTGGGAGGGACACTTTGAGGCTCTGGGCCTCCGTGCTCCATGACAAATGGGAGTTATATATACTTCATGCTCCAAAACACACATTGATGGTGTTTAACAATATTATTTTTTTGTTTGTAAATATATGCTCATCTGGAAGAATTTCAAAACCACAGAAATTTTTCTTTTCTTTTAAGAAATATATTTATTTTCAAGGAGAGAGAGAGAGAGAGTATGAATGAATGAGAATGGGTGCACAGGGCCTTTTGCCACTGTAAATTAACTCCAGATGCAGGTGCCATTTTGCTCATCCGGCTTTACAGAGGGTAGTAGGGAATTGGAATTGAACCAAGGCCATCAGGCTTTACAAACAAGTGCCTTTAACCACTGAGCAATCTGTCCAACCCCTCTTCATTCTTTTCTTTCTCTTTCTTTCTTTCCTTTCTTTCTTTCTTCCTTCCTTCCTTCCTTTCTTTCTTTCTTTCTTTCTTTCTTTCTTTCTTTCTTTCTTTCTTTCTTTCTTTCTTTCTTCTTTCTTTCTTTTTTTGAGGTAAGGTCTTGCTGTAGCCCAGGCTGACCTGGAATTCACTTTTTAGTCTCAAGCAGGCCTTGAACTCAAAGTGATCCTCCTACCTCTGCCTCCCAAGTGCTGGGATTATAGGTGTGCACCACCACACCTAGCTCTTTTCTTTTCTTTTTCATTCACTCTCTCTTCCTTCCTTCCTTTCTTTCTTCTCATTTAGTCCATGCAGGCCTTGAACTCGCTATGAGGTTGGGGCTAACCTTGTACGTTCTCCTACCTGTGTCCACCTTCCAAGTGCTAGGATTACAAGACTATGCCATCATATCTGGTTAAACATAAATATTTTAAGAAGAAAACAAGAGCTAGGTATGGTGGCACATGCATATAATCCCAGCACTAAGAAGGCTAAGGCATGAGGTTTTCCTTGAGCTCAAGGCAGACTTGGTCTACATAGTGATACCCTGTCTCAAAAAGCCAAAGGATTGCTGGAGAGATGGCTTAGTGGTTAAGGTGCTTGCCTGCAAAGCCTAAGGACCTAGGTTCGAGTCCCCAGGACCCATGTAAGCCAGATGCATAAGGGGGCACATGCATCTGGAGTTCATTTGCAGTGGCTGGAGGCCCTGGTGCACCCATTCTCCCCCAATAAAGAAATAAAGAAATAAATAAAACAAAATAGGGGCTGGAGAGACGGCTTAGCAATTAAGGTGCTTGCCAGCAAAGCTAAAGGACTCAGGTTCGATTCCCCAGTACCCATGTAAAGCTAGGTATACAAGGTGGTGCATGAGTCTGGAGTTTGCAGTGGCTAGAAGCCCTGGTGTGCCCATTGTCTGTCTGTCTGTCTCTCTCTCTTTCTTTCTCTCTCTCTCTCTCTCTCTCTGTGCCTCTTTCTCAAATAAATAAAGAAAATTTAAAATTATTTTTAAAAATAAAAGAGAAGGAAGAGAAAGAAAAAGGGGAGGGAGGAGAAAAGAAAAAGCAGTAAAAAAAAAAAACCCACAAAATACTCAGTCTCTTATTCCATAACCCTAAATATCCATTGGTAATACTTTCGTACACTAGGGGGAGGGAACAGGTTATTACACTATAGCCCAGACTGGCATTGAGCCCTTCCTGCCTCCACAGTGCTGAGATTACAGGTGTGAGCCACCATGCCCACCATAGTAAATTTCTAAGGTCACCTTCAGCTTTTGTTTTTAATCTTTTTTTTGCAGCAGGGTCTCACTCTTGCCCAGGCTGGCCTTGAACTCACAGCATCATGCCTCAGCCTTTCTGAGTGCATGCGCTGCCATGCCTGGCTGCCTTAAGCTTTTAAAAACTGAGTTTTTTAAAAAAATATATTTAAAAATTTTTATTTATATATTTAAGAGAGAGAAAGAGGGGAGAGAGAGAAAGAGAGAGAGAATGGGTGTGCCAGGGCCTGCAGCCACTACAAATGAACTCCAGACGCATGCGCTACCTTGTGCACCTGGTTTATGAGGTTCCTGGGGAATCAAACCTGGGCTCTTTGGCTTTGCAGGCAAGTGCCTTAGCTGCTAAGCCATTTCTCCAGCCCTAAAACTGAGTTTTTTTTTTTTTTTTTTCTTTGTTTCAAGGTAAGGTGTCACTCTTCTAGCTCAGTCTGACCTGGCATTAACTATGTAGTCTCAGGGTAGCCTTGAGCTTAGTATGATCCTTTTACTTCTGCCTCTCAAATGCTGGGATGAAAGGCTGGTGCCACCACATCTGGCCAAAATATTTTATTTTGTTTTGTTTAAAGGTGTGTGCCACCACACAGGGCTATATATTTTTTGTTGTTGTTTTATTTTGTTTCTTGTTTTTCAAGGTAGGGTCTCACTCTAGCCCAGGCTGACCTGGAATTCACTATGTAGTCTCAGGGTGGCCTCAAACTCATGGCGATCCTCCTACCTCTGCCTCCCAAGTGCTGGGATTAAAGGCGTGTGCCACCAAGCCCAGGATATTTTTTGAAAATATTTTTATTTATTTGCAAGCAGAGAGAAGAGAGACACATAGAGGGAGAATGGGCACACCAGGGTCTGTAACCACTGTAAATGAACTCCAGATGCGTGTGCCACCTTGTGCATCTGAGTTTACATTGGTACTGGGGAATCGAACCCAGGTCGTTAGGCTTTGTAGGCAAGTACCTTAACCACTGAGTAATCTCTCCAGCTCTGAGCTTATATTTTAAATTGGGGCCATACTATATATGTGTGCGTGCACACACACATGTGTGTATACTTTTCCATCTAATATTAGGTGGTAAGGTGTGTGAGTATTCTTTTATTTTTAAAATTTTATCACAAACCAGGCATGGTGTTAGGTGTTCACAGTATGAGAGTATAGAGAACTGACAACCAAGCCATGTGCCAGGAATAACTGAGACACATTGGGGAAGGAGAGGACACCGGAAGGGGAGTTTCGGACTGTGAGAATAAGGTCTCTGGGTGTATAAGGGTACTGTGGAGGTTAAGGGGATGCCACTGAGAAAGGTGGGTTGAGAGCAAATTGAGACAACGTCTTGACGCAAGTCCAGAGGATTCAGCCTTCATTCTGTGAGCAGTTAGAGGTGCAAAGTTTGTTCATATTTGTTTTGAGACAGGCTGACCTGGAACTTACTATGTAGTCCAGTTGGTCTCAAACTCTTGGCAATCCTCCGGCTTTAGGGCTGGGTTGACAAGTGTGAGCCCCTATGCCTGGCAGGCTCCAAAGATGTTTGCTTGTTTATTTATGAGTGAGACAGAAAGAGAGAAAGCCGAGTATGGGTGCACCAGGGCCTCCCAGCCACTGCAAATGACTTCCAGATGCAAGTGCCGCTTTGTGCATCTGGGTTTACCTGGGTACTGGGGAATCAAACCCAAGTCGTTAGGCTTTGCAGGTCAAGTGCCTTAACCACTGAACAATTTCTCCAGCCTCCAAGATGGTTTAAAAAATGTATGTATGAGCCAGGCATGGTGGCGTATGCCTTTAATCCCAGCACTCGGGAGGCAGAGGTAGGAGGATCGCCATGAGTTCAAGGCCACCCTGAGACTCTGTAGTGAATTGTAGGTCAGCCTGAGCTAGAGTGAGACCCTACCTTGAAAAACAACAAAAAAGGAAAAGAAAGGAAAAGAAAAAAGTATGTATATATGTATTGCTATCTCTCCAGCGCTGTGGTGGGTGTGTTTTAAGTCTACTTCAGTGATGAGCTCTTAGGAGGTCTCTGGATCTCTGCTTTGGTAGGTGTTGAGTATCCTCAGTATCTGTCTCCTTCACCCTGGCACTGATTGACAAGCTCGCCATGGAAGCAGCTCACTTGTTCATCTCACCAAATCCTTGGTGGTTTCAGCTGGGCCTTGGCTGAAGGGTGAAGGGTAGTTTATCAACTCAGGTCTTGCTACCTTCTGAAAAAGAACAGATTCTCCAGAGGTGTTTCTTTTTCCTTCTTTCTTTCTTTTTCTTTTCTTTCTCCTCCTCCTCCTGCTCTTCTTCTTCTTCTTCTTTTTTTTTAGGTTTTTCAGGGTAGGGTCTTACTCTAGCCCAGGCTGACCTGGAATTCACTATGTAGTCTCAGGGTGGCCTCGAACTCACGGCGATCCTCCTACCTCTGCCTCCCGAGTGCTGGGATTAAAGGCGTGTGCCACCATGCAGGGCTCCAGAGGTGTTTCTTAAGCAGTGGCTACTGCAAGTTATGACTGAAACCTTGGTGATGGAACAAAATGACAAGTGAACTCAGCACCCAGTTCATGGGTTAAAAGTCAGATTCCAGTACACAGGAACCCAGAGTTCTCTGGAAGAGTGGCTAAGGCAAACACAACCCAAACTCAAATTTGGTTGTACCCGAAAGTTAAAAAGTGCTAAAATATCAGCACTTAGGAGGCTGAAGTAGGAGATTAATTGTGAGTCTGAGGCCAGCTTGAAACTACATAAATTCCAGGTCAGCTGGGCTAGAGCAAGTCCCTATCTCAAAAAGCAATAACAAATCAAAAAAGAGAGAAGATGTTAAAATAGAACAAGCAGAAAAATGACAACAAAAAAGATGACATAAGCCAGGCATGGTGGCTTACACCTTTAACCCCAGCACTCTGGAGGCAGAGGTTGGAGGATCGTCATGAGTTCGAGGCCACCCTGAGACTACATAGTGAATTCCAGGTCAGCCTGGGCTAGAGTGAGACCCTGCCTTGAAAAAAAAAAAAAAGACATAGACGGAATTACCATGGCTTATTGTCTATAATTATGGAAACTGTCGGTATAAAAATAATTAAATTAAAATTTTAAAAAAAGATGACATATATCCTGTAAACAGAAGCCCAACTAACAGAGCTCTCAGTGGCCAAAGAGAATAATTTGGGCTAAAAAATTAATAATGTGGTAACATATTACAGCCAAAAGCATAAATAAATATCTATTAATCTGCACAGAAATGAATTATAAGTGCAGTTGGTAGTTAATCTTTCTTATAAAATTGCACATTATTTACATAAATATTCGATGCCCTTCCTTCTCCCAGGAGGTAAAGCTAAATTTCCATTTCTGTTTCTCTTCCAACTTCCCCACCTTGAGTGTGGGCTATGGTTAGTGACTTGGCTTCAAAGAGTAGACTACAGAAATGTAGGTTTTGTTTGCATGTGAATGTGTGTGTAACTTTCCAGTACAGAAAACTAGCAAGATAATATATTGGCTCTATGATCAATGTTAACACCACCAGTAAGAAGACAATTTGATAGCTTGTGCTTTCTTGTATTAGTTAATTTCTCAATGCTCAGACAAAATACCTGACAAAAATCAGTTTATTTTTATTTTTATTTATTTATTCAGAGGAAAAGATGGAGAAAAAGAGGGAGAGAGAGAGAATGGGCGCACCAGGGCTCCAGCCACTGCAGACAAACTCCAGACGCGTGTGCCCCCTTGTGCATCTGGCTTACGTAGATCCTGGGGAATCGAACCTGGGTCCTTTAGCTTGTAGACAAATGCCTTAACTGCTAGGCCATCCCTCCAGCCCCCAAAATCGGTATGAAATAGGCTGGAGAAATTGCTCTGTGGTTAAGGCACTTGCCTGTGAAGCCTAAGGGTGCAGGTTTAGTTCCCCAGGACCCACATAAGCCAGATTCACAAGGTGGTGCATGTGTCTGGAGTTTGTTTGCAGTGGCTAGAGGCCCTAGCATGTCCATTCTCTCTCTCTCTCTCTCTCTCTCTGACCCTCTGTCTCAAATAAATAAAAATAATTTGTAAATGTTTTTAAAAATCAGTTTAAGGTAGGAAGCATTTATTTCCATTTATAGTCCCAGAGAACAGAGTCCACCATGGTGGGAAAAGCATAGCAGGAAGCCCCTGACATACTTTTCCCAAGAACCCAAGAACCTAAGAAGTGGGTGCTGAGTTCACTTGTCATTTTGTTCCAGCACCAAGGCCTCAGCCATCACATCAGCAGGGAGGAAGTAGACAGAGAAGCATGAGGTGACTCAGCTAGCTCTCTCATTTTTATTTAGTCCAGAATCAGCACATGGAATGGTGCCTCCCACAGTTAAGGTGGTCATAATTTAGAAAATACCTAATAGATATGCTAAGAAATGTGTTTCAATGGTAATTGAATTTAGTGGTAGTTGTGTATGATAATGATAATTGAAGTCAATGGTAATTATACATCCCATCAAGGTCACAAAGAAAGAGAAACTATAGACCAATTTCCCTTATGAACATAGGTGTAAATAATCAATGAGATTCTTATAAACTAAATTCAAGAGAACACTAAGAAAATTATCCATCATGACCAAGTGAGATTCATACCAGGAATGCAAGGTTTGTCCAACATTTGGAAATCAATAAATTTAATACATCATATAAATAAACTTAAGGATAGAAATTACATAACAATCTCTACTGGTGCAGAAAAGGCATTTGACAAAGTTCAACATTCCTTCATGATGAAGAAAGTTGGAATACAGAATATACCTCAAAATAATAAAGGCCATATAGACTAAACCCATGGCCCACATTATATTAAATTGAGAAAAACTGAGACCATTACCTCTAAAACTTGAATGAGACAAGGATGTCCACTCTTGCCACTTCTATTCAATATTGTTTTCAAAGTCCTAGCTACAGCAATAAGACAAGAAGAAAACATAAAAGAAATAAAAATAGAAAGGGAAGAAGGAAAATGATCCCTATTTTCAGGAAACATGACTCTATACTTAAAAGACCCAATAGATGTCTTTAGTCCCAGCACTTGGGAGGCAGAGGCAGGAGGATTGCCACAAGTTTGAGGCCAGCCTGAGACTATATAGTGAATTCCAGATCAGCCTAGGCTAGAGCAAGACCCTACCTTGAGACCCCACCCCCCCCAAAAAAAAGGGTCAGAGAGATAGCTTAGTGGTAAAAGGCACTTGCTTGCAAAGCCTGATGACCCAGGTTCAATTCCCCAGTACCCACATAAAGCTAGATGCACAAAGTGGCACATGTGTCTATAGTTCATTGGCAGTGGTTGGAGGCTCTAGTGTACCAACTCATGGCGATCCTCCTACCTCGGCCTCCCTCCCGAGAGCTGGGGTTAAAGGTGTGCACCACCAAGCCTGTACTTTTTGTTGGTTTGTTTGCTTGCTTTTTAGTCTTCTTGACGTTTAAGGCTGCTGTTCTTCGGGGGCCATTCGTTTTTTGGGATGTAGCAATCTGATCCAGAGGCCTGTCTACCTCTGAGGGTCATGGGGCACGGGTGGGCTACGGAGACATGCCAAAGCTCAGCGATGGACCAGTGGGACTGGTTCGAGAAGAAGAAGGGTTCTAGACCTGTCGATCCTCTTCTTGTGGACTGGGGTGGATGGACGGGAGGGGGAAGGGTGAAAGAATAGGAATTTCGTAACTTGCTATTGGGTTGAAGTTCTAACCTAAGATCTAAGTCTTTCTCAATGATATGCACGGTTTGGGGGTGGGTGGGGTGGGAGGTCCATTCGTCATCAGATCCAGCTATCAAGACAGTGCAGGGATCAAGGGGTATAGTATGCATCTCCTGCTATCTGGCCCCATTGACATTGGGACATCCCATTGTTCTCCTTTGTGGGAGAGACCTTCCCAGTGTCTCTGTTCTAAATTCCTGTGGAAACCAGGCTCTCAGAGGGCCCAGCAGGTATCTACCACATCTGGGCAGCTTTCCCCCATGTTCAGTTAGGCCAGAAGGTGGTAGAGATAAGAGTAGTGGTCATGTGCCCCACCCTACCCTGGTGGGTCCAACTTTGTTGGCCGAGGGGACAGCTGGCCAGTGTCTCCTAAGAACAATAAGGAAGAAAGATGGCCGGGCCGGACGAGGTGGATCAGTCAGGTTATGCCTGCTCTGGCCAGCAGGACTCCTTGCTGATTATTCAATGTTTCCCTTTCTTCTTCCAGTCCAAGGGACAAAAAGGTTGAGCTTTTCATTACAGAAGTCGCCATCAGTGGTCCCTGGCTCCTCAATTCCCTTCATTGAAGTTTGAACTCCTGATCCTCCTGCCTCTGCCTCCTAAGTGCTGGAATTATAGGTGTGCACCTCCATACTCGGCCAGAATGAATTTTTTTTTTTTGTTTTTTTTGTTTTTTTTGTTTTTCGAGGTAGGGTCTCGCTCTAGCCCAGGCAGACCTTGAATTCACTACGTAGTCTCAGGATGGCCTCAAACTCACAGTGATCCTCCTACCTCTGCCTCCCAAGTGCTGGGATTAAAGGTGTGCGCCACCAGGCCTGGCTTTTTCTTTTCTTTTCTTTATTTTTTGAAAGAGACAGAGAGAATGCACATGCCAGGGCCTCTAGCTGTTGCAAACGAACTCCAGATGCATATACCACCTTGTACATCTGGCTTACGTGGGTCCTGGGGAATCAAACCTAGGTCTTTTGGCTTTGCAGGCAAGCGCCTTAACCGCTAAGCCATCTCCCCAGCCCTTCTTTAATATATATATATTTGCAGCTGCAAATGAACTCCGGATGCATGTGTTACTGTGCGTCTGGCTTTACGTGGATACTGGGGAATCGAACTTGGGTTATTAGGCTTTGCAAGCAAGCGCCTTAGCCGCTGAGTTATATCTCTGCAGCCCAAATTCTGACTTTCCTGCAGAACTGCGAGCCCTCCCCGTCTGGTCAGCGTGGTACCCAGGCTGCATGGAGGGCAGGGATACAGGCAACGGGTGACTGAGAGAGGCCCCCAAAGTTTTGGGGAGCACAGCTCACAACTCGGAGAAAGAGGCAGTGCTGGGCAGGTGCAAGGACTCTTCCTGCTGGAATCTTGTGAAGGGCTTGAGTGTGTTTGCCAGGCAAAAATTTTAATGTTTAATTTCCTCTCTCTCTCTAAAATAAAAATAAATAAATAAATACATAAATAAATAAATTAAATAAATAAATAAAAAAGGTTTAAAAGGGATTGCATCTTGGGCAACACAATTTGTTAGGAGTGATCATTGGAGGAGGGGAGATATTATGCCAATTAAATCAAGACAATGGTGTCTTGTTCCTTTTACCTGAGTCCTGATGAAATTGCCTGTCCAGGGGAAAGAAAGTATTTCATTAGTGCACCTTTGAAAACGGATAATCCTTTCTGCGTTTCCTCTTGGGGGGGGGGGGTGCCCCTTTGTTCTTAGGTCTCTGATCCAAGCTGCTCCTCATGTTCAGTTTCGGGGGGGTGCGGGGGGAGAACGTGGTAGGTTTCTTTTCTTTTTATAAGTGGGTGATTAAATGACGGAACTGTTAGGAAGAATGCGTCTCAAGGCTGCTGTAATCAATAAAGCAGGGACAGGACTTGGTGATCTCATGAGATTCTGCTGTTTCTAGGCCGGGGGGGGGGGGGTTTCTGGCTCTGGCTGGCTTCCCCCATGGGAGGTTCCTGGGTAAGCCCTTGAACTTGGACACCAGCAGGGCAGGCCTGCTGACTAGTGGGTAGACAGCAACTTTGGAGGAGAAATTCTTACGTGGTGTGTGTGTGTGCGAGTTCATATTGTGTTGGTACATATGTGTGGTGTGTGTGTGTGTTGGAGGCCAGAAGTTGACATCAGGTGCCTTCCTTAGTTGCTTTCTACCATATCCTTATTTTTTTTTTATTTCCTTTCTTCCTTCCTTTCTTTTCCTTCCTTCCTTCCTTCTTCCCTCACTCCCTTCCTCCTTTCTTTCTTTCTTTTCTTTTTTTGGTTTTTCAAGGTAGGGTCTCACTCTAGCTCAGGCTGACCTGGAATTCACTATGTAGTCTCGGGCTGGCCTCGAACTCACAGTGATCCTCCTACCTCTGCCTTCCGAATGCTAAGATTAAAGGCGTGCGCCACCACACCTGGCTTTATTATTTTCTTTTTAATTTATTTGTGTGTGGGGGGGGGGCAGGACCTCCCACCACTATCAGACATTTACACCATTTTGGGGGTCTGGCTTACATGGATGGCATGGGAATTAAACCGAGGCTGGTAGGAATTGCAAGCAAGTGATTTTAACTGCTGAGCCATCTTCCCCCTTATTTCTCGGGACAGGGTCTCTTGCTGAACTTGGAGCTCACAGATTCAGCTACCTTAGCTGTCTGGCGAGTCCTATGAATCTGCCTGTCTCCACCTCCCCAGTACAGGCATTAGACGTGCTCACTACTATGTTGGACGTCTTCATATGGGTTCTGGGGATCTGACCTCATGTCTTCACTTCATGCCCCCACTAGCTATCTCCCCAGCCCTCTTTTAATTATTTTATTTATTTAATTTTAGAAAGCAAGCACCAGAGAGAGACAGAAGGAAAAGAGAGAGAGAATTGGCATGCCAGGGCCTCAGCCACTGAAATTGAACTCCAGACACTTGCCCCACCTAGTGGGCATGTGCTACCTTGAGCTTGCTTCACCTTTGTGTGTCTGGCTTACTTGGGATCTGGAGAGTTGAACATGGGTCCTTAGGCTTCTCAGGCAAGCGCCTTAACTGCTAAGCCATCTTTCCAGCCCTGGTTTTTTTTTTTATATGCTCATAAACCTTAATAAAAGTACTGTTATGACAAAATTTATGATACTAAAATTCATGGTTTCCACTTCTTTAATGGGAGACATCTTGATGAAACTTTGGTAATCCTAACTCTTCTGGCCTTGCTTCAAAGTTATCCATAAAGGGACTTGGTTCCATTTTTATTTTATCATCGGTACAAATTGCTATAAGCCATACTGACCTCTGAGATTCAGAACACTCCAAAGAGATGGTCTGAGAGTTCCAGTGAATATTCCTTGGTGTAAAGTATACCTCAGTTTGAAAGAGGACTGTAACCTCTGAGATAACCATTTTCCTGATGCCACATTTATGAGGAGGGTATACAAAATGGTACAAGTATGTTTGTATCCAACTCACAGGGCAGCCCATTTCCAGAAACAATTCATCAGCACGTATGTATAGAGTGTTTCTGTTGTCAGTAGAAGGGCTAACAGAGACCGTCACCCAATCCAGAGAACAGCTTATTTTCACATAGATGTTCTCAGCGCAAAGCCAAATCAAGACAGCAAGAAGAATGAAGATTTCTAAAGCTGGGGGCTTGAGAGATCGCTTATAAGTTAAGGCACTTGCCTGTGAAACTTAAGGACCCAGGTTCAATTCCCTAGTACCCACGTAAGCCAGATGCAGAGAGTGACACGTGCATCTGGAGTTCATTTGCAGTGGCTGAGAGCCCTGGTGAGGCCCATTCTCTCTTTCTATCTGCCTCTTTCTCTCTCTGCCTCAAAATAAAATTATATATAGATAGATAGATAGAGAGAGAGAGAGAGATTTCTAAAGCTGTAGCGACCTTTATCTTCACTGAGGCTGGCTTGCAGCTCAGCATTGTCCAGAAAACAGATTTTATTTATTTATTTATTTTTAAAGACAGAGTATCATTATATATCCAGGCTAGCCTCAAACTTGTGATCCTCCTGCCTTAACCTCCCGAGAGCCAGGATTATAGTTGAGCACCATTATGACCAGCCTCTAAGGAACCGTCACTCTAGGGAGGCCACCTACTATCACGACAATGACCTCACTGGCAGGCCAGAAGTGTGACAAGTGACGTATGCTGTCACCAAATCATGACACCTTGATGGCAGAAGGGGGGTCCTGAAGCTCTCCAAGGCCCACGTGTCCACTTTAAAGCTGTAGACACGGAGGCTGAAGCCGCCCGAATCACTGTCACCGGGTGGAACTACGGATCGGCTGATAAGCCTACTGGAACTTTCTCGGCACACACCTGGTGTACAACCCCTCCCCCTCCCAACCCCTACGGGATCTAGGAATGTCAGAAAACAAAAGGGTGATTAGAAACCCTGATTAGAGTAGTTCCCTAAATCTATGGTGAAGAAGTTTCTGACATCCTTCGGCAAGTTTCTAGACCCCTTTGAAGAGGAGAGCCTTCCCAGATATGGAATGAGGAATGTGTATTTTTTTTTTTTTCAGCTTCAGGTTCCCCTTTTCCTGAGTAAACTATTTTTTTTTTTTTGTTTGTTTGTTTTTGTTTTTCTAGGTAGGGTCTTGCTCAAGCCCTGGCTGACCTGGAATTCACTATGTAGTCTCAGGGTGGTCTCGAACTCACGGTGATCCTCCCACCTCTGCCTCCTCAGTGCTGGGATTAAAGGGGTGCGCCATCATGCCAGGCCTGGGTAAATGTTTCTTTCAAGCAGAATGCTCAGATCTTGCCCTTTCTGGGATGACCCAGGGACTACTTTTCCTGACATTACTACGGTCCCTATTGAAAAGGAACATTGGCACTGAAGTCTCATGATTCTCTGCTGGCCCCAGATTCTCTCCATTATCTCTGCCCATCAGGGTGAGGGGACCCAAAGGGTGGAATGGTCAGGAGTGAGCTGGACATGATGGCAAATGAATGCAATCCCAGGATTTGGGAGGTAGAGGCAGGAAGATTAGGAGTTCTAGACCAGCCTGGGCTCACATGACACCCTGTTTCAAAAATAAATGAGCAGCCAGGTGTGGTGGCACACGCCTTTAATCCCAGCACTCGGGAGGCAGAGGTAGGAAGATCACTGTGAGTTCAAGGCCACCCTGAGACTACGTAATGAATTCCAGGTCAGCCTGAACTAGAGTGAGACCCTACCTTGAAAAACAAACAAACAAAAAAAAGCGCGCGCGTGTGTGTGTGTGTGTGTGTGTGTGTGTGTGTGTGTATGCTGGACAGATTGCTCAGCAGTTGAGGCACTTGCCCTCAAAGCCTAAGCACCTGGTTCTATTACCCAGTACCCACGTAAAGCTAGATGCAAAAGGTGACGCATGCATCTGGAGTTCCTTTGCTATGGCTACAGGCCCTGGCACACCCATTCTTTCTATCTTCCTCTTTCTCTCTCTATCTCATACATACATATACATATACATTATACATATATACATATATTACTACCAAGATAATAAATACTAGGAGTAGAGCATGCTTGAAATCTCAGCACTGGGGAGGCAGAGACTGGAGGATCCCTGAGGCTCACTAGCCAGCCAGTCTAGCCTATTTGGTGAGTTCCAGACCAAGAAGGGACCCTGCCTCAAAATAAGTGGGTTGTGCCCAAGGAATGACAGCCATGGTTGACCTCTGACCTTCATAGGCATGAGAACATACACACACACACAAGAATACACAGGACTGTTCAGGAAGAAGCTATTCCTTATCTCACTACAAAAAAAAAGTCTTTCTGGAAATAGGCTATGTCTTTGGGATGCTCACTAGCTTTTATTTTGTTGAGGCAGCAGTCTTCCTCGGGGATTTGGTCTCATATATTGGTATCAGTCTTCACTGGCGTGAGTGTCTAGACAGGTTGAGTGAGCAATAGATATGGAGGCTAAGTAATGCCAGTGAGTGTGTGGGTATGTTCTGAAATTAAAATTATGGGAGGGAAATTTATTGGAAATGGTAGTGAATGTAAAAGTGGAACTTGCAGAATGAACTTTCTTATTTTCGCTTTTGTTTAAAGGGTTGTTTTCCTTATTTTTATTTCTATTTTATTTATTTATTTGAGAGAAAGAGAGAGGGAGGGAGGGACTGGGTATGGGTATGCCAGGGCCTCCTGCCACTGCAAATGAGTTCCAGATGCATGAGCCCCCTTGTGCATCTGGTTTACGTGGGTCCTGGAGAGTTGAACCATGATTCTTTGGCTTTGCAGGCAAATGGCTTAGCTGCTAAGCCATCTCTCCAGGCCCCCCCACTTTTTTTTTTTTTTTTTTTTTTCCTTTTTTGAGGTAGAGTTTCACTGTAGCTCAAGCTGAACTAGAATTCACTCTGTAGTCTCAGGCTGGCCTCCAGCTCACACCGATCCTCCTACCTCTGCCTCCCAAGTGCTGGGATTAAAAGTCGGGAGGCAGAGGTAGGAGGATTGCCGTGAGTTCGAGGCCACCCTGAGACTCCATAGTGAATTCCAGGTCAGCCTGGGCTAGAGTGAGACCCTACCTCGAAAAACCACAAAAAAAAAAAAAAAAAAAAAAAAAAAGTGTGTGCCACCATGCCCGGCCAGAATTAACTTTCTAACAGAAGAAGTTCTTTGAGTTGGCAAGACACAGAAATCATTATGATCCCAAGGAAGGTTCCAGAGGGATGGATGGGATGGATGGCGTTGCCTGGTAAATAGAATCACTTCCATTTTCTGAATATTAAAAAATTCCAGGGCTGGAGAGATGGCTTAGCAGTTAAGCACTTGCCTGTGAAGCCTAAGGACCCCGGTTCGAGGCTTGATTCTCCAGGACCCACGTTAGCCAGATGCACAAGGGGGCGCACGCATCTGGAGTTCGTTTGCAGTGGCTGGAAGCCCTGGCACGCCCGTTCTCTCTCTTTCTCTCTATCTGCCTCTTCCTCTCTCTGTCTGTCACTCTCAAATAAATAAATAAAAATGAACAACAACAAAAAAAAATTCCAGGTTTCCTTGAACAATCGAAGTTCTTTTAAAGTCCCAGTACATATACCCAATGTGCTACCTCCCTGGCCACCTGAACCCTGTGCTGTCTGGCATGTGACCAGCCTGCCTTCTAAGAGGACAGAGATCGGCCTTTTATTATTTGTTAAAACACTTAGAGCTGGGCATGGTGGCGCACGCCTTTAATCCCAGCACTCAGGAGGAAGAGGTAGGAGGATCGCTGTGAGTTTGAGGCCGCCCTGAGATTACGTAGTGAATTCCAGGTCAGCCTGGGCTACAGTGAGACCCTACTTCAATAAACAAACAAACAAGCAAACAAACAAACAAGCAAAGAAGCTGGGGAAATGGCTTAGTGGTTAAGGTGCTTGCCTGCGATGCCTAAGGACCTCAGTTTGATTCCCCAGGACCCACATAAGCCAGATGCACAAGGGGGCACATGCATCTGGAGTTCGTTTGCAGTGGCCAGAAGCCCTGACGCACCCATTCTATCTGCCTCTTTCTCTCTCTCTCTCTCTCTCTCTTTCCAGTAAATAAATAAAATATTAAAACAAACAAACAAAAAGCACACACTTAGCGGTCTAAAAATAAACATGGACATTGATGTCTACTGGAGACCTTTCAAGTCTAATAAATGTGATAAAAATAAACTCCAACCTTTCATACGTCCCGTAGAGAGGGGCTTGGTGTTTATCTTGTGTCTTGTTCTTGAGATTATCCCACTGAAGAAGCGTACACTTGACCAAGGCCAGGAGGTGGTTTTGAAATTGACAGTGGTTAGAAAAGTTTTTAAAGCCATGCACAGTGCTATGCACCTGTAATCTCAGCCCTTTGGAGACGGAGGCAAGAAGATTATGAGTTCAAGGTTATTCTCAACTATATAGTAAGTTGGGGCTGGAAGGATGGCTTAGTGGCTAAGGCATTTGCCTGCAAAGCCAAAGGACCCAAATTGATTCCCCAGGACCCATGTTAGCCAGATGCACAAGGGGGCACATGTGTCTGGAGTTTGTTTGCAGTGGCTGGAGGCCCTGGCACACTCATTTTCTCTCTTTCTCTTTCTCTCTTCTCTCTCTCTTTCTTTCTGTCTCCCCCCACCATTCTCTCTGTCCAATAAACAAATAAAAAACAAAATATATAGTAAGTTGGAGCCCAGCCTGGGATCCATGAGACTCTGTCTCAGAAGACCAAAGCAATAGTAAAATGAAAACATTTTCTACTTCCCGTCACGTTTTTACTGTGCACCCCCTCTTGTTTTTTGAAATAGGGTATTGCTATATATTGCTCTGGCCTTGAACTTTTGGCAATTCTCCTGCCTCAGCCTCCCAAGTACTACGATTATAAGCACAGGCCTCTCATTCAGCTTCTTTTTTTTCGCCTCTCTAAGGAAGTTTTACTATAACAAAATAAGCAATTAATTTTTAATTCTTATTTATTTTGTTTTTTAAATTTTTTTGTTTATTTTTATTTATTTATTTAAGAGCAACAGAGAGAGAGAGAATGGGCACACCAGGGCTTCCAGCCACTGCAAACGAACTCCAGATGCATGCACCACCTTGTGCACCTGGCTTACGTGGGTCCTAGGGAATTGAGTCTCGAATGGGGGTCCTTAGGCTTCACAAGCAAGTGCTTAACCGCTAAGCCATCTCTCCAGCCCCATTTTTTTTCTTAGTTTTTATTAACATTTTCCATGATTATAAAAAATATCCCATGGTACTACCCTCCCCAGACTTTCCCCTTTGAAACTCCACTCTCCATCATATCCCCTCCCCATCTCAATCAGTCTCTCTTTCATTTTGATGTCATGATCTTTTCCTCCTCTTATGATGGTCTTGTGTAGGTAGTGTCAGGCACTATGAGGTCATGGATATCCAGACAATTTTATGTCTGGAGGGAGGACGTTGTAAGTAGTCCTACCCTTCCTTTGGCTCACATTCTTTCCGCCACCCGTTTTTCTTTCTTTCTTTCTTTCTTTCTTTCTTTCTTTTTTTTTTTTTTTTTTTTTGAGGTAGGGTCTTGCTTTAGCCCAAGCTGACATGAAATTCACTGTGTAGTCTCAGGCTGGTCTTGAACTCACAACACTCTTCCTACCTCTGCTGGGATTAAAGTTGTGTGCCACCATACCTTATTTATTTACGTTTTAACAAAAGTTGTGGTCTTATTTTTCCTCTCCCTAGTCCCACTCTTCCTGAGGGCTCTCCTCAGTGGGGTTGTTGGTGTAATTAAGGTCTTAGTCAGTGTCTGGGGGGAGGGTGCTGAGCCTCACGAAATTTCTACGCACGTTGTGGCTGTTACAATCTCCCCACCACCTTCCACAGTGGTCCCTGAGCCTTGGCAAGTCTATTAGCAGTCTGGTTTAGTGTTCAGTTCTCTATAGCCTCTGTTTTGATTTGATGTGTGTTTTTATAAATATTTTATTTATTTATTAGAGAGAGAGAGAGAATGGGCACACCAGGGCCTCCAGCCACTGCAAACGAACTCCAGATGCTTGTGCCACCTTGTGCATCTGGCTTTACGTGAGTCCTGGGGGAATCGAACCAGGGTCCTTTGGCTTTGCGGGCAAACGCCTTAACCACGAAGCCATCTCTCCAGCCCCTGATTTGCTGCATTTTCACTGACCACAGTGTCTGTCATCGTCCCCATGGAGGTGGGTGTCAGGCTAGCAGCGGGAGCAATACCTGTGTTGCCACTTCTTCGGCAATTTCTCGCGGGCCCTGGCAGAGAGAGGGTGGAGGTGGCACGTTTTATGATAAGACAGCTGGCTATCTTTTCTTGCCACCTGGACCTAAGATCTCCTCAGTTTCTCTGCCATCTATCAAATATAATGGATTCTCTAAGCAATGGTGAGAGCAACTTAGATTCGAGGGCTATGCATAGTTGTTTGAGAGACTTTCTGGTGTGCAAGCCCAACTCTTCCCCAGAAAGCAGTGGGGGGGTTTCTCTCTAGAGTCTGTACGTTTCCTGGCCATGGGATCCTAACTTGGTTTCCAGTACCAGATATGATTTCTCCCCCACTGAGCGGGCCTCATGTCCAATGGAAGAACAGGTATTTGCCTGCCAAGTCTGTGTACCTCTAGCGCACAAGCGTAAACTTCTTGCCCGGCCGGTTGATTTCCTCTGCTTACTCATGCTGCTGGTGACTGTTTTCTTCCAGCAGCTCCCATAGTGCTTTCCAGCATTATGGGAGCTAGCCAGGAGGGAACTGGTTTCCCTTTAAGTTCCAGCGTGGTATTTCAGTGTCCTGCGACAGCAGTCTATGGCGTCTTCAGCAATAGGGTCTTACCTCTTCGCTCTGGCAGGTGATCAAGCGTTATGGCAAAGGCTTGCATTGTCTGGGGATCTTATGGGTCTCTGGGGCCAACAGCTCATTGTGTGGGCTAACTCAGTTCTGGGCCTCTGACTAGCCAGCCTAAGCCCATGGCTTTCGGGTTAACCTTTTTCCACCTTCTACATAGTACTTCTGTCTGGACTGCCCCTTCTCCCCCGTCACTGGTGGTTGTATCTTGAAGAATGGAGTCTAGAAAGACGGTTTCTATGCCGCTGATTCATGTTGTCTTAAGTTATGTGTAATTCCCTCCCCATACTCTCCATCACCTACCCCTCCAATACCCCCTGTATTCTGTTCCTCACCTAGCAATGAATTTTTTTTGTTTATTTTTATTTATTTGAGAGCGACAGAGAGAGAAAGAGGCAGAGAGAGAGAGAGAGAGAGAGAGAGAGAGAGAGAGGGAGAGAGAGAATGGGCCACATCAGGGCCTCCAGCCACTGCAAACGAACTCCAGACGCATGAGCCACCTTGTGCATCTGGCTTATGTGGGTACTTGGGGAATTGAGCCTCGAACCGGGATCCTTAGGCTTCACAGGCAAGTGCTTAACTGCTAAGCCATCTCTCTAGTCCCCTAGCAATGAATTTTTAAACTTTAATTTTGTTTGGTTTTGGTTCTTTTTTTTTTTTTTTTTTTTTTGTCTTTATGATGTTGCTCTTGTGGTTGTTTTGAGATAGGGACTCATTCTTTAGCCCAGGCTGGCCTGAAAGTCACTGTGTGGCCCAAGCCCACTTCAGACTCCCAGCCGGCCTGCATCAGCCACTTACATAAGACGTGGGCTGCCATGCCTGGCCGGAGAGTGGGCAACTTCAAGTGAGAACCTCCACAGGCCCCTGGCTTCGTCACACTTCTATTTGGGATCTGGTTTTAAGGCCTCTGTGTTTTCTTTCTTCTACCCCGAAGCTAGGTAAAAGGATGCCTCCGAGTAGTAATAATAGCAAATGTAGCATTATTTATTTTTCTCAGAAAGGGTCTCCTGTAGCTTAGGTTGCCTTGAACTCGTTTATGTAACCAATGATGTCCCTGAACTCCCAATCCTTCTGCCTCTGCCTCCTGAGTGCTGGGACAACAGGCATGTTCCACCACACCTACCTTCTCCTGTATACTTTATTTATTTATCTTATTCTTTGGTTTATTTTATTTATTTATTTGAGAGTGACAGACAGAGAGAGAAAGAGGTAGAGGGAGAGAGAGAGAGAGAGAGAATGGACACGCCAGGGCCTCCAGCCACTGCAAACGAACTCCAGATGCGTGCGCCCCCTTATGCATCTGGCTAACTTGGGTCCTGGGGAACTGAGCCTCAAACCGGGGTCCTTAGGTTTCACAGGCAAGCACTTAACCGCTAAGCCATCTCTCCAGCCCCTCCTGTATGCTTTAAATGTGTTATATAGATAGATCATTTATAATACCTAATACAATGTCAATTTTATGGTTATACTGAATTGTCTGGTGTGTATGTGTTGGGGGGGGGGATTCTGACAAGAAAAACAAGCCCAGACATGTTCCTGATCTGTCATTGGTGGAGCCCACGGATTGAGAACTTGCGATAGTGTACCTTCTGGATGCAAATTGTCAGCAGTTTTGTCCTGTGGCAGAAAATTCTGCAAAGATAAGGAGGTCTTTTGCCAATAGGTTTTCTTCCGGAGAAAAATCTCTGAGCCCACCACACACGGAAGAACATTTGCCACAAATCATCATTACCCAGAAACCTACCATTGTGCCTGTAAGCACCTGGGTCCGATAATAATCAATATTACCAGGGCGGGCCCTGAGATATGCAAAGTCTGACTTCCAATGGAGATAGGCTATCAGACCGGAATCTTCCAGGTTCCTGGGGGCAGTAGGGAATATGGGTTGGGGGAAGGCTTAGTGGTTGCTGGAGAAGATCAGAAAGGGGAGGTCCCTGGCCTACTCCAGGAAGCCCAAGTTGAAGATTCTAGAAGCCCAGAGGTAGGAGGATTGTGAGTTTGAGGGCAGCCTGAGTCTACATAGTGAATACCAGGGCTAGAGGAAGACCCTACCTTGAAAAATTAAAAAACTTAAAAAAAAAAAAAACAAGAATAGCATTAACATATGGGCTTAAACATTGGTGTTTGGAGGGCAGTTGGGTGGGCATAATAATAATTAATCCATTTTGTCAGACACCAGTAGTTTTCCCCACTAGAGTTTATGACATCTCCCAACTATAGGCTTTATTTTTGATTTATTTTTCGAGGTAGGGCCTCACTCTATCCCAGGCTGACCTGGAATCAGTGTCAGGGTGGCCTCGAACTCACAGCAATCCTCCTACCTCTGCCTCCCCAGTGCTGGGATTCAAGGTGTGCGACACCACGCCTTGCACAACTGTAGGCTTTTTAAATATATATATATATATATATATTTACGAGGAGAAAGAGAGAGAGGGAATGGGCATTCAAGGGCCTTCTTGGACTGCAAATGAGCTCCAGACGTATGTGTGGCTTTGTGCACTTGGCTTTACTGGGTGCTGGGGAATTGAATCCAGGCTAGCAGGCTTTACAAACAAGAGCTATAACCACTGAGAAATCTCCAGAGCCCTCAGCCATAGGCTTTTGATTAGGTTTTCAGTACCAGGCATAAATTCTTCTCCCATGAGGGAGCCTCAAATCCAATCAGACAGCAGCTGGTTTCCCCCATAACAGACATGCCACCAATACACCAGATGGCACATTTTTTTAGCTGGCCATCTGTAAAGTTCACAGTGTCCACTGCTGGTTAAGATCGCAGATGTCTTTTCTCCTCCCACACGTTGCTTTTTCTGGCATCGGGGCAGCGAGTCGACAGGGAGGAGGCTTCCAGCTCAGCTCCAGCTTGATTTCTCAGTGACCTGCATCCCAAGCGTGTGGTGTCATTAGCAGTAGGGTCTTACCACATAGTTCTGGTGGGCACCCAAGAGCCTTGGCAGTAGCCTGTAAATGCTTTGGGGGCATCAGGGGCCTCCCTGGCCAACAACTCACTGGAAGTTATCCCATCCATGGCATGGAAATTTTCTTGTAACTATAGTTTCTGGGCATGGTATTATCTACCTCCTCAAAATGCTTCTGTCCAAACTCTCTTTCTCTCTTCTTCTTCTTCTTCTTCTCCCCCCCCCCCCCCCGCCCCAGATAAGGTTTTATCTGTAGCCCAGGTTAACTCGGAATTTACTATGTGTGTAGTCTCAGGGTGGCCTTGAACTCATGGTGATCCTCCTACTTCTGCCTCCCAAGTGCTTAAAGACATGTGCCACCACACCTGATACACACTCTCTCTGTTTTTAACACATATATTATATAGATAGAGAAGAAGTAGTTTCTATATGGCTTATTCATGATAATTTTGATTTTGATTAACCATCCTCCCACTCCTTCTCTCCTTCCTCCCTCATAGCCCCTTTCTAGCTTTCTGGCTTCTACTGCTGACTTTTATAACAATTCACCTTTATTGATTGATTGATTTGCAAGCAGAGATGGGGAGCGGGGAGAATGGGTGCACCAGGGCCTCCAGCCGCTGCAAGCAAACTCCAGATGCATGTGCCACTTTGTGCAGCTGGCTCTAGGTGAGGACTGGGGAATCGAACCTGGGTTGCTAGGTTTTATAGTCAAGTGCCTTATCTGCTGGGCTGTCTCTCCAGCCCCGCTCTCTTTCTTTTGAGACAGGGTCTTCATGTGTTTCCTTGAACCCGTGATTCTCGTGCTCGAGTGCCGAGATTATAGGCATAAAGTTTATTATATTCACTTTAAAAATAAAATTTGGGGGCTAGAGAAACAGGCTCAGTGGTTAAAGACACTTGCTTGCAAAGCCTGATGGCTGACCTGGAACTCACTATGTAGTCTCAGGGTGGCCCTGAACTCAAAGTGATCCTCTTAGCTCTCCCAGACCCCCAAGTGCTGGGTTATAGGCACGCACCACAGCGCTGGGCTTCCTTCTTTTTGTTTTTAAGGTAGGGTCTCACCCCGTAGCCTGGGCCGATATGGGAACCACTACATGAGCAGGCTGGACTCGCCAGATGTAAACATGTTCAATCCTCTGCCTCTCTCCAGAGCTAATACTACGTATTGCCCTTGCCGTTGATGATGATGGTGATGGTAATAATGACAAGGGGGAGCCCAGCTAATTTCTTTGAGGCCACTGGGAAAATTCCTTGGCATTCAGTTGGGATCAGTGCACAACCCTGAGAAAACCAGTGGTCTAAGGTAGAAGAGGCAACAGGATCTTCTCAAAGGAATACTCCTTAGAGGCCAGTCCTGGGATGGCAAGTACAATGATTTTCTCCTTTCAACCTCACACTATCTTTGCAGATAAGTCCCATTATTACCCACATTTGCGGATCAGGCGGGGCATGCGCATAAAGGACTTTTTTTTTTTTCTTCTTTTTTTTGGAAAGAATTGCTTTGCCTTGTCTTCCCAGAATTGAACCTTCAAAGGGCTGTCAGGAGGGACAGGGGCATAGGGAATCTGAGGACTTTGTCTGGGAAGATGAATTTCTTTGCTCTGCCTTCTCAGAAGTGGAAGTCAGTTATAACTGAAAAGTCAGCTAACCTTGATTTCAAATTAAGGCGTCTTAGGGACTGCGAAGCCGATGACATGGATTCGATTCCCCAGCACCCCCGCAAGGCCAGGTGCACGACGTGGAGCCTGCATCTGGAATTCCTTTGCAGGTGGCTGGAGGCCCTGGCCACTCCCAGACTCAATCTCTCTCATCTCTGTTCGCTCTGCTTGCAAGTCAATAAAGACAATATTGAAAAGAGTCTTTTATTTTCTCAACATCCCACTCAGAAGGAAGCGCCCGCCTTCTTCGCGTAGTAATTTAATTTTCACATTATACTCGAAGGGAAATCCTCTATTTACCTGCTACTTCCCTGCTCAGTCTTTTCAGGCTCTCAAGCTCATATATTTTATATACACAAAGGTGACTTTTCCTTCCTTTAATGACCAGCGCTTATCAGCACAAGCAACCGATACAGAGCTCATAAATATGTCACTCTGATTTCAGTCTCAGCCGTTCTCTTCCCTAAGAGGAATTCTTCCAGGACAGCTGCCCCCCCCCTCCCTTTCTTTTCCTAACGCCATGCATACTGCCCTTGGGCCTCTGAAGCGCCCTTGGATTCTTGTTTTCCTTTCATTCCCCATTGGCAAATATAAATAAATGAACGACTGGTGCTCACACACCAAAAAATCATCTTAGCAGGAATCTGCAGACAATATAAAATGAGGCCCGCGGAGCCAGGGCCTTCCTATTCCAATTAAATATTTCCTGTCAAGTCCCTGCCAACTGTGCATCTTGTAAGAACATTTGAAAGCAGAAGTTTGAACTCGCAGGGACCCCCATTGCCTTAAAAGCCTGTTTCCTGTTTGACAAGACATTATTCGTAGAGACAACATCCCACATTCAGCAACAAAAGTCGCGGTTAATTAGACAGAGGCGGAGGTTTCCTCTTCGGAGAGCCCAGCCCACAGCCGCACGGCATCTTTGAGTTGTAGATGTCTGTCTGCTAGGTGAAGTCTCTGGACTTTAGAACCTGATTCCCAAGGGTCCTGAAGAGATTTCCTGGGTTACAGGAAAACATTTGCTTATCTCTCCAAGGGTAGCACATCCTCCCGGTATGCTATCTTGTAAAAGTTCTTTGAACCAACATTGTAGATAGCATCTCCATTTTACAGGTGAGGAAACTGAGGCTCAAGGTTCATATCTTTTTTTTTTTTAATCTAGAGGACAGGAAGACTGGAGGGACCATTTGAAGGCCTCCTCTGCCTCATAGGTGATTGTGGTCACATAGGTTATTGAAACAATCTCTTATCCAAGATTCCCTGCTCATAAAACAGGGTAAATGCCCGGAAAGAATTTGCAGCCATATATGAAATGCCTTAAGGGCGGGTGTGTTAGCCTACGCCTTTAGTCCCAGCACTCAGGAGGCCTAGGTAGGTAGGATGATCTATTGCTATGAGTTTGAGGCCTAGCCTGAGACCACATAATGAAATATCTCGAAGCTGATGGAAGGAAAGAACCATTTTTCTTTTAATTCTTTTTTTTGTTGTTGTTGTTTTTATTTTTGTTTATTTATTTGAGAGTGACAGAGAGAAAGAGGCAGATAGATAGAGAATGGGTGCGCCAGGGCCTCCAGCCACTGCAAATGAACTCCAGATGCATGTGCCACCTGTGCATCTGGCTAACGTGGGTCCTGGGGAATCGAGCCTCGAACCGGGGTCCTTAGGCTTCACAGGCAAGTGCTCAAACGCTAAGCCATCTCTCCAGCCCGAAAAGAGCTATTTTAACAACATGGATTAATCTGGAGGACATTCTGCTAAGTGAAGTAAGCCAGACACAGAAAGTCAAATACCGTGGAATCCGAAAGGTGAACTGGGACGGGAGAGATGGCTTAAGTGGTTAAAGGCACTTGCTGCTTGCAAAGCCTGCTGGCCCAGGTTCTATTCCCCAGTACCCATGTAAAGCCAGATGCACAAAGCGGCAATGCATCTGGAGTTCATTTGCAGGAAGAGGCCTTAACATGCCCATGCTTGCTCGCTCTCTCTCTCTCTCTCTCTCTCTGCTTAAAACTAAATAAAAATATTTGAAAAATTAAAAAGGTCAACTTATACAAGTAGGCAGATTAGTAATTAACAAGGGTTGCATGGGGACTGGGAACAGGGAAGATGTTGGTTAAAAGGCAGAAAGTTTCAGTTAGGCAAAATAAATGAATTCTAGAAATCTAATTGACAACATACGTGGTAACACTGTAACCGATAGTACTATATCGCATATCTGAAATTTGCTTGGAGAATAGATCATAAATCTTCTCACCACCAAACGAACTCTACGTGCAGTGAGGCCCATGTGATTCACATTGATTGGGTTGGTCATTTTGTCACGTATGCATATGTCAAAGCTGCACATATGTCACAATGCACCTCTTACATACAATTAGCTTCCCCCCACCCCGAGGTAGGATTTCACTCTAGCCCAGGCTGATCTGGAATTCACTATGTAGTCTCAGGGTGGCCTCGAACTCACGGCAATCCTCCTACCTCTGCCTCCCAAGTGCTGGGATTAAAGGCGTGCGCCACCACACCCGGCTTGACTTTTATTTTTTGAAAGAGGATCTGGTCATCCATCTTTGGTTGGCCTGGAACTCACTAGATAGACCATGTTGGCTTCAAATTTGTGGCAATCTTCCTGCCTCTGCCTCCCGAGTGGTGGGATACACATGGTTTTTGTTTGTTTTTGCATGTGCATGGGTAGTGTGTGTGTGTGTGTGTGTGTGTGTGTGTGTGTGCACGCACACAGATGTTTGTGCCCCATGTATGAAGAAGCCAGAGGAGACCACTGAGTGTTCTCTATTGCTAACCTGTGTATGTCCTCGAGATAAGTCTCTGAGCCCTGAGAGGCCATTTTTGCGAGACCAGCAATTAATTCTCTTGTTACCACTTTGCTCAGAACTGGGGTTACAGACGTTCATGGGCATGTCTAGCTGTATATGTGGGTGGCGGGGAATCAAAAATAGATAGCGCTGGGCATGGTGGCGCACACTTTAATCCCAGCACTCGGGAGGCAGAGGTAGGAGGATCGCTGTGAGTTCAAGGCCACCCTGAGGCTCCATAGTGAATTCCAGATCAGCCTGGGCTAGAGTGAGACCCTACCTCAAATAATAACAATAACAGGTAGTCTCAGGCCCTAATACTTGAGCAATAAGTGTTCTATTGTCTAAGCTATCTCTTCAACTGCTGGTATACGATTTTTATCTGCCATTGTGGTGGCAGTAAGTCTGAGAAATTGGCAGCGTAATGATTCCAAATCCGTATCATTGTTAGAGTATTCTTATCATTATTTTTAAAAATAGTAATGTTATTTGAGAACTGAAACACAAAGTACAGTCAGTCCTCAAGATCCGTGGACTCCTGAAGTCTCAACTATTCATGCATTGGGGACAGTTGGAAAAAATGTTTAATCTATACTGAAAAAAATACACACTTGTTACTATTTCCTAAACAATATAGTATAATAACTATATGTCAATTATCTTATAAGTAGTATTGTAAGTAATTTACAGGCGATTTAAAGAATTTGGGAGAGTGTATATAGGTTATATGCAAATCCTAGGCCATTTTATTTGTTTTCTTTTGAAGTAGGATTTATGGCTTTATGCCATTTCATATAAAGAAGTTGAGAAATGGTGAGTTTTGATATTCTGGGAGGTCCCTAAGCATATTCAAGGAGTTGTTGCCCATGATTTGCTATCATCTACTGTCCTTTTCTCTAGCCATGACCAATGACATCACACACACACACACACACACACACACTGACCTGGAATTCACTATGTAGTCTCAGGGTGGCCTTGAACTCATGGTGATCCTCCTACCTCTGCCTCCCGAGTGCTGGGATTAAAGGTGTGCGCCACCATGCCTGGCTTCTATAGTCTTTTTTAAAATTTTATTTTATTCATTTATTTGCAAGCAGAGAGATACAGAGAGAAGATAGACAGAGAGAGAATGGGTGCGCCAGGGCCTCCAGCCACTGCAAACGAACTCCAGATGGCAGAGCCAAGTAGGCAAATCATTGGCACACTTCACGAGGCATGTGCACTCAACTCAGTGGGGCCACAGAGAGGAGCAAAATCAATGTCCCCGGAATGAGAGATTAACCAGAAATGCGGTGATATTTGAATACTGGGGAATTGAACTTGGGTCCTTTGGCTTTGCAGGCAAGCACCTTAACTGCTAAGCCATCCCTCCAGCCCTCTAGTATCTTTTTCACACTCTAGTCTTGACCAATGACTTCACACACACACACACACACACACTTTTCCCTTTGGACCCTTGTCCACAGTTCCTCTCTCTGGAACGTTCCACCCTCCCTCCGTGGTCTTGCTACCTCCATGGGCCACCGCAGCTGGCTTGGGGGATGGGCTGACAAGTCAGAAAGGGCACATGTGATGCTTAGTGTACCATCCATGGCAGTCAGCCACATTGCTTAGCCCCACCAAGCCCCCTGTAAAATGGGCTAAATTCCTTACCTCCCACCATCAGGAGAGTGACATGGGATGACCCATGTAGCACACATGGCGGAGTGAGTCAACAAGGGGGGGGGGAGGGAGGGACATTCTAGAATTTATCCCACAGCCCTGCCTTGAAATTGTCTCTTCTTCCCCTCTTAGCTTTGTCCAAGATCAATCTAGTGCACTTTGCACAACCATGTGAGTACAAGCCAGGCAAGTGAGAGTGAAATTCGAGTGCTCGTATAACAAACATGATATTGCTACTAATAACAAGTCAGTGTGCTAGGCCCCTTATTCACATGACACTAACCTCATGAACATCTTGAAAGATGGTCTGCCTTCCTTTTTTTCTCCCTTCCCTTCCCTTCCCTTCCCTTCCCTTCCCTTCCCTCCCCTCCTCCCTCCCCTCCCCTCCCCTCCCCTCCCCTTCTCCTTCCTTCCTTCCTTCCTTCCTTCCTTCCTTCCTTCCTTCCTTCCTCTCTTCTTCCCTTCCTCCCTTCCTCCCTTCCTCCCTTCCTTCCTCCCTCCCTCCCTTCCTTCTTTCCCTTCTTCCCTCCCTCCCCTCCTTCCCTCCCTCCCTCCACCTTTCCTTCCTTTTTTCCACTTTCTAGCAAAATGGAGTGTAAACAGTACTTGTGACTTGCTGGCTAGGCTCTGGAGATAGCCATCAGCAAACAGCAGGCTTCTGGGTTCTAAGAGCGCACGTGGTGGCAGAGCCAAGCAGGCAAATCATTGGCACACTTCACGAGGCGCGTGCGCTCAGCTCATCTGGGCCACAGAGAGGAGCAAAATCAATGTCCCTGGAATGAGAGATGAACAGGAAAAGAGATGATGTTTGATAGAATCTTGAAGGACAAGAATTCTGACGCATACAAGGAAAAAGTGCAATTTCAGGAGGAAGGAAGAGGTTATGGAGGAAAGGGGGCAGCTGCTTCAGCTGTGGTAGAAAGAAGAGGGAAAACTTAGGCTGGGGGGACTATACACCGAGCCAGAGGCTGACCTTTTATTATGATTATTCTCTGTAGGCCATGGGGGACTCATTGAGAGCTCTACTCTGCGTGGAGGGAAAAAAAATTCACTCTGTGGACTTGGAGTGGAAATAAAGCAATGAAGATCCCCTGATCATGTCAGCTATAAAATTGTATGAGCAGCCAGGCGTGGTGGCGCACGCCTTTAATCCCAGCACTCGGGAGGCAGAGGTAGGAGGATCAGCATGAGTTCGAGGCCACCCTGAGACTATATAGTGAATTCCAGGTCAGCCTGGGCTAGAGCGAGACCCTACCTCAAAAAACAAACAAAACAAAACAAAAATTGTATAGCCAAACCAGACATGTGGCCTATGATCCCAGTGCTCAGGAGGCTGAGGAAGAAGGATCATGAATTTGAACGTAGCCTGGGCTACATAGTGAGTTTGAGGTCAGCTTGGCCTGGGTTATGTAGAGTCTCTCTCTTTCCCTTCCATTTCTTCTCCCCATCCTCCTTCTATATATAATAATAGTTTAAAAATATTGTTTTGGCAGGGCGTGGTGGTGCATGTCTTTAATCCCAGCACTCGGGAGGCAGAGGTAGGAGGATTGCCGTGAGTTCAAGGCCACCCTGAGACTCCATAGTGAATTCCAGGTCAGCCTGGGCTAGAGTGAGACCCTACCTCGACAAACCAAAAAAAAAAAAAAAAAATTATTGTTTTATGGTGCCAGGGGCTGAATTTAGCACATCAGGCAAACACTGACTTGATACATACATACATGTTATAGTTTTTTGAGACAGGCTCTCATGTACTGTAGGCTTTTCTTGAATACCTAAGTCTTCTACCACCATGCCCAGCACTGTCCTTGAGTTTTTTTTTGAGACAGGGTCTTACACTGTAACCCAGACTGGCCTCAAATTCATATTCCCCCTGCCTTGGCCCCCCAAGTGCTGGGATAATAGACATGTGCTACCATACGCAGCTGACCTTTTTTTTTCTTTTCAAAAAAAGTTTTTATTAACAACTTCCATGATTATAAACAATATCCCATGGTAATGCCTTCCCTCCCCCCACTTTCCCCTTTCAAACTCCACTCTCCATCATGTCCCCTCCCCCTCTCAATCAGTCTCTCTTTTATTTTGACGTCATCATCTTTTCCTCTCAGCTAACTCTTAATTCTGATGAGTGTGTGAATCAGTTTTATCATCCTTGGGTATCTACAAAGTTGAGCTTGTCCCGCTGGGTAAAATAAAAGAAAAGACGTGGCCTAGTCAACACATTTACTTTCAGGAGCAACAGACTTCAGAGATCCATGTCTGTTCAGCGTTTGAAGGATTCTTTTGTTCACTGGTGGAAACACGGTTCGCCCGAATGGTAATGATTGGGGCAGTGCCTCTTGGGACCATTTCCTGGCACCCTCTGCCCAGCTCTTGCCCCCCCCGCCCCCAGCCTGGCTGCAGGCAGAGCGCTTTACAATCCGCCGCTATCCTGGACGGCAGTGTGAGAACTTGTCCTCCGACATGAACTGATCAGGGCATTCATGACCTCACGGTAGACCCATCAACTGTGTTGTTGTTGCTGTTTTTCGAGGTAGGGTCTCATTCTAGGCCAGGCTGACCTGGAATTCACTATGTGGTCTCAGGCTGGCCTCGAACTCACAGCCATCCTCCTACCTCTGCCTCCCGAGTGCTGGGATTAAAGGCGTGCGCCACCACGCCCGGCCCTCAATAAATATTTTTTAAAAGGCATAAAATTTTACCTAAATTTGGGCTGGGGAGATGGGCTTAGCAGTTAAGGTGCTTGCCTGCAAAGCCCAAGGACCAAGATTCGATTTCCCCAATACCCACGTAAGCCAGATGCACAGGGTAGGTGCATGTGCCTGGAGTTTGTTTGCAGTGGCACTGACCCTGGTGCGCCCATTTTCATTCTTTCTTTCTCTGTACTTGTAAATAAATAGAATTATTTTAAAAACCCAACTATAAAGTGTAGGGATTTTAAAAAATATTTTTAAATTTTTCAATATTTTATTCATTACAGAGAGAGAAAGAGGCAGAGAGAGAGAGAGGGAGAGAGAGAGAGAATGGGCATGCCAAGGCTTCTAGCCACTGCAAACAAACTCCAGACACATGCACCTCCTTGTGCATCAGTCTTATGTGGGTACTAGGGAATTGAACCTGGGTCCTTAGACATTACCATCTCTCTAGCCTTTGTGTGTGTGTGTGTGTGTGTGTGTGTGTGTGTGTGTGTGTGTCTGGCTTTATGTGGATACTGGGGAATCGAACCCAGACCTTCAGGTTTTGCAAGCAAGCACCTTTAACTGCTGAGCCATCTCTCTGGTCCTAGCTGGGTTTTGTTTTTAATTATTACCTTTGATCCTATCTGTAAAAATTTCTAGAGCTACTTACAGCTCTATGAAACATCAAGTAGAGCTGGACATGGGGGCAGCATGCCTTTAATCCCAGCACTTGGGAGGCTGAGGTAGGAGGATCAACTGAGTTCGAGGCCACCCTGAGAGTATGTAGCTGAATGCCAGGTCAGCCTGGGCTAGAGCAAGCCCCTACCTCAAAAAAACAAAAAAAAAAAAAAAAGAAAAAGAAAAACAAAACAAAACAAAAAAAAGGTGAGCAGGAATCTGTTTCTACTCATCGGTGGGCACCTGCTACTTAGGATGGTAAACTGAAAGTTTCCAGAGATTTCCTTGGTGCTGGCTCACTGAACCTCTGCATGGATGAAGCCCATGTTGAAGGCCAGGACACCTCTCTGAGTGGAGCAGAGCTGGGTTCTGTCTTCCCCTAGAAGAGCTTCCTTGAAGAACTTTGCCAAAGGCACGCAGCTGACTGAACACACGTGAAAGATTCTGAATGACCTGAGCTCACCACAGTGGTGTGGGGACACCTCTTCCCAGACAGCCTCCACACCCCTGAAGGGCCAACACCTCCTGAGTTTTCACTCCGAGCTTAAAATGTATAATCAGTTTTTGTTTGGTTTGCCTGAGGCGGGGTCTCACTCTACAGCCCTGGCTGGCCTGGAAGTCACTGTGTAGTCCCCAGCTGGCCTCTCAGTTAGTGACCCTCATACCTCAGCTTGCTGAACGCTAGGTCTGGCCTGGTCATTGAGTCTTTGAGCCTCAGGGATATGAACTATCTCTCCACCTCCCCCACACTGGGATTACAGATGTGTGCTATGTCCCCACACTCTACATGGGGATTCAAACTCAGCTCCCCACTCTTGTATGGCAATCACTTTACCCACTAAACAATCTTTTTTTTTCCAATATTTAATTTATTTATTTGGGAAGAGAAAGAAAGAGAGAGCTGACCTGGAATTCACTATGTAGTCTCAGAGTAGCCTCTAATCATGGTGATCCTCCTACCTCTGCGTCCTGTGTGCTGGGATTAAAGGTGAGCTCCACCACACCAGCTTCAGGTAGTTGTTTTTGCTGTTCTTCTTCTTCTTCTTCTTTGTTTGCTTTTTCGAGGTAGGGTCTCACTCTAGCCCAGGCTGACCTGGAATTCACTATGGAGTCTCAGGGTGGTCTCGAACTCTTGGCGACCCTCCTACTTCTGCCTCCTAAATGCTGAGATTAAAGGCGTGTGCACCACCACGCCTGGCCTATTTGTTCTTCTTGATGGTTGACTTTCAATGTTCTTTTTGGCCAATTTAAGGGAGAAGGAGAGAGAGAGAGTGTGTGTGTATGTGTAGTGAGATAGGGTCTCACTATGCAACTCAGGCTGGCCTCAAACATGGCTAGTCTTCTGCCTCAACCTCCCACATGCTGGGATTACATGTATGTGCCACCATGCTTGTCTTGATTTTTATGTTCTAGAAGGTTTGTGTTTCTATAGGGTAAGACATAACAAAAAGAGGCAGGAGGATCGCCGTGAGTTTGAGGTCCCACTGAGACTCCATAGTGAATTCCAGGACAGCCTGGGATCAAGCAAAGCCTTACCTCGAAAAAACAAAATAAATAAGTTTAAAAAAAAAAAAAAGCCCATAGCCAGGTCAGCCTGGGCTAGAGTGAGACCCAACCTCAAAAAACCAAAAAAAATAAAAAAATAAAAATAATAAACCCATAACAAAACAGGGAAAGATCCAGGCATGGTGCTTCACAACTTTAATCCCAGCACTCTGGGCGGCAGAGGCAGGAGGATCGCCATGAGTTTGAGGACAACCTGGGACTGTGTATGTAGTGAGTTCCAGGTCAGCTTGGGCTAGAGTGACATCTTACCTTGAAAAAAATAAATAAAAGGGGGAGGAGGGCGGACAGTTTGGTCTTGAAAAAAAAAAACGACAATTTAAAGCAATTACTTTCTGTTGTTGATGTTACAGGCCATTTCTTTTATGGTTGGTCCATAAAGAAGATGGGGGACTTAAACCCTTACACCTCTGGTTTTCTGAACAGCCTCCTTTGAATGGAGCATTATCTGCCTGGGAAGGCAAAGCCCAGAGGGACTATATGGTGGCTTGAGCTGTGTTCTCTGCATATTGTCGGGCGTGGTGGCACACGTCTTTAATCCCAGCGCTCGGGAGGCAGAGGTAGGAGGATCACCATGAGTTCGAGGCCACCCTGAGACCACATAGTGAATTCCAGGTCAGCCTGGGCTAGAGTGAGACCGTGTCTGGAAAAACAAAAAACAAACAAACAAAAAAAGCTGTTTCTGTCTTGTAAGTAAATGCAGTTTGACAAATGTTTGAGTGCTAACTCAAGGGATAGACCACTTGGTCTAATTGCTGCTTGACTTCACAGTACTTTTAAGTGGGAGTTATTTAGGGAAATCTTAGTTTAAGTCACCAGAAAGATAGGTCCGTCACACCTCGTCCTTTAGCGTTCAGTGGGACTAGTGACAAGATTTTTTGTTGTTGTTGTTTTGGTTTTCAAGGTAGTGTCTCACTCTAGTCCAGGCTGACTTGGAATTCACTATGTAGTCTTAGGGTGGCCTTGAACTCACAGCGAACACTGGGCTCTGAGATACTGTTTTGAGACAAAGTCTCCATATGTAGTCCTGGATGGCTCATGATGTAGATAGACCAAGCTGACCTCAAAATCATAGTGATCCTCTATTTTTTTTTTAATTATTTATTTATTTGAAAAAGAAGGAGACAGAGGGAGAGAGAATGGGCACACAAGGGCCTCTAGCCACTGTGAATGAACTCCAGAAGCATACGCCACCTTGTGCACCTGGCTTACGTGGGTCATGGGGAATCGAACCTGAGTCCTTAGGCTTCACAGGCAAGTGCCTTAACCACTAAGCCATCTCTCCAGGCCCCACAGTGATTCTCTTAACTCTTTCTCTCAAGGGCTGGGATTACAGCTGAGAGCTTTTCTTTTTGTCTGTATCTGTGTGTATGGAAGTCAGAGGTCAATGTTGGGTATCTTCCTTTTTTTTTTTTTTTCATAGTTTTATTTTTTTTTATTTTTTATTTTTTTCTCCATTTTTATTAATATTTTCCATGATAACAAAAAAAATCCCATGGTATTACCCTCCCCCCTTTCCCCTTTGAAATTCCATTCTCCATCATATCCCCTCCCCATCTCAATCTTTCTACTTACATATATACAATACCAACCTAATAAAAGCCCTCCTCCCTTTCTTTCTCTTCCCTTTCTATCTCCTTTTTTAACTTACTGGCCTCTGCTACTGAGTTTTTTCCTTCTCACACAGAAGCCCAATCATCTCTATCTAAGATCCACATATGAGGGAGAACATGTGGCACTTGGCTTTCTTGGCCTGGGTTACCTCACTTAGTATAATTCTTTCCAGATCCATCCACTTTTCTGCAAATTTCATAACTTCATTTCTCTTTACTGCTGAGTAAAACTCCATTGTATAAATGTGCCATATCTTCATTATCCACTCATCAGTTGAGGGACATCTAGGCTGGTTCCATTTCCCAGCTATTATAAATTGAGCAGCAATAAACATGGTTGAGCAAGTATCTCTAAGGTAATGAGATGAGTCCTTAGGATATATGCCTAGGAGAGCTATAGCTGGGTCATATGGTAGATCAATCTTTAGCTGTTTTAGGAACCTCCACACTGATTTCCACAATGGCTGGACCAGATTGCATTCCCACCAACAATGTAGAAGGGTTCCTCTTTTTCCACATCACCGCCAACATTTATGATCATTTGTTTTCATTATGGTAGCCAATCTGACAGGAGTGAGATGGAATCTCAATGTAGTCTTAATCTGCATTTCCCTGATGACTAGGGATGTAGAACATTTTTTTAGATGCGTATATGCCATTCGTATTTCTTCCTTTGAGAATTCTCTATTTAGCTCCATTTCCCATTTTTTGATTGGTTTGTTTGATTCCTTATTATTTAACTTCTTGAGTTCTTTGTATATCTTAGATGTTAATCCTCTATCAGATATATAGCTGGTGAAGATTTTTTCCCATTCTGTAGGTTGCCTCTTTGCTTTCTTCACCGTGGGGTATCTTCCTTTATTATCCTCCACCTTAGTTTAAGACTGGGTCTGACTGAACTTGGAGCTCACCGATTCAGCTAACCAAGCTAGCCAATCAGGCCTGGGAATCCCAGTGTCACTGCCTTTCTAGATACCTTCCACCATGCCTGGCACTTTATATGGGTTCTGGGGATCTTGCTGAGGCATCTCCCCAGCCTAGAGATACTGTCGTGTGTTTTTTATGTTTTTTTTTATATTTATATTTTTATTTGAGAGAGGGAAAGAGTGAGAGAGAGAATGGGTGTGCCAGGGTTTCCAGCCATTGCAAACGAACTCCAGATGTATGCGCCTCCTTGTGCATCTGGTTTATGTGGGTCCTTGGGGAATCGAACTGAGGTCCTTTGGCTTTGCAGGCAAGCGCCTTAACTGCTAAGCCATATCTCTAGCCCCTGTTGTTTGTTTTTAATCAAAACAAAACAGAAGCTGAGCATGGGGACACACACCTTTAATGCCAGTACTTGGGAGGCAGATATAGGAGAATCTCCATGAGTTCAAGGCTAGCCTGGGACTATCATGTGAGTTCCAGGTCAGCTTGGTATAGAATGAGACCCTGACTCTACCTTGAAAAACACAACCACCAGGCTGGAGAGATGGCCTAGGGGTTAAGGCATTTGCCTGTGAAGCCTAAGGGCCCAGATTCAATTCTCCAGAACCCATGAAAGCCAGATACACATGGTGGCACATGCATCTGAGTTCATTTGCAGTGGCTAGAGGCCCTGGCATGCCCATTCTCTCTCTCTCTTTAATAAATAAATACAGGGCTGGAGAGATGGCTTAGTGGTTAAGTGCTTGCCTGTGAAGCCTAAGAACCCCGGTTCGAGGCTCGATTCCCACGTTAGCCAGATGCACAAGAGGGAGCACGCGTCTGGAGTTCGTTTGCAGTGGCTGGAAGCCCTGGCGCACCCATTTTCTCTCTCTCTCTCTTTCTCTGTCACTCTCAAATAAATAAATAAATAAACCAATAAATACAAAGAAAATAAAATAAAGAAAAACACAAACAACCTCAAAACAGAGATTAGAAAGGTCTTTTGGAATATATTTTGCCAGGCATGATAGTTCACCTATAATCCCAGCACTGGGGAGGCTGAAGTAGGGACATCACCATGAGTTCGAGGCCAGCCTGGGCTTCAGAGAGGTCTTCTGTATGGAGTGTAAAAAGGCCCTGATGGTTATGTGATTTCATAGCTTCTAAAGCCCACGCTTTGTGGATATTAGGTAGGAAGGAAGGGTTTGGTCAGGCGGAGAGGGAGAAGAGAGGAAGAGGGAAGAGAAAGTGCTCCGTAGCTTGGAAAGCTGGGAAGGCTGTACAGCCAGCAGCGTTTAAGCTGGACCCCAGCAGACACAAGATCCAAGTGCAGGTGCGGGGAATGGATTCTTTTTTTTTTTTTTTTTTTTTTTTTTTTTTTTTTTTGAGGTAGGGTCTCACTCTAGCCCAGGCTGACCTGGAATTCACTATGTAGTCTCAGGCTGGCCTCAAACTCCTGGTGATACTCCTACCTCTGCCTCCCGAGTGCTGGGATCAAAGGCGTGCGCCACCACGCCCGGCTGGGAATGGATTCTTGAACGACCGGGACAGACGTCCTAGGAGGGACAGTGGTCCCCTTAACTGTGTCAGGCTACATGTGAGATGCTACATGTGAGACCCCTTCAAGCTACCAGGGCACCCTAGATCTTCCTCAAATATTTTCTAAAAATAAATAATAATAAATAAAAAAAAATAGCCAGGCCGGCTGGGTGTGGTGGTGCATGCCTTTAATCCCAGTACTTGGGAGGCAGAGGTAGGAGGATCACTGTGAGTCTGAGGCCAGCCTGAGACTACATAGTGAATTCCAGGCCAGCCTGGGCTAGAGTGAGGCCCTACCTCAAAATAAATAAATACTCCTGGGGATATAGCTTAATAATATAGTAGCTGCCTAGAAAACACAGGCCCTGGGTCCCATCCCTGGCACATTCAAAAATAAAACAAAAATTAAACTTTCAAAAATATATTAATACCCTTAGGGGACAAGACTGAAGCTTGCTTTGTATGTGTGTATGCTTGTTTCTTCAATTTTGTGGTGCCGGGGATCACACTGGGGTCCTTGTGCTTGCTAGGCAAGCATTCTCTTACCACAGGGCCCTGCCAGCCCTGCTTTGTCTTGTGGGAGGGGGCAATACTGGGCATTGAAGCCAGGGTCTTAGGCACACCAGGTCAGTACTCCTCCAGGGAGTTATAGCTGTTTTCTCTCTTCACTTTCTCTCTCTCTTCTTCTCTCTCTTTCACTCTTTCTTTCTTCTCCCCCCCCTCCACCTTTTTGTAACTTTTATTTTATTTTTCTTTCGAGGTAGGGTCTCACTCAAGCCCAGGCTGACCTGGAATTCACTATGTAGTGCTGGGATTAAAGGCGTGCACCGTCACGCCCAGCTGTAACTTTCATTTTTAAATGTTTTATTTATTTGCAGGCAGAGCAAGAGAGAGAGAGAGAGAGAAATGAGCATGTCAGGGCCTCCAGCCACTGCAAAGAAACTCCAGATGCAATGGAACCATTTTGTGCATCTGGCTTGACATTTATACTGGAGAATCGAACCCAGGTCATTAGGTTTTACAGGCAAGTACCTTAACCACTGAGCCATCTCTCCAGCCCTCTGCCTTTTTTTAATTGACAACTTCCATAATTATAGACAATGATAATCCCAGCACCATTATAGACTGTGATAATTCCCTCCCTTCCCCCACTTTGCCGTTCAAAACTCCACTCTCCATCATATCCCCTCCTCCTCTCAATCAGTCTCTCTTTTATCTTGATGTCATCACCTTTTCCTCCTCTTATGATGGTCTTGTGAAGGTACTGTCAGGCACTGTGAGGTCATGGATATCCAGGCTATTTTGTGTCTGGAGGAGCGCATTGTGAGGGGTCCTAGCCTTCCTTTGGCTCTTAAATTCTTTCTGCCACCATTTACGCAATGGACCCTAATCCTTGGAAGGTGTGATAGAGATGTTTTAGTGTTGAACACTCCTCCATCACTTCTTCTCAGTACAATGGTGCCTTTTGAGTCATCCCAGTGGTCATCGCCATCTGAAAAGAGAAGTTTCTCTAACCAAAAGTGGGAGTAGCATTAGTATATGGGTATTGCACCTACACTCACACATGAGCGCGCGCGTGCGCGTGCACACGCACACACACACACACAATAGAAAAAGAAATGCACTATTGTCATTATAGATGTCATGTGGGCTAGCCCAGCACAGATGTGCTGGCATAGAGTTCCAGGCTCTGAGTTCAATCCCCACTGTCCAAACCAAGTCTCCTCTTGCCCCCTGCTTTAGAGTTGAAAACTCTGTACATGTAAATGGTTGAGAAATATTAAATAAGAATGAGCAGGGCATGGTGGCTCACACCTCAGCACTTGGGAAGCAGAGGTAGGAGGATCGCCATGAGTTCGAGGTCACCCTGAGAGTACATAATGAATTCCAGGTCAGCCTGGGCTAGAGCCACACCCTACCTCAAAAAAAAAAAAAAAAAAAAATTAAATAAGGAAACGCCTGAGCCTCCGTAACAGAATTAGTATAGTCCTTAGCTGTCAACAGCAGTTTCCCAAATCTCATCATGTCATGGTGTTATATTTTGTTGTTTTTTCCTTTCCCCCAAGTCAAGGAAACACTTCTAGAGTTGTGGAGTCATGGAGCAAACCTGTGTCTCCAAGCAACAATTCCATTGCAAAGAAGAAATGAAGATGCCCTTTAGGACTGACATAGGAAGGAAGCTGTGCCTTATGTCCCAGTACAAAGGGACCCAAGCAACATCAAGAACAGCTTCTCCTAAGGGAACAGTGTGGCACATCTCACTCCAGAATTTCCCTTTCCACCACTTCCTGCTCAATAAGCAGACCATCTGATTTCTCAGAAGGAAAATTGAAAGTCAATGTTGCATGTGAATTCTTTTAAACACATAGTCCCATGCTCAACCAAGAGCTCCAATATTGCCAAACACATAAGAGCCCTCTGAAGTTTTAAAAAATATATATTTTATTTATTTGAGTGAGAGAAAAAGGGGAGAGAGAGAGAGAGACAGACAGAATGGGTGCACTAGGGCCTCTGGCCACTGCAAATGAACTCCAAATGCATGTGCCACCTTGTACATCTGGTTTACGTGGGTCCTGGGAAATCGAACTTGAGTCCTTAGGCTTCACAGGCAAGTGCCTTAACCACTAAGCCATCTCTCCAGCCCCCTCAACAGTTGACTAATGGCTTCTCCCCGGCGTAACAATAGGAACTCTTAGCTTGTCCAGGAGAGTTCTCATCTGCTACTCACCCAGCTACCTGACAATCGCTTTAGGTCCTTCTGGTCCCAAGAAGGATACAGTGACGCACAGGCCTGCTGAAGCACTTTACTCATGATGCCCAGGATAGGCACCAGGTTCGATTCCCCAGGACCCATTTAAGCAAGATGTGCAAGGTAGCACATGTGTCTGGAGTTCCTTTGCAGCAGCTAAAGGCCCTGGTGTGACCATTTCCCCCCCCCTCCTCCCGTTTGCTCTCAAATAAAATAAAAGAACTAACCAGGCGTGGTGGCACATATCTTTAACCCCAAAACTCAGAAGGGTGAGATAGAGTGATCTCATCCTGAGACTACATAGTGAATTCCAGGTCAGCCTGGGTTAGAGAGAAATCCTACCAAAAAAGAAAGTAAGGAAGAGATTAAAAAGCATGTTTAGACCTGCATAAGACCATCATAAGAGGAGGAAAAGATCAAGACATCAAAAGTAAAAGAGAGACCGATTGAGATGGGGAGGGGGTATGATGGAGAATGGAGTTTCAAAGGGGCAAGTGGGGGGAGAGAGGGTATCACCATGGGGTATTTCTTATAATCATGGAAGTTGTTAATAAAATTTTTTTTAAAAATTAAAAAAAATAAAGAAGAAACATCACCAGCTCAATTTATGCTAAAAGTCAGGGGTAATTTAAAAAGCGAATTGATATTCATTTCCTTCTAGCTCCTTTCATCTAGTGTTTAGCAATTCCAGAGGTTAGATATTGCATCCCAACGAATTTTATTCATCAACTTGGAGCCATTTTCAGTCCTATAAATATCAAATATTAATGCTCTTGTATGGGGTGGGGGCATACTTATGCTAATCTTACTGAATTTCATCTATAACAAAATGTTTTCCCATAAATGTTGGATTTTTTTCTTTAACTTGTTTAGAGATCGAATAAGCAATTGTAATCATAAAGCAATTGATAATCCATAAAAAAAAAAGCATGTTTAAGGGCTGAGGAGATGGCCCAGTGGTTGAAGGTGCTTGCCCGCAAGCCTGCTGACCTGAGTTCAATCCTCCTCAGTGCCCATGTAAAGCCAGACACAAAGTGGCACACCTGTCTATAATTTCAACGCACACCCGCACAAATAAATGATAAACAGAAAAACAGGGAAAAAATCATGTTCGTTGTAGTATCATTTGTTGTAACAGTCAACACTTGAAATGACGTGATACCCACCAACAGGTAGAATATGTGCTGTAAATAAAAAGAAAAAGAAAAACCCTCTCTTAAAGGGCTAGAGAGATGGCTTAGTAGATTAGGTGTTTGCCTGCAAAGCCAAAGAACCTGGGTTCAACGTCCCAGGACCCACGTAAGCCAGATACACAAGGTGGCACATGCATCTGGAGTTCTTTTGCAGTGGCTGGAGTGCCTGGAACACCCATTCTCTCTCTCTCTCTCTCTCTCTCTCTCTCTCTCTCTCAAATAAAGAAATAAAAATAAAATAAAAAGGATGTGTGTAGTACATGAACAGAGGCTGTGTAGACTACTGAGAACTCTAGCAGTGTGGCTGGATCTCCCAAACATGATATTAAACCAAAGACGAAAGATACAAAGAAGTACATATTGCAAAGTCCTTTTTTATATACTTCAAAGTTCAGCAAAATTGATTTCTAGCCATGGAAGCTGGGATAATGGTTCCTTTTCTGGCATAGCAATGTTTGAATTCTTGTTCTAGGTGGTGTGTATGTGGCTGTGTTCACTTAGTGATTTATTGAGCAGTAAACCCACAATTTTATTCTCCTGAGTGTGTATAAATGTCAACAAAAGTTCACCCTACAAAATGTCAGTTAGCAAAAAAAAAAATTTAAGATACTGTTTTCATATGGTTGTGGACAATTTATTTCTTTTTTCATAAAATGAGTGGGTAAAGAGAAAGGAATATTTTTGACTCACCATATTCTTTTACATAAATGTGATGTGAAATCTGAAAAAATTACCAGGCTCGTATGATGGTGCAGGCTTGTAATCCTAGCACTCAGGAGGCTGAGGCCAGCTTGGGCTATGGCTGTCTTTAACATGAAATGTGAAAAAAATTAAAGTTAAATATAAGTCAAAATTTATTCCCGTAGTTGTAACCTTGTAAAAATATTACATCTACCTTATTTCACTTAACATAAAAAGCACATTTCCTGTATCTAAAAATTCACCATAAATATGATTTCTGATGTTTAATGTGGGATCAAAATGTGTAACCTTTTCTCCTGGAAGACCGGGTAATTTTAAATTTAGAAGTATTATTAAAATGCTGCAATGAAAATCTTGGTGCATAACTTTTTCTATAGTTCAAATTAGTTCCAGATGTGGAGTTACTGGGTGAGAGAGTATAGAGATTTTTAACTCTTAATATAGATTATCAAATTGCTCTCCTAAAGAGCTGTCCCTATACATGCTGTTACCAGCAGACTATGATGTGCTTACTTCACATTGGTTTTTTTTGTTGTTGTTTGTTTTTGGAGACCATTTCATGTAGTAAATACTGAACTATTGATCTTTCTCTGCCTCTACCTCCCAAGTGCTGGGATTACAGAAGATATATGTCCATTCCTGGCTGTAGAATTTTGTTAAGATTATATTCCCCTCTCCTTTTTTTTTTTTTTTTTTTTTTTTTTTTTTTTTTTGAGGTAGGGTCTTGCTCTAGTCCAGGCTGACCTGGCTGGCCTCAAACTCACAGCAATCCTCCTATTTCTGCCTCCCAAGTGCGGAGATTAAAGGTGTGTGCCACCATGCCTGACTCCCTCTTTCTGTTTTGAAAATTTTATTTATTTATTTATTTATTTATTTATTTATTTGAGAGAGAAAGTATGGACATGCCCAGGCCTCTTGCCCCTGCTAATTAACTCCAGATGCACGCACCAATTTGTGCATCTGACTTTATGTGGGGAATCTAATCAGGGCCAGCAGGCTTTGCAATCAAACAGCCTACATTGCTGAGGGATTTCCCCAGCTCTCCTCTTTCTTTTTCCTTCCTTCATGAACGTGTGTGTGTGCTGAGATTTGAACCCAGGGTCTCGTGCATGCTAGCCACAGCCTCAAGTGTTCTATTTGTTTAATGTTTGGTTTTCTTTCTTTTCTTTCTTTTTTTTTTTTTTGAGCCGGGATAACACTTTTGCAGCCCAGGCTGTCCTGGAACTCACTGTGTAGCTCAGGTTGGGCTCAAACCCAAGGTGTTCCTCCTGCTGTGGTCTCCCAAGTACTGGGATTGCAGGCGTGAGCCACTGACATCTTCAATTATTTAATTTGTGGAAAATGGTACCTTGTGAAGATCAACACATTCCAAACATACTGCACTTACTGAAAATGTCTCATCAGCATGCCAACAGAACAGATTTATTGCCCACAGAAGGATATTTTTTATACAAAAAATGCCAGTGCCAACTAGTCATTTGAAAAATCAGTTCAAGTCCTTAAATTTCCAGTTACAGAAGTTGTTTGTAAATAGTTCAGTATGATCCAAAAAAAAAAAAAAAGATAAGAATTCTTTCTGCAAAAGATATCATGATTATACTTTAAAAGAGATAATTATTTAATTTCTTTCTTGTTGTTTTTTTAAGGTAGGGTCTCACTCTAGCCCAGGCTGTCCTTGAACTCACTGTGATCCTCCTACCTCTGCCTCCCGGGTGCTGGGATTAAAGGGGTGGGCCACCACACTGAATGTATGTGGTTTTAATAAAAATGTAATTGTTGCTAGCTGCTGTTGTTTTGAGATAGGGCTTTTCTTTTTCTTTTTAAATGCAGGGTCTCAGTCTAGCCCGGGTTGACCTGAAACTCACTATGTAGCCCAGGCTGGCTTTGAACTCATGGTGATCCTCCTACCTTAGCCTGCCAAGTGCTGGGATTAAAGGTATGCACCACCACAGCTGGCTAACATAGAGTTGTTCTAGGTAGCCCAGGCTGGGATTATGATTGTGAACCACCACTACGCTTGGCTTTTCTTTCTTTCTTTCTTTCTTTTTTTTGCTTTTTTTTTCTGTTATGACAGAACATTTTAAGTTGTATTAACTGAAAATACCCAGACTGGGGCCTTCACATGGGGCTGGGGACAACTTTGGGAGCCTGGGCCTCGCTTTTTGGTTGGCCTAGCTGGTAACTCTTGGTGACCTAACGGGCACTTCCCCAAGCTTGGGGTAGGCGATGGAATCTGAGTTTATGGCTAGGACCCTTTGGGATCTTGGGCTTGACCTGTCTAGGCCTTCTGAGGGCCTCAGCGCCAGCACTCTGGTCCCTCGCATTGTCTGCCTACATCTTCAGGCCTTCCTGCTTCTTGGTGAATCACAGGTTCCTAGGGAACTTGGGGCCAACCCCTTCAGAGATTTAGGTCTCTGTGATCCATACTTTTTTTTTTTTTTTTGGCAGTGTAGTCCACCTGACATACTTTTTAAAAAAAATTATTTATTTATTAGCCGGGCATGGTGGTGCATGCCTTTAATCCCAGCACTAGGGAGGCAGAGGTAGGAAGATCACCATGAGTTCAAAGCCATCCTGAGACTACATAGTGAATCCCAGGTTAGCCTGAGCTAGAGTGAAACCCTACCTTGAAAAACCAAAAAAAAAATAAGTAAATAAGTAAATAAATAAATAAATAAATACACACACACACACACACACACACACACACACACACACTAGAGAGAGAGACAGAGAGAGAGATAAGCAGAGAGAAAGACAAAGAGAATGGGTGCCAGGACCTCTAGCCTAGACACTGCAAACGAACTCCAGATGCATGCACCACCTTGTGCATATGGCTTTACATAGGCACTGGGGAATCAAACCTGGGTCCTTTGGCTTTGCAGGCAAGTGCCCTAAACGCTATGCCATCTCTCCAGCCCTGGACTTCTTGATATGCCTTTGTGGGGACGGGCCGTGCGTGGTGTAGTTCCTGGAAATGACTTATGTCTGAGCAAAGTGACAGAGACCAGGAGAAGAAAAGGCCATTTAATCTCAATTAAAATAAAATTACTGACAATAAACCATGATACTCCCCCCTCCCTCTTACTTTCTCCTTCACAACTCCACTTTCCATCATATCCCCTCCCCCACTCCGTCAGTCTCTTATTTTGCTGTCATAATTTTATTTATTTATTTATTTTGGCACCAAACCCGGGAATGAACTTTTATTTAATTTTTGGCTTTTCAAGATAGGGTCTCACTCTGGCCCAGGCTGACCTGGAAGTCACTATGGAGTCTCAGGGTGGCCTCGAACTCACGGCGATCCTCCTACCTCTGCCTCCCAAGTGCTGGGATTAAAGGTGTGTGCCACCACGCCCGGCTCTTTTATTTAATTTTTAAGAATTTTTTTTTTAATTTATATGCAAGAGGGAAGAGAGTGTGGAGAGAGAGAGAGAGATAGCGAATAAGAATGGGTGGCCTGCCAGGCTTTTTTTTTTTTTTTTTTCCCTACTGCAAAGGAATTTCAGATCCCTGTGCCGCTTTGCCGCTTTGCCGCTTTACCTGGTTACTGGTGAAGCAAGCGAGGGGAACTAACTCCCCCAACCCCACCCACCACTCCCAACCCGCACCCCTGTCCCCCACCCCTCACCTATGCTGATATGCACTGGAAAAGAGGAACCCTTCAGGCCAGGTCACAGGACACAAAAGAAGAGAAGAGGAAGAAGTTGAGCCCCGCGGATAACCTCCATCAAAGGAGGTTCAGTCATCCAATCAGGGTGAGCCTCCTCTTGTGGGGGCGGGGCTCAGGTTTGCAAGCAGAGACCTGATTGGTTCAGGCTCAAAGGCGAGGTCTGATTGGCTCGTGGACTCAGGCGGCTGACCCCGGGAGGCTCCTGCAGGCCACGTCCCTGGAGGCCATCTTGGAGAGACAGGATCAGACCCAAGTTTCGGTTTTGCCAAGGTGGACAGAATGACATGCCTTTGTTCCCTCTTTGGGATTCTGTCGCTAACCAGCTTCCTGAAAGAAGCTAGCTTTCTCCTGTTTCTCTTTCACTGAGGAATGGAGCCTGGGTTTAAGCCCTGAGAGCCATCACTGTCACCCAAATTTTATTCAATTTTGAGACAAGGACTCATTTAAGTTATCGAGGCCGGTCTTGAACTTTCACTCCTCCTGCCTTGGCCTCCCTGCTGGCTGGCTGGCAGGCCTTCACTACCATGTCCATGTTAATACTAAATATTAACATGTTTTATTTGGGGGGACTGGAGAGAGGGCTCAGCAGTTAAAAGGTCTTGCTTTGCAAAGCCTGAAGGCTAGGGTTCGACTCAGTACCCACGTAAAACCAGATGCGCAAATTGGCACATGGGTCTGGAGTTTGCAGTGGCAGGAGGACCTGGCCACCCATTCACTCTGCTTGCAAATAAACAAAATATTTAAAAAGTTTTTCATTATGGGTTTGAAATTTTCCAAATGACTAACAAAATTTCTAACAAGAGAAACTTAAGACTTGTAAGCCAAAATAAACCTTTTTTCCCCATTAAGAAAGAAAGAAAGAAAGAAAGAAAGAGGGCAAATTAAAATAAGCCAGGCATGGTGGTGCACACCTTTAATCCCAACGCGCTCGGGACGCAGAGGTAGGAGGATGGCCAGGAATTCGAGGCTACCCTGAGACTACAGAGTGAATTCCAAGTCAGCCTGGGCCAGAGTGAGACCCTACCTCAAAAAACGAACGAACAAACGAATGAAAGAAAGAACAAATTAAAATGGCAGGATTGAATTGAGGTCTCAGAAGCAATGGCAGACCTTAAATTATCTGGATTTCAAACCCATGACTGAGACCTCTCAGGGGCATTCTTGCATGCCCAGAGCCTTTGAGTTTACCTTTAGTTCTGGGTCTCAGTATCTGAAACTTCTGGGGTCCCAGGGACAGACCCATTGATCTATCCCCATTAGGACATTGTTAGCATTTTAAGAAAAAGACTCAAAAATGGACCTCTGGGAGGGACCAGCAATGCCGCTTTTTAGGGGATTAAAGTTTGCCCACTGTTTGACATTATTTTAGAACTCAAATTATTTATTCTATCACAAATTAAACTGTTTAGGGAAAAACATTTTAGCCTATTGTACATACAGTAGGCACAACTTTGGAATCCCAGGCTTGGCTTCAAATTCTGGACCTTGATATAGAAGCTTCTCTGGGTCCCCCTTTTCCCTTCCTTCCTTTGCTGGTTTTATTTATTCAGAACTTTAATATATGAACATACAGCAATTCAGTCATGCTCCTGTCTGTCCCCCCCCCCCTTTTCCCTCTCTCTTCTGCTCCCCATCCCCTGAGAACCCTCTTTCTTCGAGGTAATTCCTGTTTTGTTGTCTAGTTCCTTCTGTCCCTCTCTGTCCTCCATGTCAAAATGTTGGTGGGCTCAGAACCATATTGGCGTTGTGGGGGTGTCATATTGGCGTTGTGGGGGCAAGAGCACGCCAGTCAGTTCATATCTTGGATTTTTCTTTCTTTTTTATCTGGTTTTTCAAGGTAGGGTTTTGCTCTGGCCCAGGCTGACCTGGAATTCACTATGTAGTCTCAGGGTGGCCTTGAACACACAATGATCTTCCTACCTCTGCCTCCCTCGGGCTGGGATTAAAGGCGTGTACTACCACGACCGGCTTTTACTTGTTTTTTTTTTTTTTTTTAAGACAGGATTTTATGTGACCCATCCTGACCTCAAACTTGATATGTAGCTAAGGCTGGCCCTGAACTTTTGCTCTTCCTGTCTCTACCTCCAAAGTGCTGGGATTAGAAGCCTGCACCACCATGTGGTTTGGTTTTACTTTTTGATTTTTTTTGATGTAGGGTCTCGCTGTAGCCCAGACTGACCTGGAATTCACTCTGTAGTCCCAGGCTGACCGCAAACTCACAGCGATCTTCCTACCTCAGCCTCCTAAGTGCTGAGGGATTAAAGGCATGTGCCACCATACCCGGCTGGTTTTGCTTTTTTTTGAGACAGACTTTTGCTCTGTGTAGCCTAGGCTGGTCTGGAATTTACTATGTAGCACGGGTTGTTAACCAAGTTTAACATGCTCAGCTGCATTTTGAATGCTTAGACCTCCAAAGATGATATTTGTTGTGTTCGGTAAGAATTCCCAAGTAATGGGCTGGAAGGATGGCTTAGCGGTTAAGGCACTTGCTGCAAGGGCCAAAGGATCCAAGTTCCGTTCCCCAGGAGCCACGTAAGCCAGACATACAAGGTGGCCCATGTACCTGGAATTCGTTTGCAGTGGCTAGAGGCCTTGGTGTGTCCATTCTCTCTCTCTCAAATAAATAAATAAAAATAATTCTCAAGAAAATGTTCCAATTCCTCTAGGTTTCCATGTGGCTGTTGACATAAAACAAAGCTATTTAGGGGAAGGAATCCCATTTGGAATTTGCTGTGAGTTACAGTAAGGGCCAGGTCGGTGAGACAAGGTCACCCTTTGGTATAAAGTGCAAGAGGAAAGAAAATGAAGCATTGGGTCTGAGGATGTCTAAAGTGGGTGCAAAGGAGCTTGTGAGGCCGTGCGTGCATGTAACCCTAGCACTCAAGGAGTAGGGCAGCTGAGACAGGCTTGTTCTGAGTTCAAGGCCAGTCTGGACTACATAAGACCCTGTTATTCTTTGGTTTTTTTTTTCTTTGTTCTTTTTAAAAATGTCTTTCTCTCTTCTCTCTCTCTCTCTCTCTCTCTCTCTCTCTCTCTCTCTCTGTGTGTGTGTGTGTGTGTGTGTGTGTATTTTGTTTCGTTTTGCGTCCCAGGCTAACCTGGAATTCACTATGTACTCCTAGGGGGACCTGAAACTCACAGTGATCCTCCTAACTCTGCCTCTCAAGTGCTGGGATTAAAGGCGTGCACCCTCATGTCCAGCTTTTGAAATATATTTTTATTTATTAATTTGTAAGCAGAGAGGGAGAAGCAGAGAGAGAGAGAGAGAGAAAGAGAGGGTGAGAATGAGTATGGGCACACCAGGGCCTCCTGCCACGGCAAACAAACTCCGGACACGTGTCACTTTGTGTATCTGGTTGTATGTGGGTACTGGGGAATCGAACCTGCGAGCTGGCAGGGTTGTTGCCAGCAACTACCATTGTCCGCTGAGCCATCTCCCCAGCCAAGACCCTGTCGTTCTTAATTTCTCAGATACAAATTCAAGTGTTCCCAGCCTCCAAAATAAGGGGTTGCGGGGGGGGGGGCGCTGTGATGGTGTTGGTGGTAGTGGAATGGCTAAATCAAGGTGAGGGTGAAGATTATGACTCACAGCCTGGCAGTAGAGGGGTCCGAGATGGAGAAAACGATCCCTCGGTCACCTCCCACGGTGGAATTTACACACCTGCTAGCCATGTGCAGCTTGGGATCTCGAATTTTCCTTGCTCAGTGTCTTCGTTTCAACACTTCCTTGGCAGAAGGCTGGGAGGCCAGGGTGTATGGATCCAACCTGAAAAGTGGGAGACACCCCTCTTCTGTTCCCAGTTTGGGTCCTGTGGCAGTGAGCACTCCTTCCCTGCCATGCATGCTCACATGCAGGTAGGACCACCTTTCAGCTGTCCGGGGGGCTTTCCACTCATGTAGGAAAGCTACTCTTTGGGAAGTACTAAACTCATTGCAGTCAACACTTTAAGTCCACTATAGCCAGAAATCTTGGGATTCTTTTTTTAATTAATCTCCCTGCCCCCTTCAACCTTGTCTTTTCTTCAAACATTTCAAGCCTACAATAAAGGTTAAAAAAAAAATAGGCATCTCCTTTTTTCCCCCCAGGTTCTTTGGTGCGACTCCTATTCTGCCATCTTAACCTCTCTCTGAACTTGAAATAAGAATTTTTTTCTTTTTTTGAGGTAGTGTCTCACCCTAGCCCAGGCTGACCTGGAATTCATGATGTAGACTCAGGGTGGCTTTGAACTCACTGAGATCCTCCAACCTCAGCCTCCTGAGTGCTGGGATTAAAGGCGTGCACCGCTATGCTTGGCAAAATTTTGTTATTATTTATTTGTAAGCAGAGAAAGGGAGGGAGGGAGGGGGATGAAGGGAGAGAAAAGAATGGACATGCCAGGGCCTCTTGCCACTGCAAACAAACTCCAGATACATGCACCACTTTGTGCATCTGGGTACTGTGGACTCAAAACCCGGGCCAGCAGGCTTTGCACGCAAGCACTTTTAACCACTGACCTATTTCTCCAGCCCCTGATGTGGTTTTGTTTGAAACAGAGTCATGCTATGTACCTCATGCCGGCCTCCAACACTTAGTCCTCCTGTCTCAGTCTTCTGTGTACTGGGGTTACCCTGCATCATCTACCACACCACTGATGTTTCCTTTTTGTTTGTTTGTTTTGTTTTGATTTGTTTTATTTTCCGAGGTAGGGTCTCCCCCTAGCTCAGGCTGACCTAGAATTCACTATGTAGTCTCAGGGTGGCCTCGAACTCACGGTGATCTTTTCACCTCTGCTTCCCACGTGCTGGGACTAAAGGCGTGCGGCACCATGCTCGGCACTACCATGCTGGGTACTGATGTTTCTTTGGTACCCACTGTGTGCTGGCCCGTGTGACAGCCTTTGCTTCCACAAGAAAAGGAGCCTCAGTTTCTGAGCTCCTCGTAGCTCATGGAAAAAAGAGAACATAAATCACTAAAATATACTATGACCTGAAAGTATCTTAAAATATATTTTTATTTATTTATTTGCAAGCCAAGAGACAGACAGAGATTGGGCACGCCAGGGCCTCCAGCCACTGCAAATGAACTCCAGATTCACGTGCCACTTTGTGTATCTGGCTTTACCTGGGTATTAGGGAATCGAACTGGAGTCATCAGGCACGTGCCTTAGCCGCTGAGCCATCTCTCCCACCTCTGATAGTATTTCCTTAGTGACAGAATAAGGAATTGTGGGAGCAGATGGAAAGGAGCCATCTTCCAACGGGATGATGCCAGTCCAAGGAAGCAGATTTTGAAGGGAGAACGGAGCGGGTGAAAGCAGGATTTGAGGAAGCCTGGTAGGTTTGGGAAATGACGACTTAGGAGGAAGGGATTCAGAAAGTTCAACCCTGTTCCCCATGGGCTCCAGAGGCCTGGCATTCAGCGGGACCGTTGTGGCTCTGAGTTGGGAAGCAGACATGTCACCAGGGCAGGATTCATACCTAGGGACAGTGTCTCTGGTTCCAGGGCGGCTGACTGGAAATCTTCAATGAACTTCATAGAGGGTTTGCCTATGTCCCTTTGGGAAAGAGAAGTTGAAATGGGAGGAAAACATTGAAAAGATCGCAGGACTTGGGCTGGAGAAATGGCTCAGTGGTTCAGGCACTTGCCTGCAAAGCCTAAAGATGCAGGTTTGAGTCCCCAGTACCCACGTAAAGCAAGATGCACGAGATTGCGCCTGCATTTGGAGTTCATTTGTAGTGGCTAGAGGCCCTGGAACACCATTCGGTTTTTTCTCTGCTCCACCACCTCTTTCTAATAAATAAATAAATAAATAAATAATTTGGGCAGGATGTCACTGCCTCTCTCCCATAGTGCACTTGGGGGACTAAATCCTCTCGTATATAGCCATAGTTGCTTTCACTTCTGCAAGAACCACTCAGAGGGACGAAACACCTTGACCTCTGTTACCTGTCCTCAGATATCTAAACGTTATAATCTCCCTATAGAAAGGGGCTGGTTTGGCCAGCTGCATTTGTTTAAATGCGCTGGAGGCCTTTTCTGGGAGTCCTTCAGATAAGAAGGACTGAGAGAGTTTCACTGTAGGAGGGGCTGTGTGTCCCCTCAGGAAGGAATTTACCCTTCACAGATCTGGTTAGGTGTGACCCTTTCTTCTTCTTTTTTTTTTTTGGGGGGGGGGTTCCCAAGGTAGGGTCTCACTCTAGTCCAGGCTGACCTGGAAGTCAAACTCAAGGTGATCCTCCTACCTCTGCCTCCCAGTGCTGGGATTAAAGGCGTGTGCCACCACGCCTGGCAGGTGTGACCCTTTCTTTACCTCAAGCTGACAGGGAAGAGGGGAGTGTCACTTCTGGTCTGTCAGTGGATAAGCATTTGCTGGGCAGAGCAAAGCAGAGCAGAATGGGTTGGACTGGTCAGTTGGCCTGCTCCACGCCTACCGGGAAGGAAGGGCTGTTTAGAATCAGAATGCTCTTTTAGCATTAGAAAACCCTCTCAAATCCAGAAGTTTCTGTTCCACATCAGGTACTTAGGGCTTTACCTACCTTAAGACATGCTAACATGTAACACGTAGCTTGTTCCCTCACCTTTTGTTTTCTGACTCTGACACACATCAGTAAGTATCACATAAAGATTGACATTCACCTTTATGTAAAATTGAAGAAAAACAACATAGATTGACTCTATTACTTCCACACTTCTGTGGCTAGCAGTATATTCAGACATCATTGGATATTTCCTAGAAGGTTGTGGATAAAGAATTAAATCGCTGGGCTGGAGAGATGGCTCGGCAGTGAAGGAGCTTGTCTGCAATGCCTGACCACCCTGGTTCAATTCCCCAGTGCCCGTGTAAAACCAGAGACACGGTGGAGTTCTTTTGCAGTGACTGGAGGCTCTGGTGTGCCCATTCGCTCACTGTGTATATCCCTCTTCTATGTCTCTGTTTGCAAATTAAAATAATAATAATAAAACTTAAAAAATATTTTAAGCCAAATATGGTAGCACTCCCCTTTAATCCCAGCACTTGGGAAGCAGAGGTAGGAGGAGGAGTTCAAAGTCAGCCTGAGACTACATAGTGAAATCCAGGTCAGCCTGGGCTAGAGTGAGAAAACAAAAACAAAAACAAACAAACAAACAACAAAACAGAATTAAATTGTTGACTTTTTAAAAATACTAGTTCTGTAGGAAATATGGGTATTTAAATCTGAATGATTTTGCTAAACTGGTGGGAGTCCACACCTGTAGTCCCAGTCTTTTTTTTTTTTTTTTTTTTTTTTGGTTTTTCGAGGTAGGGTTTCACTCTAGCCCAGGCTGACCTGGAATTCACTATGGAGTCTCAGGGTGGCCTTGAACTCATGGTGATCCTCCTACCTCTGCCTCCCGAGTGCTGGGATTAAAGGCGTGCGCCACCACGCCCGGCTGTCCCAGTCTTTTTGGCAAGGAGGCTGAGGCGGGAAGACCGTAAATATGAGAAGAGTTTGGATTACAAAATGAGACCCAGTCTCAAAAACCCAAAGAAGGGCTGGAGAGATGGCTTAGCGGTTAAGCGCTTGCCTGTGAAGCCTAAGGACCCCGGTTCGAGGCTCAATTCCCCAGGACCCATGTTAGCCAGATGCACAAGGGGGCCACGCATCTGGAGTTCGTTTACAGAGGCTGGAAGCTCCGGCGCGCCCATTCTCTCTCTCTCTCCCTCCTTCTCTCTGTCTCTCTCAAATAAATAAACAAACAACAACAACAACAACAAAAAAAAAAACCCAAAGCAAACAAATGAGGAAATAAACTATAAGATAATGAAAACATTTGAATGATTTTCAGTTGTGTGCAGTAACCTGCTCCTATAGTCCCAGCACTTGGAAGGCAGTGGTACAAGGATTGCTTGCTTGAGCTCACGAGTTCAAATCCAGATCAGCCTGGGCAACATAGGTAGACCCAAATGAACAAAACAACAAAACAAAACAAAAGCAGATTCCTGAGTTTCAGCCTAGGTCTACTCAGTCAATCAGTATGTCTGAGATGGAGTAGATTTAGACTCTCAAAAACAATATATGAAAATATGACATCTTAAAAGTATGACGTCTTTAAAAAATATGACGTCTTCCTTTTCCAAGCAACATAAAATCTTATAAATGCAAGGCACAAGGAAAGATAGAAAGTGGCTGGGGATGGGACTAGAGGGATAGCTCAGTGGTTAAGGCATCAGATTTCCCCTTGCCAAGCTGACCCAAGCAGCATCTAGAGAGGGAGGACTGATGATGGTCTCACTCTGGCCCAGTCTGACCTGGAATTCACTATGCGGTCTCGCGGTGGCCTCAAACTCATGGTGATCCTCCTACCTCTGCCTCCCGAGCACTGGGATTAAAGGCATGTGCCATCACGCCCGGCTTAAAACCAGACTCATTTTGAACACCGCGTACTTCTGTAACAATTCATCTGACTATTGTTTTGTTTTAAGTCATTTGTGTTCACAATGTTTGTCCCCAGTTCCGGCACAAAGTTGGCAGTGGATAAATATTTGCTGAGTAACCTACTGATCCACCACCAGCTAGACCAACTTCATACCAAAGACATGGGCTCAGCCTGGGCTTTTCCTGAATTCCTGGAATTGTTTTTCTTAGTTCAAAATGTACCCCATGTTCATCACAGAAACTTATAAAACAGTAAATCTGAACTGGGGGTGTGGAATTGCTCAGCCTGTGTGAGGCTTATGGTTCCATCTCTACTATCCCTTAAAAGCAAGACAAACAGCATAAAAATTGCACAGGGGCTTGGGAGATTGCTCAGTGGTTAAGGGTATTTGCTTGCAAAGCCTGCCCACTCAGGTTCAACTCCCCAGCCACCTATGTAAAGCCAGGCAGGTATTCACTTGCAACAGCAAGAGATCCTGGCGATGCAGGCCTTTAATCCCAGCACTTGGGAGGCAGAGGTAGGAGAATCACCATTAGTTCGAGGCCACCCCAAGACTACATAGTGAATTCCAGGTCAGCCTGGGCTAGAGTGAAACCCTACCTTGAAAAACCAAAATAAATAAATAAAAATAAAAATAAACAAAAGGCTTTTTTTCCCCAGAAAATTACACAAACAAAAGGAAAAGGTAGTGCCAAGCATGTGGGTGTACATCTATGAATCTAGAAGTTGGGAGGCTGAGGCGGTAAGATCAGGAATTAGAGGCCAGCCTGGGTTAACCTGTCTCAAAGAACATCAAAACAAAACCAAAAAAGCAAAGAAGAGAAGGGCTCAGCGGCTAAGGTATTTGCCTGTAAACCCTAATTACCCAATTTTGATTCCCCAGTACCCACATAAAGGCAGATGCACAGGGGTGCACACATCTGTAGTTCATTTGCAGCAGCTAGAGGCCCTGGCAACCCATTCTCTCGATCTGTCTCTCTTCTATCTCTCTCTGCGATTACAAATAAATTAATAAAAATGAAAGTCAGAAATTTTTTAAAAAGAAGAGAAAACATAGCTCTCCATATCGTAGTAGCCCTATCTTTAATCACAGAAATGGGTACGCCAGGAATCGTTCTCACTCAGTAAATATTCTCTAAAAACTTGCTTTTATGCCAAGTATATGCCTGTAATCCCAGCACTCCAGGGATCAGTAGGATCAGGAGTTCAAGGTCATCCTTAGCTACTTAGTAAATCTAGCTTAGGTTACAGGAGACTCTGACAAGGAAAAGGGAAGGAAGGAAGGAAGAAAGGGAAGGGAAGAAGGAAAAAGAAAGGAGGGAGGGAAGGACAAGACTGGCCTTGAACTTGCAATGCACTGTCCTCCTTCCTCTGCTTCTCAAGTTCTAGGACCACAGTGTGAACCACCATGGTGGGCATTGCAAACCTGGTTATTATCTTTACAATTGATGTCATGTAAATGAGTGAACCTTATAACCACTTTTAGCTAAAGAGAATAGAAAACTCAGCGAAGATCAGAGCGAAACTACTCGAATTAATGGGACCGTGGTTGAAAAACCATACTGAGCGCACGTGTTTTGTATATGTCTCTAGATGGTCCCATAACTAACCTGGAATGGTTGACTAAAGACAGGCCATTAACAAGAAACTCTGCTGGGTGTAGTGGCACACGCTTTTAATCCCAGCACTCGGGAGGCAGAGGTAGGAGGCTCACCCTGAGTTCAAGGCCACCCTGAGACTACATAGTGAATTCCAGGTCAACCTGGGCTAGAGTGAGACCCTACCTTGAAAAACCAAAACCAAACCAAAACAAGCAAAAAAAAAAAAAACAAAAACAAAAAACAAAAAAAAAAAAAAAACTGCTTTCAAAGGGGACAAAGAAGGAATTGATTTCTAGGGTTCTTATGTTTCCTTTCAGCAAGTTCCCCCCCCCCCCAAGGTAGGGTCTCACTCTAGCTCAGGCTGACATGGAATTCACTATGGAGTCTCAGGATGGCCTCGAACTCACAGCGATCCTCCTACCTCTGCCTCCCAGGTGCTGGTATTAAAGGCGTGCGCCACCACGCCCAGTTCAAAGACATTTTTAAAAAAGAAATAAATGACAAATAATTCCATGTTACACTCATAATTGTAGTCCATCACAGCCAAGTTTACCTATGGGTGCAACAGCGACTGCCTACACAGTGAGAATTAAGTACATTAAGAGACATTCTCATCAAACTCTTTCCCAGTAGACATCCGGAATCTGGAATTCCCAACAAACACTCCTTTGAATGCCACTGGTCACTGTGCTACAGACCTGTCCACTGAAGAGAGAGAATGTCACCTCTGACGGGCTGGTCATTAGCCCGCTGGCTCCTGGCACCACACCAGCTTACATCAGCTGATGGTTTCGTGTTTGGGGATAGGTGCTGGCAGAAGGGAAGAAGCGAGGTCATGCCATGGGAGTCCCGGTGGTTACACAGCACAGAGTATGTGAGCAGGGGGCCACTGAACATTGTTCTGGCTCATCCACATGGCTGTAAGGGTTTCCCTGGAAACCAAGAAGCAGTTACCTTCTTGTTGCTGCCATAAAGCACCCAACCGTGGGAGGAGCTCCTGGGAGGAAAATTGGTTATTTTTGGCTCAGCGTCCCGAGGGGAATCTGCATGATGAGAGGGGAAAGACGGTACAACAGAGGCAGGACATGGTCTCCTTGCCAAGCAGGTGGCTGAACTCTAGCAAAAGGAAGCTGGCTATTATAACGGCCTTGAGCCCGCCCTCAACAACACACCTCCTCTAGCAAGCCTCCACCTCCCCAATTGCCATCAGCTGGGGACCAAGCATTCAGAAAGCATGAGTTTATGGGGGACATCTGATTCAAACCACACTACACCAACAAACCTAATCCTCCCACAATCCTTTGTTTTCCTTTTATTTTGTCTTTTTTTCCCTTTCTCTATTCTTTCTCTTCTTTTCCTTCTCCTTCTCTTCTTCTTCTTCTTATTTTTTTTTTAAGACAGGATCTTGCTATGCTGGCACAGAATTTATTATGTAGATAAGACTGGCCTCAATCTTTTTGTTTTTTAACCATTCTTAACTGTCCGATTTTTTTCTTTTATTTATTTATTTATTTTATTAACAACTTCCATGATTATAAAAAATACCCCATAGTTATACCCTCCCTTCCCCCCACTTACCCCTTTGAAATTCCATTCTCCATCATACCCCCTCCCCATCTCAATCAGTCTCTCTTTTACTTTTGATGTCTTGATCTTTTCCTCCTATTATCATGGTCTTATGCAGGTAGTGTCAGACACTGTGAGGCCATGGATATCCAGACCATTTAGTGTCTGGAGGGAGCATGTTGTATGGAGTCCTGCTCTTCCTTTGGCTCTTACATTCTTTCCGTCACCTCTTCCGCATTAGACCCTGAGCTTGGAAGGTGTGATAGAGATATTACAGTATTGAGGACTCTGGTCACTTCTTTCCAGCACCATGATACCTTCTGAGTCGTCCCAAGGTCACTGCCATCTGAAAAGAGAAGATTCTCTACCAAAAGTGAGAGTAGCATTAATATAAGGGTATGAACATTAACAGAAGTGCTTACTGGGCAGTTTGATGAGCATAGCATATACATTTAGCCAAACAACAGCAGACGTTACACCCCTAGGGCTCATGACTACCCCTGTTTTAAGTTTTCAGTATGAGGGATGTATTCCCTCCCATGGAGTGGGCCTCCAGTCCAATTAGAGGGCAGTTGGTTTCCCCCATAACAGACATGCCACTATTGCACCCGTTGGCTCATTTGGCCTGGCTGGCCAAATATAAGACTTGCAGTGTCCACTGTTGAGTATCTTCACTGGTGATTTCTCTTTCTCCCATTGAACTGCATGCAGAATGGCTTCTTCCAGCTTTCTGTCAGCTGGTCTACATGGAGGAGGTTATCAGCTCAGTTCCAGCAGGATTTCTCAGTGGCCTTGCAGCCCAAGTATGTGGACTCTTCAGCAATAGGGTCTTATCATCTGTTCCTAGTGGGAAACACAGGGCCTCGGCAATGGCCTATAATGTTTTGGGGGCACCAGGGACCTCCCTGGCCAACAACTCACTGGAAGATATCCCATCCCTGGCACTGAAAATTTTCTAGCTACAATCTGTGGCTCCTGAGTGTTCCATTGTCTCAATCTTATATTAATCCTTTTTTGTTTGTTTGTTTGTTTGTTTGAGGTAGGGTCTTGCTTTAGCCCAGGCTGACCTGGAATTCACTATGTAGTCTCAGGGTGGCCACGAACTCTCAGGTGATCCTTCTACCCCTGCCTCCTGCTGTGCTGGGATTAGAGGCGTGCATCACCATGCCTTGCTTTTAAAAAATAATAATAAATATTATTTATTTATTTACAAGCAGAGAGAGAGAAGAGATACAGAGAGAATGGTCACGCCAGGTCCTCCAGCTGTCACAAACAGACTCCAGATGTATGCATCACTTTGTGCATCCAGTTTTATGTGGGTACTGGGGAGCTGAATCTGGATCATTAGGCTTTGCCTTAACCACTGAGCCATCTCTCCAACCCCTATATTGATCCGCTTGCCTCAGTCTACCGAATGTTGGGATTATAGGTAAGTGCCACTCCCCGATCTCATTCTCTTTCTTCTCTCCCCCTCCCCCATTTTGAGATAGTGTCTCATGTAGCCCAGGCTGGCCTCAAACCCACTATGCAGCCAAGGTTGGCCTTCAACTCCTGATCCTCCTGCCTCTGTCTCCTGAGTGTTGGGATTCCACACTTGTGCCATCACTCTCAGATTTCCACAGCATGCTTTATTTTGGTTTTGTTTTTTCAAGGTAGGGTCTCGCTCTAGCTCAGGCTGACCTGGAATTCACTATGTAGTGAAATAGTGAAAATCACAAACTCAAGGCGATCTTCCTACGTCTGCCTCCCGAGTGCTGGGATTAAAGGCGTGCACCACCTATGCCTGGCTACAGCATGCTTTTTAAAAAAAAATATTTTATTTTTATTTGTTTATTTGAGAGAGAGAGAGAATGGATGCGCTAGGGCCTTCAGCCACTGAAAAAGAACTTCAGATGCATGTGCCACCTTATGAGTCCAGCTTTTACATGGGTACTAGTGAATTGAACAGGCAAGCACCTTAACTACTCGGCCATCACTCCACAACATTCTGGTAAGGCTCTCTTCCTTTCTTTCTGTATGAGCATGTGTTTGAACAGTTTCCTCAGCAGGTCTTGTTCCCATGTATTTGTGGGGGAGGGGGCCTGGCAGGAGAGAAGGACGATCACTGTGGATGACGAGTGGTCTTCCTTCAGGTCACCAGTTCTCACAGGACACACTTCCCCTACAAGGAGAAGACATCTGGACTACTCTGCTCAGAACAATGGAGATCATAAGCAATAGTGTTCCTATTGCCGTTGGACTTGAACGAGCCCTGTAGAGTGACCCTTGTTGCTCTTATTCTTTTTTTCCCTTTATGGTGTGACCTTACCCTTGTTTGCTTTTAGTAGGTACGGGGTCACAAGTTCCGTTCCTTTATGTTATATCTAATGGCAAAAGGAAACTGCTCTTCAGACTGAAATCTATCTCTTTTTTTTTTTAATTTTTTTTATCTTTATTTATTTGAGAGCGACAGACAGAGAGAGAAAGAGGCAGAGAGAGAGAGAGGAGAGAGGGAGGGAGAGAATGGGCACGCCAGGGCCTCCAGCCACTGCAAACGAACTCCAGACGCGTGCGCCCCCCTGTGCATCTGGGTCCTGGGGAATGGAGCCTTGAACCGGGGTCCTTAGGCTTCACAGGCAAGTGCTTAACCGCTATGCCATCTCTCCAGCCCTCTATCTCCCTTTTTTTTTTTTTTTTTTTTTTTGGTTTTTCAAGGTAGGGTCTCACTCTAGCCCAGGCTGACCTGGAATTCACTATGGAGTCTCAGGGTGGCCTTGAACTCACAGTGATTCTCTTAATCTATCTCTATCTATCTCAATCTATCTCTTAATATTAAGATACTGAAAACAAAAGAGGACAGGTGTCCCATAAAGGAAACGGAAGTTGCCTCTATGTTTCACACACACACACTGCTTTCCTTTCTTCTTTCCTTTCCCTGTCTTCACTCTTTTTCTTTCTGTCTGTCTCCCTCCCTCCTTTCTTCTCTCCTGTTTTCTTTCTTTCTTTCTTTCTTTCTTCCTTCCTTCCTTCCTTCCTTCCTTCCTTCCTTCCTTCCTTTCTTCCTTTCTTTCTTTCCTTCCTTCTTTCTTTTTTTTTTCTGATGTAGAGTTTCACTCTAGCCCAGGCTGACCTGGAATTCACTACGTAGTCTCAGGGAGGCCTTGAACTCACAGAGATCCTCCTACCTCTGCCTCCCAAGTGCTCAGATTAAAAGTGTGTGCCACTACGCCCGGCTTCCTTCCTTCCTTCCTTCCTTCCTTCCTTCCTTCCTTCCTTCCTTCCTTCCTTTTTCTCTGTTTCTCTTCCTTTACTCCCTCCTTTCCTTCTTTCCTTTGCAATAGGACCTTAATATATAGTTTGTTTTGTTTTTTATTTTTCAGGGTAGGGTCTCACTCCAGTCTAGGCTGACCTGGAATTCACTATGTTACTATGTAGTCTCAGTCTGGCCTCAAACTCACAGTGATCTTCCTACCTCTGCTTCCCGAGTGCTGGGATTAAAGACTTGAGCCACCACACCCAGTTTAATACATGTTTTTTAAAATATTTATTTATTTATTTGCAAGCATAGAGAGATAGAGAGAAGAGAGGCAGACAGAGAAAGAGAATGGGTGTACCAGGGCCTGTAGCCACTGCAAATGAACTCCAGATGCATGTGCCCCTTGTGCATCTGGCTTACGTGGGTCCTAGGGAATCAAACCTGTGTCCTTTGGCTTCACAGACAAATGCCTTAACCGCTAAGACATCTCTCCAGCCCCAATACGTAGTTTTAACTGGCCTGGAATTCACTACTTAAACCAGGTTGTCCTTGAAATGAGTGCTGGGATTACAGGTGTTTGCTATTTTTATTAAATGTTTTTTAGCATTTAATACATTATTACTGCTTGGCTGATAGTGATAGGCTAATAGTGAGACCAAGGATCAAATAAATAATCTTGGAGGGTCATAGCAACTCATGCTTTTGATCTCAGCACTTGGAAGGCTGAGATAGGAGGGGCATCCTGGGAGTTCAAGGTCAGCGTGGGATAGATAGTGAGTTCCAGGTCAGCTTGGACTGGAGTGAGACCCTGAGTCAAAACAACAAAAACAATGGGCTGGAGAAGATGGCTTAGTGGTTAAGGCGCCCCCTTGTGCATCTGGCTAACGTGGGTCCTGGGGAATCGAGCCTCGAACCGGGGTCCTTAGGGTTCACAGGCAAGCACTTAACTGCTAAGCCATCACTCCAGCCCACCCCCCCTTTTTTTAATACAGAGTCTTAGTCTGTAGTCCAGCCCAGTCAGGAACTTGCTATGTAGCCAGTATAGACTTGAATTTGCAGCAGTCTTCCTGCCTCAGCCTCCCAAGAGCTGGGAATATACAGGCATGAGTGACCACATCCGATTAGCAATAATTAATAAAATTTAAAAGGCCTTGTGAAAACATCGCTCTCTGTAGTGTGAAATCGTGTATTGTAGATAACTCTGGAATTCATGCTTTTTTTTTTTTTTCTTGGAGCCTTATCTAAACCCTTCAGCATTATTACGGCTGTTAACTTATCCTCAAGCATTGAGTGACTTCTCTAGGCCTGACACTGTGTCAGCGAGAATGAAAAGCTGAATGAGACGTGATGGGTCATGGGTGCCCCTCAGATCTCACAGACTTGGGCAGTGAATGAACATGGCATCGATGAGCTCGACTGTCGTACTGAGTCTTGCCCCACGTTTGTAACGGATGGCTTGCCTCTTCACCCATAAAACAGAGTGAGGAATGGAGGGGCAATGACCTGGGCTTGAACAGTGACATGAGTCATCCTCTGGCCATACTTGGGACGTCTCCAGGCCTCAGTTTCTTCCTTTGACTCTCCGGATCATAGTAGCACCTATCTCGCAGTGTTGTTATTTAAGAATTACGTTGAGATAAAAGCGTGAAGAGCTCCGGCTTCTGGAAAGCACTTGGGAAATGTTAGCTGTTGTTACCGCCACTGATACCACTATCTCTGAGTATTTGGGGAAACATTTCCATATCTGAAATTATTGGCACATCTGTCATTGTGAGGACAGCTCGTTGGAAGGAAGACAGAATGTTTGCGCTTTTCAATCAGGAAGTCTGACCTCACGCAGTGCCTGAGTGGCTCTGATGCAGCCGTTTGGGTAGCAGCCAGTCTTCAGCGATGGCAAACAGGCGATACGTATTGTCATCTTCATAATTTCCATCTTTGCAGATTCTTTTATTTATTTATTTATTTATTTATTTATTTTATTTTTTCTCCATTTTTATTAATATTTTCCATGATAACAAAAAAAATCCCATGGTATTACCCTCCCCCCTCTCCCCTTTGAAATTCCATTCTCCATCATATCCCCTCCCCATCCTTTTTATTTATTTACTTGAGAGAGGGAGAGAAAGAGAGAGACGGGGGGAGAGAGAATGGATGCACCAGGATATCCAGCCACTGCAAATGAACTCCACATGCATGTGCCACCTTGTGCATCTGGCTTACATGGGTACTGGGGAATCAAACCTGGGTCCTTTGGTTTTGCAGGCAAGTTCCTTAACCACTAAGCTATTTCTCCAGCCCTTGTTTCGTGTTTTGAGTTTTTTTTTTTTTTTTTTTGAGGTAGGGTCTCACTCTATCCTAGGCTGACCTGGAATTCGCTATGTAGTCTCAGGGTGGCCTTGAACTCTTGCCGATCCTCCTACCTCAGCCTCCTGAGTGCTGGGATTAAAGGCATGTACCACCACACCTGGCTGGAATTATATGTTTAAAAAATATTTTTTACTTGCAGGTAGAGAGAGACAGAAAAAGAGAGAGAGGAGAGAGAGTGGGCATGCCAGGGCCTCCTGCCACTGCAAATGCACTCTAGACACACGTGCCACTTTATGAATCTGTCTTTATGTGGGTACTGGGGAACAGAACCTGGCCCAGTAGGTTTTGCAACCAAGTACCTTTAACCACTTAGCCATCTCTCCAGCCTTGTATTCTACCTTGTTTAAGAACTTGAAAAGCTGGGCGTGGTGGCTCATGCCTTTAATCCCAGCACTCTGGAGACAGAGGTAGGAGGATAGCTGTGAGTTTGAGGTCACCCTGAGATTATATAGTGAATTCCACAGGTCAGCCTATGCTAGAATAAGATCCTACTTTGAAAACCAAAAAAAAAAAAAAAAAAAAATATCTCTTGCTACTGCAAACAAACCTAGCCTGTGAATGATTGTACATGGGCACTGGGGAATTAAATCCAAGCTAAGAGGCTTTTCAATCGGGAGCCTTTAACCATTGAGCCACCTCTCCAGCCTTTTGATGCTTTCTTATTGGTAATTTTATTGCCCGAAACAGTGCCCAATCATAAAACAGAAGTACTATCTAGTACTCTCTGGTGCAAGAAGGCTGGGGTGTGCTCTGCTGGGGAAATTCATGTCTCAGCAAAGTTTCAGCCAGGCGTGTGTTAGAGTGGTTTTGGCTAGGTGTTCAATGTCATGAATCAATACTATATATGAAGCAAAGTGTCTACCCAGAAACAAATGTGCAAGGCTGTTGAAAATGCTGCCTTGAGGTTTATAAAGAAACTCAACCTTGCCTAGTTGATTGTTGTGGTGAACATCTTCAATCCCAGTGCAGGAGGATCAGAAGTTCAAAGCCAGCCTCAGCTGCATAGCAAGTCTGAAGCCAGCCTAAGCTACATGGGATCCTGTCTCAAAATAAAAAAACACCTCAAGACAGGGCTGGAGAGATGGCTTAGTGGTTAAGGTGCTTGCCTGCAAAGCCAAAGGACCCATGTTCAAGTCCCCAGGACCCACGTAAGCCAGATGCATAAGGTGGTGCATGTGTCAGGAGTTTGTTTGCAGTGGCTGGAGGCCCTGGCATGCCCATTCTCTCTCTCTCTCTCTCTCTCTCTCTCCCTCCCTCTTTCTCTCAACTAAATAAAAATAACATATATATGTGTATATATATATATATATACATATACGGTATATGTTCAGTATTTATAAACCTCAAATATGCTCAGTATTTACCCATTCAGTTCATGATAAGTTTATAGGACACAACCACCATGAATAACAATGTAACTATAAGAATGTCTGATGAGCCCGGCATGGTGGCACACGCCTTTAATCCCAGCACTCAGGAGGCAGAGGTAGGAGGATCGCTGTGAGTTCGAAGCCACCCTGATACTTCATAGTGAATTCCAGGTCACTCTGAGTTAGAGTGAGGTGTATGATCTAAACAGAGTTGAGCCATATATTCCATGTGGTATTTAAAGTGCTTGTATGAGGTCCATTCTCATTTTGCACTGGATCATTTTGGTTTTTATTGTAAATATTAGGCTGACTTTACATTCAGTTTAGCTGGCTAAATGAAACTGTTTTGACAGTGCAGATTATCTGTGGATTCTTACCCCCCAAAACAGAAATTAGTGTATTCTCAAAGATGATTTGGGCTCTTGTAACCTACACATTTGTAAGGTTTTAATACTTTGACTTTATGGAATCTGACTTCGGTAACAGTGGACAGAAGATCAGGGAGTATCCCACTTTCATATGTTTGCTTCATAAAAGGATGCAGAATGTGTAGATCAGTCTGTTTGTTTAAACCAACATCACCTTATACCTTGGCATAAACTCCCCAAGGATTCAGAGAATGATGCTGGTGAAAGATTAGGCTAGGGCTGGAGAGATGGCTTAGCGGTTAAGCGCTTGCCTGTGAAGCCTAAGGACCCCCGTTCGAGGCTCGATTCCCCAGGACCCACGTTAGCCAGATGCACAAGGGGGCGCACACATCTGGAGTTCGTTTGCAGTGGCTGGTAGCCCTGGCGCGCCCAATCTCTCTCTCTCTCTCTCTGCCTCTTTCTCTGTCTGTCGCTCTCAAATGAATAAATAAAAATAAACCAAAAAAAAAAAAAAAAAAAAGATTAGGCTAGGTATGTAAAAAGTAAGATCTCTATTGAATGATGTCCTTTCAGCCTAGGACTAGTGAAAATCTTCCTTTTCTTTTCTTTTTCTTTTTTTTTTTTTTTTTTTTTTGAGCTGAAGAAAAACCACACTCTTAAGATCATATTTATTGGTGCATGTAAGCCATTATCTTGTCTTACTGAACTGATTAATGCTGTTGATTGTTACCATGTGAAATGTAGTCACTGTTGACCTTGTAAATATCTGCCAGAGAGGAAAAAAGTAGTTTAAGTTATTGTAAATAAAGATGTATAAAATTCAAAAAAAAAAAAAAAAAAGTCTGTGTATCTGTCACTTTCTCACTGCTGTGACAAAGATCTGGCAAGAAGCCACTTAGGGGAAGAATGGTTTATTTTGGCTTATAGTTTGAGCCACCGTGGCAAGAAAGGCACGGCAGTAGGTGAGTTACAGTTGGTCACGTTGTGTCCGCCGTCAGAAAGCAGACAGGTTTGAACCCCAGGCCTCCTGCATGCTGGGAAAGTGTTTTTCTACTGAGCTTTCTCTCTTTCTAGTCCTCTTTTATTTTAACTCACTGAGACTCACTGAATTGCCCCAGGCTGGCCATGAATTTACAATCTCCTACTTCAGCCTCCTGAGTAGCTAGGATTATAGGCCTACATCACCAGGTCCGAAAAGACAATAGCAACAACAGAAACGACAGTGGCCCGGCTCTGGAACTAGATGCATAGGTTTGGACTTGACCTCTGTCATTGAACTGTCTGACTGACCTTGGGCAATTTCCTGAGTCATTTATGAATGAGAGAGAGAAAGGATGGGCATCCCTCTAACCACTGCAAGCAAACTCCAGACGCATCTGACTTTACGTGGGTCCTGGGGAATCAAACCCAGCTCCTTAGGCTCTGCAGGCAAACGCCTTAACAGCTGAGCTATCTCTCCAGTCCATGACTGACTTTTGAACCTTCCTTCTCCTCAGGTCCTCAGGTACAGGGTCCACTCATTCACTCACCACACACGGAATGCGTTCTATGTCTTACTGTATTGGTAAAGCACGGCCACAGTTGGAAGGCTTCATATATTTCATATATGATAGATTTATATATAGGCTGAGCATCCCTAATTGAAGGTCTTTTGGCTAAGATCAAGTGTGAAAATCAGAAATCGCATGCCTTTAATCCCAGCACTCTCATGAGGCAGAGGTAGGAGGATTATTGTGAGTTCCAGGCCAGCATGGGACTCCAGAGTAAATTCCAAATCAGCTTGAGCTAGAGTGAGACTTGAGAACCTATCTTTTTTTTCATTATTAACAACTTCCGTGATTGTAAACAATATCCCATGGTAATCCCCTCCCTCCCCCCACTTTCCCCATTGAAACTCCACTCTCCATCATATCCCCTCCCCCTCTCAGTCTCTCTTTTATTTTGATGTCATGATTTTTTCCTCCTATTATGATGGTCTTGTGTAGGTAGTGTCAGGCACTGTGAGGTCATGGATACCCAGGCCATTTTGTGTCTTGGGGGAGCACGTTGTAAGGAGTCCTACCCTTCCTTTGGCTCTTACAGTCTTTCCGCCACCTCTTCGGCAATAGACCCTGAGCCTTGGAAGGTGTGATAGAGGTATTGCAGTGCTAAGCACTCCTGTCACTTCTTTCCAGCACCATGATGCCTTCTGAGTCATCCCAAGGTCATTGCCATCAGAAAAGAGAAGGTTCTCTACCAAAAGTGAGAGTTGCATTAATATAAGGGTATGAACATTAAGAGAAGTGCTTACTAGGCAGTTTGATAAGCATAGTATATACTTTTAGCCAGATAGCAACAGACATTACACCCCTAGGGCTCAGGGCTACCCCTGTTTTAAGTTTTCAGTATCAGGGATATATTCCCTCTCATGGAGCGGGCCTCCAGTCCAATTAGAGGGCAGCTGGTTTCCACCATGACAGACGTGCCACTATTGCACCCATTGGCTCATTTGGCCTGGCTGGCAAAATTTAAGACTTGCAATGTCTACTGTTGACTATCTTCACTGGTGATTTCTCTCTCTCCCACTGACCTACCTGCATGCAGAATGGCTTCTTCCAGCTTTCTGTCAGCTGGTCTACATGGAGATTATCAGCTCAGTTCCAGCAGGATTTCTCAGTGGTCTTGCAGTATGTGGAGTCCTCAGCAATAGGGTCTTACCATCTATTCCTGGTGGGAAACCTAGGGCCTTGGCAATGGCCTGTAATGTTTTGGGGGCATCAGGGACCTCCCTGGGCAATAACTCACTGGAAGGCATCCCATCCCTGGCACTGAAAATTTTCTAGTAACAATCCATGGCTCCTGAGTGTTCCATTGTCCAAAATCGTAGGTTTCCATATGATTTATTTATATCTTCTTAGATTTTGATTAGCCCTTCCTCTACCTTTCCTTTACTCAATTGAGGTCCTATCTTGAAAAAAACAAAAAAAGAATCTTGCTAAGCTGCCCGGGGTGCTGCCTCAAACCCCTGAATAGCTTTTTTTGTTTTGTTTTTCTTTTTCTTTTTCTGGTTTTTCAAGGTAGGGTCTCACTTTAGCCAAGGGTGACCTGGAATTCACTATGTAGGCTGGTCTCGAATTCACAGTGATCCTCCAACCTCTGCCTCTCCAGAGTGCTCGGGTGAAAGGCATGAGCCACCACACCCAGCCTGGGTAGCTTGGATTACAGGCACCAGACCTAGCCAGGTGTGCTAAAAATATAGTATAAAAATGCCCTCAGGCTGTGTGTCGATGGTGCATATGAAACATAAATAAACTTCATGTTTAGACTTGGGTCCCATTCCCAAGATATCTCCTTGCGTATATGCAAATGGTTCCAAATCTGAAACACTTCTGGTCTCAAGCATGTCAGATAAGAGATATTCAACATGCATAGATACTGCAAATTTTCCTTGGCACGTACTCCAAGGAAGCGACTGTCGACAATGGGAGATGGTTCTCATGTTTTGCCTTGTCCGGGGAGCCAGTGGGAGTGACCTTGGTGGTGGGAGGGAGGGTAGCGGTCACACCACTGTGTGGGTAAAGGAAGCCCAGCTCAGAGCCAGGAGGAGGCATCCTTGGGGGGGGAGGGGCAGGGCACCAGGGATTCTGTGCAGGAGTGACTGTACTGTCTAGGGAGGCTGGAGGGTCCTGAGTCTTGGAGGGAAGTTTAAAGGGAGACCCTTAAAGACCACAGTAATATTCCATTCCATGTGCTGACACATACAGGGCCCTGTGCCAGATGCTGCCCACCGGATGTCTGAACTATCCAATGGAAAATGGAATTGTGACATTGATTATTGCTGGCTTTGGGGCTAAGAAAGGGGAAAATGATCTAAGAGGAGCACACAGGAGTGTCATAAATGTTGATAATATTTTATTTTATTTTAAGAAACGTTTTCTTTATCTATTTTTATTTATTTGAGACAGAGAGAGGAATAGAGAGATAGAGAGAGTGAGAATGGGTGAGCCAGGGCCTCCAGCCACTGCAGATGAACTCCAGACGCATGCGCCACCATGTGCATCTGGCTTACGTGGGACCTGGAGAATCGAACCTGGGTTCTTTGGCTTCGCAGGCCTTAACTGCTAAGTCATCTCTCCAGCCCAATATTTTATTTTCTTTTATTGTGTTTGATTTTTGGTTTTTCAAGGTGGGGCCTCGCTCTAGCCCAAGCTGACCTGGAGTTCACTGTGTAGTTCCAGGCTGGCCCAGAACTCACAGAGATCCTCCTACCTCTGCTTCCCCAGCACTGAGATAGGGTCTCACTGTAGCCCAGCTGACCTGAAATTCACCATGAAGTCTCGGGAGGCCTTGAACTCATGGTGATCCTCCCACCTCTGCCTCCCAATTTTTTTTTGTTGTAATTTTTATTTATTTGCAAGGAGGGGGGTATGGATGCACCAGAACTTCTAGCATCTGCAAATGAACTCCAGATGCATGGGCCATTTTGTGCATCTGGCTTTATGTGGGAACTGGGCAATTGAACCTGGGCCCTTAGGCTTTGCTGGCAAGCGCCTTAACCACTAAGCCATCTTTCCAGCCCTTATTTCTTAATATACATTGGTTTTTGTTTCAACATTATTCTACTGACAACATGCATATATCAAAATACACATACATATACAATTTTTTTTTGAGACAGGGTCTCATGGAGTCCAGATTGGCCTCAAACTCCCTTTTGTAGTGAAGGCTGGCCTTGAACTCTTCCTAATCTTCCTGCCTCCACCAAGTGCTGGGATTATAGGAGAGTGCCACCATGCCCAGTTTTATTTTTTTATTTTTAATTTTAATTTTTATTTTTTTTTTTGGTTTTCTGAGGTAAGGTCTCACTCCAGCCCAGGCTGACCTGGAATTCACTCTGTATTCTCAGGGTGGCCTCGAACTCACAGTGATTCTCCTACCTCTGCCTCCCAAGTGCTGGGATTAAAGGCGTGCGCCACCACGCCCGGCTTCATGCCTGCCCAGTTTTATGTGGTGCTAGGGATTGTTGAGCTCAGGGCTTCATGCAAGCTAGGCTAGTACTCTATGGAGCTACATCCCAGATCTCCTCTGTGTGAGCATATCTATTAATATGTCACTTCATACTGTTGCATGAGAGATAAACAACCTTCTTACGTGTTTTAGTGACTGTTGTTTTGGTCCAAGACCAAGTTGTTGTTATCATGTAACTAGACCAAAACTGTCTTATTTGTCTCCTTTTGGTATGACTGCTCCAGTACCTACCAGTATGTCTAAATTCTAGCCAGCAATTTGAGGCAAGGGAGAGGGAAAAGCATGTTCCTTTTCCTTTCGTTGCAAGACGAGGCGGTCTGAAGGTAAAATGTCCTCACATCATCATGTGTTTGTGACGAAGCCTGATCCTCGATCCCCAGCTGGTGGAGTCTTTGGGAAGCGGAGCCTCGCCGGAGGAGGTGTGCCACTGCGGGAACCAGACCTTGAGGTTTATTAGTTCCCAGTCTCGTCCCCTCGCCACTGCTAGCTACCCTCACTTTTACTGCTTCCTCTCAGCTGTTGTGACAAGATGTGATGTCTGGGGCCGGAGAGATGGGTCATATTCAAGGCGCTTGCCTACAAAGCCTAACAATCCTGGTTAAATTCCCCGGCACCCACAAAAAGCCAGATGCACAAGGTGATACATGCGCCTGGAGTTTGTTTGCAGTAGCTGGAGGCCCTGGTGCCCCCATTCTCTCTCTGTCTGTCTTCTAAAAACTGAAAAAGAAAAAAAAAAAAAAAAGGATGTGATGTCTGTTCTCACTATGCTTTCAGTGTCATAATGAAACTTCCCCTTGGGACTAGAAACTGAACTACATCTTCCCCTTCGATAAACTGCTTCTATAAGCTGGTCAGGTGTTTCGTCTCACCAATGGGAAGATAACGGCCACACATGACTCAAAATTCATATTTTTGTGCTGGGTGTGATGGTGCATGTTTGTAGTAGCTAGAGGCCCTGGCATGTCCATTCTGTCTGTCTATTTCCCTCTGCTTGCAAATAAGTAAATAAATATTTTTTAAAAAACTACAGCCGGGTATGGTGGCACACACCTTTAATCCCAGTACTTCGGAGGCAGATGTAGGAGGATTGCCATGAGTTAAAGGCCACTCTGAGACTACATAATGAATTCCAGAGTGAGACCCTACCTCAAAAAAACAAAACAAGGGCTGGAGAGATGGCTTAGTGGTTAAGATGCTTGCTTGTGAAGCCTAAGGACCCAGGTTCGATTCCCCAGTACCCACCTAAGCCAGATGCACAAGGTGGTGCATGTGTCTGGAGTTTGTTTGTAGTGGCTAGAGGCCCTGGAGTGCCTATTCTCTCTCTCCATATATATGTGTGTATGTGTGTGTGTGTGTGTGTGTGTGTGTGTGTGTGTATACACATATATATAATAAAAAATTTTAAATTAAAAAAGTAAAGCAAAATAAAACAACAAAAAAGAACAACAAAACAGAAAAACAACAAAACAAATTCATGCTCACGCCCATTGATTCATGCTGTTCTTAGCCTCCGTCATGGAAGCTTCTTTTTGTAGTGGGCTGTGGTTACTGCAAAAACTCATAACACTAAGGCTCAGGGACTGTCATGGAAGGAATGAGCAAGCGCGTAAGGGAAGAGCGCTGTGCCACGTTGTTTCCCATATGGCATGACCATTGTCCTCCTGAGTTCACAGCAGCTATGGTTATCTGCATTAGACCTGCCCTGAGATGTCTCAGCGCTGAACCCTCCTCTGTCACTTCTTTTCAGCACCATGGTGTCTTTTGAGTCATCCTTGAGGCCACCGCCATCTGAAAAGAGAAGCTTCTCTAATCCAAAGTGAGAGTAGTATTAATAGATGGTTATGCATATTAACCGAAGTGTTTATTGGGCAGCTTGGTGAGCATAATACATACATTTAGCCCGACACCAGCAGGCGTTACACCCCCTAGGGCTCATGACTTTCCCCACCATAAGTCTTCAGTATCAGGCATATATTCCCTCCCCTGGTGTGGGCCTCCAGTACAACTAAAGAGCGGTTGGTTTCCCCCATTTGATGCTATTTTAACCTGCAGCCAGGCATGGCTTTAATCTCAGTATTCAGAAGGCTGAGGCAAGTGGATCATTATGTTTATCCTGGGGTACGTATAGAGCTCAAGGCTTTGCTAGGCTTTAAGAACCTATTTCCAACTTAAGACACACCCACCACGGCTCAGGGAACTTTGTGGAAGAAGGGGCAGAAAGTAATTGTAAGAGCCACACAGTGGGAGTCAATATCCATGCAGAGGCATTGTCTATCACATCACCTTCCCTCCCCACAAGGACTGACTGCTGCTCCCACAACGCCTAACCCACAACTCCATGGAAAATACCAGCAATCCCACTGAGGAGGGCCCTCAGTGGAATGGGGGCAGGGAGGGGGGAAATGATGGCCCCAATACATGATGTGTCCATAGGGCTTCCACTTAATAAAAATTAATTAAAAATTTAAAAATTTTCAAAAAGAACCTGTCTCAAAAAATCATCCAGCACTGGAGAGATGGTTTAGTCATTAAGGTACTTACCTACAAAGCCAAAGGATCCAGGTTCAATCCCCCCAGGACCCACATAAACCAGATGCACAACATGGCCCACGTGTCTGGAGTTCGTTTGCAGTGGCTGGAAGACCTGCTGTGCCCATTCTCTCTCTATCTGCCTCTTACTCTCTGATTCTTTCTCTCAAATAAATAAAAATGAAAGTAAGAACAAAACAAAGCCAACCAGGGGCAGGGGAGGGTAAACAGATGGTGTCTCAGTGTTTTCTATTATTATCACTGGATGCCCGAGACTGCGTGATTTATAAAGGACAGGTTATTTGGAAGCTGAAAAGTCTAAGAGCCTGGCTCTGGCATCCGGGAAAGGTCTTCCCCCTGCTGAGTCATGACATGGTAAGGCTGGCCCTAGTCTATCTATCTTCAATGCCATGCTGCGAGTCTTGCTCTCATGAGCTCCACCTCCAGCACGTGAGTTTAGGATTACATTTCTAGGGATTTCCTGATCACAGGTGGTAAATCTAGGATGCTGGCAATACTGAACCTCTGCACGAGGGCAAGCTGGGGATGGGGGATCCATAGATCTTCATATACCATTCATGCGTGAGTATTTCTATCATGCCTGCTAAGTTCTAGGCCCTGCTCTGAGCCCTGGGGGATCCTGTGAGCAGAAGGAGGGGTGCCAGCTTGGTTGAGTTCCATCCTAATGTTAATTATTTTTCATGATTAATTTAATATTTTAATGATAATTAATTTATTTTAATTAAAATTTTATTTTATTTTATTTATTTGAGAGACAGAGAGAGAGGCAGATAGAGAGAAAGAGAGAATGGGTGCACCAGGGCTTAAGCCATTGCAAATGAACGCTTGACGCATGTGCTACCTTGTGCATCTGGCTTATGTGGGTCCTAGGGAATTGAACCTGGTTCCTTTGGTTTCACAGGCAGATGACTTAACCGCTAAGCCACCTCTCCAGCCCTTATTTTAATTTTTTTTAGTCTTAGGATGGCCTCAAATTCATGGTAGTCCTCCTACCTCTGCCTCCCGAGTGCGTGCTGGGATTAAAGGCAAACGCCACCACACCTGGCTTGTTTTATTATTTTAATTAATTAATTTTCATGATAATTAATTTTAGGTTTCACTTTAAGGCCTGAAATCTGGTTAGAATAGCTTTGAGAGATTCAGTCGTGACTGAGTCTTTAGTGTATTAACAATGGTCTCTGTCCAACAAAAGGTTTGTATTCTCGAGACCATGTTCCCATGAGTATACTTAGGGATTTGATCATTTCTTCCTTATCAACACCTCTGAATTTTTGTTTATTTTTTTCCTGAGGCCCTGGCTCACCAATTCTCTCTTCCCCTCTCTTTCTCTCTCTGTCTTAAAAAAAAAAATATGTAAATAATTAAAAAAAAAAAAGCATCTCAGAACCACTCAGGACATGTCCAAAAGGACCGCTTGCTGCAGAAGTGAGTATCACTAGGTGCTGCGCCCATGATTTCAGGCCCATGAGGGATGGCAACAGCACCAGGTGGAAGTTCTCTAACTTCTCTACAAGTCAATGCCATCAATTTTGAAAAAGACTCCGAGGCTGTGCTCTGGCTTAATGGGAGCCGTTGGTGATGTCTGCTGTGACATGGGATGCATTTGAGTCATAGCGGCATTCCCATCTTAAGCAATGGTTGGTCTTTGGTTAAGGGAGCATCTGGCAGGTATCGCCACTGTGCAGATATCCTTTCCCTTTTTATTTTATGTTTATTTTTATTTATTTATTTGGGAGCGAGAGACAGACAGAGAGAGAAAGAGGCAGATAGAGAGAGAGAGAGAGAATGGGCGCGCCAGGGCCTCCAGCCACTGAAAACGAACTCCAGATGCATGCGTCACCTTGTGCATCTGGCTTTTGTGGGTCCTGGGGAATCGAACCCTGAACCTTAGGTTTCACAGGCAAGCGCTTAACCGCTAAGCCATCTCTCCAGCCCAACACCTCTTAATTATTTTAAAAATAAAATTTTTTAATATATTTGAGAGAGAGAGGCAGTGGGGGGGGGGGGGAACTCCAGATTTCATGCACTACCTTGTGCTATCAGGCTTTACGTGGATACTGGGGAATTGAACCTGGGTCCTTTGGCTTCGCAGGCAAGCACCTTAATCACTGGGCCATCTCTTCAATCCCCGCCCCCCGCTTTTTTTTGTTGTTGTTGTTGTTTGTTTTTTAAGAGAGGTTTTATTGGATTAAGAGAAAAAAAAGAGTGAAGAACATGAAGAACTCCTGCCCATGAGATGGCAGATGGGGGTAAAGCCCCCCTTAATAGTATTTTTTAAAGCAAGGTCTTTGGAGACAAATCTGAGCTCTGATTTATTTATTTATCAAAATTATTTAGTTTTATTATTTCTTTATTTGAGAGAGAGAAAGAGAGCGAGTGAGAGAGAATGGGCATGTGAGGGCCTCTAGCCATTGCAAATGAACTCCAGGCACATGCACCACCTTGTGCATCTGGCTTATGTGAGTCCTGGGGAATGGAACCTGGGTCCTTTGGCTTTGTAGGCAAGCACCTTGACCTCTAAGCCATCCCTCCAGCCCTAATTTATTTATTGATTTATTGTTTGCGAGAGAGAGAGAGAAAGAAGCAGATAGAGAGAGAATGGGTAGTCCAGGGCCTCTAGCTGCTGCAAACCAACTCCACATGCATGCACCATCCTGTGTGTCTGGCTGTACGTGGGTACAGGGGAATCGAACCTGGGTCCTTTGGCTTTGCAGGCAAGTGCCTTAACCGCTAAGCCATCTCTCCAGCCCGACACCACTTAATTTTTGTCCTAAGAGGTATAGTTTAGTATAATAAATTTTTGAAATATTTATTTATTTATTAGAGGGAGTGTGTATGTGTATGGGCATACTAGGGCCTCTTCCACTACAAATAAACTCCAGATGCATGTGCCACCACTTGTATCTGGCTATACGTGGGTACTGGGGAACTGAACCCAGAATATCAGGCTTTGCAAGCAAGAGCCTTTAGTATAATAAGTTTTATTTATTTATTTTTTGAGGTACGGTCTCACTCTAGCCCAGACTGACCTGGAATTCACTATATAGTCTTAAGGTGGCCTTGAACTCATGACAATCCTCCTACCTCTGCCTCCTGAGCGGTGGGATTAAAGGCAAGTGCCACCATGCTCAGCTATAATAAGTTTTATAGGGAAACAATATTTAGCCATGTCAGAGACCACCAAGTTTTTCTTTTTTTTTTTTTGAGGTAGGGTCTCACTCTAGCCCAGGCTGACCTGGAATTCAGTATGTAGTCTCAGGGTGGCCACGAACTCACGGTGATCCTCCTACCTCTGCCTCCTGAGTGCTAGGATTAAAGGAGTGTGTCACCACGCCCGACTGTCTTTCTGTCTTTCTGTCTGTCTTTCTTTCTTTCTTTCTTTCTTTCTCTTTCTTTCTTTCTTTCTTTCTTTCTTTCTTTCTTTCTTTTGAGGTAGGGTCTCACTCTAGCCCATGCTGACCTGGAATTTTCCTACCTCTGTCTCACATTTTTTTTTTTTTTCGAAGTAGTTTTTTTCACTCTATTCCAGGCTGACTTGGAATTTACCATGTAGTCTCAGGGTGGCCTCAAACTCACAGTGATCCTCCTACCTCTGTCTCCAGAGTGCTGGGATTAAAGGCATGCACCACCACACCCAGCAAGCCTCAAATTTTCTTATTTTGGAAATAATCTCATATAGCCCAGGCTGGCCTCGACCTACATAGCCAAGAGTAACCATGAACTGATCCTCCTGCCTCCATCTCCCAAGTGTTAGAATTACATGCTTGTGCCACCATTTAATCAACGAGTTTGTTTGAGACAGAGTCTCTTTATGTCGCCCAGCCTGGCCTCAGACTCTTAATCTTCCCCTAGAATTGCATGCGCCTACCAGCATTCCCTGTTTGGCACATCTGACCATCCCACCTTGTTCTTTATGTCTTTGTCCTTTCTCTCCCTCATGTCTTGGATCCCTTGGTACCTCTTGTCCCCTCACCTCCATCCCCCTTAACTAGTGATCCGAAATAGAAGTTTCTAGTTTGGCTTGTCAAACAGTTCAAATGGCCTACCTGGTACAGCAAACACTATTCTAAGCACTTTATAAATATTAGCTCATTTAATCTTCAAGAACTGTCCAATGCATTAGTTCTACTTATTATCCCTCCCCCCCTCTTTTTTGTTTGTTTATATATTTGAGAGCAACAGAGAGAAGGAGACAGAGAGAGAGAGAGAATGGGCGCGCCAGAGCTTCCAGCCTCTGTAAATGAACTCCAGATGTGTGCACCCCTTTGTGCATCTGGCTAATGTGGGTCCTGGGGAATTGAGCCTCGAACTGGGGTCCTTAGGCTTCACAGGCAAGCACTTAACCACTAAGCCATCTCTCTAGCCCTCCCTCCCCCTTTTTACAGATGAGGAAAATGAGGAGTAGTGATGTGGTGGTTTGACTCAGGTGTCCCCCATAAACTTAGGTGTTCTGAATGCTAGGTTCCCAGATGATGGAGGTTTGGGAATTAACACCTTCAGGAGGCAGTGTTATTGTTGGGGGTGGGCTTATGGATTTTATAGCCAGTTTTCCTATGGCAGTGTTTGGCACACTCTCCTGTTGCTATGGTCCACCTTATGTTGGCCAGGGGTGATGTCCACCCTCTGCTCATGCCATTGTTTTCTTTGCCATCGTGGAGCTTCCCCTCGAGCCTGTAAGCCAAAATCAACCTCTTTATCCCAGAAGCTGCTCTTGGTTGGGTGATTTCTACCAGCAATGCGAACCTGACTGCAACAAGTGGTAGGAAAGGATTTGCATAAGAGCACACGAAGAGGGAAGGCAAGTTGCATAGCTGGGATTTGAACTCCCAACTCCAGTCTTTCAACCTCCACAGTGGTTGCTGGGGGCCGCCATCTTGTGCTGCTGGCGCATGATGGGGGGTTCCTTTCCTTCCCCATTGCTACCCAGTACCCGCTGAGCTCTTGACCAAGATGCCTTTGAGACCCAAAGGCTGACGGCATTATCTGTGACTCCACACTGTGGTTTTGACTGGACTTTGCTGGGCACTGGCTATGTCATAGTCAGTCCTTAACAATGACATAATAGTCACACTGCTTTTGTTGGATAATTACATGTCTTTAATTTGTGTTACTATAAACAGAGTAGTTATCTGACTCAGGAGTAGCCAGAAAAAGTTATCTGATATTCATTAAATCTATCTTTAGTTACTTCTTTTCTTAAAAAAAATTAATATTTATTTGCAAGGAAATGAGAGATAGATGATAGATAGATGGATAGATAGATAGATAGATAGATAGCAAGAAAGAATAGACACACCATGGGCTTCCTGCCAACAAAAACAAACTCCAGATGCGTGTGCCTCTTTGTGCATCTGACTTTATGTGGGTACTGGGGAATCAAACTGGGGTCATCAAGCTTTTCAGGCAAGGGCGTTGAATCACTGAGCCATCTCTCCAGCCCTCTCTTTAGTCACTTCTGCTGAGGTAAATACTACTATGGTTAGGCAAAAAGCAACTCTGTCATACACACTAATGGGGTCTCCTAACTGAATAGGTAGAAAGTGTGTTCTATGGCCGGGAGAGTGGCTCAGTAGTTAAGACTGTTTTCTGTGCATGCACGAGGACCAGAGTTCAATCCCCAGCACACACATAAAGAAATGAGCATGGCTATTGCTGAAGACTCCACATACTGGGGCTGCAAGGCCACTGAGAAATCCTGCTGGAACTGAGCTGATAACCACCTCCATATAGACCAGCTGAGAGAAAGCTAGAAGAAGCCATTCTATATGTAGTTCAATGGGAGAAAGAGATACCACCAGTGAAGATACTCAACAGTGGACACTGCAAGCCTTATATTTGGCCAGCCAGGCCAAATGAGCCAACGGGTACAATAGTGGCACGTCTGTCATGGTGGAAACCAACTGCCCTCTAATTGGACTGGAGGCCCGCTCCATGGGGGGTAATACATCCCTGATACTGAAAACTTAAAACAGGGGTAGTCATGAGCCCTAGGGGTGTAGCATCTGCTGATGTCTGGAAAAATGTATATACTACGCTTATGCTTATCAAACTGCCCAGTAAGCACTTTTCTTAATATTTATACCCTTATATTAACGCTGCTCTCGCTTTGGGTAGAGAATCTTCTCTTTTCAGATGGCAGTGACCTTGGGATGACTCAGAAGGTATCATAGTGCTGGAAAGAAGTGACTGGAGTACTGAGTAACATCTCGATCACACCTTCCAAGGCTCAGGGTCTAATGCGGAAGAGGTGGCGGAAAGAATGTAAGAGCCAAAGGAAGGGTAGGACTCCTTACAACGTCCTCCCTCCAGACATAAAATGGCCTGGATATCCATGACCTCATAGTGCCTGACACTACCTAAACAAGATCATCATAAGAGGAAGAAAAGATCATGACATCAAAATAAAAGAGAGACTGATTGAGATGGGGAGCGGATATGATGGAGAATGGAATTTCAAAGGGGAAAATGGGGGAGGGAGGGTAGTACCATGGGATATTTTTTATAATCATGGAAAATGTTAATAAAAATTGAGAAAAGAAAAAAATTATAGATAGATAAATATATAAATAAATAGTTCTTAAAAAAAAAAAGAGAGAGAAATGAGCATGGTAAGCCGGGTGTGGTGGCTCATGCTTTCAATCCCAGCACTTGGGAGGCAGAGGTAGGAGGATCGCTGTGAGTTCGAGGCCACCCTGAGACTACATAGTTAATTTCAGGTCACCCTGGGCTAGAGTGAGACCCTACCTCAAAAAAAAAAAAAAAAAATCAAAACAAAACAAAACAAAGAAGAATGAGCATGGTCACCCACATCTGCAACCCGAGCCCTGAGGGGGTCGGAGAACAGGAAGATCACTGGGGTTCACTGGTCAACCAGTCTAGCTAATAAACAGGGAGCTTCAGGTTCAGAGAGAGAGACTTTACCTCGAGGAAAGGGGATAAAAGAGTGATGGGGGACACCTGAGACCCCCCTTCCGAACATGTGCTTGGGGTACACACATTTGTTTTATTTATTTATTTTTTTTTTGGTTTTTCGAGGTAGGGTCTCACTCTAGCCCAGGCTGACCTGGAATTCACTATGGAGTCTCAGGGTGGCCTCGAACTCACGGTGATCCTCCTACTTCTGCCTCCCGAGTGCTGGGATTAAAGGCGTGCGCCACCACGCCCGGCTGGTACACACATTTGTACACTTACACTTATACCACATATACAACCCCCCCCCACACACACACATTAAAAAATAGTGCCTCATTTTAGTTTGGGCTTTCATTTGTTTTGAAGGAAGGTCTCACGTAGCCCAGGCTAGCTAGGAACACCTATGTAGCCAAGGATGACTACTGATCCTTCCGCCTCCATTTCCCAAATTCTGGGATTCTGGCATCTACCATCACTCCATTACGACCTATGGAGGAAGGTGACAACCTTACTTTCTTCTAATACAATTCTCCAATTCTCTCCTTACATATTACGGACAGCTTAGCTGTCTTTTTTTAAAATTTTTTTCTTCATTTTTTATTTATTCATTTGAGAGTGACAGACACAGAGAAAGAGGCAGATAGAGAGAGAGAATGGGCGTGGCAGGGCTTCCAGCCACTGCAAACGGAACTCCAGATGCATGTGCCCCCTTGTGCATCTGGCTAGCATGGGTCCTGGGGAATTGAACCTGGGTCCTTTGGCTTTACAAGCAAGTGCCTTAATGGCTAAGCTATCTCTCCATTGCCCCCCTTTTTAATTTTTTTTTTGTTTATTTTATTTATTTATTTGACAGAGAAAGAGGAAGATGGAAAGAGAGAGAGAGAATGGGCACACCAGGGCCTCTAGCCACTGCAGACAAACTCCAGATGCATGTGCCACCTTGTGCATCTTGCTTACGTGGGTCCTGGGGTATCAAACCTGGGTCCTTAGACTTCACAGACAAGCACTTAACCACTAAGCCATCTCTCCAGCCCTTAGCTTTCTTTTTAAAAAATTGTTTTATTTATTTAAGAGAGAGAGAGAAGGAGCAGAGAGAGCATGGGCACGCCAGGGCCTCTAGCCACTACAAATAAACTCCAGATGCATGCACCACCTTGTGCATCTGGCTTATGTAGGTACTGGGGAATTGAACCTGGGTCCTTAGGCTTGGCAAACAAGCACCTTAACCATTAAGCCATCTCTCCATCCCCAATTGAGCTGTCTTTAGGATATGAAAGCTGAAGGTGTGTATTATACCTTTTTATTTTTATTTTTTAAGTTTGTAGTCTTGTCTTGCAACAGTGACTCTTGTATCTTTGAGACAGGGTCTGACTAAGTAACCCTGGCTAGCCTGGAACTTGCTGTAGATCAGGTTTGCCTCAAAAAAAAAAAATGTAGTGATCTTCCTGAGTCTGTTCTACCTGCCAGAACTATCTGTCTTATCATCTGACACCATCTCTGGCCTACTTTCTTTTTTTTTTCCTTTTTAAAGGTTTACTTAAACTGCTACAACCTACATTGCTTGCCTTAATCAGATTGTGTGTGTGTGCGTGCGTGCATGCATGTGTGTGTGTGTGTGTGTGTGTGTGTGTGTTACAGGAAAATCAAACCCAGGGCCTCAAGCATGTTAAATTACTCCCCCTGCAACCTAAAAAAAATTTGATAGCTCAAATAAGTGAAAAGATTAAGTGAGGCAAAAGAATTACTACTGCTGGGCATAGTGGCAAACTCAGCACTCAGGAGGCAGAGGTAGGAGGATCCCTGTGAGTTCAAGGCCACCCTGAGACTACATAGTGAATTCCAGGTCAGCAAGACCCTACCTTGAAAAACCAAAAAAAAAAAAAAAAAAAAAAAAGAAGAAGAATTACTACTTACTTAGTACTATGGAGATTTCATGCAACATCCATACTGAGAATAAAATGTCAATCCTTGGTGACCACTTTTGGCCAGTCTCCTACGGTTTTGTCCACTTATATTTACAGACAAAGAATAAATTATTTAGATAGCATCTTCCATCGGAAGACATTTCAATGATCTGCCAAGCTGAGTGCAAGTTAACTGTCCGGGTCGGTGGGGATGAGTCATTCCTTTTGTTTAGTTCACTGGTGTAGTATTTAGATTAATGTCTAAGTTTGGATTTAACCTGACAGCAAGCAAAGAGCCAGGTCACACAACTGCATATGGTCTCCCTGGAGTCTAGCAGAAGGCATGCGGGGAGTAGGACCCCGAGTCATTAGTTTGTGATGAATGTTTGTGGAAAGTAATATTTCTACCATTTTATGGATAAAGCAACTGAGGCACCAAGAGGTTAAGTGTCTCGCCCTTGATCCCAATGCTGTTTAATAGACTCAGGAAAACTCGGTGTCTGTTGTGATTTTACACCTGATTCTAACCAGGGCTGTCCACATTGCAGGTTCAGCTCTCGCACTTCCTTACCCACAGGCCGACTGGAGGGTCGGAACTAAGACAAGGGGACGCGGGTTGACAAGCTCCACCTAGGGGAAGGGAGCCATTGAGGCTTAGCTAGAATAGCAGAAGGTGATGGGGGTGGGCTAGCATTCCCTGTCCCCCTGTCCCTGTGGGCCTGACCCTCTCAGACTGGCTGCCTCTTGGCCGATCCTGAAGACTTGTGTCCATGAGGATTCAATCAGCCTCAAGCAGGCTGGCTGGGGCGGGGTGGGGGGAGGGTGGGGACAAGAAGACTGTCAGTCTAAGGAGCTGCAAGTCCTCAGGGTCTTGAACTTTATCAGGTTTGAATGTGTGATTGGGAAAGTAAAGAACAGGGAAGTGACAGCACTCAGTAAATCAAACAGACAGAAGATCAGGCTTGTCAAAAGACCAGAGGAAAACAGGCTCTGGGCCCAACCAGGCCAAAAGCCTGCGAGGAGGGAGGGAGAAAGGACTCAGGCTCCCTCCAGACTTTTGCCTTGTGGAAAACAGATCTCTTTGCCTGTCATTCCACCAGGAATCTTTGTTAGGTTCTACAGATTTTTTTTTTTTTTTTCCGAGGTAGGGTCTCATTCTGGTCCAGGGTGGCCTCGAACTCGTGGGTGATCCTCCTACCTCTGCCTCCTGATAAAGGCGTGTGTGCCACCACGCCCAGCCACAGATTTTTTTTTTTTTAAGTATTGGTGGTTACTGTGTTTGGGGTCTTTAGAAGATAAGCGTGGAAGGAGGAAGAGAAGAACAAGAAAGAAAAGATGGAAAATGTCTAGAGTGGTCTAGATTGTTTTTTTTTTTCCTATCAATAATATGTTCCTGTGGTTGAGGGTGTGACTCAGTGGTGACGGCTTGCCTAGCATGCCTGAAACCCTGGGCTCCACCCCCCAGCGCTGCAATCAATCAATCATCAATCAATAAATATCTAAATAAATAAATAAGAAAGGTAAAGTCTACAAACTCAAATTGGCACACATCTCCTGCAATACTAAATTGAAAGCATAACAGAAGCGTAACGTTACACAGCCAGGTTAATTAAATTTGTTCTTTTATCCCCCTACAATCTAACACCAACTGCCAAGGTTTCTCTCCTTAATAGTTGTCTGTTAATTCCCTCCTATCTACCCCCAAGAAAGCACTTGGCAGGGAGGCTGCAGTGGAGGACTGGGATTCTCTTTTGAGAAGCCTCAAGATTACTATCTCTATCTCTAGAAGATGTTGGGGTCGGCTGCTGCTGGCGTTTGCAAGGGAAGAGCAGGGAATGTTGCCTCTTCAAAGGGACCAAAAACAAGTAAAGGACCTGTGTTTGTCTCACCCCTCACCCTCTTCCCTACCATAATGCAATAAATAAAGCCCTGGCTGTTGCCACACAGAAAAGGCTTGGAGCAGGTCCCAAGGTCAGATAGGTGCACTTTCCTGGGAATTCATTTAGCTCGGGGGACAGCTAGGTCACACACAGACACACAAAATGAGATTTGATATATTATATATGCAAATCTCTTAGTGATAATGATTCACAGCATTCACTGTGGGCCAGACACTATTAAAAATTCACATATAAGACACGCTAATTCACATCTAAGATATCTTTCAGCCTTTGTAACAATCCCATAAGGGCAGCAGGCCCTTCGTTCCTTTCTACCTTCTTCTCTCTCCTTCCCTTCCTTCTCTCTCTCCCTCCCCATTCTTTCTAGATTTACTATATGTGTATTATTTAATTTAATTTAATTTATTTATTTGAGAGAGAAAGAAGGAGAGAAAGAGAGAGAGAATGGGCATGCCAGGGCCTCCAGCCCTGCAAACAAACTCCAGACACACGCACCACCTTGTACATCTGGCTTACATGGGTCCTGGGGAATCGAACCTGGGTCCTTAGATATCGCAGGCAAGCAACTTAACCACTAAGCCATCTCTCCAGCCCATCTCTCTAGTTGTTGTTTTTGAGGTGGGATATCACTGTAGCTCAAGCTGACCTGAAGTTCACTATGTAGTCTCAGGGTGGCCTCGAACTCATGGCAATCCTTCCACTTCTGCCTCCTGAGTTCTGGGATTAAAGGCGTGCGCCACCACACCCAGCTCTTTCTAGATTTTTAAAGACTAGGTGTCACTCTGTAGCTCAGGCTAGTTTGAACTCACAGCAATCCTCCTGCTTCAGCCTGTTAGGTTACAGGAGCCAGCCACCACACTCCACTGGGAAGGACTTTTATATCATCATTTTTTCTTCTTTTCTTCTTTTCTTTTCTTTTTCTTTTTCTTTTTTTTTAAGATGAGAAAACAGGTGCAGAGAAGTAAGGCAACTTGTCTTGGTCACAGCAGATGGCATCAGTATGGAAACCCAAGCATGCTGTCCTCCAACACTGTGATGGCCTAAGTAGCTCCTAGAAATTCCCTCAATGGATAAGCTAGAGCTGTTTCATCTTTTCTTAATTTTTTTTTCTACTTTTGTTTATTAATGAGAGAGAGAAAGAGAAGGAGGGAGAGGGAGAGAATGGGCACAGCAGGGCCTCTAGCCATTGCAAACAAACTCCAGACGCAGGCGCCACCTTGTGCATCTGGCTTATGTGGGTCGTGGGGAATTGAACCTGGGTCCTTAGGCTTCATAGGCAAGCACGTTAACCGCTGAGCCATCAACTCCTGCTCCCATCTTTTCAAATACACTGCAAAGCTAGGATGAGCACTGGGACTTGAGTTCTTTTCTAGCCAAAAAGAAAAGAAAAGAAAAGAAAAACAGAAAAGCAAGACACAGTCATCTCTTTCCATTAGAAGCTGTCTGTGGTACTTTGCCTAACCAGCTTGACAGAGGCGCTGACCTCCTAGACTGTAAACACTTCAATACTAAATTCAATACTAAGAGCTGCCTTTTCTATTTCTTTTTTGTGCAGGGTGTGTGCAGTACTGGTGTGCCCGGCAGTGGCAGGACGCTGGGGGAGGCTGTGTGGTGGTAGACAGCCCTGGGTCCTAATTCTCTGCATATTTGTAACATAGCTGAATGGAGAGGTCATATTTCTGAGTGCTGAATGGAGTTAACATATTTTCTTGGACTTGGGCACTTCCCTTCCTTCATGGACTCAAGAATGGCATTTGTAGGGCTGGAGAGACGGCTTAGCGGGTAAGGCATTTGTCTGCAAAGCCAAAGGATCACAGTTCGATTCTCCAAGACCCATGTAAGCCAGATGCGTCTGGAGTTCATTTGTAGTGGCTGGAGGCCCTGGCGTGCCCATTCTCTCTCTCTCTCAAATAAATAAATTTAAAAATATATATATATTAAAAAGAATGGCATTTGTAGCTTAGTGAATATCCCAAAGCCCATTTTACCCATTTTTGTGCTGCTCTTCAGCAATCCTTCCCTGCCCTCTCCAAAGAGAAGAGAAAAAGATAGCAGACTCGCGAGCAAATGCTACTCAACCGGGAATAAGGTCTTGGAGCCCAGATGGCTCTGGGGCAGTGGGGATAGGGCTCCTGGGTCCTGAATTCTCACGACCTGCACACCCAGGATAGTAGTGACATCCGAGTGGGGACTGCAATCCTTTCCAGAAAGGATTTTCTTCTGATGCCCCAATTTCTCCTTGTTTTGGAAGCCGGGTTAGGTAGGGGGAGAGGTGTCTTTGACTTCCTGCTCCAACTTGAGGTGACAGACAGATCTTAGATTGCCATTTGGAACTGAGGCTGTTGTTTCCAAGGTCTACCAGAAGACTGGGGAAAGAAGAATGAGAAGTTCCTCCCCCCCCCAAAACACACAGCTGAGACCCCCCCCACACACACACACCAGCCTGCTAGCCTAGAAGTAGAAAACATCAAAAGCATTCGTTTCTGACTCCTCGGGCCCACTTCCGGGTCCCTAATAGGGGAAGTGGATATTACTTTCCTCACCCTTGGATAAGAGAGGGAAGCTACGGGCATCAAGAGCATATGAACCACGCCCTAACTTTAAAGTAGCAGCATGCCAGGAGTAATTAATAATGATATTCAGGGCTGGAGAGATGGCTTAGCAGTTTAAGGCACTTGCCTGCAAAGTCAAAGGACCCAGGTTCGATTCCCAGGACCTATGTAAGCCAGATGCACAAGGGGGGGGGGGGCGCAGCCACTGGAGGCCCTGGTGCACCCATTCTCTCTCTCTACCTGCTTATTTCTCCTCTCTCAAATAACTAACTAAATAATGATACTTAATCATATAGCACTTCATTACCAAACCAACCCCGGGGATAGATGACTGAATGGTTGAATCTATGCCTCCTGCCTGCTGGCTCACCCCCCTCCCTAAGCAGCCCAGATCCTCGGACTCTTCTGGCTGGGGTTCAAAGTAAGGTCTTCCCAGGGCTCCCAGGAAGTTGTGAGGGTCCCTCTCTTGTGCCCAAGGAGAACCCCCTACCTAGAGGAAGTTGGTACGTAGGGGTAGTTTGTCCCTGTTTTTATTACTTAGGAAATAATCAAAGTGGGGCAGGGCTGGTGAAACCTGCCTGTAATCCTAACAGTTGGGAGGCTGAGGCAAGACCATGAGTTCCGAGGCCAGCCTGGGCTACGCAATGAGCCCTTAAATCAAAGGTGTGGGGGTGGGGGGAAATAGAAACGGAATTGTATTTTAGGCCCTACTGACCTGAATTATTTGGTGGCAAAGTGCAGCCAAGGACGTTTTAGGGCTCCCAGCTCTGACCTGGAGTTCAGTTCCCTTATTCCCAGGTCCTGGGGTCCCTCCCAAGGCCGGGTACCCCTACATTTCCGAGGTCAGGGCCACAGGTCGCGCTGGGCCCTGGGCGGGATCTGTCGCGGAGGCGGGGTGTCAGGGCGCAAGCCGGCCCCCGGGAGAGGGAGGCCCGGCGCCGGCCTGGAATTTCTTTATCGGGATTTGCAAGCCACTAGCTTGTCCCTCGCTGCTGCTTTAAGCGATCCCAGAAAAAGACACCTTTCGATCTTTTGTCTTGGCCCTTAATAGCTAAATTTATTTGGTTTAAAGCGGTCGTGGGAGACGCGGGGAGGGGAGGAAGGCAAAAAAAAAAAAAAAAAAAAATCTTTCGTCGGTCATTGGGTGGCCCAAGATAACGAGCTTTAAGAGAGAGAGAAGAAGAAGAAAGATTTAAAAAAAAAAAAAAAAAAGGTTAATGGATGAGGGTGGGCCGCAGGCGCCCAGCGTGGGGCTTTTACAGCAACCCCCGCCCGGTGCCCCCTTATCGGCCCTCACTTACCCGGCGCGGCGCATTAAGTCCCGTAAACAGCGCGCGGGGAGGAACGGCACCGCGGTGACCTCTGCCGCCCGCCGCCCGCCGCGAGCCCACCTTCCGCGCCGCGCCGGCGGCGGGCCGGGCAGGGTCGGAGGGTCCCGCGCACCCCAGGCCCATCTCCGGCGTCCCGGGGACCCCTCCCCGAGGGCTGCGCTGCCGTCCCACGGAGAAAAGGGGGAACAGGGGCCTGCGTGCAACAAGGACTTGGGGGTGACCTTTGAGCTTCCGTCACCACCTGACACTCTAGAACGGTTTTTTTTTTTTTTTTTTTTGGTGGTTTTTTTTTTTCCTTTTTCTTTCTTTTTGGGGAAATTAAAAAAAAAAAAAAATAAAGAGAAGGATGGGGGAAGAAAAAGGGAGAAAGAAGAGTTAAAAAGGAAAGGAAAAGGGAAGTGTTGAAGAAGGAAAGAGGAAAGGAAAAAGGGGAAGGATGGAAAGAGGGAAAGAAAGAGGAAAGAAAGAAGGGAGGGAGGGAGGAAGGAAGGAAGGAAAAAAGGGACATTGCTTAAGTCACTACCCAAGTGGATGTCTTGCACTGGATTGATTGACGCTGAATTTGGGGGGGGGGACAGACAAGACACCCAAACCCATGTATTGAGGTAGGACGCTGAGGGAATGAGGGCACCAAGGTGATTCGTGTCCTTGGGTGCAAGAGTAGCCCCCCCCCCCCAGTACCGAAATAAATATTAGCCAGAAGGCCCCTTTCTTCCCCGTTCCTCTTTTCTGGGTGCCGTGGGGGGTGGGGATGGAATCGAACCCCAGGCCTCGCACATGCCAGACAAGTGCTCAACCACTGAGCTGCAAACCCTCCGTTTGAAAACCCTAAAGTTCAAACTATGTTTTAAGTCAAAATTGTGTGTATTTTTTTGTCCCCTCCTTTACTGAACTGTGGCAACTTTGCGAAATGACAGCGTCTGTGGGGAGGAAAGTTTGCAGGGGGGAATAAGAAGCGTCCTTGTCCGGGGGTTTGCCTCTTCCGCGGAAGCAGCATGCCACAGTGTCCCCCCACCACCACCCCAAACTCCCCTTCCCCCGCCCCCTGCCCAATGGGCTGCAGTGTTCTGGCTGGATTCGAAACGCAAATCGCGGGGAGGCTTGGCCCAAATAAATCAGGCCTGGGGACAGGCCGCGCCCCAGGGCCAGCCTCTGTCCAGGGTGAGGACCACAGCAGCCTGCGCGGGGGTCCTGCTCCCCACCCCCCCGGGGCCTAGCCGTCCCCAGAGCCACGATTTCGTTCAAGATTAGCAAAGCCCCCATGGGAAGACGGGAAGGGTAAAAGAAAAGGAAATTTAAAAGAAAGAAAAACAAACAAAAGAAAGGAAAACACGTCGGGGGTGGGGGGTGCAATAAGAGCTTATCTGTCACCCTGCTGCAAGGTTGGGGGGGGGGAAACCTTCTCCGTCTCTTGTGGTTCTCGCTAGTTTTGGGGTGCCATCTCTTCTCTGGACACCCCGGGATTCCGCTGCTGGTTTTCCAGGCCAGCTGGATGGAGCGGGGAGGAAGCGTGGGCGCCCTGGGCCTGGGTGGGTGGAGGGTGGCTTTGAAAATGAGCCTGGGCAGCGGAGAGGGGTGCGGGGGACGGGGGACGGGGGGGCGGGGGGGGGGGGCGCCTGTCCGCAGCCACCGAGTCTTCGTGTTGCAAAAGAATACATTGGAACGGCCAGGAAGCAAGGTTTTCTATCTCAATCAACCATACAGGTTAAACAGTTGTTTGTTTTATTTTATTTTATTTTTTACATTAATTGACATGAAAAAAAAATATTTCTCTAACCTATCCCCTCATTCGGTTGTAAAACCACGCTTCTTTATTTTCTTATAAAAGGTGCAATTTGTCGTCTAACCCCCCCCCCCAACAAAAAGGAAGAAGGATCTATTTTGCTCCTTTGATTTGGGAGCACTATTAAAGTGAGGGGTGATTTGGAGGGTGAAATGCTGGGTCCCTTCTCGAGCCCTTAGAGCCCGCCTATTGCCACCTCGGTGGCTTGTCGCACGGCCGCTCACCTCTGTCCCCGGGCGGGCGCCGGGTCGGCCCGTTCCTTGATGCCCAGCTACGGAAAAGGCAGGTCCGTGGGAGTGAGTTTTTGTCCCCGGAAATCCACACGGATGTGCCCCGTATTTGGAAATATAAAGAAAACACACAAGGCAGGAATCAGGCTCGCGCAGGGGCTCGATCTCTTCAGGGCTTCACAGCCAGGACGCCAAGATTCTCCGTTTATTATTGTTGTTATTTCAGCACGTGTGAACACTTTTCAAAAATCGCTTTTAATAGTAAAACTGACAAACATTATTTCGAAACAATGGGACTCAAAGGAAACCCTATGTCCAGTATACTCACGCCATTGCTTACAAAGGAGCTTTACAGAACTCAGTGCCCTTAACAAATTGCTGGGGGTGGAGGGGGGGGGGGCGCTGGAGAGATGGCTTAGCAGTTAAGACACTTGGCTGCAAAGCCAAAGGACTCAGGTTCGATTCCCCAGGACCCACATAAGCCAGCTGCGTGAGGTGCTGCGCGCGCCTCTGGGGTTCCTTTGCAGTGGCTGCAGGCCCTGGCGCATCCATTCTCTCTCCTTCTTTAACTGCCCCTCTTTCTCTCGGATAAATAAAAATAAAACATTTAAATTCTTTTAAATGGTTGGCACTCACTGGAAGTCATGGCACCAATTGGACCGGTCCACGCAGGTCTCTTCTGGGAGTCGCATTCGATCGAAGAACTCAGGTTAAAATTTAAAGTCTCTGGGTCCTGCTCCAGTCTTTCCATTCCAGAGTTTTCTACCGGCAGCCTGTCGGGAGAAGCGGCCAGAGCTGAAACTGAGAGCTGCCGCCGTGATTGGGGGAGGCCAAGAGGAATGTAATAAAAGTGACTGAATTGGACAAGTACGGTTTATGGACCTTCTCAGTAGCAATTTAAAATTCAGAAGTGTTTAGTAGCATTTTACAACGAAGCATGAAAAAAAAAAAAAAAGAAAAGAAAGAAAAGAAAAAGAAAAGGAGAATTCTGGCCAACTTCCTGTTTTCTGCGCCCCCCTCCCCCGCACCGCCGAGCCCTCTCCCTCTCCTTCTTCACCCCCGCTTCTACAGGTTCACAGCTCACCCCGGCTTCCTAGGAAACACCCCTTTCGCCACCAGATCTCACAGTCTAGCCAAGTCGTGTTTTACAACGCACCCACCTAACCTACCCCTGGTTAGACCAACTCTGCATAGACCACCCCCCCTTCTGCCAACAAAAACAAATACCAAAGCAAAACGGCAACAACAAACAAAACAAGCAAAGAAACAAACAAACAAAACCGCAGATCTTTCAGGGAGACCTTTAGAAAAATCACTGACTTCGATTTACCTGGGGAGGAAAACGGATCAAAAAACCATTCCCACAAGACAGCGCCTCCTGTCCTGGTGATATGCCCCCTCTGTTTCCGCAGCCTTCTGGGGTCCTGTCTGTGGTCGGAAAGAAAAAAATTCTTTTTCTTTCTTCCTTTCTTTTTTTATTTTGTAAGCCAAGAGGAGCGAGACATATATCACGGCTCCTGCCCCGCGCGCACTGCTGACAGATCTGCGCTGATAACCCCGCGATATTCATTTCCAGTCCCTTGGCCGGCTAAGGACCGTATCAGTTTGTACACAGTTGTGATAATCATTTGGAGGGAGCGACGTAGGGTGTGTGTGTGTGTGTGTGTGTGTGTGTGTGTGTGTGTATTGGGGGTGGGGGAGCAATATTTCGCTCTGGGTCCAGGGAAGGTATCCCCCCTCCTCCTCCCCTCCTTTCCAACCTGTTATCTTTGACCTGAAGTCAGTGCAAACTCAACAAGAAAACTGAAGACCCGGTGACCCTGGACGCGGCTCTATGGAAGCCCCTTTCCATGCAGTGGCCATCCTGGGCACCACAGGGGCTTAACCTTTCCGCAGACGACGACCTCCCCCCATCCCACCCCACCCCGAGTCTAAAAGTTTCCAAAGATTAGCTGGGGGGGTGGGGGTGGGCACGTCTTCCTGAACTCTACAAAACTTCCCAGGAATTTCAAAGTATCTATTTTAGGAGCAAGGGAGAGGTAGGCAGTGGGCATATCCAAAAGGCTTCCCTTTCTCACAAATTTGGAGCACTCCAAAATAGGGTCTGGGGGAAAAGTTTAAAGAAGTCGGTCACACATAAACTGTGGGAAAAAAATATTAAAAAAAAAAAAGGCTCCTTTAATATGGTGGCAAGAAGCCGGGAGGGCCAGCTAGGCGAGGAACAACATTTTCTTGACACTTTAGGGGCGCGCTGACCTAGGAGCTGGGGCGTCCCTCCCCTTCAAGGCTGCCGCGGCGCGGGGCTGTCAATTGCTAACTCCTCCCGTGCCAAGGCTCCCCCTCCTCCTCCTCCGTGTGTGTGTGTGTGTGTGTGTGTGTGTGTGTGTGTTACTGGGGACCTGAGGGACTCCGCGGCTGGATGGGTGTGGATCGCCAGCCAGGTCAAGCATGCTGTCGTCTCCGCCCCCTCCCCCAGCGTCCCTGAACTGAACGCCCCCCCCCGGGGTGGACTCGTCCCCCACCCCCACTCCTGGTGTGTGTAGTGGGGGGGTGTGCCCCGGTGCTAGTCGCTCAGCCCACGCCCCGCAGGCTTCTTGGAGGCTCTCCTTGTGGGCCAGGGCGGCGCGCTCCCCTCCCTTCCCCTCCCCCCCTCGCCGTCCCCTCCCCACCCTCTTTTCTCTCCTCCCCCTAGATCCCTCCTCCTCCTCCTCGTCCTCCTCCACCTCCTCTTCACCTCCGCGCCCAGCTGCTCGCCCTGCACAGTTCCGACCCACAATCCTGGCACCCTTCGGCGAGCGCTGTTTGTTTAGGGCTCGGTGAGTCCAATCAGGAGAGCAGGCTGCAGTTTTCCGGCCGAGCGGTGAGAGGCGCCTCCTCTCTCCTTTTTATTCTCCAGCCGCGCCGTGCAGACCCGGGACTCGCGCTCTCCTGCCGGCGCCCTCGGCCTCTCCGCGCGCCCCGGGAGCGCCCGCCGCCGCCGCCGCCGCCAACTCCGCCACGCTTCTCCTCCACGCGCAGCGCTCGCCCGAGGTTCGGCTTCTTCTTCCTTCTGTCTCTCTTCTCCTCCCTTTCACCCCCCCCCCCCCACTACCGAGTCGTGGGCCCCTTGGCCTCTCCGGCTCTCCGATCCCTCCCCAGGCCGCGATCGGCTCCAAGCGTGCCATCCTCGCTCCTCTCCGGGAGGACGGCTGCGGCTCCCGGGTTCCCCGGACGCGGAGGACCAACTTCTGATGGCTTTTTTCCCCCCCATTCTTCTTCACCCCCCCCCCTCTCCACCGAGTGCTTATCTGCGCTCAGCTTTATCTCCCGAGTTATCTGTGCGCCAAGGGGCGGGAGCCCCGGTAGTCAGGCGGGCAGAGAAACTTCTGGCTATCTTGCCTTAGGTCTGTGTGTGGGCATTAATTTTAGTGTGGTTATCTCCGATGAGCCGAAGCGATTGGGGGTGGAGGGGGGGGGAGAGTAGCCCAGAGGAGGCCGGCCCGGCTGCGCTTTTCCTTCCCACCCCCTCCAAGTCTCCCTGTCATTCTTCCTGCTTTCTCCTTTGGGGTGGCCTCGGCTCCGGGGCGGTCTCACCACCCACCCACCCACCCACCCACCCCACTCCAGCGCTCTCCCCTCCTTTTTCTGCTCTCTGCTCCACCCTGCTACGTCCGATTGCCGACCGATCTGGCCTTTCCGAGGTTGAGGGGTGGAGGGGGATGACCGTAGGGGGTGGACCCGGCTGGCCCGGCCGGCGGGAGTGCCCACGCTGGTGGCTGCAGACGCGGGCTGTGTCCAAGGTATGCGGTCCTTGGGGACGCGGGTAGGTGGGTGGGTGGGTGGGTGGGTGGGCGGGCGTGAGGCTTGTGCGCTACGGGCTCTCCGCCCCACTCCAGTGGGGAAGATCCCACGCTGCCATCTCCGCTCTTGTCAGTCCACTTTCTCTGGGTTCGGGTGGTTTTCCTCTGGGTCTAGTCATCGCGGTCCCGGGAAGCTCTGGGAGAAGGCGGCGGTTTCGATTTCGGGGACAGGTTGCCTTAGTTAAACTATTTTCAAGGGGGAAACCTTCCCACCCAGGCATCCCCCGGGAGAAGGGGCGTCTGTAGAGAGGCGCGATGCGACTGCATCCCAAGCACAGCTACTTAAATTCTTGTGTGTGGCTGTGGCCCGGAGGGTAACCCGCTCTGGGACCGGAGAGGAGACTTGTGCCAGCTTCGCGGTCTCTCTTTGGATCTGGTGCGCGCGCGGGGAGAGAGGATGCTTCGGGTGGGGTGGGCGTTGGGCTTGGGGTCGAGCGGTGCGGGTGACCAGGAGGGCACCCTGGTCCTCGAGGACCCCGTGGCTATAGCGCAAGGTTTCGATCTCGGTTCCCTACCGCCCCTGGGCAGAAGCGGAATCCCGGTGGAATCTCGAGAGCTGGAAGAGGGTGTGGAGGGAAGGTGGAGAGCAAGATTACGCTTTTGGTAAATCTTGTTCCTGTGTCTTTCCCGTCCTGTCTCCCTTCCCACACCCCCCTCCCCTCCCCCGCAACCCCACCACAGGAGCTAGAAGTCAGCTCGGAGCGGCGCCGGCACAGTGGATGGCCTTGACTGACGGCGGCTGGTGCCTGCCAAAGCGGTTCGGGGCCTCGGCTGTGGACGCCGGCGATTCCGGGGCCTTCCCAGCTCGACAGCCTTCCTCGCCGTCTTCCCCCATCTCTTCCTCGTCCTCCTCTTGTTCCCGGGGCGGGGATCGCGGTCCCTGCGGCTCCAACCATCACTGCCGGACTCCGCAGCTCGACCCCGAGGCGGTGGCGGGACCCCCGGCCCGCTCGCTGCTGCTCAGTCCTTACGCGTCGCATCCTTTCGGTGCTGCGCACGGACCTTCGGCTCCCGGGGTCGCTGGCCCCGGGAGCGCCCTGTCCAGCTGGGAGGACCTTTTGCTCTTCAGTGACCTCGACCACCAGGCCGCCACCGCCAGCAAACTGCTGTGGTCCAGCCGGGGAGCCAAGCTGAGTCCCTTCGCTCCGGAGCAGCCCGAGGAGATGTACCAGACCCTGGCCGCCCTGTCCAGCCAGGGCCCGGCCGCTTACGACGGCTCGCCCGGTGGCTTCGTGCACTCGGCGGCGGCGGCCGCGGCGGCCGCGGCGGCCGCCAGCTCGCCGGTCTACGTGCCCACCACCCGCGTGGGTTCCATGCTGCCCGGTCTACCGTACCTGCAAGGGGCGGGCAGCGGGCCCGGGAACCACGCGGGCGCTTCGGCCGCGCACCCAGGCTGGCCCCAGGCCTCGGCCGACAGCCCCCCGTACGGCGGCGGCGGCGGCGGCGGAGGGGGCGCTGCGGGCGGCGGGGCGGCGGGACCCGGGGGTGCCACCTCGGCCTCCGCGCACGCCTCGGCCCGTTTCCCCTACTCGCCCAGTCCGCCCATGGCCAACGGAGCCGCTGCAGCCGCGGCCGCAGCAGCAGCAGCCGCAGCCGCCGCCGCGCGGGACCCCGGGGCTTACGGCGGGGCCGGAGGCGCGGGCGCGGGCGGCGTGAGCGCAGGCGGCGGAGGCCTGGCCTCCATGGGCGGCCGGGAACCCCACCAGTACAGCTCGCTGTCCGCCGCCAGACCGCTCAACGGGACGTACCACCATCATCACCACCACCACCCCAGTCCTTACTCGCCCTACATGGGGGCGCCCCTGACACCCGCCTGGCCCGCGGGACCCTTCGAGACCCCGGTGCTGCACAGTCTACAGAGCCGCGCCGGAGCCCCGCTCTCCGTGCCAAGGGGTCCCAGCGCAGGTAAGAGCCTTAGAACAGCCATTTGACTTAGGACTCAGGTCTGAGGCTGTTCCTTTCCCTCCCCCCCCTTATTTTGGGGCTCACTGGTCACCCCGGCCCAGACTTGAATAGGCAGGCTGGTTGCTGGTGATCAGAAAGTGACCAAAGTCAGGGTGTGGATTCTCTGTCCGGGAACGGAGTAAAGGCCGAGTTAATATAACCCAGGGCCTTGGAGAAAGGGTCAGACCGGGGTCTTGTGAAGAGTGAGAGAGGGTGGGCGACTTGGGAAACGGAGAGGGGAGGGCCTTGACCCCCGCACGAGCCCTGGTTGGAGTGTTATGTGGTGGTGCTGGTGCGGGAAGACTGGGAGAATGTTGGGAACTTGACTAGAAGGCGCGCATAGGCATTTGCAGACTCATCTAAGATTAGTCTCCAACGATGAGCCTTTTGCGGTGGTGGCCTGGACAAGTGTATTTAAAGGGGGACATTAAGGGACCTGAGATCTAGTGATTCACTTGGCATTAGTATCCCCTCAAGCTAGAGAAGGAAAGATGAGAAAATACCTAGACTGGTCAGCTCGTGACTTCACCCTGAGGGACAGCTGGTGGACAGGTCTTTTGGCTGGACATCAACGAGGCTGGAGTCACTTGGCGGTCAGGCTGGGACCCAGAGAACTCTAGAGCTGGGTACCTATTTTTCCATCCAGCTCTGTTTCAGGTCTCACTATATTCTCCTGCCCAGGGGGGCTCTTTGAGGCTCAAGTGGGAGAAAGAGGTCCTCCAATACTTGGAAAGCCCTCATTTGGAAAGGTGTTGGGTTCTGTGTTAGCACGGTGGGTGTGATGGGGCTTGCTTTCCGATTTCAGCTCTGGTGTCCAGTGTCCTTACAGCAGTCACAAAGTCTCTCCAAGATAGTTCACCTGGCTGACAACTTTCCCTCTAAGGGAAACTGAACTTTTGTTTTGTTTGAGGAGAGATGCGAGGAGACTGTGGAATCACAGAGGTCCAGACTGTCCTCCCTGTGTGACTTTGGAGACCTAGGTCTGGACTTCTGAAAGCCTCAATGCTCTCTGTAGAGTCCTCTTAGGGTCCTGAAAAGTTAGGCTAAATGGGAGCACTGGATGACTGTGTTCAAAACCTACCGGAGGTGCCAGTGTCCTGAAAGCTTCTTACTGGCAACACTGGGAGAGGGCAGCTGTTGTAAAATCCGTCCTTTCCGAGGGTCTCAAGACCTGATTCTTAACCATCTGCCTTCTTCCTTTGCAACAATGGGCCTGGGTAGCACCCCTGCCATCTGTGTCTAGAACAGGGGCCCTGTTGGGTTGGGTCCTCATACAACAGATGTCTGTTAATCCTTCCTACCACATAGGAACCCATGTTTGCTTCCTCATGGGAGAGCAGAACCCAAGAAGGGGGTGGTGGTTGGAATGTGGAGCTTTCTGTAAGTTAGGGAGTTGGAAGGGAACCCCCAAGGCTATGTTGTATGTGTGGAGTGGGATGCATATAGCTGTGCCTTTTTTTTTAATTAAGTGTTTTTATTTATTTATCTGAGAGAGTGAGAGACTGAAAGAGGCAGACAGAAAGAGTGGCCTCCTGCCACCACAGATGAACTGCAGACACATGCACCACTTTGTGCATCTGGCTTTATGTGGGACTCGAACCCAGGCCATCATGCTTTACAAGCAAGCGCTTTTAGCCACTGAACCATTTCTCCAGCCCCAGCTGTGCCTTTAAGAAAATATTTTTATTTATTTGCAAGGAGTGGGGGGAGAGAGAATAGGTAAGCTGGGTCCTCTTGCTGCTGCAAAGGTCCTCCATATACATGCACCACTTTGTGCATCTGCTATTACGTGGGTACTGGAGAATTGAACCCCGGGCCGGCAAGCTTTGCAAGCAAAGACTTTTACCCACTGATCATCTCCGCAGCCCTCTGCCTGTTTCTTGACACACCTTAGCAAGATCACCACAGTCCTTTCTCTAGGCTTGCAGCTTGTCACATGACTGAGACAAACTGTGGCTAGATGTTGACACTAACCTACCTGTTCAGTGTGAGAAATCCTTTTTAACGGGGTGATGCAGTGAGTTGCAGGTGTCCTAGAAGTTTCTTTTTGTTTTGAACTTAAGCGTATTTTTTTTCCCCTCAAATTTTCACCTTCTGGTCATGACACTGCAATGCTAGAAAAGTCTGTTGTATACTCAAGAGCATGTAAAGGGATTTGAGAACATAGAAAGAGGAAGCAAAACCAAGCCAGAATTTGGGGTGAATGGATACCCCTAACTTTGTCCATACAGGTGCTCTCATGCCTTCCAATTTTCTTCCCCTGGATGTTTAATTTTTTTTTTTTTTTGAGACAGGGTCTCCTTATTTAATTCTGGCTGGTCTTGAACTTGCAGCAACATTTCTACCTCTGTGATTTGTTTTTTTAAACCATTTTTTGATTTGAGTAAATACCAGGGCTGTCCTTAATCAACCCGCTTCCTGTAGATACTTCTAGAAGCCTACGTACTACACCTTTCTCAGACAGGTGTGGATAGATGGAGTGTGGATGTCACACTGAGAAAGAGTTGGGGTTCTTCCCATGGTCCCTCATTTCTTGGCCTTGGTCTTCTGCTCTCCTAAACACCCACAGAACTGTGTTCTGTTCCTTGGGTCTTGGGGCCACACTCAATGGAATCTTGTCACTTTTAGGACCACCCTAAGGAGCCACTTAGGATAGAGATGCAGCTGATTTTGAGAGAGAGTGAGAGAAAGAAAGAGCCAGATAGAGAGAAAGAGAATAGGCGCACCAGGGCCTCCAGCCTCTGCAAATGATCTCCAGACACATGTGCCACCTTGTGCCATCTGGTTTACGGGGGTCCTGGGGAATCTAACCGGGGGTCCTTTGGCTTTGTAAGCAAGTGCCTTAACCACTAAGTCATTTCTCCAGCTCTGTTTGTGTAATTTTTATAAAACAGTATTCTTTTTTTTTTTTTTTTCACTTTTAGAGTTAAGAACATTGCCATTATCTGGTTCTTCTGGGAGAGAGGCAGAACAGGGAAGAGAGACGTTTAATGAAAGAAGCAAACTTTCTAGAATTTGTTTATTCGAAATAGACGCTAAGCTTTTGTCTTTGGGGTTTCAGAGGACGGAAACAGTTCTACCTGGGGTGTTCACACTGTGTTCTCCAGGGAACTCCTCTTTAATTCCAGCCGAGTGAGGGAGGCCAGGCCCAGGGCCAGGGTTTTCCAGGGAATGCCTCACTCTGGAGAGGGGCTCTGATAGGTAACATTTTAAAGTCAACAGCCAAGACAAATACCTTGTTTAACTTCAGTGTCCTTGAAGTCCTGAGCATTTCACTGATTACCGTAGTCAATAGTGGCTTTTAGGGCAGAGAAGAATAAATCTTTGTGATGTGTTGTAAGTTGCAATGTCCCCAGGATAACTTTGAACTCACTCTGTGGAGGATGCTGGTTTCTTTTAAACATAAGAAATAACTCAAGAAATGAAGGCCACTTGTTTTGTAGGGCAAATATTAATGGTTAGGCACTTTAATGCTAAAACCATATTTAAATATCTGCCACATTATTGATGGTAGACACAAGCTATTAGCTTCAGAGGAATAAGAAATACAGAGGCTTGCTGGCACACTTAATCTTCAAATAAAAGCTAAAGTGTAATGTTTATTGATTTTTAAAAAGCGACTCAGAAATGCCCCTTGTAAAAGAAATAACCAAATCAGAACATTTAAACTCTCTGTAATAGAAAAAGCCATAAACAGGAGACTTTTAAAAAAAACTGCATTTCATAAGTACCTGTTTCATTTTACAGAATTGATATTAACTTCATATTTAACTTTTTTAGAAGTTATAAATGCTAGTAATCATTCCTTTAAGATTTGTTTTGAATTAGCAGGGTTAGGTTAGTTATGATTTCCAAAATCTAGCTAATACATTTTAAAAAAAATATGAAAGAAACACACTTGAAATAGATTTCATAAATTAAAATTTTAATGTAGGAAATCAGATGGTTTTAAACATCGCCGGTCTTAGTAATTTTCTCCAGCGATAAAATATCAACTACAAAAAAATCGCAGATAGAAATAAGGTGACTTTAATATAAGATCATTGTGGCGTGAAAACAAAATTTAATCCACGGGCTTAAGTGCCTCCCCCCACCCCCCACCTTGAGAAGTCCGACATTTAAAATTTTCAAATCAAAAAAATTAAAATACATTCCATCAAAAAATAAAATTTCTAATCAATTTAACGTAAGCATCCAGGAAGAGTAGTTTTAATATCACGTGTATTTTTTTTTTTAATTGGGAAAAGGTGTGTCGGACGGAAAAGTGGTGGATAGAGAAAGTACCTTAAAAAAAAAAAATGACTCGAGAGTCCTGGGGGCATTTGGTGGGTTGCGGAAGTCCATCAGCGTTACTATCGAGTGGTTTGCGGTTGACAAGTAGCATTTTATGAGGATGACGGATTTCAGTTTTTAAAAGCTTGGGGGACAGCCGGGAGAGACGGAGCGGCGGTGGGGACCGAAGCTGGCCTCCAGCACGTCTCCGAATCCGAGGTCCCCTGCTGTCGGCACCGCCTGGGGCATCCCGGGGGGTTCTCTTGGTTGGGGGGTGGAGGATCTGGGGTGCAGGAGAATGACACCAGTCCTGGGCTTGGCCAGGGGACGCCCCCTTCCCCGCGAGCGCGATCGGGCTGCAGGTGGGGGACCCGGGCATGGATGCAGGGGTGCTTCACCGGCCTCTCTCGTCCCCGCTGTCGCCGCAGACCTGCTGGAGGACCTGCCCGAGAGCCGCGAGTGCGTGAACTGCGGCTCCATCCAGACGCCGCTCTGGCGGCGGGACGGCACCGGCCACTACCTGTGCAACGCCTGCGGCCTCTACAGCAAGATGAACGGCCTCAGCCGGCCCCTCATCAAGCCGCAGAAGCGCGTGGTGAGTGACCGCGACCGCCGCGGGGCGCCGGGAGCCCCAGCGGAGGCCCGAGCCCCCCGGGGTGGGGGTGGCGGGGGGGGGGAAGCCCAGGGCACCTTCAGTCCCTGCCACTTCCAAATCCCACGGCAGCATCTCCTCCACATCTGCCCACAGGGAATAGGTACTCCTAAGAGAGAGGGAGAAAAAAACACAGAAAAAAAGGAAAAAGAAAGAAAAGAAAGGAAGGAAAAGAAGGAAAAAGAAAGGAAGGAAAAGAAGGAAAGAAAAAAGAAAAGAAAGGAAGGAAAAGAAGGAAAGAAAGAAAAGAAAGGAAGGAAAAGAAGGAAAGAAAAAAGAAAGGAAGGAAAAGAAGGAAAGAAGGAAAAGAAAGGGAGGAAAGAAAGAAAGAAAAGAAAGGAAGGAAAGAAAGAAGGAAAGAAAGAAAGAAAAGAAAAAAAGGATGCAGTCCCAGGGCTTCCTGCTTGGTAGGCAAATACTGTACCACTGAGCTACACACCCAGCCCCGCAAGTTACTGTTTTTCTTAAAAGAACCCCTATTTGCATAACTTTAGATGGCCCTTGCCAACGCGCAGAAATACCAAAGAAATGAGCGAATGCAGGTAACATTTGGGGAGAAAGGGCCACAGACTAGCGAGGCCAGGAGAAGGAACACCGCTTTCCCTGTGTCTGACCTCCTCTTGGGGCTTGAGTGGATTTTATCCCCGGGGAAGTGGGCTCCCCTGTAACACCCCCTATCCGCCCAGAGAATGTGACATCCACCTTCCCTTTCCCCGTCCCCTTTGCAATGTCCTTTCTGCTTCTGAGCCCCCCGGACTGGGTCAGCCCCAAATTTCTGCTCCCTTTGAATTCCCCCTTGTTTCTGGTAAAAAGTATTTGACCCTGGCTGTTTTGAAATCCGGCCGTGGCGGAGAACCACACATTATTTAAGGAAGCGCAGAGTCTGTCTGTTCCCGGATTGATTTGCCGGCTTTTCACCCATTCAAACCATTTTTGACAGTATGGGGATTCTCTCTTCAGGAACTAAGGTCATGTTGTCATTGCCATATGCAGTTATTAGCAAGAGAATACTTTAAGACTGTGGTGGCTAGGAAAAATAAGCTTTCATGAAGCCATTTACAAGCCTAACATTTGTTTAGCCCCAATGCTGGCACTCCACATTGCCTTTTAAAGTTAAAAAAAAAGAAATTACAGTTAGATGCCAGACATCTTAAGGATCCAAGTAATTTAATTGTTGTACTCTAATTAGCAGAACAAACGCTACACATATTGTTTGTGTTAAATAGATTAGAGTGAAATTGCATCACAATGTAAGTCTGACACCTTACAGAGAAGCAATTAGTTTTACGGTTGTTTTGTTTCTAATGCATTTAAAATAAAATAGCCGAGGTTAATTTAATGAGTGGAATGTGCCTTAAACTTGTTACAACCTCCCACAGCTTATAGTTTTCTCTAAGTAGTCTCCTCAAATTCCGAGTGTGACTGAATCGCTGTGGTTTTCATTATCCTGATATGCACTGCACTAGAAAGGGAAAAAGAAAATATTTTATCAAAGTTCTTGCTTTCATGTTCACAATACATGAACAATGAAATGATTATTTTCTTGCGAGGCGCATTAGGCTGAGTACTGGCTGAACTCTGAAAGGTAACATTTTCCCAAGATTGAGCAAAACCTTGCATAATATATAGTAGCCACTTAGGTCCTAGTTGAATGGAAGATTTGGTCAAATAACATGCTTATTTAGATATTTTATTTAATTGAGAGGAAGGGGGAGAGAGAGAGAGAGAGAAAGAGAGAGAGAGAGAGAGAGAGAGAATGGGCACAGGCATGCCAGGGCTTCCAGCCACTGCCAACGAACTCCAGACGCATGTGCCCCCTTGTGCATCTGGCTTACGTGAGTCCTGGGGGGAATCAAACCGATGTCCTTGGGCTTCCCAGGCAAATGCCTTAACTGCTAAGCCGTCTCCCCAGCCCCTAACATGCTTATTTAGGCAGCGCCATTTATTTTGTGTACTAACCAGTAAAAATAACTGTTACCTGCAAGAAGAAACTGGTTTAAACATTTCTGAATCAATTATGTGCGGCAGGTGTCTTGGCTGTGGCCAAGGTCAGCCCCAGTGTGTTTTGTAAATGAGTTATAAATGATACCAATTGCAGGGTGTGTCTCTCTCAATTAGTCCGCCTTGGAGGCTTCTTATTTATGGTTGTGATGGACCTCGCGTAGTTCTCAGAAACAGAATGTTGAACCTAAGTTTGTTTAGCCAGCAGTCCAGAACCAATCACTGTGAATTTGAACTTGTAATACATTGCAAAAGAAGAGATTTATGGTGTAGCTCGAACTCCTTGTTCATGCGGAATATAACCAAGATCGCTTGCTACAAGGAACTTTTTATAACCTGTTCACCTTCATTTCACATGTTTATGAGGACTGGCTTTACTTATGATCTGCAGTTGACAGTCATAAAGTTCTTTGTTATAATGGCAAATTCTGATAACATGTTTGCTCCATATTGGCTCCAAATTCCACTGGAAACTGTCATAAATGGCTCATTTATAAAAGGAATCTTCCTGTCCCTCGTTGACTGATTTCACATTTGAGAAAGAACTACTCTCTCAGAACATTATTATTATTATTTTTGCCCACAAAGAGTGAGGGAAGAAAGAAGCTTTCAGTGTGCAAGAGTTTGTTATATATACATTTTTAGCAAACCAGTTTCCCAAATAGTTCTGTTGTCAGCATATTCATTTCAAACACATTCTCAGAAGTTGGTGCTAGGAGTTATTAGCACCCAGCTTCTTAGAAAGGTTGTAGTGCTAAAGAGCATATTATCACTTCCGTTTTTACAACTTGATTGTTAAGAAAGATGCTAAACTAATATAACAGGAGGGAACTGTAAATGTCAAATTCAAGTTCATCATTTAAATTTGCCACCGAAGCATTTGGAGATCTGTGAATATTCCCTATGTGCTCAATCAGTACTTGGCTCCTTGGTTCTTCATAGTTCCTTCTCTTAAATGAATTATGAAATAGTTAACTTCCCAAGTTTTGTAATTTAAACCTTGTTTTCATTCCTAAGTTTTTTTTTTTTTTTACTATTTTTTTTATTAACTGAAATCAGGTCATAGTACAAGTACAGCTTTTTATAAAGTAATTTTAAGCAAAATTTAAATTTGGTAGTCTAAAAATAAATGTCATATTTTGTCATTCTGGGAGAGGTTATATTGTTAAGTACTCATTTTGGAAATATAATTCCTATGTCGGGATTTAGAATAAAAGTGTTTTTCTAAGAATGTAATGTTAAGGGAATAAAGGGGTCCTGGAAATAGGAGTGGCACTGCTGGACAAGTGGCCTATTGTGGTCATTCCAGTTAACCATTTGTGTGAAGAGAAGTTGGGCAAATAAAAAACGCATTAGTATCACCTCATGTAAGGCAATTTTAACATTCAAAGAATGTAGGAATGTCATAAAATTGGCTTGACTCCTTTGTAAAATAGAGAAAACAAATTCAGGCAGCAGGCAAGCAGAATGCTAATTACAGAGTTCCTCTCCCTCGAATTGATGTCTTTCCTAAGATCTGTTTCTGCTCATGTCCGTAGACCGTTCTCCAGTTTCCCTTGATAACTTTGCATCTATCTGAGAAGTAGACTTGGTTATCTCTAGGTCTTAGGTGGAGATCACCCAAAGTCATTTAGCACACTGGTGACTTGTGATTGTGGCTCTCACATCTCAGACTTGTGACAGCTGAGCCGATCTTTCTAAAGGCTGCCCAGGGGAAGCATTGTACCTCTGGTATGTTTCAGAGCATAATTCTTCTTCTTCATTTTTTTTTTTTTTTTTGAGGTAGGGTCTCACTCTAGCTCAGCCGACCTTCAATTTACTATGTCATCTCAGGGTGGCCTCGAACTCACGGCGATCCTCATGCCTCTGACTCCCGAGTGCTGGGATTAAAGGCATGTGCCACCACCACGCCCATCTGTCAGACCATAATTCTATGTGGGCAACTTTCAGAAAATCGAATCCCTCCCCCCTCTTTATTTTCTTCTTCTTCTTTTTCTTTTTCGTGGTAGGGTCTCACTCTAGCTCAGGAAGACCTGGAATTCACTATGTAGTCTCAGGCTGGCCTGGAACTCACGGTGATCCTCCTACCTCTGCCTCCCAAGTGCTGGGATTAAAGGTGTGTGCCACCACGCCGGGCTTCAAATTCCTTTTAAGAAGTAACAGCCACGAGTAGAAAATTAAATTCTTAAAGAAGAAAGTGCCATTAGAACCCTCCATATACATACAATGTCTGTGAAAACTCTATGTATGGTCAACATATTTCTGGGTTATTCTATAATCTGCAGTAAAGGCTTGGAGTGTCAATGGAAGCCATGGGGTACACACCGTGGAGACCTTCACTTTTTTTGACTAGTACGGTCAGCTTAATTCTACTTGAGATATTTGGTTTTTCCTCAAGGGACATTTCATTCATAATGAGGAACAAGGTTGTTGAAGACAGGAATATGACACACTGACATCTATAGCATCGATAGAAAAGTTATTAAAATATGTAAAAGTCATGCATTTCCTCGCTTACTTTCCTGTGTTCTTTTCTAGCCTTCGTCGCGGCGGCTTGGATTGTCCTGTGCCAACTGTCATACCACAACCACCACCTTGTGGCGCAGAAACGCCGATGGTGAACCCGTGTGTAATGCTTGCGGACTCTACATGAAACTCCATGGGGTGTGCCATTTATTCTGTTCATGAATATATACATTTTGCTATTTGGTTTGTGCACAAGTTTCATTGGTAAGACACAGTCAGCAAAAGAAAGGGGTGTGAAAGTTAAAAAAAAAAAGTGAAGGTGTGAATGCTCTTAATATGAACATTATCTTCCACCAGTAAGAGGCAAGCAAACCTACTGCCAAGGTGCCTTCCACTTGAGAACTGATAATGTAGTAACTACTTAAAAAAAAAATAAAACTATAAATGCACAATAGCTTGCAGATGTTGTTTTAAGAAATTTGAAAGCAGAGACATTTATACAAAGGAGAAGTATGTTTGAAGGTTTTAGTTAGAAAGATTTTATACTTCATTTTAAGAATCTCAATCATTTTTATTTTGGGGTGCAGTGGACTGGGACAGGGTTTGAGTCTATAACACCCAGGCTGGCCTTGAACTCACTTGTAGTCTTCTCCAAATTCTGAGATTATAGGGCTGACCTCCCATGCCAGGCTAATGCCTTAGTTTTATAAGGAAAATAATCTATGTTGTGTGAAGAAGAGTGCATCATTTCTTTTAAATAAAAAAGGTAGTAAAAGTAAAATTATTCATCCAATGAATATTTACTCTATAATTAAAAGTTATTTCAAAACTAAGCAAGTTGAAAAAAATCACACATTGTCCTGCAGGGGATGGTGACACATGCCTTTGCTCCCAGCCCTCAGCAGAGGTAGGATCACTGTGAGTTTAAGGCCAGCCTGAGCAAAATGATGTTTTTTTAATTTAATTATTTTCTTGTGATAATGGGAATTCAGCCCAGGGCTTCTTGCATGTTAGGAAGCACTCTTGTCATGGACCTATATCCTCAGTCCCCCAAGTTCTTTTTCTTTTTTTGTTTTTTGAGGTAGGGTTTCACTCTAGCTCAGGCTGCCCTGGAATTCACTATGTAGTCTCAGGGTGGCCTAGAACTTGTGGCAATCCTCCTACCTCTGCCTCCTGAGTGCTGGGATTAAAGGTGTGAACCACCATGCCTGGCCCCCAAGTTCTTTTAAATGAAGGTTTTCAGTATTAAAGTCAGAATTTTAACTTGGATTTCCTTTATTATAACACTTCTTGAAAATTAATTTTTTGACAATTTTATACATGTGTATAATGTATATTGGGATCATATTCACCCCTCTACTTTTTTTTTTTTTTTTGAGGTAGGGTCTCACTCTAGCCCAAGCTGACCTGGAATTCACTATGTAGTCTCAGGCTGGCCTCAAACTCAGTGATCCTCCTACCTCTGCCTCCGGAGTGCTGGGATTAAAGGTGTGCGCCACTATGTCAGGCTTGGATGTCTTTTTTTTTTTTTTTAAGAAAAATTTTTGTGACTTACTGAGTTTAATTACGGTTGCTTGCATTATCATGGGTGAGGGATTATTATGGGAGCAAGGGGAATTTATCAGTGGCTACAGCACCAAAGAAAATGACACATGCCCCCCCCTTCACTATACTATTTTGTGAATCCGAGGTCTATATGAACCTTTTTTTTTTTTCCCCTTAGGTGCCTCGACCACTTGCTATGAAAAAAGAAGGCATTCAAACCAGGAAACGAAAACCTAAAAACATAAATAAAACAAAGACTTGCTCTGGTAAATATAATAAAATGTCATTTGCTTGGGAAGTAATTGCCAACTTTAACAGTAGATGTGTGTATGCTCATTAGGGTTTGTTTGGACTCTTGTAGGTAATAGCAATAATTCTGTTCCTATGACTCCAACTTCCACCTCTTCTAATTCAGATGACTGCTCCAAAAATACTTCCCCTTCAACCCAACCAACAGCCTCAGGGGTGAGTGTGAAGGGAGAATGGATTCCTCAGTGGGTTGTTCTCTAGTAAATTATCTGATGTTTTATCTTATCTGGCAAGTAGTTGTTACCTAAGAATAGTTTTTAGAGGAAATTACATTTAAATGTCAACAAAATGACAAACTTAAGTACTTTACAAACCTTAATTAAGATCGCTGCCATTTCTTGTAATGATTAAATTAACCTAGGGAAGAGAAAGGAGTGTGGAAGAGTTTTAGACGGTTTTGATTTCCAGAGTTTTAAATCAGAGTTGCTATGTGCATTTCTAATGTAGATCAGAGCAAAAAGAAAAAAAAAAAAGAAAAAAAGAAAAAAAGAAAAAGAAAAAGAAAGTCCAGGGGTGTGGTTCTGTAGACCCCAGAGGCCAGGTGGCATTGAACTTGCGTTTGTTTCTGTCAACCAGTTTTCTTTACAATCATCTGCCCCAACCCTTAGCTCTTCCTGGTTTGGGCTGCTGATTCCACTCTTTTTTTTTTTTTGAGGTAGGGTTTCACCCTAGCTCAGGCTGACCTGGAATTCACTACGTAGTCTCAAGTGATCCCTCTGCCTCTCAAGTGCTGGGATTAAAGGCATGTGCTACCACACCCAGCTTCCACTCATTTTCTTTCAAATGTCCTCTTGCTGTGGGAGAAACTTGCTGCCTTCCAAGGCATCTCAATTTTAACCCCAGGCTCATTTCAGTCACATGACAGACCTGGGAGGGCATGCATGCTTCTGAGGACTGGGGCTGGAGACACCAGTATCATTGAGAAGACCCTAGCTTCAGTTTCAGTCAGTTATCTAAACCCAATGTTCCTCAAATAAATAGCATTTCCCTACTTTTTTTTTTTTTAATTAACCCACCTTCATGTTTACCAAATTCACTTGGTTTGGGGCTCCTTACCAGCCCCTGAAGGCAGGATTTTATTATTTATTTATTTATTTATTTATTATTTGGTGCTTAAACTAAACCATTGATGTACATCCCTACCCCTCAGGCAGGACTTTAAAAATGCCTGGTCATGTTAAGACTATTTTAGGAATGAACACTAGCATTTCAATTCATTTCTGCCTAGTGATTGTTAACTGATTTTAGTTTGGTTGTGGATTATTCGGGTTACTTCAGAAATACTGCAGATTTCTCAGCCCCACCCTGGATTTTTTTTTTTTTTTTTCTGTTCTGACCCCCGTAAAGTCTCTAGCCCTGGAATTCACTATGTAGTCTCAGGCTGGCCTTGAACTCACAGAGATCCTCCTACCTCTGCTTCCCAAGTGCTGGGATTAAAGGTGGTTTTTTTCTTACTGACTTTCACAAACGAGAAATTAACATTTAAAACAAAATGATTAAGCTAGTTTGAATACGTTTTGTTGAACTTCTTTTGCGCTTTTCCTTTAATAAAAAGCAGTTGCAATTTCCCAAGGGACTAAGCTTTTCAGTTGTTTTTGCTCCAAATGTTATATAAGTGTGGATTTGTGTGTGTGTGTGTGCGTGTGTGTGTGTGTGTGTGTGTTTAATAGGAGAGTTGCAGGTAACTTTAAGTAAATAGCACACAGGAAATGAGGGGTTTTAATTATTTAATCATTTTCTCGTCCTAAGTCCTCAGAAATGACTTTGTAGATAAAAGAGGAAACAAGACAATGTTTTGGTTTTCCAAAGCATTAAGGGTTTGGGCCTCTTGTCCACACCCTTCTAAGTCACTGTTGGGGGGGGGGGGATAGTGTCAAGCTTAGTTGTGGTAAAAAAAAAAAAATCTCAGTTGGAATGATACATGCCGTAGTAATTGAGGTATTTGCCCAACAATGGGTTTTGGAGACTGGTGTCATTACGGGCTGTCAGTTTTACAGTCTGCGTCTTTGTGATGTAAAGTTTCAAAATTGGCTGCTTGTAATCTAGTCAATTGGCCTACTTGGAAAAAAGGGGTGTGAGAAGGCAGCCAGAGGGAGTTAGTTCTAGGCTTGGCCTAGGCTTGCTTGTTCTTGACCTGGGGGGGGTCTCACTTTGGACCCGAGCTGGCAGCTGGCCTCCAGGCCACTCTCACTACTAGAGACCAAGAGGCAGAAATATAAGACGTTTTGGGTCTTTTTGCTGCAGACTCCCATCTTACTCCACAACCTCCTTGGAACCTGGGCAGCCGCACGTCGACCGGAGGCGGTGGCCGGCCTTGCTGGCGTTTCTCAGCAGCCCCAGATGGGGGTGGCCTCTACTTTCCCCTCGTGACAGGGACAAGTCCCTGGCCTCATGCAGAGGGCATTGGGGGTGGCCTCAGGCTTGCAGATTTCCTCTGCTTGGCTGCTGTGGGGAACCAGGTCTGCCTGTCAGATGCCTCTGGAAAGTGTCCCGTTTCAAGAATAGTCCTAAGAGGCTTTTCTGTGATGTCTCCAGGTTGTTGCCAAGGGGTGCCAGCCAGTATGTGTCTGCAGGTCACTGTCCAGGGCCTTGCCTAGGTTGGCTGAACTTTCTCTGTGTGTGGGCTAGAGTGGCAGCTTAGTAACTATGAAGAGGATGCTGGAGGAGTCAGCAGAGAGGGCAGCTGGCAGAAGCATTTTTAAATGGTGTCTGTGTTGACAGAGAAGTGTTGTTTTCCCATTTGGGTCGCAGGGCTGGAGGGCAGCTAGAGATTGAGAGAGAGAGAGAGAGAGAGAGGATGGCACACCAGGGCTTCCAGCTGCTGTAAACTCCAGACGCGTGCACCCCCTTGTGCATCTGGCTTACGGGGGTACTGGGGAGTCAAGCCTGGGTCCTTAGACTTCACAAGCAAGCACCTTAACCACTAAGCTCTCCCTCCCCCGCTCTGCCCTACAGCTAGCTTTGATGGCTCACCTATAAGATTTTTTAAAACTGGTGGAGAAAATATTCTATCCCTTTAGCAGGGTTGTGTCTGGTGGTTTCAAGGGATTTTTATTTATTGATTTTTAAATGAAATTTACTTTTTTTATTGACAACTTCCATAATTATAGACAATAACCCATGGTAATTCCCTCCCTCCCCCACTTTCCCCTTTGAAACTCCAGTCTCCAACATACCCTGAAGGGCATTTTTACGGTGTAGCTGGCTGAGGGCCTTTAGTCTCCTAAGATGATGGGTTGACTCCATTGATTTCCGGGGAGCCCTGTGATACCCACGTGGTAGAAATGAGCAGTGCACTGGCACTCTAATTTAATGGGGCAACCAGACTACAAAAGCGAGGGAAGTCTCAGGTGTTATCTCTTTATTTTAATTTTTTTAAAAAATATCGTCTTTTTAAGTTAGGTTCAGTTTAATCTTTATTTAAAGTATTTTATTTTTACTTATTTATTAGAGAGAGAAAGAGAGAGAGAGTGGGCGCTCTAGGGCCTCTAGCCACTGTAAACAATTCCAGATGCATGCTCCACCACGTACATCTGGCTTATGTGGGTACTGGGGAATCGAACCTTGATCCTTAGGCTTCACAGGCAAAGTGTGCTAACCTCTAAGCCATCTCTCCAGCCCTCAGGTGTAATCTCTATGAACCATAGGGCTGGTAGCCCTGCATCTCTCCACTGAGAGATGTCAGTGGCCTTGTGTCTGCTTTTCCTTAGTGGCGATGAGTTCAAGTCAAGGTAGTTGAAACCTGTTCATTCCAGCCCCAGAGCTCAGGTAAAAGAGGCCCTGGCACCTGAGCTCCTGGCATCAGACTGTCCTGCTTATCTAATACTGTGAACCACCAAGGTCCCATGCCCAGCAGGAATGAAGGTTTGGGCAGGATTACTAATTTCTTCCTTCCCTCCCCTCCAGCCCCCTCACTACCTCCTCCTCTTCTTTTCCTTCTCCTCCTCTTCTTCCTTCTTCTTTTCTTATGCTCTCTCTCCCTAGATGGAATCCAGAGCTTTGCAAACAACTGCTAGGCAAGTGTTCTGCATTGAGCTGCACCCCAGACTTAAAAAAAAAATGCTTTAAAAACAATTCTCACTAAAGTTGCCCAGGCTGACGTTAATCTCATTAAGTAGCCCAAGCAAACCTCCTCGGAGGTCTCTGGGGTTACAAGACTGGCGCCCCCCATGCCTGGCTAGCACACAGCCTTCTCCCAGATAAGCTCTGAAACGTCACAACCATCTCCATTTCCCCTTGCGCCGAGTGGTCGTTTCTTCTTTCTGTGTCTCCGCTTTACGGACTTGTTGCGAAGTTGCTCTCGTGAATTCCAATTTTTGTTACATTTTTTTAAACTTTGTAAGTGTCATGGCTGTTAGCAGTCATTTCTGCTGCACAATTCACCAGGCAAAGGTATCACAACAATCTAAAATAAAGGAAATCTTTAACGAACATGGCATAGATCTTTAAAAAAATGTTGAGAATGTGGAGAAAAATTCAATGCTAGCATCAGCACTAAACTGCAAATTTCTGAGGTAGTAGTAGGGACAGATAGCAGGCAAGGGAAGGATATTGTGTAAAACAATTTTTGATAGGTGATTATTTTTTCTTTTTGCAACAAAATTAGTCTTTTAGCCTGGCTCAATTTTTTTTTTACATGTATTGATTGACTGGAAAGCACATTTACTTGACATAAATAGACAGAAGAAATTTCTTTGACATTTATTCCCTATGGAATATATGGATATTAAAATCTTTTGAGAGCCAGGCATGATGGTGCACACCTTTAATCCCAGGCAGAGGTAGGAGGATCTCCAAGAGTTCAAGGCCACCCTGAGACTCCATAGTGAATTCCAGGTCAGCCTGAGCTAGAGTGAGACCCTACCTCAAAACAAAACAAACAAACAAAACAAATCCTTTGAATTGTAGTTATTGACTGAGATATATTATAGAGACTTTTAAAATTGTTATTTAAGGGGAAAACGTGTTGAATTTCAGTAATTCTTAAGTGAGATTTAACATCCCATAGGTCATCTTTTCCTTCCTGTGAAATCAGGTTTAATGCCTGCCCAGTGTGGTGGCCCATAACTGTAATCCCAGGATTTGGGAAGTTGAGGCGGGAGGATTTCCAGTTTGAGAACAGCATGAGTTATATGGAGAGACTTGTTGGCTGGGAATATGGAATCATTGAAATATATTTTGTCTACCGTAGAGGATATTATAACTGTAATATAGTATTGTAGTCTTCACTAAAGTTTGAACTGCGACCTGCCCCGCTGGTCATTGCAAGAGAGAAGTGTCGCGGTCTGGGAGGCTCTCGTGAGCATTGTAGGAAAACAAAAGTCCCGCGCCTGGAATTGTTCATAACGTGGAGGAGGTGGTGGAGCGGCAGGTGTAGACATTAAGACTTACTGCTGGTCAGATTTGGAGGTGTCATAGTGAACAACGAGCAAAGGTCTGTGGGAGGCCTGAGAAGGGGCTGGTACATTCTGGCTTGACACAGTTGACAAACTCAGAGTTAGTTTGGATTAGGGAAACATGAGGATGGAAGTGTCCAGAAAAGGAGACTGTAGCCATAGGGCAATAGTTTCAGGAGTTGAATATGGCTGGAGTGCAGCGTGTTTAGAAGCCAGAAGCAGGAAAGGAGTCCATTAAATAAAACAGATGCAAAGTAGAGCTCTGAAACTATTTCGAATCCATATCAGGCCAGCTGTAAGCAGAGCCCAAACGAATGACAAGACTTTATCTGACCCTGGCTTTGGTGACACATGTGACTTCTGTCTGTGTTGGAGTCCAACAATGAAAACTTTCTTTTAAAAATAATTTTTTTTATTTATTTGAGAGATAGAGAGAAAGAAAATGGGCGTGCCAGGGCCTCCAGCCACTGCAAAGGAACTCCAGAAGCGTGTGCCACCTTGTGCATCTATCTGGCTTACGTGGGTCCTGGGGAATCAAACCAGGGTCCTTTGGCTTTGCAAGCGAGCACCTTAACTGCCAAGCCACCCCTCCGGCCCTAAAAGTTTCTTCTCGATTTTGATAATTCATATAAGCAATGCCAGCACGCTTCTGCTTGTCCATTTCACAAGTATTCTTCCCACCCGCCACCATCAGGGAGGACAGATATCTCCTGGGAGCTGATGCTACGGCCTGACCTGACTTCTTTTGGTTTTTTTTTTTTTTTTGTTTTTCGAGGTAGGGTCTCACTCTAGCCCAGGTTGACCTGGAATTCACTATGGAGTCTCAGGGTGGCCTCGAACTCACGGCGATCCTCCTACCTCTGCCTCCCGAGTGCTGGGATTAAAGGCGTGCCTGACCTGACTTCTTAACTCTGTCAGCTGCACTGTAGTTTTGGGGGGGGGGTGGTGGGAGAGATCTCTTAATGGAAACAGGAGGTCTGATGTGTTTTCTCACCTTTGTGCCTCTCGTTGGTGTCACATAATGTCCACAGAGCGGCAGTGGTCGTTAGTCAGGGGAGACTGTAACCCAGATTCGTCCTTGGCTGGGTCTACGACTTTGTGGCTGGATCTCCTCCACTCACTCTTGGGTCTGTTTCTGTTTTGTTTTGGTTTTTTTTTTTCCTTGCTATTTTGTAAGTGTGAGCATTCTTGCCCCCTGGCTGCTTCTGGGGTGCCCCTGTGCCTTGCCAGCTCTTCTTTCCCATGGCAGTCACCATGGAGCTGCCTGGTGGTTTGGGTTTGAAAGAGTGAATGCACCTCTGAGTGCTTACAGCCAGCAGGAGTCTGAGTGTGCTTTGTAATGTCCCCTGGAGAAAGCGCAGACACTTGTGCAGGTTAATATGTTCTTTTTAAAAAAAGATTTATTGTTTATGTATTTATTAGAGACAGAAAGAGAGAGTGTGAGAAAGAATGGGTATGCCAGGACCCCCAGCCACTGCAAACGAACTCCGGATGCAGGCACCACCATGTGCATCTGGCTTACGTGGAACCTGGAGAATCGAACCTGGGTGCTTTGGCTTGACAGGCAAGCATCTTAGCCGCTAAGCCATCTCTCCAGCCCAGTGTGTCAAGGTCTTTTCATAGACTTTGGTGTGTGTGCTTGTATGTACGCGGGTGTAGGTTGAAGAGGGGAAGTTTCTTCAGTTGCTCTCTACCCTATTCTTGGAGACATAGAGCTCACGGATTTGGCTAGGTTCACCAGTCAGTGAGCTGGGATCATAGGCACAGATCCCAATTCAGGTCCTCTTGCTTGTTTGGCAAGGGCTTTACCTGTGGAGCCAAAATAAATAAGTAAACCTCTTCCCAGTTCAGATTTATTTATTTATTTATTTGTTTATTTATTTATGGTTTTTCGAGGTAGTGTTTTACTCTAGCCCAGACTGACCTGGAATTCACTATGTGGCCTCGAACTCACGGTGATCCTCCTACCTCTGCCTCCCGAGTGCTAGGATTAAAGGCGTGTGCCACCATACCAGGCTATTTATTTATTTTTAAGGCAGGGTCTCATGTAGGCCAGTCAAATTTCTGATCCTCCTGTTTCCTCCTCTGAAATCCAAGTGCTGGGATTCCAGGCCTGTCCATCTCACCTGGCTTGTGGACATTATATGTATGGACATATATAACCTCTGGTAAAATTAGAAAACATCTCTCAGTCCCCTAGCTTACCATTCATTTCTTACTTGATGGGAATTTTTTGTTTGTTTGCTTTTTGTTTTTTTTGAGGTAGGGTCTCACTCTAGCCCAGGCTGACCTGGAAGTCACTATGTAATCTCAGGGTGGCCTTGAACTCACAGTGATCCTCCTACCTCTGCCTCCAGAGTGCTGGGATTAAAGGCTTATTATTATCATGTTTTTCTCTAAGTGTTGGAATCACTTTGGGTTTACCACGGTCACAAGTAATAGCTCCCCTTAAAGGAATGCAAGATATTCACGAAGGACTGAGGTCGTACTAATAATTTCGCTGGGCCTGGGGCCCAACAGTATTGCTTTACACCTTTGCCCTGTGCTCTGTAGTGCTCTGGACTGAACCCATTGAACGCACGTCCCCAAGCAGGCTAGGCCAACTCTACTACTGAGCCGCAGGCCCCAGCTCTACTTTGCCTTTTGCTTTTGGAGAAAGGGTAGGGTTTCTGTATGTGGCCCAAGCTGGGCTTGAACTCTTGGACTCAAATAGTTATCCTGCTTCAGCGTCCTCAGTGGCTGAGATTGTAGGCAGCACGCCGCTAGGCCCAGATCTGGTTCCACTCTTCACTTGAACATTGCAAAGAGCCTCGGTGCACCAGACAGCTTTGAACTTTACCATCTACTTTCTCACTTACAAGCTAGTGGATCTAGGGAGAGAATTATTTACTGTCTATAGTCCACCCTCCCAGATCCTATTTTTTTAAAAAGTTATTTATAGAGAAGTAGAGAGAGAGAGAGAGAGAGAGAGAGTGGGGGCCATGCCAGGACCTCCAGACATATGCACCACTCTGTGCATCTGGCTTAAGTGGGTCCTGGGGAATTGAACATGGGTCCTTTGGCTTTTCAGGCAAGCACCTTAAACCACTAAACCGTCTCTCTGGCCCTATGTTTTTTTTTTTTTTTAAATTGTGTGTGTGTGTGTGTGTGTGTGTGTGTGTGTACCAAGTGTTTTCCATTTTCTTTTCTCATTATCCTTCTGAGTGCGACACAGAGGAAATGAACAAGTCCAAGATCCCAGCAGGTTTAAGGGAGCATGGCTTTGATCTGAGCCTCGTTCTGGCTTATGAAGTCAATACAATTATGACATAAGTAGATTGACTGATTGATTAGTAATACACCTATCAAATATCCACCCACTAAAATAGGTGGAAAACAGTGACTAAGATTTTTTTTTTTTCTTTTTCACTTCCCTATTCTCCTCCTTTTTTTTTTCTTTCTGAGACAACATTTTCCTGTACCCTTGAACTACCCACATAGTCAGTGCCGGCCTTGAGCTCCCAATCTTCCTGCTCTTACTTCTCAAGCACCCAGGTGTGTACCCTTAATGTAAAAATTTCAATTAATATAGAAAAATAAATCTAGAAATGAAATGTATTATAGTACTAAGAATATGACAGGTGGATAATATTAGGTAGAAAAATATTTTGTTATTTGTGAGATTAATAAATTTCTACTATTAATATATTAAACAGTAAAAATTACAGTGTATAGTTTAATACTTCAGATAGCTATGACATGGCTCTTTTAAAATACCAATTAGATTGAAATACTTTTAGTGGTATGAAATTATTAAAAATATAAATAAGTAAAATTCCTATTTTTTTTTTTCCTTCGAGGTAGGGTCTCACTCTAGCCCAGGCTGACTTGGAACTCACTCTGTAGTTCCAGGCTGGCCTCAAACTCACAGCAATCCTCCTACCTCTGTCTCCCAAGTGCTGGGATGAAAGGCATGCGCCACCAGGTCCGGTGTGAAATTTTTTTCAATGGTGTGCTTTTTAAATCCATACACCTCGTGGGCACTCAGTTTTTAGTTCCAGAATGTTCACTTGCCTTCAAATTAACTTTATGAAGCCATTAAACAGACATTCTTAGTAGGCAAGTGCCCCTTTTTTATTTTCAATGTTTATAGCTCAAAACACTCTTTTCTAAGTGAATAAAACAAGAGTTAAAAAACCATTAATCTCCCACAATGGTCTGTGAGACTTGCGGTTAGGTATTATTATTGCCTCATTTATAAACCGAGACCCCGCGTGACTCTGTAAGGTCACAGAACGAGCCGGTGTTGAAGTGGGGACTGGAACCGACGTCTCCTGCCTGCCAGGCCAAGGCTGTTACCCCTCCCAGGGAGTTGGCCCATCATCACAGTTATTAATATCCCACTTGCCACATGCTACAAGCCATGCACATAAATATTTCGTTGCCACTTTATCTCTGTACTCCCTGGCCACCAGGTTCCTTCTCTCCGTTCACAGCCCTTTCTAATAACTCACGTTCCTGTCTGAATACATCGGCCTTCCAATGAAAGTCACACGTCACCCCAGCAGGGAACACTTCAGCATTCCGTTTACATACTTTCATTTTCTGTACTTTCCTGTTTCTTTTGTGCGCCTAATGGGGAGGACGGCAAGGGGCAGCGAGAAAATACATTGGACCTCATTAATATCCCGTGGCTCTGTATGAACGTTAGGAAACTGTAAAAGTTTGTAATATATATGTCCACTCAATTTATCACAGGACTGTGGTTTATTTTAATAAATGACTCATTATTCTGAAAGGCAGAATGCTAGGTAGAGAAAAGGTAGGCCTTTTCACAGGGCCTCATCTCTAAACTTATTCTTGTTATTTTTTGCAAATTACAGATTCTTTGCAGTTTTTCTTGCCTCTGTAGAAATATACAAAACTGTGACAAAACGTGAAATAATGCTCTGGGAAAACAAAACCAAATTTAAGAAATCTGGCCTAGAATGCTCTGCAATGTGATTGCTACATGAATCTTTGAAGAAAACGGATTCCTTCACTAGGACCAGAGTGATTTATTATGCATTTCATGGGGTGTCAGCCAAGAGAGTTGCTAACAACATGAAGATAATAGATATGAATTAAATACAGTTGCATAGCTCTGTTCACATTTAAATCTACCTGTTATTTATTTATTTATTATTTATTTACTGAAATGTCAGTAGTTTTCAAGGACACCTTCAAAGACAGGTGGTGTAGGTGTGGTAATTTACAGTTCAGCTTCTGTCATATCTGGCTTTATGAAGGCTCAGTGCTCGAGCATTTGGGAAACCAATGACAGGTTTTTAAGGAGCATTTGAACAAATGTACATTGAAAACACACTGATTTTGTTTGAAATGAGGTCTTAATGTAGCCCAGGCTGGCTTGGAACTCTTGATCCTTTTTGTCCCTACCTTCCTAAGCGCTGGGATCACAGGCATGTGTCACCATGCCCAACTGAGGCATCCCTTTCAGTGTCCTTTTGGGGTCCTGTGAGCAAGCAGAATTCCAAACCAGACTCCAACGGGAGCTGCCTGTTTGGGGTGTTGGCATAGCAGGGTTTCTGTGAAGCTGGAGCCTATGCTCCGGAGTTTTTCTTTTATTAAGCACCAAGGCTTTACGTTTAATGCTCCCATTAAATTGAGTAGCTTGATTTGTAGTGAAGCCTGAATATGGTCTGAAGTTTGCTGTGGGGTTCACAGATTAGCAGCTGGGAGGAAACGGATTCAGCCTCTAGCCGTAGCTCCCTGTGAACTAGCGAACTGCCAAGGTTCTGTAGGAAGTCTCCGCACTCCCCCTTCTAAAGGGGAGAAGTAATTCCTACCATCTGGTCCTTGGGAATATAGTGTAGCGTAAGTGGGAGAAGCCTGCAGATGGCTTTGAAGCTAAAAAAGAATAGCACCACTTAAATATAATCTTGAAAGCTAATAGCAAGGTGCTTTATTTGCATGACATTTTTTTTTTTCATCTGAAGACATTAGAAATAAATCCTACTTTCTAAAAGGGGAAATGTAGAGTTACTGTATTAAGAAGTAACCATATTTTAAAGATTCCCCCCCCCCTCGCCCCCCGCCCATAGCAGTTTTTCATTCTTCTGCTATTCGGTGTTTCCTCAAAGCTTTCTGTGGTAGAGTATGTCAGAAAGGCTGCCTGGTCTTTTGACTGTGGTAAGTTTTCTCTCGTGGAAGTGGAGAGATTAAGATATTCATCTGTTCTGAAAAGCCCATCTTTTGGTAGGAAAGTCAGATAAGAGAGATCACTCACCAGGCATAAAATGTTGCCTCAGGATTTTTTTTTTTTTTTTTTACGATTTCATTCTGGGACAAAAATAGAATCATCGTGGCTGGAGGGATGGCCTTAGCAGTTAAGGCATTTGCCTGCAAAGCCAAAGGACCCAGGTTCGATTCCCCAGGACCCACGTTAGCCAGATGCACAAGGGGGTGCACACGTCTGGAGTTCGTCTGCAGTGGCTCAAGGCCCTGGCGCAGCCATTTTTTTTTCTCTCTCTCTCCTCCTCTTTCTCTGTCAAATAAGTAAATAAATAAAAATAAAATTTAAAAAAGTTAGATTAATCCATTCTGGTTTCACCTAGAAAGATAAACTTTGGCTTTAGAAGACTTCTTGACTTCAGGTTGTAAACAAACTCTCCCCCTGGTCTGTCAGTGTATTGACACGCTAGTTGATAGTAGACCTTCCGCACAGCCCCAGCATGTTGGAGTGGAACACGTGTACACAACCTGTGTGCTCCTTTGCTGCGAGTGGATTGTGGGTACAGAACTGTTTCTCCTGTCAGGAAGAGGGCAAGGTGTGGCATCCCCATGGTATGGATATAACCCGGCCTGGAGCCCAGAGGAGTGAGTTGTCAGTGGAATTCCATGAAGGAATCTATGGAAAACTGAGTTAGGTCACCAGTTAAAGTGATGGGGAATGAGGGGAGAAAAGGTGCTTTATTATACATGTGGTTCTGGGGAGAATTTGAAGGATAATTCCCTTAAGTCCTGGTGGGAGACAGGAAGTGTATACATGGTATCTTTTTTGGTTTTCTGAGGTAGGGTCTCACTGTAGCCCAGGCTGACCTGGAATTCACTATGTAGTCTCGGGGTGGCCTCGAACTCACGGCTATCCTTCTGCCTCTGCCCCCCGAGTGCTGGGATTAAAGGCGTGCGCCACCACGCCTGGCTCTACATAATACCTTTTGTGTGTCACCTCTAAACCATTACTGGGTAACTTGTGAGTGGTTCTATTTTACCTCCATCCAAACTGTAATGAGCTTTTAAAAAATATTTTTATTTATTTATTTGAGAGAGAGAAAGAGAGAGAGAGAGAAAGAAGGAAAGAAAGAAACAGGTAGAGAGAAAGAATGGATACTCCAAGGCCTCCAGCCTCTGCAAACAGAACGCCAGACATGTGCGTCACCTTGTGGAGCTGGTTTATGTGTGGGTCCTGGGGATTTGAACCTGGATCCTTTGGCTTCGCAGGCAAGTGCCTTAACCCCTAAGCCATCTCCCCAGGCCCAAGCATTGCTTTTATAATGGAAGCGAAGATTGCTATGCGAATGCTTCTTCATTGCTGGAATTCAGACATTCAGCTAGAAAACACCTCAGGAGTTAAGTCCAGAGGAATAGAATATATATATATTAGCCAGAGAAGTTAGGCTGTTTTTCTGACAACTCTCTGATCTCTGTGGGTTTCCTTTTCCCTGGCTTGTAGTTTTTCTAGAACTGGCTATGTGGGCATCCCCACAGAAGCCTAGCCTTCCTAGATAAGATTCAGAAGTCAAGGGAAAAAGGAGCCAGCCCACCAGGAGCCAGGTTCTCTGCTGGTCATTTGACATGAATGTATCAAATCAGAAGTCTTTGTGACTTTCCAGATTAAATGTCCAGAATCGGTGAGGGCTTCTCTTCTCAAGGGGAAACAATTTGGGTAATGTAGGTTGAGCTGTGGCTGCTTTGCAGGCGAGTGATATTTTCCGTGTTCCGATCTGCTACAGCCCAAGTTTTCCCTGAAGTCATTTCTTCCTTTCCAAGGGAGTTTTCCAGCCTGGCAGCATGGCCTGGCTCCCACCTAGCCTGGCCTGGCCTTCGTAGTGCTGAACCCAGGCTGGGTCTGGTGCTGATAACACATTCTTTCAACAGGAAGTACCTCCATTTTCAGTTGTCTGTGGGAGGGTGGAGGGCAGATAAGCCGAGAATGGAAACACAGAACAGATTTCGGCTCCACCCTCATATGGCACTTTGATCTGGGGGAGGGAGAGGACCTTGCCTGCTTGCCTGCCTGCCTGGCCGGGAAAAGGCAAAGGCGGAAGGATGGGTAGGCTGTGGGCATTCCTAAGCACTCTTCCCTGCTTCCCTTCAGGAGCAGTTGTTAAGACTGGTTTCAGTTTGTTGTGCTGAGCTGTGTGTGGTTTCAACTAAAAGTCCTTTGAAGGCTTGTTTAGATGTGTGAAAACATTAGCTCAAAAATTCCTTTTCTATATTGAATTAATTAATTAATTTGAGAGAGAGAGAGAGAGAGAGCGTGGGGGGGGGGGGGAAGAGGCAGATAGAGAGAGAGGTTTGAGGACGGGCACGCTGGGCCCTAGACACATTTACCACCATGTACAGCTGGCTTACATGGGCACTGGGGAATCGAACCTGGGTCCTTAGGCTTCCCAGGCAAGTGCCTTAAACCACTAAGACAGCTCTCCAGCCCCCACAAATTCTTATTTGAGGTTTTGTTGTTGGTTTATGTTTTTGTTTTTGAATTAAAAAAATATTCATTTATTTATTTGAGAGAGAGAGAGAGAGAGAGAGAGAGAGAGAGAGGAAGAGGGAGGGAGGGAGAGAAAGCAGAGAGACAGAGAGAATGGGCATGCTGGGGCCTCCTGAAGCTGCAAGCGAACCCAAGTGCCACTTTGTGCCTCTGGCTTTATTTATGTGGGTCCTGGAACCCTGACCATCAGGCTTTGCAAGCATGCGCCTTTAATTGCTGAGCCATCCCTCCAGCCTCATTTTTGCGTGTTTTGAGATAGTGTCTTATTGTAGACGAGGTTGGTCTATAACTTGATAGGTAGATAAGCAAGCTGCCCTTGAACCCCCTGATCCTTCTGTCTCTACGACCTGCACGATGGGAATCACAGCTATGGACCATCACACCTGACGCACCTGGGGCTCTTCAGTTCTCATGTGTGCAGGTGCGGGCATGCACGTGTGTGCGTGTGTGTGTGCATGTGTGCTGTGTCTGTGCTCTGTGTGCCTGCACGCCTGTGTGTGTGTGCGTGTGTGTGTGGAGGCCAAAGCACAACTCCAGTGTCTTTCTCAGTCGTCATCAGTATGATTGCTTTGCTTTGCTTCGTGACAGGGTTTCACGCAGTCCGGGTTGGCTTCCATCCACCTTAATCTTTTTGGTTTTTCGAAGTAGGAACAGGTCTTTCGTTAAAAGTGGAACTTGGAGATTCAGCTCGTCCATCCAAACCCCAGGGATCCCGTTTCTGCCTTCCCAGGGTTGAGATTACATAGGTGCGGGGGATCTGAGCTCAGGTCCTCAGGTTTTCCTAACTGAGCCACATCCCCAGCCCCAGTAAGCCTCTTGATTTCTGTTTTATGAGACAAGCTGCAGCCCAAGCTGGCCTCAACCTTTCAATGATCCACTTAACACAACCCTGCCCCTGCTTTTAAAATTATGTATTTGCAAGGAGAGACAGAGAGAGAGAGAGAGAGAGAGAGAGAGAGAGAGAGAGAGAGAGAGAGAAAGAAAGAAAGAAAGAAAGAAAGAAAGAAAGAAAGAAAGAAAAAGAAAGGGCATGCCGGGGCCTCTAGCCACTGCTAATGAACTCCAGATGCATGTGCCACTTTGTGCATCTGGCTTTATGTGAGAAAGGGGGAATTGAACCCAAGTTGTTAGTTTTTTTTTTTTTTAGGCAAGTGTCTTAACCACTGAACCACCTTTCCAGCTTGTCCCTCTTGTTTGCGCTTTTTTTTTTGGGGGGGGGGTGCTTTTTCCAGGTCGGGTCTTGCTCTGGCCCAGCTGACCTGGAATTCATTATATAGTCTCAAAGTGGCCTGGAACTCATAGTGAGCCTCCTACCTCTGCCTTCTAGTGCTGGGATTAAAGGTATGCACCACCATGCCTGGCTCCTACCCACTTCCCCTTTTAAGACAAGGTCTTACTATAGTCTAAATTGGACTCTCCATCCTCCTGTCCCAGATCCTTGCATGTGTGTGTGTGTGTGTGTGTGTGTTTGTATTTGTGCGTATACTCATATTTACAGGCTCTGGTGTCATTATAAACATTCTCTGATCTTTTTTCCCCCTCAAATGGTCCTGATTCTTAGGTACTTAAAAAGATATTTTATTTTCTTAAGAGAAAGAGGCAGAGAGAGAGAGAGAGAGAGAGAGAGAGAGAGAGAGAGCGCAAATGGGTATGCCAGGGTCTCTACTGCAAATGAACTCCAGGCACATGTGACACTTTGTGTATCTGGCTGATGTGGGTACTGGAGAATTGAACCTGGGTGCTTAGGCTTTGCAGGCAAGCGCCTTAACCACCGAGCCATCTCTCCAGCCCCTTCCCACGTTTTTACTTTGATCCTATCCAGTTGGTTGGACCCTTCATAGCTTATGCTTGGTATTTCCAGTACGAGTATCTTCTGTTCCTCCTCGAGGTGGATTCTACTACGCCACTGTATCGCAGCATCCAAAGGAAAGCCCTCAAAGGAATGGATGTCTTCTCTCTCATCCTCCCCAGTTCCACTTGTGCGTGGGGCACAGAATTTTTTTTTTTTTTTTTTGGTTTTTCAAGGTAGGATCTCACTCTGGCCCAGGCTGACCTGTAACTCACTATGGAGTCTCAGGGTGGCCTCGAACTCACGGTGATCCTCCTACCTCTGCCTCCCGAGTGCTGGGATTAAAGGCGTGCGCCACCACGCCCGGCTGGGGCACAGAATTCTTATCCTGCTGTTTTTCACTTAGCACAGTACGACAGGATTTTTTTTTCCCCGTCTTGCTATGAGATCTTATTATTTTTAATAATTGCATAATAGTGCATGGAGCGGATGTTCTCTGCTTTTCCAGACCATTCCCATATTATTAGAGTGTTTCCATGGTTTCTACTATTAAAAGTACCCCTGCAATGGATGGCTTCCTTTCATTGGTGGCGCCTTTCCTTTCTTTTGAATTATTTCCTTACAATTCATTTCCAAAAGTGAAATTGCACAGTGGAGCAGGGTTTAAACTTTTGGCCTTGAACACTGCTGGTAATTGCCTTACGCCAGGTCGGAATCTTCCATGGGCCACGGACACAGGTATGATCACTTGATAGCAGACTCTTGAGTATTATAAATAGTTTTCTTCTATTTCTCCCGGCTCCCCTCCTGTGGTGCTGGTGATGAATCCAAGACCTGCACACTAGGCACATCCGCAGACCGTAGAAAAATTTTTTTTTTACATTGGAGTGTTTTGTATGTTTGAGCATGTAATATGCTTTTACTTAAAATTATCCTTCCTTCCTTCCTTTCTTTCTCTCTCTCTCTCTCTCTCTCTCTGTCTTCCTTCCATTCTTTCATCATAATCTCAGCTGTTCATTTTGCTCCTGTCATTTGGGATTTGTTGGCACTTTTTGACTATAGGACTCTGGGCCTGCCACATAACTTAACATTTATATAGAAGTCAGTACTTAAACAATAGTAATTTTCGAGATTATTACTCAAGTTAAGAATAACATTAATTCAAGGACTGGAGAGATGGCTTAGCGGTTAAGCACTTGCCTATGAAGCCAAAGGACCCCGGTTCAAGGCTCAACTCCCCAGGACCCACGTTGGCCAGATGCACAAGGGGGTGCACGCGTCTGGAGTTCATTTGCAGTGGCTGGAGGCCCTGGCGCACCCATTCTCTCTCTCTCTCTCTCTCTGCCTCTTTCTCTCTGTTGCTCTCAAATAAATAAATAAATAAATGAATATTAAAAAAAAAGAATAACATTAAAGGAAGCCAGGCATGGTGGCGCACGCCTTTAATCCCAGCACTCAGGAGGCAGAGGTAGGAGGATCGCCATGAGTTCGAGGCCACCCTGAGACTATATAGTGAATTCCAGGTCAGTCTGGGCTAGAGTGAAACCCTACCTTGAAAAACCAATAATAATAATAATAATATAGGTATTAACATTTCCTTAGAGCTGGAAATGAACCTCAGTATAGAGCACTTTCCTAGTCTGCTGGATGAAAAATAACAACACAAATACCCCATGAAGGAAAGAGGAATTTTTTTTTCTTTTGAGGTTGGTCTCACTGTAGCTCAGGCTGATCTGGAATTCACTATGTAGTCTCAGGGTGGCCTCCGAACTCATGGCGATCCTCCTACCTCTGCCTCCCGAGTGCTGGGATTAAAGGTGTGCACCATCACGCCCGCTTGGAAAGAGGAATTTAAAGGGGCTACTGGACTTTAAAAGGCTAATTATACAAGATTTATTTAATTTATTTTTTAAAGATATTTATTTTTATAGAAAGAAAGAAGTAGAGAAAGAGAGAGAGAATGAGAATGGGCCTCCAGCCACTGCAAACTCCAGACACATGCGCCACCTTGTGCATCTGGCTAACGTGGGTCCTGGGGAATCGAACCTGAGTCCTTTGGCTTTGCAGGCAAACTCCTTAACCACTAAGCCATCCCTCCAGCCCTATTTATTTATTTTTGACACAGGGTCTCATATATCCCTGGCTACCAAAAGGACATTTAAAATAGATTGTTTTGTTTTGAGGCATGGTCTCCCTCTAGCCTGGCTGGAAACTCACTCTAGCCCAGGCTGGCCTTGGACTCAGTGACCTCATCTGAGATTATAGGCATGAGCCACCATGCTCAGCATTTGTTTTTTTTTTTTGGGGGGGGGCTCACTCTGTCTCAGGTTGGCATTGATCTTATGGTGATCCTCCTGCCTCAGCCTCTTGAGTGCTGAGCCCTAGCTTGAAGGCTTCTTCTTTCTTTCTTTCTTTCTTTCTTTCTTCTTCTTTCTTTCTTTCTTTCTTTCGTGATATGGCTAATTTTCAAAAGACCCAGGGGCCAAGGGGGCTTTTGAATGGGCTGCCAAGTGTCTCAGATTTCTCTTTGTGTAAAGCTGTCACTTGGGCTGGAGAGATGGCTTAGCAGTTAAGGTACTTATCTGCAAAGCCAAAGGACCCAGGTTCGATTCCCCAGGACCCATGTAAAGCCAGGTACATAAGGTGGTTCATGCATCATCTGGAGTTCATTTTCAGTAGCATGCCTATTCTCTCCCTCCCTCCCTCCCCCACAAATAAATATAACTAAATAAAATAAAAAGCTATAACTCACAATTAGACCGAGTAGCTTGAATTATCCTGCAGGGGCTTGTCATTCTACATGAGAACCCAGTGCTGTCGGTCTTACAGTGATGGACGTAAGTCACCCGGGCTGAGGGGGGTAGATCTGGGGGGATAAATAGGCCAGATCTCCTTAGCAACAGTAATAAAACAACAATAGTACCTCAAATATTCATTATTGTTAGATACCATTTTGAAGGTTTAAAAAATTTTTTTTTGTTATTTTTATTTATTTATTTGAGAGCGACAGAGAGAAAGAGGCAGATAGAGAGAGGGAGAGAGAATGGGCGCACCAGGGCCTCCAGCCACTGCAAACGAACTCCAGACCATGTGCGCTCCCTTGTGCATCTGGCTAACGTGGGTCCTGGATAATTGAGCCTTGAACCAGGGTCCTTAGGCTTCACAGGCAAGCTCTTAACCACTAAGCTATCTCTCCAGGCCCCGTTTTTTTTAATCACCACCACCAACAGCTTCCCTTATTGAATGCTTAATATAGTAAGACATCATACTGATGCTGTTACAAACATGAGAAAGAGAAGAGAGAATGAATGAATGAATGAATGAATGAGAATGGGCTTTCTAGGACCTCTGGAAACATGGATCACTTTGTACGTCTGGCTTTACTTGGGTACTGGGGAATTGAACCCAGGCTGTTAGGCTTTGTAAGCAAGCTTCTTTAACCCCTGAACCATCGCTCCATCCCAATGTCATCATTTTTTCTACTCCTTTTATGCAGGTCTTGTGTAAGTAGCATCATTCCCTGTGAGGTCATGGATACCATGGCAACATGTTGTCTGGAAGACAGTATTGCAGAGCAGTCCTCCCCTTCCTTTGCCTCTTACATTCTTTCTGCCACTTCTTCCGCAACGGTGGTCCCTGAGCCTTGGAGGGTACATTCACCATGCTATACATGTAATTGGATCTGTAGCATTCTGTTTGTCTAACTGGATCATTGCAGACATTTTAGACATCTCGGTGGCTTTTTGAAATCAGCAGAGGTTAAAAAATTTTTATTTAGAGAGAAGGAAGGCAAATAGAGAGGGAGAAAGAGAGGATGGGCATGCCAGGGCCTCCAGCCTCTGCAAACGAACTTCAGATGCATGCACCACTATGTGCATCTATTTGCCTCATGTGGGCACTGGGGAATTGAACCTGGGTCAGTTAGGCTTCTCAGGCAAGCACCTTAAGCACTAAGCTGTCTCTCCAGCCCAGCAGAGTTTATTTTAAATATTTTATTTTTATTTATTTTTTATTTGACAGAGAAGGTAGGTGAGAGAGAGAGAGAGAGAGAGAGAGGGAGAGAGAATGGATGCACTAGGGCCTCCAGCCATTGAAACAAACTCCAGACGTGTGCACCCCCTTGTGCATCTGGCTTCCGTGGGTCCTGGGGAATCGAAACCTGGGTCCTTTGGCCTTGCATGCAAACATCTTAACTGCTAAGCCATCTCTCCAGCCCAGGGTTTATTTTAAAATGCATTCAAAGTTCTCAGAGTTCGTTTGCAGTGGCTAGAGGCCCTGGCATCCTTATTCTCTCTTAATCTCTGTCTCTGCTTGCAAGTAAAGAGATAGAAATTAAAAAAAAAAAAAACAGTGAAATTCTTGGAAAAGCAAAAGACAAAAACAAGTTCTATCTGTTTCAAACAAGTATCTGGTAGTGTATGGAGTATGGAAGTTTGGAAGAAACTAGGGACTTCTGAGTTTGGGGTGGGATGGAGGGAAAAGACATGACTAAAGAGTACATGGTTGTGGCTAGATTTTTGATTATGTCTTCCAACTATTTCCTTAAACTGTTGTCTAACCAGATTCCTGTTATTTTGGTTTGCATCTATTTTTTTTTTTTTAAACAGCTGGCATTCTATCTACAGAGTCCTGTTTACCAGTATTTTTTTTTTTTTTATTTTTTTTGGTTTTTCGGGGTAGGGTCTCACTCTGGTCCATGCTGACCTGGAATTAACTATGTAGTCTCAGGGTAGCCTCGAACTCATGGCGATCCTCCTACCTCTGCCTCCCTGAGTGCTGGGATTAAAGGCGTGCGCCACCACGCCCGGTTTTTTATTTTTTTTGTTAACATGCAAGAGTGTGCTATGCTTCTGAGTGTGTAAAATGGTATGGTTTGTGTGTGGTGCATGCATGTGCATATACCCATGAGGCGCCCCGTGTGCTTGCCCGCAGCAGGGTATTTTTTTGCCTGCAGTTGCTATAGGGGAACATTGGGTGTCCCCCTTCCCAGCTTTCCCACCTGTTCTTACTTGAGTCAGAGTCTTTTGTTGGTCTTTCTTCTCTCTCGTCTTCTTTTTTTTCCATGAGCCTTGGTGATTGTCTAGTCTCTGTTCCGTATAGGATCGGGTTACAGTCATGTGCTGACGTGAGTCTGGGGGCCTCTTTAGGGCCTCATGCTTGCATATCCCTCCAGCTTGATTCTACTAATTAAATATTAATATTAATATTATTATTAGAGAGAGAAAGAGAGAGAGAGAGAGAATGGGCATGACAGGGCCTCTTGACACTGCAAACGAACTCCAGATCTATGTGCCACTTTGCGTATCTGGCTTTTATGTAGGTACTGGGGAATCAAACCCAGACTGTCAGGCTTTCACCTTTGAGCACTGAGCCATCTCTCCATCTAGTAGAATCATATGATTCTATTAGGTAACGTTTTCTGTTTGGTCTTTCTCATTTGGATGCGAGGAATGAATACCGTGGGGGAAGGTGAACTTTTTATCTCTAGAAATAATGGCTCTGCTCCTGACGGACACTAGCATGTTCTTTATGACGTAGCCTACAGCAAACAGGACTTGTTCTTGTAAAGCCTTAAGGTAAATGAGGTAGATATTAAAATCTGTATGTGTGGGTTGATGTCTATGAGGTCAGTGCTCAAAAAATTCATCTATTGGGATGTTGAATTGTGTAGCTTTTCTTTTTTCTCCCCCTACGGTCTCACTGTAGCCCAGACTGGCCTTGAACTCACAGTAGTATTCCTACCTCTGCCTCCTGAGTGCTGGGATTAAAGGCGTGCACCATCATGCCCAGCTAGGTTTTCTTCTTTAAATTTTTATTTATTTATTTAGGAGGAAAGATGAGAGGAGAGGAGAATAGGGACACCAGGGCTTCTTGCCACTGCACATGAACTCCAGATGCATGCACCACTTTGTGCATCTGGTTTTATGTGGGTACTGGGGAATTGAACTGTGCCATTAGTCTTTGCAAGCAAATGCCTTTAACCACTAAGCAATCCAGCTCTTCTCTTTTTAGATTTGGGCATCCTTTAGGCCCCTGTGTGGTTTGTTTCACTGACAGGGCTCTTAAAAATTTGGCACATTTACAAATAGGACTCCACCAGTCTCCCTTTCCTTTGCTCACCTCTGCATCTTGCTGGATGGTTACTGGGTTCTGAAGTCAATGAGGCAGTGTGTCTAAGAGCAGAAGTAGCCAGGGTCAGGTGGATGGAACTGGGCAGAAGTGCCCAACACAGCCAAAGCCCCTGCCTACTGCCTTTGCTTCATTTCTTCCTCCAGAGATGCTTGTGAATGCATTTCTCCCTAGGTCCTAGTTGCATCAGCCTTTTGTTTGTTTATTTTATTATTATTTTGTTGTTTTCAGGTTTGCACTAGTAGGATGGGGCCAGCTGGCCAAATGATAGATAACCATCTCCCTTTCTCTCTGTCCCCCCTGTCCTGGCAGGCCGGTGCCCCTGTGATGTCTGCAGCAGGAGAGGGTACCAACCCTGAGACCAGCGAGCTCAAGTACTCAGGTCAAGATGGGCTCTACATCGGTGTCAGTCTGTCCTCACCTGCCGAAGTCACATCCTCAGTGCGACAGGATTCGTGGTGTGCTCTGGCCCTGGCCTGAGTCGGTGCTGCCAGGAGGCTGGGAGGGGCTCCGAGGACCGCGCGCGTGGCAGTTGTGTCTGAATTTTTATTTTTGTCTAGCGGTCCGGCTGTGGACAACAGGGCAGACAGAACATTCCTCCGACGTGTGATTTCTGTGCCTTTATTTTGAAAGACATCTACTTCCCGAGAAGCTTGCTGAAGGAAGGAAGAAGAGGAGACGGGCTCTTCTGGGATGGACCAGGGTGGGAGGCGTGTGGTCTGCTCTCTCCAGCCGGGGGATACCTCCAGCCAGCCTGCCTCTGGGTCCGCCCCTGCGCCCCTGGCAGAAACTGGGACTATGATGATGGAACCTCGCTTGATAAGGAAGAATGAGAGAGATTTTTTTTTTTTTAAAAAAAGGTTTTATGTAGATCGTCCAAAAATCATGTGCCCATGTGATCAATTTTGGTTATCCCAGAATTTCTTCATACCCGTTTTCCGTGTGCATTTCACGAGCATTGGTGGAGAAGACCACTGGAGGTCATTTGGTACATTGTGGAGGCTTGAGTTCGGTCCTGGGTCTCTTGACAAGAACACCAGTTTGCAAAATTGCATTATAACTCTGGACACTGTGACTTAATTCCTTCAGAACTCTTCTTAACGTGACTGGTCTGACTGAGGTCACTTGGAATTTGTAAACAGGGTAGCAAACGAGATATTGTTTTTCTTCCATGTACACAATAATTTTTTTTTAAAGTGCAATTTGCGTTGCAGCAATCAGTGTTAAATCATTTGCATAAGATTTAACAGCATTTTTATAATGAATGTAAACATTTTAACTTAATGGTACTTAAAATAATTTAAAAAATGTTAACTTAGACATTCTTTTACTTCTTTTACACCCACATCCCATTTCTAGTTTCCCAATGGTGTAAGAAAACTATTTCAAGAACAAATCTTCTCTCAGGAAAATTGCCTTTCTCCATTGAAGAATTTTTATACACGAACACCAAGACACCCCGTTCTCTTACTGTGGAACATATGCTGGAAAATTGCAACAGAACTTTACTACCTAAGGAATAGTGTTTGTAAATATTCTAGACATCTGTCAACACCCTTGAAGTCTATATAGTGTGACTAACCCACAGGTTGGTTGACATTAATTTTTTTTTTAATGGGATGTCATGGAAACCTATCTCACCAGAGTTTTAAAAATAAAAAAGGGTATTGTTTTGTCTTCTGTAAACCGAGTTCCTTCCCTTCTAACTTTATTTTCATGCTGTACGTGGCTATCAATCTTCCTGTAAAACAAGTGCATTATTATTTTTGGGGGATTTTCGAGGTAGGGTCTTGCTCTAGCTCAGGCTGACCTGGAATTCACTACATAGTCACAGGGTGGCCTCGAACTCACGGTGATCCTCCTACCTCTGCCTCCTGAGAGCTGGGATTAAAGGTGTGCGCCACCACGCCCGGCAAGGCCATCTTTCCAAGGATTTATTCTTTGGGAGCTGTCCTGCGTATACCTTGTTTATCTGAAGTTGGCATATGGAGTTAGTTATGACATCCCATGTGTATTGGTGACAAGTTTTTATAAGTGAAAATGACTAGTATTAAATGACATTATCTGAAGTTATAAGCATTCTGTTTAGGCTCAATGCTTAAAAATATTTTATATATTGTTTTATTTGAGAGAGAAAGAAAATACGGGCACACCAGGGCCTCCAGCCACTGCAAAGGAACTCCGGACACACGTACCACCCTTGTGCATCTGCCCTACGCCGATACTGCAGAATCAAACCTGGGTCCTTGGGTTTCGGAGGGAAGCGCCTTCACCACTAAGCCATCTCTCCAGTTCCCTTAAAAACATTTTAACAAGTCCGAGGATTTCTTTCTTTGTGAATGAAAATGCTCGGTGGCTCCAAAACAGGGTGCTTTTCATTAAAAAAAAAAAAAAAAAAAAAGTTCCTCCCTTCTGGAAAGTGCCACGGCACCGTGAAGCTCATCCCGGTGTGCAGGCCTGACGCTCGCCAGAAGATATTTAGCGGAGGATGTGAAGCGCCTCTTGTTTTAAGTTGTTGGGTGGATTTTAGGCAACCTATAGGCTATCAGACAATGAGGCGTGCTGGTATCTAGCTTAGCTTCCTTGAACATCCGGGTGTTTTTCGAACTTCTTTTCTCTGTGCGCTTATTACAGTCATTCTATGGGACTCGGCTTGAGGCATCAAAACAAGGGTGCTCTTCTGTGGTGATGGTGGGTGCGTTTCTATGTCAGGAGACAGTAGACAAGGCAGGTCGTGACTCAGGACTTCACATAGGCCGGCTGTACTCTGCTGTCAGGGTAGGGTAGACCAATATGTAAGAGTACAGGGTATGAAATCAGACCATGAAGCTTTGAGACTCTGCTCTGTAAGGGACACTTCTGTGACTGATACCTAACTATTTCCATAATTATAGGCAATAAACCATAATGCCCTCCCCTTCCCCACATTCCCCTTCACAAATCCACTCTCCATCATATCTCCTCCCCCTCTCAATTAGTCTCTCTTTTATTTTGATGGCCTCATTTTTTCCTCCTAGCATGAGATGAGGCTCTTGTGGACATAGTACCAGGCACTGTGAGGTCATGGATATCGGAGCCATTTTGAGTCTGGGAGATTGCATTGTAAGCAGTCCCATGCTTCCTTTGGCTCTGACATTGTTTCTGCCACCTCTTCCGCAATGGATCCTGAACCTTGTCACTTCTCAGTACTACGGTGACTTCTGAGTCATCCCAGAATGATCACTTTCTTAATCTGCAAAATAAATGGCATATACCTCATGGGGCTGCGCAAATTAATCCATGTGGCATTCCGAGCAAAGTGCTTGGCACATAGTAAAATGTTAACTAGTAAATAGTAACACATAGTAAATGTTGAAAGAGGCTGGTATGAGGTCCTACTCCTTGAATCTTTGAGTAATGTCTTACTCTCTGGAGGATCAGAAATTTATGGCCCTTAGGTCATCTCTGTTTTTTTTTTTCCTAAATTTGTTTTGTTCATTTTAATTTATTTGAGAGTGACAGACAGAGAAAGAGGCAGAGAGAGAGAGAGAGAGAGAGAGAGAGAGAATGGGCGCACCAGGGCCTTCCAGCCACTGCAAACGAACTCCAGACGCGTGCACCCCCTTGTGCATCTGGCTAACGTGGGTCCTGGGGAATCGAGCCTTGAACTGGGGTCCTTAGGCTTCAAAGGCAAGCGCTTAACCGCTAAGCCATCTCTCCAGCCCTTCTGTTTCTTTTTATGTTAATTTTTTTTTTTTTTTGGTTTTTCAGTTTTTCAAGGTAGGGTCTCACTCTAGTCCAGGCTGACTTGGAATTCACTATGGAGTCTCAGGGTGGACTCGAACTCATGGCGATCCTCCTACCTCTGCCTCCCGAGTGCTGGGATTAAAGGCGTGAGCCACCACGCCCGGCTTATGTTAATTTTTTGAATAATTTTATACATGTATATCGTACTTTTTGTGATTTTTAAAAAAATACTTTATCGATAACCTCCATATATACAATGTACCCTGATCGTAATTCCACTCACTACCCTCATTTGTTCCCCCCTTCCTATCCTTCCACTAAACCCCTTTTTCCAACTAGTTTCTCCTGTTTTTTTCTTATTTATTTATTTATTTTTGCCCTTATATAAGTTACGTGTAGATAGTGGCAGCTAATATGAGATCCTGAATGCAATGACCACTTAATATCTAGGTGACAGCATTCAAAATCATGCCTCCCATTCCTTTGGTTTTTTAGATTCTTTCCTGAGCCTTGGTGGGTGTGGTAGAGATGTCTCACTTACCTTTGAGTTTTGAGTCACCTCAGTGGTCACCACCATGTGGAGAGAGAAGCATCTCTAACTCAAAGTGACAGTCATATTAATTATACAGGCATAAACAGAAATATTTAGAGAGCAGTGTGATATGTATACTATATTTGGCCATAGGAGAAAAGTAACTTCTCTCTTAGGGTTTTTGACCTCTCCAACTTTTTTTTTTTGTTTCATTTTTTGTTTTTTCAAGGCAGGGTCTTACTCTAGCCCAGGCTGACCTGGAATTCATTATGTAGTCTCAGGGTGGCCTCGAATTCATGGTGATCCTCCTACCTCTGCCTCCCGAGTGCTGGGATTAAAGTTGTGCACCACCACGCCTGGCTCTGCACAGCACTTCTTAACACCATGACAGCTAGTGAACAGGGAGGAGGCTTTCAGCTCAGCTCCACTTGATATCCCAGTGTCTACAGTCCATACATGCATTTTCAGTAATAGGATCAAATCATATAGTTTTAGTGTGCAACCAAGGGCCTTAGCAATAGCCTGTATTGTTTGGAGGGTAGTAGAGGCCTTCCTGACCAATAACTCATTAAAGGTATCCCATCCCTGGCACTGAAATATGGTTTCTGGACACAGCGTTACCCACCCCAACAACAGACTTCTACCCAAACTTTCTTTTTAAACATCTTATTAAATATTTTTATTTATGAGAGAGAGAGAGAGAACAGGCACGCCAAGGTCTCTAGTCACTGCAAACAAATTCTAGGTACATGCGCCACCTTGTGCATCTGGCTTACGTGGGTCCTGGGGAACTGAACCTGGATCCTTAGGCTTTACAGGCAAGTGCCTTAATGGCTAAGCCCTCTCTCCAGCCCAGCATATATTATTTACCTAGAAAAAAAAGTAGGTTTCCATATGGCTTACTTATAACATTTAGTTTTGACTAACCCTCCCCTCTCCCCCAAACCCTCCCGACCTCACTTAGTCCATTTTACCCCCCTATTATTCTGCCCCTTTACATACATATCTACTATACCCTCCCCTTAAGCCCTGTCCTCCCTTCTTCCAGGAACCTCTCTAGGTTCTTGGCTTTTGCCACTAACTCTAACTCTAACTCACATACAAATCTAAAATTTGAAGCTAGGATACACATAGGAGAAAGAACATATATCATTTGACTTTTGGAGCCTGGGTCACGTCAATATATAGTAGTTTTCCAGATGCATCCAGGTTCTTGCAAAATTCATTTCTCTTTAAAGCTGAATACAACTCCACTATGTATGTGGATTACAGCTTATCCGTTATCCATTCATCAGGTGATGGGCATCTGGCCTGGTTCCTTTCCCTGACTATTGTGAGGAGAGCAGCAATATCTGTGGTAAAGTGCAGGGTCTATAGGGCATATGCCCAGGAGTGGTACAGCTGGGTCACATAGTAGGTCTGTTGTTAGCTATTTCAGGAACCTCCACACCGACTTTCATAATGGCTACACCAGTTTGTACTCTTTCCCACAAGTGAGAAAGGTTCCTTTTTCCCCACACCCTTGCCAGCATTTATTGTCATTTGATTTCTTTAAAAAAATTTTTTTTGGTTTTTCGAGGTAGGGTCTCACTCTAGCCCAGGCTGACCTGGAATTCACTATGGAGTCTCAAGGTGGCCTCAAACTCACAGCGATCCTCCTACCTCTGCCTCCCAGTGCTGGGATTAAAGGCGTGCGCCACCACGCCCAGCAAAAAAAAATTTAAATGTATTATTTGAGAGAGAAAAGAGAGAGAGAGAGAGAATGGGTGCTCCAGGACCTCTAGCCACTGCAAACAAACTCCAGATGCATGTGCCACCCTGTGCATCTGGCTTATGTGGGTATTGGGGGATCAAACCTGGGTCCTTAGGCTTCACAGGCAAGTGCTTTAGCCACTAAGCCAACTCTCCAGCCCTCATTTGAATCTTTGGTGATAGCCATTCTGACTGGAGTGGGATGAAATCTTAAAGTAGTTTTTAAAAAAATTTATTTATTGCAAAGAGAAGAGAGAGGTAGATAGAGAATGGGCATGCCAGGGCCTCCAGCAACTGCAAACAAATGCTAGACACACGTGTCACCTTGTGCATCTAGCTTATGTGGGTATGGGGGAATTTAACCTGGGTCCTTAAACTTTGCAGGCAAACGCCTTAACTACTAAGCCATCTCTTGAGCCCTGAAAATTTAATTTACATTTCTCTGATAAGGATGTTGAAAGTTTTTTTTTAAAAAAAGATTATCCATTTGTATTTCTTTTGACAACTCTATTCAGTTCTATAAACCATTAGTTAAAGAGGCTGCCTTTTCTCCATTGAATATTTTTAGTATTTTAGTCAAAAATCAGATGGCTGTAGCTACCTGGGGTTATATCTGGATCCTCTATTCTGTTCCATTGATCTACATATCTTTTATTTTGTGCCAGTACCGTGCTGCTTTTGTTACTATGGCTCAGTAATATACCTTAAAATCAGGTATGGTGGGCTGGGGAAATGGCTTAGCAGTTAAGGCATCTGCCTCTGAAGCCTAAGGGCCATTGTTTGATTCCCCAGGACCCACGTTAGCCAGATGCACAAGAGGAGGAGGGCGCACTCGTCTGGAGTTTGTTTACAGTGACTGAAGGCCCTGGCGTGCCCATTCTCTATCACCTCTTTCTCTCTCTCTCTCAAATAAATAAATATACATTTAAAAAAAAGGTATGGTGGGGCTGGAGGGATGGCTTAGTGGTTAAGCGCTTGCCTGTGAAGCCTAAGGACCCTGGTTCAAGGCTCGATTACCCAGGACTCACGTTAGCCAGATGCACAAGGGGGCACACGCGTCTGGAGTTCGTTTGCAGTGGCTGGAGGCCCTGGTACACCCATTCTCTCTCTCTCTCTCTCTCTCTCTCTGCCTTTTCTTCTATCTGTTGCTCTGAAATAAATAAATAAATAACTTGCTTTAAAAAAAAAAAGGTTTGGTGGTACCACCAGCCTTATATTGGTGCTCAGAATTGCTTTGGCTATCTGAGGTATTTTTGTGCTTCCAACTGAATTTTAGGACTGTTCTTCTAACTTAGTGAAGAATATTATTGGAATCTTGGTAAGAACTGCATTAAATCTGTAGACTGCTTTTGGTACAATAGCCATTTTTGCCATATTGATTTTTCTAATCCAGGAACATGGGATATCTTTTCATTTCCTAGTCTTTTTTTAAAAATTTTTTTGTTCATTATTATTTTATTATTTGAGAGCAACAGACACAGAGAGAAAGGCAGATATATATATATAGAGAGAGAATGGGCACTCCAGGGCCTCCAGCCACTGCAAATGAACTCCAGATGCGTGCGTCCCCTTGTGCATCTGGTTAACGTGGGTCCTGGGGAATCAAGCCTTGAACCAGGGTCCTTAGGCTTCACAGGCAAGCACTTAACCGCTAAGCCATCTCTCCAGCTCTTCTTTTTTTTTTTGGTTTTTCAAGATAGGGTCTCAGCTGTAGCCCAGGCTGACCCAGAATTCGAGGGTGGCCTTGAATTTATGGTGATCCTCCTGCCTCTGCCTCCTGAGTGTTGGGATTAAAGTCATGCGCCACCACGCCTGGCCCTAGTGTCTTCTTCAATTTCTCACTTGAACATTTTAAAGTTTTCATTGTAGAAGTCCTTCATTTCTTTGATTATATTCATTTCAATTTATTTACTTGTTTATATTGTGATGCAATCGTGAATGCATTTGTTCCCTTGATTTCATCCTTAACACATTTGTTACAGGTATATAGGAAGAATACTGATTTCTCTGTTAATTTTTTTTGTTTGATTTTTTTGAGGTCTTGCTGTAGCCCAGGCTGACCTGGAATTCACTATGTAGTCTTAGGGTGGCCTCGAACTCCCAGCAATCCTCCTACCTCTGCCTCCCCAGTGCTGTGATTATAGGTGTGCGCCACCATGCCCTGCTTTCTATATTAATTTTGTATCTTGCTACTTTGCTGAAAGCATTTATCCACTCTATCATTTTTATTATTATTATTATTATTATTTTGGTGTTTCAAGGTAGGGTCTCACTCTAGCCCAGGCTGACCTGGAATTCACTATGTACTCTCAGGGTGGCCTTGAGCTCATGGTGATCCTCCTACCTCTGCCTCCCGAGTGCTGGGATTAAAGGCGTGCGCCACCACACCAGGCCGCTCTAACATTTTCTGGTAGAGTCTTTAGGGTCCTTTATTATAGAATCACATCATCTGCAAATAACGTTAATTTGACTTCTTCCTTTCTTATTAGTGTCTGTTGCCTTATCGCTGTAGCTAAGACTTCCAGTACTATATTGAATAAGGGAAGAGAAAGTGGATGTCCTTGTGCAAAATGTATTTTGATCATACTCACCCCCCCATTACACTCTTGTCCCCCTTCTCATTCCAGTCTGCTCCTCTTCCCAATTTCTTTCATGCCTTTTTTTTTTTTTTTTTGGTTGACTAATGAGTTTAATTAGGGTTGATTACATGGGCATGAGTGAGGGGTTCTATACAGAAGAGCCCATGTCAGTTGGCTACACCACCTCCTCCTTAAACCCCTGTTTTCTGAACAAAGCTGAGGAGAGAGAGAGAAAGGGGGGATCTTTCCACAACCCAGGACTGTGGTGGGGCGAGAGGGAGGATCTGTGAGAGCGTCTGGCTCATCTTGGGCTGATTGTTTTCCTGACAAGGACTGCTATGACAGCATAGGAAAATCATTACCCTCACGCACTCATGCCTTCCTCTTCCCTCTTATGGTTCTCATTACTTTGAGTGCTTTCTGGTGAAAGTTAATATGCTTTGATTAGAAGATGACTTTTTCTTACTGTGGCTTTCAAATGAACATTTTTTTGGAGGGCGGGGGACGGTCTGTCTCATCGTGCTCGTTCCAATCCTAAGATGCTCGGCTCCTAAGTCGCTAGCCCTGTCCCCTCCTCCTTTCCCTTCTTTTTATAAAATACAAACTAGAAAGAGTTGTAGATATTGTGAAATAAGTTACAAGGGGCATAAGGAAGGTAGGTGCTTTTTGTAATCTGAGCATAACAAATGCTACTAACCTGGGGCCTTTAAAATAATGCCTTCTTACCTGAAGCAGACTTTTTGTTGTTGTTGTTGTTGTTGAGGTAGGGTCTCCCTCAATTCACTGTGTAGTCTCAGGGTGGCCTTGAACTCATGGTGATCCTCCTATCTCTGCCTCCCTGAGTGCTGGGATTCAAGGTGTGCGCCACCATGCCCAGCCAGGTGTTCTTTTCTTTTCTTTTCTTTTATAATTTTTATTTATTTATTTGCATGTGTTATGTGTGTGTGTGTGTGTGTGTGTGTGTGTGTGTGTGTGTCTGTGTGTGTATGCATGTGTGTGTGTGTTGGAGGGGCAAGTCAGGGCCTCTTGCCACTGCAAAGGAACCGCAGATACTTGTACCACTTTTGTGTCTGGCTTTACATGGGTGGCTTGGGAATTGGATCGAGGCTGGCATGCTTTGTGAACAAGCACCTTTAACTACTGAGCCATCTTCCTAGCCCCAAAGGAGAAGTTTCATCAACACCCTTTCCTTAAGTATGGCTGTGTAAAAACAAAATTGAGTTCCCTTTCCTGCCACCCTCCCAAGTTATTATTTTTTAATTTATTTGGGAGAGAGAGAGAGAATGGGTGTGCCAGGGCTTCCAGCCACTGCAAACGAAGTCCAGATGCATACGTCACCTTGTGCATCTGGCTTACGTGGGTCCCGGGGAATTGAACTGAGGTCCTTTGGCTTTGCAGGACAAGTGCCTTAACTGCTAAGCCATCTCTACAGCCCCCAAGTTATTTTTTAATTTATTATTAGTAGTAGTGTTTTTGTTTTTTCAAGGTAGGGTCTCACTCTAGCCAAGGCTGACCTGGAATTCACTATGTAGTCTCATGGTGATCCACCTACCTCTGCCTGCCTGAGTGCTGGGATTAAAGGAGTGTGCCACCACGCCCGGCTCCAAGTTATTATTATTATCTTTTAAATTTATTTTATTTGAGAGTAAAAGTGGCAGATAGAGAGAGGGAGAATGGGCACACCAGGGCCTTCAGCCACTGCAAACTCCACATGCATGCGCCACCTTGTGCATCTGGCTTACGTGGGGCCTGAGGAATCAAACCTGGGTCATTTGGCTTTGCAAGCAAGCCCCTTAACTGCTAAGCCATCCCTCCAGCCACCAAATTATTATTATTATTATGTTTTTGTGTTTTTGAGGTAGGGTCTCACTCTAGCCCAGGTTGACCTGGAATTCATTGTGTAGTCTTAGGGTGGCCTCAAACTCTTGGCGATCATCCTACCTCTGCCTCCCTGAGTGCTGGGATTAAAGGTATGCACCACCATGCCCGGCTCCCACCAAATTATTTTTGAGATAAGGTCTTGCTGTATGCTCAGGCTGGCCTGGAACCTTCTATACGTCCCTCTGCTTCTGTCTTCTGCCTGCCAGGATTACATTCACACACCACCATGCCCAGCTTAAGTCATTTCTCAAGAAGGAATACATTTAAAAATGTGTTGCTCCTTAGCTTAGAAGATCCTTAGACCCATTATCATGGGTTGCAGAATTTATGTCCCCTGTCACCCTTGGCTGATTCTAGGCCCACATACAAGTGAAGGCTCTGTCTGGGGTCTTCCTTCAGGGTCACTTAATGTTGCTTCCTGGTGCCTATGGGAGAGTCAGGAAAGCAATGACAGCCATTCATTTCCTCTGGCAAATAAATTAACTTCTTGCTCATGGGAAATGTTTTCCCCAGGCCCTTGGAAATTCGGTGTAATTTCGAATCATAGATAAATTAGCTTGGGAGGCAGCAAGCAAGTGTTCAGAGGCTGCTCCAGGTCTGAACTAGGGGCACCGGGGTGGCTTTGGTACATCCGGTCCTGTGTGTGCATGCATACGTTGTCTATGGGCTCTGTGGGTCCCTGTGACATTGAGAAGGAAATAATGAGGTGAGAGAATAAAGAGGCAGAGGGCAGACATTCATTGATACCTAGGTGGCTGATTACAATGCGTTGTGTTTTCTGTGTTGAAATCATGACATGTCAGTTTGGCTATCCTAACTATCTATTATTTGGTAGTTGCAGTGAAATGGAAAACAAATATTGTTTTGAATTTTTTTCACAATTTTTATTAACATCTTCAATGATTACAAAAAATATCCCATGGTGATATCCTCTCTCCCCCCACTTGCCCCTTTGAAATTCCACTCTTCATCATATCCCCTCCCCATCTCAATCAGTTTCTCTTTTATTTTGGTGTCATCATCTTTTCCTCCTATGATGATGGTCTTGTTAGGTAGTATCAGGCACTGTGAGGTCATGGATATCCAGGCCATTTTGTGTCTGGAGGGAGCACTTTGTAAGGTGTCCTACCCTTCCTTTGGCTCTTACAATTCTTTCCTCCACCTCTTCCGCATTAGACCCTGAGCCTTGGAAGGTGTGATAGAGATATTACTCAATACTCCAGTCACTTCTTTCCAGCACCATGATACCTTTGTTTTGAATTTTTTGTTAAATTTATTTATTATTTATGTTTTGGTTTTTCAAGGTAGGGTCTCACTCTAGCCCAAGCTGATCTGGAATTTACTATGTTGTCTCAGGCTGGCCTCAAACTCACAGTGACAGTGATCCTCCTGCCTCTGCCTCCAGAGTGCTTTAAGACACTGTTTTTTTTTTTTTTTTTTTTTTAAATTTTGAGGCAGGGTCTCATTGTAGGCCAACCTGTCCTGGAACTCACTGTGTAGCTCCAGGCTGGCCTTGAACTCATGGTGATCCTCCTATCTCAGTCTCCCAAATGCTGGGGTGATCGGCATGTGCCATCACTTCTGGCTTTAGCAGAAAAGTGAGAAATAAATATTAACAAATTTGATAAGGCTAATTTTTTCTTTGTGGTCATGGGGACTAGACTCTGTACCTACTGGGCAAGTACTCTATGACCAGGTCTGTGTAGCCCTTGGCTGTACTGAAATTCTGGCTGTGTAGATCAATCTGGCCTCAAACTTGCTGTGATCTTCCTGTCTTTACCTCCCCTATGTTGGAATTATAGCTACATGCTATAACACCAGGTCTCACTCTAGCTCAGGCTGACCTGGAATTCACTATGTAGTCTCAGGGTGGCCTCCAACTCATGGCGATCCTCCTACCTCTGCCTCCCGAGTGCTGGCATTAAAGGCGTGCACCACCACGCTGGCTTGAATTTGTTTAATATTTGATTTATTCATTTATTTTGAGAGAGAATGAGGATGAGGCAGATATAGAGAGGGAATGGGTGCACTAGGGCCTCTAGCCACTGCAAACGAACTCCAGACACACGTGCCACCCCCTGCATCTGGCTTATGTGGGTACTGGGGAACTAAACCTGGGACTTTAGGCTTCAAAAGCAAATGCCTTAACTGCTAAGCCGTCTCTCCAACCCTTAAAAAAAATTTTTTTTCCCCCAGCCCTCTTTTTTACTCACTGTTGTTCCTGTTTCCTTGAATTTGTGATCCTCCTACCTCGGCCTTTCAAATAGCTGGGATTTCAGCATCGTTAGGTGTGACCTAACTGTTTTGGAACAGGCTCTGGGAATCAAAATCTGGCACTTAGGGCTCTATGTGCTCGAGGCTACCGAATGGAACGTCTGGCGGAGCACTCAGCAGCTGGCTTCTTTGCTGGTGACCTGTGGATTGGGGCCACCAGGCATGAGAAGGAGCGAGACGTTATAGGACACATAACAGAGAGCATGTGGTGTTTTCGTTGGTTCAATGGCAAACTACTAGAAGGTAGAAGGCCCAAGTAAGTTCATAGGGACTTAGGATAAATCGACCTTGGTTGACAGTCCCAAATGGGGACCAAAAGACAGCTTTGCTATTGCGGTGTTGAATCTGCATTCAGAGTGAATAGTTTACGCTCCGCAAGCACCCTGCAGCGTGTGGTCACCAGCACGGGATTGTCACAGGGAAGTGGCCATTCCACAGTTGATGTCACTATTTTAGTTCCTTTTTTTTTTTTCAAGGTGGGTCTCACTCTAGCTCAGGCTGACCTGGAATTCACTCTGTAGTCTCAGGGTGGCCTTGAACTCATGGCAATCCTCCTACCTCTGCCTCCCGAATGCTGGGATTAAAGGCGTGCACCACCATGCCCAAAAGATTTTTGGTTTTTCAATCAGAGAGTGGTCTCACTCTAGCCCAGGCTAACCTGGAACTCTCTGTCCCCTGGCTGGCTCCAAACTCATGGCAATCCTCCTAACTCAGCCTGAAATGCTGGAATGCTGGGAGTAAAGGCATGTGCCACAATGCCTGGCTTGAGTTTATTTTATTTATTTATTTACTTATGTATTTATTTCAGAGAGAGAGAGAGAGAGAGAGAGGAGAGAATGAGAGAATGGGCACTCCAGGGCCTGTAATCACTGCAAATGAACTCCAGATGCGTGTGTCACCATGTGCATCTGACTTACATGGGTTCTAGGGAATCAAACCTGGGTCCTTAGGCTTCTTAGCAAGCACCTTAACCACTAAGCCATCTCTTCTGCCCTTGTTTTTTTTTAATTTGTTTTCTTAAATTTTAATTAATTAATGAATTTGACACAGAGAGAGAGAAGGACAGATCATGGGCATGCCAGAGCCTCTAGCCACTACAAACGAACTCCAGACGCATGCACCGCCTTCTGCATCTGGCTAACGTGGGTCCTGGGGAATCGAACCTGGGTCCTTTGGCTTTGCAGGCAAACGCCTTAACCACTAAGCCATCCCTCCAGCCCCCCCCTTTTCTTAAAGAACATAAAAGGGCTACACTAAAACAATTAAAGATGTTTACTCAGTTGAAGTGCTTACATTTCAGTATCAGTGGTGGCATATGTCAAGATAATTATCTAGACGTCTTGCAGCTTGGGGACAAGTTGTTTCTTCTCCCTGTGAAATGACAGTGTGCTCTTGAAGGTTCTTTTCCTTCTGCATTTATGTCTCATATTGCAAGGGCAGATTCCATTTGAATGGGTGATGGGACTATGGCCTGGTCTAGGATCCAAAAGTCTGAAGGGCCCTCAAAATGTGAAGCTGGTGGAATTGGGGTCTCCTTTGATCTCTTCCTGTCGCCTGTCCACCTCAGGCACTGATCTGCGGAGGGAAGCCCCCCGAGGTCTCATAGTGTTAGTGCACATAGGATGGTAAGACAGGACGCTGCCCTAGCGCTGAACCTGTCTGCTCTGGGGGGGCCCCCCGACAGAACCCTTAGGCAGTGACATCGACTCGGACCGGAAAATGGAAAAGTCTGGCAGCCGAATGCTCTGCAGAATGAGGAAAAAACAGCTTTGCTTTGCTTGGCCCACTGTTGCGGTATCTTGTGGTGGGTTTTCGGTTTCTTGGAAATGTCCAACTTTTCATTGTTTCCCCTCTGTGTCTTCTCTTCGGCTGTTACAGACTTTTCCTCTCTGTCTCTCCGCCCCTCCCATGGGCTTTCTCCATGTTTTTGTGAATTCTATTTCCTTAATGCTCTGAGACTGAGAAAACAGTGCCAAATATCTAAATACCACTTGCTATGTGCCAGTTGCTATTGCCTTCGTCTGTGGACCAGACCTATGTTTTTGTGAATTCTTTTCCTTCAACACTCCATGGCTGGTCTGAGATAATAGTAGCAAATTTATTATGGTTAACCCTTCCTATGTAATAGTTTCTGCGTTGCTTCCTTTTTTTCAAGGTATAGGGTCGCATTCTGGTCCGGGCTGACCTGGAATTCAGTAGGTAGTCTCAGGGTGGCCTTGAACTCACGGTGATCCTCACACCTCTGCCTGGATTAAAGGTGTGCGCCACCATGTCCGGCTGTATGTGATGATTTCTATACAAAGAGCTTCACATGCCTTACTTTGTCTAAGCCTGATTCTCGTACTGAATCGACAAGGTGGCACGATCCTCATTTTCCAGAAGCAGAGAAAGTAATTAACCCTAGGTTCTACAGTGAGTCCACACAGTCTGGCTGCAGAATACAGTCTCTTGTTATGTTTTTTTTTAAATATCTATTATCTATGTATGTATGTATGTATGTATGTATGTATGTATATATGTATCTATCTATCTATCTGTCACCTCTGTATCTATGAGAGAGAGAGAGAGAGAGGGACACCAGGGCCTCCTGCCATTGCAAATGAACTCCAGATGCATGTGCCACTTTGTGCATCTGGCTTTACACGGGCATTGGGGAATATCAGGCAGTCGGACTTTGCAAGCAAGCACCTTTTTTTTTTTTTTTTTTTTTTTTTTTTTGAGGTAGGGTCTTATTCTAGCCCAGGCTGACCTGGATTTCACTCGGTAGTCTTAGGGTGGCCTCAAACTCATAATGATCTTCCTACCTCTGCCTCCTAAGTGCTGGGATTAAAGGTGTGTGCCACCACAGCTCAGTGCTCTCGTTTATTAATTATTTTGTTTGGGTGACAGAAAATCACTATGTTGCTCATGCTGGCTTCTGTGTTTTAGGCTCAAGCAGTGGCCTTCTTAGCCTCCAGAGCTCTGGGACTAGCGCAAGTGATACCATGCTGGCTTTGTGTATTTATTTGGAACATAGACAGTAGTGTCTGGTGCAAGCTGCAAATTGGTGAGTTTGGAGGTTTCATGTTATCTTTGGAGTGTTTAAAAAAATATATTATTTTTATTTACTTATTTGAGAGAGAAAGAGAGAAAGAGAGACAGAGAGAGAGAGAGAGAAAGAGGGAGATAATGGGCGCACCAGGGCCTTCAGTGGCTGCAAAGGAACTCTAGATGTATGCGCCATCTTGTGTATCTGGCTTAAGTGGGTTCTGGGGAATCCAACCTGGGTCCTTCAGCTTTGTAGGTAAGCGCCTTAACCTGCTAAGCCATCTCTCCAACCCAGCCCATCTTTGGAGTATTTTTTTTTTTTTTTTTGGTTTTTCTAGGTAGGGTCTCACACTAGTCCAGGCTGACCTGGAATTCACTACGTAGTCTCAGGGTGGCCTCGAACTCATGGCGATCCTCCTACCTCTGCCTCCCGAGTGCTGGGATTAAAGGCGTGCGCCACCAAGCCCGACTTTGGAGTATTTTAAAAAATATTTATTTATATTCTTAAACAAGACAGAGGAGAGATAGATGATAGATAGATAGATAGATAGATAGATAGATAGATAGATAGACAGACAGACAGATAGATAGATAGATAGATAGATAGATAGATAGATAGGGAGAGAGAATGGGCATGGTAGGGCTTCCTGGCACTGCAAATGTACTCTATACACGTATGCCACTTTGTGTATCTGGCTTTATGTGGGTGCTGGGGAACTGAATCCCAGGCCTTCAACAAGCAAGCGCCTGTAACTGCTGAGCTATCTCTCCAGCCTTATTTGGAGTATTTTTCTTCTTCTTTTCATATACCTTCTAGTCAGGTTTGTTATACGCTTACCTAGGTTGAAGGATTAGGGGAAAGAATTTGTACATGTACACAAAAAAATGGTGATGAAATTATTAAGGGTGGGTAAAACTCAAACATCATCCCAACCTAACACTTGGGAAGTAGAGGCACAAAGATGAGATTTCAGAAATCAGGAATTCATCCTTGGCTCTATAGTAAGTTCAAGGCCAGCATGGGCTATATAAGATCTTCTCTCACAAATCCCAAACTGGGCTGGAGAGATTGCTCAGTGGTTTAAAGCACTTGCCTGCAAAGCCTAAGGACCCAGCTTTGATTCCCCAGGACCCACATAAAGCCAGATGCACAAAGTGGCCCATGTGTCTGGAGTTCATTTGCCGTGGCTGGCAGCCCTGGTGTGTCCATTCTCTCTGTCTCTTTTCTCTTCCTCTCTCTGCTTGCAAAATAAATAAATTAAAAAAATATTTTTTTTCGAGGTAGGGTCTCCGTCTAGCCCAGGCTGACCTGGAATTCACTCTGTAGTCTCAGGGTGACCTGGAACTCACAGCGATCCTCCTACCTCTGCCTCCCGAGTGCTGGGATTAAAGGCGTGCGCCACCACGCCCAGCAAATAAAAAATATTTTTAAAAAAGCCACAAACCCAAACACCACAGCAGAGAGTAAAAGGAATCCCAAACTGTGCTTGACGGTGCCAAATACATTTTTTTTCAGGAATATTTGCGTAAGATTTTGGCAGTGGCGTCGGATTTTATCTCCTTCACACTAAGTGTCTGTTGCTGCTGACGTCACTGTTGCTATTATTACTTTGATAAGTGTGACTTACCAGTGATGATGTGTGTCAGGCCTTCTCCAGTTCCAGTGTGCAGGAGAATCACACACAGCGCTTGCTGACATTGCGCGGTCCCTGTCCTTTGTAGCACATCTGGATTCCCAGGCTCTGTAGAGACTATAAGCCATTGCACATTAAAAAAAAATTTTTTTTTTCTTGCTGGGCGTGGTGGCAAATGAGGTTGAACATCTTTTTCTGTGATAACAAGGAATTTATGTCCCCCAGCTTTTTCCTTTAGATAGCATCTTGCTATGTAGTACCATCTGGCCTGGAGCTCACTATGTTGACCAGGTTGGCCTTGAACTTGTGGTGATCCTCTTGCCTCTACCCCCTGAATGCTGGGACCATCATACATGGCTTATTGGTCTTATTAGTGTAATAAATTCTTTGCATCTTACAGAAAGTCTAAAATATACCTTAAAGATAGGCTTATTTCTGGCTTGCTATTTGATTTTTAAGAAAGTCATGACTATTTCTCCCTCCCTTCCTTCCTTCCTTCCTTTCTTTCTTTAAATAATTTATTTATTTGAGACACAGAGAGAGAAAGAGGTAGATATATAGAGAGAATGGGTGCACCAGGGCCTCTAGCCACTGCAAACGAACTCCAGACACATATGCGCCCCCTTGTGCATCTGGCTGACACGGGTCCTGAGGAATTGAACTGGGGTCCTTAGGTTTCTCAGGCAAACGCCTTAACCGCTAAGCCATTTCCCCAGCTCCTTTTCTTTCTTTTGACAGGCATTATTATGTTGCCCAGACTGTCCTTGAACTCGAGATCTTTCTGCCTCAGCCTCCCAAAGGCTGGGGTTATGAGTGTGTACTCCCACACCAGGTTTAAGCTTGGCTGGGGATGACATCTAAGGATTACTGCATGCTGGGCAGACGCTATCAACCGAGCCACATCCCCAGCACCCCAGTATGGACTTTTCAAGGGTTGTGTATGTCTCCAAGTACCAGATCGGAGTCCCCAGATCATAGTAAGGGTGACCATTGGTCTCCCGTGCATCGTTAGGCCCCGTTGGTGGGAATAAATGAAAGCACGGAGAGAACAGGAAATTGGGACAAGCACTTCCACTTGCTAAATCAAACAGCTTCTCTCCCCAGGCCCTGGGGATCAGTTACCGCCCAATGGACGCATAGACTTCATCAAAATTTTTACAGGCTTTGCAGCTTGTAAATAAAAAAAAAAAAGGCTACATTCTTCCTGCTCTCCTCTCCTTGAACTTGGCAGAGGGAGGGACTCTGGCTCCAGTCAGCTGGGTGATGACCAGTAGTTGGGCCAGCAGGGAAACAGGGATGTTTTCATTTGAACAAATGTCGTAAACTCCCCATACTTAATTGAGAAGGTTTTGTCTGCATGCACGCGCAAGCGCACATCCACGTGTGTGGGTATACAGACAAATTTTTAAAATTTTTATTTACTTATTAGAGAGAGAGAGAGAGAGAATATGGGTGTGCCAGGGCTTCTAGCCACTGCAAACAAACTCCAGATACATGCTCCACTATATGCACCTGGCTTATGTGGGCACTGGGGAATCGAACCTGGGTCCTTAGGCTTCACAAGCAAGCACCTTATGTGCCAAGCCATCTCTCCAGCCCGACAAAACTTTTTTTTTTTTTTTTTTGTGGTAGGATCTTACTCTGGCCCAGGCTGACCTGGCATTCACTATGTAGTCTCAGGGTGGCCTCAAACCTCCACACATATAGATAATACGCCATGGTTATAATCCCTTCCAACTATGCTTATTGGTCTCTCCTCTCCTGTACGCCTTACACTTAATCCCATCTCGTTTCTCTCTAGCCCCTGTTCTATTTTGATGTCATTATTTTTTTGCCCTTCTATTATTCAGGTCTTGTGTAGGTAGCATCAGCCACTGTGAGGTCATGAGCGCCAGGGCCACTTTTTGTCTGGAAGACAGTTTTGCCTAGAACTCCTCTCCTTCCCTTGGCTTTTACATTCTTTGTGTCACCTCTTCCACGAGGGAGAGGACCCTATGTATTGAGAATACTCCTATTTTTTGCCGGGGTGGATGGGGGGTGGCAGTTTGAGGTAGGGTCTCACTCTAGCCCAGGCTGACCTGGAACTCCCTATGTAGTCTCAGGGTGGCCTCGAACTCACGGCGATCCTCCTACCTCTGCCTGCCGAGTGCTGGGATTAAAGGCGTGTGCCACCACACTCGGCAGATTATAACCATGGCATATTATCTATATGTATGGATTTATGACAGACAGAGAAAGATGCAGAGAGAGAGAATGGGTGCACCAGGGTCTCCAGCCACTGCAAATGAACACCAGGTACATGCGCCACCTTGTGCATCTGGCTTAGGTGGGTCCTGGGGAATCGAGCCTTGAACCAGGGGTCCTTAGGCTTCACAGGCAAGCGCTTAACCACTAAGCCATCTCCAGCCCAGTTTGTGAGGTTTTTGTTCAGGCTTTTTACATCCAAGTTCATCAGGGATATAGGTCTACATTTTCTTTTTATGTTGTTTCTGTCTGGTTTTGTTGTTAGGATGATGCTAGCTTCATAGAAGGAGATGGGGAGCATTCCCTGTTCTCTGATTATATGAAAAAGCTTAAGAATCAGTGGTTTCAGTTCTTTGATGAAGGGTTGTAGAATTTGGCCGGTAATCCATCAGATTTTGGACTTTTGCTTTCAGGGTAGGTTTTTGATTGCATTTTCAATCTCAATGGATGTAATAGGTTTGTTTAGGACATTTATTTGTTCTGAATTTAGTTTTGGTAGGTGGTATGTGTCTAGGAATTTGTCCATTTCCTCCAGGTTATCCGATTTTGTGGAGTAGAGTTTTTGGAAATATTTCCTGATGATTCTGCCTATTTCACTGATGTCTACTGTGACACCCCCCCCCTTTTCATTTCTCATTTAGTTAACTTGAGACCGCTCTGTTTTTCATTTGATCAAATTGGCCAAGGGTTCATCAATCTTGTTGTTTTTTTTTTTTTTTTAAGAATGAGCTTTTGATTTCTTCAATTTTTTAAATTGTTTTCTTAGTTCCCAGTTCACTGATTTCTGCTCTAATGTTAATTATTTCTTTCCATCTGGAACTCTTAGGGTTGGACTGTTCTTGTTTGGCTAACACCTTCAGGTTATTAATTTGAGGTCTCTATGTCTTTGTTATGAAGGTATATAGAGCTGTAAAATCTCCCCTTAGGTGTGTCCCCTAAGTTTTTGTATGTTGTATTTTTGTTAATATCCAGTTCAAGAAATTTTACACTTTCCATTTTGATTTCTTTCCATGACCCATTCATAGTTTAGCAGTGTGTTGTTCAGTTTCCAGGAGCTGGTACAAATTCTGTTGTTTCTGTTGTTGTTATTTATTTATTTATTTATTTTTAGCTTTAAAGCATTGTGGTCCTATATGATGCAGGAAGTTAAATCAATTTCCCTGGATTTATGGAGGCATGCTTTATGCCCTAATAGATGCTCTATTTTGGAGAAGGTACCACGGGCTGCTGAGAGGAATGTGTGTTCTGTGGAATTGGGGTGGAATGTTCTGCAGATATCTGTGAGGTCTAGTTGATCTATGGTGTTGTTAAGATCTATCATTTCCCTGTTGATTTTCTGCTTGGATGATCTGTCTAATGGTAATAGTGGGGAATTGATACACCACAGCCTCTAGCTTCTGCAAACAAACTCTAAATGCATGTGTCACCTTTTGTATCTGGTTTTACATGGGTACTGGGGAATCAAACTTGGGGTCTTAAGCATCTCAGGCAAATGTCTTCACCACTAAGCAATCTCTCTAGCTTCCCTTCCTTCCCTCCTTCCTTCCTTCCTTCCTTCCTTCCTTCCTTCCTTCTTTCCCCTCTCTCTCTTTCTCTTTCTCTTTCTTTCTTTCTCTCTCTCCCTATTTCTCTGTCTCTCTTCCTTCCTTCCTTCCTTCCTTCCTTCCTTCCTTCCTTCCTTTCTTTCTTTTTTTTTGGCTTTTCGAGGTAGGGTCTCACTGTAGCTCAGGCTGACCTGGATTCACTATGGAGTCTCAGGGTGGCCTCGAACTCACAGTGATCCTCCTACCTCTGCCTCCCGAGTGCTGGGATTAAAGGCGTGCGCCATCATGCCCTGGCTCGCTCTTTCTTTCTTTCTTTCTTTCTTTCTTTCTTTCTTTCTTTCTTTCTTTCTTTCTTTCTCCCCCCCCCCCCCCGAAATAGACTCGTACTCTAGCCCACAGTGACCTGAAACTCACTCTGTAGCACCACGTTGGCCTTGAACTCATGGTGATGCTCCGAGTGCTGGGATTAAAGGTGTACACTACCACATCTAGTTTTTTTCTTTCTTTTTTTTTTCTTCCAAATTTTTATTAACAACTTCCATGATTATAAAAAATATCCCATGGTAATACCCTCCCTCCCCCCCTTTCCCCTTTGAAACTCCATTCTCCATCATATGCCCTCCCCATCTCAATCAGTCTCTCTTTCATTTTGATGTCATGATCTTTTCCTCCTCTTATGATGGTCTTGTGCAGGCAGTGTCAGGCACTGTGAGGCCATGGATATCCAGGCCATTTTGTGTCTGGAGGAGCACGTTCTATGGAGTCCTACCCTTCCTTTGGCTCTTACATTCTTTCCACCACCTCTTCCGCATTAGACTCTGAGCCTTGGAAGGTGTGATAGAGATATTGCAGTACTGAGCACTTGGGAGGCAAAGGTAGGAGGATCACTGTGAGTTTGAGGCCAGCCTGGGGCTGTAGAGTGAATACCAGGTCAGCCTGGGCTACAGCAAGACCCTACCTAAAAAAAAAAGAAAAAAAAAAAAAGAAGGGGAGAGAGTGGTTGTTTTCCCCCATAACAGACATAACACTATTACACTTGCTGGCTCATTTGGCTTGATTGGTCAGTCTTCAGGATTGCAATGTCCACTGTTGTTCATTACTCCTGATGACATCTCTCTTCATTAGGGCTACATGCAGTATAGCCTTTTCCAGCTTTCTGTCAGCCAAGCCCCACTTTTAAAAAAAAATTTAAAATATATATATTTATTTGTGTGTGAGAGAAATACGTAGAGACAGAGGGAGAGAGAGAGTGCACATGCGAGAGAGAGAGAGAGAGGCGGGGGGGGGGGAATGGGCATGCCAGGGTCTCCAGCCACTGCAAACAAACTCCAGGTGCATGCGCCACCTTGTGCATCTGGCTCATGTGGGTCTTGGGGAAACCTGAGTCCAAATGCCTTAACCTTTAAGCCATCTCTCCAGACCAAGCCCCTCTTTTTTATACTTTTATTGTCCTTTGCACTTAAAATTTTTTTAATTTAAATTTTATTTTATTTGTATGCAAGGAGAGAGAGAAGAAAGACAGACACAGAGAGAATAGGCACACCAGGGCCTCTATACTCTGCAATGAACTCCAGACACATGCGCCCCCTTGTGCATCTGGTGCTGGGGAATCGAACATGGGTCCTTTGGCTTTACAAACAAGTGCCTTAACTGCTGAGCCATCTCTCCAGCCCTACCCTTTGCACTTTTACTAGGATTTGCTTTTCATCTATTTTCCATTTAAATTTTGCTGATTCCTTGAGTCCTCACCAAAAAATTCTCACTCTTGGATACCAGTCAATTCAGTGATGCCATTGCTACTTGGGTTCCTCCAGGAGAAATTCCAGAAAGTTCCTCCTTTCCTTTACAAATGGGTTAGAGATTCTTTTATTTTGGAGCTGACTATGAGAAGCCCGCAACTTTTGCTTAGATCTTAAACTGGGCCAAAAGATGAATCAACCTTCCTTCCTTGACCCCTTGGAGCGGTTGGCATTGAGATCCACCCCACGTTTCCTGACACCCTCATTGTCTTTTTCCCAACGTTATAGATAACAAGGTGGCTTGGTAGAGTGAGTGGAAAGACCGTGACTTCAGAGAGATGCTTGCAAATGTGTCTGGCTCTATATACCAGCCCTGAGTCTCGAACAAGAACAGTGTTCTCATCTCCCAAAGGCTAATAGCATTGCTCTTCTCCCATCCCAGCCATCAGCCTCGAAGCCCTGTTCAACCTTAGCTTTGTGAAGGCTACAGCAACATTTGTAACTCTGAGCATGATGCTGGCTAGCACTCTGCCTTCCATGAGACTACTCCCTCCCTCCCTAATTTAGCTGCTCTCTGCTACCCACGTATAACTTATGACAACATCCTTAATTCATGCTGTAAGTATCTGCCAGACTTATTAGGAATTTAGACTTGTGATTGCATCACTGTTTTGGAAGTGGTTCTATACTGTCAAATAAAATGAACTTGCTCAGTGGCCAGAAAAGTATATGCCTTTCTTTTCTTTTGGTTTTTCGAAGTAAGGTCTGTCTCACTCTAACCCAAGTTAACCTGGAGCTCATTCTGTAGTCCCAGGCTGGCCTTGAACTCCCGGCGTTCCTCCTTCCTCTGTCTCCCTAGTGCTGGGATTAAGGGATGCCTTTCAGTCACTGTGATGATGTCAATTGTCTAGTGAGTGCTTAGTACACTTCATATTATTTTGTCTTTTTTCAAGCATTTTATTTTAATTAATTTATTTATTTTGGTTTTTCAAGGTAGGGGCTCGTTCTAGCCCAGGCTGACCTGGCATTCACTATGTAGTCATGAGTCGAACTCATGGTGATCCTCCTACCTCGCCTCCCAAGTGGGATTAAAGACGTGTGCCACCAAGCCTGGCTCAAGCATTTTATTTTCTATTTATTTATTTGAAGGAGAAAGAACGAGGCAGAGATAGATAGATAGAGAGAGAGAAAGAGAGAGAGAGAGAGAGAATGGGCACTCCAGGGCCTCCAGCCACTGCAAATGAACTCCAGACATATGCACCACCTTGTGCATCTGGCTTACGTGGGTTCTGGGGAATTGAACCTGGGTCCTTTGGCTTTGCAGGCAAGTGCCTTAACTGCTAAGCCATGTCTCCAGCTCTTTTTTGTCTTTTGAGGTAGGGTCTCACTCTAGCCCAGGCTGACCTGGAACTCACTCTTTAGCTTCAGGCTGGTCTCAAGCTCACAGCAATCCTCCTACCTGAGCCTCCCAAATTCTGGGATTAAAGGCATATACCGGGCTGGAGAGATGGCTTAGCGGTTAAGCGCTTGCCTGTGAAGCCTAAGGACCCCGGTTAAGGCTCGATTCCCCAGGACCCACGTTAGCCAGATGTACAAGGGGGTGCACGCGTCTGGAGTTTGTTTGCAGTGGCTGGAAGCCCTGGCGTGCCCATTCTCTCTCTCTCTCTATCTGCCTCTCTCTCTCTCTGTCACTCTCAAATAAATAAATAAATAAATAAAATGAACAAAAAACAATTTTAAAAAAGGCATATACCATCACGCCTGGCAGTACACTTACTATTTTATTTTACTTATTTATCTGCAAAGAGAATGAGAATGAGAGAGAGAGAGAGAGAGAGAGAGAGAGAGAGAGAATGAAAGAGGGAATGGGTGCACCAGGGCCTCTTACCACTGCAAACAAACTCTAGATGTATGCGCCAATTTGTATATCTGGCTTTATGTGGATACTGGGGAATCAAACCCAAGCGCTTAGGCTTTGCATTTGGTACCTTTAACCACTGAGGAATCGCTCTAGCCCCACTTAATTTTTTTAGGTTAAAAATAGTTGAAAAAATTTTGGGGCAGGAGAGAGCTAATTGGCACAAGCATGATAAGCTAAATTTGGATCTGTAGCACCCACATAAAAGCTAGGCATGCTGGGCATGGTGGCACACGCCTTTAATCCCAGTGCTCAGGAGGCAGAGGTAGGAGGATCGCTGTGAGTTTGATGCCAGTCTGAGGGTACAGAATAAGTACCAGGTCAGCCTGAGCTAGAGAGAGACTCTGCCTTGAAAAAGAATGAGAGAGAGAAAGAGAGAGAGAGAGAGAGAGAGAGAGAGAGAGAGGGAAAGAGAGTGATAAGGGGGGGATGGAGAGATGACTTAGTTGGCAGAGTACTTGTTTTGCAAGCATGAGGACCCGAGCATTATCCTCAGTGCCCGTGTCAATACCAGGCATGGTGGCATGCACGTAGAATACCATCTCACTGGGGATGCTGGAGACAGGAGGGTTTCAGACGCTCATTGGCCGGCCAGACTAGCCTAATCGATGAGCTTCAGGCCAAGGAGAGACCCTGTCTGAAGAAGAGGTGGGCAGTGTACCTAACGAGGCACCTTGAGATACACACACACACACACACACACACACACACACACACACACACACACGAGACAGGAAGGGACTAGGGTTCCAATAGCCCCTTCAAGGGCATGTTCTCAATACCCTAACTTCTTTCTACTAGGCCCATTCCCAAAAGCAAGACAAAAGGTTCTTTTAGGGCTGGAGGGATGGCTTAGTGGTTAAGGCATTTGCCTGCAAAGCCAAAAGACCCAGGTTTGATTCCCCAGGACCCACGTTAGCCAGATGCACAAGGGGGCGCATGGTTCTGGAGTTCATTTGCAGTGGCTGGAGGCCCTGGCATGCCCATTCTCTCTCTCTCTTTCTCTGTCAAATAAATAAATAAATAAAAATAAAATTATATAAAAAACCCCCACAAAAGGTTCTTTTACCTCCCGATAGCACTAAAGGTTGTAGACCTGACCTTTAATTCATGGGTCTTTAAAGGATAGTTAAGATCCAAAGTATAGCATTTGAAAAAAAAAAAATCAGATCTTTTTTTTTTTTTTTGGTTTTTTGAGGTAGGGTCTCACTCTAGGCCAGGCTGACCTGGAATTCACTATGTAGTCTCAGGGTGGCCTCGAACTCACAGTGATCTTCCTACTTCTGCCTCCCATATGCATTAAAGGTGTGTACCATCATGTCCAGCTTTTGTATTTTTTTTTTAATAAGAGAGAGAGAATTGGCATGGCAGGGCCTATAGCCACTGCAGTCAAACCCCACATGCATGTGCCATCTTGTGAGCATGTGTGACCTTGTGCATTTGTGTCACCTTGTGTGTCTGGTTTATGTGGGACCTGGAGAGTAGAACATGGGTCCTTATGCTTAGCAGGCAAGTGACTTAACCACCAAGCTATCTCTCTAGCCCCTGAAAATCAGCATTTTATAAGACCAATCTGCACTTAACACCTGGCTTTTCGATATCAACTCTGCAAACTTGAGCATAGTTTTTAGGATATTTTTATTCATTTTATGTGCAAGCAGAGAGAGAGAGAGAGAGAGAGAGAGAGAGAAGAGAAGAGAGACAGACAGAGAGAATGGGCATGCCAGGGCCTTCAGCTGCTGCAAAGGAACTCTAGACGCATGTACCACTGTGCATCTGGCTTTATGTGGGTACAGGGGAACCAAACCCAGGTCCTTAGGCTTTGCAGGCAAGCGCCTTAACTACTGAGCCTTCTTTCTAGCTCTTGAGCATGATTATTAACTTCTCTGTGTTTTTTTTCCCATCTGTATGATGGGATCTCTCATAGTCATTATAAAATGAAACAAAATGCTATCTGTGAGCTTGCCTGTGAAGCCTAAGAACCCAGGTTCTATTCCCCAGTATCCACATAAACCAGATGCACAAGGTGATGCATGCATCTGGAATTTGTTTGCAGTGGCTGGAGGCCCTGGTGCGCCCATTTGCTCTATTTGCCTCTCTATACCTGCCTCTCTCTTTTAAGTGAATAAGTAAACTTTTTCCTTTTCTTTTTCTTTTTGTTTTTTTTTTTTTGTTTTTTTGTTTTTTGTTTTTTTTTGAGGTAGGGTCTCACTCTAGCTCAGGCTGACCTGGAATTCACTATGTAGTCTCAGGGTGGCTTCGAACTCACAGCGATCCTCCTACCTTTGCCTCCCTAGTGCTGGGATTAAAGGCGTGTGCCACCATGCCCAGCAATAAATAATTTTTTTTTAGAAAGAAAGTGGGCTGTGCCTGAGATACATGACCCAAGGTTGTCTCCTGCTCTCCATGTGCAAGTGCACACGCATCCCAACACACATGCTGTGGTACACATGATCATGCATAGGCATATGCACGCATTCATACACACACACACACACACACACACACACAATGAAATGTCAGAGTGGCCCATCCTCTTCCTCATCTTACTGCCCAGAATTCCCATGATCTGATATCATCTAGTGGAAATTGTCCCATACCCTAGCTCAACTTGTGATCTTAGGGTTTTAAAAAAAACAAAAACCCTTAATGACAATTTCCATAAGTAGAGACTATAAACCATGATAACTCCCACCCATCACCTCCATTGTCCCCTCCCAAATCTATTCTCCATTGAACCCCTTCTTCTTTCCAGTCAGTCTCCTATTTTGATATCATTGTTTTCCTCCTATTATGATGGTCTTGTGTAGATAGTGTCAGGCACTGTGAGGTCATGGATATCAAGGCCATTTTCTGTTGGGAAGAGGGCATTGGAAGCAGTCCTACCCTTCCTTTGGCTCTTACATTCTTTCCGCCACCTCTTCCGCAATGGACTCTTAAAGTGTTTTTTCCCTTGAGGAGATATTTTGGGGCTTGGCACTATGGCTGATGGTCAGGGTCTGTGCAGGAAGAGTAGCAACTCCTCCTATACTTCTCTGGGAAAATGCTACTTAAGACAGGGGTAAAGAGGGCCGGGTTCTTGCAGAGTCTCTTACGCTGGTACAGCGCGTGAGGACCACTGACAATGCCCAGGGGTGACGTACCTGGCCAGTCAGGCAGAGATGAAGTCATGAGGTAACAATGGGTGGACTGGACCTGCAAGCAACTGGGCTTGTGGCTGAGATTTCACATGTAAATAGATCTGTGGGCTTTTCTCAGAAAAGTCCATCGCTTTCATCAGATTCTCAAAGGTACCTGTGACCTTATAGTAGGTTAAGAACCAGAGATCACTTTGGATTGCTGGTTTGTGCAAAAATGAGAAAAAAAGGAGATGTGTTTGTGTTTTCTTTTTTTATTTGTGTGTGTGTGTGCGAGAGAGAGAGAGACAAGAGAGAGAGAGAGAGACAGTGTATCTGGGCATGGCAGGGCCTCCTGCCACTACAAACAAACTCCAGATGCATGCACCCCTTTGTGCATCTGATGTTGTGTGAGTACTGGGGAGTGAAACTCAGGCCATTAGGCTTTCTAAGAAAGCACCTTTAATCGCCATTCCTCTGGCCCTGACTTCTTTTTTTTAATATATTTTAATTATTTGAGACTGAGGGAGAGAGAGAGAGAGAGGGAGCGGGGAGAGAATGGACCTCTAGCCACTGTAAACAAACTCTAGACACGTGCACCACCTTGTGCATCTGCTGGCTTTTTGTAGGTAGTGGGGAATTGAACCTGGATCCTTTGGCTTTGTGGACAAGTGCCTTAACCATTGAGCAATCTCTCTAACCCATGATTGTGTTTTTTTTTTTTTTTTATTTTTCCAGGTAGGGTCTCTCAGTCTGACCTGGAATTCCCTATGTAGTCTCAGGGTGGCCTCAAACTCACAGCAATCCTCCTACCTCTGCCTCCTGAGTGCTGGGATTCAAGACGTGCACCACCACGCCTGGCCATGATTGTGTTTTTTTTTTTTTTTTAATATAGGCCTATAATACTCTTTATTCTAGGATAATGTCCATTTGTTTGCTTTTAAAAAATGTTCTTCCATTTACATTTTTAGCCTAAGATACTCTTTTCTATGATAGGATGATGATACTAATGAGTGGCAATTGCAAAAATTATTTCACTGGACAGTGTCAAAAGTTGCTAACACCTCATTACAATGTGTTAGTTTTTTTTTTTTTTTCCCTCTCTGGCAAGTGAAATCCCCAATTCTGGGAATCGTGGGTCCAGATGGTTGCCCTCACATCTGTGCCTGATGTAGGAGTGTGCCATCATGCCTTATTCTTCCCGACTCTCCCTTGCACATGAGAGTTTATTATATGCAAAACTCCTAAAAAAAAAAAAAAAGAAGAGCTGGAGAGATGGCTTAGCAGTTAGGGTGCTTGCCTGCATAGCCAAAGGATCCAGGTTCTATTCCCAAGTACCCACATAAAGCCAGATGTACCAGGTGGCGCATGCGTCTGGAGTTTGTTTGCAGTGGCTGGAGGTCCTGGCACACCCATTCTCTCTCTCTTTTTCTCTGCCTCTCTCAAATAAATAAATGAATAAAATATTAATAAAAAAATAACAATAATCAATGAAACGGCAATAAAATGACAAGAGTAATAGTTACTGCTCAGCTCCCTGAGTGCCAGCTCTGACCCGAACTCTGCATTTGTTTTCGTGTTGAATTCGGCAAGGTTGGCTTGATCATTTCTTCTGCACGGGTCCAGCCATTGGCCGAGCTACATGTGATCTACCTCAAAAGTGCCCTGTCTTGAGGCTACCCCTTGGAAACAGTGTCTTATTCTCAAAACGTGGTGTCATGGGTGGCAGCAAGGGTATCATCTAGAAACTTTCTGGGGGTATTTTGGGCCCCAATCCAGATCTAGTGATGCCAAATCTGGATTTAATGGAATTTTCAAGGTATTTGCATTCACGGGAAGTTTGAGAAGCACTAGTTGAGATGACCATAAAAAGTTATACCAGATAATTAAAAAATATTTTTAGTTATTTGTGAGAGAGAGATAAAAAGGGAGAGAGAAAGACAGAGAGAGAGAGAGAGAGAGAGAGAAAGAAAGAGAAAGTATGGGCATGCCAGGGTTTCCTGCCACTATAACCAAACTCCAGATGCCACTTTGTGTGTTTGGCTTTACATGGGTTCTGAGGAATCAAACTGGGGCTGTCAGGCTTTACAAGTAAATGCGTCTAACAATTACGCTACATCTCCAACCCTCAGGTAATTTTTTAATTTGAAATGTGTTGTGGAGATCGGCACGGTGGGTAAGAGTACTTAGCATGCAAGCAAGAGGACCTGAGTTGTACTCTCAGGACCCACATTTATTTATTTATTTTGGTTTTTTGAGATAGGGTCTCACTCTAGCTCAGGCTGACCTGGAATTCATTCTGCATTCTCAGGGTGGCCTCGAACTCATAGCGATCCTCCTACCTCTGCCTCCCGAGTGCTGGGATTAAAGGCGTGCGCCACCACGCCCGGCTAGGACCCACATTTAAAAGGAGCTTGGGGCTGCAGAGATGGCTTAGCGGTTAAAGCGCTTGCCTGAGAAGCCTAAGGACCCAGGTTCCATTCTCCAGGTCCCATGTAAGCCAGATGAACAAGTTGGCACATGTGTCTGGAGTTCATTTGCAGTGGCTGGAGGCCCTGGCCTGCCCATTTTCTTTTTTTCTCTCTCAATCTCTATCTCTCTTTCCCTCCGTCCCTCCGTCCCTCCGTCCCTCCGTCCCTCCCTCCCTCCCTCCCTCCCTCCCTCCCTCCCTCCTTCTGTCTCTAATAAGTAAAGTAAAAATAAAAAAGAAGGGCTGGAGAGATGGCTTAGCCGTTAAGCACTTGCCTGTGGAGCCTAAGGACCCCGGTTCGAGGCTCCATTCCCCAGGACCCACGTTAGCCAGATGCACAAGGGGGTGCACTCGTCTGGAGTTCGTTTGCAGTGGCTGGAGGCCCTGGCGCGCCCATTCTCTCTCTCTCTCTCTCTCTGTCCCTCTCAAATAAATAAATAATAAACAAAAAATGTTTAAAAAATAAAAAAAAAATAAAAAAGAAGAAGGCTGTATACAGCTGTACCTCTAGTCCTGAGGGGGGTGGAGACAGGAGAGTCACCAGGGCTCACTAGTCAGCAAGTGTGACAGATCAAACAGCAGCTCCTGCTTCAGTGAGTGACTCAGTCTCAAGGAAACAATGTGGAGGGTGATAGAGGACATGTGATGCTCTACTCTGGCCTCTGCACCCATATTTACAGGGCACACACATATGCGTGCACTGCCCACCACATACATACTACCAGTACACACACACCCCAAATTATCCCCCATTGTTTTGCCTTTAAAATATTTTATTTTTATTTACTTATTAGAGAGAGAGAGAGAGAGAATGGGCACACCAGGCCTCCAGCTACTGCAAACGAACTCCAGACGCTTGTGCCCCCTTGTGCATCTGGCTTACATGGGTCCTGGGGACTCAAACCTAGGTCCTTTGGCTTTGCAGGCAAACGCCTTAACTGCTAAGCCATCTCTCCAGCCTTGGTTTACTGTTGATGAAGAAATGTGTCTTACCTACTAAGGATGGAGACAAGGGCATTCTGGTAGGGGGGAAGGGGAGAGTACTTGCTCTAGTGATGGTTTGTGAATTTCTGTCCACTCCTGCCTGTTCTCTTCCCTGAAATCTGAATCGGATGCCGAACACCCAGAGGGACCCCCTAATGACACACTGTGGATCTGGATGAGAAAGAGGCTTCCCTACAGGCGCATTGATTGCGACAAGCATTGTTCCATTGTGGAGCACAGAGGTGCCCATAGTGGGGGGGCTGTGCTGATGTGGGGTGCAGGCGCATTGGAGCTCTGCACTTCTGCTCAGTTGTGCGCAGAAACGGAAATGGCTGTGAAAACCAAGGTCTGCTCAACCCTGAATACCTGAGCCTCAGGCCTTTGCGAGGAGGATGGGACTGCCAGGTTGATCAGGCTGTGTAAGTTCTCCTTTGAATCACTTAGATCAAAGGTGCCTCTGAAAGAAGGTTTTGTTCAGTGCCATGAGCTCATCATCTGGCAGTACTTGTGAGGGAGGCGTCCAAGGGAAGCCTGGGGAGTTGACGGTGTGGGTGACTCAGGTGCCACCCTGCGACAGCGACTGCCCCGGTAGGAAAGGGTGGGTGTGTCAGAGAAGTACCATACCCTTTCTGGTATCTTGACTGGACATCAGAACCTGGGAGGCTCTCCTGCCTGCCCTTGGGAGCTCTCATGCCTGTTTTTTTTTCCCCCTGAGGTAGTGTCTCACTCTAGCTCAAGCTGACCTGGAATTCACTGTGTAGTCTCAGGGTGGCCTCGAACTCAGGGTGAGCCTCCTACCTCTGCCTCTCAAATGCTGGGATTAAAGGCGTGCGCCACCATGCCCGGCTTCATGCCTGTTTTTTATTTGTTTTTGCTTCTCTCTGACTTTCTGAGCTGTGTTTCTGTTGTTTTTCTATTCCTTCTTCTTTCTCCTTTCCCTACTTCCTCTCCTCTTTCCTTATTATTATTTTTTTTTTATTTTTATTTTTTTGGTTTTTCGAGGTAGGGTTTCACTCTAGCCCAGGCTGACCTGGAATTCACTATGGAGTCTCAGGGTGGCCTCGAACTCACGGCGATCCTCCTACCTCTGCCTCCCGAGTGCTGGGATTAAAGGCATGCGCCACCACGCCCGGCTCTCTTTCCTTATTTTTAAAAAGCTTTCCTTATTTGTGTGTGTGTGTGTGTGTGTGTGTGTGTGTGTGTGGCGTACCAGCGTCTTTTGCCATTTCAAATGAAACACCAGACATTTGCACCCTCTTTCTTTTCCTTTCTTTTTTCTTTTTTCTTTTTCTGTTTTTTCTTTGTTTTGAGGTAGGGTCTCGTTCTAGCCCAGGCTGACGTGGAATTCATTATGTAGTCTCAGGGTTGCCTTGAACTCATAGTGATCATCCTACTTTTGCTTCCTGAGTGCTGGTTTAAGGCCTGTGCCACCATGCCAGGCCCACAGATATTTGTTAAAATGACATTTTTCCTCATGGGATTGTGCTGCTGTTGCTGAGCACTTAAACTACTACCGACATCATCATCATCACCTATTGTTTTGTTTGGTTTGGTTTCGACACGGGGTCTCACTAGGAGTCCTGGCTTGCCTAGAACGTGCTATGTAGACTAGGTTGACCTCAAACCTACAGCCATCCTCTGCCCTCTGTCTTCCAAATGTTGGCATTATAGGCATCCACCACCACACCTGACATCATCATCATCATCGTTGCTATTATTTATTTATTTTAGTTTTTCGAGGTAGGGTCTCGCTTTAGCCCAGGCTGACCTGGAATTCACTATGTGTCTCAGGCTGGCCTTAAACTCACAGCAATCTGCGATCCTCCTACCTCTGCCTCCTGAGTGCTGGGATGAAAGGCGTGCACCACCACACCCAGCTCTTATTTATTTATTGTTTATTTTTATTTATTTATTTGAAAGCAAGAGAGAGAGAGAGAGAGAAAGTGGCAGACAGAGAGAGAGAGAGAGAGGAGACAGAGAGAGAGAGAGAGAGAGAGAGAGAAGTGGCAGACAGAGAGAGAGAGAGAGAGAAAGTGGCAGAGAGAGAGAGAGAGAGAGAGAAAATGGCAGAGAGAGAGAGAGAGAGAGAGAGAGAATGGGCACACCAGGGCCTTCAGCCACTGCAAACAAACTCCAGATGTGTGCACCCCCTTGTGCATCTGGCTAACATTGGTCTTGGGGAACTGAGCCTTGAACCGGGGTCCTTAGGCTTCACAGGCAAGTGCTTAACTGCTAAGCCATCTCTTCAGCCCCCCTTATTAATTTTTAAGACAGGTACTTGCTTTGTATTCCCTGCTGGTCTGAAACTCACTCTGTAGCTCAGGCTGGCTTTGAGCTTAAGATCCTCCAGCCTCAGCTCCCAAGAACTAAAATTACAGGCATGTCCCACTATACTTGGTTCAAGCCATCTGTATTTTATTTTATTTTATTTTATTTTATTTATTTATTTATTTATTTATTATTGCTAAGTTTTATGCAACAAATGATTCAGGAAAATAGTCAAATGAGATGGCTCAGCCTCAGCCTAACAGGGCTAAGTTCATGCATCACTGGACCGAGGAGACCAGGGAAGTGATAACACCCTCCACTCTTCGGCCTTGGCTGATAAGTCGTGTTATCAGAATTTGAGGCGAATAGTCAGAGATGCTTGTCTCTGGCTTCCACAGCTGCCCTGGTGAGTCCACCTCTGTCCCCTCCCCCCTTGGCTTGTGCCCTATGCCCTGATCAATATTCCTGAGGTGGCTTATTCTGAGCTTGTGTGTGCAATTACTAGTTACTCTCCTTCCACCATGTTAAAGAAGTCTGAATTGTTGGTGGGTGTTTAAGAAGGAAAGTGATTTCTGCTACCCTTTTCTCTTCTGAGAAACCTGGATTAACCTGGGCAGGCTGACACCACCAAGCAGTCCGCCAGAACACTAAAGATTCTGTCATTTGAAAAGATAGATGTAAAAACAATGCTAAAAAAGTTCGTATAGAAATTTGGCCTGGAGCAATGGCTTAGCGGTTAAGGTGTTTGCCTGAGAAGCCTAAGGACCCAGGTTCAATTCTCCCAGTACCCACATAAGCCAGATGAACAAGGTGATGCACGCGTCTGGAGTTCGTTTGCAGGAGTGCCCATTCTCTCTCTCTCTATCTGTCTTTCTTAAATAAAGAAAGAAAAAAAAAGATTTGCATGGAAATTAAAAACTCCACAACACTACTGTTCTAATATCACCCTAATATGATTATAATATTGTTATTTATTATTATCATTATTATTATTGTTTATTTGAGGTACATCTCACTTTAGCCCATGCTGACCTGGAAATCACTCTATAGTCCCAGGCTGTCCTTGAACTCACAGTGTTCTACTTCAGCTTCTTGAGTGCTGAGGTTCAAGGCATGTACCACCTGTGACTGGAAGTATGGTTATTTTTTAAGACAAGCTCTCTTACAGTCTAACTAGCTGTTACAGTCAGGTTCTCATTGCTGGTAGAAATCACCCAATTAAGAGCAGATTGTGGGAAAAAAAGAGGTTTATTTTGGCTTACAGGCTCAAGGGGAAGCTCCATAATGTCAGGGGAAGACGATGGCATGAGCAGAGGGTGGCCATCACCCCCTGGCCCACATAAGTGGACAACAGGAACAGGAGAGTGTGCCAAACACTGGCAAGGGGAAACCGGCTATAACTCCCATAAGCCCGCCCCCAACAATATACTCCCTCCAGGAGGTATTAATTCCCAAATCTCCATCAGCTGGGAATCTAGCATTCAGAACACCTAAGTTTATGGGGGACACCTGAATCAAACCACCACACTAGCCTTGGACTGACTATGAGCCAAAGATGAACTTGAACTCTCTTCTGATCTCCCGCTTGCTCCCAATACAGGGATTACAGGTGTGCATCATAATTGTTGTATTTTTAATATTTGCATATTTTGTGCCATGAATTTTAGTATTTTTGTATTTTCTATTTTATCCACATATAGAAAATATACCATATTTATTTCACATTGTGACTCACTGTAATATAATCATTTAGCTTTCTTTTTTCTTTCTTTCTTTCTTTTTTTTTTTCTGGGCCAGGTCTCACTCTGGCCTGGAACTTGTTCTGTAGCCCCAGGCTAGCCTTGAACTCACAGTGATCCTCCTGCCTCAGCCTGCTGAGTGTGTGCCATGATACTTAGCTTTCATTTAGTATTTTTTTTTGTATCCTACTGTTTTCTTTGTTTATACATTGTCTTTATAATAGTCATTTTCAGTATCTAAATAATACTGATCGTATTGACATCCTGAATATACCAATCATGCTCTGACTTTTAAAAGTTAAAGACACAATCTTTTCCAGGTGGTGTATGCCTGTAACCCCAGTACTAGGAGGATGGGGAGTTCGAAGCCAGCCTGGGCTACATATGGAGACATAGCCCACAAGAAAAACAATAAACCACACATACTGCTTATTGTAGATCATGGCTAAAATATATGTTGGTAAACATTAGAAACCAGGCAAAATTAAAAATAAATAAAATGTTCAATGTGTACTTTCACTTGTTAATTTTTCCTTTTGTTTTCTTATATATTTAATATGTCACATGATGTGTGTGTGTGTGTGTGTGTGGGTGGGTGTGCATGATATTGGAGATCAATCTAAATGTCAGGCAAATGTCACTCAACTGAGCTATACCTCAATGTCTTCATATAGTGTTAATGTATGTATGTGTATATATAATAAATAGTGAAATAATTACTATAGTCAAGCAAATTTAGACCCATTGTTTCGTATGTTTTTTTTCTTCGTGACAAGAGCATCTAAAATCTATTAGTAGATTTCATATACTAGCATATATAATAAATATTATTACTTAACTTTTTTATTGACAACTTCCATAATTATAGACAATAAATCATGATAATTCTCTCCTCTCCCCCACTTTCCCCTTCACAAATCCACTCTCCATCATATCCCTTCCTCCTCTCACTTAGTCTCTCTTTTATTTTGATCTCATCATCTTTTCCTCCTATTATGAGGGTCTTGTGTAGGTAGTGTCAGGCACTGTGAGGTCAGGGATATCCAGGCCATTTTGTGTCTGGAAGACAATGTTATTATTATTTTTTAAAACATATATTTATTTATTTATTTGAGACACACACACACAGAGAAAGAGTCAGAGAGAGTATGGACTGTCAGGGCCTCCTGCCACTGTAAAGGAACTCTAGTCATATGCGCCACTTTTTGCATGGGCTTTTACATGGGTCCTGGGGAATCGAACCCAGGTAGTCAGGCTTTATAAATAAGTGCCTTTTGACTGTTGAGTCATCTCTCCAGCCCTAAATTCTCTCTCTCTCTCTCTCTCTCTCTTTTTTTTTTTTTTCGAGGTAGGGTCTCACTCTAGCTTTGGCTGACCTTGAACTCACTCTGTAGCTCGAGCTAGCCTCAAACTCACAGCGATCTTCCCACCTCTGCCTCCCAAGGGCTGGGATTTAAAGGTGTGCACACCACACCTCGGTATAATATGATGAACTGTACTCCTCATGCTGTACATTAATTGTCTTAGCTCACTTGTTCTGCATAGCTACAACTTTTCACTACAGGAAATAAAATTCTCATCTGTCAAAAACATCTGACATCATCATTATTCATAACAGCCTTGACCTGGAACCAGCCCAAGGTGCATAGTCAAGTGAGTGGGTAAATTAGAGCATATACGAGTGCACAGATGTGCGAATATATTATTCAGCTTTAAAAGAGAAGGGAGGGCTGGAGAGACGGGTTAGTTGTTAAGGCACCTGCCTGAGAAGCCTAAGGACCCAGGTTTGATTCCTCAGTATCTAAGTAAGCCAGATGCACAAGGTGGTGGTACATGCCTCTGGAGTTCGTTTGCAGTGGCTAGAGGCCTTGGGGCACCCATTTTCTCTCTCACTATCTGCCTCTCTCTCAAATAAATGAATAGCCTTTTTTTTTTTTTTTTTTTTTTTTTTTTTGAGACGGGAATTCTGGCATTTGATACAACATGGATGAATCTGGGGGACATTATGGTAATTAAATGCTACATTGATGCAGAAAGACAAACACTACATGATCTCACTTAAGTGTGGGATCTGAAAAAAAATAATTAAACACATAGACATGGAAGTAAAATGATGGCTACTGGATTTGGTCTCTAGGAGAGTGGAAATAGAAGATGCAGGTCTAATGAGTCATTTTTTTTTCCTTTTAAATATTTTATTTATTTATTTATAAGAGAGAGATTGAGAGAGAGAGAGAGAAGAGACAGATAGAGAGAAGGAGAGAATGGGCACTCCAGGGCCTCCAGCCACTGCAAACAAACTCCAGAGGCATGCACCCCCTTGTGCATCTGGGCTTACGTGGGTCCTGGGGGATCGAACTGGGGTCCTTAGGCTTCATAGGCAAACGCCTTAACCGCTAAGCCATTTCCCCAGCCCTAATGAGTCCTTTCAATAGAGATTTTAGTGGTTTTTAGATTTTCTGCTACTGCTGTGGCCAGGGACATTGTCTATTTTTCATGTAAGTACTTTAAAATTGTGTGGGGATCTTTTTGTGTGTGTATGAATGCATGGTGTGCATGTATGTGTGTATACATGCGCGTGTGTGTGCGTGCATGCACACGTGCACCTACATACTTGTGGAAGCCAGAGATCACTGTCTAAAGTCTCCCTTGGTTGCTCTAGGGAGGGTCTCCTTCTGGTGAGTCTAGCTCATTAGCATCTCATCTCCACCTCAAGTGCTGACATTATACGTGGACAGCTATGTCTGCCTGCCTTTATGTGAGCGCCAGGCATCCCAACTCAGGACCTCACACCTGCTCAGCAGGTGCATTGCTGGCTGAGCCACTCCCTGGCCTGGTGTATTTTAAAAAACATTTGTAGGGCTGGAGAGATGGCTTAGTGGTTAAGTGCTTGCCTCTGAAGCCTAAGGACCCTGGTTCGAGGCTTGATTCCCCAGGATGCACAAGGGGGCACACGCGTCTGGAGTTTGTTTGCAGTGGCTAGAGGCCCTGGCACGCCCATTCTCTCTCTCTCTGCCTCTTTCTCTCTTTGTCTGTCACTTTCAAATAAATAAATAAAAATAAACAATTTTTTTAAAAAAGTTAAAAAACATTTGTATTAACTTGTTTGTTTGAGAGAAAGGAAAGAGATAGAGAAAGAAAAGAGAGAGAGAGGAGAGAGAGAGAGAGAAAGGGAGAGAGGGAGAGACATATAGTATGGGCATGCCAGGGCCCCCTATTGCTGCAAATAAACTCCAGACACAAGCATCACTTTGTGTATCTGGCTTTACGTGGGTACTAAGGAATTGAACCTCAGGCCAGCAGGCTTTGCTAAGCAAGCACCTTTAAGTGCTGAGCCATCTCTCAGGGCCCTGATGTTGTATCTTTTATTTTATTTATTTATTTATTTTTGAGGCAGGGTCTCACTCTAGCCCAGGATGACCTGGAATTCACTATGCAGTCTCAGGGTGGCCTCGAACTCATGGCAATCCTCCTACATCTGCCTCCCGAGTGCTGGGATTAAAGGCGTGCGCCGCCATGCCCTGGCTTGTTTTATATTTATTTATTTATTTGAGAGAGTGGGAAAGAGGCAGGGGGAGAGAAAGAGAGAGAATGGGCGTGCTAGGGCATCCAGCGGCTGCAAATGAACTCTAGACACATGCGCTACCTTGTGCATCTGGCTTGTGTGGGTCCTGGGGAATCGAACCTGGGTCCTTTGGCTTTGCAGGCAAGTGCCTTAATCGCTAAGTCATCTCTCCACCCCCTGACATTTCATTTTTAAGATCTCAGTAGTGACCTCTAAGAAAGGTACTTAAGGCAGATCAGGCTACTTCCTCTGTCCCTGCTGGGGGAGGCACAATGTGCTTCCAAGTCATCGGGCGGGGACCGTCTTGGAGATGCCATTCTCTGTACCTTCTCTGTTTCTCTCTTCAGTTTCTCTCACGGTCTGGCTCTTCCTCGCTCTCTTCTCTCCGCCAAAAGCTGTCCCCTGGGCTCCAGCTGAAATCCCCCCGTCTCTGGTTTGGCCTCAGCCTAGCAAGGCATCTTTCCATTCCTAGCTCCTTTACAAAGACCTGCCCTTAAAAGGAGGAGGAGGGGGAGGAGAAGGCGCACGGACAACTCACATGCAAGTTATCAGTTTCTTGATCTGGTGACTTGTCGGAATACCGTCTCTTGTCCAACTTACATCACAAGCCCTCGAGGCCTAGGCCATGTCCCTACATGTGCCACGGACAACACGTGTTATTGCTAATGCATAATGTTGCTGTTGTGAGGTGTGCATAGATGGATTACTTCCTTCAGCCTAGGAAGATGTGACTAGTTTGTTCTGGGGAGGTAAAGGCAGTGACAGGAAGAAGGGGGTCTTCTTGGAGAGGCCAGAACAAGACTCTTCGCAAGAAGGGGGAAACGCTGAACTTTCACCCAGGTTCTCAGAAGAATGCCCTGGAGATACTGGCATTGGGAGGGAGCGTTGCGTGGGATGCTGTGTATCTGAGCAAAACCTCATGGAGTTCTTCAGTCTGGTCAGCTTATAGGCAGGGCCATGGAAGACACAGCCATAGTGACAAATGCTTTAGTGTTATAGAGGAAGGGACTGGAATGCCTTTGCAAAGCCTGCTTTATAAAACAATATTGGTAGCCGGGCGTGGTGGCGCACGCCTTTAATCCCAGCACTCTGGAGGCAGAGGTAGGAGGATCGCCGTGAGTTCGAGGCCACCCTGAGAATACAGAGTGAATTCCAGGTCAGCCTGGGCTAGAGTGAGACCCTACCTTGAAAAATCAAAAGAAAAGAAAACAAAACAAAACAAACAAACAGACAAACAAAAAACAATATTGGTAGCTTGGGATTGGAGGGTGGACTTTAGAGAGGGGTTTTCCAGTATAAAGATGTCATGGTGGGGCTGGAAAGATGGCTTAGACATTAAGGCATGCTTGCTGGCAAAGCCAAAGGACCCAGGTTCAATTCTCCAGTACCCATGTAAAGCCAGATGCACAAGGTGGCACATGGGTCTGGAGTTGGTTTGCAGTGGCTAGAGGCCCTGGTGCACCCATTCTCTCTTTCTCTCTCTGCCTCTTTCCCTCAACTAACTAAATAAATAAAATATTTAAAAACAATGTCATGGTGGATCAAGCCAGAAGAATAGACCATCTATTTTCCATGGTATCAATGAGTGTGGAATTTGTCCATTATGTCTTCATACTAAATTATCAATGACACAGACATCAGCTCCCTCAATGACTTTAGTTAAGTTCTCTCATTAGTAGCCAGAAATCATTTCATGTAAGGTAAAAGTCAAAATGTTGTCTGGTAAGGGCCTTTGACATTGCCTCTAAAATTAATTTAGGTGGGGTTAGAGAGATGGCTTACTAGTTAAGGTGCTTATCTGCAAAGCCAAAGGACCCAGGTTCAATTCCCCAGAACCCACGAAGCCAGATGCACAAGGTGGCGCATGCATGTGGAGTTTGTTTGCAGTGGCTGGAGCCCTGGTGCACCCTTTCTCAAATAAATAAAAATACTTAAGAAAAACAATTTAGGGCTGGAGAGATGGCTGAGTGGTTAAGTGCTTGCCTGTGAAGCCTAAGGACCCTGGTTTGAGGCTCGATTCCCCAGGACCCACGTAAGCCAGATGCACAAGGGGGCGCATGCGTCTGGAGTTCATTTGCAGTGGCTGGAGGTCCTGGTGTGCCCATTCTCTCTCTCTCTCTCTGTGTCTCTTTCTCTCTCTGTGTCTGTCACTCCCAAATAAATAAATAAAAATAAACCAATTTTTTTTTAAAAAATAAGAAAAACAACTTAGATGAATAGGATATACTTATAAATGGTTTCCCTCCTTTCATCTGTCCCTTTTTCCTCCCTTCTTTTTATTATTAGAGAGAGAGAGAGAGAGAGAGAGAGAATGGGCACATCAGGGCCTCCAGCCACTGCAAACGCACTCCAGACACATGCGCCACCTTCGGCATCTGGCTTACATGGGTCCTGGGGAATTGAACCTGGGCCCTTTGGCTTTGTAGGCAAATGTCTTAACTGCTAAGCCATCCCTCCAGCCCTTTTCCTCCCTTCTTTGTGTGTGTGTGTGTACTTGTAAGGTGGGTGGGGGAGAATGGACACACTAGGGCCTCTTGCAGCTGCAAATGCCCTCCAGGCACACGCACTGCACAACTTTGCACATCTGGCTTTGCGTGGGTACTGGGGATTTGCACCTGGGCCAAATGAGAGGTAGCAGGCTTTGCAAATAAGGCCATTTAACCACTGAGCCACTTCCCTAGTTCCTTCCCCTTCCTCTTCCCCTGCTCCTCCTCTTCCTCCTTCCTCTTTTTGAATGGGGATCTTGCTATAGAGCCCATGTTTGCCTGGAACTTGCCATGTAACCTAAGCTACCTATCCCAAGCTTGTCTGAAACTCACAGTCCTCCTGCCTCTGGAGTGCTGAGATTAAAGGCATGCACCATCACACCCCGTTTAAATGTGCTTTTTTCTAGTGTGTCTGGAATCTGTTTTGTATTTGAAACGTGGTGAGGTACTTAGGAGTTTTATTCATATGTAATGCACAGGAGTGCATCTAGTAACTGTGCACTTAATGTGCTATAGGTTTTCAAGTGCTTTGCGATGCATGCACATTTTCTTTCTTCTCAAAAGTGTTTGCAAAGTAATCATAGGTCTGTTCCCGTATCACAGAGGAGGGCACTGGGATGCTATGAAGTGTGTCTTTGAGTCAGATTTAAACTTAACAAGTGTCACAATTTGCCTCTCTGATTTGGGAAGTGATGACAATACTAGTATTTTTTTTCCCCTTAAATCTGCAACCATTGGTCCCTTCCACTTGCCCATTTTTCCATCTGTCTCGTGAGTATCATTCTTGTGCTGTTAAAATTCCAGAGAAACAACTGGACTTTGAAATTGTCAATAAATGAGGCCCAGAAATGGCAGCCTCAGGTATTTTCATAAAGTACAGAGCTGGAAAAAAAGAAAGAAGGAGGCCCAGTCAGCTGAAAACATATCCATCAGCATTTATGTGGAAACGTGCGGGTTGAAGGGAGGGTGAGTTCTTCTGAACTGCTTTTGGAATGCCATGATTGCTTCACACATGCTGGAAAGCTGCAGTCATGGTGCTACTTTGAATGTCTAGTAGATTTAGGAAGGACTGGCATTCTTTTATTATTTATTTAGAGAGAGAGAATGGGCACGCTAGGACCTTCAGTCTGATGCCAACAAACTCCAGAAATGTGCGCCCCCTTGTGGCGCATGTGCGCCATCGTGCACTTGCGTCACTGTGCGTCTGGCTATGTGGGACCTGGAGATTCGAATATGAATTCTTAGGCTTCACAGGCAATTGCCTTAACAGCTAAGCTATCACTCCAGCCTGGGACTGGCATTCTTTAGAAGTATTTATTGGGCTGGAGAGATGGCTTAGCAGTTAAGCGCTTGCCAGTGAAGCCTAAGGACCCCGGTTCAAGGCTCCCTTCCCCAGGACCCACGTTAGCCAGATGCACAAGGGGGCGCACGCGTCTGGAGTTCGTTTGTAGTGGCTGGAGGCCCTGGTGTGCCCATTCTCTCTCTCTCTCTGTCATTCTCAAATAAATAAATAAATAAAAATAAACAAAAAAATTAAAAGTATTTATTTATTTACTTGAGAGAGAGAGAAAGAGAGAGAGAATGGGCATGCCAGGGCCTCCAGCCATTGCAAATGAACTCCAGACACGTGCCCCCTTGTGCATCTGGCTTACATGGGTCCTGGGGAATTGAACCATGGTCCGTAGGCTTCACAAGCAAACACCTTAACTGCTAACCATCTCTCCAGCTTGGGACTGGCATTCTGAATCTTTTGTAGACGCACAGTGGGTAAGCATCAAGTGTTACTTTAATTTATATTTTGGGGGATACAGGGGTCTCATGTAACCCAGGCTGGTCTCAAACTTGGTATATAGCTAAGGTGCCCTGGGACTCCTGATCTTCCTAACTTCACCTCCCAAGTGCTGGGATTATAAGCATGTATCACCATGACCAACTTTGCATTTACATTGAAATATATAAATTACTTTGCTCTCCAGGTCCTCCTGGCATACTTACTCTTACTAATATGTGACTTTAAGCCAGTGCCTCCCTGTACCTCAGTTTCCTCATTTACTTAATGTGGGTATCATTAGCATCTATTATACAAGGTAATCACGCAGTTTAAATGAGAATGTTACCAAGGCCTCAATAAATGTTCACTTATGAGCCGGGTGTGGTGACGCATCCCTGTAATCCCAGCACTCCAGAGGCAGAGGTAGGAGGATCGCCGTGAGTTCGAGGCCACCCTGAGACTCCATAGTGAATTCCAGGTCAGCCTGGGCTACAGTGAGACATTGCCTCGAAAAATCAAAAAAAAAAAAAAAAAAAAGTTCACTTATTATAAAGGCTAACTTGTTTCCTAATGTACCATAAATGCTACTTTTGTTCTTCAGCTGGCAATAAATATACTTCTTCTGTCATATTATTTTTAAAAAGTATTATTTATTTATTTGTGAGGAGGGGGGGGGAATATGGGCACATTAGGGCCACCTGCTTCTGCAAATGAACTCCAGACTAACTTTGTGCATCTGGCATTACATGGGTACTGGGGAATCGAACCCAGGCCATCAGGCTTTGCAAGCAATCACCTTTGACTGCTGAGCCATGTACCCAATCCCTGTTCTTATTGTGATAAAACATGCATAACTCATACCTCACCATTTTAGGCTTAGGCATGGTGGCATGTGCCTGTAATGCTAGCATTTGGTAAGCTAAGGCAAGAGGATCTTGACTTTAAGCCATTCTGGGCTGTGTAGCAAGTTTGAGGCCAGTTTAGGCTTACGTAAGTAGAGCCTGTTTCAGATAAATAAATAAGAAAGTTTAGCCCGTTAACCATCTTTGGATGTGTGACTCATGGCATTGGGTAGATTTAAATGTACGAACACATTTTGAAGAGGGTGGATGTGGGGGCTGTGCACACAGGGTTCAGAGTCCCGAGCTGGCTCCGTGTCCACCGGGGGATGCAGACCGGGGTGCGAGGTATACAGCCGTCCAGAGGACAGTCACACAAGTGGTCTCTGCGGTTCCTTAAGCAACTGAGAGGCACAGACTCGCCCAAACATGTCACCAACGTAAGGCCTGGGCTCTTTGCATTCTGTTGATGTCACTCTCTTGCAGCGTCATCAGATCTGTGACTGAGAGAAGCTTCAAGAAGTGCTGGGCACTGCGATCAAAGGTTCATGACTCATGTTTTCTAGGCCATCCAGATTACATGTGAATTGAAGTCAGCAATTTTACTGCATTCCTTGAAATGCATAAGGTCAGACGTTTCAAAGGCCAGACTCTGAAAGTCATAAGGAGGTAGGAACCAATAAACCTGAACAAAAAATAGGGTCTCCACCCATTGCTCTCTGAGCTCCTTGTGCTGTTGGCACTGGGCATTGATGGAGCTATTTCCGTGAAGCTGATGAGCAGGATAGCTGGGAAAGTGACCACCCCAAAGCACAGCGCGTGTATCTGCAGATGCAGCTTCGGAGAGATGCTGCCACAGTCATTCATTCCTCCATTCATTTCTTCAGCAAACATTGAACATGTGCCAGAAACTGCAGCGGAAACTGGAAATGTGGTTATTCAAGGGTGTCATCTTTCCTAGAGAAGGCTTATTGTAAGAAGTTTCCAATGTGGAACTTTTCAGGCAAATACCTCTTATTTGTTTGTTTCTGGTGTGTTGTGGAGTCCTCCTCTGTTGTTCTTTTGTCTTATTTCCTTAAGACAGAGTCCCTCATTGAATCTCCCCCCCCCCCGCCCCCATTTTTGGGTCAGGCTGGCTGACCAGGGAGCCCCAGGGCTCCTCCTGTCTCTATCTTCTGCATTGCTGCAGTTACAGGCGTGCACATCTAGCCGTGGCTAGCTTTTCATCTGGGTGCTGGGATTGAACTTGGGTTCTCATGTTTTTATCTGCTGAGCCATCTCTCCAGCCTCCAGGCTTCTTCTTCTTAATTTTGAGTTTTTCTTTTCTTTTTTTTTTTCTCTATATTTTATTTATTCATTTATTTGAGAGAGAGGGAGAGGGGGAGAAAGAGGCAGATAGATGAAGAGAGAGAGAGAAAATGGGCGCACTAGGGCCTCCAGCCACTGCAAATAAACTCCACGTGCATGCGCCACCTTGTGCGTCTGGCTTATGTGGGTGCTGGGGACTCGAACCTGGGTCCTTAGGCTTCCCAGGCAAGTACCTTAACCATTAAGTCATCTCTCCAGCCCAATTTTGAGTTTTTTTTCGTTTACCTTCTCTGCTGCTTTTTAGCTTGCTGGTATCAAACAGACACAAGGTTTTAAATATACACAACAGATTTTAGGCTGGTTGACTGTGAAACATCAAATAGTATCTACCAACTCATTAAGGTAGCCCCCTCAGGAAGGCACTTGGAGCTCATAAAGTAAACTTAGACACTTCATGTAGTCTAAGTTTGCAGTGGCTGGAGGCCCTGGCAGTGGGTAGAATCTATTATATGCCTGAAGTGTTCAAAAATCTACATTTTTGGTGGGGGGAGGGTTGAGGCAGGGTCTCACTCTAGCCCGGACTGACCTAGAATTCACTATGGAGTCACTCCCTGCCTCCCACTCCTGACTGGCAACCCGTGGCTGTGAATGCGCACGTTTGGGGAGAAGGGCAGGAATATGGTTCTACCACCTGGAGGTTTGGCAGGCTGTCTCCACACTGTTTATGTTTGTGGGACGACCGTGTCTAGGTCGCGGCTGGAGCCGTGTTTCTTGGGCTGAGTGTAAAACTGTTGGTAGAGTTTGGTGAAATCAACCCATCCTTCCTCAATCCATCCTTCTTTAAGTTCTTGAGCCCTCTTTGAAGTGGCTTCTTTCATCCCACCCTAAATGATGGGGTAATGAGGTTGTGGAGGAGGGGATGAGAAAGAGAGAGAGAGAATGGGCACACCAGGGCATCCAGCCACTGCAAACGAATTCCAGAGGCATGCGCCCCCTTGTGCATCTGGCTTACGTGGGTCCTGGGGAGTTGAACCTGGGTCCTTTGGCTTTGCAGAGAAACGCCTTAACTGCTAAGCCATCCTTCCAGCCCAAGAATGAGATTTTTATGAAATTATGTATATATTTGTCTGAGAGAGAAGGAGGGAGAGGAGAGAGAGAAAGCATATGTCCCTTTATGAATTCCCTGAGGGTCACAGAGTCACAGAGGTCTCCTCTGCAGAGGAGCACCACTTCCTGACGTGTTCCTGGCTGTCCTTTTCGCCCAGGGCATGCTCACTGAGGGCCATGCTTAGTGGATGGAGCTATGGAATGTGGCATATGATGACAACGGTTTAAGTCCCTTTCTGCATACCTACGGAAAAGAAGAACAGTGAATCTACAAGCTCGAATTCCCCCACATTTGTAAAAATCGCCTTAAGATACAAAGGGCTCAAAGGTCTTGCATAACGACTCATGAAGTGATTACTTAAAATCATTCAGGCCGGGCACTCGCAGCACTTGGGAGACAGAGGTAGGAGGATCGTCATGAGTTCGAGGCCACCCTGAGACTACATAGTGAATTCCAGGTCAGCCTAGGCCCAGAGCAAGAGTCTATCTTGAACCCTCCCCCCAAACAAAACAAAACAGAACAAAAACCCAAAAAATCCCATTTGGATTCCAAGGTTTAGTTTTCATGCATGTGTGAATATCATCCTTATCAAATAATATACGTGAAAGCGTTCTGTAACCTTGTGAACAGTAAGAGAAGTTACATCAAAGCAATGATTGCTTTATTGTTACTGTCCTTTTTTTTCTTTGGAGGTGGGTGCTCACTATAGCCCAGGCTCACCTGGGACTCACTTTGTAGTCCCAGGCTGGACTCAAACTCACAGCGATCCTCCTACCTCTGCTTCCTGAGTGCTGGAATTAAAGGCGTGCGCCACCATACCCAGCTACTGTGCTCTTTCTATCAACATTATTATTATTATTTTTTGTTTTTCCAGGTAGGGTCTCACTCTAGCCCAGGCTGACCTGGAATTCACTACGGAGTCTCAGGGTGGCCTCAAACTCATGGCGATCCTCCTACCTCTGCGTCCCGAGTGCTGGGATTAAAGGTGTGCGCCACCACGCCCAGCCCTTATTTCTTGGCTTTTGAAGACTTATTCACCTTGAAAAGGTTATTCCCTGCTCTTCCTCTCTCCCTTCCTTCCTACCCTTGCCCAAACTACATCTTTACTCTACCACTGAGCTACCCGCTCAACCCTTGAGTTATTTCTTTAAGGCACATGAACAAGTTCAATAGAAGCTACAGCTAGGAATTTAACATTTTATTTGAAGCCTCCAAATTCTACAAATTTGGGGGCGTGGCCAGATCCTGCCTGTAAGGAGGTTAATTTGGGGGTGTATGGACGAGGAGCTGTATTTGAGTATCTCAAATTCCCGGGCTCAGAGTTGAAATTTCTAATCATTTTGAAACTCCTTTTAGTTAATCAATCTTTTTTTTTTTTTTGGTTTATTGAGGTAGAGTCTTGCTCTAGCCCAGGCTGACCTGGAATTTATTATGTAGTCTCAGGGTAGCCTTGAACTTATGATTCTCCTACCTCTGCCTCCCAAGAGCTGGGATTAAAGCTCTGAGGAAGAAAGGGCTGATTTTCCGCTCACGGTTGGAGGCTACAGTCTGTCTGGGTGGGGAAGGGCCGGCAGCAGAGCGTGAAGCAGCTGGGCCACTTTGGGTCTGCACTGAGGAAACAAGTGATGAAGGCTGGTGTTCAGCTTTTTCTCTCCTTTTCAAAAAAAAAAAAAATAGGTTAATTGGGCTGGAGAGATGGCTTAGCAGTTAAGGCATTTGCCTGCAATGCCAAAGGACCCAGTTTTGATTCCCCAGGTCCCACGTTAGCCAGATGCACAAGGGGTCGCACGCGTCTGGAGTTCATTTGCAGTGGCTGGAGGCCCTGGTGCGCCCATTATCTCTCTCTTTCTCTGTCCCTCTTTCTCTGTCATATAAATAAATAATCAAATATTAAAAATACATTTATTTATTTGCTAGAGATTGAGGTTTTGAGAGAGAGAGAGAGAGAGAGAGAGAGAGAGAGAGAAAGAGAGAGCATGCATGAGTGCCAGGGCCTTAGCCACTGCAAATGAACTCCAGACACATGTGTCACCTTGTGCATCTGGCTTTATGTGGGTGCTGAGGAATCGAACCCAGGTCCTTAGTCTTCCCAGGCAAGCGCCTTAACCACTAAGCCTTCTTCTCCAGCCCTCTCTCTCCTTTTCATTCACTCAACCTGGGTCCCCTGCTTGTGGGATGGTGCCACCCACAGTTGAGGAGGGCATTCCCACCTCAATCCAATCTAGAAACTCCCATCCAGATATGCCTAAGGGATCTGGCTCCTCGGTGATTTCAGATCTTATCAGGTTGACCATTAAGACTCATCACTAAGGAGGCTGGAGAGGTGGGTCAGTGGTTAAAGGCACTTGCTTGCAAAGCCGGAAGGTCAGGGTTTGATTCCCCAGTGTCCATGTAGGGCCATACACATGGTGGAGCATGCATCTGAAGTTCATTTGCAGTGGCAGGAGGTCCTGACGTGCCCATTCTCTCTCTCCCTTTCTCTCAAAAAAAAAATTTTTTGGTTTTGGGGGGGGGTTTTTAAAAAACCCCTTGGGGGTTTTTTTTTTTTTTAAAAACCGGCCCCAAAAAATTTTTTTTTTCCCTAAAACCCTTTTCCCCTTTTTTTTCCCCCCCTTTTTTTTTTTTCCCCCCCCCTTTTTTTTGGGGGGGGTTTTTCTCTTTTTTTTCCCCCCCCCCTTTTTTTTTAAAAAAAACCCTTTTTTAAAAAAAATTTTTTAATTTCCTGGGGGGGGGGGGGGGGGGGGGGGCCCCCCCCCAATTTAAAGGAAAAAATTTTTTAAAAAAAAAATTTTTTTTTTTTGGGGAAGGGGGTTTTCCCCCCAAAAAAAAGGGGGGGGGGTTCCTTTTTTTTCCCCCTTTTTTGGGGGGGGCCCCCCCCTTTTAAAGGGCCCCCCCAAAAAAAAACCCCATTTTTTTTTTTTGGGGGGGGTTTGGGCCCATTTTTCCCCTTTTTTTTTTGGGGGGGGGGAAAAAATTTAAAAAAAATTTTAAAAAAAAAGGGTTGGGGTTTTCCCCAAGGGGGGCCCCCCCTTTGGGGAAAAAAAATTTTTGCCGGGAGGGGGTTCCCCCCCCCTTTTCCTCCCCCCCCAAAAAAAAATTTTTAAAAAAAAAAAAATTTTTAAAAAAAACCGGAAAAAAACCCCCAAAAAAAACCCCGGGTTTTCAAAACCCCCCCCGGGGTTTTTTTTTCCCCCCCAAAAATTTCCCAAAAAAAAGGGGGGAAAAAATTTTTTTGGGGAAATTTTAAAAGGGGGGGAAAAGGGGGCCCCAAAGGGGGGGGGGAAAAAAAAAAAATTTTGTTTTTGGGGGAATTAAAAATTGGGGGGGGGGGGGCCCAAAGGGGGGGGTTTGGGGGCCCTAAAAAAAAATTTTAAAAAAAATTTTTTTTAAAAAAAAAAATTTTTTGGGGGGGGAAAAAAAAAATTTTTTAAAAAAAAACCCCAAAATTACCCGGGGTTTGGGGGGGGAAATTTTTTTTCCCAAAGCTTTTTTGGGGGGGGGGGGGGGTTTTTTCCCTTTTTGGGGGGGGGTTTTTGGGTTTTAAAGGTGGGGGGGCCCCCCCCGGGGGGGAAAAAAAAAAAAATTTTTTTTAAAAAAAAAAAAAAAAAAAAAAACCCCCCAAAAAAAAAAAAAAAAAAAAAAAAAAAAAAAAAAAAAGGGGAAAAAAAAAAAAAAAAAAAAAAAAAAAAAAAAAAAAAAAAATTTTTTTTTTTTTTAAAAAAAAAAAAATTTTAAAAAAAAAATTAAAAAAAAAAAAAAAAAAAAAAAAAAAAAAAAAAAAAAAAAGGGGAAAAAAAAAAAAAAAAAATTTTTTGGGGGGGGGGGGGGGGGGGGGGGAAAAAAAACCCCAAAAAAAAAAATTTCCCCTTTTTTTGGGGGAAAAAAAGGGGGGGGTTGCCTTTTTTTTAAAAAAAAAAAAATTTTTTTTTTTTTTTTTTTTAAAGGTTTTTTTAAAAAAAAAAAAAAGGGGGGGGGGAAAAAGGGGGGGGGGAAAAAAAAGGGGGGGGGCCCCCGGGGAAAACCCCCCTTCCCCCTTTTTCTTTTTCCCCCTTTTTTTTTTTTTTTTTCCCCCTTTTTTCCCCCCCCCCCTTTTTTTTTTTTTTTTTTTTTCCCCCCCCCCCGGGGGGGGGTTTTTCCCCCCCTTTTTCCTTGTTTTCCCCCCCCTTTTTTTTTTTTAAAAAAAAAAAAAAAAAAATTTTTTTTTTTTTGGGGGGGAAAAAAAGGGGGTTTGGGGGGGGTTTTTTTTGGGGGGGGGGAAAAATTTGGGGGGCCCCCCCCCCAAAAAATTCAACCCCCTTTTTTTTTTCCCCCCCCCTTTTTTTTTGGGCCCCTTTTTTTAAATTTTTTCCCTTTAAAAAGGGGGGGGGGGGGGGGGAAAAAAAAAAAAGGGGGGAAAAAAAAGGGGGGGGGGAAAAAAAAAAAAAAAAGGGGGGGGGGGGAAAAAAAAAAAGGGGAAAACCCCCCCTTTTTTGGGCCCGAGGCCCCCGCTATGACCTGAATGACCGGGATCCTTTGGCTTTGGCAGGCAAAGCATCTTAACCACTAAGCCATCTCTCCAGCCCTCACTCTTTTTTCTTTAGACACTTTGTTGACGCCTCCATACATATAGACAAGATCCCATGATCATAATCTCCTCATATCACACTCCCCTTTCCATCTGTCCTCTTATAGCCCCCTCCATGAACTCCTTTGATCAACATAGTCCCCCCTCTTCTTTTATCTCAAATTTATTTTTAATCATTATTTATTTGAGAGAGAGGAAAGGAGGCAGATAGAGATAGATACAGAGAGAGAGAGAGAGAGAGAGAGAGAGAGAGAGAGAATGGGTGTGACAGGGCCTCTAGCCACTGCAAATGAACTTCAGATTCATGGGCCACCTTATGCATCTCTTACGTGGGTCCTGGGGAATCGAACCTGGGTCCTTGGGCTTTGCAGGCAAGTGCCTTAACCGCTAAGCAATCTCTCCAGCCCTTTCTTCTATTCTGATGTCGTCATTTTTTTTTCCTCCTATTATCCAGGTCTTTTTTTAAAAATTTTTTTTGTTTATTTATTTATTTGAGAGCAACAGAGAGAAGGAGGCAGAGAGAGAGAGAGAGAATGGGCGCGCCAGAGCTTCCAGCCTCTGTAAACGAACTCCAGATGCATGCGCCCGCTTGTGCATCTGGCTAACGTGGGTCCTGGGGAATTGAGCCTCGAACTGGGGTCCTTAGGCTTCACAGGCAAGCGCTTAACCACTAAGCCATCTCTCCAGCCCTTATCCAGGTCTTGTGTAGGTAGCACCAGCCACCGTGAGCTCAGGAATGCCACAGTCACTTTGTGTCTGGAAGATACACTGTAAAGAACTCCTCCCCTTCCTTTGGCTCTTACGTTCTTTTCCACCACCTCTTCTGCAGTGGTAGGTCTTCCCTCTTCGTAAGTCCTTCTGTGAGAAAGGCTTCATTGGGAAAGCAGATTCACCGCGTGTATGTATGTGCACGTGCGTGTGTTTGTGTGTGCATGGGAGCACATGCTTGTGCAGCACGTGAGTGTGGAGGCCACAGGATAAACTTAGATGTAGTTCCCCAGATGCTAGACACTTTTCGTCTCTGAGAAAGGGTCTCTTACTGGCTTGGAGCTCCCCAGGTAAACGACTGGTTAGCCAGTGGATCCCAGGGATCCTTTCTACTCTTCCTTCCCAGTGCTGGGATCACAAGTGCACGCCATTGTGCCTGACTATGTTGTTAACGTGGGTTCTGGGGCTCAAGCTCAGGTCCCCGTGCTTGCAAGGCAAGCACTTTACCCATTGGGCTATCTCCCCAGCCTCCTGTTACATCTGGGTTAATGCATATCAGAGAACACGGGTGACCAGAGGTCAGAACTTTTGGAAACAGAGTGGGTGGAATGACCAGGGTTAAACAGTCTCACCTGTGTACACACTGAAGTCTTAGAGCTCAGCAATGTCCTGCAATTCTGCTCTCGTTCTCCACTTTGCCCTTCTTATCACAATTTTTGTGTTGGGGGGGGGGAGGGAGCCTTTATTTATTTATTATTTCTTCCTCACAAATGGGCATGGCGACAGGAAGACCTAGAGAGCGCAGCCACGGTCCTCTTCCCTGTCCCTTCTCGGCTCCGGAGCAACGGACAGTGGCCAGGGTTGGGGGACGAGGGGACGTCTCATAGTAGCACCCCTCCCATCAGCAGACATTGCCTCTGACCTCCCCAGGACACCTGGATGGCTTTTGAAGAGACTGCAGTTTCTTCCCAGTGTACCAAGGGCTGCCACGTGACCTCGGCTGCTCTGGATTGCACATGGAGTGACACTTGATCTTTATGCAGAAAGTCACCTTTCCCAGCCAGGCTGAGCAGCAGCTCATTTCCTCTCTACAATAGTCCTGAGAGGCAGGTGTTGTTATTATGCCTGTCTTATAGGTAAGAGACTGAGACCAGGTAATATTCAGGCTACCCAATCAAGAGGAATCCCAAATGTGCTCTAAATCAGAATGGTGACCAGCGCACGCACTGCCACTTGCATATCTGGAGGGGGTTCCTTGCAGCTCATGGATCTGGAATGTGAGAGGGCTTGGGGCCTTGTATTTGTAAATAAAGTTTCCAGACCAAAGTGAAATCTATAGTACATATGTATATACTTCCTTCCTTCCTTCCTTCTTTCCTTCTTTCCTTCCTCCCTCCCTCCTTCCTTCCTTCCTCCCTCCCTCTTTCCCTCTCTCCTTCCCTCCCTCCCTCTCTCTCTTTCTTTCTATCATCTATCTACCTACCATTATCTATCTATCTGTCATCTATCTATCTATCTATCATTATCTATCTGTCATCTATCTACCATTATCTATTTATTTCATCTATCATCTATCTATCATTATCTGTCATCTATCATCTATCTATATCTATCTATCTATCTATCTATCTATCTATCTATCTATCTATCTATCATCTATCTATCTACCATTATCTATGAATCTGTCATCTATCTACCTATCATCTATCTATCTACCATTATCTATGAATCTGTCATCTATCTATCTATCTATCATCTACCTATTAATCTAATCGAATCTAATCTAATCTATCTAATGGTCTTGCTATGAAAACCAGGCTGGCCTTGAACTTCAGGTCTCCCCCATTAGTTTTCTGAGTGTTGGGCTAGCAGGCATGTGCCCCAACTCCAGGCTACATTTTCCTACATTAAAAAAATATTTTATTTATTTATTTGAGGAGAGAGGGACAGAGAGGGACAGAGAGAGAGAGAGAGAGAGAGAGAGAGAGAGAGAGAGAGAGAGAAGAAGAAGAAGAAGAAGAAGAAGAAGAAGAAGAAGAAGAAGAAGAAGGAGAAACTGCAAATGAACTCCAGCTGCATGAGCCACCTTGTGCATCTGGCTTATGTGGGTAGTGGGGAATCAAACCTGTGTCCCTAGGCTTTGCAGACAAGTGCCTTAACTACTAAGCCATCTCTCCAGTCCTACATTTTTCTTTCTTTTTTTTTTTTTAAATTTCTTTTTCTTTTTTTTGAGGTAGGTTTTCACTCTAGTCCAGGCTGACCTGGAATTCACTATGTTGTCTCAGGGTGGCCTCGAACTCACGGTGATCTTCCTACCTCTGCCTCCCAAGTGCTGGGATTCAAGGCGTGAGCCACCACGCCCGTCTCTACATTTTTCTTTTTGAGGTGGGTTCCACTGTAGCCCAGGCTAGCCTGGAACTCATGGCAATCCTCTAATAATAATCATCATCAAATAATAACGATAATAATAGCGCACTCAGGAGATGAGAAGCCTCCTGAGTGCCCTATTCTAAGCATGAGCCACCATGGTCCGCTACATTTTCCTTATACGAGACTGACGTGTTACCTACTGTGCTAACAAGGCACCACATTTTCCTTTTTAAATACCCATGCTCTGTGTGCTAAGCCCACTCTGAACATTAAAAAACATATGTGCACTTCTTAAATGCCACATACAAAGGTGCCCAACACAGGCAAAAGCCTATTGTCCATCCTGTGCCACTTGACTTAACAAAAGAGATATCAATGTTTTTATGTTTTGTTTTTTTTTTTTTTTCATGGTCGGGTCTCACTGTAGCTCAGGCTGACTTGGAATTTACTATGTAGTCTCAGGGTGGCCTCGAACTCACACGATCCTCCTACCTCGGCCTCCCGAGTGAGTGCTGGGATTAAAGGCGTGCGCCACCATGCCCGGCTTTCACGTTTTATTTTTGCCCTGGTTGGTTTTGAACTTCTGGGCTTAAGCAATCTTCTTGCCTCAGCTTTCTGAGTCACTGTGCCTATAGACATATGTCACTGGGTCTGGGAAATAGGAATGTCTTTTGGGGCCAGAAAGAGAGAGTTTTCCACTGTCGACCTCTCTCCCCTCCTCCCAGCTTGCCCTAATGGATTGATTCCTGGTATTCTTGGGGAGATCTGTTTGTGTTCTCATGAAACCGGGAAGTGGGAATCGGAGACGCCACCTGTCACATTGTTCTCTTTAAAGAAAGCCCACAGCAGTGTATCTGACAAAGTGTTCAGAGAAAGATGTGGGAGAGTCTAGCAGCACCTCACACAGCTCAGCAGGTGACGTGGAGGGCAAGAAGGAGTGAATGAATGAATTGTGAATGAATGATGTGGCCTTTCAGAAAACAGACAATGATGAAGTCCACCCTGAATCGGATCGACTTTTATTTATTTTGTCACAAGCCGCTTATATCTTCTTCGGTTTCTTGGAAGTTTGGGGATGCTGTGGATGGAAGATCAAGGGGAGATGGCGCGGGGGAGAGAGCACTAGTTAGACAAACCTGAGGGCAGAGTTTGGGTCCCTAGCACCTGTATAAATGTTGGCTGGGTGGACGACAGCACTCAGGAGGAGGAGACAGGGGATTCCCCAGAGCAAGCTGGCTAGCTACACTGCTAGAGTCAATGAGCCCTGGCTCCAAGTGAGAGACCTTGCCTTAGCACTTAGCACCCAGTGTCCACCTCTGGCTCCCACATGCACATATGTGTACACACACCCACCCACCCACCCACACACACACACACACAAATTGTCACCAGGCATGGTGGCGCACGCCTTTAATCCCAGCACTCGGGAGGCAGAGGTAGGAGGATCACCGTGAGTTCGAGGCCACCCTGAGACTCCATAGTGAACTCCAGGTCAGCCTGGGCTAGAGTGAGACCCTACCTCGAAAAGCCAAATAAATAAATTAATTAATTAGAAAGGAATGAACTTGTTAATGAGAGAAAGAACAACATAAATCATGTTTTAGTTTATCTAGCTTTAGGGTTTGCAGATGTTCACTCATGTTGCCTTTTTTGTTTCGTAATGATGTCATATGATCTAAATTGGTAGGCAGCCAATTCCCTCTATACGTTGTGGGCTTGACTTGGTGTGATGTCTACTAGCTGATTCAAAGACACCTTCGGGAGGAGAAATGTCCAGAGGTTTAGATAGCTTCCTTCTCTCTCTCCCGCTGCTTTCTGCCTGGGCACCTGAATTCAGGCTGCAACAAATTCTACCTCTTTTCTGAAGTCGGGGTGGGGGTCATATATCAGTATAGTGCTTGATGTCTTGCAATGTTGCTTATTCCAAATACAGACACGCGCCCCCTTAAGTATTTAAGATGCCTGGAAGAAAGCCAACCAGTATTGTTCAAATTTCTTATATCAGTGACTTAAAATATTTAACCTTGTCTTTCAAACAGCATGCGGGAGGTGCTGCCTATAGAAATGGCTGCGGACACTAGAATAGATATGAGTTATAGGATAACTGAAAAGGCTTTCCAATAAAACCCCAGTTAATTCTTGTCGAATGCAAAAGCACAATAGATTTATCTGTTTAATCTCCTGTTACTTAACCGATGACTTATAAAGCTGTCCCGAAGTCAATTATTTTCTTATTTTTGAATTTGTTCACTTGTTACCTGATAGGGAAAGAGGCATTTCGTCCTGGAAAAGACTTAGGAAACCTGTGGCTTATCTCATGCCTAAAAATTTGGAGAACGAGACGGACTGAACAACTTTAGCACTTTAGATTGCTTGTAGTCAGGGTGGGGCCAGACACGGCAGCTGGTCTTTAGTTTGCTTTCCTCTTTCTCTCCTCCCTCCTTTCTCCCTTCTCCTTTCTCTCCCTTTCTCCTTTTTCTAAAACAAAAAATTATTTATGTGTGTGTGTGTGTGTGTGTGAGTGAGTGAGAGAGAGAGAGAGAGAGAATGGGCTCATGAGGGCCTCCTGCCACTGTAAACAAACTCCAGAAACAATGTACCATTTTGTGCATATGGCTTTATGTGTATAATAGGGACTCGAACTCAGACCATGAGGCCCTCGGGCTTTGCAAGCAAGTGCTTTCAACCACTGACCGTCTTTCCAGTCCTCCCTCTCTCTTATTTATTTATTTTTTAATGTAGCATATTTATTCGAGAGAAGGAGAGAGAGAGAAAGAGGCATATAGAGAGATAGGAGATGCCAGGGTTTCTAGACCATTGCAAACTCCAGATGCATACACCACCTTGTGCATCTGGCTGGGGATTTGAACCTGGGTCCTTTGGCTTCACTGACAAGCTCCTTGACCTTGAAGCCATCTCTCCAGCTCCTAACCCTGGTATTTCAATTTCCATTCTTTATAGTATTCATGACACAAGTTTTCATCACTGAGGTGAGCATTAACTTTGTACCTTAAACCTCCTGGGATTTATTTACATTAAAAAAAAAAAGCAACATATTACTTAATCCCTATGTGCCACTGTGCTTGGCCCCTGACTGTCAAAAGCCCTCATCCAAAGCACGTGTCATGTCCCACGAAGAAGGGTGGTGTGAAGAGAGGCCCTTCTGCCATTAACAGGGTGGTGGCCCAAGAAGACACCATGAACATTATCCACAAGGGCAATCACGGGGTGGGCTTCAAGAAGCGTGCCCCTTGGGCACTTGAACACATCTGGAAACTTGCCATGAAGGAGAGGGACAGTCCAGATACCAGGCTCAGCAAAGTCATCTGCGCTGGAAGAATAAGGACTATGTCACATCACAGCCACGAGTGTTTGACCAGAGAAGACAACGAAGGTGGCGACTCACCAGCAAGCTTTATAGTGTGGTCACCTATGTCTCTGTCTCCGTGCTCAAAAATCTATAGTCGATGTGGACGAGAAGTGACTGTCATAAAACTAACAGAGAGAGCTGGCGAGATGGCTTAGCGGTTAAGGCACTTGCTGGCAAAGCCAAAGGACCCAGGTTCGATTCCCTAGTACACACATAAAGCCAGATGTACAAGGTGGTGCTTGTGTCTGGAGTTCGTTTGCAGTGGCTAGAGGCCCTGGTGTGCCCATTCTCTGTCTGTTTGTCTGTCTCTCTCTGTGTGTGTGTTTCCTGCCTCTTTCTTTCTCTCTCTCTCAAATACATAAAAATAATTTTAAAACTTACAGAAATGCAATTATAAAACTGAAGAAGAAAAAAGGATAGTTCATGACAGGGGTACCTTTTTGGAATTTTCTCCCTGGAGAGGGTCTTGTGCGTGACCCTGGCTCCAACTACGTGCCTCGGTTCCACTTAAGGACGACCCATGCCTTGTGGTCAATGGTCCTTTCATTTCCAGCACCCATTAAGGGCACCTTTCAAACACTGGAATCACTCCTGAGGTACCTGCCTCACATTTTCTCACACACATTTCCCAAATCCCCAAATATATGGTTTCCCCCAAGTTTCTTTTGTGCTCTTAGGGACTCGTTCTAATGGTTACACAGGTCTGCCTGCGGGGCATGACCTCTGTCTCCTTCCTTGGAAGCCTTCTGCACCCACAGTCATGGATGGAACAAGGAAGTACTTTTATGCATGTGCCTGCATTCCCCTTTCTTCTCCTGAGTAGCCTTCCAAAGGCTTCGAGATTACCCCCTCCTGCCTGCTCCTCGCCTCCAGTGTAAACAAATCATAAATTCTGCAGTAAAGCGGAGGTTTTAAAGACCATGTTTACAACCAGGTTGGATCTCTAAAAGCTGAACTTTACTCAAGATAGGGAGAAAAAAAAAAAAAAAAATCCACAGGAGCAACGAGAGAAAGCTTGCACTGCACAAATTCTCGTCCACCCCATCGTCCTCCAAAGCCGAGAGACACACACTCCTTGCGCTCCCAAAACGGAGCTGTCACCGACACGCGTGCGCTGTCCAGGTTAGCGGCTGCTCCCCACCAGACCTGCTGTGCATGACCGATGGCCAGGTGGTCACGTGCTCCAGGCGGGATGGTACTTTGCAGGGACAGAGAATTCTCCACTCTGAGCACGTTTGCTCTTTGAAGTCCGTGCAGGGACTCAAAAGGTCCAAAGCTACCAGGGAGGTCCCCCACCCCCGAGAGGCCAAACTCAGGGGTTTGGGTCTCCGTTGGCTGCCTGGTTCCTCAACTATGAATCAGAAATGTTGGAGGTAGAGTGGCCACTGGAGATGACTTGTCATTAAGACCATTGGCTGAAACCCCCCAAAGCTTCTATTCTTGTTTTTTATTTTTACAAAAGGAATCTTCCTGGAGATAGGCAAGTTAAAACTCCTGGAAGTTCTGGAAAGAATGGAGGGTTGTTGGCCCCAGTTTTTTAAAAAAATATTTTAGCCCAGCATGGTGGCACATGCCTTTAATCCCAGCACTCGGGAGGCAGAGATAGGAGGATCGCCGCGAGTTCGAGGCCACCCTGAGACTCCATAGTGAATTCCAGGTCAGCCTGGGCTAGAGTGAGACCCCACCTCGAAAAACCAAAACCAAAACAAACAAACAAACAAAAAAGAAAATAATAAAAAATATTTTAGTTTTATTTATTTATGAAAGAGAGAGAAAGAATGGGTGCACCAGGGCCTCCAGCCAGTGTAAACGAACTCTGGATGCATGCGCTACTATGTGCTTCTGGCTTACGTTGGTCCTGGGGAATCAAACCTGGGCCCTTAGGCTTCACAGCCAAGTGCCTTAACCACTAAGCCATCTCTCCAGCCCAGCTCCACTTTGTTTTCAAGCATATGCATATTGTGTTTTTTTTTTTTAGCACATGTATGTTTTTTTTTAGCATATGTATGTTATGTTTGTGTGTGTATGAGCATTCGTATATGTTGGATACCCATTGTGTACATGTGTATACGTGCGTGTGTGTTGGCCAGAGGTCAAAGTTGGGTGTCTTCCTAAGTTGCTTTCTACCTTTCAAAAATTTGATTTTTCATTTTAACATTGTTATAATATGTATAAAATACTTTGATCTTATTTCCCTAAATAACCTCTCTCTCTCTCTCTCTCTCTTTTTTGAGGTAGGGTCTCACTGTAGCCAAGGCTGACCTGGAATTCACTGTGTAGTCTCAGGGTGGCCTTGAACTCATGGTGACTCTCCTACCTTAGCTTCCTGAGTGCTGGGATTAAAGACGTGCCCTACCACATCTGGCTTTCTCTTTCTCTCTCTCTCTCTTTAAGATTGGTTCTCACTCTAGTTCAGGCTGACCTGGAATTCACTAGGTAGTCTCAGCGGACCTTGGGATTCACCGTGATCCTCCTACCTCTGCCTCCCGAGTGCTGGGATTTAAGGCGTGCTCCACCACGCCTGGCTGCTCAATATCCACTTTTATCTCCCCTTCCCAGTAACACTCTGCTTCTTTCCATACATGTCTTTTTGTTTCCTTGAGTTAAGTGAGGATGGTTTGCATGATCATGGGTGAAAGGTTCAATACCGTGGAATATTTACTTACCAATAGCTATACCAGGGATGAACCTGACCCCTGTCAGCAACAGTTATCTGCCTTTATCTGTACAGGAAGGCCTGGGGGGGGGGTCTCATGGACCCTTCCCCCACTGCTGGTAAGATATTGACGGGTTCAGTCTTGTGCGGGAAACCACAGCTGCTGTGAGTTCACGAGTGTAATGGCCACGCCATATCCTGATGACAGTGTCTAGCAGCCTTCCGCCCCATCTCCCGCTCTTACGTTCTTTCTGTCCCCTCTTCCGGTAAGGTTCCCTAAACCTTGGAGGGGTTGGCACTCCTTCTAGCCAATGTTGCCAGCATGGCATCTCTACATTAACCTCTCCGTCCATTGCAGTGATAGACTTCTGTGACTGAGGCTTCAAGCAATACGAATCTGCACAGTTAAATACAGATATGTAGATGGCCGATTGATGTGTAATCCCTTTAGTAGTAGTAGTAGTTGTGGTAGTAGTTATCTTATTGATTTGTTTATTTACTTATTTTTTTTTGTGATAGGATTTCACTCTAGCCCAGGCCGACCTGGAATTGGAATTCACTGTGTAGTCTCAGGGTGGCTTCGAACTCCTAGCGATCCTACCTTTGCCTCTCATGTGCTGGGATCAAAGGCGTGTGCCACCATCTTTTTAAAATATTTATTTATGGTTTTTCAAGGTAGGGTATCACTCTAGCCCAGGCTGACCTGGACTTCACTATATACTCTCAGGGTAACCTCAAACTTATGGCAAACCTCTTACCTCTGCCTCCCTAACTGCTGGGCTGAAAGGCGTGCACCACCATGCCCAGCTGGATTTGTTATTATTTTTTTTTAAGATTTATTTTTATTTATTTACTTGAGACAGAGAGAGGGGTGGGGGAGAGATAAAGATAGTGAGAATGGGCACATCAGGGCCTCTAGCCACTGCAAATGAACTCCAGATGCATGCGCCACCATTTGCATCTGGCTAATGTGGGACCTGGAGAATTGAACTTGGGTCCTTAGGCTTTGCAGGCATGTGCCTTAACCGCTAAGCCATCTCTCCAGCCTCCCATGCCCGGATTTTTATCATCTGACTTTTTGAGACAGAGTCTCTGACTGAATCTAGAGCTCACTAATTCAGCTAGACAAGCTAGCCAGCAAGTCCTAGGGATCCACTTCCTTTGTGTGCCACCATGCCCAGCATTTTATGCACCTGAAGGGGGATCTGAACTCGGGTCCTCCTATTTACACAGCAAACACTTTACCCACGTTGCCATCTCCCCAGACCCTTGGCTCAACCTTTAGACTCCTTGGATGGAGGAGTGCTGGGTTTAGAAAGAAATCAAGGCATTTGATTCCCTGGTACCCACATAAACAAACAACAAAAAACAGGGCTGGAGAGGTGGCTTAGTGGTTAAGGTACTTGTCTGTGAAGCCAAAGGATTCTGGTTCAATTCCCCAGGACCCACATAAAGCCCAATACACAAGGTGGTGCATGTGTCTGGAGTTTGTTTGCAGTGGCTGGAGGCCCTGGCATGCCCATTCTCTCTCTCTCTCTTTCTCTCTCTCTGTTCTTCTCTCTGTCTCTAATACATAAATAAATTAAATAAATCAGAAAAAATAAAAACAAAAAACAAACAAAAAAACACTTTAATCTCAGCACTCGGGAGGCAGAGGTAGGAGGATTGCTATGAGTTTAAGGCCACCCTAAGAATACAGAGTGAATTCCAGGTTAGCCTGGACTAGAGTGAAACCCTACCTTGGAAAACTTAAAAATAAAAAAGCAAAAAAAAAAAAATACCCACAAAGCAGCACATGTGTCTGGAGTTTGTTAATATTTTATGTCTGCATGCCCTATCTCTTCTTTCTCTCCATATATAATTAATTATGTATATATAACATATATAAATAATATATAGTTTTTATTTTTTCCGAGGTAGGGTTTCACTCGTAGCTCAGGCTGACCTGGATTCACTATGAGAGAGAGAGACAGAGAATGGGTGTGGGAGAATGGGCATGCCAGGGCCTCCAACTGCTATATACAAACTCCAGTTGCATGCACCACTGGGCATCTGGCTTTACGTGGGCACTGGGGAATGGAACTTGGGTCATTAGGCTTGAAGGCAAATGCCTTAGCTGCTGAGCCATCTCTCCAGCATGTTTTTTAAATTTTTATTTGTTCATTTTACGTATTGAGAGAGGGAGAGAGAGAGAGAGAGAATGGGCATACCAGGGCCTTCAGCCACTGCAGACGAACTCCAGACGCATGTACCACCTTGTGCGTCTGGCTTACGTGGGTCCTGGGGAATCAAACCTGGGTCCTTTGGCTTTGCAGGCAAGTGCCTTAACCATTAAGCCATTCCTCCAGCCATAATTTTTTTTAAAAAATTATTTCTTCATTTTTATGTGTGTGTGTGTGTGTGTGTGTGGTATGTACATATATATGTGGCGACTGCATATGTGGAGGCCAAAGCTGGCTGGCCAGGGAGCCCCTGTCTCTCGCTCATCAGTGCTGGGGTTTCAGGCATATGCTGCCGTGCCCAACTTTTCATGTGGGTGCTGGGAGCGAACTCAGGTCCTCATGACTGCACAGCTGTCTGCTCTTCGCTGCCGAGCCATCTCCCCAGCATACTGTTTCTCTTTTTATGTTGATTCCCCGAGGCATGTTGTCACAGTAATGGAAATATAGTGTACTATTCCTCTTGAAACCGGAACCTACCACCGTAAGCCTCCATTGATGACTCTCTTCTGAATAAACCTGCACTATGATGTTTGCAAATAGTACTTTGTCTCTCTCTCTCCCTCCCTCCCTCCCTCTCTCTCTCTCCTTTCGATACAGGCTTTTGCTATGCAACCTTGGATGTCCTGGAACTTGTAGTGATCCTCCTGCCTCTGCCTCCTGAGTGCTGGGATTCTAGATGTGCACTACCATGCCTGATTTCAAATGGTGCTTTTCTTTTTTTCTTCTTTTTTCCTTTTTTTTTTTTTTTTTTTTTGTTGTCGAGGTAGGGTCTCACTCTAGCCCAGGCTGACCTGGAATTCATGATGTAGTCTCAGGGTGGGCTTGAACTCATGGCGATCCTCCTACCTCTGCCTCCTGAGTGCTGGGATTAAAGGCGTGCGCCACCATGCCCAGCTCTTTTTTTTTTTTGATGCAGAGTCTCACACTGTAGCCCAGGCTGGTCTTGAACTTGTGGCAATTCTCCTGCCTCAGCCTCCTGAATACTAGGATTATAGGCATGAAGCACAATATGTGGCATTAAATGGTGATTTAAAAATATTTCATTTATTTATTTATGAGAGAGAGAGAGGAAGATAAATAGATAGAGAGCATGCCAGGGCCTCTAGCCACTGCAAATGAATTACAAGATGCATGCATTCCCTTGTGCGTCTGGCTTTACATGAGTACTGGAAAACTGAACTTGGGTCCTTAGACTTCCCTGGCAAGTGCCTTAACTGCTAAGCCATCTCTCCAGGCCATAAATGGTGATTTTAATTGCAATCATTCCTTTTGCCTTCCACTGACATTTCTTTGCCTTCACTCTTATAATATATTGGCATATGTTATAAATGGATCCATTGATTCCTATTAGTTAATAGCTATCTGCTGTAGTGATATTTAAAAAATTTTATTTATTTATAAGGAGAGGGAGAGAGAGAGAGAGGGAGAGAGAGAGGGAGAGAAAGGGTGCACCATGCCCTCTTGCCACTGGAAATGAACTCTAAATGCATGTGGCGCTTTGTGCACCTGGCTTTACATGTGTACTGGGGAATTGAACCCTGAGCTGTCAGACTTTGCAAGCAAGTGCTTTCAAGCACTGAGCCATTTCTCCAGCCCCTATAGTGATATTTTGAAGCTGAAAGTGACCTATATTTAATCAGTGGGGATCCCTTTAAATCTCTTCCTATGGCACCTGAAATTTTAAAAGCTTTCCCTTGCTTTCTGGTATAATAAGAAGTTCCAGTGAAATGGGAGATTTCTGAGCACGGGTTCATTCTAGCTCAGGCTGACCTGGAACATGCTGTGTAGCCCGGCCTGGCTGCGGATCACTGCAGATCCTGTGCTTCAGCTTCCTGAGTGCTGGACTTAAAGGTGTGGCACACACACACACACACACACACACACACACACACACACACAAAGCCGGGCATGGTGGCTCACGCCTTTAATCCCAGTGCTTGGGAGGCAGAGGTAGGAGGATCACCGTGAGTTCGAGGCCACCCTGAGACTACATAGTCAATTCCAGGTCAGCCTGGGCTAGAGTGAGACGCTACCACAAAAAAACCCAAAAATAAATAAATAAAGAAAGAAAGAAAGAAAGAAAGGTGTGAGACACCTTGCTTGGCTTGAACTAGGATTTTCTGAAAGATATGCATCTGTAGCGTGGTGGTGGTATGTGTGTGTGTTAACCGATTCTTGTAAGACCCATAATGTGTTTGGAGTTTAGTTTTAAAAGGTAGAGATTATTTCCTGACAACTGGGAAATCTCAGTACCCTTTCCCCCCTCAGTGTTTTACAAGTGTACACAGACCATTTCCATAAAAATTCTCACCTGGCCGATTTGGGAGGGCAAGGGAAAGAAGGAGGTAAAACTCACATGTAACAAGGGGGAAAGTAGTTACAGAGTTATAAAATTTAAATCAAGACAACCATAGAGGCTTTAGACTTGCTTTCTACTTTTGTTGTGTGTGTGTGTGTGGGGGGGGGTTTAAGGTAGGGTCTCCCTCTGGTCCAGGATGACCTGGAATTCACTATGGAGTCTCAGGGTGGCCTTGAACTCACGGTGCTCCTCCTACCTCTGCCTCCCCAGTGCTGGGATTAAAGGCGTGCGCCACCACGCCTGGCTCTTTCTACTTCTTTTAGTCATGTGGTGGGATGGTGAAAATCTATGATCTTCAAACAAGAATATCTTTGGACTGGAGAGATGGCTTAGTGGTTAAGACGCTGGCCTACGAAGCCTAAGGACCCAGGTTCGATTCTCCAGGTCCTACATAAGCCAGATCCACATGGGCCTGGAGTTCATTTGCAGTGGCTAGAGGTCTTGGTACATCCATTCTCTCCCTCCCTCCCCCGCTCTCTCTCTCTCTCACAAATAAATAACTATAAAACTTTAAAAATATTTTTAATACTTTCTCCTGCTCAGTGTACTATTGCAATCTGCTGATAATTTTCTGGTTAGTTTGAAGTTTCTCCAGCTCAGGGCACTCAGTATAGCTTGCTGAGGAGACAGTCTTCTAGGTCCCAGAGTGGACAGAGGAGAGACTCCGAGTCCAGGACCATGACTAAGACTTCTCAATGGGAGAAGGAATGTCCTTCAACAAATCCCTTCATTTCTCAGAGTTTTAGCTTCCTCAGATACTCAACTATGAAACACACACACACACAGAAAGAGAGAGAGAGAGAGAGTGGGAGAATGGATGGCTTGACACAAGCAATAGGCCACTCAGAGGTAGTTACGTCTAGGAGGCAGAGTGTAATATCTGCACCTTGACCCGGGCCGCTCACATCCAGTTTCATCGATGAGCAGGAAGCCTGGGAGAAGCCATTCCCTCTCCGGTTGGCTTGAGTCTCCTCGTGTTGTCACTACTCCCCAGACTCAAAGGAACTTGGGAAATTAGAACTTTAGGAAATTAATTAAAATATTTTATTTAAGCCGGGCGTGGTGGTGCACACCTTTAATCCCAGCACTCGGGAGGCAGAGGTAGGAGGATCGCCGTGAGTTCAAGGCCACCCTGATACTCCATACTGAATTCCAGGTCTGCCTGGGCTAGAGTGAGTCCCTACCTCGAAAAAAAAAAAAAAAAAAAAAACCCAAAAAAAAAAAAAAGAAAAAAATATTTTATTTATCTAACAAGATCCTAAAAATATTAGGCTATTTTAGAAAATTAAGAAACACACAGAAACATGTGACTCACCTTCTCTGTGCACTAAGGATGTTCCTCCAGCCCCTGCTTTATCTGTCTCACTTAAAGGTCCCCAGAAACAGCCGGGCGTGGTGGCGCACGCCTTTAATCCCAGCACTTGGGAGGCAGAGGTAGGAGGATTGCTGTGAGTTCAAGGCCACCCTGAGACTACAGAGTGAATTCCAGGTCAGCCTGAGCTACAGTGAGACCCTACCTCGAAAAAACCAAAAAAAAAAAAAAAAAAAAAAAAAAAAAGGTCCCCAGAAACAGCGATGTGTAGGGGGTTTCTTAGGGATCCAGGTTAGGGACAGGAGAAGCAGAACAAACAGGAAAGCCCTAGGCAGGGTGTGAGTTCACACCATCTTCAGAGGATAGCTCCAAGCCTGATTTTGCAGGAGAATCCTGAGATGTAAGCGACAGGCAGAATTGTCCCATGCCTACCTCTCGCTGGCCTTGCTCTGGGGAAGGAGTTCCTAGGCCCTTTGGCTTTCTGCTCTTAATTTTTTTTTTATATTTTATTTTTAAAAATATATTCTATTTATTTATTTATTTGAGGCAGAGAGAGAGAGAGAGAGAGAGAGAGAGAGAGAGAGAGGTTGGGCATGCCAGGGCCTCCAGCCACTGCAAAGAAACTCCAGATGCGTATACCACCTTATGCATCTGGCTTACGTGGGTCCTAGAGAATCGAACCAGGATCCTTTGGCTTTGCAGGAAAATACCTTAACCGCTAAACCATCTCTCCAGCACGGCTTTCTGCTCTTAGACAGAGTGGCTCATGTATCCCAACAGGATCTTTCATTTATTTTATTTTATTTTATTTTATTTTATTTTATTTTTTTTTTGGTTTTTTGAGGTAGGGTCTCACTCTAGCCCAGGCTGACCTGGAATTCACTATGGAGTCTCAGGGTGGCCTCGAACTCACGGCGATCCTCCTACCTCTGCCTCCTGAGTGCTGGGATTAAAGGCGTGCGCCACCACGCCCGGCTATTTTATTTTATTTTTTATTATTTTTATTTTTAAAAAATATTTTATTTATTTTAAAGTGAGAGATAGAGAGAGAGGAAGAGGCAGAGAGAGAGAGAGAATGGGTATTCCAGTGCCTCCAGCCACTGCAAATGAACTCCAGACACATGCGCCCCCTGTGCCTCTGGTTTATGTGGGTCCTGGGGTATTGAACCGGGGTCCTTAGGCTTCACAGACAAATGCCTTAACCACTAAGCCCTTTCCCCAGCCTTTTATTTCAATTTTTAAAATACCACATTGTATTCAGATTTTACAAAGAAGTGTGGAAAGGAGAAGGCTGGGAGGTAAGAGGAGATAAAGTGGGGAGAAGAGAAGTACACCACGTGCAGCCCAAAAGCCCATGTGGGCCATGTGTGGCCCAGGAGTCCATGTGATCATACAGATCTGGGGAAAAAGCATGGGAAGAAAAGAGAAAAGAAAGTGCCATGTGGGGAGCTGGAGGGGATAAAGAACCCATGTGGAGAGTCAGGGGCTCTCCGGGCGGGGCCCAGCCGATGGAAAACCTCACCCATAGCTGGAAGTTCCCAAGTGATCAGAGTGTGCCCTCCCCTTGCAAAAGTATTTATAACCTTTGGGTGGTGGGCTGTCTTTTGGCCCAGGTGAACCAGAGGGACAGCTGGTTGGTGAGGGCTAGGGGCTGTCTCAGGAAGAGATCAGCTCTGGCACCAAGTTCTGGGGGCTGAACTGTGACCAACCACAATGTTTAAATCCTATGCAAGACCTCCCTCCTAAGAGGGGACCTGATTGTTTGTGGAAAAAGCCTGGATCATCTTGGATTTCTAGCAAGTGCCAACTTTCCTGCTCTTTTTACCTTCAGGGGTCCAGTCACCCTTACTCTAACCCCCCCCATTCCCCCCTCTCTTGAGAAGGCAGTCTAACCACTGTTAGATGACAAGGGGCGGTGACGTCAGATCATTATTTCCTGCTGAGTGGGCCACAAAGTTGTCTGTGGCAGTTAGAGAGTCTCTCCCAGAGAGGGGGACTGCTCTAAAGGACCCCAAAAGTGTACTGATGGAGTGCAGGAAGATAGTCTTGAAAGAGAATTCCCAACAGCATCTTTTTTTTTTTAAATGTATTTTATTTATTTATGAGAAAGAAAGAGAGAATGGGCGCACCAGGGCCTCCAGCCACTGCAAACGAACTCCAGATGCATGCGCCCCCTTGTGCATCTGGCTAACGTGGGTCCTGGAGAATCGAACCGTGATCCTTTGGCTTTGCAGGCAAACACCTTAACCGCTAAGCCATCTCTCCAGCCCCCAACGGCATCTTTTAGAGGAGAGCTTTGGGGCTGGCATGAACTTGGAGGCTGTAATAGAAATACCAACATGTCTACCACTGGACCGTACTCTAGTATTCAGGCTCATGGAGTCCTCTAGCCAAAGAGCATCCATGGAAGCTGACGCTACTCTGCCTCTCTCTTCTCCGCTCATCTCCAGGACTCTCTCATAGACAGGGGAGGGGTGAAAAGGCCCTGGTGTCTCTGACTTGATTCTCCTCCCTTGTCTCAAGCTACACATGACTTTTATTGTCCACAACGTGGCTGCCCTTCTTGTCTCTGTTTTTGTAGTTTTTTGGTTTTTTTCGAGGCTGACCTGCAATTCACTATGTAGTCTCAGGGTGGCCTCGAACTCATGGCGATCCTCCTACCTCTGCCTCCCGAGTGTTGGGATTAAAGGCGTGCACCACCACGCCCGGCCCTTCTTGTCACTTTTTTTAAAAAGTATTTTTATGTATTTATTTATTTATTTAAGAGAGAGAGAAGGAGAGGATTGGCATGCCAGGGCCTCTAGCCACTGCAAATGAAGATCAGACACATAAGCCACCATGAGCATCTGGCTTATGTGGGTCCTGGGGAATCGAACCTGGGTTCTTAGTCTTTGAAGGCAAGCACCTTACCCACTAAGCCATCTTTCTAGTCCCCCTTCTTTTTTAGAAAATATTTTATTTTTTATTTTATTTATTTGACAGAGAGAAAGGGGGAGAGAGAGGAGAGAGAGAGGGGAGAGAGAGAGAGAGAGAGAGAGAGAGAGAGAGAATGGGTGTGCCAGGGCCTCCAGCCATTGCAAACAGACTCCAGATACATGAGCCACCTTGTGTATCTGGCTTATGTGGGTCCTAGGGAATTGAACCTGGGTCCTTTGACTTTGCAGGCAAAAGCCTTAACCTCTATGCCATCTCTCCAGCCCTGTCCCCCTTCTTGTCCCTCAAGCCCATCAGGTGCATCAAATCTTTTGACAATACGACAGAGCACTGTCATCTACAAACCTCTTGCTTGGTAACCATGCAATTGAGTCCCAAAATAAATCTCAGAAAGTCTCCTAATGTTTTAAGTAAGTTTAAGATTTTGTGTTAGGTCACATTCATAGATGTCCTGGGCTGTCCTGTGGCTGCTTGTGGCCCATGTGGCCTGCTAGGTCCTTTGTAGTCTAGAGATTAGGAGAAAATGTATGAGTCATAGAAAACGCTAGAAGAGAGGAGGCATCTCTCACAGGATGGTGCACTGTGAATGTCCACAGAAGTTGTCCATAAAACAAAACTGGTTGGGCAGAAGAGGAGAGAGCCACCTGACCTTAGTCAGGCCAGAGTCTCACTGTGTAGTCCAGGTTGGCCTTGAACTCAGCATCCTCCTGCCTCAGCCTCCTGATTGCTGGGGTTAGAGGCCTGTGCCACAATGCCTGGCTTCCTTAGGCCATCTTGATCGTGGCTTCAGATGAGCGAATGAGAGAGGGTGACGTCTCAGAAGTTGGACGGTGTCAGCAGAAGTGTAAGGAATTTGGAGTGAGTTTTGACGTTGCCTCTTTGTTGGTGGTACCAGTGTGGGGAAGAGGTAGTTGCTGGGAGAGTTGAGGGGAAGAGAGAAGCTGAGGCACAGCCTGGCCTCGAGAACCTGCTAGGTGGACACTGTGAGAATAGAAAGGATGTTCTTTTGGGATTTCTGAAAAATTTTGGTCAATCATAGTGATAATTTGGAGCTGCAATCCCAGGAATGACACATCTAGAAAAATTGTAGGATTTAACAAAAATGTGAAATTGTCCAGAGGAGGGGATTTTTTTGACAGGATGTGTACTCTACCCGCTGTCTGTGGTTTGAGAAGGTAATTAAAAAATAAACATTCCCCCCAAATGGGATTAATGTGACTTTGAGAATGTGGGCCTCACTGTCTGGTCTCCTGGCATACTTACAGGACCACTGTGGGTTGTCCTGTAACAGCCAGGCTCTACAAAGAGAATACTCTGTGATAAAAATAATCTCAAGCAACGGCGACAACTTGCTCTGAGCCAAAAGCGCAGTAGTTGGTTAGTCCTATCTCAGTACTGAGCTCAGAGCAGGCTCTTTGCAGGGCATTGAGAGGATGTGACTGTTAAACATAGGAGAAGGGGACTGGAGAGATGGCTTAGGCCTTCAGTCGCTTGCCTGTGAAGCCTAAGGACCCATGTTTGACTCTCCAGATCCCACGTAAGCCAGACGCATAGAGGTGAGGCAGGTGTAAGGTCACACATGCCCACTAGGTGGTGCAAACGTCTGCAGTTTGATCTCATCTCTCTCTCTCTCTCTCAAAAAAAGAAGAAAATAGGAGAGGGACTGTGTACTAGTTTCTTGAGGGGGGATCTTTTTTTAAATTTTTTTTTTCATTTTTAAAATTTATTTACTTGAGAGCAACAGAGAGAGAAAGAGGCGCATAGAGAGGGAGAGAATGGGTGCGCCAGGGCCTCCAGCCACTGCAAACGAACTCCAGACGCCTGCGCCCCCTTGTGCATCTGGCTAACGTGGGTCCTGGGGAATTGAGCCTCGAACCGGGATCCTTAGGCTACACAGGCAAGCGCTTAACTGCTAAGCCATTTCTCCAGCCCTTGAGGGGGGATCTTTATGTGTGGCCAAGAGTACTAGCTCCCAAGAATTCATCCTGCCTCACAATGAGAATTTTGTACAGATGAGTTGAGAAGGTAAGATGTGGTTTTCCAGCTCCTTTTAGTCTCTCTGTCTCTGAGAGAGAGAAAGAGAAAGAGAGAGAGAGAGGCAATGACCTCAGGCACATCTCTTCCCCTTCCACCCTGTTTTGCTTAGGGACTCTCATTGTTCACCCCTACATTCACCAGTCTAGTGGCCTGTGAGGTTGTTTTTTTGGGGGGAGAGGGGCTTCTCTTGTCTCCACCTCCCATCTGGCCATAGGTCCAGTTTTACATGGGTTCTGGGGATCCAAACTCAGGCCATCATGTTTTCATGACAAGTGCTTTATCCATCAAACCATCTCTCCAGACTCTTTTTTTTTTTTTAAAAACATGTGTGGGCAGTGTGTGTGCATGTGTGTATGTGTGTGGGCACACGTGTGAGGCCAAAGTTTGATATCAAGTGTCTTACTCAATCACACTCTACCTTTTTTTTTTGGTTTTGTTTTCCAAGTAGGGTCTCTCTGTAGCCCAGGCTGACCTGGAACTCACTCCGTAGTTCCAGGCTGACCTCAAACTCATGGTGATTCTTCTACCTCTACCTCCCCACTGCTGAGATTAAAGGCATGTGTCACCACACCCGGCTTTACCTTATTTATTTATTTATTTATTTTTTGGTTCTCTGAGGTAGGGTCTTACTCTAGCTCAGGCTGACCTGGAATTCACTATGGAGTCTCAGGGTGGCCTTGAACTCATGGTGATCCTCCTACCTCTGCCTCCTGAGCACTGGGATTAAAGGCGTGCACCACCATACCTGGCTCTACCTTACTTTTTTTTAATTTTAATTTTTATTTATTTGATGGAGAAAGAGACAGAGAGACTGAGAGACAGAAAGGGAGAGAATGGGCACGCCAGGGCCTCCAGCCACTGCAAACAAACTATAGTCACGTGTGCTCTCTTGTGCATCTGGCTAATGTGGGTCCTGGGGAATCAAACTTGGGTCCTTTGGCTTTGCAGGCAAACACCTTAACCGCTAAGCCATCCCTCCAGCCCTCTACCTTATATTTTGATAGGGTCTCTCACTGAACCTGGAGTTCCAGGGATCCTCCTGTCTCTGTCTCTGGATTACACTGGGATTACAGATACATGTCACCATGCCTGGCTTTTATGTAGATATTGGAAATCCAAGCTCAGGTCCTCGTGTTTATGTGGCAAGATCTTAACCAACTGAGCTCTCTCCATGACCCCAGGCTTATTAATGATTCAGTCGTATTATTATCATTATTATTTATTGACATAGCCTAGCCTAATAAGGGAGTTCTATATTTAAAATTTTTAACTATTTAAGAAATATTTTTAATTTTTTTGTTTTTTATTTATTTATTTGAGAACGACAGACAGAGAGAGAAAGAGGCAGAGAGAGAGAGGGAGAGAGGGAGAGAGAGAGAGAGAGAGAGAGAGAGGAGAGTGGGCACGCCAGGGCTTCCAGCCACTGCAAATGAACTCCAGACGCGTGTGCCCCCTTGTGCATCTGGCTAACGTGGGTCCTGGAGAATCGAGCCTCGAACTGGGGTCCTTAGGCTTCATAGGCAAGCGCTTAACCGCTAAACCATCTCTCCAGCCCCTATTTTAAAATTTTGACTGGGCAGGACATTCCTCTGAAGTATGCAAAGCATAATACCACATTAAGGAAACTTGTCACGGACCCATCCCTTAGCCACCTACAGTCCCTGTGCTGGGTAATCCAATGATGCCAATTGCACATGCGCCCATTCAGGAGCTGAATACACAGTCTCACTCACGTGCTTTGCACGGCTGTGCACAAAATGTAGATTCTCTGCCGTGCCCTGCTTGATACACAATGCTGAGTCTTATTTATTTATTTGTGGGGAGGGGGGTGTTTCTCAAGGCAGGACCTCACTCTAGCCCAGGCTGAACTGAAACTCACTCTGTAACTCCAGGCTGGCCTCGAACTCACAGTGATCCTCCCTTTTCAGCGTCCTGAGTGCTGGGACCATGCCCTGTTCCCCATGCTGTCTCTCTCTCTCTCTTTTTTGTTTATTTATTTATTTGAGAGTGACAGACAGAGAGAGAGAAAGAGGCAGATAGAGAGCGGGAGAATGGGAGCGCCAGGGCCTCCAGCCACTGCGAACGAACTCCAGATGCGTGCGCCCCCTTGTGCATCTGGCTAACGTGGGTCCTGGAGAATCGAGCCTCGAACTGGGGTCCTTAGGCTTCACAGGCAAGCTCTTAACGGCTAAGCCATCTCTCCAGCCCCCCATGCTGTCTCTTGATGATCATTTTGATTAGAACATCTATCTCCCTTTGTGGTGCTAGAGGATCTGCTCAGCCACACCCAGCCCATTCATATGTTATTAATTCCTGCGAAATCATATGTTCTAAGCGTTTCAACACTGCAGGAATACACAGAATAGTGATTAAGTGGAAATATACAGAATCAATAGTCATAGCCCCACAATCATTCCTCTCTCACAAGTTTGTTCTATGTCTTAATACATGTGCATGTGTGCATGTATGCACAGACACACAGAATATCTTATCTTTAAATTAGTGTTGGAGTATTTTAAATGGCATTACATTACACATAAGTGACTTCTTTTTTATTTTAATTCAGTAAATTTATTTATTTGCAAGGAGAGAGAGAGAGAAGAGAGAGAGAGAGAATGAATGAATGAATGAATATGGGAGGACCTGGGTCTCTAGCTACTGCAAAGAACTCCAGACGTATGTGCCACTTTGTGCATTTGGCTTTATGTGGGTACTGGGGAACTGAAGGGGGGCCTTTAGGCTTTGCAGGCAAGTATCTTAACTGCTGAACCATCTCTCCAGCCCATTCTTTTTTATTTTAAAATATGATTAATATCTGTTTATTTCTAAAGATATATATTCGTCTTGTCTTAATTTTATTTTATTCTATTAATTTTTGAGACAGGAGCTCATACATCCCAGGCTGGCCTCGAACTCACTATGTAGCTGAGGATAATACTGAACTTCTGATTCTCTCGCTTGCACTTGCAGAGGGTTGGGATTACAGAATGTTTTTGTAGTGCTGGGAATTGAACCCAGGGCTTTATGCATGCTAAGTAAGTGTTCTACCAACGGAGCTACACGCCCAGCCTCGTTTTGATTTTCATTAGTGTATACACAAGGCACAAAAATCAAAAGGTATCAAAGGGTGGTCAGTGAGAAGAAAATCTCCCTTGGCCACCTCCATTTTCTTTCAGTCACAGCCACTGTTTATTTTTATTTGTTTTGTTTTTTTTGAGGTAGGGTCTCACGCTAGTCCAGGCTGACTTGGAACTCGCTGTATAGTCTCAGAGTGGCCTCGAACTCTCAGCCATCCTCCTACCTCTGCCTCCCGAGTGCTGGGGTTAAAGGCGTGCGCCACCACGCCCAGCTCACAGCCACTATTTATGCCACATTCTTTCAGATATGTATTTACAAATCTACTTAAGAAGAAAACCCTCGAACATGATGGCACCTCAGGAAAGATGTTCAACATTAGTGGCCACCAGGGAGATCCAAATCCAAACACTAACTTCGCTCCAAACACAGTGGCTTTCAAGAAAGTAACAAGCGACGAGGATTGTGTATATGGAGACCTTTATACACTGTGCATGGGAACGGAAACCAGTCCAGTCACTATGGAAATAAGTATGGAGATTCCTTCAGAAAGAAAGAACACAGAACTAATCATATGATCCTGCTGTATTATTCCTGGGTATGTACCTGAAGAATCTAAGTTAGCATACAGTAGGGATCCCTACACACCTGTGGTAGTTTGAATAGATGACCCCCAATGTATCAGTGTTTTATTAGTTTGTAGTTTGCATCTGCAGCCACCTGGCTGGAGGCGGCGTCACTGGGCAGTGGTGGGTTTGAGATTTCAATCTAAAGATATGCAAAGTATACCTAGCTGGGGTTCCAGAACCGTGCTGTGAAGTGCGGCTTTTAGGCTTGTGCCTTCTCTCTCTCTCTCTGTCTCTGTTTGGACCTGTGAAGGCAGGCCAGCTTCTTCTGCCATTATGGAACTTCCCCTGGATCTGTAAGCGTCAATAAATCCCTTCCTCCATCACTGTGCCTGGTCTGGAAGTTCATCTCAGTGAACCTGAAGCTGTCTGCTACAACACCCATGCTTCCTGTTGCACTGTTCAACACAGCTAAACTATAGAATCATACTAGATGTCTCTCAGCAGACACATGGATGGAGGAAATGTGACATATATAATATATATATATATACATATATATATATATATATATATATATATATATCATATATATATGCACACACACATATATATATGCACAATGAAGCCATAAAAAGAATGAAATCATGTCATTTTCAGGAAAATTAGTGGAATTAGAGATCATCATGTTAAACAAAACAAGCCAGACTCAGGGAAACAACTTAAAATATTTTTTATTAATAACATAATTTGTATGGATACATCCTATGTTGGTGCCATCTTTTCCCTCCTGCCTGCTCATGTTCCCATTCCTTCAGTGGGGTTGCTGGTATTCCCCATGGGGTTGTGGGTTATGCATTGTGGGAGCAGGAGTCAGTTATTGGTCGGGGGGCGGGGGGGGGGTGGGGAGGCAATGCTTCTGGGCATAACGTCCCAACCTGTGGCACTTACAATCTTTCTGCCACCTCTTCCGCAAAATTCCCTGAGCCTTAGAGGGTGTGAACAAAATAATTCTTTCATCTTTTCTCTCATATGTAAAATATAGGTGTTTTTTTTTTAAATGCACCCTAGGCTGGAGAGATGTCTCACCAGCTAAAGGCACTTATTTGCCAAGCCTGATGGCCTGGGTTTGATTCCCCAGTACCAACATAAAGGCGCATGCAGTGGCAAGAGGTCTTGCTTTCTCTCTTAAGTAAATAAAAAATATTTTAAAAAATTCATCCTGTGTATGTGTATTTATGTACATGGTTATGTGTGTATGTAGATGGAGACCAGAAGGCAAAAATCAGTTTTAAGTCCTCAAGAACACTATTGTCTACATTTTTTTTTTTTTTTTTTGAGACAGGGCCTCTCATTGGCCTGAAGCTTGTCAATTAGACTAGACTGGCTGGCCACCAAGCCCTAGGGATCCTCCTCCCATGTCTGCTTCCCCAGTGCCAAGATCACCAAGGCGTGCCACCATACCTGCTGTTTCTATGTAGGTTCTGGGAAATCAAACCCAAGTCCTAATGAGTTATCACTTCAGCCCATAGATTTAAAAATACGGGAGGCTGGAGAGACAGCTTAGCCTGCAAAGCCTAAGAACCCAGGTTCGCCCCAGTACCCATGTAATCCAGATGCACAAGGTGGCGCATGTATCTGGAGTTCATTTATTTGCAGTGGTTGGAGGCCCTGATGTGTCCATTCTCTCACTCTCTCCTTCTCTTTCTCTCAAATTAAGAAATAAATAAATAGAGCCAGGCGTGGTGGTGCACACCTTTAATCCCAGTACCTGGGAGGCTGAGGGAGGAGGATCGCTGTGAGTTCTAGGCCACCCTGAGACTACATAGTGAATTCCAGGTCAGCCTGGGCTAGAGTGAGACCCTACCTCGACAAACCAAAAAAATAAAAAATAAAAAATAAAAATAAATAAAATACACACACACACACACACACAGCACATATATATGACACAAAAGTAAAAATGAGAACTACTTGGGAAGAGAAAGAGGACCCATGGGAAGTTGAGGGACAGTCTGAACATGATGCAAGTACATGTATTAAAATAGCATAATAAAATCCAATGTTTTGTATAACAAATATCCACTAAAGATACATTAGTATACATATTACATATTACTGCATATATATGTTTATATAGGGTATTGGCATGCTACCTGTTTTGATCTGTCCCTAACTTCATTATCTTTACATAAAATTGATCTTAGACTCCCTTTTAGTGAAGCTGGGCATTGAGCCCAGGGCCTCATGCATGCTAGGCAAACATTCTACCGCTGAGCTCTATCCTAGCCCTTAGACATCTTTCTTTTTCTTTTTCTTTTTTTTTTCTTTTCTTCTTTCTTTCTTTTTTTCTTTCTTTCTTTCTTTCTTTTTTTCTTTCTTTCTTTCTTTCTTTCTTTCTTTCTTTCTTCCTTCCTTCCTTCCTTCCTTCCTTCCTTCCTTCCTTCCTTTCTTTCTTTCATGTAGGGTCTCATTCTAGCCCAGGCTGACCTGGAATTCACTCTGTAGTCCCAGGCTGGACTCAAACTCACAGCGATCCTCCTACCTCTGCCTTCTGAGTGCTAGGATTAAAGGTGTGTGCCACCACAGTGGGCACATTTAAAAAATATTTTATTTATTTATGAGAGAGAGAGAGATAGAAGAGAAAGAAACAGTATGGTCACACCAAGGTCTCCTGCCACTGTAACAAACTCTAGACATTTGGCTTTATGAGCGTACTGGGGAATCAAACCTTGGCTATCAGGCTTTGCAAGTAAGTGCCTCTGACTCCTGAGCCATCTCTCCAGCCCCTTTGAAAATGTTCATATCCATATGTATGCAGATAGCTACATTTCTTTATCTTTATCATTATTATTATTTTTGGAGTGTGGGTGTATGTAGAGTATGGTGTGTGGTGTGGTGTTTGTGTAGTGTGTGTGGTGTACGTATGTGTGTGTGTAGTGTGTGTGTGCGTGCAGATGCTTGCACACTGTGTGAACAGGTGTCCTCTTTCATTCATCTGCCTCTTTCCTTGACACAGAGTCACTCAACCCAGAATTGCCCCTTTTGCCTCTTTTCTTTTTCTGTTCAGCAGGTCCCAGCAATTCTCTAGTCTGTCCCCTGCAGGACTGGGGTTATGGACCTGCATGGCCACACAGCTGTCTTGGGCCCTCGTGCCTTAAATCAGTGCCCTGAATTGCTCTGCTGTCTCCCCAGCCCAGACAGCACGCCATCGAAATGAGCCACAGAGTGTCATGTTCCCCAACACACACTGTGGGTTCTGAGATCTGCTTCTCAGCCAGGGAGGGAGGGGATATGTGGAGCAGATTCCTAGAATACAGAGTTTGCCTTCTCTGATCCTTCTTTCCTCCCTCTTATCAGCCCATCCATTCATCCACTCGCTCACTCATTATTTATTTACTAATCTGCTCAACTCCAAGGCCTGTGTGGTGTGCTGCCCTCATGCTTGACTAATTTAGTTCCTGACTAGTTTAAACCTGTTTCTTTTTTTTTTTTTTAACACACTATTATTTTACAAATAAAGACGTGTTCAGTAAGCCTTCCTGTATATTCTCTGCTTTTTTAATATTTTAATTTTATTTATTTATTTGAGAGAGAAAAATAGGCAGATAGACAGAGAGAGGAGGGAGAGAGAGAAGGGGCACCCCAGGGCATCAAGCCATTGCAAACGAACTCCAGGCACGTGCGCCCCCCCTTGTGCATCTGACTTACGTGGGTCCTGGGGAATCGAACCTGAGTCTTCTGGCTTTGCAGGCAAGCGCCTTAACTGCTAAGCTATCATCCCTCTAGGCCTAGTCTCTGCTTTTATACAACCTGGACCCTCATGAGCTCTCCCAATCAGCTCAGTGGGGAGGAAGCCTCCAGAACACACCCTAGTGCCTTTACGTCCTTTTGGTTTAGTCTTCCCTTGTTCTCTGGGGTCCTCTCGCTCGTTTCCACCCAGACCCTATCTGGCCACGTTGCTGTGAATGAGCCTGGCAGGGGCTGGAAGCCTGTGGTTTGTGTTTTAAGTGCCAGATGAGTAGGAGAGAGGTCTCATCCCAGCCAGCCAGTAGGTAAGTATTAGTCACACAGGGGCACAAACAAGCCTGGAAACCACATCTAACCAGCTGTGGCCAGCGGTGTCCCAGGGTTGGCTGCCTACAGACACCTCTGTGCTGCATTAAGAAAGCGTTCCCACTTGTTGGAGCAACAAAGGCAGCCAGCTGCTGGGAATTAGGTGGTGAAGATCATAGGCAAGGGGGTGGCTGCTGGGCCTGAAAGGGAAGGCCGGGCCGCTCCCTGCACAAACAATTCCTTATGACTCTCCTCCACATGGGAGTTGGCACCCGAAGAGGAGGTGGGTGAAATGAAAGAAAGGCAGCTCTCCACACCCTTGGCTCTGCGATGAAGAGCAACTGGTTGGCGATGGAGGACCCGGGGCATGACAGAAGTCACGGCTCCGATGGGAGGAGGAGGAGAAGGGGCATGGTGAATACCAAAATGCTTGTGCACAAACATTTCCGCTCAAACCTGACTTCTAATACCCACCTCAGAAAAGACCCCATCAAGAAATCTTGTGTCCTGTGTCTCACCAGTATCCCAGCCTTCAGGGGTGAAAGCGTTCACGTCTACCCGCCAGAAGAATCAGTTCCGATTATTTTTTGGCCCCGCTTTGGGTGTGATTTTGTTCTTTGATTTTACATTTTAAGTCTCAGGGTGAAAATCTTTATTTCATTCCCAGTCTTTTTTTTTTTTTTTTTTAATATTTATCTATTTGTAAGGAGTCAGAGAGAAAGAGAGTATCCCAGGGCCTCTATCTACTGCAAATGAATTCTAGATGCATCCACCACTGGCTTTACATGGTTACTGGGGAATTGAACTTGGACATTGCAGGCCAGCACTGTAACTGCTTAGCCATCATTCCCAGTCTTTAGGAAGTCAATGGTTGTGTCCTTGGGTCATACTTTGAGTGGATAAATATTTCCAAAGCAGTTATAGAGTAAAGGACTCTACTCGTCCACGATTCTCCCATCTTTCATTCATTCACTTTATTGATGTATTTATAGACTTGGTAATCCATTAAGTAAACATTTACTTAGTTCTTATAATGGGCCAGGTTGAACTTTCTATATGTCTGTTTCCTCTTTGAATAATTCTTCTAAAATACAAACTTCACGTGAGTAGTGACCTTGATTATTGTTCATGATCTTCACATTATTTATTATTGTTATTATTACTATTGTTTGTGGGTTTTTTTTTGTTTGTTTGTTTTGGTTTTTCTAGGTAGGGTCTCACTCTAGCCCAGCCTGACCTGAAATTCACTATGTAGTCTCAGGGTGGCCTTGAACTCATGGCGATCCTCCTACCTCTGCCTCCCGAGTGCTGGGATTAAAGGTGCATACCCGGCTCTACTATCGTTTTTGAGAAAGGATCTCAAGTATCCCAGGATGGCCTCAAACTTGCTATATAGTCTGAGGATGACCTTGAACTTCTGATCCTTCTCACTCTACCACCTAAATGCTGGGATTATAGTATGTGCCACCATGCCTGGTTTATGTGATGCTGCGGTAGAACCCAGAGCCTAATGTGTGCCAGGCAAGTGCTCTACAACGGAGTCGCATCCTCAACCCTGCTTTGTGTTTAGTACCTAAAATTGTGCATGGCACATAAATGTATGTTAAAAGAACAAATGAGGTAAGTAATATTACTGTGTCCCTTTTAGAAATAACAAACTGAGCATCAGCTAGGTTGAAGAAATTGCTTCAAGTTCCATAGTTCATAAGAGGCAGGATTGGCATTTAATTTCATCGGACTCTAAAGACAGTATGTGTTCAGATACATGAGGGAGATATTGTACAGTGTGAAGAAAAAAGTCTGATTTTATTGGGGAATCTGGGGAGGGCTCAGGGAGCAAGCGGTGTTTGGACCTGAGCCTTCACGAATGAACTTCTCTTGGCAGACTAAGAGTGTTCCAAGCTCTGATTTATTAGGAAAACTTTCAGCCTCCATTCTTGATTGCGTGGCGTATGCTAAGACTTCTGTGTAAGTTCTTACCTGAGAACTCCCAGTGTCTGGTTGGCAAACCACAGAGATAGAAGACCACTCTCTCAGGCTGGAGAGATGGCTTGGCAGTTAAGGGGCTTGCCTGCAAAGCCAAAGGACCCAGGTTCGATTCCCCAGGACCCACGTAAGCCAGATGCACAAGGTAGCTCATGCGTCTGGAGTTCGTTTGCAGTGGCTGGAGGCCATGGCGTACCCATTCTCTCTTTCTTTCTCTCTCTCAAATCAATAAAAAAATAAATAAAATTTAAAAAGAAAGAAACCAGCCTTGCCACGTCTTTGTTCTAGAAAACATTCCTACACTGTTCTTCATGGCTTTCTGAGCCTTCATTTTAGGAGTCTATTTGGATTAAGCTATTCCGCTTAGCTGATGCCTGTCCTCCCCCCCCCCCCGCCCCCGCTTCTTCAGTAATTGGAAGGGGAGACCTAGTACTCTTCGCTTTTGATCAAGGCTCATCTGCTGCCAGGCCAGGAGCGAGGAAGGATGTGTAGGAGGGAATGTCTCCGATAATAACAATAACAAGAGTAATGAGTAAAAGTTTTCAACAGGATCTTGGGCAACTAAGTTACCCAGGCCATTTATACATGTTTATAGTCTGAGTGTTCTTTTTTTTTTTTTTGCTCCAGCTAACAATGGTTCCCAAATGCCTTCCTTCCCTAGGCCCCTCCCAAAGACACTGAATGGTCCTGTTCGAGCTACAGAGAAACAGCTACTAAAAACTTGATTTTTTTTTCCTTCCAATTTTTTTTTGGGTGGGGGTGCAGGGCATAAATCTCAGTGAGGATGTCATTAGCCCTTGCTTAGAGGAGGGCAATGGTCTCAGGGTGCTTGGTGTTAGAGTTTAGTGACGGAAGGCACCATGTGATCATATTTGAGCCTGTTCTCTCTCTCTCTCAACCTGAACGCAATTGGAATGTCTATGTTTAAGAAACAGGCTGTGATACCAACAATGGACCGACTTCCTACATACCCATCTGCACCTCCTCTTGGGTGATTGGAAAGAGGAAGCAAAGATTTCCTCCTCCCAGGCTCTGCTGGACAGAGCCACCTCCAGTGTGGGGCGGCCCAACTTCAGGAAGTCTCTCCTCCTCCTCCTCCTCCTCACCCTGTCCACATCCTGGTGACAAGGGATGAGCAGGAAGTGGAAAGTGTCAGGCAGCCTTTCAAGCTCACAGTGGGCTGCAGGCAGCGCGTGGGCCTTTAGGAAAACAATACCAAACTTTGCAAATGATCCTATGAATGGGCTGCCTGCAGTAGTACACTTTTACCCAGGAGGGCTTGAAATCATTCCTCGGGAACACTCCGCTTATTTATTTTTTTTCTCTTCGGTTTTCCCTGCGCTGGGAGAAGATGCTGGGGGTGGGGGGCGGGGGGAGTCAAGGGTGAGTGTTGTTCCGAGGAAGTCTCTTCCCAGTTGTTTGGAATACCTTGGATAGCAATGGAACAAGTCACCCCCCTGCCCCCCCCCCCCCCGCCCCAGGGGTCTCTTCTGCGAGGGAGAACCCATTGCGGTCCCTCTGCTTAGAACCGGGACCATCAAGTCAGTCGCATCCATGCTTTATAGGCGGGAGCACGTTTTGACAGGCCAGCAGCTGGGTGTTCTGCACCTCTGGGCAGGTCACTTCATGCTTTTAACGTTCCCATTTGTGAAAGGAAAGGGACAGAACCATTACTGATCAAGTGGCAATGTTGTCTGTGTGAGAGACCCTCTGGAGTCCCAAGAGGCAGTAAGTCTCAGGGCCAGTGAGAGGCCATTTCTCCAAATGTTCCATCCTTCTTTCCTTTTCCTTGCGTAGGTCCTTGTTACGTTGGGGCTTATCAGTGTTTGAGATGCGCCCAGTTTCCTTCCTTAATTGCACTTGCTCTCCTGTGTCTCTGACTCCTTGTGGTAATAGCACGTTTGCTTCGTTGGATGCGTTGGTCTAATTTACGGGTGGTGAAGGAAAACCATGCTCTGGAATGTTCCTGGATGTCTGAGGAGCCATCCCTCCTTAGCTGATGGCTGATGACTGATGACTAGTGACTGGTCACCTTGCTGAACCACTCAGGAACCCTGCCTACTTAGGAACTAGGCCATCAAGTGTGTTACTTCAGGCTCCACAGCCTCCCTTCTGAGTCCACTTGGGCACATCATCTCGCATTTTCTCAACAATGATGTTAAGGGCATCCCCTCATAGTCTCTCTGGTCCACACTGATGTTGAGGGCATTCTAGCATAGTCTCTGTGGTCTGCAATGATGTTGAGGGCACCATCTCACGTTCTGTCTGGTCCACGCTGATGTTAAGGGCATCACATCATAGTCTCTCTGGTCCATACTGGTGTTAAGGGCATGATATCACAGTCTCTCTGGTCCATACTGGTGTTAAGGGCATCATTTCACAGTCTCTGGTCCACACTGATGTTGAGGGCATCATATCACAGCCTCTCTGGTCCACACTGATGTTGAAGGTATTATCTTACATTCTTTCTTGTCCACACTGATGTTAAGGGCATGATCATCTGATAGTCTCTCTGGTCCACACTGATGTGAAGGGCATCATCTCCCATTGTTTCTTATCCACACTGATGTTGAGGACATCATCTCACAATGTCTTTGGTCCCCAATGACGCTGAGGGCTAATGAGCTCCCTGGATGCCCTTCTCCCATCTCAAGAAAAAGCCAGTCACCCTACCTCTTGGACTATGGATGGGAAATAGTCACTTAGAAGCAAGGTGCGGTCAACTACTTCCAAAGTTTTGAGGAAATTAACCAAAGAGCCATTGTGTTAGTGACTATCTCGTCACTGTAACAAAATGTATGGCATAGGCAACTTAAGGGAGGAATGGCTTTTTTTTTTGGCTCATGGTTTCAGAGGTTGTAATCCTTCTTCGTGTGGAGGGCATGGCAGAGATCATGGTCGCTGGAGAATGTGGCAGTAGCTCCTTCGCATGGTGAGGAGCAGCAAGGACTAAAAACAAGCCAGGAAGGGCGAGGCAGGCATAACCTTTAAAGGAACATCCTTGGCCACTTTCTTTGGCCAGCTAGCCAGACCGAGCTCCTAAAGGCTCCACAGCCTTCAAAATGCTGCAATTAGCTGAGGACTGAGTGTTGAGAAATATGAGTCTGCAGGGGACATTCCATGGTCCAGCACTTACAGCCATGCTTCTCTTCCTCCTCATCCTCCTTCTTATCCTTCTTTCTCCCTCTCTTTCTTTTTTTTTTTCTTGTTTATGCTTTTTAATTTTTTTTTTTTTTTGGAGGTAGGGTCTCGCTCTAGTTCAGACTGACCGGAAATTCACTATGTAGTCTCAGGGTGACCTCAAATTCATGGTGATCCGCCTACCTCTGCCTCCGAGTGCTGGGATTAAAGGCGTGCACCATCATGCCTGGCTTGCTTTTTAAATTTGGAAACAACTTTAGAGTCACAAGAAGTTAAATAAATAGTACAGTGCCTCCTTTGACTTTTAGCCCATAGTATCATCTTTCCTAACTTTACTATTGGTATGAAACTGTTCATCATGGGGCTAGAGAGATGGCTTAGCAGTTAAGGCGCTTGCCTGCAGAGCCTAAGGACTCATGTTCGATTCTACAGGTCCCACGTAAGCCAGATGCACAGTGATGCAAGCATGCAAGATTGCACATGTGCACAAGGGGGTGCATGTGCCTGGAGTTTAATTGCAGAGGCTAGAGGCCCTGGTGTGCCAATTTTTTTTTTCTCTCTCTCACACACACTTTCTCTCATTCTCACATTTAAAAAAAGGTAGTCAGTTGGGCTTACCTCAAAAATAAATAAATAAATAAATAAATAAATAAATAAATAAATAAATAAAGTGGTTAATCAGGAAACAGGCTTAATTCAGATGTTATCATTTACTCTCTCTTTCTTTCTTTCCTTCTTTTTTTCTCTTGCTGTCCTTCCTTCCTTCCTTCCTTCCTTCCTTCCTTCCTTCCTTCCTTCCTTCCCTCCTTCCTTCCTTCCTTCCTTCCTTCCTTCCTTCCTTTCTTTCTCTCTCTCTCTCTTTCTTTCTTTTTTTCAGCCACAAGTATTTACTGATGGATTGAGGGATATGACTTTGATGAGAAATAAGGCACAACTGTGAATTGAACTTTTTTTCAGCCACAAGTATTTACTGATGGATTGAGGGATATGACTTTGATGAGAAATAAGGCACAACTGTGAATTAAAACAGTTTACTATGCAGCCAAAGGGGCTGCATAAACACAGGAACTTTAAGTGTGCAAATCAAGAAGCCTCTGACGTAACTAACAGATCAATATAGGACAGTTCTTCCCTCTTATGCAATTCCTAAACATCCCTGGACCACAAAGTCAGACTTCAACTTCATAAAGAATTTGCCATTCAACCTGGCCATTTCTCTGCCTCTACCTTCACTCATATACCTTTTATAGTTTTTTTTTTCCTTAAAACAATTTCTTTGCTAAATAACTGTTTACATGTCATCCAAAGCAAGCAAATAATGAGTCAAAGTGTCAACGATGGGCACATATATGAATAGATTCATACACAGGATGGGAACAGCCTGACCCAACGAAGCCTACACTAAGCTGACTTTGGCAGGGCAGTTGTGCTGGGTTACTCAGAGATCTCGAATGCCACCTTAGGTTGTGCCACTAGTGTCAAGGGCTGAGCTTCTAAAGGATTTCCAGTGTTCTACATGGGGAACAAGGGAGGTCATTAGGAAGCTAATGAGATAATACATTCAATACTTTGGACTTGTATTAGGAGCTGACCTATGACTTCCAGCATTATCATTACCATTTGGAAAGTTCATACAGAATTTTGTGCAAAACCTTACTACGCTGAAGACAATCTTGAATTCTTTTGGACTGGGGTACATTATTACTTCTGTAACACTAGTCTTTCTGTTGGGAAATGTGAAGTGTAAAACATTTCAGTGCCCATAACTCTGAGGCATAACCTGTGCCACAGACTGACTGCAGGTGGCTTTTCAGACTGCCTGGCCTCCTGCTCAGGAAGACACGAGAATGACAGAGTCCCAAAATGAAGCAAGCCTACAGACAGATTACCATTTCTTCTTTCTTTAAAAATATTTTTATTTATTTGTTTGCAAGCAGGAGACAGAGAGAGAATGGGAATGCCAGGGCCTCCAGCCACTGCAATTAACTCCGGACACATGTGCCACTTTGTGTGTCTGGCTTTACGTGGGTATTGGTGAATTGAACCTGGGTCATTAGGCTTTGCAGACAAGTGTCTTAATCTCTGAGCCATCTCTCCAACCCCCTCTTTGTAAACAAACAAACAAACAAACAACTTTTCATTTACAATCTGTACATACAGACTGTAATCATAATGCTCTTCCACTACTCTCCGCCTTTCCCCTTCTAATTCCCCCCTCCACTGAATTCCTTCTTTCCAATTAGTCTCTCTTCTACTTTGACATCCTCATTTTTATTTCCTCCTATTATGCAGGTCTTGTGTAGGTAGCCATAAGCCACTGTGAGGCCATGGATACCATAGCCACTTTGTGTCTGGAAGACAGCATTATAAAAAACCATGCCACCCTTTCCTTTGGCTCTTACATTCTTTCTGCAATCTCTTCCACACTGGTTCCTGAGCCTTGGGTGACTCAGTGCTGCACACTGCACTGTCTCGTCTTCTCAGCACTTTGGTGAGCTTTGAGTCTCCCCAGTGGTCAGTTGATGTTTCTGGATCATCAGCACTGTACTTGTGAAAGGAGCCCCAGAAATATACAAGGAGAGGATCAGAGGCTGGAGGTAGAACTGTGGCTCTACCTGTCTTAACCAAGTCTATTTCTCAAGAAAGACATCTCCACTCTAAAGCCTGTTGATGACAGCGCTGTGCAGGGGACCAAGGGAGAGTCATAGTCTTCCAAGAGAAGTACTGGAGACTGTACATCTTCTATAAAGGCAAGATTACAGAGTCCTATCAGGTGAGGGTAGATAAAATATGGCAGGCCCTTGAAACTAATGTGCCAAGTCAGAAATGGGTTTACCAGCATAGCCCCAAATGCCAAGTAGAACAGAGAGAATCTTGAAACTCAATAAAAAGCAGGGAGGCTAAAAGAATGAGTGGGTGGGAAGGCTGGGCGACAGGGAAGTAGGGAGCGAAGGGCATGTAAGAAGTACACAGGAGCATGCTGAAGCCTTGCTGGAGGGAAGGCCGCATGGCCAAGGTCCCCATCCACTGGGGGTTTTGCTGACTGCTTTTTGGCATGAACCCTCTGCTTTTCTCAACTGGATGGATATGTGGCATTCAACAGCAGAACAAGGGAAGAAGGAGAACTGGTGGATGAGCACTGGACAGAAATGGACTGGGGGAACCTTCCTATAATACCCTGTTGATATACCAACAGCAGGCTCAGGAGCAGAAGAGATTTGGGGCTGTCATGCAAGAGCAGTAGTATTGTGGGAGAAAGGGGATTGATAGAATGAGGTGGGGATAGAGGACAGAAGGACACTTTTGTAAAATTTCTTTCTTTATTTATTTGAGAGAGTTAGAGAGAGAGGAAGAGAGAGAGGGAGAGAGAGAGAGAGAGAGAGAGAGAGAGAGAGAGAGGATGAGTGGGCACACCAGGGCCTCCAGCCACTGCAAACAAACTCCAGATGCATGCACCACCTTGTGCATATGGCTTACGTGGGTCCTGGGGAATTGAACCTGGGTCCTTTGGCTTTGCAGGTAAATGCTTTAACAGCTAAGCCATCCCTCCAGCCCCAGAAGGACTCTTAAGTTCCAGTTCTTCAATAGTACACAGCAAAGACAATTCATTCTCTGCCCTTTAGTGAAGAACTGGATGCTCATTTTCTTGTTCTCAAACCACCCTCTGCAAAACTTTAACTGAGTCTGTGAAAGATATGGCACCGTCCCCATCCTGACCAACCTCCTGGATGATGCTGCCCAGTTGAGGCCTTGTTTATTATTTATTTACTTATGACGAGAAAGAGAGAGGGAGAAAGAGAGGGGGAGAGTATAGGTACACCAGGGCCTCTTGCTGCTGCAAATCAACTCCAGATGTGTGCTCCACTTTGTGCATCTGGATTTATGTGGGCGCTGGAGACTCGAACTTGGCTTTGTAAGCCAGCACCTTTAATCACTGAGCCATTTCCTCAGCTCCCCCATCTGAGGCATTTAATCCAATCACCATGTAGAACCCCTGCAATGTCTCATCGGGGAGGATCTTGTCATCTTTATTCAATTTGCATAGTCTGAAAGCCAAGTGCAGTTTGTTGCTTTGGCTGTTGAGAGGTCTTGGTTCACTGACAAATTTATTTGGCGGGGGGTGGGTGGGAGGTTGGAGAGATGGCTAAGTGGTTAAGGCTTGCCTGCAAAGCCTAAGGACCTAGTTTTGATTCCCTAGTACCCACGTTTCATTATCCTCAGCGATAGGAAATGAGACAAAATTCTCATGAGTCCACCGAAGTTTGTTTGGTCCTCTTCCTCTGAAAAGGCATTGATGATCCAGTCCTGCAGTGGGTTGATAGCAAGTTCTGGAATGCTCTGGAAATCTTCCCCAGCTTACAGTCCCTTTCTGTCCTTTGTCCAGGCTGGTGATCCAGCTGTAGAGATGAGTAATCTGACTGTGGGAAAATTTAATCTCTTTCTCGATCTCCTTGAGCTCTTTGTTGTGTGGTAATGTGGAAGCCACTGTGCCAGGAGTTCCTCTGGGAGAAGAAGGAGGGGAGGGAAGAAGGAAGGGCCAGGTGTCAAGAAGGAAGAGGGTGTTGTGGTCACCTTTGCATTGCTGGGACAAAACACCCGACCCAAAGCAGCTGGTGGGAGGACAGTTATAATTTTGGCTTATAGTCTTGAGGGGGAGCTCCATGATGGCAGGGGAAAGCGTGGCATGAGCAGAGGCTTAACATCACCTCTGCCACAGCAGATGGAGAAGAGCAACAAGAGAGCAGGCGGTACTAACACTGGTAAGCTAGGGACTAATAAACACCAAGGTCCACCGCCAACCGCACATCTCCTCTAGCAAGGCTCCGCCTCCCAAGTTGCTATCAGCTGGGGACCAAGCATTCAAAACACATGAGTTTATGGGGGGGGGGGCATCTGATTCAAACCACCACAGAGGGTAATAAGATTTTTGTCATGAAGCTACATGAATCTATATGTGTGTGTGTGTGTAGTTGTGTATGATCTCCTCACACATGTAGACTTGGCTAACCAGCACCTTCATGGAGACAGAACTGTGCTGTCTTGGTGCAGCCCCTCTACCTGCACCCACCTTACCTTGTCCTGAGGGTCACTTTGAGGAGCTCAGTTAATGTCGTATTTCAGGACTCAGGAACAAATAAAAGGACCCTCTTGGTGCAATTCCACCATTGACCTTTCTTCCTCAGTCTGTCTAGGGCACACATCCCCGTGGAGAGCATGGCTAAGGTAGTGGAAGCTCTGCTTTGGTCCAAATCAGGATGCATCATTCTCCCGCTGGAGAGCTCCAGGGGCCTGCTTAGATGGACCTCAGACTGAGGATATCTGGTGTTCTCATTCCCTTTCTTCTTCTTCTTTTTTTTAAAAAACATTTTGAAGCCAGGTGTGGTGGCGCACGCTTTTAATCCCAGCACTCGGGAGGCAGAGGTAGGAGGATTGCCATGAGTCCAAGGCTACCCTGAGACTAATTCCAGGTCTGGGTTAGAGCGAGACCCTACCTCAAAAAAAAATTTTTTTTTGTTGTTTTTTTTCGAGGTAGGGTCTCACTCTGGTCCAGGCTGACCTGGAATTAACTATGTAGTCTCAGGGTGGCCTCAAACTCTCAGCAATCCTCCAATCTTTGCCTCCTGAGTGCTGGGATTAAAGGCGTGCGCCACCACACCTGACCTTTTTTTTTTTTTTTTAATAAGAGAGCAGGAGAGAGAGAGAGTGAGAGAGAGAGAGAGAGAGATGACCCCAGGATCTCTAGCCACTGTAATTGAACTCCAGATGCATGTGTCACCTTGTCCACATTTGCTGCCTTACACTCTTGCATCAGCTTGTGCGTCTGGCTTATGTGGGACCTGGAGAGTCAAACATGGGCCCTTAGGGTTTGCAGGCAAGCACCTTAACTAACTACTAAGCCATATATCCACTCACTCTAGGCCAGGATGACCTGGAATTCATTATGTAGTCTCAGGGAGGCCTTGAACACATGGAGATCCTCCTACTTCTGTCTCCTAAGTGCTGGGATTAAAGGTGTGCACCACCATGCCTGGTTCATTTCCTTTCTTTAAACCTCCTCTTTGAGATCTTGTAGATCCTTGGTAGAGATGAGCCCAGAGCTGTTTAGCAGTGCATATGGTGACTTTCAACATGTTCTTGAGTCATACAAGAGTCAATATTATGTAACCCAATATAGTTATTTTATGACTTTATTGTTGTATTTCTTCAAATAGACTCAATCTTTCCCAATGAGTAACTGTTTATTCAATAATAACATCTCATCTCTCAACCTCCTGTGCCCTGAAAGTTCATAACTGTTACTTATATCTAAATTGACCTCACTAGGTGTATTTCTGAAATTTAGATATAAAGTAAGCATTTCAACTTTCAGTTGTAAATGTGTCAAATCAAAGTGATCTAATTTGGACATACCATATTAGCAGTACAGATTTGGAATAGTTTTGTAATATCAATATACATTATTTTAGAAATCACTTCTCCAATGCTCCAATGTTTGTGAGTGACCAAGGATCAGAGTCCACAGATTACAGGGTTACAGGTCAAATCATGTTTGAGAGCTTAAACTGTCAGCTATTTTTCTTTTCTTAAAGTCCAAAATCAGCTGGGCATGGTGGCACATGCCTATATTCCCAGCATTCAGGTCGCTGAAGTAGGAGGATGGCTGTGAGTTCAAAGCTCACAGTAGCTCCTGGAGCTACAAAGTAAGTTCCAACTCAGTCTGGGCTAGAGTTAAGCCTTACCTTATAAAACCCAGAGAAGGGAGCTGGAGAGATGGTTTAGTGGTTAAGGTACTTGCCTGCAAAGCTGAAGGACCCAGGTTCAATTCCCCAGGACCAACATAAGCCAGATGCACAAAGTGGCACATGCATCTGGAGTAGGTTTGCAGCAGCTGGAGGCCTTGGCATGCCCATTCTCTCTCCCTCTCTGAAAGAAATTATAAAAACAAAACCCAGAGAAGGGCTGGAGAAACAGCTGAGCAGTTAAGGTGCTTGCCTGCAAAGACAAAGGACCCAGGTTCAATTCCCCAGGACCCACATAAGCCAGATGCACAAAGTGGCACATACATCTGGAGTTGGTTTGCAGGGTCTAGAGGCCCTGGTGTGCCCATTCTTTCTCTCTATCTGCCTCTTCCTCTCTCAAATAAATAAATACATAAGATACTTTAGAAAACCCCAGAGAATAGGAATCCAAACTCCTCTGTCATATGAATTTTGTGAGTCAGTTATAGTTTATCCTGAACTACTCAGAATAAATGAAGTCCCCTGAGCTATTTGGAAACAGCTCTGTGTTCCCTTGAAGCCTTCTCTCTCTAGTATAAACACCTTCCCTTCCTTTGACTGTTCCTTCTGGACGTTCATTTCCCAGGCCCTGCCATCACTACCGCTTCCTCAGGAAGCAGTCTCATTCACTCATGTCCCTCCTAAGATGTGATCGCCCCATGTTCTCAGCCACCGCGGGCTGAAAAAACAATAACAAAGTTGTTAGAGTGACTTCACTGTTTAAAACACACCTAGGGTATTAAGTACTTTAAACAGTGCCCTGCCTTTGTGCTGTGAGCTCTCTGCATGTAGTTCTGCCCATAGTGTCTTGTAAGAAAAAATTAACTATAAGAGCATGTCACCTACATAGGGAGAACTTCATCCACTTAGGGAGCTCTTTTTTCTTTTCTTTTTGGAGATGGGCTCCTGCTGCGTAGCCAAAGCTGGCCTCAAGTTCATGTTTCGGTGTGTCAGCCTTCTGAGGGCTAGGATTACTGATATTCACCACCACACCAGGCTCCAAAGGTTCACTTTCATTGTCATCACTAATTTTAAAAACAATTAATACTTTAAAGCCGGGCAGAGGTAGGAGGATCGCCGTGAGTTCAAGGCCACCCTGAGACTCCATAGTGAATTCCAGGTCAGCCTGGGCTAGAGTGAGACCCTACTTTGAAAAAAAAAAACAAAAAACAAAAAAATAATACTTTATAAACATAAACATAAATTTAATGCACAAGCTAATGAATATGATGTATGCTAATAATAATATATGGTAGCGAGAGAACCTTCTCTATGGAGATCGGGGCTGAGACCAGAAAGACTCAAAACTCATCAAGGTAGAAAATCAGAGGTCGCTGTGAGCTCAACACTCAAGGAGGCTTCTAACACACCCTCCAAGGCTCAGGGAACATTGCAGATGAAGGGATAGAAAAAAAAGATGTAGAAGCTACATGAGCTGGAGAGATGGCTTAGTGGTTAAGGCACTTGCTTGTTAAGCCCAAGGACCCAGGTTCGATTGCCCAGTACACGCATAAGCCAGATGTACCATGTGGTACATGCACCTGGAGTTCATTTGCAGTGGCTAGAAGCCCTGGCACACCCATTTTCTCTCTCTCTCTCAAATAAATAAATAAATAAACACTTTTAAAAAAGTATAACTTAGAGCCGGGCATGGTGGCGCACACCTTTAATCCCAGCACTCAGGAGGCAGAGGTAGGAGGATCGCCATGAGTTCGAGGCCACCCTGAGACTACATAGTGCATTCCAGGTCAGCCTGAGCTAGAGTGAGACCCTACCTCAGAAAACCAATAATAATAATAATAATAATAATAATAATAAAATAAAAGTATAACTTAAGGGAGCATCAGTGTTTTGTTTTTTTTGACACTCCTTCTGACATGAACTGATTGGTGCATTCATGACCTCACAGTGATTACAAATAGCCCCCCAAAGACGGGCACAGTTCTGGGCCCAACAACATTTTGCCACAAGGACAGAGGAGGACAAAAGGGACGAGACAACACGACAGGAGGAGGACTACCTTGAGAGAAGAGGGTCCTTAGGGGAAGGGGGTTGGGGGACAAAAGAGGGTAATGAGATGGGAACATGATAAAATTACTGTATATTCATATATTAGAGTTCCCAATTAATTAAAAAAAATCACCTACAAAGCGGTGCCTTCAGTGAGAAGAGGGCACGACCACACATCAAAGGACGTGAAGACAGGGAAGCTGTAAACCACTGGCCAGTCAGCCCATTTCTCCATATGCCAATGTCAGCCAGGCCAGCTCATCAGAACAAAAATGGCCAGAAGTCAATTCCTTGTTGATGTCCAACAGTGACAAACTTATTCTTTGCATTTTCCCCAAATTGGAAAGCCAAATATTTTTGTTTTGCTTTGAAGGTGAAGAGGGACACATTTTTGCATTTTACAAATAATTCTTACACAGCGAAACATTTTTGGTTTACATTTGACATTAAACAAAATTTACATTGTTTTATTTTTAATAATTATGCTTTTAATTTTTAAGACTTTTTATTATTTATATCTATTCGTTAATTTCTTACTGTTTGACTCATAATTTCTTATGCTTTTGACATGAAAATTATTCCATTCTTTAAGCACCTTAATACATCTCTATTCATCCATGTCTGTTATCTGTGTATGTTTCTGTGAAATGAATTTAGTTTGGTATAAATTTTATTCTGATTGTTGATTTTGGTTGGTTTTCCTTTCATGGGATCAGTCTTTATTCTGGCTTGCCCTTCATTTTCTAGAGATTGTGTTTGTTGTTGTTTTTAAATTTATTTGTTTTCCTCTTGTGATTCTTGAATTGAACCCACAGCCTCCGAACGATAGGCAAGTATTCTATTACTGAACTGACCTTTTCTCAGGCTGACCTTGAACCTGCAGCAATTCTCTTGCTCCAGCCTCCTGAGTGTTGGTATTATGGGCTGGCTCCTCATTCCTAGATTGTAGTGGTTTTGAGGACTTAAAAAAAATTAATTAATTTATTTGCAAGCAGAGAGAGATAGAGAGAAGACACAGAGAGAATGGGCATGCCAGGGCCTCCAGCCACTGCAAACGAACTCCAGATGCATGTGCCCCTTGTGCATCTGGCTTACGTGTGTCCTGGGGAATCGAACCTGGGCCCTTCGGGCTCTGCAGGCAAACACCTTAACCGTTAAGCCATCTCCAGCCCCCAGAGGTTGGCTTCTGATGAGACCTACTCACAGAGCTGGCGAGTGGCTTGGCTCGGTTCCTGGTGGGAGGCTTTACTGTGACCTTTTGTCCTTGCTAAAAGCTCTGGCTCCAGGCAGTAGTGAGAGCATCTTCTTTTTTCTAGCTCTTCTATTCCTTTCGTAATCGTGTGGAGAGGATTCAGGCTGCCGCTCTTCAACAATGGAGTCCGTGGCCTGGGTGTGCAGCTCAGTGGTAGAGCCCTTGTCTAAGAGAGGAGGGCTGTGGAGAGGGAGATTCCCAGTGGGCTCTTAGACCAGAGCTTGTGACTTTAGCCCTGCCTTCTCCTTTGGCATTTGACGGATGCCTGGCCTTCGCAGTGTCTAACTTGCTTTTGAGAGCAGGCATTGTGCGGTCTATTTTCACATCTTACCTATTGCTGCCTTGTGCTGGGTATGTAGAAGACTTTGTCAGGAACTATATACTCACCTCCTGCCAGCATCCAGTTCTCACTCACACTCCAGGAGCTCCCCTGTGAGGCTGCCCCTGACTCGGATTTTTTCCCGTACAATGAATGCACTTTTCACTAAAGATGTGCATAAAGTTATAATGTTCCCGGGCTGGACAGATGGCTCGTTGGTTAAAGACTCTTGCTTGCAAAGCCTTATGGCGCTGATTTGATTCCACAGTACCCATGTAAAGCCAGATGCACAGAGAGGCACATGTGTCTGGCGTGCATTTGTAGTGGGAAGGGGTCGTAGCACACCTATTCTGTCTCCCCTCTCTCTCTTTCTCTCTGTTTGCAAATAGATCAATAAAAATATTTTTAGAAATTATGTTTCCCTCATACTTAAGATCTGCCAACTATGTTTTTGTTGTTGTTCTAAGGTTCAGAATCTCTTTGTACAGTTTTCTTTTCTTTTCTTTTCTTTTTTTTTTTTTTTGAGGTAGGATCTCACTGTAGCTCAGGCTGACCTGGAATTCATCTGTACTCTCAGGGTGGCCTTGAACTCACAGCGATCCTCCTACCTCTGCCTCCCAAGTGCTGGGACTAAAGGCACGCGCCACCACACCCGGTTTCTTTGTACAATTTTCAAGACCCTGTGACATCTTGGCTTTATGCTATCTGGGCCTGCCTTTGTGACAGCTGTCTCTGCCACTTGCCCCTACATCCTGGCTCTCCGCTCTCCAGCCACATTGTCCTTCTTTTGGCTCCCATGTCTCAGAAGATATACACCCAGGCTTCCTTTCTGCCTTCTCTTCCGTCTTCTCCTTTGCCTTCTCTTACCCACCCCCTGAGCAAAACATGCTTTCAGACCTCAGTGGTATTGTCTCATCCTTGAGCAGGGCATGTGTGCCATGATCCTCTGCACCCCCAGTTTGGGGGATAACCAAAGTTATATACCTTCAAGGGGCCCTGGGATTTGGGTCCAAGAACTTGAATGTATTTATTGATGATTGAAACTTACCCATGTGTACTGCAGTGCTAATTTGTTGCTGCCTATATTTCCAGTCACTAGTACTGTGTGTGTATTCCCAAAGCTCCCTCCACGTCTCATGCATGAAGAACGAGGGCTCCGAGGCCCGAGCAGACCTCAGCTCTGCCTCTCGTCCCCCACGGACGGACCTTCTCTGTGTCCTGCTCTGCTGAAGCCTCAGGCCTCGGTGCTCCTCCCCGAACTTCGCAGGCGTGCTCCTGACACAGAGCTCTGAGGTTCTCTCTTCCTCCCTCACCCTTCCTTCCTCCCTCCCACCCTTCTTACATCCTTCCTCCTTCCTTCCTTCCTTCCTCCCTCCCTTCTTCCTTCCTTTCTCCTTTCTTCCTCCCTCCTTCCCTTCTTCCTTCCTTTCCTCCTTCCCTCCTTCCTTCCTTCCTTCCTTCCTTCCTTCCTTCCTTCCTTCCTTCCTTCCTTCCTTCCTTCCTTCCTTCCTTCCTTCCTTCCTTCCTTCCTTCCTTCCTTCCTTCCTTCCTTCCTTCCTTCCTTCCTTCCTTCCTTCCTTCCTTCCTTCCTTCCTTCCTTCCTTCCTTCCTTCCTTCCTTCCTTCCTTCCTTCCTTCCTTCCTTCCTTCCTTCCTTCCTTCCTTCCTTCCTTCCTTCCTTCCTTCCTTCCTTCCTTCCTTCCTTCCTTCCTTCCTTCCTTCCTTCCTTCCTTCCTTCCTTCCTTCCTTCCTTCCTTCCTTCCTTCCTTCCTTCCTTCCTTCCTTCCTTCCTTCCTTCCTTCCTTCCTTCCTTCCTTCCTCCCTCCCTTCTTCCTTCCTTTCCTCCTTCCTTCCTTCCTTCCTTCCTTCCTTCCTTCCTTCCTTCCTTCCTTCCTTCCTTCCTTCCTTCCTTCCTTCCTTCCTTCCTTCCTTCCTTCCTTCCTTCCTTCCTTCCTTCCTTCCTTCCTTCCTTCCTTCCTTCCTTCCTTCCTTCCTTCCTTCCTCCCTCCCTTCTTCCTTCCTTTCCTCCTTCCTTCCTTCCTTCCTTCCTTCCTTCCTTCCTTCCTTCCTTCCTTCCTTCCTTCCTTCCTTCCTTCCTTCCTTCCTTCCTTCCTTCCTTCCTTCCTTCCTTCCTTCCTTCCTTCCTTCCTTCCTTCCTTCCTTCCTTCCTTCCTTCCTTCCTTCCTTCCTTCCTTCCTTCCTTCCTTCCTTCCTTCCTTCCTTCCTTCCTTCCTTCCTTCCTTCCTTCCTTCCTTCCTTCCTTCCTTCCTTCCTTCCTTCCTTCCTTCCTTCCTTCCTTCCTTCCTTCCTTCCTTCCTTCCTTTCTCCTTTCTTCCTCCCTCCTTCCCTTCTTCCTTCCTTTCCTCCTTCCCTCCCTTCCTTCCTTCTTTCTTCCCTCCCTCCTTTCTTCCTACTTTCAATTCCCCAGTACCCATGTAAAGCCAGATACACCAGTGACACATACATCTGAAGTTCGTTTGCAGAAGCTGGCGGCACTGACGTGCCTATTCTCTATTTCTCTTCTATCTCTATCTGCTTGCAAATACATAAATAACTATTAAAAAAAACACAGTCCTTTGGTAAACATATAATTTGACCAACTTTTAAAGATGAATACACACCTGTACGGCATGAAACATGCTTGCTGGATGGAGAGAGAGAGAGAGAGAAAGAGGGAGAGTCTTTTTTTTAAATTTTTTTTTTGTTCATTCTTACTTATTTATTTGAGAGTGACAGAGAGAGAGAGAGAAGAGAGAGAGAGAGAAAGAGGGAGAGTCTTTTTTTTAAATTTTTTTTTTGTTCATTCTTACTTATTTATTTGAGAGTGACAGAGAGAGAGAGAAAGAGGGAGAGAGAGAGAGAGAAAGAGGGAGAGTCTTTTTTTTAAATTTTTTTTTTGTTCATTCTTACTTATTTATTTGAGAGTGACAGAGAGAGAGAGAAAGAGGGAGAGTCTTTTTTTTAAATTTTTTTTTTGTTCATTCTTACTTATTTATTTGAGAGTGACAGAGAGAGAGAGAAAGAGGGAGAGTCTTTTTTTTAAATTTTTTTTTTGTTCATTCTTACTTATTTATTTGAGAGTGACAGAGAGAGAGAGAGAGAGAGAGAAGAGAGAGAGAGAGAAAGAGGGAGAGTCTTTTTTTTAAATTTTTTTTTTGTTCATTCTTACTTATTTATTTGAGAGTGACAGAGAGAGAGAGAAAGAGGGAGAGAGAGAGAGAGAGAGAGAGAGAGAGAGAGAGAGAGAGAGAATGGGCGCGCCAGGGCCTCCAGCCACTGCAAACGAACTCCAGATGCATGCACCCCCTTGTGCATCTGGCTAACGTGGGTCCTGGGGAACCGAGCCTCGAACCGGGGTTCTTAGGCTTCACAGGCAAGCGCTTAACCGCTAAGCCATCTCTCCAGCCCCTTTCTTCCTTTTTAAATGAATGAATAAAAATACATTTCTGTCGAAAGTTAAGCAAGTTGCGCAGTGTTTTACATTTTTTTGGTCCCCAAAGATGCTCCTGCCTGCCATTGTTAAAACAAAAGTTTCTTCTTTTTCCAGACAGAATCTGACCATTACAATCATTTCCAAATATCTTGAAATATTCAGGAGCTGAGAAAAACATGTCTCGTAACTCTCCTCCCAAGCCTCCATGTAAAAAAGCACCCCAAAACCATGGGCATCCTTTGTCCTTTCCCCCTTTGATGAGCTGTAGAGTTTTACTTATGTTTGACAATTTCATGCGTGTATATAATCACGTTCACGCCAGTACCTTCTCTTATCTCTCTCCCATTGAACTTTTCTCCCACAATTCCTCCTCCTCCTTTTGTACCGTGTGTGTGTGTGTGTGTGTGTGTGTGACACTGAGTTTAATTAGGGCTGCTTGCGTGAGCGTGGGAGGTAGGTTATTTACATGAACAGTTTACCTCTTTTGATCTTTTCAAAATTTTTTATTTTATTTATTTGAGATAGAAAGAGGGACAGAGAGAGAGAAAGAGGGGGAGTGACAGAGAGAACATGCATGCCAGAACCTCCTGGCACTGCAAACAAACTCCAGACGCACGCGCTACCTTGTGTATCTGGCTTACATGGGTCCTGGGGAATCAAACTTGGGTCCTTAGGCTTTGCAGGCAAATGCTTTAACCACTAAACCATCTCTTCAGCCCCCATTGCCCAGTTTTTGACTATTATTTTTAAAAGAGGGGGCTCTTGAGCTGGAATGATTTCACAGTGGTTAAAGCACTTCCTTGCAAAGCCTGACAGCCCGGGTTTGATTCCCCTGTACCCACGTAAAGCCAGATGCACAAAGTAGTGTATGCATCTGGAGTTCATTTGCCATCACAGGAGGCCCCAAGTGAGCCCATTCCCTCTCTCATTCTTTTTCTTTCTCCTTCTCTCTCTTCTTGCAAATAAATAAAAAAAAAAAACCTTAAAAAATGAAACGGGATATTACTGTTTAGTCTAGGCTGGCCTTGAACTCATGACTTTTCTGCTTCAGCTTCCTGAGTTCTGAAATTACAGGCATATGCTACCACACCTGGCTCTACTCTTCCCCCCGCTGCCCCCTCCCCCAGTGTTTGGGCTTAAGCATTGTACCTACTGTGTGTTAACTTTATCACAGAACCACACTCCATCACCTTTAAAAAATGTATATATATATATATATATATATAATTTATTTATTTATGTTTATTTATTTATGAGTGGGAGAGACAGAACAGAGAGGGAGAGAGATACACACACAGAGTGTGGGTACACAATGGCCTCCTGCCACTGCAAACGAACTCTGGGTGCATGTGCATTACTTTGTGTGTCTGACTTGACGTGGGTACTGGGGAATTGAACACAGCTATCAGGCTTTGCAAGCAAGCATCTTTAACCACTGAGCCATCTCTCCAGCACCTTTTATTTAAACTTTATTTATTTTTTAAAATTTATTTATTTGAGACACAGAGAGATAGAGGCAGAGAGAGGGAGAGAGAGAGAATGGGTACGCTAGGGCCTCCAGCCACTGCAAACGAACTCCAGAAGCGTGTGCCCCCTTGTGCATCTGGCTTACATGGGTCCTAGGGAATCGAACCGAGGTCCTTTGGCTTTGCAGGCAAGCGCCTTAACTGCTAAGCCATCTCTCCATCCCACCTTTTGACTATTTTAAAATTGTCGCCATCATCCATATCATTTGTCCCCCATTTTAAGTGTTGCTGCACGAGAAGCCTTCTGATGGCTGAGAACTGATGCTTTCTTAACCCAGGAAAGCAGTAGGTGATGGCTGGATAAAATTCCTTTCGGAGGTAAGGAGTTCAAGGTCATCTTCTGCTACAAAGTAAGTTTGAGGCAGCCTGAGATACCAGAAACACTGTGTGGGGAAAAAAAAACAGAACGAAAGAAATCCATTCAGAGTCAGGGAGGCTAAAATATAAGATTATGTTACAAACATTTCTGTTTCACTTATTACATGTCAGGCATTTAGACAAGTCTAAAATGTTGATATTAATTTATTTATTTGTTTTTGCAACAATTCTACACAATAGAAAAATCAATGTTGCCCTTTTTGTACAGAGACAAGGCTGGTTTCAGGGAGCTCCCTCAAGGAATGCTGTCAAGAAATAGCAAGGTTCAGGGATGGAGGGATGGCTTAGCGGTTAAGGCGCTTGCCTGCAAAGCCAAAGGACCCAGGTTCGATTCTCCAGGACCCACGTTAGCCAGATGCACAAGGTGGCACATGCCGTCTGGAGTTTGTTGGCAGTGGCTGGAGGCCCTGGCGCGCCCACCCTCATTCTCTCTCTCTTTCTCCGTCAAATAAAAAAAAAATAAAATATTTTTGAAAAAAGAAATAGCAAGGTTCAGATTCAAACAGACAGCCTGGGCCTCGATGCCACTTTCACCCTTCTGTTCCCAAATCCCTTCTTGTTTCTCCTTCATGAGCAACTGAAGTTAGAAGCTGCCTTCTTGCTCCCAGCCAAGGGCCAAAGGGCTTGGACAATGCTCCCTCCCCTCTGTCGCCTATCCCATGACAAGGAAAATGTGCCCCCCCCCCCCACAACCCTTGCCCAGCAACAAGCCTCCCTCCTTGGCTGTAGCACAGTATAGGTCCTGTGTTGCTGCCTCTTCCCACCCACAGACATGTTAGCCTCGCCTCTGGCTTCAGTGTTTTTGAATATCCCTCCCTTGAAACAGAAGGCAGCGCTCCTGCCTTTTACCTGGATGCTAATAATTCTGGCTGGGACAACTGCAAGGGTCCGTTTGTGAAGCAGGCCTTAGAAAGGCACTCCGGAAAAGCATCCGTTCAGAGTGACGTAACCTGTTGGCATCCGTAAGAGAACAGGCTGTACTTTGTAGAAATAGCATCTACCTCCTAATCAGTTATTTTAGGGTCTGTGCACCATGAGCTGTCACCAGGAACCTCCTGAATCTCTGGGGTGACAGAAGGTATCCAGCGGAGGCAACGTCATCCCGTGCTCTCAGCACATGGGGTCAGGTGGCCCAGAGGCACTCAGAGGCCAGGCAGCCTATCGGGGTCTCTAAATAGCATCAGCCGGCTTGCGTTCTCTTCCTTGAATGTGCTTGAATGGCCACGTCTAATCAGCTCAGAGTGGGTGAGACGCACTCTCCATGCAGTGAGCTCCGGGTCTTCCTAGAGACAAGCGCATAGGAGTCCTTCTATATCTACATGGTCCAGAGGAGAACTGGAGGAGAGATGAACTCACCCAGTGCTCTGCCAGCTGCTGGGCGCTTGCCCTGTGTCTGGGTGAGATGTCTGGGCCTCCGCTTTCACTGGCATGGAGGGGCCTGCTCTGGGGCACACTGATGACACATGCTCTTAGGGGACTGAGCACATTGGAATAGGAGCTGGAGTGATGGCTCAGTAGGTAAAGTGCTTGCTATGAAAACATGAGGACCCGAGTTCAGATCCCCACCACCCATGTGAATGCAGGGCAGTAACCCCAGTGCTCTGAAGGCTGAGCCAAGGCATCCCTGGCAATCAGTGACTCTTGTTTAAACTAACGAGGTGGACGGTGATAGAGAGTGATACCCAAGCCAACCTCTGCCCTACCTCCCCTGCAAAGACACACACACCCACCAACACCCATGCACACATGTACGTCACAAACTGCATGTATGTTCTCAAAATATCACATCTGAATATTGCAGGCCTCAGCACTGAAACAGAGGGGAGCCAATGTGATGGAAGGTAGAGAGAGGAACTGGGGCCACAGGCAGCTCTTGCTGTTTCCTGGGTGGCTTAGGGCTATATACCAAGTGCTTCCTGCAGGGAATAGCCATTGCCTGCTCAGGGTCTTCTGTGGGGCAGGTCCTGGGTGAGATCTGTCCCCTTAGCAGCAGCTTGTCCTGTTGGTCTCCCACTTTCAAATGAGAATATGTCCATGCGAGGTCAAGGGGAGCTGTGGGACAATATCTTCATGCACCGGGAGAGGGTGTCTGGATGCACTGTCACTTGAGTTTAGGATTATTCTCTTCCCACTTTGCCATGACTTCCTTCCTGCCTCATTGCCCAGACTCTCCTTTTCCCTGGTTGAAAATGAATATGATGACGTTGATAGCAGCATAATTCACAATAATCTAAAACCAGAAACAAAGCCGGGCGTGGTGGTGCACTCCTTTAATCCCAGCACTCGGGAGGCAGAGGTAGGACGATCCCCGTGAGTTCGAGGCTACCCTGAGACTACATAATGAATTCCAGGTCAGCCTGGGCCAGAGTGAGACCCTACCTCGAGAAACAAAGAAAAACAAAGAAAAACAAACAAAACAAAACAACAACCACAAAAAAACCCAGAAACAACCGAAATTCCCACCAGTGGATGGATGGATGGATGGGAAAATTGCAGTACTCCTATATGGTGGAATATTTTCAGCAGTTATAAAAAACATGAGTGAAGTGGGCTAGAGCGATGGCTTGGCAGTTAAGGTGTTTGTTGCCTGTTAAGCCTGAGGGCCCAGGTTTGATTCCCCAGGACCCACGTAATCTAGATGCACAAGGTGGCGCGTGCATCTGGAGTTCATTTGCAATGGCTGGAGGCTCTGTGAGCACACCCCGCCCTCTCTCTCTCTCAAATAATTCAATAAAATAAAAATATATAAAAGTAAAAAATTCATGAAGTCTTGATACATGCATTATGTGTAAAAATCTTAAAACTATTATGCTAAGGAAAGGAAGTTCGTTACAAAACAACACATGTTGTATGCTGTTAGCTAAGTGTATAGGTTACTATCTGTCTAGGGTTGGTGCACATGGAAAAGGAATGACTTAAAACAAATAGAAGTTCTTTTTTTTAGGGGTAATGAAAACATTTTTATATTTGTGGTAATAGCGTCTAACTCTACCAACATACTGGAAACCACCAATGCATATTTTAAATCTTTTTAATTTTTATTTATTTATTTGAGAGCGACAGAAAGAGAGAGAAAGAGGCAGATAGAGAGAGAGGGAGAGAGAATGGGCACCCCAGGGCCTCCAGCCACAGCAAACGAACTCCAGACGCGTGCGCCCCCTTGTGCATCTGGCTAACGTGGGTCCTGGGGGAATCGAGCCTCGAACCGGGGTCCTTAGGCTTCACAGGCAAGGGCTTAACCGCCAAGCCATCTCTCCAGCCACCCAATGCACATTTTAGTGGGTGGGATCTGAACCACGTCTTATTAAAGCTGTCAGGAAATGCCACAGCAGTGTATCGAAGGGGAGATTAATCCTGAGTCAGATCACAAAGGCTTCAGATTGGCGGGGGAACTTACATCCATCCTCTCTTGAGAGGCCAAGTTGGCCAGCAGGGCCACTGTGGGAAAGGTGTTCTCAACAGAGGTGAGATTGTTTGCAAAGGAGTGAGGCGCTGCGGGGAACGGTGGAGGAGCGAGGAGCCAGGCTGCGCGGCTGGAGCGCGTGGGGATTAGTGGCAGCAGGTGAGGCCAGAAGGGCAGGAAGGAGACAGATTGTGAAAGGCACTCCGTGTATGCCAAGGAGTGGGGCATTGTTTGTAGCGGAAAGCCACTGAGGGGATGTAGTTACACCGTGGCCACGTTCAAGAGGTGGAATGCCGCGGGGAGGGCGGTTTGTAGAGGGTGAACATAGGGAGGGATGGACGAGCTGGCTTTTGCTGCCGTCCAGGTAGGAAATAATAAAGTCTGAATTAGTTCATTATTAGAATGAATGAAAACATTACAAATTCCCCCCATCCCCGCTATCATATACCAAATGTCTGCTTTCTATCAGCTGCGAGCCTCGGTAAGTTGCACAAGGATGCTGTATTGGCACAAGAAATATCTACAGAGTTAAGAACGTCACTTCACTTCATCAGTAGTGCTAAGCACTTTGCGAAGAGGTACTCCAGAAAGCAGAGACATATAGATTTGTTTCCTGAGCCTTTAGGGGACCCTTACCATTAAAAATCCATTTCTAGGGCTCGAGGGATGGCTCAACGGTTAAGACGCTTGGCCTGCAAAGGCTAATGACTTGGATTTGATTTCCCCAGGGCCCACGTAAAGCCAGGTGCACAAAGTGGCACATGCATCTGGAGTTTGTTTGCAGTGGCTAGAGGCCCTGGAGTGCCCATTCTCTCTCTCTCTTTCCGTCTCTCTCTGCTTGTTCTTGGTTGGTTACTTTTTTTCTTTTTCTTTTTTTTTCTTTTTCAAGGTAGGGTCTTACTCGAGCCCAGGCTGACCTAGAGTTCACTATACAGTCTCAGGCTGGCCTTGAGCTCACATTGATCCTTCTACCTTGGCCTCCCCTCTGCTGGAATTAAAGGTGTGTGCCACCACGCTCGGCAGAGTTAGTTGTTTTGAGAGATAGCATACATGATATGAATGGTTAAAGATGAAACACAGGTGGGCTAGAAATAGAAAACTTCCTCTGTGTCTTTGCTGTTTATTTACTTGCCACCTTGTGCATCTGGGGGAATCAAACCTGGGTCCTTTGGCTTTGCAGGAAAGCACCTTAACCCCCAAGCCATCTCTCTAGCCCTCTCTGTGTGTTTGGATCAGTAACTATACCAGAGTTTTGTTCAATGGCAGGTTCACTTATTTGCTGGGCTACATCTTTACACAGGCCAATTATCCTTTCCCAGGGTGTGATGGGTTTGATTCACATGTCCCCCATAAACTTAGATATTCTGAATGCTAGTCTCCCCAGCTAATGGCAATTGGAAATTAACGCCTCCTGGAGGCAGTGTATTGTTGGGGGCAGGCTTATGGATATTATAGCTGGTGTCCCCTTGCCAGTGTTTGGCACACTCTCTTGTTCCTGTTGTCTGCCTTATGTTGGCCAGGGGCTGATGTCCACCCTCTGCTCATGCCATCGTTTTCCCCTGCCATCTTGGAGCTTCCCCTCGAGCCTGTAAGACAAAATAAATCCTTTTTTCCTCCAAAGGCTGCTCTTGGTCAGGTGATTTCTTCTAGCCACGTGAACCTGACTGCAACACAGGTCATCTTTGTGGACCCACCACTGGGTTATGAAAGCCTAGACGACAGACTCTGTGTTTTCATTGTCATGGTCCTCAGAGCCCGTAGCCCAGAGTGCAGACAGAGGACCTCCGGGGAGGCTCCATTCCCCATGCTTTTACCCTTGGTTTGTGCGCCCCATGGCTTGCCGGGGTCCAGCTCAGCCCACCTTCTGTCTAGCGCCTCTGCTGCCCACTGCTCCAGGGGCAACAGTATTGGAGTTGTGATGGCTGCACTATTCTTGCCAAATCCCAAGTCAATTAGGTGATTGCACCGTCATTACTTGTGCCAAGATTCTCTGCTGTGAGTTAGTCCTTGAGCCTAACACACGTAGGAGGCCCTCAGTAAATGTTTGCTGGATTGAAATGAAAGTTTGACTACACGTTAGGAGTAAGTCTAGTCCTTGGCCGACCTCAGCTAGGAAGAGCCCTGGGATGAAATATGCGAGAATGAATATGAACTTTCATATTTCATGCTGCCCCTGGAGCCTCTCCCAATCCTCCTTTCCTTTAGCTTTATTTGAAGTGGATTCAGCATCAAGGGAAAGATGGGATTTGAATAGAGAGCATGAACTCTTCCATAATAACTTTCCACTCAATAACATTTCTCTGCTAGCTATCGTGACTATCTCCAAGTAGAGAAATTGAATCCGGAAAGATTTTCACCCTGAAGAACGCTGATAGAAAAAGCGAAAGAGAGGACGGGACACCATGGGAGGATTCTAGAAGGCCGTGCAAGGACGATAACCCTCCACTCTCACCAGTGACTGGTGGTCATTTCCTGTGCTAGATGTAGCAGCACGTTCAGGTTGATGAAAAACTGGTGAGAAGTGGAAAAGCTCAGTGTAGTCATCACTTGCTATCTGAAGGGGGATCAGTCCTAGGACCCTTGTAGGTACCCAAACCAGTAGATGCTTAAGTCTTTTGTGTAAAATGCATTGGCATTTGCATATAACATATGTATATTGCCCTGTATGTAGTCATGTACTACATGATGATACTTCATTTATTTATTTATTTATTTTAGAGAGAGCATGTGAAAGAGCGAGAGAGGGAGAATTGGTGCACCAGGGCCTCAGCCACTACAATCAAAACCCAGATGCTTGCGCCACCTAGTGGGCATGCGTGACCTTGCGCTTGCCTCACCTTTGTGCGTCTGGCTTACGTGGGATCTGGAGAGCGGAACATGGGTCCTTAGGCTTAGCAGACGAGTGCCTTAAGCGTTCAACCATCTCTCCATCCCCATAATGGTTTTTCATTTAATAATGGGCTGCATTTGAAACCACCACACAGAACATTAACTAGCCATTGATTATATCAACTAGTAACGCCGTCACCATCGTGGTCTGTGTAAGTACCCTCTACGATATTGGCACAATGAGGTTGACTCACCATGTATTTTTTTTCAGAACTATTCCCGTTGTTAAGCAACGCATGACTGTAAATGATCTCTAGACGACTCTGAGCACATAGCACAATGTGCACGCAGTGCCAATCGTTACGATACGGAACAGTTTTGGGGAGCAATAACAGAAAGAGAAGAGTATCAGTACAGCCACAAGTTTTCACTGCTTGGATATTTTTCCATCTGCAGAACCGGAGGTTATGAAGGGCTGACTCTACGTGGCAAGAGAAAAAGTCTTAGGAATCAGAAGATGAAAGAAGGTTTATTTATTTATTTATTTATTTATTTTGGTTTTCCAAGGTAGGGTCTCACTGTAGCCCAGGCTCACCTGGAATTCATGATGTTGTCTCAGGGTGGCCTCGAACTCATAGCAGTTCTCCAGCCTCTGCATCCTGAGTGCTGGGATCAAAGGCGCATGCCACCACACCTGGCTGGAAGGGGTTTTTTATTTTCCTTCTTTCTTTTCCTTTACTTTTTTTTCTCTACCCCACTCCCACTTCATCTTATTCTGTGTCTCAGAGGGTTGGCCTTAAACTCACTATTTAGCCCAGGCTGGTCTTGGACTCTCCATCCTCCTGAGTGCTAGGATTACAAGCATCACCACGTCTGGCTTAGAATTCTCTCTCTCAGTCTCCATTGATCCGAGAGACTTGTAAAGACCGTGGGCAACTGCTAAAAGAGTGCCAGTCTAGACCGTCAACCTCGCTCTTTCTTGCGCCTAGCTTTGCCCTGATGTCTTCTGTGTGGTAGCCTGACTCCGTTTTGCAAGCGAGATGAATTGTCTCTTGCCACTTTCCCAAAGTAGCACCGTCTCAGGGCTTACAAACAATTCCTGTGTGTTATTTCACAACTCTGAAGGTCAGAGTCAAGGTGGCCTCCACCGGGCTTTGCTCGCAAGACTGACACCCGGATGTTGGGGAGTTGGGCTCCTCCCTGGATGTCCTGGGGAAGAAGATACTTCTGAGTCCATACAGTTTGCTGGCAATGTTCAGTTCCTTGTGCTTGTGGGACTGTTCCCACACACTGCTCTCCTCCCTCCCTCCTGTCTCCTTCCTTCTCCAGTCTGCAGAGGTTCCAGTCCTGCCTAAGCCTTCTCCTCCTCACCCTCCCCCGCTGCCTTCCTCTGCCATTAGCTGGGAGACTTCTTTTTTTTTTTTTTTTTTCTCTCCCTGGTCCCATAGGTAGGTTGAACCCACCTGGATTATCTCCCCCTTTGAAACTGAATTGTGACCTGTCACATAGCATGGTGTCATATATTTTTAAAAATATTTTATTTTTATTTATTTATGAGAGAGAGAGAATAGGCGTGCCAGGGCCTCCAACCACTGTGAACGAACTCCAGACGCATGAGCCACCTTGTGCATCTGGCTTACGTGGGTCCTGGGGACCCGAACCTGGGTCCTTTGGCTTTGCTAAGCCGTTTCTCCAGCCCATGGTGTCATATTTTGTTCCATTCTCACTCAGGGCCTGAGCACGAGGGTGGAATTTTGGCAGTCATTCCCAGAATTCCTGTCTGCTCTATCTACCATGGAATGCGATATCACACGAAATGACCAATCCTGAAAGGGGAGACAGGGTTGGGGAAAACATGAACACCATCTATAATTCTTCTGATGGCTGAGGTAAGCTATCTGCCTTCCTTGACACAAGACTCTGTTTCCTTTTTTTTTTCTTTTATTTTGTTACTGTGATTGTTGAGACAGTGTCCTACGATGTAGTAGTCTAGGCTGGATTCAAACTCGTGACCCTTTACGTCAGCCTTCTGGGTGCTGGGATTATATCCATGGACTATCACACACAGCAGGGCTATAAGTGCCTAAATGCTTGCCTTTGGTAGCAAATGCCCACAAACCCAACATTCAGGATTCCGAGGCAGGACGGTGGTAAGTTTGAGGCCAGTCTGTAGTAAGACAGACCAAAAAAAAAAAAAAAAAGACACACACAAAGCCTAAAAAAAGGGCAAATATTTCAATGTCTAGGGGTAGATTTTCATTCATTCTGGATTATTTATGTCTTTTCTTTCTATTAAACTTTCAGTTTGTTTTTTCAGCTTTCTTTCTTTTGTTTCTTTTTCTTTTTGTTTTTGAGGTAGGGTCTCACTATAGTCCAGGCTGACCTGGAATTCACTATGCAGTCTCAGGCTGGCCTCGAACTCACCAGACTCCTCCTACCTCTGCCTCCCAGAATGCTGGGATTAAAGGCCTGCGCCACCACGCCCTGCTGCTTCAAACCTTCTTTTTGCTAAGTAATCTTTTATTTTCTCTTACATGAGTTTTGCTCAGTGTAAATAATGCTGTGAAAAGTTCATTGCTTTTAGTCAAATGATAACCGAGCAACAGAGTTCAGACAAAGGGACCCGACTTGAAACCCCGAGAAGGCCTGTGTCAGTCAGTCAGTCAGTGTCGTTAGTATGTGACATGGGCTGGCTGTGACCCACCACTCCCAGCAAGCTGCCGCACTGTGCAGATCTCACATTCGTGCCGCTTTTACACTTGGGACTTCAAGCCCTTGTCCCTACATGTTATGCACTTGGTGAGGTGAGAGGCAGATGCCAGCTCCCCAAGGGGAGGGGAAAAAAGCAACTGGAAAATAGGAAATGGCAGATTGTCAACGAGATAGCTTTTGTTTCAATTTTTCCCTTCTTTGTTTTCCCTTTCAACCCTCCGTGAATTACCGAACTTTCCCCCCCTTGGGACTTTGGGTGGCTGTCAGGGTTCCCTCCGCCCTTCTTGCTCCTCTGGAAAATTCTCCCCATGCCTAACCATCCTGTTTGGGTGAGGCCCCCGGGTCCACCTCTGGATTACTTCCTGAAGACTCGGGTAGGGCCCCGTGGCTGAAGTCCCAGTCTGGAAGCCACCAGCCTGTCATTTCACGACTCCACAGGGACTGGAGGCCTCTGCTACACTGCCCAGGGCTTTCCGTGTGTGCTTGTAGGTAAGGGCGAATAACAGAGGGTCAGCGTTTGTGACACAGGAATCCCGACTCTGCCATGACCTGGGGGGGCCCTGGGCACTGCCAGCATTATTCCACCCGATCCTCCTTCTTCTTTTTTAATATTTTTTTTTTGCCATTTGCATTTCTTCCTTTTTTTGTTTATTTATTTATTTATTTGAAAGTGACAGAGAGAGAGAGAGAGAGAATGGGCACGCCAGGGCCTCCAGCCACTGCAAATGAACTCCAGACGCGTGTGCCCCTTTGTGCATCTGACTAACGTGGGTCCTGGGAATTGAGCCTCGAACTGGGGTCCTTAGGCTTCACAGGCAAGTGCTTAACAGCTAAGCCATCTCTCTAGCCCCAATATGTATATATATTTTGAGCTAGGGTCTCACTCTAGCCCAGGCTGACCTGGAATTTACTATGTAGTCTCAGGCTGGCCTTGAACTCACAGTGATCCTCCTACCTCTGCCTCCCGGGTGCTGGGATCTACCACGTCCGGCTCCAACTTATGTTTTGAGATAGGGTCTCACACTGAACCTGGAGCTTATTGATTTGTCTAGACTAGTAGCCAGCAAGTCCTGGGAACCCACACTAGGCTTTGAGGTAGGTGCTGGGGGTCTGAACTCAGGTCCTACTGAGAAGTCTTCCCAGCCATCCTCACCCCCGTTTTCTCAAATATTCTCAATGAAGGGTTCCTTCCAGCACCTGTGGCTATGATAAAACACACACACATAGAACATGCACTCTCACACACACTGTGGCGGTTTGAATATCAAGTGTGCCCCCATGGCCCCTGGTGTTTGTGATGAAGCCTCCTATGCACTCCCCAGCTGGTGGAATCTTTGGGAAGTGGAGCTTTGCCGGAGGAGGTGGGTCATGGGAGGGATAGGGGGGTGGGGGAGCCGGGGGGTTGGGCAGGCCCTGAGGTTTGTTAGTCTGGACCCACTAGGTGTTCAGAGCCCACTTTCTCTCCTTCCTGCTGCTGTGGACATGTGATGCCTGGCTGTCTGCTTTTGCCGTGTTTTCTCTGCCATGATGAACGCCCCCCCCCCCAAAAAAAACCTAGGGCCCTCAGTGGAACAGGGGTGGGGGAAGGGAGGCAAAAGAGGCCAACCTGATGGGAATATGGCAAGTTTGCAGTCTGCCATCTATTAAAATTCTCAACAAAGTCAGTACAAATAAATAAATATAAAAACTTAAGCTGGGGCTGGAGAGATGGCTTAGCGGTTAAGCGCTTGCCTGTGAAACCTAAGGACCCTGGTTCGAGGCTCGATTCCCCAGGACCCACGTTAGCCAGATGCACAAGGAGGCGCACGCGTCTGGAGTTCATTTGCAGTGGCTGGAGGCCCTGGCGTGCCCATTCTCTCTCTCTCTATCTGCCTCTTTCTGTCTGTCGCTCTCAAATAAATAAATAAAAATAAGCAAACAAACAAAAACTTAAGCTGGGTGTGGCGGCACAAGCCTTTAACCCTAGCACTCAGGAGGCTGAGGTAGGAGAGTTGCTATGAGTTTGATGCTAGCCTGAGACTAATTCCAGGTCAGCGTGGGCTAGAGCAACAGCCTACTTTCAAAATAGCAATATAGTAATAATAACCTAAGAAACGGGGAGTGGAGAGACTGCTCAGCAGTTAAGGCACTAGCCTGCAAAGCCCAGTGACCTGAGTTTAGTCCGCGGCGCTCACGCAAAGGCAGAGATGCGCAGCACATGCAGCTGAAATCCATTTGCCACAGTTGGAGCTCTGGTGCATCTATTCTTTGTGTCTGTCTCTCTTCTTTCTCTACTTGCAAATAAATAAAGATATTTAAAATAATGACAAATAATAATTTTAAAAAACTTTTTTTTTTTGAGGCGTGGCGATCTTTCTACCTCTGCCTCCCAAGTGCTGGGATTAAAGACGTGCACCACCACGCCCGGCAATAATTAAAAAAAAAAACTTTTAAAACAACCCTGTGAACTGGAAATACTCTTTCCTTCCATAAACTGGTTAAGTGTTTTGTCCCAGCCATAAGAAGATTAACTGAGACACACACACACACACACACACACACACACGACAGAAGAGAGAGGGGCTTACTAGCACATTTGCCCAATATGTGGAAGGTCTTGGGTTCAGTTATTTCTAGAACTGCATAAAGGAAAAGAACAACCCTGGGCTTGTGCCATGATTTCAGTCTGACGCGCGTCCCATAGATTCCTGTGTTTGGATACCTGGTCCCCAGCTGGTGTTCTTTTGGGGGGTTGTGGAGCCTGGCTGAAGGCGGGTCACTGGGAGCAGGCTTTTGAGGGTTGTAGCCTGGCCCTGTCTCTGTTTTACAATCCAGGAAGATGAGAGAAACCTCACCCCAGATGCTATGGACTGTCATGCCTTTCTAACAAGCTGAATTATCCTTTCCCTCCCTTCAGTTATTTATTTATTTATTTAATTTTTTTTGTCGGATATTGGGTCACAATGATGGGGAAAGTAACTAATCCGACTTGGGACCACATCTGGCTTACATGGGTACTGGGGAATCAAACCTGGGTCCTTAGGTTTCTCGGGCAAATGCTTCAACTGCTAAGCCATCTCTCCAGCCACCTCGTTGACTATCTTCTGTGCCTCAGTTTCTCCTCCATAAAATGAGCCTGGTCACATCTCTCCACTCTGCTGACCTCTGCAGTTACCCGGGAAGTGCATAAATCACATGGATCTTGTAGGCAGGTCCCAAAGCGTGTGCATAAAATTGTGGCTTTTATATTCTCCCAGAGCATTCTGTGGACAAGCTAAATGAATGGGGCGGTTGGGTTTGGACACGGAAAGTTCCTTGAATGGGAAAGTCCAGCTGGAAAGCCAGGTCAAGTGCATGAGGAGCTGAGAAGCAAGAAAACCTGGGGAGGGGGTCCCCCTCCCTCCTTCCTTAAATCTTCATAGTAATGGTCTTCTATGTTTCTATCCAGCATTCTCTTCCACCTGTCAGGTACGAGGCCAACGTACCAAAATAGCACTTATGTACGCATGAAACTATTACTGCTGAGTGGTTTCTGGGTTTTATTTATTTATTTATTTATTTTTTCCCCACTCAGCCCTACCTCTTGCGAAGTCTGTGGACGTGTTGAGGATGTAATACAGGCCGAGCGACAGTGCTGAAAACGGTCCAAATATGACACATCAAGACAGGAATTTTAGAGCTATTTCAGAGGACAAGGCGTGAGCGCTGACTTTTCCTGCAGGGCCACCAACATCAGCAGGACACACAGCCTTGGTGGAGGACAGCAGGTGACCAGATTATGCGGGGGGGGGGGGGGGGAAAGAGGACCATTTAATTTTAAGTGAAAAATTTACAACACAATCTTGTACACGCTAATCAGTGTCATCCCGTATCAGTTAAGAATTCGTCACAGAGGACTGGAGAGATGGCTTAGCAGTTAAGGCGCTTGCCCGAGAAGCCTAAGGACCCAGATTCGACTCCCCAGATACCACGTAAGCCAGACGCACATGGTCTGGAGACACACGCGTCTGGAGTTCATTTGCAGTGGCTAGAAGCCCCGGTGCCACCCATTCTCTCTCTCATAATAAGAATAAATAGATATAAAAGAATTCATCACAGAGACCAACCAATTACTTTTCACTAATTCACGGGTATTTTGTACCAGACATAATAGTTGCATTTCATGTTTTTGGAAGCAGCTTCATCTAGATGAACCTTGGAGGCTTGGCAAAGCATCTGGTGCATTTCCTGCAATCCCAGCAACTTGATACACTGGGGCTGGAATAACTTGAATTCAAGGCCAGTCTGAGCTCCATTGAAAAACCCCATCGCCAAAAAGTAAATGAATAATTAAACGCAGGAAGAGCCGCTTGAGAAGGCTTGGTGATTTTGCAGGGGAACGTCTGTTGTTTTTGTCAAGGTGGGGTCTCACTCAAGCCCAGGCTGACCTGGGACTCACTTTGGAGCTCCAGGCTCTGGACTCAAACTCACGGTGACCCTCCTACCTCAGACTCCCAAGTGCTGCCGTTAACACATGTACAACCGTGCCAGGCTAGGACGATTGTTTCGCTCCTGTTCAATCATGACTAGTTTGAGTCCAGTGCCCTTCAAAGCATCCATTTCTTGAGTTTCAAGGGGGAAGAAATTAAACTGAACTTCAGGGCTTGTGAGGAGATAAAAGAAGGAGTGGAAAGAGCTGTCACAGGCCCAAATGTGGTGACCTGTAGATCCTGCATCCTTTGTTATTGAGAAAGCCAGCAGGGTAGCTAAGGTATTCATGCTTGAACACTTTTTAAACTCTGGTTGGAATTCCGTCCTCCTGAGGGGAGGGGGTAGAGTTAGGGTGACTGGACCCCTGAAGGTAAAAATGGTAGGCCGACTTCTAATCTCTTGCCTAGTTTCCTGGAGACCTGTTTTTCAACAACCAACCAGGACCCTTCCTGAGAGGGAGATCTTTCATAGGATTTAAACATTGTGGTTGGTCAAGTTCAGCCCCTGGAACTTGGTGCCAGGGCTAACCTCTTCCTGAGACAGCCCCTAGCCCTCACCAACCAGCTGGCCCTCTGGTTCACCTGGGCCAGAAGACAGCCCACCACCCTAAGGTTACAAACACCTTTGCAAGGGGAGGGCAGGCTCTCTCTGATCACTTAGGAACTTCCAGCCATGGGTGAGTTTTTCCCTCTACTCCACCCAGGCCCAGGCCCAGCTGGAAGAGGCTTGGCCTAGGCCCTAGCCTAGGCCCAACCAGGAGGGCCCCTTAGCACAGCCCTTACTCTCTGCATGGGCTCTTTAACCCCTCCAGTGCCCTATGTGGCAGGAGCTCCTTGAACTTTCTTTTCTTTCTTTCCATGCTTCCCCCCCCTCCCCGCCAGGGCCTCCACATGGGATCTCTAGCCACATGAGTACCTTTTCTTGGCTCTACTTCCCTTAATAAATACAATAATTTAATAATTATCCTTTTCAGTTTTCTGTTTTTATTCAATTCTTTGACTACAATTAGAAACAAACCCAGGGTTTGGGGGTGCAAGGACTTTCCTGGACCCCCTAGCGCCCCGTTACACTCTCCTTGTACCTTAACACATGGATTGTGGTGGTCAGACGCAGCAGATCTAGACTGAAGTTCACCGGGAATTCTAGCTGACTTCCCCTTGGTAGGTTACCTTCGACACTGAGCATACAGGAGCTGGGTGAGATGGCTCAGTGGTTAGAGGTACTGGCTGGGCAAGCCTGCCAGCCAGGGTTTGAATTCCAAGCACCCATGTAAAGGCCAGACACAAATCAGCATGCCAGTCTATGATCCCAACTCACCTATGGCAATGGGAGGCAGAGTTAGGAGGATCCCAAAGCCTGTAGGCCAGCTCTTCTGGCCTTCCCAGGAGCAAAACAATGGAAACCTTATCTCAAATCAAAGTGAAAGGAGAGGACCAACGCCCTGAGGTTGTCCCCTGACCTCCACACTTGGGAAGTAGCTGGCTACCTGGGTCTTCATATTCTGTACCATAGTAGATGCAGGGAATCATTATGGTCCCCACTTCACAGATGACAGAACTGGACTTTGGGTTTTTGTTGTTGTTTTGTTTTTGTTTTTGTTTTTTTGTTTTTCAAAGTAGGGTCTCCTTCTAGCTCAGGCTGACCTGAGGGCAGCCTTGAACTCATGGCGATCCTCCTACCTCTGCCTCCTGAGTGCTGGGATTAAAGGTGTAGCCACCACGCCCGGCTAGAACGGGACTTTAAAGAGTGTGGGTGGTTAAACAGTCTCAGGTTGAAGTCCTTATGGTGTCAGAAGCTACATTCTCTATTAAACTCCACCGAATTTGCTTGAAAACAATGCTATTATGACCTCCCGAATCGGGGCTGTTGTTGAGGTTGTGAGGGCTCCCGAGGGCATGGAGGGAATTCTTGGGGAGCAGAGAAAAGGCTGGGAACTGTCCAGTTACTTTCCTCCTTAGATCTGACTGCTCAGCTGCATCCCTCTGAGATCTGCTCTGTCCTTTGAACAACCCTCCCTTCCCGATTAGCCCACATCCATCTTCAAACCTGACTTCTTTTTAAAAAAATTTTTTTTTGTTCATTTTTATTTATTTATTTGAGAGCGACAGACAGGGAGAGAGAGAAAGAGGCAGATATAGAGAGAATGGGCGCGCCAGGGCCTCCAGCCACTGCAAACGAACTCCAGACGCGTGCGCCCCCTTGTGCATCTGGCTAACGTGGGTCCTGGGGAATCAAGCCTCGAACCGGGGTCCTTAGGCTTCACAAGGCGAGTGCTTCACCGCTAAGCCATCTCTCCAGCCCCAGACCTGCCTTCTCGCGGGTCTCTTTCAGTCCTTTACTCTCTGAGCTTGAGTGACCTCCAGTTACCTTAGAGCCAAGATAATTGTTAATTAACAGCTATCAACAATAAGGGTGCTATTGTTGTCAGGGTCCGCTCCTTCTCATCTTTCATCTCCATCACCCTGGTTCCCTCCAATGACTCAGCTCTTTTCCATTAGGCACCTTCTCCAAGCCACACTGTGTCTACACTAAGCCTGGCTAGCCCAGCTGGTATCTAGGCACAATGTGGCCACTCTGGAGATGAGAATCGAGGATACAGACTGGCGACAGCCAAGTGCTGGCTCAATAATCAGCGAGGCACAGGAGAAAGCTCTGAACTTTTGATTCACTCCATACTAGGAGCCCAGCAAATAATCAGACACAACCCTGCCCTGGGGAACCTCGTTTCATGGAGACTTAGCGAGGAGGACTTGCTATTTAGCAGGGTAAGCTGGGAAGAAGGGGAGTAGCATTCCTGAAGCTTCTGAGTGTGAGTAGGCCTTGGGGATGTGGGAGGAATTAAGGAGGGTCTCACGTTGAGGCAGAACTCTTAAAAATTCAACTCAGGAGCCGGGCATGGTGGCGCATGCCTTTAATCCCAGCACTTGGGAGGCCGAGGTAGGAGGATCCTCGGGAGTTCAAGGCCACCCTGAGACTACATAGTTAATTCCAGAGGTCATCTTGGGCCAGAGTGAGACCCTACCTTGAAAAACCATGGCTTAGCGGGTAAGGCGCTTGCCTGCAAAATCTAACGACCTGAGTCAGATTCCCCAGTACCCACACGAAGCCAGATGCACAAAGTGGCGCATGCATCTGGAGTTCGTCTGCAGTGGCTGGGGGCCCTGGCATGCCCATTCTCTCTGTCTCTCTCTATATGCATCTGTCCCTCTCTGCTTGCAAGTAAATAAATAAATAAGAATATTTTAAAAATTCAATTCAGAGGAAAATAAGAGCTGATGCCTTCAAAGAAATAACACACAAAATGGCATGGCTGAAACATCCGACTCCTTCTGATGAGTTCATCAGCCATGGCCCTAGCTTATATTTGATGACTCCCGGAGGAGATGGAATGGCTAGCCTCACGTAGGTATCGACACAAGTTAAAAACAACAACCAAACAAACAACCAACGAGGAAGGCTTGCAGACACTCTCTGAGGCTAGCAGGCTTAGGAAGGAGCAGATGTTGTGACCTTTGGCACTGAAAGCAAGAGGAGGGAACATTTGTTCATTTGTTCATTTGTTCTAAGAAACAGATTAGCTGCACTGCAGGATGAGGTCGCAGACAGGAATCTGAGACTTTGGGGCAAGCACCCAGCCACTGCCACCACAGCCTGGCACGCACCTGGAGGGAAGCCGAGGGCGAAAAAGCAACATGGCAGGCATCAGTTCTACTCCCTGACACGGCACCGTGGAGCTAAGGTACACCATGAAGAAGTAGCTACAAATTCAGAACTAGAGAGACAGACTAGGCCAGGTTTGGCAAGTCCACAATCCCTGTGCTTGGGAGGTGGAGGCAAGAGGAGCCCACGTTCAAGAGTGGTACCAGCTATGTGGCAAGTCTGTATCTCCAAAAGCTAAGGGCTGAGGATGTATCCAGGTGGCAGTGCACTTGCCTAGAGTGTGGGAGGCTGTTGGATCCAATACCCAGTGAGAGATGGTGGTGGTGTGTGGGGGGGAATATAAACAAAACTGTGGGGAGCATTTTGACTTACATAGCTGACACTGGTAAGCCAGAAATGCCACTGTGAGCTTCCCAGTGGCCAAATTTTATTTTTTTATTTTATTTTATATTTTATTTTATTTTATTTTATTTTATTTTATTTTATTTTATTTTACTTTACTTTATTTTTCTAGTGGCCAGTTTTGCAAGGAAGAAATCAGTTACAGAGATTTTCTTGTGGAAGGAGTGAAAGTCTGCCAGTTTGTATTGGATGCCGGGCTTCTCCCAGACGTCATGTGAGCAGGACTTTTTCTTCACGGGGCGGTGTTATTTAAATAGACCGTGACGCTGAGAGATTTCTAGCAAATCCAGGTATCTGTCACACAGTGGCTCATTGCAATTTTGTTCACGGGTTGTGTTTGATGGCACCCATGCCCTCCTTCTCTCCAATATTTGAAAAATCAGGGGCCATGTTTTTCTATTTCAGTATGTCTTTTTTTTTTTTTTTGAAATCATCTATTACCATACAATTTTGAAGTCAAATATGGTGAAAATATTTGGAGAGGTCTGTATTGTTTTCCCCCCCTGGTGTTACAGTGATAATCGAGACCAAGCACAGATGCATTTATAATTCTCTTGACTGTCTTCCAGGTCAGCAGGTGATCTTGGGGTGACGCATAGAAGGGTGGCGTGTGCACTGGGGAGGTGTTTCAGGGGACTGGGTGTCACAGTGGAAGGGGGCGTTAGCAATCCATCCTAGCTCTAGGTACGGCCTGAGTGGATTGCTCTTCAGACCAATGATGCTTAACACTGGAGGCCCAAACCCCTTAGATAAGATGAGAGCGACTCTTCGCAGAAGACAGCAAAGCACACAGTTTGTTTTCAGTGTCAGGTAAGTCCCAAACCTCCCCAGGTCCCAACCATGAACCCATTAACGGTGCGTGCATCCCATTTAAAAATATTTTAGGGCTGGAGAGATGGCTTAGCGGTTAAGTGCTTGCCTGTGAAGCCTGAGGACCCCGGTTTCGAGGCTCGATTCCCCAGGACCCACGTAAGCCAGATGCACAAGGGGGCACATGCGTCTGGAGTTTGTTTGCAGTGGCTGGAGGCCCTGGTGCACCCATTCTTTCTCTCTATCTGCCTCTTTCTCTCTGTCTGTCGCTCTCAAATAAATAAATAAAAATGAATAAAACATTTAAAAAATATATTTTATTATTTATTTATTTGAGAGAGAAGAAACAGAGAAAGAGAAAGAGAGAGAGAGAGAGAGAATGGGTGCGCCAGGGCCTCCAGCCACTGCGAACAAACTCCAGACATATGTCTGTTTGGGTGAGTGTGTAGGGCCCTCACCACACTTGTGTAAGTGATTTTCTTCTCTATGCTTCTATGGTTGGATTAATATGAGAAACAAAACTACAGTTGTGAAGTTCATGCCACTGGGTTTGAGCGGGTAACATAAATCGGCCTGTCATTTCCCTCACTTTGTGCAAGAATCCTAAAACGGGACCAAATGATTAGGAAGCATGAAATGTTATTTGGCTGTAAAAGCTGACATTTGCATGCATTGCTGTAATGTGGATCAACCTTAACAACAACAAAAAAACTATGTGATCCCACTTATACTATGTATTCAGAGGCAGAGTGCTAACCATTACATCACGGAACCTCACAATATACCAGGTATTCAGAGAAGATGGAGCCATAGACAGAAAACAGGGTGTTTCTTGCTGGGGGGCAGTGTGGAAGGAACAGGCAATTGTTTAATGGGTATATAATTGATTTTTACATATTTTATTTATTTATTTATTTGAGAGTGACAGAGAAACAGAAAGAGGGAGGGAGAGAGAGAGAGAGAGAGAGAGAGAGAGAGAATGGGCGTGCCAGGGCCTCCAGCCTCTGCAAATGAACTCCAGATGCATGCGTCCCCTTGTGCATCTGGCTAAGGTGGGTCCTGGGGAATCGAGCCTCAAATGGGGTCCTTAGGCTTCACAGGCAAGCGCTTAACCACTAAGGCATCTCTCCAGCCCTAAATTGATTTTTTAAAAATATTATTTATTTGTAAGGGGAGGAGGGGAGAGAGAGAGAGAGAGAGAGGGAGAGAGAATGGGCACACCAGGGCCTCCAGCCTCTGCAAATGAACTCCAGACGCATGCGTCCCCTTGTGCATCTGGCTAATGTGGGTCCTGGGGAATCAAGCTCAAACGGGGTCCTTAGGCTTCACAGGCAAGCGCTTAACCACTAAGCCATCTCTCCAGCCCTATAATTGATTTTTTAAAAAATATTATTTATTTGCAAGGGGAGGAGGGGAGAGAGAGAAAGAGAGAGAGAGAGAGAGAGAGAGAGAGAGAGGGAGAATGGGTACATTAGTGCTTCTAGCCACTGCAAAGCAACTCTGGATACATGTGCCACTTTGTGCATCTGGCTTTACACCAGTACTGGAGAATCGAATCCAGGTCGTTTAGGCTTTGCAGGCAAGCACCTTAACCATTAAGCCATCTCTCCAGCCCCCTCATTGATTTTTTTTTTTGTTGTTGTTTATGGCTATTTTTTTAGGCAGGGTATTATGTAGCCCAGGCTGGCCTTGAACTTGCTATGTCACTGAGGATGACCTTAAACTTCTTATCCACCTGCCTCTACCTCCTGAGTGATTGGGTTACAAGTGTGAAATACCATGCCTGGTTTATGCAGTACGGGGGATGGCACCCAGGCCTTTGTATGCTAGGCAAGCTCTCTGCCAACTGAGCTATATCCCTAGCTCCTATAATTGGCGTTTTTCCAGATAAAAAGAATCATGGAAGCCGGGCGTGGTGGCGCACGCCTTTAATCCCAGCACTCGGGAGGCAGAGGTAGGAGGATCGCCGTGAGTTCGAGGCCACCCTGAGACTCCATAGTGAATTCCAGGTCAGCCTGGGCTAGAGTGAGGCCTTGCCTCGAAAAAAAAAAAAAAAAAAAAAAAAAGAATCATGGTGATTAGTTACATAGTATTACAGATATACTTAAAGTTATTAAATTGTACACCTGAGCCTGATTAAGATAGTAAATTTTATTCTATATGTACTTTTACACGGTATGCCATAAACATAAGAATTTCAAATAATGGAACCTGGGGCTGGAGAGATGGCTCAGAAGTTAAGGTGCTTGCCTGCAAAGCCAAAGGACCCGAGTTCTATTCCCCGGTACCCACATAAAGCCAGATGTACAAGGCGGCACGTTCTTCTGGCGTTCATTTGCAATGACTAGAGACCCTGACACGCCTATTCTCTTTTCCCCTCTCTTTTTCTCTCCCTCCCCTCACAAATAAACAAATAAAGATTTTAAAATTGAAAACCTGGGAGCCTGGATAAACCATGCTGACTGACTGAGAGAGGAGTGGGATGGTGAGACACTGTCTAATATGTTAGCTCCCAGAAGCTGTGGCTTGACCCACATGAAACAAATCACCGGGTATGCATCTCTTCCTCCTGCGGGACAGGCTCCGTGAGCTGTGTGACATCAAGAGCCAGCCCCAGGAGCCTCTTTTTTTTTTTTTAATTTATTTATTTGAGAGAGAGGGAGAGAGAGAGAGAGAGAGAGAATGGGTGCGCCAGGGCCTCCAGCTGCTACAAATGAACTCCAGACTCATGTGCCACCTTGTGCAGTTGGCTTACGTGGGTCCTGGGGAATTGAACCTGGGTCCTTTGGCTTGGCAGGCAAAAGCCTTAATTGCTAAGCTATCTCTCCAGCCCCCTAGGGGCCTCTTGATGGGCTTTGGAATGGTTCTTAGGGTCTTTGGGGTTTTTTCTGTTTGTTTGTTTTTTGAGGTAGGGTCTCATTCTAGCCCAGGCTGACCTGGAATTCACTCTGTATTCTCAGGGTGGCCTCGAACTCACAGCGATCCTCCCACCTCTGCCTCCCGAGTGCTGGGATGAAAGGCGTGCGCCACCATGCCCTGGCTAGGGTCTTTAGGTTTTTGAGTGGGGTGTTTCCCATTTCTCTTCTCAATCCTGTGACTGTCAGTCTTTTCGTATAAGAGAAGAGCTGTGGCCATCTCCTAGGGCTCTACATAATTTCTAAAGGAAAACCATGGCTGGGGATGTGATTTACCATGCAGGAAATCTTCATTTGCTAGGAATCATCTTTTTTTTTTTTATTACAGGAAGTAAAAATGTGTTGCTAAGCTACTATGTTCACCAGAAAAGAAAATATAGTAGATTCCATTGTATTCTTTGTGTTCTGAGAGTTAATGACTCCTTGATGTTAATCCAGCCCTTTTGTTCTTGACCGCCTTTGCCTAAAGTTAATTAGAGTTTGGCCATCCTGTTCCTGTATGTATAAACAAGAGGAAGGAGAGAGACCGACCAGGGATGGAGGGAAGGAGGGAGAGAGACAGTGGAAGGGGGAGAGACAGAATTTCATAATTTTTCATTTTTATCAAACAAACAATAATCTGTTGAAAACTTTCTCAAAGGAATTTGAAGGCATTTATTGGCCCATATTTTTAGTTCTGACTTTGAAACCCTTTATATGTATATATGCTTCTGTATCATCTGTCATCTATCTATCAATCAATCAATCATCTATCACCTGTCATCTATCAATCACTCATCTATCTATCTATCTACCTATCTATCTGTCATCTGTCATCTATCAGCTGTCTTCCATCTACATATCTATGGCTCAAGTGCCTTGCAGACATTTCATTTAATCATTTTTTGAGGGGGGCGCAAATTTCGAGGTAGGGTCTCACTCTAGCCCAGACTGACCTGGAATTCACCATGTAGTCTAAGGCTGGCCTCGAACTCACAGCGATCTCCCTACCTCTGCCTCCTGAGTGCTGGGATGCCCAGGAAAAGAGTGCGGACCATGCCTGTCACTCTTTAGAGTGGCAAGTACCTCTTCAGACCCACTGGGTCTGCAGCGTCAGGTCTCTACCTCAGAGGTGGAGACCACCTTTAGCTGAAGCTCAGGGGATGCAGGTGAGAAGGAATGTCCCTTAAACATTTCCCCCCAGTGAGGATACCTTTGTCTTCCTCAGACCTCCTCTCCCTCATGACCACGGAAGGGTCCTGAAGGTCTGGAGATGTTCTGTCTGCACAATTAATGTTGGAATGGAGATGGCAACTAGGAAGGTCATATGCAGCTCCAAGTCCCACAAAAGGCGGGCCGCAGGTGCCGAGACCTGCTTCTCCCTCAGTGAGGCTTCCTCTTCTGTGCTGTCGCTTTAAATATCTCACTCTGCTGAGAGAGATTCTAGCAGCTCCTACTGACGTAGGTGGTGGCACCCACGTGCCCCCCGCCATTGCCTTCATGGGTCACTCAGGTGCCCGTCTGTCTCCAGTGCAGCTCACAGCTGTGGACTCAGTGCTCAGGCTCAGTCTAGAAAGACTCATGAAAATTTGAGAGAGAGAGAGAGAGAGAGAGAAGTAACACTACATTGAAAAACCAAAAGAGAGAGAAGGAGTGAGAGAAAAAAAAGATATCATTAAGCTATGACATCAAGTGCCAAAAATGAATTTTAAGAAGACAAATCAAATGTAACATTTTAGTTAACACTAAAATGATATTTGAGCCAGGCGTGGTGGTGCACACCTTTAATGCCAGCACTCCAAAGGCAGAGGTTAGGAGGATTGCTGTGAGTTTGAGGCCAGCCTCAGACTACAGAGTGAGTTCCAGGTCAGCCTGGATTGGAGTGAGATCATACCTCAAAAAAAAAAAAAAAAACCAATAAAATAAAAATAAAACCAAACTAGGGCTAGAGCGATGGCTTAGCGGTTAAGGTGCTTGCCTTGCAAAGCCAAAGGATCCAGGTTTGACTTCCTAGGACCCACAAAAGCCAGATACCACAAGGTGGTGCATGCATCTGGCCTTCATTTGCAGCGGCTAGAGATCCTGGCATGCCCATTCTCTCCCCGCTCAAATAAATAAAAATTTAAAAAATATTGACACACTCTCTCTGCCTCTCTCTCAAATCAATGAATAAAAATAAAACAATTTTAAAAATAAAATACCATGGGGCTAGAGGGATGGCTTAGCAGATAAGGCATTTGCCTGCAAAGCCAAAGGACCCAGGTTCAATTCCCCGGGACCCACGTTTGCTATAGGCACAAGGAGGCACACGTGTCTGGAGTTCCTTTGCAGTGGCTGGAGGCTCTGGCGCACCCATTCTCTCTCTCTCTCCCTCTTTCTCTGTCAAATAAAGATAAAATATTTTTAAAAATGAAATCAAATGATATTTATTTTGTGCCTGGAGAAATCAGCTAGGAGTCTGATTTTTGGGAGGAGCAGTTGCTGGGGATGAAAGCCAGGACTCCACGCATGTGGAAGCACACATTCTTCCACCGAGTTCTACTCCCAGCCCCACCCACGAGCCTGTCCCACGTCCTTACCCAAGAGGTAGAGATTTCTGCTGAGAAGGGATCCCCGAAGCAAAGATTAACTCTCCTTTCTTTCACCAGCATGCTAATCGTCTGCCCCCAACTCCCACGGCAGCCGAGACGATTGAAAGCATGACACTGAGTTCTGATGTCAGATTCGAAGCCCTGATTCTACCAACAACTCACATCGGTTCCACCAAGCCTTAACTCCCTCGATAGGAACAGCCGCTCTTTCCTAATAGGGTAGTTCTGGGGCCGAGATGAGATAGTCCATGTGCAGCACCAAGCACCTGTACTTAATAAGTAATGCAATAGATGTTTACTTTGATTATTCAGGAAGCAAAAGCAATCCCATGCACTGGCGCTATGCCACCGATTCGTGGGAAGAAGAAAGCACTGGTTCTAGACTCTGGATCCAAAGCCGTGAAAAAAAAATTAAACGTATTTATTTTCTACTCTTTCATGTGTTGTGTTGTATATGCCTAACTTCTCAAGTATGGAGAGTTGCAAGCTGCGTATGTCACTATTCACGCAGTGTGTTTGGTGAATGTTTGTTGGGTATCTGCTGACCGTCAAGTCAAGTGCAGGGGTTGGAGACACAGGACACAGGTCCTACAAGGTGGGGGAGATAGGCATGGACTGCCAGGTATGAGCTGGTATTTGGTGGGATGATGGAGCACAAGGAAAAACTTTGGTCCAGAAAGTAGTGGGTGGTCAAGGAGGACTTCCGGCATGAGAATGTCATGGAGGCGAGAAATGTCAGGGACTACTGGATAGCTCCAAGCACATTGGGTCCATTAGGTGAAGAGTGCCATTCTGAGAATGGTGTACAATATCAGACAAGACTGGAAAGATGCATAAAAGCCAGGCATGGTGGCGCACAGCCTTTAATCCCAGCACTCGGGAGGCAGAGGTAGGAGGATCGCCATGAGCTCAAGGCCACCCTGAGACTACATAGTGAATTCCAGGTCAGCCTGGGCCAGAGTAAGACCCTACCTCGAAAAACCAAAAAATAAAAAAAAAAACAAAATAAAACAAATAAAAAAAAAACAGAAAGATGTGTAAAAGCTCTGCCATGGTGCAATAGTTGACTTCCTCCTGAATAAATCCCAGGATTACTTAGACTTTTCCAAACAAAAACAAGATTTCTCCTCCTCCTCCTTTTTAGTAAACTGAGCCGAAACTGTAGTAGCCTAATAAATAACACACACACACAACACACACACACACACACACACACACACACACACACACCCCTACCATCACCCAGAAAAATGATAAGCAAGCTGGATGTATGGTACACACATATAATTCTAGAACTTAAAAGGCAGAGAAGAACTGAATTTAGAGACATAAGAAGTTTTTCAAGAGCTCTTGACCTTCAGCCTGAAGGTTGTGGGATGCTACTAATGGAATCTATATTCTCAATGGAGAGAGATCATCTTATGCAAAGGATAGAGAGAGGTAGAGACAAGGGTCTAGCTAGGAGACGGTTGTATGCATGTCTTGGTATGGGCAGATCTTTTGTAGGCTAACATCTGCAGAACTTGTGATACCTGGGGACATTTTTAGGGAACATTTTAAAACCTTGACAAAAAGGGAAGGCCAGATAAAGGAAAAAGGCTAATATCATAATACAAGTAAAAATAAAATAAAAACCTCCATTGTTTTCAGATATGTTTCCATACCTACTTGGGGGTGTGAGTTGAGGGGCAGGGAGAAACCAATGCGGATTCCCATGTATCTAGGTTAGGGAACTAAGTGCATCATGATGTCACCAGCTAAAATATTTTTAGAATAAAAGACATAAAAGGCTGGGGAGATGGCTCAGCAGTTAAAGGTATTTGTTTGCAAAGCGTGCTGGCCTGGATTCATTTCCCCAGTACCCATGTAAAGCATGATGCACAAAGTGGTGCATGTGTCTGAAGTTTGTTTGCAGTGGCAAGAGGCCCTGGTGCTCCCATTCTCTCTCTCTAATAAATAAACAAGAATATTAAAAAATATAAGACAAAGTGTGTGTGTGTGTGTGTGTGTGTGTGTGTGTGTGTGTGTTTGAGACAGGTTCTTACTATGTAACCCAGATTGGCCTGGAACTCATGATGATCCTCCTGTCTCAGCCTCCCAAGTGCAGTTGTGAGCACCACGTCTGGCAGAGTAGGTTTTTGAGGAGGAAGATAATTTTCCTGTTTTGAAAAAAAAAATTTAGATAGATACAAGACTTACAATCTAGGAAGATTCAAACCTGCTTTTCTTTGATCACATTTGGAATTCAGTGATCAAAGAAATAACTTGTGAGCTGGAGAGGTGACTTAGTAGTTAAGGTGCTTGCCTACAAAGCTTAAGGACCTAGGTTCGATTCCCCAGGACCAACATAAGCCAGATACACAAGGTGGTGCATGCGTCTGGAGTTCATTTGCAGTGGCTGGAGGCCCTGATGCACCCATTCTCTCTCTCTGTCACTTCCTCTGCCTCGTTCTCTCTCAAATAATAATAATAATAAAAGAAATAACTTGTAAACTAACTGAGTGAGCATTTGGAAAGCTTGTTCCAATAGAAAGATGTATAGGACTGAGCAAATTATCTTCACCATTTAAAGCAGGAGTAAGGAACATTTTAAAACCTTGACCAGAAGGGGAGGTCAGATAAAAGGAAAAGGGTAATATAATAACACAAGCAAAAATAAAATCAAAACCTCCATTGTTTCCAGATATGTTTCCATCTCCTCCCTGACATTTAGTTAATTGCATTCCAATATCGTTTTTTCCCTACTGTCCTCTGATGGATAGTCTAGAGTAAGTGGAAAAGAGCAGAAGGTGACACCCACTGAAGACCAATTTAAGGAAAGATCTGAGTACCAAGCAGGCAAGCCTGGGAGGAATTGAGGACACATTGAAGAGAGCCAAAAGACGAGTAAGTCTGTGAACTTCAAATCCTCGGTTTAATCCTCTTTGTGTGGTTCAGTGGCATAAAATGCCTACTTTTATCTATATTATTTTAAAATTTTTATTTATTTATTTATTTTGAGAGAGAAAGAGAGAGGGAGGGAGGAAGAGGGAGATAGAGAGAATGGGTGTGCCAGGGTCTCTGGTCAGTGCAAACGAACATGCGCCACTTTGTGCATCTGGCTTACATGGGTTCTGGGGAATAAAACCTGGTTCCTTAGGCTTTACAGGCAAACGCCTTAAGCACTAAGCCATCTCTGCAGCCCTTTCCTCTGAATTTTATTTCATTTAGAGTTAGTCCTGTTATTTGGGGAGGGGGCAGCGATCTGGATAGTATAGAGAATTGGTGTTTGGTATGGACCCCAAATTTAGGCAAGTGGGAGAGAAGATACACGCGTTTTCCCTGTGCTGAACGTGGGTGAGCACTCCTGTCCAGGTATGGCAAGGGCTTCTCAGCTTTATTATCATGGGACAAAGCATGCTGGGAGATGACTGCCGTCTGCCAGAGAGGGCCGTGGGTGGGTGTCCCCCAGCTGACTTCGTCTCTTCCCTGTCTCTGCCAGGGCTTCTTAGTCCAAACCTGCAATCCCCACCCAGGCAATTCCAGTTCTGGGTGTTTCTTAAGCAAATAGAACAAATCGTGCCAGTGTCAGGGGTTGCCACCTTTCGGAAGCTGTATTCCAGGGCAAGCCTTCATGCTTTTTATGACTCAGTGTTGCCAACCTTTTCTATCCTTTGATTTCTTCCTCCTCCAGCTCCTGAAGCATATACACCTGTGTGTACACTTACATCCGTATGCACGAACAGCGCCCACAACGTGCTGCCCTGTGTCCGAAAGATCCCTGGGCAGCGTGGCAATTTCTTCAGGGCAGTCACGTTCTCCAGTGTTTCTCAGGCTATGTCTTAACTGCTCACGTGCATGGGAAGCTTTTGGTGGCTGGGAGGGAATCTATCAGCTGCTTCCTCATGTAAATGTCTTCCCTCGGGTCTTCTCCGATCCTCAATCCTCAGTCCGGTGATTGGCAGACAGGTGTTCAACTCATGATGTGGACAGAAGTAGTGACTCCAATGGGGTTATCTCTAATATCAAAAAGATAATCTGGGCTGGAGAGATGGCTAAGCAGTTAAGGGCACTGGCCTGTGAAGCCTGAGGACCCAGGTTCGATTCTCCAGGACCCATGTAAGCCAGATGCACGAGGTGGCACACACATCTGGAGTCTGGAGTTCATTGCAGTTGGTGTGTTGGCCCTGGTATGCCCATTAACTCTATCTGTCTCTCTTAAATAAGTAAATAAATAAATAAAATGTTTAAAAACAAGAAACAAAAGGGCTGGAGAGATGGCTTAGCGATTAAGGCATTTGCCTGCAAAGCCAAAGGACCTCCGTTCAATTCCCCAGGACCCACGTAAGCCAGATGTACAAAGTAGCACATGCATCTGGAGTTCATTTGCAGTGGCTGGAAGCCCTAGTGTGCCCATTCTCTCTCTCTCTTCCTCTTTCCCTCTCTCAGATAAATAAATAAAAATAAAATACTTTAAAAAAATCCCAGCACTTGGGAGGCAGAGGTAGCAGGATTGCAGTGAATTCCAGGCCACCATGAGACTCGTGTCAGACAACTACTGTGGGTTGGGTACTATTCGACAAACTTCATACATATGTATTTAATGATTGCGATAACCCTTTGCTTGTTAATACCATCATGTTACAGATAAAGTGTGGCCAAGAAGGGTTAAATAACTTGGCCAGCGTTGTACTTGAATTTCATGCTTTGGCAATTTGACTCTAGAATATTCAGTCTCACCTTTAAAGGATTTCTCTTTGTCATTCTCCAAAGTTTCTTCTAGGAGCTTTATTGTTTTATTGTACATTTAAACTTTTTTTTTTTGTGGGGGGGTTCAAGGTAGGGTCTTGCTCTAGCCTAGGCTGACCTGGAATTCACTATGTATTCTCAGGGAGGCCTTGAACTCATGGCAATCCTCCTAGTTCTGCCTCCCGAGTGCTGGGATTAAAGGCATGCACCACCACGCCTGGCTTAGACTTTTTGTTGTTGTTGACAACTTCCATACTTATAGACAATAAACCATGATAATTCCCTCCCCTTCCCCACTTACCCTTCAGAAATCCACTCTCCATCATATCCCCTCCATCTCTCAGTCTGTCTTTTATTTTGATATCATCATCTTTGAGGGTCTTGTGAAGGTATTGTTAGGCATTGTGAGGTCATGGGTATCCAGGTCAATTTCTGTCTGGATAGTAGCACTGTAAGGAGTTTTACCCTTTCTTTGGCTCTTACATTCTTTCTACCAGGATGGCCTCAAACTCATGGTGATCTTCCTACCTTTGCCTCCCGAGTGCTGACATTAGAGGCATACACCACCATGCCTGGCTTCTTGCAGTTTTTAAAAAAGATACTTTAGTTAAGGCAATTAACTTATATTTCTGGTAAGATAACATGATTTGAGTAAATCGCAAATGGGGTTTGAATTTCACCAGTTTTTCTTTTCAAGGTGGGGGCTTCACTCTAGCCCAGGATGACCTGGAATTCACTATGTAGTCTCAGGGTGGTCTAGAACTCACAGAGATCCTCCTACCTCTGCCTCCCCAGTGCTGGGACTAAAGGCATGTGCCAACATGCCCAGCCACCAAATGACTTTTATCCTTTGTTCTTTTGTTACTTGTGAATGTAACTGAATGCAGTGTGAATTACATTGTCTTTTGCACAGTATTTTTATTGTAGTAAAATATACCTAACATCAAAATTTGCACTTCAACTATAGTCAGATGGCATCTGCAGTGGCATTAAGTATATTTCCATTTCTAAACAGCCATCACCATCATCCATTTCTAGAATTTTCCCATCATCTCAAATAAATTCTATAAATTCATTGAACAATAAGCCCCCATCTCTCTCCTTATAATCCCTAGTAACCTCTGGTGTACATTTTATCTCTATGAATTTGATTATTCTAGGCATAGCATATAAATAAAATCATGTATAATTTTGTGTCTGATTTATTTTGCTTAGCAAAATGTTCTCCAGATGCATCGTGTTATAGCATGCATCAGAATTTCATTCTTTAAAAAAATGTGTGTGTGTGTGTGTGTGTGTGTGTGTGTGTGAGAGAGAGAGAGAGAGAGAGAGAGAGAGAGAGAGAGAGAGAAACTGGGTGAACCAGGACTTCTTGCGGTTGCAAATGCATAACAGATAGATACACCACTTTTTGCATCTGGCTTTATGTATGTACCTGGAAATCAAACTGAGGCTGGCAGGTTTTGCAAGCAAACGTCTTTAACCACTAAGCCATCTCCCCAGTCCCAGAAGTTCATTCTTTTTTAAGAATGCCTAATATCTAATTGTGTGAAAACACCGTCTTCTGTTTCGCCATTCATCTACTGATGGATACTTGAGTCATTTCTGTCTGTTGCCTTATGAATGATTCTGCAGTGACCACGGGCATAGCAGTGTCTTAGTTCATTTTTGACCAGTTAGGATGGTCGGAAACGACGTAGTCTGTGTGCAATAGAATTGATTATCTCCCACTTCTGGAGGCTGGGAAGAAAAGCTCAAAGTGCTTGGCATGTGTTGTGGGCCATCCCATTGCACTCTTGTGGGGAGAGGGAGAGTATCAAGTCTCACATAAGCCCACTTACAGTGCCATTAATCCTTTGGGGAGGCCCCAGCCCGCAGGACCTAAATACTTCACAGTAGATCCCACCTACCAATGCCGTGGCATTTTTTTTTTATATATTTTGGAAGGAGATAAAAAGTATTCAAACCATAACACCAAGTACCCGGGTAGATGCTTTTGGATTCCTTTGGGTGTCTACTTAGAAGCAGAGTTCCAGGATCATAACATAATTAGATGTTGAACTCTTTCTCATGTGCTTTCCTCACTGTGTTTTCCACGGTGGCCGCACCAGTGAACATCCCCATCAGCAGTGTCTGCGGACTCCGGGTTCCTTGCATCCTTGCTAACCAGCGTCATCTCTGTTTCTTCTTAAGTAGCCATATTAGGGGCTCTAAAGCGGTAGCTCGTGGTTGGGATCCATATTTCCTGTGGATTGGTGACGTAGAGCTCCTTCCGTGTGCTGACTCCCTGTTCATTTGACTTTCTTTAGGGAAATAATGTCGTGAAGTCTTTCGCCCAGTTGTGGAGTGTATAGTGTGCCTTCTTGTTGATACGGAGAACGTCTTTTTTATTTATTTTTTTGGTTTTTGGAGGTAGGGTCTCACTCTAGCCCAGGCTGACCTGGAATTCACTATGTAGTCTCAGGGTGGCCTCCAACTCATGGTGATCCTCCTACCTCTGCCTTCCAAGTGCTGGGATTAAAGGCATGAGCCACCACGCCCAGCTACTCTTTTTATTTTTATTTATTTATTTGCAAACAGAGAGACAGAGAGAGATAGAGGGAGACAGAGAGAGAGAGAGCGAGAGAGAGGAGAGAGAGGGAGAGGAGAGACAGACAGAATGAGTGTGCCAGGTCCTGTAGCCACTGCAAAGGAACTCTAGATGCGTGAGCCCCCTTGTGCATCTGGCTTACATGATTCCTGGGGAATTGAACCTGGGTCCTTTGGCTTCACAGGCAAATGCCTTAGCTGCCAAACCATCCCTCCAGCCCAAGAAATTCTTTATATACGTTGCCTAGTAGCTCCTTATCACATATGTTATTTGCCAGAGTTTTCTCCCATTCTTGTCTTTTTTACTCTCTTGAATGGTGTCTTTTAATGCACAACGGTTTTAATTTTGGTGAAATCCAGTTTTTCTAAGCTTGATTTTCTTTTTTGTTCAAACTTTATTTTATTGACCACTTCCGTAATTATAGACAATAAACCATTATACTTCCCTCCCTTTCCCCCACTTTCCTCTTCACAAATCCACTCTCCATCATATCCCCGCTCCCTCTCAATTAGTCTCTCTTTTATCTTGATGTCTTTATCTTTTCCTTCTATTATGAGGGTCTTGTGAAGGTAGTACTAGACACTATGAGGTCATGGATATCGAGGCCAATTTGTGTCTGGAAGAGAGCATTGTAAGCAGTCCTACCCTTCCTTTGGCTCTTACATTCTTTCTGCCACCTCTTCTGTAATGGACCCCGAGCCTTGGAAGGCATGATGCAAATATTTCCGTGCTGCACACTCCACTGTCCCTTCTTCTCAACTATGATGCCCTTTGGGTCATCCCAGTGGTCACCATCATCTGAAAAGAGAAGCATCTCTAACCAAAAGTGAGAGTAGCATTAATACATGGGTATGAACATTAAGTAAAGTGCTTACAGGGCAGTTTTGTGAGCATAATATATGCATTTAGCTAGATAACAGCAGGCTTTACATCCCTAATGCTCATGACCTTCTGATTAGGTTTTCAGTACCAGGCACGTATTCCCTCCCACAGAGCAGGCCTATAGTCCAATTAGAGAGCAATTGGTTTCCTCCATAACAGACATGCAATTTTTGCACCCATTGGCCCATAAGGCTTGTAGTGTCTACTGTTTTCAGCTCTGATGACTTCTTTCTCCTATAGGGCTGAATACAGCAAAGCTTCTTCCAGATTTTTGTCAGCTGGTCTACAGGGAGGAGGTTTTCAGCTCAGCTCCAGCTTGATTTCTCAGTGACCTTCTGGCCAAAGCATGTGGAGTCTTCAGCAATAGGGCCTTACCATCTGTTTCTGGTGGGAAACCGAGAACCTTGGCAATGGCCTTTACTGTGCTGGAGGCATCAGGGACCTCCCTGGCCAATAACTCACTGTAAGGTATCCAATCACCCCCCACATTTTTCTAATAACAGTCTATGGCTTCTGGGTGCACCATAATCCAAAAAAGTAGATTTTCATATGGCTTACTCATAACATCTTGAATTTTGATTAACCCTCTCCCACCCTTCTTTTACTCAATCTCTTCCCATGACCTCACTTAGGCCATTCCACCCCCAGTAATCTGTTCATCTACTTACATATATAAGGTACCCTCTCCTTAAGTCCTCCTCTCTCTTCTCCCTCCCTTATAGCCCAGTTCTAGCTTACTGGACTCTGGTACCAATTTTTACTTCCACTCACATATAAGTCTAAATATTTGGAGCTAGGAACCACATATAAGAGAGAATATGTGGTGTTTAGCTTTCTGGGCCTGGGTTACCTCACCGAGCATAATCTTTTCTAGATCCATCCATTTCCTTACAAATTTCATAATTTCATTTTTCTTTTCCAGTGAATAGAACTCCATTGCATAAATGCACCATACCTTTATTATCTAAGGTAGTGAGAAGACTGCCTAGGATATATGCCTAGGAGCGGTACAGCTGGGTCATATGGTAAATCTATTTTTAGCTGTTTCAGGAACTTCCACACTGATTTCCACAATGGCTGTACCATTCTGAGAGAAGTGAGATGGAATCTCGGAGTAATTTTAATTTGCATTTCCCTGATAGCTAAGGGTGTAGAACATTATTTTAGATGCTTATAGGACGTCTGTATTTCTTCTTCTGAGAACACTCTAGTTTGATAGCCCATTTTTAAATTGCATTGATTTCCTATTATTAGTTTTTTGAGTTCTTTGTATATCTTGGATATTGATCCTCTGTCAGATGTATAGCTGGCAAAGATGTTCTCCCATTATATAGGTTGCCCCTTTGCTCTATCCACAGTGTCCTTTGCTGTACAAAAGCTTTGTAATTTCATGAGGTCCCAGTGGTTGATTAGTGGTTTTATTTCCTGAGCACCTGGGATTATAGTCAGAAAGTCATTGCCTAGGCCAATATGTTGAAGTGTTTCTCCTACTTTTTTCCTCTAGCAGTTTCAGAGTAGCAGGTCTGATATTAAGGTCTTTGGTTTATCTTGGCTTGATTCTTGAGATAAAGATCAATTGTCATCCTTCTACACATGGACACATTTACTACTGGTTGACAGGAAGGGAAGTTCTCCATAAAGGCCTGGACTTCAGACCAGAGGTTTTGGGATATATTCAGGTTTTCCAGGGTTGAGGATTGAGGAAATAGCAAGTGAAGTCTCAGGAGATCATTGCCAGACACTGTGTGGACGGAGTCAAGCGAGACTAGAGAGGGACTGGAGCATTCTCTAATTCCTTCCTTCCTCCCTCCCTCCCTTGCTCCCTCTCTCCCTTTGAGTTTCAGGCTGGCCTTGAACTAGAAGTGATCATTCTACCCCTCCTTCCCAAGTGCTAGGATTAAAAGCATGCACCATCATGCCTGGCTGTTTTCTTTTTCTTTCTTTCTTCCTTCCTTCCTTCCTTCCTTCCTTCCTTCCTCCCTCCGTCCCTCATTTTCTTTCTTTTTTCATTTTGTTTTCTGAGGCAGGGTCTCACTCTAGCCCAGGCTGAACTGGATTCACTATGTAGTCTTAGGGTGATCTCAAACTCACAGCAATCTTCCTACCTCTGTCTCCCAAGTGCTGGGATTAAAGCCATGTGTCACCATGCCTGGCTCATTCTATTTTTTAAAAATATTTTATTTTTATTTATTAGAGAGAGAGAGAGAAAGAGGGGACAATGGTTTGATTCAAGTGTTGCCCATCAACTTAGGTGTTCTGAATGCTAGGTTCCCAGCTGATGGAGATTTGGGACTTAACGCCTTCTGGAGGGAGTGTATTGTTGGGGGTGGGCTTATGGTATTATAGCCAGTTTCCCCTTGCCAGTGTTTGGCACACTCTCCTGTGCCTGTTGTCCACCTGATGTTGGCCAGGGGGTGATGTCCACCCTCTGCTCATGCCATCGTTTTCCCTGTCATCATGGAGCTTCCCCTTGGGCCTATAAGCCAAAACAAACCTTTTTTTTTTTTTTTTTTTCCTCCAAAGGCTGCTCTTGGTCGGATGATTTCTGCCAGCAATGAGAATTTGGTTGCAACAGAGGGAGAGAGAAAGAGAAGGGTGTCCCAGGGCCTTTAGCCACTTCAAATGAACTGCAGATGCTTGTGCCCCCTTGTGCATCTGGCTTACATGGGTCTTGGAGAATCAAACATAGATCCTTTGGCTTTGCAGGCAAACACCTTAACTGCTAAGCCATCTCTCCAGCCCTCTAATTTTGATATTGATAAATGTTGACTCTTCCCCTTGATCAGCCTTGGTAGATTCTGATCATTTCATCTTTTTATTTTTTCTTTGTAATTTTTTTTATTTTTTTTTTAGGTAGGGTCTTACTCTAGTCCCAAGCTGGCCTGGAACTCATTCTGTAGCCCAGGCTGGCCTTGAACTCATAGCAATCCCAGGACCTCAGCCTCCTGCATGCTGGGATTAAAGGTGTGTATTACCAGGTCCAACCCTTAGGCTTTTATTTTTTATATGTCTTCATGTTTGCTTCTTGGTTTAAGTTACTGTTTTCGTACTAACTGACTAGCTAAATAATTGAGTTTTAGCTGGTTCCTTTTGTATTTAACACAATACCTATTCATTTAGCCATATTCTACAAATTGGTGTCATAGTTTCATTATAATATAGTTGAAGGTGTTTTCTAATTTTTTATGTCAGTTATTTTTGACTGAGAATTGACTTTAAAACATTGATTTATTTTAAAAGTGATTGCTTAATTTTCAAGCATTTGAGTATTTCACACATATTAAACTCTGAATTATTTGATATTTGAAACACTGAATATACAGTTATGCACCACATGAGTTTTGTACTATAATTCGTCCATATACACTTACTATTTGTTTTTTTTTTTGTTTTTGTTTTTCTAGGTAGGTTTTCCCTCTAGCCCAGGCTGACCTGGAATTCACTATGTAGTCTCAGGGTGCCCTTGAACTCACAGTGATCCTCCTACCTCTGCCTCCCGAGTGCTGGGATTAAAGGTGTACACCACCATGCCTGGTCATGTACACTTATTAACTACATAAAGTCTGTATTATAATTGGCCCATGTGCTCAGGGAGTGAATGCTACTTTTTCATTATTGAATGGGGCAGTCTAGACACCATCAAATAAGTCATATTTTTATGAATAAATCACATTTGTCATCCATATATTCTTACTACTTTTGCCTATTTTCCTCTCCTATGCTAAAAGGGGTTTGTTAGAATCTCTCCCTACAGTTGTACATTTCTTCCTTACTGTATTTACTTACTTTTCCCTCTGCTGAGTCAAGATACCTGACAAAAGCAACTTAACGGAAAGGGAGGACTTACTTTGGCTCATGTTTGAGGGTTTCTGTTGGCTCACAGTTTGAGGGTAGAGCCCATTGTGGTGGGGATGTCAGGCAGTAGTACTGTGAGGTGACTGGTCACTTCGAGCCCACTTTCAGGAAACAGGTTGAAATGAATGCTGGCTCTATTGGTTATCTCCTTTTTTATTTAGCCCAGGACCTTAGGCCAGGGAATGGTGTCAGCCATATCCAGGGTGGGTCTTTCTTGCTTGGTGAATAGCTTTCTGGAACATCCTTATAGACACACCTAGAGGTGTTACATGGTGATTCTAAATTCCTCTCAAATTGACAATGAAAATTGTCAAATATATATATATATATTTGACAACTTCTATACTTACAGACAACAAACCATTGTATTTCCCTCCTCTCCCCCACTTTTCCCTTCATAACTCTGCTCTCCCTCTTATCCCCTCCCTCTCTCCATTAGTCTCTGTTTTGATTTGGTGGCATCATCTTTTTATTCTGTTATGAGGGTCTTATGTAGGTATTGCTAGGCACTGCGAGGTCATGGATACTGAGGCCAATATCTGTTTGGACAGTTGTATATAAGGAATAGTACCCTTCCTTTGGTGCTTACATTCTTTCTGCCACCTCTTCCGTAATGGATCCCGAGCCTTGGAGGGTGTGAGATGTCTCAGTGCTGGACACTCCTCCATGCCTTCTTCTCAGCACTGTGTTGCCTTTTGGATCATCCCAGTGGTCATCACCATCTGAAAAGAGAAGCTTCTCTAGGTAGAAGTGAGAGTAGCATTAATATATGAATATGAACATTAAGTGTAGTGCTTTCAGGGCAATTTGGTGAGATTAATATATGCATTTATCCAGACAAGAGCAGGCTTTATACCCCTAAGGCTCATGACCTCCCCCAATCCATTTTTTAAAAATATTTTTGTTTGTTTTTTTGGAAGTAGGGTCTAGTTATAGTCCAGGCTGACCTGGAATTCACTAGGTACTCTCAGGGTGGCCTTGAACTTGTGGCAATATTCTTACCTCTGCCCCCAAGTGCTGGTATTAAAGGCATGTACCACCACACCTGGTTTTTAGTAACATTTTAAAAAATATATTTTATTTATTTATTTGCAAGCAGTGAGAATAGAGAGAAGAGAGACAGAGAAAATGAGCACACCAGGGTCTCCAGGTGCTGCAAACGAACTCTGGATACATGTACCACTTTGTGCCTCTGGCTTTATGTGGGTACTGGGGAATCAAACCCAGGTTGTTAGGTTTTGCAGGTAAGTGCCTTAACCACTAGGCAATCTCTCCAGCTCTTAAAACTTTTTATTGACAATTTCTGTAAACATCAACAATATACCATGATCATAATCTCCTCCCACCATCCTCCCTTTTCTCCCTGTCAAATCTCCCCTCCACTGAGTCCCTTCTTTCCAACTAGTCTCTCTTCTATTTTGATGTCATCAATTTTTTTTCCTTTACCTATTATGTATGTAGCATCAGCTACTGTGAGGTCATGAGTATCAAGGCCACTTTGTGTCTGAAAGGCTGTATAGTAAGCACTTCTTCCCTTCCTTCAACTCTTACATTCTTTCCACCACCTCTTCTGCAATGGTCCCTGAGCTTTGGAGGGTGTGATAGAGAAGTCTCCTTTAGGTCTGAGCACTCCACTGTTACTTCTCAGCCTTTTTTATTTATGTGTTTCTACCAGTTATTTTCCAGATCACTAAATTGGTTTCTTGGTAATGTTTTTCTATTGGTCTAAAATTGGTTGCAGTTCTAGGATCCTATGGAATAGATTATTCTAATACTTTTTCTTAAAAGTTTCTTTTCAAACCTTTGAAAGGAATCCTTCATGAAGAATGCATGAGAGGAGGAAGCTCAGAACATAGTTCAAGCTCTGTTACTAGAAGGTGCGCCTGTGATTATGTGTACTCACTATATACTTATTTTATAATAGAGGGATGTAAGATTTTAAAAGTTAGTCAAACTGCTCAAGGTCACAAAGCTTTCAGGTGGTAGCCATAGTTATAAATCTATCTTTTCTACTGCCAAAACTCAACCTTTTTCATTATGTTGCAGAGAATCTGTCCTGTAGCATAACTGTGGGTTTATAATGAACTTGTGGTCAATTTAACTTTTAAAATCCTGCACATCAATTTGGATCAAGTCACATTTTCTCATTTGGAACTTGTGTGATTTATCAGCTATCATCTATCTATCTATCTATCATCATCATCATTGATCAATTTATCTACTATCATTTACATTCCATTTACCATCTAGTTACTTTAACTTAAATGTAGGATATGTTTTCCCTGTTAAAACTAAAACTGGGGGCTGGAAAGATGGCTTAGTGGTTAAGCGCTTGCCTGTGAAGCCTAAGGACCCCGGTTCGAGGCTCGATTCTCCAGGACCCACATCAGCCAGATGCACAAGGGGGCGCACGCATCTGGAGTTCGTTTGCAGTGGCTGGAGGCCCTGGCATGCCCATTCTCTCTCTCTCTGCCTCTTTCTCTCTCTCTCTCTCTCTCTGTCACTCTCAAATAAATAAATAAAAATGAACCAAAAAATATTTAAAAAAAAACAAAAAACAAAAAACTAAAACTGAAGGCTTAACTATCACGTCAGCGTATGAGAATAATTATTGGTTTTTAGCACCAACCATTTCCCTTTGGACCTTGAAATATCTACAGACTTGACAATTTTCAAAGTGTATAAAAGATTCCGCAGAACGCATTAAGTGGATAATATCAGAAAAGACCGTATGGTAGAACAGTGGCAACTTTAATCCGTTCCTACATATGTAATTGTCATATTTCTAAATCACACATTTTGAATTGATCCCAATTGCATCACAACAGGCGGCCTCCTTTCCTAGTGAATCCATGTGATGATTTGCCATGGCGTGACCACAGTGAACCCACGCTGGTTCCATGGGATCATAACGTTCTTCGCTAAGTGGCTCATAAACCATAATTAGCAATTTATTCTAGAATTTTGCCAAGGATCGACATCAAGAATTTCCTTCGACCAGACTACAGTTCCCAGAATCTAGGCTCTCTCAAATTTCACAATCAGAAACTATTTTTCAGTCTTTTGGCATCTCTTTTCTTCATGCCTTCCCCCCACCCCCACCCCTCACCAACGATTGTGTAATTAGGCCTCTGAGGTTGTGATCTGTCTTGGCTGGAAGGTGTGAGTGCATATGAAGTGTGATACAGTAGAAAGAGAAGTGTGCCTCAAGTTGTGAACCTAAGTTCTTATCTTGGTGTATCCTTTGAGACTTGTGGTAAATTGTTCAGGCTCCGTTCAGATGGTTCCTCATCTGTAAATGGAGATGAAACCTTAAAGGGACTTGAAGGGGTTAAATCAGTCAGTAGCTGCAGAAGCGTCTGGAGTAGCATAAACTTCAAAAATTCAACGCTTTCTTAATGATTTTTTTCTACTTGGACATCAAATTATTCTCTGCCTTTGAAAATATATTTAGGTGCGAGGGAGATGGCTCAGCACGTAAAGGCACTTGCTTGCAAAAGCAGCTGGCCGGGGTTGGATTCCCCAGTACCCACATAAAGCCAGATCTACGAAGTAGTACATGCATCTGGAATTTGTTTGCAGTGGCAAGAGGCCCCGGTACACTCATGTGCTCTTTCTCTTTCTCTCTCACATAAATAAATAAATAATAAAATAGTTTCAAAACATCATTTAAAAATTTAAAGAAATTCCTTTGGTGTATGATGGTAGTGGTGGTGGTGGTGTGTGTGTGTGTGTGATATATGTAGATGGCATGTGATGGTAGTGGTGGTATGTCTGTGTGATATATGTGGATGTCCACGTCCTCTTTGTGTGTGTATAGGGACCAGAGGAGAATGCTGAGTGTCCTCTCTATCACTCTTCCACTTTCTTTCCTTGAGACAAGGTCTCTGCATCTGGAGCTGCTGGTTTCTTTGGTCAAACTGGGTGACTAATGAGCTCCAGCTATCATCCTGTCTCCCCGCCCCCCAGCAGCTCTGGGGTTACGGGCCCGTGCACCATGCTTGGCTCTTTACGTGGTGCTTGGGACGAAACTCAGGTCCTCACGCTTGTGCGCTGCTGAGCCGTCTCCCCAGCCCCTGGGGTCAATTATGGTTTTTTCTTTTTAATGGAGAATGCTAAGAAAACAAGATCTCTTTGGGGAAACAGAACAGTATGAGGTAGGAATAGCTCATTAAGCCTACTATGAAGCCATGAGCACGTGATGGAGTTGCTCTGGGCTTTTTTTTTTTTTTTTTTTTTTTGCCATTTGTAAGATGAAGAAGAATGGCTGACTGATTTCTTAGTCCTAATTCTAAGCTCTGTATGCTATGAATCTAATTTTACCTTTTCCTCAGACCTTGAACTCTTGAGCTTTGCTCCTATGGAGGGAGGGGTACCCTGTTCGCCAGTTCTTCATCCATTCTGTGTACAAATCTTAGAGAAATTACAATATCCCAAGCCGACTCCTTGCCACGAAAATGCTTCTGCAGGGAACCCCTGTCACGAGAATGTTGACAGGGACTATTAGCCTAAATGAGCCCAAATTAGAATGACAAACTTGCTGTCCCCCACGCTATCATTCACTATTTTAGACTTCCCAGGCTGCAATTCTATCACTGGACTAATGATTGAGAATTGATGGCATAATAACAGTATGTCAACATTCAGTGATGCTGTGGAAATTATGGAAATAATTATGTAGTTCTTTCCAAACGAAAGTGTTTTTTGATAAATGGGAATGGATTTCAGATGTAAAACGCAGCGATTACTCTTTGCCCTGGAATGATGAAAGAAGTCTTTGGATCTGCACAGGAAGTAGCTATTTATCACTTGTGATTAATTTGGAAAAAAAAAATCACATTTCTTGTCTCTAAAATATTAAGTAACAACAATGTTATTTTTGTTGCGCTTATTTCCACTCTGGGGATATTCACCAAAATCTACAGAAAGCATTTTCTGGTAGACGGGTAATTAAAGAAATATATTTGCTACCCCCTTTATTTTAGGGCAGGTCTTATCAGATAAATTTCATTTGTTCTTTCATTTCTAGCATGGATGCTGTCTTAGTCTATTTTATGTTGCTATAGCAGAATACCTGACAGTGGTGATCTGTAAAGAAGAAGGAGGGCAGTAGGGAAAGGCTAATGAATGAGAACAAAGTGCCATACATAAATATATCTGAAAATACTACCGTGAAACTCACTACATTGTGTACTAACCTAAAAACTTATTTAAAAATTTGTCAGAAGAGAAGAGGGGCTGAGGAGCTGGAGAGATGGCTCAGCGGTTAAGGCACTTGCCTGCGAAGCCTAAGGACCCAGGTTTGATTCCCCAGTACCCATGTAAACCAGATTTCATTTGCAGTGGCTGGAGGCCCTAGCATGCCCATTCTCGCTATCTGCCTCTTACTGTCTCTCAAATAAATAAATGAATAAATAACATATTTTTTTATAAAAGAAAAGAGGGGCAAGGGAGATGGCTCATTGGGTAAAGTGTTTTCTGTATAAACATGAGGACCCAAGGTCAGAACCCCAACACTCACCGTGTACAATGAGCATGGTGGTTAGTGCCTGTAATCCCAGAGCTAGGGAGACAGAGGCAAGAGGATCGCTGGAACTTACTGGTGAGCTTGCCTAGCCAAATCAGTGAGCTTCAGATTCACCTCAAAAGGTAAAGTAGAGGGGGCTGGAGAGATGGCTCAGTGGTTTAGGCACTTGCCGCCAAAGCCAAAGGACCCAGGTTCGGTTACCCAGTACCCATGTTAATCCAGATGCACAAGGACTCACACATATGTGTGCCTTTAAGTATGTGAACATACATACACACATGTATGTATACCACACATACATGCACAAAAAAAACCCCTGAAGAATAAAAAAGAAAAGAGATTGGGCTCACGATTCTGGTGACTGGGAAGTCCGAAAGGTGTAGTAATGGCATTTGGTAGGACATTCCTGGCTGTGTCTCTACATTATGGAGAAGTTGAACAGGAAAGAGGTGTGTGCAAAAAAGGCCAAGCACATGAGGTGGGCTGGCTTTATAATAATCCACTGTTTTGTACCTAATCCAGGTTTTGCAGAAGGGGAGGCAGTAATCCCTTAATGGGGGTAGTCATGACCCAGTAGTTTACGAAGGCTAACAGAAGTGGCTATGCTTTGCATAGGGCCTTTATAAAGTGAGTCTCGCAGGGCTGGGGAGATGGCTCAGTGGTTAAAGGCACTTGCTTTCAAAGCCTGCCAGCTTGGGTTCTATTCCCCAGTACTCACATAAAGCCAGATACACAGAGTAATGCATGTGTCTGGAGTTTGCCTATAGTAGCAGGCCCTGGTATACTCATGCTCTCCCAGTCTCTCTTTTTCTCTCAAATAAATAATATTTAAAAAATTTTTGTTTATTTTTATTTATTTATATGAGAGCGACAGACAGACAGACACAGAGAGAAAGAGACAGATAGAGAGAGAACAGGCATGCCAGGGCCTCCGGCCACTGCAAACTAACTCCAGACGCATGCGCCACCTTGCACATCTGGCTAACATGGGTCCTGGGGAATCGAGCCTCGAACCGGGGTCCTTAAGCTTCACAGGCAAGCGCTTAACTGCTAAGCCATCTCTCTAGCCCTCAAATAAATAATAACAAATAAATAATATTTTTAAATAGGAAAACAGACACACACACACATATGTGTATATATATATATATATATATATATATATATATATATATATATATGTACCTGCATGCACTGGGCAGCTGTTTGATTGGACAGCTAGGTCGTGCAGCACAGTGATCTCTAGAGAAAGGGAAAAATGAGAACCTTACAGGTGAGTTCCCAAACTTGGCCAGAGCACATTAATATTTAATCCCGCTGTGTCTCCCACTACCATACGAATTTCAGGGAGGGCAAGGACTTGGCTACGTAATTAAGGCCTCAGCTCAGATCTAGGCCCGTCGTTAGTTCTCAATATATATTTTTTTTTTTCTGGATGGAATAAGTGAGTGAGTACATCTTGGATAAGGTCTGTTCCCCTTCTCACCAGGCCCTATACATGAATCTATGAATTATGTCAAGTTCACCCACTTCTCTTTACCTTCTGTTGCTGTTGCCTTGGTCCCCAACACCATCATTCCGCCCGTGGTGAAATGCTATGACTTTGTGGCTGGGCTTATTACCTTTTCTGATCACTTTATTTTAATTGGTTCTTTTGTTTTGTTTTGTTTGGATTTTCGAGAGTGGCCTTGAAGTCATGGCCATCCTCCTACCTCTGCCTCCCGAGGGCAGACATTAAAGGCGTGCGCCACCACGCCTGGCTTAATTGGTGATGTGAACTTCCTTCTATCACGTTGTACCGGGATGAATCGCTTTCTGTATTTTGGATGAGTCAAAACGAGGGGATGCCATCTACAGTCTGCCTGCGCCACCTCCTCATACCTCGGACTGTATTTCTACAGCCCCCTGGGAGTCCACACGACCCAGCTTTGAAAAGCAAGGGCTAGGAGACCACGGATGTCCTTTTATCTCTCAGCCGTGATGTGGTGCTCACACTTATTTCCCACATTCTACATTGCCCATTTAATTATAACTGGCCAAAATTATAAATTATAAATTCAACACTTCTAGGCATCCTGAATTAAGTACCAACAGAACAAGAGATTTTTTTTTTTTTTCATTACAATGGGACAAATGAGGGTTGAATCATAAGAATCCAGGGCTGGAGGCATGGCTTGGTGGTTAAGCGCTTGCCTGTGAAGCCTAAGGACCCCGGTGGGGGGTGCACGCATCTGGAGTTTGTTTGCAGTGGCTGGAGGCCCTGCTGTGCCCATTCTCTCTCTCTCTCTCTCTCTCTCTATCTGCCTCTTTCTCTGTCTGTCGCTCTTAAATAAATAAAACTAAACCAAAAAAAAAAAAAAAAAAATCCATCACTATCTCCCTAAAGGTGAGGAATGTCTTCTTTTAGTTACTGGTTGTGGTGGTTTGAATTAGGTGTCCCCCATAAACTTAAGCGCTGTGAACACTTGGTCCCCAGCTGATGGTAATTTGGGAGGTGGAGACTTGCTGGAGGAGGTGTGTTGTTGGGGGCCGGGCTTACAGGTTTCATGGGCAGCTCTCCCCTTAAGAGAACTCTGTTCACTCTCTTGCTGCTGTTTCTACCTGCTTGGCAGAGGTGATGCCCAGCCTGTGATCATGCCATACTGCCCCTTGACATGATGAAGCTTCCTCTCAAAACTGTAACCCAAAGTAAAAAAACTCTCTCCCCTATCCCCACCCCCATGAGCCTGGTTTTGGTTGGGGGCTTTATTCCAGCAATGAGAAGGTGACTATAACGCTGGTCTTGGATTTTCAGTAACAATAGTCACAGAAGGGAAATTCCTCAGCCTTCCAGAGCCTTCTAGAAATATCAGACAACATACAAATGCCTTCACTTTGATCCTGCTGAGCAAGGTGGCCTTGTTATTGGCCTCCTAGTGGACTTATCCCAACAGCTGTGTCCTGTTCAAATACATGTCCCTGCTACTCTGGCCAGTTTCATCATCTCTAGAACTTAACACAGTGTTCTCTCGGCCTATAAATCAACCTCTTGTGGGCTTAATCAGTGAGAATCCGTTTACCAACCACAGTAAGCAGATAAAGTGCATCTGTGGTCTTGCCAATTTCAGGTCCAGTGAACATAAATATCTCACTAAAAAAGGAAGCCAGATCTGATGGCCTAGCTCTAGAACCCCAGCTGCTTGGGAAGATGAGGTAGGAGGAACCCAAGTTAAAGACCAGCTTAGGCTACAGGGTGAATTCAAAGGCAACCTGGGCAACTTAGTGAGATCCTGTCTCAAAATAAAGAGTGAAAAGTGGGCTGAGGGATTGGCTCTACTGTAGAGTGCATGTCTGGCATGTACAAGGCCCTAGGTTCAATCCCCAGTAACACACACACACACACACACACACACACACACGCACAGTTAAGCTCAGTGCTATATGGTGCTGACTCTATCTAGAATGCGAATGAAGGAGGAGATTCAGGCCATGGTCTCTGAGATGTAATGGGGAGAAGAAAGAAGTCATTATGATAATGTAATTTGTATGACCCATTTCACATGTATGAAATATAATCACATTTTACATATTTTTAAGAAATGTTTTGTTTTTATTCATTTATTTATTAGAGAGAGAGAGAGCAAGAGAATGGGCACACCAGGGCTTCTAGCCACTGCTAACAAACTCCAGATGCATGTGCCACCATGTGCATCTGGGACCTGGAGAACCGAACCTGGGTCCTTAGGCTTTGCAGGTGACTTCCTTAACTGCTAAGCCATCACTCCAGCCCATATTTTACATATTTTTGAAATCAATACCTTCTGCTCCCTACATGTCTAGGTAGGCAGAAAATCTAGTATTTCTTGATCTCTTCTTCTCTTATGTGAGTAGTGACTATGGGGCCTTCTCAATGCTGAGCCCAGAACTCATGTGTCCCCTTGAGAGTGGAGGAACCTTCTTGATTCCAAGAATATGTCATTTAAAAAAATACATTTTAATTTATTTTCAAGCAGAGAGAGAAAGAGGGAGAGATAACGAGAGAGAGAGAGAGAGAGAGAGAGAGAGAGAGAGAGAATGGGTGTGCTAGAGCCTCCAGCCACTGCAAACAGACTCCAGATGCATTCACCACTTTACGTGGGCACTGTGGAATCAAACAGGTTGTTAGGCTTTGCAGGCCAGTGCAGTGCCTTAGCCGCCGAGCCATCTCTCTAGCCCAACACTTCATTATTGCTGACCTTGTTCACAAAGACTTGCTGTGCCTGGGCCTTGGTTCTGTGCCGCAGCTGTGGTGGTTCTCTGAAGGATCAAAGTGTATGACTGAGTCGGGCACTGGTGGAACACGCCTTTACGTAGGTAATTAACACGCTTAGAAAGAAAGTTACACCAGCCTGGATGTATGTACATATAGAGCACATTTGATTACGGAAGTAGATTTAGTAAGAATGGCCCAAGAGCTTCTAAAATCATTTTGTCTAATCTTTTAAGTTTTCGTGGCAGCATAAGCCATATATCTAAGGCATAGGAAGTAGGCACATCCCACACTTTAAATATCTAACATTTATAAATATAGGCAGAACCCATTATCAGTCTTGAAAACAATACCAATTGATTTACAAACTAATTAATTTAACCTAGAAATTGTCAGAAAAGGACAAGTAAAACAGCATAAAGTCTTAGCACCTGTGTTTGAAAACATCTTTGATTAGTTCAGATACCTATGTGGGTACCAATTACCCAGAGAACATTGGAAACAGAACCATATAGCCTGAGCTTGAATATTATTTTTCTCAAATGAGGACCATTGTTTGAGCATGAGACTGTACCCTAAGGTAGGGAATATGTCTTAAGAGTTAATTTTGTCATAAGCACTGGACTTAAGATGCCAAAAATGAGGCAGTTACTTTACATATAATAGAGCAGAATCTGGTCTTTTTATGAACCAAAACAGCTAGCTAAATTTTAATATAACCCTTGATAATTCTTTTTTGAGAGAAAAGATACCATTTGGCAACCAATAATTTTGGATTAATCTTGATAGTTATTGATTTTATGCACCATAGAATTTTTATTAACATAAAGCAATTTTATGTTTTACCCATTACTTAAATTTGATAAAGCTTACACATGCTATTCCAACATATTTTAGCCTGAAAATTAGTTTTTTTGTTCCTTAAGAGTTTGTAAACAGTTGAAAAATCTCTAACTTTAGGCATGGTGTTTAGATTTAGCCTGAAAATTCTTTCCTACACATGCACATCTTCATCCACATACTTTAACATTTTGGTCTAGGTGCCACTCAAAAAGCATTTTTAATGAGCATTCTATGTCCCAACATTGAAAAATTCCTTCTCAGTTCCTTCAATCAATTCATCCCACCCCATTATTAACCATCTTTCTTATAAGGCTATTAAGAAAAACTACACAAGTTGATTAATCCTATTACTCACTGACAAGCAAGGAGTCTAAAGACAATTTTATGTCATTAATACCAATCACACACTTGGAAATGATTTTATTAGTAGTAACTAAGGCAAATTTTGTTGCTATCTTGAGGCAGGCTGGCCTAGAAGTCAGGTCAGTTTCCTCCTCCTTTTAAGTAACAGGACATTACAATCTTTTTTAAAAATTATTTTAAAATACCTCACAAATGATAAGTGACCACTTCAGAGAGAATTCTGTTATTTTCAATAATCCTCTATGTAAGTCGAAGTTGACCTAGACCATAGACTCAGTAATTATATTTATGATATCATGTAGCAAAGTATGACATTGTTTACATAAAACTTCAGTTCACCATAGGCTTTAGTTAAATGGGACCTTCTATTTTTTCCTTTCTTGTCGTTTTTTGGTGCCAGCTCTAGGGCAGCTGGGTGGGGCTTGCATACACCTTAGATCAGTCCTGCCTGGCTTCAGCCTCGCCCTGCTCCTGGGCACTAACCGGGGTCAGGTCTAGTACACATGGAGGTAACGGCCGAGACTGGCCAAGATTACTGCTGGAGTCCTAGTCTGGCTATTTGAAGGGGAAAGAAGATGGGGGGGGGGTGCTTGGGACCGTTGGGAAAAGAGGGGGTCTCCAGGACTGCCATGAGGCTGCTGATGAAGGAGGGGGACTCATGGGGGGCTGGGAAAAGAGGGGATCCACGGGGGGGCTGCTGGGAGAGGAGGCCAGGGCACCATTGTCTGGGCCCTGCCGCCTGACTCTGATTTGAGCTGCTTTGGAGTGCTTGCAAAGCTGGCTTGCAGTCTTGTTGCTTAAAGGGAGTGAGAGGAAATTTCCTTGCTGAACTTTTCATTTCCTAACCAGATAAGTTATGCAGGTCCACGTGTCTGGGCCACATGGATGCCCAGAAATCATCCAGGGGAAGACCTGGAGGACTTCCCAAAAGGAGCTGGCCTCCCTCTGGGAGAGCTTAATTCCCTTAACTTTCAGAAGAGCCCATAATCTACGAATCTGTGATTCCTTTTGCTGGGAGACAATAGTAAAGTAAAGGAGGAAAAAGAGAAAAATAGCTTCTGTCTGATGGAGGAAAGAGTAATAGATAGAGGGTTTTTGCCAACACCCAATGATGTCGAGGTCCATGCAGAGGATGGCTGGCCTTCAGTCAATACTGAAGAGTGGCCTCAGCCAAGAGACTTCAGTTGCTAATTCATCATGTCTGGTCCCACGCGATAGCATGAACTGAAAATAATGGAAGAAAAAGAGAAACCTGCCAGCCCTCAAAAACATGGAGGCAAGGCCCCATGGGCCAATGTTCAGGCACCAGCTGTGGGTTCCTGGGTTCTTGCTCTGGGACCTCAAAGATTCTTAATGTGGACAAGAAGACTTTTCCTTGGCCATCTGATAGTCCGATGCTGGTTATGATTTCTTACACATTTGGGGCAATGGTTTCTCCAGAATTCATAAGCAGCTGCTCTCTGGCTGTCATTAGTCACATCTAGGACATTGGAGGCTCTTGTTCTAACATCTCCTATCACTGAGTTGCCACAGTGAACTTAGAAGGCAAAACAATCACCCTAAAAGCTTAATGTGGTCTTCTTCTTTCCCTCCATCTTATATCAAATCTTCTACATCAACAGGGCTCAATCTTCCATATCTGTGATCCCAGTACTTGAGAGGCTAAGATAGGAGGGTCAAGAGTTTAAGGCCAGCTTGGGCTACATAGTGAGTTTGAGGCTTGCTAGGGATATATAGGGAGATCTGGTTGAGAGAGAGAGAGAGAGAGAGAGAGAGAAGAGAGACAGGTAAAGGAGGAGGAAGAAGGGGAGTGGGAGAGGATGAAGATGAGGAGAAGGGGGAGAGGAGAAAGGTAAGAAGGGGAGCAAGAGGGGAAGGGAGAGGAGAAGAGACCACAGACTTCCAGCTCCTTGGTCTTGTGTTTAAAGACTTTACTTGAGCCAGGCGTGGTGGCGCTCACCTTTAATCCCAGCACTCAGGAGGCAGAGGTAGGAGGATCGCCCTGAGTTCAAGGCCAGCCTGAGACTACAGAGTGAATTCCAGGTCAGCCTGAGCTAGAGTGGAACCCTACCTTGAACCACCCCCCCCAAAAAGACTTTACTTCCTTTTACCACCTTTCCATTGGTTTATACCTGCCCCTTCAAACTCTGCATAGCTCTCTGCTTCTCCCACTTGGTCAATCTTTACCTTACAACAAAGAAACCAAAACCTAGGTAGATAGGTAAGTTGGTAAAATCTTCCCCTGCAAGTGAGAGGACCTGAGTTTGGATCGCCAGCACCCAAATTCATGCTGGACCCAGTGGTACGCACTTACAATCCCAGCACTTGGGATCTGGAGATGGTGGATTCTTGCAGCAACCTGGCTAGCTAGACTAGTCTAATAGTCTGGGTTCTAACGAGAGACCTTGTCTCGATAAATAAAGTAGAGAGCAGTAGAGGGGGGCTCTGGCCTTCCCATTCATGTGTGCATACACATGCATCCCTGCACATACATGTGTGCATGCACACACACACACACACACATATGAATAAAAATTAAACAAATATGGCTGGAAAGATGGCTTAGTGGTTAAGGCAGCTGCCTAAAAAGCCTAAGGATCCAGGTTTGATTCCCCACTATCCACATAAGCCAGATGCACAAGGTGGCACATGTGTCTGGAGTTTGTCTACAGTGGTTAGAGGCTCTGGTGTGCCCATTCTCTCTCCCTCTCTCTCTGCCTCTTTATCTCTCTCTCGAATAAATAAATAAAATATTTTAAAAAGTAAAAATAATAAAAACAAAAATGAAACACCTCTCCTAACATAGAGGTAGGTTTTTATACCTGTTTTTAACTATTAGTGTCATATAGATTTTTTTTTTCTTTCTGGAAAATACTCTCCTTGGGCTTCTAGTAATGTTTAAGCAATAATACAGCTTCTCAAGTAATTTCTTTTGATATGATTCCATTGTAAGTTTTTTGTTGTCATTGCTGTTCCCAATTTATTATCGTGTATTAAGTCACAGTTCCCCTTAAAAAAAATTGAGTAACTGCACAATAGTTTGAGTTTTCTGCCAGAATGTGGAACTAGGTTGTGTTGTAATCACTATTCCATCGTGGTTTCTATGAAAATCTTTCCTATGTAAACTGTTATCTGGAACTCAAAGCCAAGCCCATGGCATTTTCTTTGTGAACTGTAAAGAGTGGCTGCTTGTTGATGCGCACACAGGCTCCCCACCTTATCAGACAGCTTCGCCAATCAAATGAGGTCTACCATTTTTATTTATTTATTTTTAAATATGTTTTATTTATTTATTTTGAGAGCAAGAAAGAGGCAGAAAGAGAGAGAGAGAGAGAGAGAGAGAGAGAGAGAGAGAGAGAGAGAGAATGAGTGGGTCAGGGCCTCTGGCCACTGCAAACGAACTCCAGGCGCATGTGCCCCTTGTGAATCTGGCTTACGTGGGTCCTGGGGAATCGAACCGGGATCCTTTGGCTTTGCAAGCAAACGCCTCAACCTCTAAACCATCTCTCCAGTCCGGCCTACCATTTTTCTACTCGGCTGGATCTGTGGGTTCTTCACTTTCATTAACATTTTCAGCTTTGTCTTACTGGGTTTTGGCTTATTTTTTGCCATGGATCCATGATGTAACCATGACATTTCTGTGTAGGAAAAGACTACCATACTTCGATAGCTCTATAAGAATTGCTGAAAGTGGGGGCTGGAGAGATAGCTCAGTGGTTAAAGGCACTTGCTTGTAAAGCTTAACAGCCAAGGTTCGATTCCCCAGTATCACATAAAGCCACATTTACAAAGTGGCACACACCCTTGAAGTTTGTTTGGAATGGCAAAGAGGCCTTGGAATGCCCGTTTTCTCCCTCTTTCCCTCCCCCTCTCTTTTTCTCTCTCAAATTAATTAATTAATGTGTCCTATCATAGTTTTAGAATATATGTTAATTACTATTTTTTTTTAACCAAAAGACATTTTATTGATATCAATCCATAACACCAAGAAAAGCCCTAATATGTAATATTGTCCTCTAAAATGAATGTGAAAATGTAAATTTTGTAGCAGCACTATTTATCCTGGTTCCATTCTAACAGGATTTCATGTCAGTTTCATATTGTGATTAATAAAAGCATTTTCTTCTCTCTCTCTCAAAAAAAAGAATTGCTCAAAGCAAGTATGTATTATTTTGATATTTATGCTCAATCCAAAAACCCTCTTACCCATCCATTTTGGGTTAAGCCCATCCTGCCTTTGTGAATTCTGGTTTTCACAAAGAGAACTGTTTTAGTCAGAGACTAAAAAACTGTCAGAGGCTTCTATTGCATGACAGAAGGTTAGCACACTTTTCAGTAAACATTATCTGTGGGTGGTATGAGGGTTTTGCACCATCAAGGACACAGCCTCCGATTATAGCTTTCGTTGTTGTTGTTGTTTTTCAAGGTAGGGTCTTGCTCCAGCCCAGGCTGTCCTGGAATTCACTGTGTAGTCTCAGGGTGGCTTTGAACTCATGGTACTCCTTCTACCTCTGCCTCCTGAGTGCTGGCATTAAAGGTGGGCACCACCAGGCCTGTCTGTTATAACTTTTTTTTTTTTTTTTTAAGTTTTATTTACTTGAGAGAAAGACAGAGGGAGAGAGAATTGATGTGGCAGGTCTCTAGCCACTGCAAATGAACTCTAGACGCATGTACTGCCTTGTGCATCTGGCTGACATGGATACTGAGGAATGTAACCTGGGTCCTCAGGCTTCACAGGCAAGTGCCTTAACCACTAAGCCATCTCTGCAGCCCTTTTGTTATAGTTTTGTATTATCTTCCTTGACATGTTGTTTGTTTCATTTCATGTTTTAAAAAATTGTTTATTTATTCATTTTCTTGCAAGGAGAGAGAGAGAGAGGATGAAAATGGGCACACCAGAGCCTTTTGACACTGCAAACGAACTCCAAATGCATGTGCCACCCTGTGCATCTGGTTTTAGGTAAGTACTGAGGACTTGAACCTGGGTTGTCAGGCTTTGCAAGCAAGTAACTTAACTGCTGAGCCATCTTTCCAGTTTCCACATTTCTTTTTTTTTTTTCAAGGTGGGGGTCTTGCTCTAGCCAGGCTGACCTGAAATTCACTATGTAGTCTCAGGCTGGCCTTGAACTCATGGTGATCCTCCTACCTCTGCCTCTCAAGTGTTGGAATTAAAGGCATGTGCCACCATGCCCGGCTTCATTTTTTTTTTTTTTTTTTTTTTTTTGGAGATAGGATATCAGTATGGACAACAGGCTAGTCTCATACTCATGATTCTCTTGTCCTAGTCTCCTGAGTGTTGAGATGTCAGGCGTGTGCCAGCCACCATACCTGGAAACGTGTGGCTTTTACTTGTGATCTGAGATGACAATTTCAGTGATCGCAAGGCAGGAGAAGAAAAGGAGAGCTCACAGGACAGAGTCCATGAAATTGCACGTACCATTTCCCTTACTATCCTCTGGCTAAAACTCAGTCATACAGCTATACCTTAGTTGTAAAGAAGGCTGAGAAACAGAGGTTTTATTGTAGTAGCCTCATGCCCTGATAACATTTGAGAATTCTCTACTGAGCAAGAAGATAAAAGATTAGCTATTCCGCCTTTAATCCCAGCACTCAGGAGGCAGAGGGAGGAGGATCGCCGTGAGTTCAAGGCCACCCTGAGACTACATAGTGAATTCCAGGTTAGCTTGGCTAGAGAGAGACCCTACCTCAAAACAAAACAAAACAACAAAAAAGATTAATTATTGGAGAGCCATTGGAAGTCTCTTGTATTTATTCCAAATAATTGCTCAGTTTCCTCCTGTCATTGTGTCTATGCATGCAAATTCAGCAAATCATATAATTCTGCATGAGTTTTGAGTCACCCTAGTGCTCACGGCCATCTGAAAAGAGAAGCTTCTCTAACCAAAAGTGAGAGTGGCATTAATATGTGGGCATAAACACCAGTGTTTACAAAGCAGGTCGGCGGGTAAACTATGTGCATTTAACCAGACAACAGTAGTTGTTACTCCCCTAGGGCTTATGCCTGCCTCACCCATAGGTTTTTGACTATGTTTTCAGTACCTGACATGTATTCCTTCCCACCTGAACATATTTCTTTCTTTTTTGTAACATATATATATATATATATATATATATATATTTTTTTTTTTTTTTTATTGACAACTTCTATACTTACAGACAACAAACCATGGTATTTCCCTCCCCTCCCTCACTTTCCCCTTCATAACTCTGCTGTCCATCATATCCCCTCCCTCTCTCCATTAGTCTCTTTTTTAATTTGACATCATCATCTAAATCAAAAGCCTATGGCAGGGGAGGTCATGAGCCTTAAGGGTATAAAGCCTGCTCTTGTCTGGATAAATGCATATATTACTCTAACCAAATTGCCCTGAAAGCACTACACTTAATGTTCATATTCACATATTATTGCTACTCTCACTTCTGGTTAGAGAAGCTTCTCTTTTCAGGTGGCGATGACCACTGGGATGACCCAAAAGGCAACACAGTGCTGAGAAGAAGGGACAGAGGAGTGTCCAGCACTGAAACATCTCACACCCACCAAGGCTCAGGGTCCACTGTGGAAGAGGTGGCGCAAAGAATGTAAGAGCCAAAGGAAGGGTACCACTCCTTACATACAACTGTCCAGACAGAATTTCGACTCGATATTTCTTTCTTTTTAAAAAATATTTATTTATTTATTTATTTGACAGAGAAAGAAGGAGAGGGAAGGAGGGAAGGAGAGAGAGAGAGAAAGAGAGAATGGGCGCTCCAGGGCCTCGAGCCACTGAAAATGAACTCCAGATGCATGTGCCCTTTTGTGCATCTGGATAATGAGGGTCCTGGAGAATCGAACCTGGGGTCCTTTGGCTTTGCAGGCAAACACCTTAACTGCTAAGCCATCCCTCCACCCCCATATTTCTTTTTGTTTTTTTTAAAAAATTATTTATTTATTTGCAAGCAGAGAAAGAGAGAGACATAGAGAAGAAAGAGACAGAGAATGGGTGTGTCAGGACCGCCTCTGCTGCAAATGAACTCCAGATACATGTGCTACTCCGTGATCTGGCTTTACATGGGTATTGAGGAACTCAAACTCAGATCATTAGACTTTGTGGTCAGGCGCTTTAACTGCTGAGCCATCTCTCCAGCCTAAGAACATAGTTCATTTAATGAGGAGCATATCTGTGTGCCCATGAGCCCTTTCCTACCCCCATAGCATCGAGAGTTATGTCGCCGTGATGGTTGGACGTTTCTAGTAAACTGGAAACTCAGAAATCTGAGAAAACGTTGTTTTTGCATTTGACAACAGCAAAGGCTAAATAAAATCTCTGTGCCAAACATTTAATTGATTTTACTTCATGCTAAGTATGCATCTCCAGTCTACTTTGACATTTAACAACTTTCTCTCCTTCCGGCTCCCTCTGCTCACGGATGGTTCTAGTCATTCTCTGCTTCACTTCCTTCTTCCTGGCAGATCTTCATGTTTACATTCATTTCACATCCAGATATTTCTCTCGTCCTAAAATCTGCTTGCTTTGCTTTCTGTCAGGTTTTTAGAAAAAAAAAATTATTTGTGCACATGCGTGTGTGTGTGCACACGTACATGCACGTGGTATGCCAGGGTCTCTTGCTGCTGCAAACAAATGCTAGATACATGTGCCACTTTTGTGTCTGACTTTATGTGGATGCTGGGAAATCAAACCTGGGCCAACAGGCTTTGCAAACAAGTGTCTTTGACCAGGGAGCCATCTCCCCAACCCTCTGTTAGGGTTTTAAAGATGTCTTTCCTGGTATCTATTTTACTCTGGATTGAATGTTTATTTTTCTTTGAATTTGTTTGGTCTTTTGGGGTAGGGTTTCACTCGAGCTCAGGCTGACCTGGAATTCACTATGGAGTCTCAGGTTGGCCTCGAACTCACGGCGATCCTCCTACCTCTGCCTCCAGAGTGCTGGGATTAAAGGCATGCGCCACCATGCCCCACTTCTCGGAATTTTGATATTTGGTGAACCTCTTCTTATATGCTACGGAAGTAACTATTAAAAAAGACAGAAAAACCGGGTGTGGTGGCGCACACCCTTTAATCCTAGCACTCAGGAGGCAGAGGCAGGAGGATCGCCATGAGTTTGAGGCCACCCTGAGACTACATAGTCAATTCCAGGTCAGCCTTGGCTCGAGTGAGACCCTACCTTGAAAACCAAAAAACAAACAACAACAACAACAAAAAAGACAGAAAAAATGCCAGGTAAAACATTTATATGATAGGTGATATGTGAAAGATCAATCAGTTATCTTATGTCAGCCACACTTATTAAAGCTCTGATTGACTCTCCTAGTAAAATATGTTTTGATTACATGTAGTGCTGTTCTGCTCTTCTGTTAAAGATTAAAACATGACCTGGCAACAATATATTATTTTGATATGTATGTTCAACGCCCCCCAACCTTGTAAATTTCAAAGTTATATGAAATGAAAGCCAACAAGAATATGAGCCTTAATTTTAACCATGTGTCTTAGAACTAGAAATTAAAAAAAAAAAAAAAAAGATCCTGTGTCTGACTAACCCAGTAATAAACGCTCCAAAATGAGATCTGAAAAAAAACCAAAAGCGCATCATGTGCTCGGTAAATTTCCTTGTCTACAGGGCCACCACCCCTGTCCTTGTCCCCAGAGGACCCCCGCCCTTCACCCACTCTCCGTACCCCATCTTTCGCGCGCACCTTTCCGTTCTCCGCCCAGCCTCTTGGCTTTGGCCCTGGGTCTCAGTGAGGGCTGTCACTTCTCAGAGCCAAGTCCCTATCAAATCCCATATAAATGATTACAACAGCCTCTCCACTGCCTCCTCACTTTCAATTTATCCCCCAGACCGCTGCCAGGAGCTCATCGTCGCTTTCATCGTTGTTCCCTTTGCCCCCGATCAAGACCCTACACTCCATCCTTCTTTCTGATTACGTCAGCCCTGGGCTCCTTAGCCTGTGTAAATAGTTTGGATGTGCCCCCTCCGCAGGCATATGTTGGGAGTCTTGATCTCCAGCGTGAGAGCCACTGAAGGGCTTGGATTGTGGCAATACTGAATGGCCTAACGTCATCACCATGGAAATGGGTTCATTGTCATGGGAGTCAATTCACCTCCTCTTGCTGGATGTCTTGCTCTCTCTCTTTCTCTCTCTCTTATTTATTTATTTATTTATTTATTTTTGCCTTTCCATCATGAAATAATGCAGCAAAAACAAACAAACAAAAAACAAACAAACAAACAAACAAACAAGCAAACAAAAAAAAAACCCATCTTTTGCTAGATGCCAAGCCCTCAGTTTCAGACTTCCTCACCTCCTGAACTGTTCGTCATAAGTTACCCAGTCTGGGAGATTTGGTTGCAGCTGTACAAAATGGGACAACACATCATCCTGGTGACAACAGGTCTTTCCCCAACTGGTCTTTTTCAATCTTCCTTCACAGAGTGCGCTACCACAATACCTTGCTTCAATCAGTTCTCTTGCTGTTCTATTTGCCACACAGTTTAATATGGTAAATACTTACTGACCAAGAGTTTCCACCTTCGTGTTGAGCCCTCATTGAAACGCTCCTTTTCTGCTTCCCCAATCCGCCGCCCACCTTTTCTTCAATGTCCTGTAAACTGGCTGCTTTCAGTCCACCCCTCAGTCTTTTGTTTGTCTGTTTGTTTGTTTGAGGTAGGGTCTCACTCTAGCCAAGTCTTGACCTGGAATTCACTACGGAGTCTCAGGGTGGCCTCGAACTCACGGCGATCCTCCTTCCTCTGCCTCCGGACTGCTGGGATTAAAGGCATGCGCCACCACGCCCGGGTCACAGTCATTTTTTATATGTAATATTTCTGACCATGATCTGCATTGACAAAGATCACTGTAAATGAACTGAAGATTGCTCTGTGGCTATTTTATAGCTACTCTGTTATATGGCTACTGTACGCAGTGTTTGTTCAGTTATTTTTTAAATTTATTTATTAGATACAGAGAGTGGGAGGGGGAGAGAGAGAGAGAGAGAGAGAGAGAGAGAGAGAGAGGGGGAGGATGGGCATGCCAGGGCCTCTAGCCACTGCAAATGAACTCCAGATACATGTGCCACTGTGTGCATCTGGCTCACGTGGGACCTGGACAATCGAACCTGGCTCTTTAGGCTTCACAGGCAAGCTCCTTAACCACTAAGCAATCTCTCCAGCATGATCAGTTATTTTGTTTGCTTCTTGTCCCTTAATGTGTCTATCTGGATGCCATTTGGTATTTATTTTTTCTGAACACATCAATGAAATGAAAACCATAATACCATATGAGACAATTATTTCATGTATTTTGCTTTAATGTTCCCCTTCCTTCCTTCCTCCCTCCTTCCCTTCCTCCATCCTTCCCTCTCCTCATCCCTCCACCCCTCCCTCCCTTGCTCCCATCCTTTCTCTTTCTTTCTTAATAGACTGTCATGTAACTCAGGACATCCTTGTATCACTATGTAGCTGAGGCTGCCTTTGAACTCCTGATCGTATTCCCTTCACCTCTGAGTGCTATAAGAAGCCTGTGCAAGCACACCTAGCAATGTCCTATATCTATTACTGGGGAGAAATTGGGGTTTAGATCTTTTGATTTTTGATTATAAGATCCCACCTCCCCGTAGTGGCGCACGCCTTTAATCCCAGCACTCGGGAGGCAGAGGTAGGAGGATCGCAGTGAGTTCAAGGCCACCCTGAGACTCCATAGTGAATTCCAGGTCAGCCTGGGCTAGAATGAGACCCTACCTCGAACAACCAAAAAAAAAAAAAAAAACTTTAATTTTTTTAAAAAATATTTTATTTATTTATTTGAGAGAGAAAGAGGGAGAGAGAGAGAATGGGCGCTCCAGGGCCTCCAGCCACTGCAAACGAACTCCAGACGTGTGTGCCCCCTTGTGCATCTGGCTTACGTGGGTCCTGGGGAATCGAGCCTCCAGCCGTGGTCCTTAGGCTTCACAGGCAAGCATCTTAACCACTAAGCCATCTCTCCAGCCCAAGAACTTTAATTTTTAATGTAGATATCACCAACAAAGATTTAAAACTCTGGCTCTCAGAGCTCATCTGCCTTAGCAAGAAACTAGGCCTTGGAGCTCCAAGATGCAAGTTCAGTTGCTGCAGCTGATGAGCTCAAGGCTCAGTTATCAGTAGAGTTGAGCTCAAATATTGTACCCCTGTGCACGCTGAAAGGCATGCTGGCTCAAAGGGCCGTGAGATAGTTCTCGTAGGGTTTCGAGTCATGTACTCCGATACGATCAGGAGCTTTGGGGTCTTCCCTGTCTGGGGTTGGTTTATCAACTTCTGTAAACCTCAAATGCCTGAAAGGTCATGTTCAAACTTGTTCAGATAGCAAATGGCCACTGCTCATAGAATGGTCTAGAGACTGAGTGGACGGATGCTCTCCAGTTCCCATCTTCCCCAGGCAGCCTCCATTGCTCCCGGAACTTAAGTTGTAGTCACATGATTAGCTCTGGTCAATGAAAGGTGAGCATTGCAATTACCTTTGCTTTTCTGTGACAAAGCACCTGACCAAAAACAGCTGATGGGAGGAAAACTTTTTTTTTTTAATTTTTAATTTTTTTGTGTTTTTTTTTTTTTTTTTTTTTTTTTTTTTCCGAGGTAGGGTCTCACTCTAGCCCAGGCTGACCTGGAATTCACTATGGAGTCTCAGGGTGGCCTCGAACTCACGGCGATCCTCCTACCTCTGCCTCCTTAGTGCTGGGATTAAAGGCGTGCGCCACCACACCCGGCTAAGGAAAGCTTTTTATATCGGCTTACAGCGGAAGTTTCGTGACGGCGCGAGCAAAGGGTGGACGTTATTTCTGCCACAGCAGATGGAAAACAGCATCAGGAGAGTGAGCTGGCAAGCTAGGGCTAATAAACTTTAAGGTCCACCTTCCCATCAACACACTTCCTCCACTAAGGTTTCGTGTCCCAAATTGCCACCAGCTGGGAACTGACCATTCAGGATACATGAGTTTATGAGTGACACTTGATTCAAACCATCTCAGTGAATAAAAGTTATAGCATCCATTTCTGGGCCTGTTCCCCACCACTACCTAGCAAAAATCTCCATGGAGGGCTGGAGGGATGGCTTAGTGGTTAAGGAAGGCACTTGCCTGCAAAGTTAAAGGACCCAAGTTTGATTTCCCAGGACCCACATAAGCCAGAGGCATAAGGTGGTGTATGCCTCTGGAATTTGTTTGCAGTGGCTAGAGGCCCTGGCACACCCATTCTCTCCCACCTCAAATAAATAAATATATATATTTTAAATCTCCGTGGAGACCCTAGCTTGCTCTTCTTCACGCTGAATAGATAAGAAATACCGGCGGATAAGATTTGATGGTTAGGCCTAATAGAACCCCAGGTGGAAGGGCTATGACACCTGAAATCAATAGGAGAATATTGTTCCTACACCTTAACTGAGCAGTGAAATAAATACAAAATGTACTTCTATTGAGTTAAGCCTCAGAATTTCTGGTTAATCTTGCTACCATTTATTAGCCTGTTATATAAATACTGACAATCTTTAATTAGTTTCAAGATTTAGGGCTGTTTTGTTAGAAACAAAAAAAAATATTTTTAAAGCTACCAAGTTTAATTCAATTTAATACATAGTTGATGAATAGCCCCAATGCTCATACAGTAACTATAATGAAAACAGTGCCAATATTTATATAGTGTGCTTGAATCGTGCCTTAAACTAGGTCAGAGCTTGTGATCAGTGAAAAGGCTTTTCTGAGATGAATCGAGTGTGAGGAGTAGGAGAAAGAAGGATCGTGTTGTATTGCTTAATTCAACAAATATTGATTTGACATCTGCTGTGTGCCAGGCACTCTTCCAGGCTCTGGAGATAGAGCAACGTTGAAACCAAGGCCTCCCTTTTGGAAATCGTCCGCTCTCAAGAAGAGAGCGATTATGAATAACTCACACATTGCATTAAGTAGCAACAGCCTTTTGAAGCCGAGAAAAATACTGCGAGGGGATAAAGAGGGACAGGAATGGCTAGGTGTAGCTAAGACAACAGGGGAGTCCTCTTTGATGGGGTCATAGCTGAACAAGAAAAATGAGGAAGTAAGCCATACTAAAGTTAGGGGTCAGGGCACCCCAGGAAGAGGACATAGCAAGTGCAGAGGGAGGAAGCGGAGGCGTATGTCCATGGCGTGTTCGAGGAGCCCGGTGGTGAGGGAGCAGGCGTTGGCATTGTTTGGGAGTGGAGGGAAGGAGAGAGAGGAAATAGGAGGAGACAGGGTCAGAAAGAGGGTAAATGGGCATGGCGGGGGCAATATAGGTTTAAAATCAGAATTGGGGTTTTGAACAGATTGCTCGAGGCAGGAAGACCAACGAGAAGGCAATTGTCGCTGTCAAATAAAATGGTTTTGTTTTAGCCACTGGTTGGACACTGATACACTCACTGAGAAGTAGCGTGCAGAGGAAGGCACATGGGAGGAGAAACCTCAGTTCTGTTGAGGACAGATTCAATGTGAGGTACCTGCTAGACGCATCACTGGGGAAGTCAAGTTGGACATCTGAGCCCAGAACTCAGGCAGAGAGGTCAAGACTAAGGATATAGGGCTGGAGAGATGGCTTAGTGGTTAAGCGTTTGCCTGTGAAGCCTAAGGACCCCAGTTTGAGGCTCGATTCCCCAGGACCCATGTTAGCCAAGATGCACAAGGGGGGGTGCATGCATCTGGAGATGGTTTGCAGTGGCTGGAGGCCCTGATGTGCCTATTCTCTCTCTCTCGCTTTCTCTCTCTCTCTCTCTTTCTCTCTATCTCTGCCTCTTTCTCTCTATCACTCTCAAATAAATAAATAAAAAACAACATATATCATTTGTTAACAGTACATCAATAAAGTTTAGAAAAGTGGTTGAAAATTATTTTTTAAAAAGACTAAAGATATAAATTTCGAGTTATGGGTGCGATTTAAACTAGGTGGGATGGCTCGGGGAAAGACTACAGACAAACCAGGAAGGGGCTGAGGCCAGTCAGGGCTCACCTCCTTTGAAAGGGGCACAGAGGGGAAGAGAACTGAGGAGAAGCCAGCAAGACAGAATAAAGATCAGCTGAGTTCAGAGCTGCAGAAGCCCCAGTGAGAATGTATGTTCAGCCCGAGAGCTCGTCTCTGTCAAATGCTACCAAGAACCCAGAAGGATGGGGACAGAGAGTGAGCGTTGGGTCTGACATGAGCAATCACTGGTGACTAGACAAGACAGGCTTCTGTGGCCTGCTGAGGGTGGAAGCCGGGGAGGAGTATGGGAAGTAACGAGGTGGATGAGGGGACCACGAGGAAGGCTCGTGACAAATTTTCCACAGGAAGAAAAAACAAAGATGTGGCAGTTTATTAGAAGGAGGTGCAATCTCTTTGGACTTGAACCTCCGCAGTTAATCTGATTGCTTCAAGATTATGAGAAGAAAGCATCGCTTGGCACAGTGTCACACGATATGTACAGGAATGATGGTTTTCAGTATTGTTTACTTCATGTTTACTTACATTTTTATTTTGAAAGAGTCTCACTCTAGCCCTGGCTGACCTGGAATTCACTATGTAGTCTCAGGGTGACCTCGAACCCATGGCGATCCTCCTACCTCTACCTCCTGAGTGCTGGGACTAAAGGCAGTGCACCACCATGCCCAGCTTACTTACATTTTAATTAATTTTTTGTGTGTGTGGTGCTGGGGATTGAACTCCGGACCTCATGCATGTGAAGAAACACTCTGAATTACATCCCACCCCTAAGCTCACATTTTCTTTTTTTTTAAATTTTTTTTGTTTATTTATTTATTTGAGAGCAACAGACAGATAGAGAGACAGAGAGAGAGAGAAAGAGAGAGAGAGAATGGGCATGCCAGGGCTTCCAGCCACTGCAAACGAACTCCAGATGCGTGCGCCCCCTTGTGCATGTGGCTAACGTGGGTCCTGGGGAATTGAGCCTTGAACCGGGGTCCTTGGGCATCACAGGCAAGTGCTTAACCGCTAAGCCATCTCTCCAGCCCAAAGCTCACATTTTCAAAGGAAAACCTTTGCCTTTCCTATAGCGAACAGTCTAAAATATGATGAGTATTGAGAAAGGAGGAATAGTCAACCAATACTCTCTGTGGAGTGTATGTATAGGTGTGCAGATGTAAGAGATGTATATGTATGAGTGTGTGTGTGTGAGAGAGAGAATGTATTGTATGAGAGAAAGTATGTGTGTGTGAGCGAGAGCAAGTGAGAGAGAGAGGGGAGGGGGGGAGAGAGAGAGAGAGAGAGAATGCATATGTGGAAGAGAATGTATGTGTGTGAGAGAGAGTGAGTATGTGTGGGAGAGAGAATGTAAGTTTGCGAGAGAGAGTAAGTATGTGTGAGAGTGAGAGTATTTGTGTGTGATCAAGAGCAAGAGAAAGAGACAGAGAGAGAGAGAGAGAGAGAGAGAGAGAGAGAGAGAGAGAGAATGCAGATGTGGAAGAGAATGTGTGTGTGAGAGAGAGAGTGAGTATGTGTGGGAGTGAGAGCAAGAGAGAGAGAGAGAGAGGGGGGCCCTTGTCTTCAGACCCAGTGGGCTGGAAATCTTCCTGACAATCTGTTAGATATCAGGGATTTTTATGTCCAGATGGGTGCCCCATTTTTCTTCTTGATAACCTCTTACTGATGAAGAGCCTGGGATGGGAGTTCCACTTACAAACGGTGAATCATTAGAAACGGATTTGTAGGTGGGGAAGGATCTTCCAGCGTGCAGTCTCACTTCTGAGGCATGCGGTCTGTTTTGTGCACAAGCGGACCTGGGAGCAGATCTAACAGCGGGAGGGCAACTGATGACACATGTTCACTGCCATGCTGTGGCTCTCACTAGGAGTCCTCGTCTGCAAGCCTGAGGGCAAAAGGACAGGCAAGCTACTTAAAGGTCTTCCACAGCCCTCAGCCTTTCCCTCTACCTCCCTCCTTAGCAGTGACTAGGAGATTAAAACATGACCTTGCTGGGTTGAAGAGATGGCTTAGCAGTTTAGGCACTTGCCTGCAAAGCCAGAGGACCCAGGTTCTATCCCCCAGTATCCACCTAAGCCAGATGCACAAGGTGATGCATGCATCTGGAGTTTGTTGGCAGAGGCTGGAGGTCCTGACATGCTCATTCCCTCTCTCTCTCTCTCCTCATCTGCCTCTCTCTCAAATAGATAAATGACAAGACTAAGGATATAGGGCTGGAGAGATGGCTTAGTGGTTAAGCGTTTGCCTGTGAAGCCTAAGGACCCCAGTTTGAGGCTCGATTCCCCAGGACCCATGTTAGCCAAGATGCACAAGGGGGGGTGCATGCATCTGGAGATGGTTTGCAGTGGCTGGAGGCCCTGATGTGCCTATTCTCTCTCTCTCTTCTCTCTCTCTCTCTATCTCTGCCTCTTTCTCTCTATCACTCTCAAATATAATATATATATTTGATATATATATATATATCATTTGTTAATGGTACATCAATAAAGTTTAGAAAAGTGGTTGAAAATTATTTTTTAAAAAGACCAAAGATATAAATTTCGAGTTATGGGTGCGATTTAAACTGGGTGGGATGGCTCGGGGAAAGACTACAGACAAACCAGGAAGGGGCTGAGGCCAGTCAGGGCTCACCTCCTTTGAAAGGGGCACAGAGGGGAAGAGAACTGAGGAGAAGCCAGCAAGACAGAATAAAGATCAGCTGAGTTCAGAGCTGCAGAAGCCCCAGTGAGAATGTGTGTTCAGCCCGAGAGCTCGTCTCTGTCAAATGCTACCAAGAATCCAGAAGGATGGGGACAGAGAAGTGAGCGTTGGGTCTGACATGAGCAATCACTGGCGACTAGACAAGACAGGCTTCTGTGGCCTGCTGAGGGTGGAAGCCGGAGAGGAGTATGGGAAGTAACGAGGTGGATGAGGGGACCACGAGGAAGGCTCGTGACAAATTTTCCACAGGAAGAAAAAACAAAGATGTGGCAGTTTATTAGAAGGAGGTGCAATCTCTTTGGACTTGAACCTCCGCAGTTAATCTGATTGCTTCAAGATTATGAGAAGAAAGCATCGCTTGGCACAGTGTCACACGATATGTACAGGAATGATGGTTTTCAGTATTGTTTACTTCATGTTTACTTACATTTTTATTTTGAAAGAGTCTCACTCTAGCCCTGGCTGACCTGGAATTCACTATGTAGTCTCAGGGTGACCTCGAACCCATGGCGATCCTCCTACCTCTACCTCCTGAGTGCTGGGACTAAAGGCATGCACCACCATGCCAGCTTACTTACATTTTAATTAATTTTTTTGTGTGTGGTGCTGGGGATTGAACTCCGGACCTCATGCATGTGAAGAAACACTCTGAATTACATCCCACCCCTAAGCTCACATTTTCTTTTTTTTTTTAAATTTTTTTGTTTATTTATTTATTTGAGAGCAACAGACAGATAGAGAGACAGAGAGAGAGAGAGAGAGAAAGAGAGAGAGAGAATGGGCATGCCAGGGCTTCCAGCCACTGCAAACGAACTCCAGATGCGTGCGCCCCCTTGTGCATGTGGCTAACGTGGGTCCTGGGGAATTGAGCCTTGAACCGGGGTCCTTGGGCATCACAGGCAAGTGCTTAACCGCTAAGCCATCTCTCCAGCCCAAAGCTCACATTTTCAGAGGAAAACCTTTGCCTTTCCTATAGCGAACAGTCTAAAATATGATGAGTATTGAGAAAGGAGGAATAGTCAACCAATACTCTCTGTGGAGTGTATGTATAGGTGTGCAGATGTAAGAGATGTATATGTATGAGTGTGTGTGTGTGAGAGAGAGAATGTATTGTATGAGAGAAAGTATGTGTGTGTGAGCGAGAGCAAGTGAGAGAGAGAGGGGAGGGGGGGAGAGAGAGAGAGAGAGAATGCATATGTGGAAGAGAATGTATGTGTGTGAGAGAGAGTGAGTATGTGTGGGAGAGAGAATGTAAGTTTGCGAGAGAGAGTAAGTATGTGTGAGAGTGAGAGTATTTGTGTGTGATCAAGAGCAAGAGAAAGAGACAGAGAGAGAGAGAGAGAGAGAGAGAGAGAGAGAGAGAGAGAGAGAATGCAGATGTGGAAGAGAATGTGTGTGTGAGAGAGAGAGTGAGTATGTGTGGGAGTGAGAGCAAGAGAGAGAGAGAGAGAGGGGGGCCCTTGTCTTCAGACCCAGTGGGCTGGAAATCTTCCTGACAATCTGTTAGATATCAGGGATTTTTATGTCCAGATGGGTGCCCCATTTTTCTTCTTGATAACCTCTTACTGATGAAGAGCCTGGGATGGGAGTTCCACTTACAAACGGTGAATCATTAGAAACGGATTTGTAGGTGGGGAAGGATCTTCTAGCATGCAGTCTCACTTCTGAGGCATGCAGTCTGTTTTGTGCACAAGTGGACCTGGGAGCAGATCTAACAGTGGGAGGGCAACTGATGACACATGTTCACTGCCACACTGTGGCTCTCACTAGGAGTCATCGTCTGCAAGCCTGAGGGCAAAAGGACAGGCAAGCTACTTAAAGGTCTTCCACAGCCCTCACCCTTTCCCTCTACCTCCCTCCTTAGCAGTGACTAGGAGATTAAAACATGACCTTGCTGGGTTGAAGAGATGGCTTAGCAGTTTAGGCACTTGCCTGCAAAGCCAGAGGACCCAGGTTCTATCCCCCAGTATCCACCTAAGCCAGATGCACAAGGTGACTCATGCATCTGGAGTTTGTTGGCAGAGGCTGGAGGTCCTGACATGCTCATTCCCTCTCTCTCTCTCTCCCCCCATCTGCCTCTCTCTCAAATAGATAAATGAAAATCAAATACCAAAAAGGGGCTGGAGAGGGAGATGGCTTAGCGGTTAAGCACTTGCCTGTGAAGCCTAAGGACCCTGGTTCAAGGCTCAATTCCCCAGGACTCATGTTAGCCAGATGCACAAGGGGGCGCACGCGTCTGGAGTTCGTTTGCAGTGGTTGGAGGCCCTGGCGTGCCCTATTCTGTCTCTCTCTATATATCTGTCTCTTTCTTTCTCTGTCTGTCACTTTCAAATAAATAAACAAAAATAAAAAAAATTTTAAAATACCAAAAAGTATTTTAAAAAATGACCTTTCTTAAGAGACAACCTATAGAATGGGAGAAAATCTTTGCCGGCTACACATCTGACAGAGGATTAATAACCAGAATATATAAAGAACTCAAAAAACAGAACTATAAGAAATCAAACAACCCAATTAAAAAATGGGCTATGGAACTAAATAGAGAGTTCTCATTGGAAGAAATACAGATGGCATATAAACATCTAAAAAAGTGTTCTACATCCTTAGCCATCTGGGAAATGCAAATTAAAACTGCTTTGAGATTCCATCTCCTGTCAGAATGGTACCATCAAGAAAACAAATGGCAATAAATATTGGCAAGGATGCAGGAAAAGGGGAACCCTTCTATACTGTTGATGGGAAAGTAATATGGTACAGCCACTGTGGAAATCAGCGTGGAGGTTCTTGTGACTGCTAAAAATAGATTTGCCATATGATCCAGCTAGAGCACTCCTGGACATATATCCTAATGATTCTTCTCACTACCTTAGAGATACTTGCACAACCATGATTATTGCTGCTCTACTCTCAACAGCTAGGAAATGGAACCAGCTTAGATGTCCCTCCACAGATGAATGAATGGATAATAAAGATATGGTACATTTACACAATAGAGTTCTATTCAGCAGGAAAGAAAAAGAATTATGAAATTTGCAGGGAAATGGATGGATCTGGAAAGGATTATACTAAGTGAGGTAACCCAGGCCCAGAAAGCCAAAGGTCACATGTTCTCTCTCATCTGTGGATCCTAGCTACAAATGTATAGAATTGTGTGTGAGCTGGAACCAAAAATTGGTAGCAAAGGCCAGTAAGCTAGTAAAGTCTATAAGGGAGGGAGGCGAGGGAAGGTCTTAAGGGGATGGTATTGTATATATGTAAGTAGAAGAACAGATAACAGGGAGGGGAAAGGCCTAAGCAAGGCCAGGGGAAGAGATTGTGTAAAAAAAGGGGGGGGGGGAGTCAATCAAAATTCAAAATATTCTGAATAAGACATATGAAAACCTACTTTTGTGAATAACGGCACATCCAGAAGCCATAGATTGTTACTAGAAAATTTTCAGTGCCAGGGATGGGATACCTTCCAGTGAGTTGTTGGCCAGGGAGGACCCTGTTTCTTCCCATTACAAGATATTGCCAAGGCCCTTGGTTTCCCTTGAGGAACAGATGGTACGACCCTATTGCTGAAGACTTCCCATGCCTGAGAGGCAAAGTCACTGAGAAATCAAGCTGGTGCTGAGCAGAAAACCTTCTCCCTGTAGACCAGCCAACTGAAAGCTGGAAAATTCTGCACTTATGCAGTTTATAAGAGACAGAAGTCATCAGCGGTGAAAACAGTGGACCCTGGAAGCCTCAAGTTTGGCCAGACAGGCCAAATGACTGAATGAGTGCAATAGTGGCATGTCTGCTCTGGGGGAAACCAACTGTTCTCTAATTGGACTGAAGGCCTGCTCTATGGGAGGGAATACAAGCCTGGTACTGAAAATCTAATCAAAAGCCTATGGCAGGGGAGGTCATGAGCCTTAGGGGTATAAAGCCTGCTCTTGTCTGGATGAATGCATATATTATTCTCACCAAATTGCCCGGAAAGCACTACACTTAATGTTCATATTCATACATGAATGCTATTCTCACTTCTGGTTAGAGAAGCTTCTCTTTTCAGATGGCGACGACCACTGGGATGACCCAAAAGGCAACATAGTGCTGAGAAGAAGTGACAGAGGAGTGTTCATCATTGAAACATCTCACACCCTCCAAGGCTCAGGGTCCATTGCTGAAGAAGTGGCGGAAAGAATGTAAGAGCCAAAGGAAGGGTACCACTCCTTGTAATGCAACTGTCCAGACAGAAATTGGCCTCGATATCCATGACTTGGCAGTGCCCAGCAATACCCACACAAGACCCTCATAATAGGAGAAAAAGATGATGACATCAAATTAAAAGAGAGACAAATGGAGAGAGGGAGGGGATATGATGCAGAGCAGAGCTGTGAAGGGGAGGTGGGGGAGGGGGGGGAAATATCACAGTTTATTGTCTGTAAGTATAGAAGTTGTCAATAAAAATAAAAATAAAAAAATAAAGCCAGGCGTGGTGGCGCACGCCTTTAATCCCAGCACTCGGGAGGGAGAGGTAGGAGGATCACTGTGAGTTCAAGGCCACCCTGAGACTACATAGTGAATTCCAGGCCAGCCTGGACTAGAGTGAGACCCTACCTCAAAAAAACTAAAATAAATAAATAAATAAATAAATAACAACAACAACAAAAAAAGACCTTGCTTTGCAGCTGACAGTTGCTAAGCTGTTCTCCCTCCCGGCTCTCTTGCCCACTTCTTTCCTGTTTGTCTGGAGGGCAGACAGACCTCACAGTCTATTCCCATTCCTTTTCAGGCTCGGTCTGGAAGTGAAGCTGTACATGCATGAAGACAAGGTGTTTTCCTGTCTCCAGGACTTCCTAAGTTATGGAGGAAGACAGGATAGGCTAGGGACTTCCAGTGGGAAAGAAAGCTTAGGACCAGCTCAGATTCTAGAACTTGTTACCAGACTCTGCCTTCAAGGTCCCAGCCCAGGCCACCATCCTTCCGTTGTTTCAACTGGTTATTCCATCCTTCGTAGTCTTTTCCTTCTATGCGCTCTTCGCATGACTGTAAGACCCATCTGATTCCTTTCCACCTTCGTTTATCATTTTCTTTTGCTGTTATTACCACAACACTACAGATTGGAGAAGTTATAAAGGAAGGCTTATTTTGACTATTGGTTCTGGAGGTTCAAGACCAAGGCTGGTGATGGTCTTCTTGTTGTCCGAACCCCACAGTGAGGGACAAGGAACACATATGCTTCTCTTTCCCTCTTTTTACAAACCCACCAGAATTCAGTACCGAGGGCTCCACACAAAAGACTATGTCTAATCATAGCGCCTCCCATCTTGAAACATCTCAGTTGGATCTAAATTTCCAGCCCTCTTAAGACCTTACCATTAGCACTAAGCGCTGACACGAATTTTGAAGAGGATTATTCATATTCATGAAGTCGGATGTGGTGGTGTACTCCTGTGATCCTAGCACTTGGGAGGCTGATCCAGGAGGATGACAAGTTCAAGGCCAGCCTGGGGCATGTAGCAAGACCTTGTATTAAAGAAACGATGCTCAGATCATAGTAATATCCTATACCAGAAGAGTGGTTTAAAGTGGTCAATTTTCTTAATACTTCTTTAAGAAAATATTTTATTACATAAGTAGAAATTATGTTCAAGAAAATAAATGCAAAACCCCAACCCCCTAAATCAAAATCAAAATCAAGTATGTATATTCAAATTTATATTGGATACTTATTTACCAGGGGGTCTAGTCATTCTTTCTTTTTAAAAGTTTATTAAATAGTAGCATGTTATTAAATATATACCAGTGTCAGTTTGACACATTTGGAAGGGTTCCAAGGACAGCAACTTATCTGTACTTGTGGCCATACTGTATACTTTAAAATGGTAAGTTTATGTTAATATGAAGTTTATTCCAATAACGTTGTAAAATAAGGTATGTTGATACAGTTTTGTAAGAATTGAACCTCCACGAAAAAGTGAAAAAAATATTTTAATTAGGAATTGTTGGGTACCATATTATGCTATGGTATTGCTTATAAGTTTTTCTTTCTCATTTTGGTCAACCTTACCTAGTAAAGATGTAATGTTTATAAGGCTGATATTCACATGGGTGTCTCAGAGGGTCATGGCTGGCTACCATGGTTTACATGTGGTTTATCTCCCAAGGATTCAGGTGTTGGATGTTTGATTGCCCGATGTGGTCATGCAAGAGATGGGGAGGCCTGGTGTAAGGTTCTTGGATTAACCAGGGGTCTACCACAGGAAGGAGTTGTGGGACTCCCGCCTCTATGATTCCTGTCTCATCAGGCTCATGTTCTCATCATCCACATACAACCATACTCTTCTTCTTATTTTTTTTAAATTTGTGTGCAAGAGAAGGGGGGAATGTCTGGGTCCTAACCTTTTGCCGCTGCACACAATCTCCAGATAGCCACACCAGTTTGTGCTTCATGTGGATACTGGATGTGGTGGTTTGAGCCAGGTGTGTCCAATAAACTCAAGTGTTCTGAGTGCTGGGTCCCCAGATAGTGACAATTTGGTAGTTGGAGGCTTGCTGGAGGAGGCATAGTGTTGGGGGTGGACTTGTGGGTGTTATAACCAGCTTCCTCTTGCCAGTGTTTGGTACACTCTACTGTTGCTGTTGTCCACCTGTTGTTGGCCAGAAGATGATGCCCATCCTCTGCTCATGCCGCGTTTTCCCCTGCCATCATGGAGCTGCCCCTCTAGGGTAAGCCAAAATAAGCCCTTTCCTCCCACAAGCTGCTTTTATTATTTATTTATTTATTTATTTATTTATTTATTTTTGTTTATTTATTATTTATTTGAAAGTGACAGACAGAGAAAGAGGCAGAGAGAGAGAGAGAGAGAGAGAGAGAGAGAGAGAATGGGCGCACCAGGGCCTCCAGCCACTGCAAACGAACTCCAGACCCGTGCGCCCCCTTGTGCATCTGGCTAACGTGGGTCCTGGGGAATCGAGCCTCGAACCAGGGTCCTTAGGCTTCACAGGCAAGCGCTTAACCGCTAAGCCATCTCTCCGGCCCCACAAGCTGCTTTTAGTCTGGCGCTCTGTGCCAGCAATGAGAAGGTGATTGTGACACTGGGCAATCGAACCCTGGCCTGAAGGCTTTGCAAGCAAGAGCTTTTCATCACTGAGCGTCTCCCCTGCCCAGAAATACTCAACTGAACTATCTAGTCTGGCCCTTCCAGCTCTAAGACTTATAATACAGTTGGACTTGAATGATTTCCTTTCCTTTCCAGAACTTAAATTTCTTTACATAAAATGACAGTATCTATTTCACACAGTGTTGTGAGAATTTACACAAGAGCCATCATGGACCAGCCTGAAATAGTTCTCACATGAAATGAACCTTAGTTGTCGTCCCCTACACCTCTAACCTGCTTCACTCAGTTCAAGAATACTGGGGAGGCAAATTCATATTAATGCTTGATGACTGATTTCATGCTGATATGATGATCTGCTAGAAATGCCTATAGCCCAGAAATGGAATCATCTAGAGATTCTGGAAATCGTTACTCGTTAGCTAACACCATAAATAAGTAAGTGAAGAAAGCAAGGGGAGAAGACAGGCTTTTTTTCCCAAGCTCCATTTTCGGAATCGTCGATGGTTGAAGCCCAACTCTGTGCATTAAGGCACACGAAGGGATTCTTTGTACCCCCGTTAGACTTCTAGTGGCTTCTCCTCGAGTAGAGTTTCTTATGCTGGGGTTCGGCCAACTTTAATTAATTAATCTTCAAGTAAACCCGAAGCCTATTAGATCATTTATGGAACTTCCTTCTGAAATATCATCCCTTCTGGTTCACTAGCGTTTTGCTGTTTTTGCTCATCGTTATTTGTATTGTCTTTGGCAGAGATCCTGGAAACACAATTTACTTTCTGCTAAAACCATGTCTAAGGCAAAACCGTGACTCCACCGCGGAGTGAAATACGGCGTCCGCCCTTCGCATTGTGCTCTTAGCTTTGGAGACACATCCAGCTAGAAGTGATGTATTCTTTCAACTGTTAGAACTTAAGTGTGGGAGGTAGGGGACGTTCAATGCTGCGAATGCATTTCAAAGAGCATTTCAGAGACCAGCCCTCTCTCGGAAGAGAAATATAATTTGATTCTTCATGGCACAAGCAAAGCTGATCGTGTTGGGTTTTGTTTTTAAAACATTGCGATAGAAAACAGGCCCACTTTCTTTCTTTCTTTCTTTCTTTCTTTCTTTCTTTCTTTCTTTCTTTCTTTCTTCTTTCCTTCCTTCCTTCCTTCCTTCATTCCTTCCTTCCTTCCTTCCTTCCTTCCTTCCTCCTTTCTTTCTTTCTTTCTTTTGTTTTTCAAGGTAGGGTCTCACTCTAGTCCAGGCTGACCTGGAATTCACTATGTAGTCTCAGGGTGGCCTCGAACTCACGTGATCCACCTATCTTTGCCTCCCGAGTGCTGGGATTAAAGGCGTGCGCCACCACGCCTGGCCACGCTTTCTATAGTAGGCTCCTTGTGGCACGGGAAAGATGCACAAGTTGTAACTGTGAATCTGACAGTGAATAGCTGAAGCAATGTGAAATGCCTTTGAACACGGCCTTCAGGGTTCGTTAAACAAGCACTTCCAGCCAGTCACAGTGGCATGCGCTTGTGATTCCAGCACCCCGGAAGCTAAAGCAAGAAGATTGTCACAAGATCCAGGCCAATCTCACAAGTTCCAGGCAAGCTGGAGATGCACGGCAAGACCCTGTCTCAAAAACCAAAGTCAGGGCTGGAGAGAGGGCTTAGTGGTTAAGGCATTTGCCTGCAAAGCCAAAGGATCCCGGTTCGATTCTCCAGGACCCACGTAATCCAGATGCACAAGGGGGTGCACGTATCTGGAGTTCATTTGCTGTGGGTGGAGGCCCTGGAGCACCCATTCTCTCTCTCTCCCTCTGCCTCTTTTTCTCAAATAAATAAGTAACTTAAAAAAAAAAAAACCAAAACAAACAACAAAGGGGATCTTTAACAATAATTCCTGATACCGACATTTTCTTGCTCATAGACCAAAAGAATAGAATGAGAATAGGATATTAGACAAATGAAAGAGTTACAGGCACCTTGTTTAGACATTTTCCAGCTGTGCCCTCAGTATATAGAATTACCTGGAGAGCACCATGTGAAAATCTTTCACTCCTTTTCTTTGATAGACACACACACACACACACACACACACACACACACACACTCACACACACACACACACACACACACAGAGAGAGAGAGAGAGAGAGAGAGAGAGAGAGAGAATGGGCATACTAGGACCTCTTGCCACTGCAAATGAATTCCAGACACCTGCACCACTTGGTGCATCTGGCTTTATGTGGGTACTGGAGAGCTGAACCCAGGTCATTGCAAGCAAGTGTCTTTAACCACTGAGCAATCTCTCCAGCCTGAGCATATGTTTTTTTTTGTTGTTGTTTATTTTATTTATTTATTTGAGAGTGGCAGACAGAGAGAGAAAGGGAGAGGATGGGCGCGCCAGGGCCTCCGGCCACTGCAAACAAACTCCAGACGCATACGCCCCCTTGTGCATCTGGCTAATGTGGGTCCTGGGGAATCGACCCTCGAACCGGGGTCCTTAGGCTTCACAGGCAAGCGCTTAACCACTAAGCCATCTCTCCAGCCCTGAGCATATATTTTTAAATAGAACTATGTAAGTATGTACAATGTAAACATGAGGCAGCGGACTATCTATCTATCTATCTATCTATCTATATGTCCAATGTGAAATGTCTTTCTCAACTCACCATTATTGATCAGTATTTCCAGCTTGGTCCGTGTGCATGGGCCAGCCCAGCATCTGTGGGTTTATCATTAGTAACTTAAATGGACTCAAAAGCCTGAGTAATTTGGACTCATCAAACAGGTATGTATGTCTCTGGATTAGGAGCTCTTTTAAGGGTCCCCATGCAACCAACAGGGTTGCAAATATTGGTGAGTGTTGTGAAATCCCCGTGTAACACAGACGAGTAAGTCATGACCTTGGCAGGCTTGGGGCGGGGTGGGGGCTCATCTTGTTGGTAGATCTCAAACAGTAGCTGGTGAGTCCAGAGTCAGGGACCTCTTCCTCCCCGGGTACAATATCACATTTTCTTAGGCAAATGCGGCTCACATTCCTTGAATTCAGAATGACTGTGGATGGTAAAGTAGACTTAAGTTTGTGGAGGACTAAAGAGAAACCAGGAGTCCCAGAGACTGGAGAGGCAGGTGTCTGCTTCCTCTTTTGTTTTGGGGGCCCAGGTAAACACCCCAATGAGAGGCTGTATCTGCTCGTGGGATTGTTTCTCCTGAGAGAAGACAGACCCGAGAGGAGCCGGAGTCCAGGTCCCAATCCCTGACCCTGCCGCCTGGGGAGATATAGTGCTGGGATTCCCCACATTTGGGTAACTGCTTGCTTCTTCCTTTGCCCCATGTGGGTCAGCTCTTCCTCTCCACACAGATGAAGAGATGTGAGTTGGAAGAGACTGAGTTCCATGGACTTCAGAGCACCCCGTCTTCCTTTATGAACCTCTGTGGCTTTCTCACTTACTTTCTCTTCGTTCCCAGGCAGTTCTTTCTAAATTTCTTTTACTTTTATTTATTTGAGACAGAGAGGGAGGGAGACAGAAAGAGAGAGAGAGAGAGAGAGAGAGAGAGAGAGAAAGAGAGAGAATGGACGCCCCAGGGCCTCTAGCCATTGCAAATGAACTCCAGATGCATGTGCCACCTTGTGCATCTGGCTTACATGGGGACTGGGGAATCGAACCTGAGTCTTTTGGCTTCACAGGCAAGTGCCTTAATAGCTAAGCCATCTCTCCAGCCCCCAGGCATTTTTTTGCACTTGGTTTCTTTCACCCCCTGTTCTCTAAAAATAATAATTAAAAAAAAAAAAAAAACAACTTTTGGCCAAGGCACCGGGGTGTGAATGGCTGATAAAAACTGTTTTCACCGTCCAGGAGTATTAGCTTTGGAGCGAGGATCTACATTCTTCTAAGGTGGAGTTTCAGGTCAGTGACTTGAGTAAGAGAGGGACTAGCAGTGAGGAACTCTCATGAGCCACCAAAGCCTCAGAGGTGTGCTCCTAAGGACAGCCCCTCCAAGGTGGCAGCTGCAAGTGGAGGCCCAGGCTGCTGGCCCAGGGAGGGGCTGGTCTCCGGGCCTAGACTCTGGCCAGGCTCCACGGCCAGAGCGGGAAATCCTGCCCCCCTCCCCCACCCCACCGTCCAAAAAGCTTGAGCAACAATCTTGCTTATCCCTGAGGAATGTTTGGAAACACTATGAATATCGCATTTGTGGTAAAAAAAAAAAAAAAAAGCTTCATTCTTTGACTGCTCTGATTTGATAGACACCTCCGAGTTTTAAGGATTCCTGGACTTGCCCTTTGCAGACCACCAGGGAAACATCCAGAGTTCCCACGTAGAGGTTTAGCTCCTGCTGACAGAAACCTTTGAGTCTCATCATCCTTCAGCTTGTCTAAGTCAGAAGTGTTTTCGAGATTCAAAGGCTGACCTCTGGGTAAATGGAGGATTGTTGGAGCACAGTGAAATTCCTTCAGCTTGGAGCGCACAACCGCGAGCACATCACTGCAGAATGAGATCACCGGGGCTGATGTCAGGGTGGGCGCACCAGCTCCCATGCAAAGGACTGCCCTTCCCTTGCATTTTGCTAACGGGACTTGCAAGGGAGGCACAACATCTCGCAAAACAAACCCCACCCCACCAAATAAGTCACCAAGTTTCATATAACTAAAAGCAGAGTTTGCATTAATGTTTTACACACACACACACACACACACACGCGCGCGCGTTGCAGAGAGAATCGTTTTGATTTGTGTTTTGTTCTAGTGAGCAGAAAATTCACTGTGACTTTTCTTCTATGAAGTGTGTGCATGTTGAAGGACAAGTATTTGTCTTTCTTTTCTTTTTCTTTTTCTTTTTTTTTTTTTTTTTTTTTGAGGTAGGGTCTCACTCTAGCCCAGGCTGACCTGGAATTCACTATGTAGTCTCAGGGTGGCCTTGAACTCACGGTGATCCTCCTACCTCTGCCTCCCAAGTGCTGGGATTAAAAACGTGCACCACTAAGCCTGGCTGTATTTGTCTATTTTTTTTTTTGACTGCACTGAACTCCTCAAAAACAAGAGATTAAAAAGAAAAACAGCAAATTAATCTTACCTATCTTTTTTTTTTTTTTTGTCTCCCCAGGGACTTATATTTGGAGGATAAAATAAATCACATAGTAGAAAAAAAAATGCTTATTTCTCAATGTATGTTGATGAATTAAAACCCACTTGTTTCTAGGGTATTTTTTTTGTAGTTCCCTAAACTTTCATCTGATCATAATAATACTGTTTATACTACAGTGTGGGAACTTCAGAAACAGATGGTAAGTGAAAGACGCTGTCACAAAGGACCACATACTGGGTAGTTCCCTTTACAGTGGTCCTTCATAGCTGTAGGTGACTGATTACAGTATCCCTGTGGAGATGCCAAAATCTATCCATCTCTAGTTGCCTATAAAATGTCATAGAATTTGCATATAACCTATGCCCATTGATCTATATATTTTATTTTATTTTATTTTTACTTTTTTTTTTTTTGGTTTTTCGAGGTAGGGTCTCACTCTAGCCCAGGCTGACCTGGAATTCACTATGGAGTCTCAGGGTGGCCTCGAACTCACGGCGATCCTCCTACCTCTGCCTCCCGAGTGCTGGGATTAAAGGCGTGTGCCACCACAACCGGCTTGATCTATATATTTTAAATCACCTCTAGAGTACTTATAATACCTGCCAATGACAATTCTGTGTCAACAGTTATTATATTACATTATTTAGGGGATAATGACAAGTAAGGCAAAGTTGTAGGTGTTCAGTACATACGCAATGGAGGAAGTGGGATATTTTTGACTTGTGATTGTTGGAATCTGCCAGTAAGGAACTCAAAGATAAGGAGGACTGGATGTAGATGAGAAGGCTGGAGCAGGCAGATCTATAGAGACAGGAAATAGATTAGTTGATGCCCCGGACTGTCGAGGACAAAGGAAATGGAAGCTGACTGGAGGCAGAGATTCCGCTGCTGGCCTTGAAGAAGCCGCAACTCTGAGGTGAGTGTCCCTTGCAGGGGACACCCGGGGCTTCTAGGACCTGAAAGTGGCCTCCAGCCTACATTCATCAAAATCCGGGGGCCTTAGTCCTACTGACACAAGAAACTAAGTTCTGCCAAGAATCACAACAGCTTAGACGAGGTGTCCCCATTTTGGAAGGAATGCAACCCAGCCAGCATAGTAAGCCAGGCAATATATAAGACAAAAAAAAAAAAAAAAAAAAAAAAAAGTATCTTACATGTAGTCCTGGCTGGCTTGGAACTCACCATGTAACTCAGGCTGGCCTTAAACTCATGACAATCCTTCTGCCTCAGCCTCCCAAATGTTGAGATTACAGATGTGAACCACCACGTCCTGCAAGTTCTACTCTTAGCTGAAATTCCTTTCCTGTAAGATGGGCGCAGAGGCAATCCTTTCCTTGAAGGACATAACGGAGGAGGAGTTGAGATGATGCGCTTGGACCAGTCAGTGCTGTGTCCCTGGCTTGACAGATGAGCCAGGGCGAACCAGTACCTTCTGTAGAGTCCATTGTCAAACATGATGTTACAATCTCTTCCTTCACCTCACAGCTTCTGAGATTGGAGATGTAACGGGGGGGTGCTCAGGGTCCAGGAAAGTCCTTGAACCCCAAACCCTAGATTTGTTTCTAACTTTAATCAAAGAATTTAATAAAAACATGAGAAAGATAATTATGGAATTATTATATTTATTGAGGGAAGTACAGAGCCAAGGAAAGATACCCATGTGGCTAGAGATCCCATGTAGAGGGCCTGGGAAAACTATGGGGAAAATAAAAGAGAGAAAAGAAAGTTCAAGGAGCTTCTGCCTTGTGGGGAGTTGGTGGGGATAAAGGAGCCCATGTGGAGAGTAAGGGCTGGTGGGGGGCTTTCCCTGTGGCTCAGTCCCTGGCCAAGCCCAAGTCCAGCGGAGGGAAAATTCACCAGCAGCTGGAAGTTCCCAAGTGGTCAGGCAACACAGAGCGCATGCCCCGCTCTTGCAAAGGTATTGATAACCCTAGAGTGGCGGGTTGTCTTCCAGCGCAGGTGAACCACAGGGACAGCTGGTTGGTTAGGGCTAGGGGCTGTCTCAGGAAGAGGCTATAGCCCTGACACCAAGTTCTGGGGGCTGAACTTGACCAACCACAATGTGTAAATCCTATGAAAGATCTTCCTCCCAGGAGGGGTCCTGGTTGTTGAGAAACAGGTCTAGGGAACTAGGCAAGGGTCAAGAAGTCAGATCATCCTTTGATTTCTAGCAAGTGCAGACTTTCCTGCGTTTTTACCTGCAGGGGCCCACTCTCCCTAACTGCCTGCTCCCCTGCAAAGGCCCCTACCACAACAGTCAACGTGGGATACTTCTCAATACATGCAAGCCATCGCTGTCACCGCCTGTAATAAGCATGGCCACTCTATCCATGTGGGTTCTTTAGTACGTCCACTTTGCATATGCAAAAATTGAGGCTTGGAGACAGCAACCAGTCCAGTGCGAACCGGAGTCACGACGGAAAGATAGATAACGTCTGATCCCCAATGCGAAAATAAACCAGGACAGCATAGCTCTGCACACACTAGCAGCGGACGAGGGCTCTAATTAGCATCACCACAAACCAGAAATGAGGGCTGTGGTAAGTAAGGGAGGGTTGCTAACTATAGGTGATGACAAGAAGAAAAACACAGCTTAAGTGACATTTTTTTTTTTTTTTTTTTGGGCAAACAAGCCTGTGACACAAAGTATGTTTAATTCATCTTATGTAGTTTACAAGTAATTATGATTTTTACAGGGAAGACAACAACAACAACAACCGAAAAACAGTGACACTGGGTTAGAGTTCTCATTTCCTGACTCAGGGATGGAATGCAAGGACAGCCCAAGAAAACCCTTCCATGTCTGATCTCTGTGGGGCCTGTGATAAGAGACAGACAGAGTTACAAAATCTCACAGTCTGGCCCGAGTTGGTCGGCAGGGCAGAAACCCATCAGCCTCTCGTTCTTCAGCTCCGAGAGGGAAAGGCAGCCAGCGAGGGGGTGACATTGTGCCAGGGCCACACGCTCTGGTTTTGCGCCAGCTTGTCTCCTGGCTTGACTGTGGAATTTCAAGGCCTCCAAAACAGTGTTCCTGTTGCCCAAGTATTAGTGTCACATCAGAGCGACCTTTGGGACAACCCCGGGCTGCCAGATTAATACAAATTTATTTGAGTAGCGACGTTGTTGTTACCCTCGAACTGATTGAGTAGTCGGCTCATTAGAACATCGCTGTCATTTGAGAGAGACATGGTTGACACGTTACGTACTTGATGATGTCATTTAGCATTTACTGACTTGATGAACACTTTGAGGAAAATTGTGAGACATTTTTTATTTGTTTAGTTTTGTTCATTGTTTATTTATTTATTTGAGAGTGACAGAGAGAGAGTAAGAGGCAGAGAGAGAGAGAGAATGGGCATGCCAGGGCTTCCAGCCACTGCAAATGAACTCCAGATGTGTGTGCCCCCTTGTGCATCTAGCTAACGTGGGTCCTGGGGAATCGAGCCTCGAACCGGGGTCCTTAGGCTTCACAGGCAAATGCTTAACTGCTAAGCCATCTCTCCAGCCCAAAAATTGTGAGACATTTTTAGCGGACTGTTAGGAACATAGACTTCTGACTCAGATGGCTTGGGGTTAGATCCTAAGTATGATACTTATTAGTGTGTAAGTATTTACTTATTTATTTATTTGAGAGAGAGAGAAAAAAACAATGGGTACACTAGGGCCCATGGACACGGCCAACGAACTCCAGATGCATGGGCCACCTTGTGCATCATCTAGCTTACATGGGTACTGGGGAATTGAACCTGGGTCCTTAGACTTTACAGGCAAACACCTTAACCGCTAAGCTATCTATCTCTCCAGCCTTTTTCTTTAAAAAAATATTATTTGAGGCTGGAGGGATGGCTTAGTGGTTAAGGCATTTGCCTGCAAAGCCAAAGGATCCCGGTTTGACTCTCCAGGACCCACATAAGCCAGATGCACAAGGGGGCATGTGAGTCTGGAGTTTGTTTGCAGTGGCTGTAGGTCCTGGTGTGCCCATTCTCTTCCTTACTTGCTCACTCTCTCTTTCTCTCAAATAAAGAAATAAAATATATTAAAAATTATTATTTATTTCTTTGAGAGAGAGAGGTAAGTTTTTGCATAAATTACTTTACCTCAGTTTCGTCATCTATGGAGGTTGTTACAGAACGTGCATTGCAGGGTTTTTGCAAAGTTGTTGCAGGCATTATGTGTATCCCATATAGTATACGTGGCCATGTCTGAGCATGCATATGGGCTATGTACACACACGGTTATGCATTCCTGTGTATGCGTACATTTACACAGTATATGAATCCTTGTCACAGTTAATAGTAGGTGTGATGAAGAGCATCATCTAAGATAAGCGCTTCAAAGACATAACCTCATTTCCTCTTTAAAAAAATTTTTTTGTTGTTATTTTTATTTATTTATTTGAGAGTGACAGAGAGAGAGAGAGAGAGAGAGAGAGAGAGAGAGAGACAGAGAATGGGCGCACCAGGGTCTCCAGCCACTGCAAACAAACTCCAGACACATGCGCCCCCTTGTGCATCTGGCTAACGTGGGTCCTGGGGAATCGAGCCTCGAACTGGGGTCCTTAGGCTTCACAGGCAAGCGCTTAACCGCTAAGCCATCTCTCCAGCCCCACCTCATTTCCTCTTTACAACAGCCCTGCAAAGGCATCTTTCCCCCCATTTTATAGATGAGAAGACTGTGAGTGGAGCTAGGATTTAAACTCTAGCCTATCTGACTTCAAAGCCTGAAGACTCAAGGAAAGGAAATCCACAGATATCTAAAATATTCTCTTTAAAAAATTATTTATTTGCAAGCAGAGGAGAGAGAGAGAGAGAGAGAGGGAGGGAGGGAGGGAGGGAGGGAGAAAATGGGCATGGCAGGGCCTCCAGCTGCTACAAAGGAACTCCAGACACATGCACCACTCCGTGCATCTGGCTTTACGTCGGCACTGGGGAATTGAACTCAGGGTTTTAGGCTTTGCAGGCAAGCGTCTTCACCACTAAGCAACTAAGCAAGCCCTCTAAAATATTCTTAATTCACATGCGAGAACAGAGGTTCTATGACAGTGCTCTCTGGGAGGCACACAGACACTTACCTCATTCTCACGTGTAATCATGGATGGCTGCTCTAGCAGAAATCATTACAACTACGTGCACAACACTGGATGTGCAGGTTTTTAACCACTTTCAGAGAAAGAGAGATGAGGCTGCTGGGAAGGAGGTCTTCCTCTACATGAGAATTCTTCTCTTTTTCTCTCCAAGAGTTCCCACTTAATATGATAGTTGTTTTCACTGTTGCTATCGCCAAATACCTGACAGAAACAACTTAAAGGGGGAAAGATTTCTTTCGGCTCATGGTCTCGGAGGGTTCAGGCTGTGGTGGGTTAGCCCCATACAGTTGTGTAGAAACATCATGGCAATATGAGCATGGGGGGTGGGGGGAGACACTGCTTAGCTCTCCATGGGCAGGAGTGAGTGTGGAGGTGGGGGGTGGGAAGGGGCTAAGGTGTAATCCTCAACAGTCTGCTTTTAGGCAGCAGCGACCCTACTTCCCCCAGTTGTGCCCCCACCTCCTGAAGTTTCCACCACCTCAGCGAATAGCAGCTGGAAGCTGGGCCCAAGCCTTGAAACACACGAGCTTGGGGAAATTTCAAATTCAAACAGTAACACTTAGCATCTGGGAAGAGCAGAAATTGTATCAGGGTGCAACTGGAAAGATACAGTGAATCTAAATCCAGCCTGCGCCCACTGGCTGCCTTTAGGGGCCCTGGAGGCAGTGAAATTGATAGCTCATTTCCAATACAGATTCACTGTAGCGGGCGAAGGAGCCCGGGGAAGCAATGCGGAGACCCACGGGCCAGGAAAGCACATCTCGTGGAGGGACCTACCGCGGGGTGGAACAAGGCGGTGTAGAAGGAGGAGGATGGATGGCTGGAGTTCATCTGCTTACGGGAACCCCCCTGACAGCTCCTGGCGGAAGTGAACTGAACAGGCAGAAACCAGGATAAACGTGTGCCAGGTGGGAGCAACTAAATTTACTTAAGGGTGGCCATCCGAAAGGCTACGTGATCTGGAAACAACAGGAAGTGTGATGTGACTGGAGAGGTGGAGAGAGAGAAGAGAGGGAGCGAGATGGAGAGCAAACTGGCGGCATTGTATACCTGAGTAGCTGACAAGGTCGATGGGTCAGACTGGGAAGGGCCCTGCACTTTCACTTTTAAATAGGGGGCTATTCTGGAAAGTAGAGTACCACTATGGGGGGTGAGGAACATGGCTGTTTCTTTTCTTTTATTTCTTTAAAAATTTTTTTGTATATTTTTATTTATTTGAGAGCGACAGAGAGAGAGAGAGAGAGAGAGAGAGAGAGAGAGAGCGAGCACCAGGGCTTCCAGCCACTGCAAACGAACTCCAGATGTGTGACCCCCTTGTGCATCTGGCTTACGTGGGTCCTGGGGAATGGAGCCTCGAACCGGGGTCCTTAGGCTTCACAGGCAAGCGCGCTTTACCACTAAGCCATCTCTCCAGCCCAAACACGGCTGTTTCTATGTTTAGCCTTGTAAAGATGGAGGAGGAAAAGATTGTGTGTGTGCATGTGCATGCATTCGTGTGGGGGCGGGGCACATGCGCGCGGGTTGGGACGGAGCATGGGGGCCGGGTAACCACAAAGTCGTCTGATGCAATAGGGAAGATGAGATGACCGAAGGGTTCGAATGAGGAAGTGGCCATGGGGTTGGAGATGAGTGAAAGGAAGGGAGGGGGACGATTTGCATAGCCCTAAGGATTTCTCTGAGGTCAGATGGAAGAGTCAAGGGGGAGGGAGCAAGAAGAATTCTGAGATTTTTTACTGTGGACAATCTGATATTTGATTAACTAAGAAATACGAAGGGAGCCCTTGGCATGAAGCAAAGGAAATACTAAGTTGGAGGAGTTTGAGGTGGATGAAGGAGCCGGTCATGCTCAGGGAGTGGGTCTCACTGATTTTGGTAACAGATAATCAATGAATAGTGCTTGGTTTTGCTGAGTATGACTTGAAGACCCAGTGGAGAGATGCAAAGGAGGTTCTGGCACTGGGGAAGGAGTTGAGCAGTAGAGACCTGGACGCGGAGGTCACTCATGAGGGGCTGTGGTTCAAGCCTCAGGGGTGGCTCCTTGGGGTGAATGAAGGGGGCCGAGGCTATGCAGAGCAAAGGGCAGGAGACCTAGAAGAGTCATGGAACCAGGAGAAGTTAGATCAAGAGTGAGAGGTAGTGTCAGATGCCACCACGACATCACAGAAAAGACACTAGAAGGCTGGAGAGATGGCTTAGTGCCTAAGGCACTTGCCAGCAAAGTCGAAGGACCCAGGTTCAATTCCCGAGTACCCACATCAGCACAAGGAGGTGCATGTGTCTGGAATTCATTTGCAGCAGCTGGAGGTTGTGGCGTGCCCTTTCTCTCCCAGTCTCTCTCTTTTTCTCTTCAATAAATAAATTAAAAAACTTTTTTTTAAAAGAGGATACTAGAAATCACTGTAAGTTTCTTATTAGGAATCTTAGTGACCCCAGAGGAGCATCAAGTATTACAGGCCCATCTCAGGAGACGGATCATGGAGGGAGATTGTTGGTACTCGAGGAGTTAATTTATTGTATTCTGTTTTATTTTATTTTGCACACATACACGTGCGTGTGGTGTGCTGATGTGCATTATGTTGGCACATATGTGTGTGAGTGTGTATGTGGACACACACTGTATGTGGTTTGTGGGTGTGGGGGAGCAGGGGTCAAATATTGAGTATTTTCCTGAGTCATTTTTCCCCTTATTCTTTGTGACTGTCTTTCAATGAACCTAGAGCTCACTGATTGAACTAGACTAGCTAGCCAGTGAACCCCAAAGATTCCCCGTCTCTGCCTGGGATTACAAGAGGGTGCCACCCCACTCAGCATTTTAAGTGGGTGCTGGGGATTTGAACTTGGGTACTTATGCTGGAACAGCAAACACCTTACCCACTGAGCCATCCATCTCCCTAGCTCACAGGAGGTAACTTATGACAGTACAGTTATGATTGTCAAAGAGCGTCTCTAAATTGGGAGTCCGGTGTTACAATATGCACTTACGGGGAGGATTTTACAGCATCCTGTCACGGAATCTTGGAAGCTAGGAAAAAAGGTTTTGGTTGTGTGGTAGATGTATCTGGTGTCCACGCTCATGGCTGGTGTGTAGGATGGAAGAGGAGGCTATTAAAGAAATGTAAAGAAGTGTTTGATGTAAAGAAAGAAGCTCTCGGGCTGGAGAGATGGCTCAGTGGTTAAGATGCTTGCCTGCAAAGCCTAACAATTCGTGTTCGATTCCCCAGTACCCACGTAGAGCCAAATGCACAAAGTGGCCCAGGTATCTGGAATTTGTTTGCAGTGTCTAAGACATGGCCCTGGTGCACCCATTCATTTCTCCTCTCTCTCTCTCTCTCTCTCTCTCTCTCTCCTCCCTCTCTCTCCTTGCAATAAATAAATAAATATTAAAAAAATTTTGGGCTGGAGAGATGGCTTAGCGGTTAAGCGCTTGCCTGTGAAGCCTAAGGACCCCAGTTCGAGGCTCGATTCCCCAGGACCCACGTTAGCCAGATGCACAAGGGGGCGCACGCGTCTGGAGTTCCTTTGCAGTGGCTGGAGGCCGTGGCGCGCCCATTCTCTCAATCTCTCTATCTGCCTCTTTCTCTCTCTATATATATATATATGCCTCTTTCTCTCTCTCTGTCCATCGCTTTCAAATAAATAAATAAAAAATAAACAAAAAAATTAATTTTTTTTTTAAAGAGGGGACTGGAGAGATGGCTCAGCAGTTAAGACACTTGCCCACAAAGCCTAATGACCTGGGTTCAATTATGTGGGTACTAGGATCCACGTAAGCCCAGATTCAGTGGCACATGCATCTGGAGTTCGTTTGCAGTGGCTGGAGGCCCTGGAGCACCCATTCTCTCTGTATCTTTTCTCTCTATCTATCTCTGCTTGCAAATAAATAAATACAACTATTTAAAAAAAAATAAAGAAAGAAAGGACAAAAAAAAAGAAAGAAGCTCTCAGCTGTGAGGAAGAGCAAATGGGTGGGTTGGGAGGGGCAGTGGTAAGACAGAGAGGGAAGGAAGAGGAGGCTCTGACTGTCTGCAGCGAGAGTCCAGTACGGAAAGTTCATGACCAAGCATTTGCATCGGAGCTGATGGCGAATTTCTGAGAAACAGTGACCCAAACAACAGAGCCTGTGCAGATTTCGGCTACAAGGTCAAGATGGCAGGAACTGCCTGACCTGTCCGCTAGGCTTGTTTAGTCAAACCCAGTCTGAAACGGGCATGACTGTTCTGATCCCAAAATTCCAACAAGTGCCTTGGCTGTAGGTAGCTGACTCCATGTTCGAGCGTATACGCAAATATGGTCATTATGCCTGACAAATTGGAGGTCAACTGGAGGCCAGCGGAAGATTTCGTCTTTCTGCCTCCAGATTTTGAAATAGCAGATCATACACAATTTGCTGTCTTCCACCAAGACCTTATTACACACTTTTTTTTTTTTTTTTTTGGCCAGGATCTCATCTTACAATTTCCATTCTTTTAAAGAGAAATCTCCACACAGTGGCTATTTTGAGTGTTTTTACCCAAAGCATGTGTTGTCTTAAGGACTGACAGCTCCCTTGTCCCTTTTAACCCCCTCCGTCTGCTGTCTCAGGCCCGTGTGGATCCGCTAGCAGAAAGGAAAAGGGCAGACGCCCCAATGCCATGATTTTCTTGGGAGACACACTTTGGGAGGGGAGGCTCTAGGAGACCCTGAATCTAATATGGCACAACAATCTTAAATATTCCAGACAGGAAAAGTTTTTTGTCAAGGACTCTTGACAGTTTAAACTTTAAAGCTTCCACAAAACTTTTAAACTTTTAAACTTTGAACTCGTTTGAACCTCACGTGATTTATGAATTATTAAATGTACCACTGAAAAACCATGGACTCTCTCTGTCTCTGTCTCTCTCTAAACCAGTAAAGCTTTCTGCTTAAAAGCAACCCCGGGAGGACGTGGCTGCGGGGGATGTTGAAGGAGGACAGACTTGGGGGTTATCGGAGCCTGAGCTAAAAGCTAAGTCTCGAAAATGGCTCAGAGACCCAAGACTCAAGCCAAGACACACAGTATGAAAAGGGAGGCAAGAGATGATAAAAACGTAAAAAGCAGCCAGGCGTGGTGGCGCACGCCTTTAATCCCAACACTCGGGAGGCAGAGGTAGGAGGATCGCCGCGAGTTCGAGGCCACCCTGAGACTCCATAGTGAATTCCAGGTCAGCCAGGGCTAGAGTGAAACCTGAAAAAAACAAACAAACAAAAAAATGTAGGAGGCAAACCATTTTGAATTAACTATCTAGGTAGATGTAAATGAGTTGAGGTTAGATAGTCATATGAGGAATATGAACATGGCATATGTTGGAGATGATATGTACATTACATCAAATTTATCACTTGAACCGTTGTGAGTGGACAATTTGGGGGTATAATGTCCATTTGCATGATTGTATGACCAGCACCACTTCCTATGTCCAGGAGGAACTCTATCCCTGTTAAACACAGACTCCTCATTCCCACTGCCCAGCACTGGTAACAGCCCGTGCTTTGTACGAATTTGACTAAATAGCTCATATAATTATGCACACATGTGTGTTTGTATGTGCCTACACACAAATACATGTCTAGAGATGGGTGGTTGGAATATATTCACATACAAATATGGTACAATTCTACTTAACTGAGGTACCTGGCGTGGCCAAGTGATATACATTTCTTTTTATTTATTTATTTGAGAGCAACAGACAGAGAGAGAGAGAAAGAGGCAGATAGATAGAGAGAGAGAGAGAGAATGGGTGCGCCAGGGCCTACGGCCACTGCAAACGAACTCCAGACGCATGTGCCCCCTTGTGCATCTGGCTAACATGGGTCCTGGGGAATCGAGCCTCGAACCAGGGTCCTTAGGCTTCATAGGCAAGTGCTTAACCACTAAGCCATTTCTCCAGCCCGTGATATACATTTGAGTTAGTTTTAACAGAGTTCACAGTATACCAAAAGAAGGATATATTAGATAGGAAAAAACAATCTGAGGTTTTCCATGCATTTCAGACAGAATTCAAGTAGTCAAGCTATATATATATATACATATATATAGTGGGCATGTGCGACCTTGCTCTTGCCTCACTTTCGTGCATCTGGCTAACTGGGATCTGGAGAGTAGAACGTGGGTCCTTAGACTTTGTAGGTAAACATCTTAACTGCTGAGCCATCTCTCCAGCCTTTCTTCCTTCCTTCCTTCCTTCCTTTCTTTCTTTCTTTCTTTCTTTCTTTCTTTCTTTCTTTCTTTCTTTCTTTCTTTAATGTATTGGGCTGGAGAGATGGCTCAGCAGTTAATGTGTTTGCTTCCAGAGCCTAACAACCTGGGTTCAATCCCCAGTACCCATGTAAGCCAGATGCACAAAGCGGTGCATGCATCTGGAGTTCGTTTGCAGTGGTGAAAGACCCTAGTATGCCTATTCTCTCTCTCTTTCTCTCTGCTTGTAAATAAGTAAGGAAAGAAAAAAAAACATATTTTAAAAATTTGTTAACAACTTTCATATATAGATAGATAGATCATAGATCTCTATACAAATATAGATCATAATTCCTTCTTACTATCCTCCCTTTTCCTTCTCCCCAATCCCTCCTTCCACTATGTCCCTTCTTTCCAACTAGTCTCTCTTCTATTTTGATGTCATCATTTTCCCCCCTCATGTTATGCAGGTCTTGTGTAGGTAGCCTCAGCCACTGTAAGGCCATAAATACCACAAGGACGCTTTGAGTGTGGCAGACAGTATCAAAAGCAATCCTCCCCTTCCTTTGGCTCTTACATTCTTTCTGCCACCTCTTCCGCAGTGGTCCCTGAGTCTTGGAGAGAGTGAGAGATGTCTCACTTAGTGCTTAACATACCACTGTCACTGCTTAGCACTTTGGGGAGTTTTGAGTCACCCCAGTGGTCACTGCCGTCTGAAAATAGAAGCTTGCCTAACCAAAAGGGTGAGTAACAACACATGGGCATAAACGTAAGTAGCTAGAGGTCAGTTTGGTGAACATAATATATCTATTTAGCCAGACAGCAGTGGTAGTTCTCCCTCCTAGAGCTTATGACCTCCTCAGCCATAGGCTTTTGGTTAGGTTTTCAGTACCAGGCATATATTCCCTCCCATGGAGCAGGCCTCAAATCCAATCAGAAAGCAGTTGGTTCAACCCCAAACAGACACGGCACCATTGTGCCAATCGGCACATTTCGCTTTACTGGCCAGCCATAAAGCTGCAACCATTGATGACTTTTCTCCCTCAAAAAGTCTGCATAGCTGTTTCCCAGCCTCATGACAGCTAGTCAATAGGGAGGAGGCTTCCAGCTCAGCTCCACTTTGGTTTCTGGGTGACTTACAACCCGAGAATGTGGTGTTTGCAGCAATAAGGCCTTACTATCTGGTCTCAGTGGGCAACCAGGATTCTGTAATGTTTGAGGGGCATTGAGGGCTTCCCTGACCAACAAATCACTGGAAGGTATTCCACCCTGGCACTGAAATTTTCTTGTAACAACCTATGGCTTCTGGGCACAGCAGTATCTATCCCATAGGGTACATCTTCCAGCTCTCTCTCTCTCTCTCTTTTGTTTTAAGATTTATTTTTATTTATTTATTTCAGATAGATAGAGGGAGAGAGAGAGAGAGGGAGAGTGGGTGTGCCAGGGCCTCTAGCCACTGCAAAGGAACTCCAGACACATCCACCCCCTTGTGCATCTGGCTAACGTGGGACCTAGAGAATCGAACCGGGGTCCTTAGGCTTCACAGGCATGCGTCTTAACCGCTAAGCCATCTCTCCAGCACCCCCTCTCTCTTTTAAACATATATTATTTAGTTAGCAAAGAAATAGGTTTCTACATGGCTTATTCACAATCTCTTTAATTCTGATTAACTCTTCTCCCACCCCTCCTCTCTTCCATCCCATCCCCTCACTCTAACTTAGACAATTTTACCCCAGTATTCTTCCTTTCTACTTACATATCAACTATACCCTCCCATTAAGCACCCCCTCTCCTTTCTCCCTCATAGCCTTCCTGGCCTCTACTGCTGGATTTACTTCTTATTTAATTCAATTGTAAGAGCCAAAGGAAGGGTAGGCCTCCTTACAACATGCTCCTCCCAGATGCAAAATGGCCTGGGTATCCATGACCTCACAGTGCCTGACACTACCTACACAAGACCATCCCTGCCAGTGAAGAGAAAGAAAACTAAGGCCAAAACAAAGGCTAAGAGATTTTCCAGAGGGTTCACAGATGACTGCTGTCAGTCCACATTTAATCCTAGGATCCTAAGGCCGGGGTATAGTTCAGTGGTAGAGCTCTTGCCTGGCAGTAACAAACTCCTGGGTCCCATCTTCAGTACTCCCCTTACCCTCCAAAAAGAAAGAAATAGAATTCTTTCCTGGAAATAACAGTTGATGATAAATGTATTAGCAAACAAAATTGTTCCTTTTTTAAAAAAAAAATCTTATATTTATTTATTTATTTGACAGAGAGAGAATGGGTAGTCCAGGGCCTCTAGCCACTGCAAACAAACCCAAGACACATGCACCATCATGTGCATCTGGCTTACGTGGGTATTGGGGAATTGAACCTGGCTTTGCAGGCAAGTGCTTTAACCACTAGGCCATCTCTTCAGCCTCCAAATTGTTCTTCAATACTGATATTGCCCTAGGTCCATCTCATGCTATTATATAATTTAATCTGCATAATAAACATTTCAGCTATATATAATTATCTCTATATACTTGGTGGAATCATATCCCTCCAAAATTTATGTCCACCCAGAACCTGAAAATGGGACCATACTTGGAAAGAGAATCTTTGCAGATGAAATCAGTTAAGATAAGTCATATCTGAGGGCTGATGTCCCCAGAAGGCCACAAGAAAGCACAGAGACACAGAAGTGGCATCAGGTGACAATGGAGCCAGACCACAGTGATGCAATGACAGGCCCAGGACAACCAAAGACAGCTAGCAACCTCCAGAACCTGGGAGGAGGCGAGCACTGAATTTTCGTAAGATTTTCAGAGCACGCGTGGCCCCACTAGCACTGTAATTGTAGATGTTTGGTCTCCGGAACTAGGACAATTTACACTCCTGTTGCTTTAAGGCATCACATCCATGGTACTGTTTCAGCAGCCCTGTGGGGCTCATCCATCGTAGTTTACAGTGGAGACACTGAGGTTCACGGAGATCAAGGGATTTGTTCACGTGGTGGCAACAGACCTGGGAATTGAACTCGGGCCTGTTGACTCTCAGTACTGTGCTCTGACATCCTCCGGTGGCTGTCAGGCTTGTCAAGGCATCGATGTCAGCTATCAAGGCTAGCTGTCACCCGGACCAAAACTATCCCCGTGTCTTCCTGCAGTGACCTCCTATATAATCCACAGGCTGTGAACCACATGCCACTCAATGTGTTCTGTTGGGAAGCATTAAAGGGTCTACCCGGACCATGCAAGGTCATCTCTCATTTAGGCAGGTCCTAGTTTCAGAAGTGTTGCTTTTTTAAATTTTTTTTGTTTTATTTATTTATTTGAGAGTGACAGACAGAGAGAGAATGAGGCAGAGAGAGAGAGAGAGAGAGAGAGAGAGAGAATGGGCGCACCAGGGCCTCCAGCCACTGCAAACGAACTCCAGATGCATGCGCCCCCTTGTGCATCTGGCTAACGTGGGTCCAGGGGAACTGAGCCTTGAACCAGGGTCCTTAGGCTTCACAGGCAAGCGCTTAACCACTCAGCCATCTCTCCAGCCCCAGAATGGTTGCTTTTAAGTGTAAGCAGTAGAGGCAATGATTTTGAAATAATGAACATTTTAGCCCCAGGCAAATGACTTTATTTTTCTGTCCCCAGTGCACAGAATCAGATTAGTGACCATTCTTGGCTTGTGACACACGTTTCATCTCTGGGTCATATGTGGCCTTGCTTTTCAGTTATTCTCTATATAACAAAATCCTGGAGGGCCGGGGAGGTAGCTCAGTTGGTAAAGTGGACCCAAGTTCACCCCCCCCAGAACCTATGTTTAAAACAAAAAATACTGGGCTGGAGAGATGGCTTAGTGGTTAAGCACTTGCCTGTGAAGCCTAAGGACCCTGGTTCGAGGCTCGACTCCCCAGGACCCACGTTAGCCAGATGCACAAGGGGGCGCACACGTCTGGAGTTCGTTTGCAGTGGCTGGAGGCCCTGGCGTGCCCATTCTCTCTCTCTCTCTATCTGCCTCTTTCTCTCTCTCTGTCACTCTCAAATAAAAAAATAAAATAATAATAATAATAAACCAAAACAAAAAACCCTAAAAATACTGAGTGTGGTGCCATGTGCTTGTAATCCTAGCTCTGTGGATGTGGAGACATGTTGATTCTTTGGGCTCACTGCCAGCCTAGCCTAGTTGGCAAATTCCAGCCCACTGAAAAACCCTGTCTCAAAAGAAAGGTGGATGGGGCTGGAGAAATGGTTTAGCGATTAAAGCACTTGCCTATGAAGTCTAAGGACCCAGGATTGACTCCCCAGAACCCATGTAAGCCAGATGCATGTGGTGGCGCATGAGTCTGGAGTTCGTTTGCAGTGGTTAGAGGCCCTGGCGCCCCCATTCTCGCAAATAAATGAAATAATAAATAAGTAAATAAATAAATACATTTTTAAAGGTGGATGGTACCTAATAAATGGCACCCAAAGTTGTTCTCTGGCCTCCTTATGCATGTGCACATATGTCATGTGCACTTGCACACACACACACACACACACACACGTTATAAAATTCACCAAGCTTCCAACTGTTATTGACAATCACTCCTGGCAATCTGCTGTCCTCTCCTTGTCCGTCTTTCCATCTACCTACCTACTGGATCTCTGTTCTTATGAGTTCTTTCTGAAGGGAATACCTTCGTGGCACTTGCATCTCTGTGGCCACAGGACCTATATGGTCTTGAGTTCTGGCCATTTCTTCACCCTGACCTTTTTCTCTTCTCCCTATTTTGCTACATGTCGCTGCACTGGGACTTCTTGTTCCTCAAAGGTGACACACACACACACACACACACACACACACACACACCCTTTGATCCTGGTGTTTCTCTTTGCCTTTCCCTAGGGTGTCCTTCTTCCGTGGACTGGGACTCTCTGAGTTATTCAGGTCCAAGCTCAATGTCACCTCTCAGAGATACTGCCTCGAATCCTGCCATTGAATAGTTCTCCCATTGTCCTCCATTGCATACTTATGCTTTGGGTATTGTCTGATCCTCCTACCATACTGTAAGCTCTGGAAGGGAAAGGGACATTCTTCCTGCTTTATTCATTTCTTGTCCACCCTTCACACCACCAAACCCCCCACCCCACTTTGTAGCTCAACCTGGCCTCAAATTCATGGTGATCTTCCTGCCTCAAGCTCCCAGGTGCTGGGATTGTAGGTGTGGCCACAGTCAGTGCCCGGTTTTGTTTTGTCCATAACTATCTCTAGCCCTACATATCTTCTTTTTTATTATTTTTTAATTTATTTTGAGAGAAAGAATGAGCATGCCAGGGCCCTCAGCAGTTGCAAACAAACTCCAGACACATGTGCCCCTTTGTGCGCATGTACGACATTGCGCTGTTGTGTCACTGTGCATCCGGCTTATGTGGGACCTGGAGATTCGAACATGAGTTCTTAGGCTTCACAGGCAAGTGCCTTAACTGCTAAACCATCTCTCTAGCCCACTTTTTAATTCTTTATTTATTTTGAGAGAGAGAAATAGGCAAAGAGATATATATCTGTTTTTAAAAAATTATTTATTTATTTACTTACTTTAGAAAGTGAGGAAGAAGCAGAGAAAGAGAAAGAGAGAGAATGAGAGTGGGTGTGCCAGGGCCTCCAGCCACTGCAAACAAACTCCAGATGCATGCACCACCCTATGCATCTGGCTTACGTGGGTCCTAGGGAATCAAACCTGGGTCCTTTGGCTTTGCAGGCAAACGCCTTAACTGCTAAGCCATCTCTCCACCCCTTATATCTTCTTTTAACGGACCATCACTTCTTACAAATCTCTTGCCTGCCTGCCTGCCAGGGAACAGGGATACAAAGCTGAGTAAAGACGTGTCTTCCTTGTTTTGGAGCTTATTGTTTTTGGAAACACTGAAACATAAGCATCGATTTAGCGACGTGACTTGGGCGTATGCAAGTTGCATTAAGAGTTGTGATAGTAGGGCTGGACAGATAACCCAGCAGTGAAGGAGTTTGTCTGCAAAGCCTAAGGACCCAGGTTCCATTCCCCAGTACCCAAGTAACGCCACATGTACAAGGTGGCGCATGCCTCTTGAGAGTTTGTTTACAGTGGCTGGAGGTCCTGGTGTGCCCATTCTGTTTCTTTCTTTCTTTCTTTCTTTCTTTCTTTCTTTCTTTCTTTCTTTTTGTTGTTGTTATTTTTATTTATTTATTTGAGAGTAACAGACAGAGAGAGAAAGAGGCAGATAGAGAGAGGGAGAGAGAATGGGCGCGCCAGGGCCTCCAGCCACTGCAAACGAACTCCAGACACGTGCGCCCCCTTGTGCATCTGGCTAACGTGGGTCCTGGGGAGTCGAGCCTCGAACCGGGGTCCTTAGGCTTCACAGGCAAGCGCTTAACTGCTAAGTCATCTCTCCAGCCCCATTCTGTCTCTTTCTATCTACCCCTCTCTCAAAGAATTATATGAATTTTTAAAAAAGAGTTGTGACAGTAAAGGAGGGCTTCCAGGGGGAGATGACATTAACTTGAGCCTTGAAAGATGAGCCGACTTCAGCCAGGAACCATTAAGGATGTTGGAGTCCTGAGAAAGGAAGGACTCGCCCCATCGATGCGCAGTGGTGATGGACAGACTGACAGTACCATGTGTTGCAGGGTGAAGGACGGGTTTGGAGGAGGGAGTAGCCCAGGTGGGAGTTGAGGCTGACTCAGGATGCAGAGGGAAGCACTGTCTATCAGAGCGGAGTTCTTTGATGGAGCTAATGGATTTTGAGTGGATGCAAACAAGTTCAATTGCAGATGATCCGAGTCTTGGGTCTCTGTGACACGATTGAACCTTGGGGCCTCCCAGCAAGCAGATGGTACCTACTTGTCTTCACTGTCCTGCAGATGGAGCCTGCATATGTGGGCATTCATGAATATGGTTTGAGCAGGAGGCCTTTGCAATTACAATCAGCCTCCAGTATCCATGGGGATACATTTCAGGACCCTCCCCCCCTTAGGCACCCATGTCTGTGGATGCTCAAGTCCCTCAATGGAATCGTATTTGCAGGGAACCTAAGCACATCCTCCTTCACATTAAATCATCTCCAGATGACTTACACTACCCAACACAACCTAAGTGCCATGCAAATGGTTGTTAGAAGAAATTGGTTTTGGAATAGTTATAGGAACAAGCCTGTGCATGATCAGTACAAGCACTTTTTTTTTTTTTTTTTTGAGGCAAGTCTAACAGGCTGGCCTTTTTTTTTTTTTTTAATGTGTGTGTGTGTGACAGAGAGAGAGAGAGAGGGAGAGAATTTATGCACCAGGGCCTCCAGCCACTGTAATCGAACTCCAGAGGTGTGCGTCATCATTTGTGCATATGTGACCTTGTGCTTGCGTCACCTCATGCGTCTGGCTTACGTGGGATCTGAAGAGTCGAACATGGGTCCCCAGGCTTCGTAGGTAAGTGCTTTAACTGCTAAGCCAGCTCTGTAGCCCTGTTTTTTTTTTTCTGCATATTTTCAACTCATGATTGGTGGGATCCTCAAATGTGGAACAGGAGGGCTGACTGTTCTGTTTAGTTTTTATTAGGAAACCTTTCAAAAAGTTGGTCTTAAAGTTTGCATCTGAGGGAATGAGAGGCTCAGGCTAAAATTCAGACTTTTTTTGTTATTTTTATTTATTTATTTGAGAGCGACAGACAGAGAGAAAGAAGCAGATAGAGAGAGGGAGAGAGAATGGGCGCGCCAGGGCCTCCAGCCACTGCAAAGGAACTCTAGACGCGTGCGCCCCCTTGTGCATCTGGCTAACGTGGGTCCTGGGGAGTCGAGCCTCGAACCGGGGTCCTTAGGCTTCACAGGCAAGTGCTTAACCGCTAAGCCATCTCTCCAGCCCAAAATTCAGACTTTTAACCCATGCAGAACAGAGTGGCGCATGACTTGGGCACTGTCCCCTGACCTCCCCAGCACTTCATGTCTGGGTCAGGGGAGGGCTCTGGGACCTCTCAAATTTCTTTCCTCGGTAGATGTTGTAATTCCCATGGAGTCTTCTCACGGGGAGAGACGCAACGTGGGCACGTTTTGCTGCCAGTTCCTTCCCTTTTGAATTAGAACTTCCAAGAGTCTCGGGGCTGACTTCAACTCCAGTCCATTCATTCCGGCTCGGCCACTGGGGACTTGTGGTCTTATTAGGTTAAATGGCTCATTCAGTCATTTTGCAAATGCCAGGCACTCTGTGCTATTTACATCCCTCCGTTGTCCCACACGCTTGCTTTTCTGCTCACAAGTAGGTCAGACAGAGGCCAAAATGTACGGTGACAGGAAGGACAATGGCAAGGCATAACTGGCTAGAGAGCTTGGAGCTGGGGAAGGGGCAGGGAGAGCATCACCTGTTTCTACCCGTGCTGCAGCAGGGCTGGGGAGAAACCCTGGGGATTTTGCCAATGAAGGCAGGGGTTAAATCACCAAAGGCCAGGTGTGCACTGCCGTAACGCAAAATCCTGCTTCAGCATGGTTCTCAGCGGAGTTTGCAAGGTCATTGGATAGCTCACTTAGCTCTTGCTGCCCGGGCTATTGGGTGATCCACCTCTTCCTTTAACGGTACCCAAACAAAGGCTTAATCCTGCGGCATGTTTACACACACCGGGGGGGCTTTTGTCTCAAGGTCTTCTGTAGGCAAATCACTATTCTGAGGCACTTAGATAAATCTCCTTGTGACCAATGAGGCCCAAGCCTGTCCCTGTAATTTGCCAGAGGAGCGGAGAGAGGGTCAGGTGAACCCAGTGAAGTGTCTCTTTGGGGCAGGAAAGAGGATTCTGTCCAGGCTCTGGTTTTTTCTTTTTCTTTCTTTTTTTTTTTTTCACCAGGTGGGCAACACCTGGTTTTCACTTGTGCCAAGCATGGGTAACTATTGGGGGTTGGGAGGAGGAGGAGGCTGGGGAATGGAAGTAGGTGGGGAGAGAGGGATTTCGGTTTGGCGGAAGGGGAGGAAGCCAGGGAAACGACATCCTCCTCGGATGACTCACAGGCGGGACCTGCCTTCTGGTACTTTCCCTCAAGGTTCCTGACATCCTCATCCTGGAGTAAACACAGAAAAGGAAACCGAATCGGAAAGAAACTTTCTAAGTAATTCCAGGGAGCCATTTCCCTAGCCAGCCACTGGCCTCTGAGGCAGCACACTTCAAAGACAACCCAGTGGCCTGTCAGCTGCAGGAGGCCTCTTGTCCTGAGGTAAAATACTGCAGGGAATGATGAAGTCTAAGTGTGAGGAGGAGGAGGAGGAGGGGAGAGCGCTAAGCCAAGGAAAGAAAGCCAAGGGGAGTGATAGTCCTGCAGGGAGATGTGCTTAGGGAGAGCAAAGGGGGGTCATTTTGGCCTGAGCCTAGAAGGTAAATATATACATCCTAAGAGGCAAGTCAATGTCTTCTGGCTGAGAGATGAAAGCCGGAGAATTTGGAAGGTTGTCATGATCTATTTTAAGAGGCGGCCATCCTTCAGATGGATGTGCAGTAACTAGTAAGTGGGGAGCCACAAAGAGCCCTTGGTGGGAGGAAGGGAGAGCAACACTAAAGCTGCAACTAGAGTGGCTTTTATTCTTTACCCCAGAGACGAGGGATGGGTGGGGCAAGATGGGATTGGAGGATGACAGGAAAGGAGTCCCCAGAGCTTCCCATGGAACCTGGGCATGTCATGTTTTGGATACTTGGGAGGGTTACTTAATGCCAGTCTGTGCATGTAGAGTCTGCAGATCACAGGGTGGAGGACAGGCCTTTATGCCCCCCCAAAAGGAGCCTGTAACATGCCTTATGGAGCACGGAGAAACGAGCTTTGGAGAAAACATATTCTTAGCCACAGGAAAAGTGACCAAGGTCAATGACACCAGTAAAAATCACTGGAAGCCAGAACTGGGGACTCTTTTTTGTTTGTTTGTTTGTTTCCAACTCATATGAGAAGAAGAGGCATCATGCTGACAACCACCATCGAGTGACATTGATGGCCATGCAAGACGGTGACTATTGGGCCATTTCCTTAGGGAAGGCTGGCTGCGGTTTGGGAGTTCGGGCCCTCCTAGGGGCTCTATCTAACCATGCAACTGGTGATGGAATTTGACATGATGGCCTGGGCGGGGGAGGTCCTTTGATTGAAGGGGGCCACAGACACCTGTGAGAAAGGCTGCCCCCTCCAAAAGAGGTATTTCAATCCTTGTCTAACCCAGTTCTCTCCTCTCGCTCTGTTGCTTTTTTTTTTTTTTTTTTTTTTTTTGGTTTTTCGAAGTAGGGTCTCACTCTAGCCCAGGCTGACCTGGAATTCACTATGGAGTCTCAGGGTGGCCTCGAACTCACAGCGATCCTCCTACCTCTGCCTCCCGAGTGCTGGGATTAAAGGCGTGCGCCACCACGCCCGGCTTCTGTTGCTTTTTTAATAGATAGCTTAACTAACTTTCTCTTGAAGTCCAAGTGGGGTATCACCAGTTTGGGGTAGGAGGAGTTGTATTTAATAAGTCTTGGGTGTGTCTGGATAATATGCTGGTACCTACCGGAGTATCGAGTCATGGAAAGATTCAGAGGAACAGAGGGCACAGGGTGTGTAAGATGGCAATGCCAAAAACCAAAGAAATAGAAGTGATCTGGGAGGAAACAAAAGTAAAAAACGGAAACCAAAATGAGTTCAAAGGAAAGGCGGGATTCCCACCTTCTCCGGGACAATCAATGCTCTAATTTTTTAGCACGATTTAGGATACCTCCATGGTCTGCACCCACCTACCTGTAGCCTTGCATACCCCTGGCCACTCTTTTTTTTATATAAGACCACCTGCAATCCCCAAATGCACCCGGGGAGATAGAGTCTAAGCTGGTCCCATAAAATGCGCTGACCTAGCAGCCTGCTTTCGAGGCAAGCGCCTTAACCACTGAGCCATCTCTCCAGCCCCCTGTCCCTTATGTGCGTGTGTGTGTGTGTGTGTGTATCGTTGCTATGAAATGTAATAGTGGCAGGTGAGAAAAAAAAATGTACGCAAGAAAGGTAATAGCAAAATAAAAGGTTAAGAAACTCTGTCTTAGAACTGGGGCCCAGAAATGGAATCCTTAACTCATTCAACAGCTGAAACGTGTTCACGAGCTTAATGAATCCTCAGTTTGTCTCCTACAAGTGTTATACCGATATCCACTCTGTCCGGTAACCATGTGACAGGTATGACCTGCATGGCTTTGGTCAAATCCCTTTAAGTCTCGGAGCCTCAAATTCCTAAACTATCACGCAAAAATTTCAGTGCCTGGTGTAACAGGCTTGGTCACAGAGAACAGGAGTTTATTCTTACCTGGTTAGGTATAGAAAAAAGAAATCTGATGGATTTGGGGAGATCAGAGACTCGGTGAGAAGGTTGCAGGGCCAGAATGAAAGCATGCGTCCAACAAGGAAGGGCTAAACCCACCGCTGCTTTCGACGCACCTCTGGGATCCAGATGTTCTCGCTGGCGCCACTGACTCCTGGTGACCTAACCAGGAACAGGCCACATGTGTGCTTTCCAGCTTCTGGACAGCACTGAGAAAAGGGGGTGCCCCGGCGGAGGAGGGGGTCTTCACCTAAGGAGATTGACGCTGGGCCACCAGGAAGACAAGCTTCAGAAAGCCTGCATGTTGCTGGGGAGGACACCCATACTCTCTCTCTCTCAAATATATTTATTTATTTATACATATTTTTAATGTTATTTATTTGCAAGGAGAGAGATTGGATGCACCTAGGGCCTTTTGCCACTGTACATAAACGCCAGACACATGCACCATTTTGTGCATCTGGTGTTGCCTGGATACTAGGGAATTGAACCTGAACCAGCAGGCTTTACAAACAAGAACCTTTACTACTGAGCCATTTCTCCAGCACTATATATATATATATGTATTAGTTTTTCAAAGTAGGGTCTCACTCTAGCCCAGGCTGACCTGGAATTCACTCTGTAGTCTCAGGCTGGCCTTGAACTCACAGCGATCCTCCTACCTCTGCCCCCTCAGTGCTGGGATTAAAGGTGTGCGCCACCACGCCTGGCAGATAAAATATTTTTTTGAAAAGAGAAAACGTCAATGACTAGGTCAGGTAGGGCTGCCGGGAGGAGGACTTCATGAAGAAGGGAAAGAGATGATAGACTGAGAGCAATTGTACCATCCAGATGGTGTCACAGAGTTGCATACGCCACGGCTCTTCAGCCCAAGCCAGGAACCTCCAAGGACGACGATCAACTTGATCCACAGCCTCCAGACGTTGGGGACGCCTCCCAGGGGCAGCAGCCGCTCATTCAATGAACTAACTCTACCCCTCAGTGGACTGTCCAGGGACATGTGCATTGGAAATTCGAGGGGCCCTTTGGAAAGCCTCGCCTGGTTCGCAGACATCCGCCAATTCCAGTGCCTACCCTGCTTTTCAGACTTGCTATCTGTGACGACAGCGGGACATCTCAACCCCTTCCTGATCCTTCATGCAGTTTCTTTTGCCTCCCGGAGTCCGGGCCATCCCCCCCACACCACAGCGTGACCATGAAGGCCATTTTCCTGCCTAGCCTCGGAGGAGGCTGCTTCTGAGTTTTAGTTTAAGAACATAGAAGGGGGACTGGAGGGATGGCTTAGTGGTTAAGGCGCTTGCCAGCAAAGCCTAAGGCCTCCGATTCAATTCCCCAGTACCCACGTAAGCCAGATGCACAAGGTAGTGCATGCCTCTGGAGTTCATTTGCAGTGTCTGGAGGCCCTGGCGCGCCCCTTCTCTTCTCTCTTTCTGCTTCTTTCTCTCTCTCTCCCTCTCAAATAAATAATTTTTTTTTTGAAAAGAACATAGAAGGGTTGCTATTTTTAGATTTGCTTGGGAAAGTCCAAAGGAGCAGGCAGAACGTGGATTAGCCAATAATCCTGTCTGGGGCAGCTGCCATTTCACTGACAGGGACAAATAAAGGAGAGATGGTGACAGAGATGTCTCAGACACTCAACTGACACCACACGGCCTTGCCTGCTGCACCCTGTCATTAGAGACTCTGGAGTATAGAATCCATCCTGGTAGGATAGACGTTTCCCTGCTTGCTTTAGGCAATGAAGGAGGGCAAAGAGGCAGAGGGGAGAGGCCCACTGTTCTCTGATGGGGAGTATGATGAAGGAGGGGTGCCAAACTGGCCCTGGAGGAGCTGTACGTGAACACAGAGCAGGAGAAGGTGACACAGTGGGTGTGATGGGGACATGCCACAGGTAAGAATGATGGAAGAAAACTGGAGCAGGCCAAGCAATTGTTCTCCACCAAAAAGCACAAAGAGGGGCGGTTAAGGGGCTTGCCTCCAAAGCCTGATGGCCCAGGTTTGATCTCCCCAGTCCCCACATAAAGCCACGATGCACAAAGCAGTACACACATCTGGAGTTCCTTTGCAGTGGCTGGAAGTCAGTGCAGCAGAGAGCGTGGGCAGCTTTTGCCGGCTCCAGGGTCAGGTCCCACCGTGATGCTCAGCGGACTGGGCTCAGGTCCACCGCTGAACCTACGGAGAGTGCGGCGCTTTCTAGGGACCCTGTGATGTCCCATCCTGGGAAAGATGGAGGGTCAGAATCTCTGTGCAGGGCAAAGAGGTTCCCCTCCTTCTTGATCCCTTACATCTTCAAGATGGGGGTCTTTAGGGGCTGGAGAGATGGCTTAGCGGTTAAGGCGCTTGCCTGTGAAGCCTAAGGACCCTGGTTAGAGGCTCGATTCCCCAGGACCCACATAAGCCAGATGCACAAGGGGGCGCACGCGTCTGGAGTTCATTTGCAGTGGCTGGAGGCCCTGGCGTGATCTCTCTCTCCCTGTGTCTGTTTCTTTCTCCCTCTCAAATAAATAAAGAAAAAACAAAATATCTTAAAAAGACGGGGTCGTTTTTTTGGTGACAATCAGGGAAAGAGAGGTGGAGCGCTGCTGGTTGCAAGTGACAGTGACAAAGAAGCTGGTGACACTCACCTCCTCCTGGGGGGTCGTTTGTGAGGGGGGGGTGAGCTTAAAATGCTCAGCTGGGTGTCTGGCATGAGGCTGGCTCTCAGTCAATCAGAATTGAGAAATCCTCTGTCTGGGCTTCAGGGGGTGGCTCTGGGCACCAGAAGCAGTGGAGGGCAGATGTTTGCCTGGGCAGGACAGGGTGTGGGGAGTAGAGGGAGACGAAACTCACAAGTACAATGCCTTGGAATTGGGAAGGTGGGGGCGGCGGCACAGAGCAGATCCGGCTTTGCCACGGAGAGCAGCAGATTGACCATATAGGCTGCCTCTTGAAAGTTCTTGAATGTTCCAGATTGGGAAAAGAGTCATGACTGCTTGAAAAGGACTCAATGATTGACTTGTTGAAGTCAAACCTAAGGGCTGATGGGGTGGTTTGATTCAGGTGTCCCCCCGTAAACGTAGGTGTTCTGAGTGCTAGGTTCCCAGCTAATGGAGATTTGGGAATTGAAGCCTCCTGGAGGGCAGTGTATTGTTGGGGGCAGGCTTATGGGTGTTATAGCCAGTGTCCCCTTGCCAGTGTTTGGCACACCCTCCTGTTCCTGTTGTCTGCCTGTTGTTGGCTAGGGGGTGACGTCCACCCTCTCCTCATGCCATCGTTTCCCCCTGCCATCGTGGAGCTTCCCCTTGAGTCTGTAAGCCAGAATAAACCTTCCCCCAGCCCCAACCCCCACCACATACACACAAGCTGCTCTTGGTCAGGTGATTTCTACCAGCAACGTGAACCTGACTGCATCAGCTTGTATAAAAGGCTCAGGAGGGCTGAGAGATGGCTTAGCGGTTAAGCGCTTGCCTGTAAAGCCTAAGGACCCTGGTTCGAGGCTCGATTCCCCAGGACTCACGTAAGCCAGATGCACAAGGGGGCTCATGCATCTGGAGTTCGTTTGCAGTGGCTGCAGGCCCTGGCGCGCCCATTCTCTCTCTGTTTATCTGCCTCTTTCTCTCTCTGTCTGTGTGTTGTTCCCAAGTAAATAAATAAGCAAAAAATTTTTTTTAAAAAGCTCAGAAATCTCAAGCTGTTTCACATTGGAGGGACAACAACACAGAGTTCTTTTTTCTTTTTCTTTTGTTGATTAAACCTTGTTTTCTCCTTGTTGTGATATGTGACCAGAAGCAAAACGTAGGGAAGGAACGGTATAGTCTGGCTTACCACGGGGCCGGGGGGGTGGGGGCGGTGATACATTCAGGCTCATTATATCATAGTCCAGTCAGGAAACAGAATGTGAGCAGGAAGTGGAGCCCAGCTACAAAACATCAAGGCCTGCCAGAAAGAATCCATCTCCTAAAGATTCCCCGACTGACCCAGGTTGCACCACAAGCTGGGGACCAACTGGTCAAACACGTGAGCCCATTGGGAACAATTTGAATTCAAACCACAACACTGTTTTCCTTCCTTTCTCTTGCTGTCTTTCCCTTCCTTCTTTCCTTCCTTCCTTCCTTCCTTCCTTCCTTCCTTCTTTCCTTTCTTTTTATTTCTCTTCCTTTCATTCCTTCTTTCTTTCCTCTTCCCTCTCCCTTTTTTCTCCTCCTCATTCTTGTTTCGCAGGGTCAACTGACAATGTTCCTGCTTCAGCCTTGTCTGTGGTATTTCTTTTTCCTGCTTCTTTTCTCTTCCCTTTCTTCGCCCCTTTGCCCGCCCCATTTTCTCTCCCCTCCTCTGGTTTTCTTTTCCTTTTCCTTCTTCTCTTTATGGGTGGCTCAGCCAGCCCATGAAGCTTACTGTTCATAATGCTGCCTGGTCTTAACAGACAGATGAAATGATGCATAAAGATAGGCTTAGGGAGACTTAAGAAGTTAATAGGAAAGATAAACTTGACAATTACAATCACAATGCAAGGGAAAAAATAGATCCTTAAAAAAAAAAACAACAACTGTTATAGGAGGATGGAGAGATGGCTCAGTGGTTAAGGCATTTGCCTTCAGAGCCTAAGGACCCCAGTTCAATTCCCCTGTGCCCACCTAGAGCCAGCTGCACAAAGTGGCGCATGCATCTGGAGTCTGTTTGCAGTGGCTGGAGGCCCTGGCACGTCTATTCTCTCTCTCTCCCTCCTGACAAATAAATAAATAAATAAAATTGTTACAGAAAAAAGAAGAGAGTTCAACAGATGAAACCCTCTGTGGTGACGAAGGGATATACATAATCTTTACAGTTTTCAAGTTTGACCTTGAACACTGCCACACTGAGTTTGTGGCTCACAGTCTATAAACTCATCTTGTAAGATGCCTGCATCAGTGGGAGATGTAGCCTCCCGTGGCCACGCATGGCATCTCAAGGAGTTCTCCCCAGAGACCTGCACTCTGGGGTGGCAGGGATTCTTGACTTACACAGCAGACAAGAATATCGGGACAAATTGGTATGAAGCAGAGGTAGAGTTTATTAAGAAGCCATTTATTTTGGAGAGAGAGAGAGACTGAGAGAGGGAGAGAATTGACACACCAGGGCCTCAGCCACTGTAATCAAACTCCAGACGCATGCTTCACCTAGTGGGCATGTGCAGCCTTGCGCTTGCCTCACCTTTGTGCGTCGCACTAATGTGGGATCTGGAGAGTTGAACATGGGTCCTTAGGTTTCGCAGGCAAGTGCCTTAACTGCTAAGCCATCTCTCCAGCCCAAGAAACCGCTTTGATATGGCTTTAAGCAGGGATATTGAGAAGAAACAGACTTAAGAAAGGACCATATTACATACTCTAGAGTGGGTGGACTTCTCTGGACAGACATACACACATACACACACAGCAGTGAATCAGTATAAAATCCAGAGACACAAACTCCAGGTAAACGTCCAGAAGTTGGTCACGTCAGTGAGCCCTATGTCCACAGCATTGCGGACTTCCCAAAGGGGAAGTGCAGAAGTTGACAGCCTCTCCTCTCACTCATCAACACTTGATGTCTCTCCCTGTGGGAAATGCCTGCCACAGAGCAGTAGAATTGCTGAATTACTGACCTTTTAGAGCTTTCTCTTTTCTAAGGACTCAACTGACACACCCCAAACATAACCCTGTCTCTCCAAGCACGTTTGGAAAGTCTGGCGTGTTCTTGGGGAAATTGGGGTGGTATCATGCGTTGACCTTCCCTGGGCATGCTTGGCAGGCATGCCAGGTTCTGCTTTCCCAGGGTGTGTAGAAATAAGGCCTGCGGTCACAAACACTTGGAAGCTCCAGGCTTTGAATTCATGGGCTTGGAGGTCATTCCTTGGATGCGAAACATCAAGCATTTCCCTTCCGCTGAAGAGCCCCCATCACGTTGAAAACCATTCCTGCCTGTGTCCTTCACTCTGATGACCACAGACCTCTTGTGAAGGGGATTTTTTTTTTTTTTTTTTTTGGTAGAAGTGTCCCCAGGAAAACCAGCAGGACATGGAAAGATGCCAAGCAAAAAGGTGACATGAAGCAAAATCCCACAGAAGAGCTCTGGGGACAGGAAGGACACATATCTGAGTCATCCTGCTCAGGGGCCAAGTGATGAAGTGTGTGTGTATATGTGTGTGTGTGTGTATGTGTGTGTGCGTGCGCGTGTGTATCTGGTTCAGGGCCGCCCCAGGGCTTCAGATTCCAGCACAGACCGTGGGCAGGTGCAATGGGCCCTGGTGTCTGCCAACAGCCGTCACAGAGGTGGCACGGGGAGGGAAAGCACCGTTGGAGGTCACTGGAGGCTGATGCTCGGTAATCTGGGGCTCTTTGTGATTGTCATGTCTTTTCATGTCCCCAGAAGTGTCTCATTTGCTTCAAGATATGAACAGATGCTACTTGCTGGCATTTACTGAGGAAGAAATTGCTGACACAGAGAGCTCACCAGCTCCATCTGATGCCTTGTGACTACTAGAGGATTCAGTAACCTGGACTGGCTGGGGCTTTCTCACTCCTTATTCAAGAAAATTGGACTCTGCTATGTTTCGCGGGGAATTCAAGGTTATGTCTGCAGCTCTTCTCCATAGGGTTTAGGATTCTCTCTTAGGCATCTTCCCTCTGCTTTTGCTCCTCATCTCCTGACCTGGTTCTGTACACTCTATCTTAAAATTAATTAATTTGCATGCAGAGGCAGAGAAGAGAGAGAATGGATGCACCATGGCCTCTAGCTTCTGCAAACAGGCTACTGATGCATGCACCACTTTGTGCTTCTGGTGTTACGAGGGGCCTGGGGAATCAAACCCGGGTCATTAGGCTTTGCAGGCAAGTGCCTTAACCACTGAGCAATCCATCCAGCCCACGATTCCGTATGCACTTTAAGCACAGCATCCAAGGAGCCTCCTGTTTCACCTCTCCACCTTCATTTCCCGCCATCATTCCTTGAACGTGATGGCGAATGCTGATTGTCCATGGGATTTGGAATCACCTAGGAGACCCACCCACCGACATACCTGTGCGCACAGAGCTTGTGGTCCAGGACAGAATGCAAGCCAACAAGCGATGACAGTGTCCCATGACATCAAGGACTTAAGTGCGGGGTGCTATGGGAATGAGTAAACGGGGTGTTACCCTGACTTGGTGGATCCGGGACGCTTCCCAGAGGAAAGACATTTACCTGGAAAACTGCAAGGTGAATCCATATGGGCCTAGTGAAGAGAACTGGGCAGGGTCGGAAGAGAGTTCCAGATGGCATGTGGTAAGGCTGAAGCCAACAAAGGAAAAAAAGAAAAATCCACGTGTGTTTGGAAGGTAAGCCGGGGAGAGGCAGTGGTGGGACTGGTGGGTGACAGGCCAGGCCACACAGGGGGTTGTAAGCAGCTAAGCAAGGCTAACCATCCTGTAAGGGCTTTGTATGGGCACTGTTTCCTCACCTCAGGGACTTTTTAGCTACTAGGCATTTCCTTGTCCCAGACAGTCCCCTTCCTAGATAATATCCTTACCCAGGCCTAGGCCTCCCTTCTGTTCCCCAAAGTTGTAGGTAACACATCTGTGTCACAGACACACACACACACACACTCTCTCTCTCTCTCTCAGGAATGATTGCCTGTGCCGGTCCCATCGGGGCTGTGAGCAAGTTGGGGTACGGGTTATCCCTGCATTCATAGCATCATCTAGCACAAAGGAGGCCACACAACTTTCTAGAAGATGGAAGTTTGGGACCACTTCCAGGTAGGTAACAAGAACGGAAACCAGAAGAGATTGCAAAAATAAGAGAGGAATGCAATATTGGGAGGGTAGGAAAACTAGTTTGAAAACTGGGAAAGAGAAGCCCGGCGTGGTGGCGCACGCCTTTAATCTCTGCACTCGGGAGATGCAGGTAGGGGGATCGCCATGAGTTCGAGGCCACCCTGAGACTACATAGTGAATTCCAGGTCAGCCTGGGCTAGAGTGAAACCCTACCTTGAAAAACCAAAAACCAAAACCAAAACAAACAAACAACAACAACAACAAAAAAAAAAAAAAAAAAAAAACTGGGGAAAAGGGCTGGAGAGATGGCTTAGCAGTTAAGATATTTGCAAAGCTTAGGGACCCAGGTTTGATTCCCCAGTACCCATGTAAGCCAGAGGCACAAAGTGGTCATGTGCATCTGGAGCTCGTTTGCAGTGGTTAGAAGCCCTGCTGAGCCCATTTTTTTCTCTCCCACCTCATAAATAAAAAAATAAAATAAAATAAATAAAACTGGGAAAGAAATCAGAACTTTTGCCCAGCTTTTCTTAGAGAGAAAGAACAAGCACTCCATTTTGACTATAGGTGAACAAGAACCACAGCAAATCCAAAGCTAAAGATTTCAGAAAAGAAATCAGAGCATACAAGAAAAAAAAACAAACCACCAGCCGACCGAAGGTAGAGCTTTCTATGCAAGCAGAGTAGCGTGGCGACTTGGGTCCCTGCCCATCTGTTAAAAGCATGACTGAATCCTCCGAGCGAGCAGAGTGTTCAGTACCCACTGCAAAACTGCGGTTTGCATTTATGGCTTTAATTAAATTGAATTAACGATAATAACCAGGGCTTCTGTTTGCCTTACTCTCCAATTCAAAACGGCTTCTGTGAGCTGTCAGGCACAGTGTCTCTGACTGAAAACCATGGCTGTGTGTATTTGGGCTCAGTATTTTTCTCTGTCACTTACAGGACAAATCCGATCTTTTGATGAATTACAGCACCAGGAATGGAAATAGGTTACTTGCAGCAGACTTGAGCCCCAGCATCATCGTTTCTTGGTGTCTGTGTGCCCCAAGGCCTTCGCCACATTGTGGGCCAAGTACATAGTGCTTCTGAGTCAGGAGACATGGGCTTGAAACCCAGACCTCTCCCTTCTACCATTGAAATCTTGGACCAAACCCTATAGAATAGTCTTTTTTTAAATAAAAAAAAAAATGTGTGTTTGGTCTGGAGAGATGGCCCGGTACCCACATAAAGGCACATACACAAAGTGGTGTGTATCTGGAGTTAGTTTGCAGTGGCTAGAGGTACTGACACACCCATTCTCTTTTACTCTCTCTCCTTACAAATAAATAAATGAATTTTTTTAAAGGGTCAGATAAATGGTTCAGTGGTTAAGGCTCTTGCCTGCAAAGCCTAAGAACCCACGTTCAATTCCCCAGAACCCACATAAGCCAGATGCACAAGGTGGCACATGCTCTGGAGTTTATTTGCAGTGGCTTGAGGACCTGGCGCACCCATTCTCTCTCTCTCTCTCTCTCTCTCTCATAATAAATAATAAATTTTAAAAAGTTATTTTTTTTTTTAAAAAAAGTGTGTGTTGGGCTGGAGAAATGGCTTAGTGGTGAAGCGCTTGCCTGTGAAGCCTAAGGACCCCAGTTTGAGGCTCAATTCCCCAGGACCCACATTAGCCAGATGCACAAGGGGGAGCACATGTCTGGAGTTCATTTGCAGTGGTTGGGGGCCCTGGCGCGCCCATTCTCTCTCTCTCTCTCTCCCTCTCTCTGCCTCTTCCTCTCTGTCTGTCACTCTCAAATAAATAAATAATAAACAAAAAAAATTTTAAATGTGTGTCAGTTGTGTGTGTGTGTGTGTGTGTGCGCACACGTGCGCGCGTACATGCACAGGTGCACATGTATGCACATATGCATGGAGGCCAGAGGACAACCTTAGGGGATTTTTTTTCCCTAGTTTTTCAAGGTAGGGCCTCACTCTAGCCCAGGCTGATCTGGAATTCACTATGTAGTCTCAGGCTGGCCTTGAACTCACTGATCCTCCCACCTCTGCCTCCCAAGTGCTGGGATTAAAGGCGTGTGCCAACATGCCTGGCAGATGTTTGCTTTTTCAGCCAGGATCAGTCATTGTCCTGGAGTTCACCCGTTAGGTCAGACTGGCTGGCTAGCAAGTCCCAAGGGTCCTCCTGTGTCCACCCCCTAGCGCTTGGGTGACCAGGACAAGCCAGCATGTCTGCATTTTTCCCCATGTGCTGTGAATCAGACTTGGGTCTTCCTGTTCGTGAGGTAAGCCCTTCACTGAGTGAGCTCTCTCCCTAGCACCTGAGCAATCTTTAATCCGTACAATGGAAGCTTCCTGCGTTGTTTGAGGACGACATGGTGCACCGTAGAAAGTGAAAGTCACCAGGTGTGGTGGCGCACTCCTTTAATCCCAGCACTCGGGAGGCAGAGGTAGGAGGATCGCTGTGAGTTTGAGGCCAGCCTGAGACTACATAGTGAGTTCCAGGTCAGCCTGGGCTAGAGTAAGACCCTACCTTGAAAGACAAAAACAAAAACAAGCCAGGCTTGGTGGCGCACACCTTTAATCCCAGCACTTGGAAGGCAGAGGTAGGAGGATCACCATGAGTTCAAGGCCAGCCTGAGACTACATCATGAATTCCAGGTCCGCCTGAGCTAGAGTGAGACCCTACCTCGAAAAACCAAAACCAAAACAAACAAACAAACAAACCAAAAAAAAAAAAAAAGAAAGTGAAAGTCAATGCCAGGTACTCAGCAAAACCGACCAGGCAAGGACATCTGTGCAAAGACACCCATAACCACTCATGTCCTCAGAGTTTTAAGAGCTCCTTTCTGGGAAAGGTAAGTCTCTGCTCTCCCCAGCTAACTCTTTGTGGATGCCTCTGTTGTCAATATCCAGATCCGTGTCCATTTGCCCTGGGATTACAGGGAGAGGAAGAAGGTTGCTCTGGTTACCCGGATGCAAGTGTCATTCTGTGGCCGAGTCTCACTCTATTGTCCTTTACAGTGGCTCTCTGGGTCATTCCTGCCCCCACCATGATGGGCCCGTGGCACCTGATCTCCACCAAGGTCACCGCCTGGGTCTTACCTAAAGCTTATAAAGCACTTACTGTGTCCCCTGTCCTTAGTATCACACCCTCTGTTGAAATCAGACGTGACCCCAAATGCTTTAGGCTTCACCAGTCGCCATCCACATCTGAAACCCTTGGCCACTGAGAACTTCTTCGTCACTCACGAGGTGCCCAAACTTGAACCCCTATAGCCTTCGTTGTCCCATGTAGGGTCAAACATTGTCACGGAATCACTCATGCATCCTCCTACAGGTGCTGCCCAAGACTTCCAAACAATGCTACGAGGTACAGATGCTGCGAGAGGTACACAGAACCAGGTGCGCACTTGACTATTCTTCAAACATCGGGACAAGTCTAAATTCCAAAGCCACTTGAAGGGCTGGGTCCCTTTATGTAGGAGTGTGTGGTGTCACACCACTGGCAGGGACAGCCTCCAACAAAGGTGACTGTCACACTTGTGCAATAGTGCCGGTACAGAGCAAACACCAAAGGTTTCCCAATGTCCCCACAAAATAAAATGAAAAGACAGGAAATCTTACAATAGACCATTTGCAAGGAAATTCTTTTTACCTGTTCAGATAGTCACTAAAGTGCTTGCTTATTTCCACACGGGAAGAAAACCTTTGTGAAGGTGAAAGGAATATATATAATTTTTTAAAAAATTGTTTATATTTTTATTTATTTTCGAGGAGAGAGAGAGAGAATATGAATGGGCATGGCAGGGCTTCTAGCCCCTGCAAATGAACTCCAGATGTGGGCTGGAGAGATGGCTAAGTGGTTAAGGCACTTGTCTGTGAAGCCTAAGGACCCAGGTTCAATTCTCCAGGTCTCACATAGGCCAGATGTACAAGGTGGCACATGCATTTGGAGTGTTTGCAGTGGCTAGAGGCCCTGGTGCACCCATTCTCTCTCTCTCTCTCTGTCTCTAATAAATAAATAGAAATTTAAAAAGGGGGCTAGAGATATGGCTTAGTGGTTAAAGCGCTTGCCTGCAAAGGCAAAAGACCCGCACAAGCCAGATGCACAAGGGGGTGCATACATCTGGAGTTCGTTTGTAGTGGCTAGAGGCCCTGGCACACCCATTCTCTCTATATATACCTGCCTATTTCTCTCCCCCTCTCTGAAATAAGTAAAGTATTTTTTTTTGAAAAAAGAGGGCTGGAGGGATGGCTTAGTGGTTAAAGCGATTTCCTACAAAGCCAAAGGACCCAAGTTTGATTCCCCAGGACCCACGTAAGCCAGATGCACAAGGGGGCGCATGCATCTAGAGTTCGTTTGCAGTGGCTGGAGGCCCTGGCATGTCCATTCTCTCTCTCCCTGTCAAATAAATAAATAAAAATAAAATATTTTTTAAAAAATTAAAAAAAGAAATGAACTCCAGATACTTGTGCCACTTTGTGCATGTGGCTTTATGTGGGCACTGGGGAATTAAACCCGGGTCATTAGGCTTTGTAGGCAAGCACCTTAACTGCTGAGCCATCTCTTCAGCCCCAGGATTATATATTTTTGTTGTTGTTGTTCATTTTATTTATTTATTTATTTATTTGAGAGTAACAGACAGAGCGAGAAAGAGGCAGAGAGAGAGACACAGAGAGAATGGGCGCGCCAGGGCCTCCAGCCACTGCAAACGAACTCCAGATGCTTGCGCCCCCTTGTGCATCTGGCTAACATGGGTCCTGGGGAGTTGAGCCTCGAACCAGGGTCCTTAGGCTTCACAGGCAAGCGCTTAACCACTAATCCATCTCTCCAGCCCCCCCCCCCAGGATTATATTTTTATGTTGAATGCTTTAAATGATTCCTCAATACAAGCCTGTTTGGGGGAAAGAGCACAAGTCCATGTCAATGGGTCATTCTGCAGAAGGATGGCAGGACGCCTCAGCTGCCTACGCTTACCGTGAACTTCAGAGAGCTTAAGGTCAAGGTGCAGGACTAGGCGGGAACTGGCGTTGACATTGAGCTTGTAGCTCAAGGGTTAAACAAGATAATTCTGCTCCTCAGGATGGGGCTGTATCTCTGCATCGCTGCTGGCCAGTCTGGTACCAAACACTTCGGCTTCCTGAGCCCTGTGGGAGACTCACTGTGGGCTCTGAATGGGGACTCGGCCTCTGTGTGGAAACCAGCGCAGGCTGGAGAGAAAGCTTTGAGGGTCACCTCATATTATATTCAAGGTGTGTATGTGTGTGTGGGGGGGAGCTTACAAGTGACGGAAGGCCATTCTTTCTCAATACATAGAAGTTTCCTGGAAAGGAAAACCACAGAAGAATAAAAATAGAACAAAGAAAAATGAACATTCATTCTGTTTCAAATATTCAAGGAGGCACCAGGCAATGATCTTCTCGTTGTTTCTCCTGAGACTGACGCTTAATAGATCTGCAGTTCTCAATGACTTCCTTGGAGGGGGGCCCAGCCCCGGTGGCAGGGGGTCACCTTGGCTGGCACTCCCCATCCCTCCCTGGTGGTGGGCAGGCTAAGGGAGCTCGTTAGGCCCATGGGCTGGGAGCCAGTGGGCCAGCACGCAAGTGCAACTCTGCCATTCCCTACTGGCGTGGTTTCGGGGCAGACAATTTATCCTCCCTGCCTCAGTTCCTCAGGCATGAAAGCGGAGAATAGTGGTCTCCATAGTTCATGGTTGCTGTGGACATGAAACGAGTGAAGTTGTGTGTAATGGGCTCAAGGCTTTGGTTGTGTTCCACTGTGATTCTGTAGCCGGGGCAAAGCGATTCACCTCTTAGTCTTTAAATCTTCCTTCCTTCCTTCCTTCCTTCCTTCCTTCCTTCCTTCCTTCCTTCCTCCCTCCCTCCCTCCCTCCCTTCTTTCCTTTCTTCCTTATTTGTTTTTTCTCAAATTAGGGCTTATTTATTTATATATTTGGGTTTTCAAGTTAGGGCCTCCCTCTAGCCCAGGCAGACCTGGAATTAACTATGTAATCTCAGGCTGGCTTTGAACTTACAGCCATCCTACCTCGGCCTCAGAGTGCTGGAATTGAAGGTGTGCACCACCACTCCCGGCCTACACCTTCCTTATAAAGTTGAATAAAAACACTTACTTTGGGGGCCACAGTGAAGTTCAAATGGAATGGTTATATAAGCCATTGGGATTAGGCTCAATGAATAACACCCTTCCCGGTAACACCCGTCCCTCCACACTGGGTGGATTGCTACCGGGATCCATTTTGCAGACAGCAAAATCCAAAGATGCTAAAGACCTTTAAATGAATGACACAACATTTAAGTAGAACTTACACACCTCCTCCTGGGCACTTTATCTCCAGACGACTTATAGTCCCTAGTGTGCAAAAACCACCTGACCAGTTGTTGTGAGGTACGGGCACATTTCCCTGGATATTTGTATTTTTTTAAAAATGTTTATTTATTTGAGATAGAGATAAATAAATAAGTAAATATAATATGTATATTATATATAAAATATGTATATATATATATATATATATATATATATAGAGAGAGAGAGAGAGAGAGGCATATATATATATATATATATATAGAGAGAGAGAGAGAGAGAGAGAGAAAGGGCATGCCAGGGCCTCCAGCCACTGTAAGCGAACTCCAGATGTATGGGCCACCTTGAGCATCTGGCTTACATGGGTACTAGGGAGTGGAACCGGGGTCCTTAGGCTTCACAGGCAAGCGCCTTAACCACTAAGCCATCTCTCCAGCCCCTATTTGTATTTTTACCCCATCAAAGCCTATCTTCTGAGACTCCCCATGATGTCTTTTCAAGTGCAAGTCTGACGTCTTCCCGCTTCTTGGAGCAGAGTTCAGAGTGGCGTGAGGACAGCCACAACCCTGTCCAGGGAGAGACACCAGACCCAAACGAGGAAGGAAGTACCGAGAGAGTCGCACACAGTCCCAGGCTTGCTCTGAGCATCTAATGTTTAGCTCAACCTCACAGAGTTCTCAGATGGAACCGTGCTCATCCCCATTTTGCCAATAATGAAACTGGTCCCAGAGAGGTGATGTGGAAGTGGGATTTGAACCTGGATCATCTGACTCCGGTATAGGTTTGAACCTATGGCCCTGGCCTTAGATAGGAACTTCCTGAGGACAGAGGAGGCTGGGAAACAACCAAGGACATCAGGGGGAGAGCCTGGCAGGGGTGCTGTGAGTTCCATTTGCAATTCAAAACAATTTCTTCGAGGAAACACACGTCTCATTATTCTTTGTCACGGAGGCAGCTGCAGACCCTTGTTGGGCATGTCCTCATGATCTTCCTTTTCCTCTCTCCTCTCCCCCCCTCCCCCGGCTGCCACATGAATCCTGACTTGGACAAATGAGATCAGGAAACTCCAGTGACCGCACATGGTGTCCTTCTCTGTGGGTCACTCGCTCACAAGGTCAGCACAACAAATGCATCCCGAGGCAAGGGGTGTCCCTGGGGAGCTGGGGGATGAGCCAGCTTGCACTTCTGGTCTTCAGACTCCGGGCTGATCTAGGCCAGCCTGGGAAGACTGCAGATTGGGAAGGAACATCGAAGGAGGGCTTGAGTGAGGTGGACCAGTCGACTGTGGGTGAAGACATCCGAGAACTCGAGTGGACTTTTGGGAAGAAGGGACAAGAAGCTGTTAGGTGGAATGAGTTTTTGCACCTGGAATACTTCATGATCCCCCAGAACACCTTGTTACCTTGTTTTGGTAACAATTAGAGTTTGAATCCAGTAACTTTACACTCATTACCACATTACAAAACCACAAATGTCAGAGGCATAATCCTTGTTGTTACAGCCTGTGACTCATGCACGTGGGGTGCTTCTGTGGGGTTCCCAGAAAAGCTTGTGTGCTTCTTCCCACTTAGTGATACTTTAAGAACTGTATCACAGGGCCGTATCACAAGAGAGATGGCTTAGTGGTTAAGGCAGTTTCCTGTAAAGCCAAAGGACACAGGTTCAGTTCCCCAGGCCCCATGTAAGCCAGATGCACAAGGTGGCATATGCATCTGGAGTTTGTTTGCAGTGGCTGGAGGCCCTGGCATGCCCATTCTCTCCGCCCCCCCACCCCGCCTCTCTCTGTCTCTTAAATAAATAAATAAAATATTTCAAAATAGAATTGTATTGTAAACGTGTGTGGCCCTTAGTTTAAAGATAATTTTACATACACTTTTAGGACACGAGACATCAGTTGGTCTCAGGTTAAATATCCTTTCAACATAAAAGTTTATTTCTAAAATAAATAAATAATAAATAAACTTAAAAGGGCTGGAGAGATTAGCTTAGCAGTTAAGGCACTTGCTTGTGAAGCCTGAGGACCCAGGTTCGACTCCCCAGAACCCATGTAAGCCAGGTACAACACATGTTTCTGGAGTTTGTTTGCAGTGGCTGGAGGTCCTTTTCTGGCCATTCACTCTCTCTCTAATAATAAATGAATAATTTTTTTTAATTAAAAAAATTCTTTCTTGCTAGTCATGGCCTTCCCAGGCTGCAACTATAAAATGAGGTCTTTCCCCCTCTTTATTTAGAGGATTTTGTGGATCTTAGGAAAAGAAATCCACTGATGTTGGGAGGCTCAAATGCAAAAATTTAATAAGAAAAAAAAAGACCCCTTATTTGGAAGATCTGCATACTGTATTTTGGAAATGAAGAGTTTAATTTCTTAGAGATGGGAGGATTTATGGATTTATGTTTCCTCTTTAAGAAAAATGACCCAAGCGTTTTTTTTTTGTTTTGTTTTGTTTTTCCTCTCAGCACTAACTACAATAAATTATGTTACAAAAGAAATAAACAAATAATCCCTGACATGTAATAAAGGTGAAATTCACTTGAGTTCTTGTGTTTGGAGTTACTTGATATTGTTGGGTGTGTGTGGTGGGGGGGGGGGGGCGGGGCTGCCTCCGGAGCATCACTTAATAACTGTGTCCTACTTGTGCAGAGTGTTGATTTTTGCCGCCTACCCCCCCTTCCCCTCCACAAAGCAGATAGGTTTAGAATCACAGAAGGCGAAGGCGGCTGGAAATTACCCAGGGAACTTCCTTAGCTGCATAGATAGCCACGATTCGTTTCGCAGTGCAGACAACCTCTAGCCCTTGAGGCTAGCTGCTTAGATCCGTCCTGCTGGGGACAAGGCCAAGGTCAAGGGCTTGCACACCTCCAAACTTGTCTGCTCTCAAGACCTGACCTGGGAGGTCCCTCTGACCCTCCCGTGGTCCTGGGGTCCTGTGATTCATCCCATCCCTCGGCCCCATCCCCGGAGTCCCGCAACATCCACCTTCCCTCTCGCGGGGAAGCCAGTGATCCAGGCATCTGAACCGTTTCCCAGGCCGGCGTGGCCCGGGTGGTACCCACGCGTCTAGGCGGCGGCGGCGGCGCACGTCTGCGCTGGGCTCCGGCTCCGGCGGGGCGGCTCCGGGCCTCGCCGCGCCAGGCTCAGGCTCGCGGGGGGTCAAGTTCAGGTTGCGGCGGAGGGGGAAGGGCGGGCTCCCCCCCCGTCGTGGTATGTCTGCATAAACATCGTTAGCCTCGGGGGCCGTGCATTTCCAATTGTGCTTTTCCCACCGCGCCCTCCTGGCCTGGAAGGCTCGCCTTGCCAGCCTCCCTCGGTCCCAGGCTCCAGAAGAGTGGCTGGGCAAGGGATGCTCTGGCTGGTTCCTTCCTGCATCTCATCTGGCCACTGGCTTAAGAGTGAACCTTCCCTACTCACTCACAGCAGGACAATGAAGTTGTCTTTTCCATCTCCTGATTCTTCTGCATTTGCCACCATAAGCCAGGACGGGCGGGGCGGGCGAGGCCGACTTGAGGCTGAGGCCTGGTGCACCTGAGCATGCCTAGCCAGCTTTTCCAGAGTGTCCCCTTTGCAAGGTGAGACTCCTGCCCAGGCTATCCTTCCTGTGTAGTCGCTTCTCAGGATACAAGCCTCATTCAGAATCTCAAAGCCTACAACCTTTGAGGGGGAAAATTACCTGTCTGTCTGTCTGTCTATCTATCTATCTATCTATCTATCTATCTATCTATCTATCTGCCTGGAAAGATGGCTGAGCTGTTAAAAGGCTCTTGCCTGAAAATCCTGATGGCCCTGGTTTGATTCCCATCACCCACATAAAGCCACATGCACAAAGTGGTGCGTGCAATCTGGAGTTTATTTGGAGTGGCAGGAGGCCCTGGCACACCCATACTCACTCTCTCTGTGCCTGCCTCTTTCTCTCCATCTCTCTCTCAAATAATAAAATTAATACATATACATATATATTTTTAAGTCAATTTTAGCACCTCTAAGGTGTTGCTTTCTTCACCCGGACAAAGGGCCGTTCTAAGCTTCACTTGGGGATATTTTGAGGCCGATCATACAAACGACAAACAGAAGAGCCACTTGGAACCTATGACAGTCTTGACTTTAAACACGAGGGCGAGTTAACAAGGAAAGCGGCTATAAATTCAGCCCAGGGCATGACCCAGCTCTAAATTGTCTCTTACAGTGTCCAGATTTTGGGCCAAGTTGTCAGTTGGATACCCCTCTCTTCTCCACCGACCTCTCCAATTCTCTTTTAGGTCGTGTTGTTTTCTTTAGTTGACTTTTGCTGGGCTGCCAAGTCCTCGCTGTAGAACTCCCCCCACCCCATTTTCTGTCTCTGTTTTCCAAGTTCCTTAGGCATGACCAGAGTAACACACCCACCACTTTGCTTGTCCCTAAAGCCCTCCAGTTGCTTCCCTAGTAGAAATTTTGAAACCAGCTTGTCAGAACATTTTGTTCATTCCCCCCCCACCCCACCCCACGAGGTGGTGAAAGATGGAAGGGTTTGGTTTTCTCTGGAAATGAGGATGCAAAGAAAACTGTTGAAACCCTGTGCCATGACGTCCCTTTTCACGTCGACGCACAAGGTTATGCATTTTGCATCCTTTACGGTTCTGGGAGCAGCCCATAAAGAACACGTGGCGCCTGCTGTGGATGAGCCGAGTTGGCTGGAGTTAACCCAGACGTCGGTGGTGGTGTGCTGGAGTATGCATAGTCCAGAGGGAGTTCTCCGCGTTAGACTAACGGGCCAATCAGAGTGCTGAACTTATGCTGGAAATGCCTCCCGCTCTATGGTGACCAGTCACCTTGCCTCAAGGGCCACGGGGTAAGGGTAAAGGATGTTGTTTTGGGGGACCTGGAACCCTTTATTCAGACAGCTCCAAAAGGAGCCCACGTTAAGCACTGTGACATTGTCCTCCGCAGCGTTAGAAGGAAATCATGATGCTCTTACATACACACCCAACAACGAGTTTCTCTGCAACATGAGTGTGACCAGATGGTTCTCTTTGTTCTGCACATTAAGTGCTTCGTGGGCTAAGTGTCTCTTGAGGCCTGAGGGTTAGGGTGGTGGCATTGTGGTGGTTTGATTCAGATGTCCCCCATAAACTCATGTGTTCTGAACACTTGATCCCCAGCTGATGGCAACTTGAGAATTGGAACCTCGTTGGAGGTATGTTCTTGGGGTCGGGCTTATGGGTGTTACAGCCAGCTTTTCCTTGCCAGTGTTTGGCACGGTCTCCTGCTGCTGTTGTCCACCTGATGTTGGCCAGGAGGTGATGTCCAGCCTCTGCTCCTGCCACGTTTTCCTCTGCCATCACGATGGAGCTTCCCTTTGAGTCTGAAAGCCAAAGTAAATCGCTCTTCCCACCAACTGCTTTTGGTTAGGAGTTTTCGGCCAGCAACGTGAAGCTAACAACAGGCATCAAGCGGTTGATTCTGACTTCCCAGTGGACCACAAGAGATCACAAATGGAAAAAAAGACCAGGCATGGTGACGCATGCCTTTAGTCCCAGCACTCGGGAGGCAGAGGTAGGAGGATCATCGTGAGTTCAAGGCCACCCTGAGACTATATAGTGAATTCCAGGTCAGCCTGGGCTAGAGTGAGACCCTACTTTGAAAAACCAAACAAAGAAATGAAAAAAAAAAAAAGAGAATTTTCCTAAAAATTTGAAATGCTCAAAGCACATCTCTGTTTAAGTGTTCTTGCTTTCTGTCTAGGCACAATAATAATCCTATAACAACAATGATAGTAAGAATATGGCCAATAGCATTATGCATATTAACCGCATGCTGAGCCCTGTGCTAAAGTCTTACAAACATGATCCTATTTAACCCTTGCAAGGTTTCAGTGAGGCTTAAATGAGGACCCCAATTTTATGGAGGAGAAAATGAAATCAGAAAGTGACTTGTGGGGCTGATGAAATGGCTTAGCGGTTAAGGTGTTTGCCTGTGAAGTCTAAGGACCCCGGTTCAATTCCCCAGGACCCATGTAAGCCAGATGCACAAGGGGGCACATGTGTCTGGAGTTTGTTTGCAGTGGCTAAAGGCCCTGGTGCACCTATTCTCTCTTTCTCTCTATTTGCCTCTCTCTCTCAAATAAATAAAATATTTACAAAAAGAAAGTGACTTGTGACTTTCCCAAGGTCACACAGCAAGGAAATCAATGAGTTCAGAGGTCCACTTTTAGCCCCGCCCCAATTCTCTTTGTCCTCTCATGAGATTTCATATTGAAAAGTCATTGGCAAAACAAATCAAGGAATGAAACCAGGAGCTGGAGAGATGGCTTAGCAGTTAAGGTGCTTGCCTGCAATACCTAACAACCCTATTTCAATTCCCCAGTGCTCACATAAAGCCAGATGCACAAAGTGATGCATGTGTCTGAAATTTGTTTTGCAGTGTCTAGAGGCCCTGGCACACCTGTATTCTCTCTCTTTCCCTCTCTCTCTTTCCTTGCAAACAAATAAATGAAATATTAAAAAAGAGAAATGAAATCATATAGATTACATGGCTGATTTTTGTTGTTGTTGTTGGTTTTTGAGGTAGGGCCTCGCTCTAGCCCAGGCTGACCTGGAATTCACTACGTAGTCTCAGGCTGGCCTCGAACTCACGGCGATCCTCCTACCTCTGCCTCCCAAGTGCTGGTATTAAAGGCATGCGCCACCATGCCTGGCCTACATGGCTGATTTCTTTAAAATATTTTTATTTATTTATTGAGCAACAGACAGAGAGAGAAAGAGGCAGTTAGAGAGAGAGAGAGAGAAATGGGCACGCCAGGTCCTCCAGCCACTGCAAACGAACTCCAGATGCGTGCGCCCCCTTGTGCATCTGGCTAACGTGGGTCCTGGGGAATCAAGCCTTGAACCGGGGTCCTTAGGCTTCACAGGCAAGCGCTTAACCGCTAAGCCATCTCTCCAGCCTGGCTGATTTCTTGAGAATAGCTACTATTAAGCATGACTGGTGCACTTCATGTAAGCCGGGCACTTAACCTCCCAGTCACCCCTCAAGGCAGGTATGTCGTATCACCCCCAATTCAGGGATGAAACAATGTGGTTGTCAAGATCACGTGAGGGCAGAACTGGTGTTCTGAGCCTGTGCTGTCAGCCTCGGAGCCATGGGTGATATTTTGAGCACCCCAGCACGATGGCATGTGATATGTGCTTGGGAGAAAACAACAGAGCAGCCCACTTGGGTAAGCAGCCAGAAATGAGACTTTTTCCTCTAATGACTGGTCACCGATCTTCAGATCCTGTCTCAGGACTCTGTGGCCCGGAGACTACGGAGCTCAGGGAAGACAGGAGTGTCCGGCTTCAGGAGATGTGAGGATTGTTTATGAATAAAGTTTGGCTGGTGGTGGGTGAAGCAGCACCAACTGTGCCAAGAAGCAGACATTGGAGCTGTGCGATGGGGAGGTGTCAGTGTAGCTGACCCCAGCTTTTGGGTTCAAGGACCATAGACAGACCTGGCCTCCCGTCTATGCTTCATCGATCCTCACTTTCACTCTGTGTTTAGGTCAGAGCCTGGAAAGTAAATGCTCATTAAATATCAAGGTGAGGAGGCAGAGGTAGGCGGACCACTCTGAGTTCGAGGCCACCCTGAGACTACATAGAGAATTCCAGGTCAGCCTGGGCTAGAGTGAGACCCTACAACCCTACCTCTAAAAACCAAAAAAGAAAAGAAAAGAAAAAAAAAAAACCAACAACAAACAAACAAACAAAAAACAAGGTAAGTTAAGTCAGCTGAACTTCCTTACCCAGCCTGAGTAATGAGAGAATACCCTCTCTGCATGCTTTTCTGCTCCCGTCAGCATCCTGGCTCTCACCTCCGTCTCTTGGCTCTACCTGCTTGTTTTAGATTCACCAGGTCTTTGTCACAGTCAAGAGACTTTATTGTTTGTTTTCATTTTACCAACTTGGGCCCTCCTATTTTATTTTCCCTTTTTTGTTTTTCTTCTCTTACGACCCGCTGGGCTGCTTGTAGAAGCGCGGACAACGTATCAGTGGCTACACCACCCAAGGAAATCACTCTCTAGTCCCTAGCAAGCATTGGCTCCCATCAGCTTTGCTAGGAAGAAGAGAGACCTTGTGAGCCCCTCTCCCACCCATGACAGAATGTTGAGAGGCCAAATCTTGTGCAGTGAGTTTATGAGAGCTATAGCCATGGTGTATGTAGATGTACCACTCCCCCACACTTCCTTCAGCTCTTCCTTCTTTCTGCCTGCCTCTTCCAGATTGTTCTCTGTGCCTTGGAGGAGGTGAGATAGATGTGCTGTTTAAGACTGGGGGTATTTGATCATCATTTATTCTCAGCAATTTTTCCAGTTGTAAGTGTCTGCATATACCATCACCCACTGCATAAAAGAAGTTTCTCTGACTGAGTTTGAGAGCAGCACTAGTCTCAGAGAAATGGTGGGGTAGTACAAGGGTACTCATTTGTCCTCTGACCTCATAATATATTTTTTAAAAATATATTTTATTTATTTATTTGGGAGAGAGAAAGGGGGGGAGGGAGAGAGGGAGAGAGAGAGAGAGAGAGAGGATGGGCACGCCAGGGCTTCCAGCCACTGCAAACAAACTCCAGACTCATGCACCCTCTGGCTTACGTGGGTCCTGGAGAATTGAACCCGTATCCTTTGGCTTTGCAGGCAAACGCCTTAACCACTAAGCCATCTCTCCAGCCCCAAGATTTTTATTTTTAACTGGGAAAATAAGGATAATGATGATGGTGAGACGTGGGACCAAGCACATAGTTCCCTCTGTGAGCCAGCACTTCATATGCATTAACTTACTTAATCCACTGGGAAGTAAGCATGTGGATTATTCTCAGTTGAAGGAACTAAAGCACAGTTCTTAAGTAAAGTGCTTAAGGTCACTGTGGATTTGGGACTGAGCCCTGATTTAATCCCAGGCGGTCTGGCTTCACTGTGTATACTTCTTAACCATTTACAACACAGGCGTTTTACGAATAGCTGAATGTTAGTCTAACTGTTGAGAGCCACACACAGCCACGTCTTTGATGTGTGTAATTCTGAGCTTCCCATCAAACAAGTCGAGGTCAATACTTCCAGTCTCAATCAATTCTGGGACTTGCTAATTTTCCTTCCTCCTTGTTCCTCATCCTTCTTCTTTCTATCTCTTTCTCCCTCCCTGTAGTTTGTTTTTTAAGCTTTCTCGGACTTTTTTTTTTTTTTTAATTCTTTTTACCCTAAATCATCATAAAATAGAACCAAGTTTAAGCATCTAACCATGCTCTTTTGAAATTCCCATGGAGACCAGCGTGCAGTTCTAGGTCATGACCTTTATGAAACAATTTTTGCTAACATAGGTCCTGTGTCCCCCAAGGCAAATGTTCAAATCAACAACCATGGAGGAGAATTTTGCCAAAGCCTTGCAGAAGCCCAGAACCAACAAGTTGCCCAGCTCTTATCTTCAAGCAACAGAGAGTAAGTTCAGTAGGCAGCCTTATTGCTCGGAGCCGCAGAGGTCCTTCAAAAATGGAAACAGGAAGTGGCTACGGATGAAATTCTGGTCCCCTGAAGGCAAGTTAATACATCAAGCAGCTGGACTCAAAGTGACCATGAACTGAACGCGCTGAATAGCACAGCCAGATTTGAACTTCCTGCATTTGCCTACGAGTGTCCTTGCAGATTTTGACTTCTCAGTGACGTCGGTGAGCTGGACATTTTTAGGATTTGAGAACATTGTGTTAAAAGCATACACAGTGAACATAATAGAGAAGTCCATGCGGCAGCCGCACGGTGACCCAGGAAAGGGTTGTATCATTCTAATGAAGAAAACTTCCTCTGATAAGAATATAGCATTTCCTCAACATCCACTGAGGATAGGAAACATGAAGCAAAAGCCTTATTAACACAGTAACTTGGTTTCTGTTTGTTTTTTTAAAGTTTTTTAAATACTTCATTTACTTATTTGAGCAAGAGGGAGGGAGAGATAGAGAGAGAGAGAGAGAGAGGGAGAGGGAGAATATGGGTGTCCCAGAGCTTCTAGCCACTGCAAATGAACTCCACATTAATGCGCCACCCTGTGCATCTGGTTTATGTGGGTCTCAGGGAATTGAACCTGGGTCCTTAGGCTTTGCAGCAAACACCTTAACTCTTAAGCCATCTCTCCACCCCTGTTTGTTTGTTTGTTTTTTTTGAGTCAGGTTAGACCAAGACAGCCTCAGACTCCCACTCCTTCTGCCTCTGCCTTCTAAATACAGGATTATGGGGGCGTGCCACCATGTTTGGCTACATTGAATACTCTAATTCTATATATTGATGATGGTCAACATATTGATTAGTCAAGACGGGGCTAGGACTTCATAGCTGTTCAAAGTCGTGGTCTCTGGTTTCTATTAGCCCCTCACTATTCACATGAGCAAGCTGGTTTAAGACTAGGTAAGGAACAGTTTCTGGGATCCTCAAAAATCCTTGGGGGCTGCAGAGATGGCTTAGCAGTTAAGCGCTTGCCTGTGAAGCCTAAGGACGCCAGTTCGAGGCTCGATTCCCCAGGACCCACGTTAGCCAGATGCACAAGGGGGCGCACGCATCTGGAGTTCGTTTGCAGTGGCTGGAGGCCCTGGCGCGCTCATTCTCTCTCTCTCTCTATTTGTCTCTTTCTCTCTGTCTGTCATTCTCAAATAAATAAAAAATAAACAAAAAAAGTTAAAAAAAAATCCTTGCGACAGAAGTCCATATAAAACAGCCTTCAGGCTACTTCCTCAATGCTAGGAAGTCAGTTAGTTTTGTATTTCTGCCACTTCTAGAAATAAATACAAATACCTTGCATCCCTCTTCAAGCCTATGATTTCTCTTGCCCTCCTGAGAGGGAGGTGGGCCACAATCTTCTTGACCTACACTCGGCAGATGAAAACACAGTCTTGGGGGGGATGAGAGGACTCTGCTACAGCTTCAGAGTGGTTAATGCAGAGAGCTGGGCCTGGGGTCCCGGCCTTCTGCTTCCTGGGAGGATCCAGTCTCCTCCATGTTCACGCGACCGCAGACTTTCTTCCCCATCATGTCGTCTTCTGTACACTGCACGTGCAGCATGTCTGCGAATGACGGGGGTCCTGGGAACATCTGAATATCGGGGGGGTGAGGAGGTAATAGTGGGCTGGCCCCTCGCACCTGGAAATGATATTCTCTTGGCTCCCAGAAGCTCTCGTGATGAGGATAAAGGTTGAATTGTGAGCACATGGGCCCATGGGAGCCAGTGAACGGGGGCCGAGAGGAGAGTTCAGGTCTGCTCACTCCCACCGCCATGTTCATTTAATTTGTCCCCGTCGCTGTCTCTAAGTGAGGATAAGAGCTGTGATTCATGAGTTGCTAAAGACTGTGGAGGAAACTACCCTTATATAAACACCACTGATGTGGAATAGCTGTAGAAAACCAATTATTCAAACCTGACTTTTATTGTGCTTTCAAACTAAACGTGCTGCCTTTCCACATCTCTGTTCGTTCCCGCTATTTGAGTCTGCCTCTCTTCTCCTCTCCCCTCTCCTCTCTCCCCCACTCCCTTCTCTCTTTCTCTTTCTCTCTCTGGGTCAAATCCCAATCAGAAAGTATAAATTGAGCATCCCTAAGCCAAAAATCTGAAACCCAAAACGTTCCAAAATCTGAAACTGTTGACCACTCGTCTGACTCTGCAACTGGCAAATGCCACACCTGACCTCAAGAATGGCTTGCATCAAAAGCACAGGTACATTAAAATATAGTATAGGATGTATGCATAACGAAAGCTGTGTGTATAAGGTGTATATGAAACAAAAATGAATTTTATGGGGCCGGAGAGATGGCTTACCGGTTAAGAGCTTGCTTGTGAAGCCCAAGGACCCTGGTTCAAGGCTCAATTCCCCAGGGCCCACGTAAGCCAGATGCACAAGGTGGCTCACGCATCTGGAGTTTGTTTGCAGTGGCTGGAGGCCCTGGTGCGCCCATTCTCTTTCTCTCTATCTGCCTCTTTCTCGCTGTATCTCTCTCTCTCAAATAAATAAATAAATAAATAAATAACGAATTAAAAAATTTTTAATTAAAAAAATGAATTTTGAGTCTCTCTCTTTCTCTCCCTCTCTCTCTCTCTCTCTCACACACACACACATTCTGAGGCTGAAAGAAATCCAAGGTCCAAACAATTTCTCGTCAAAAGCATTTCGGGTAAAAGGGTTACTTGACCTGCAATGGCCCAGGGCAGTATGGGGATGCCAGAGGCTCTCTGCTGCCAGCAGTCACTTCACAAGTGAAAAATGTTCTGTTCTTAAGAGTTCATGATAGAAAATATAGGTGCAGCAGGCTAGTAAAAAAGAAGAAAAAGAGCCGGGCGTGGTGGCGCACGCCTTTAATCCCAGCACTCGGGAGGCAGAGGTAGGAGGATGGCTGAGAGTTCGAGGCCACCCTGAGACTACAGAGTGAATTCCAGGTCAGCCTGAGCTAGAGTGAGACCCTACCTCGAAAAACCCAAAAAAAAAAAAAAAAAGAAGAAAAAAAGAGAGGGTCAGAGAGATTGCTCAGTGGTTAAGGCGCTTGCCTGCAAAGCCTAAGGACCTGAGTTCTATTCCCCTGTACCCATGTAAAGCCAGATGCACAAGGTAGTGCATGTGTCTAGAGTTCATTTGCAGTGGATAGAGGCCCTGGTGTGCCCATTCTCTCTCTGTCTCTATCTGCCTCCTTCTCTCTCACATTCTCTCAAATAAATAAATATTAACAAAGAGAACCATCATAACCAACCTTCATTACTATTGGGTTATATTTTCTTATAGTGACTAGTTGTAAGTAGAAGTTTTACTGTTGAAATAATTTCATTGATAACATATTATACAGCTGGGGAAATGGCTTAGTAGTTAAGGAGTTTGCCTATCAAGCCTAAGGACCCCGGTTCGATTCCCCAGGACCCATGTAAGCCATATGCACAAAAGGGGAACATGCATCTGGAGTTCGTTTGCAGTGGCTGGAGGCCCTGGCATGCCTATTCTCTCTCTCACTCTCTCTCTGTCAAATAAATAAATAAATATTTTTAAAAAAGAAAATACATTCTAATTCCATCCCTAAAGAAACCATACTTCTTTTATAAATTCTTTTTTATAGTTTGCATCAGTAAGAAAGTTTATTGAAATTCATTAGTAAATAGGAACAGAAAGTTTTTCTTTCTTTCTTTCTTTTTTTTTTCCTCCATGAAAGAACACTTTCCGGTTCAGTGAAAAGAAGAAACACGGAAACCACAAAACACCTTTTTAGACACCTTATCGTCAAGGAGTGAACCTATGTCCACAGACCATCAAGACCCAAGCGCTTGTTTTCCCCCCCGCATCTGGTAAAATGGCCTGGGTGAAGAGACACCTCTCCATTCAGCCTAATAGTAGTGTTTCTTGGTTTCTGATTCAACCATGGATGAAAGGACTCTGCCATCGGGTGTCAGCTCCTCGACAATCGTCTTGATCACTCTGACCTTGTTAGTATCTGGGTCCCTTAGACCACTGCTCCCCAGCTGAGCCGGAAGAGGAAGACTTGAAGCCTCCACTTCCGCCCTGGCTGCTGCCGGAGCTTCCGCCCTCTTTTATAAATTTTTAAGTATTAAATCATTTATTTGTGTGTGTGTGCATACGTGTGTGCATACGTGTGTGCAGGTTCACGTCTCCATATCTCATCTTGCCATCAGCGTGCTGGGATCACAGAAGGCCACTGTGACTTTTTTTTTTTTTTTAAACGTGAGTTCTGGGGATTGAACTCCATTAACTCCAGCTTGAGCATTGAGCACTTTCTCCACTGAGCCATCTCCCCAGTCCAAGAAACCATATTTATATTTATTTATACTCAAACGTAGGCTTTGTGCAGTTGCAATTATGCCAGGCTGGCCTTGAACTCACAGCGATCCCCCTACCTCTTCTGGGATTAAAGGCATGCGCCACCACGCCCGACACAGGCACGCTTGGAGTTGGCAAGAGACTTCCTCCAGACTGCTTTAAATTATTTTCAGCACTTTTAAAAATAGAAATATGAGTCATTTTAAATCTTTTTGGAAGGCTAGTTGGTCGTGTTGATTAAAATTTAAAATTAATGTCTCACGATCCAGAAGTCCCTTTAAGGAGCTGGTATTTATTTTTTATTTTTCATGAGACAGATTTCCAAGAATGAGGTAGCTGGAAGCGTAGCGAAGAGTTAGTTTATTCACAGCAGCAAACCAACACCAGAATGAAATGCCACAGCAAAGCAACAGAAACCTGGTGACCAAGCGGATGTCCCATGCTACGACATTGTGACAATGGAATGGAGCTGTGGACGGAAGGGGATTTCCACCAGGTTGGTAAGGGATACAAAATGCAAGCAATTGTATACAATATATAATAGGATTCCATTTCTGGAAAACAGATGAAACAAAATAATACAAAAATAAAGAGCACTGTATAATATTTATGGCATAGATGAAGGGACAAGTATATTTACATAGGAGTCACAAAGTTTTTTTTAAATTTTTTTGTTCATTTTTATTTATTCGATAATGACAGAAAGAGAGAAAGAGGCAGATAGAGAGAATGGGCACGCCAGGGCCTCCAGCCACTGCAAACGAACTCCAGACACATGCGCCCCTTGTGCATCTGGCTAACGTGGGTCCTGGGGAACCGAGCCTCGAACCGGGGTCCTTAGGCTTCACAGGCAAGCGCTTAACTCCTAAGCCATCTCTCCAGCCCAAAGTTTGTTTTTTTAAGAAGTTGCATATCCAATGGCAGTATTATCTGTTTGTAGCAAAAACTTAAATGAGATACTAATTTTGAGTGCCCATAGCAATGCTGTGCAATGATTTTTGTTTTTCAGTTTTTTACCATGACTTTCAAATCATCATGGATTAGTTGCTTGTGGGTTAAAATATAATAGCGAGATAAGAGTCTGTCCCTTAAAAAAAAAAAAAAGACAAGAGACAACTATAATTAATTTTCTAAGTCTTGTTATAGTCCAGATATTGAGTTGATTGCTTTTCATTTATTACCTTATTTGTCACAGTTCTGAGTATTTTTTTCCTCCATTACACACACACACACACACACTCCAGAGAGAGAAACACTTACCCAAGATCGTGTAACTTGTGGGTAAAGTTAGACATGCAATCCTTGGAGCTGACTTAAAAGCCTTCGGACATCATCACCTTCCTTTAATGGCCTGTTCTTTCAACGAGGTTCCTCCCACCTATGGAATTGTTGCATTCTTGAAATATCATGGATAGTGTTAATTTTATTGAATCATAATTTGTTATGGATTTACATTTTAAAAATAGGCTTGTATCTTTAAGTTTTGAATCTCAGTTGGATGACATTATAAAATGCTACACGTTATGTGCACACATAATTTATGATTTCCTGGATTGAGAAATACTTTGAGGCCAACTGCAATCCTGAGTATTCTGGGGCCAGCAATTTATGCTAGAATTCAGAGCTTGTGATATTTGGTGACTTGATCCTATGTGGATATAGAAAAACAATAGGATATATCCTATTCTATATCCTATGTGGATATAGAAAAACAATCACCTTAGGGCTGGAGAGATGGCTTAGCAGTTAAGGTGCTTGCCTGCAAAGCCTAAGCAGCCACGTTCGACTCTCCAGATCCCACGTTAGTCAGACGCACAAAGGTGAAGCAAGCGCAAGGTCGCACATGTCCACTAGGTGGCATAAGCGTCTGGAGTTTTCAATTGTAGTGGCTGAGGTCCTGCTGTGTCAATTCTCTCTCTCTCTCTTCTCACTCTCACTTTCTCTAAAAAATAAAAAAAATTAGAAAAACACATGCATTGCCTGCTTCAGGTGTACTCAGTAATGCTCTCACATGCACAGCCAAGCCTATTGTCCATTATATCAAATGAGGAAAGGGGCTGGAGAGATGGCTCAGTAGCTAGGGCACTTGCCTGCAATGCCTAAGGACCCAGGTTCAATTCTCCAGCACCCACATGAATCCATATGCACAAAGTGGTGCATGCATCTGGAGTTAGTTTGCAGTGGCTAGAGGCCCTGGGCACCCATTCTCTCTTTCTCTATCTGCCTCTCTCTGGGTGTCAAATAAACAAATAAAATATTTAAAAAACAAAAGAAGAAGTCCAATAGGGGAAATTCTGATTCATTACATGCCAATCCCCAACCACTATTTTCCTAAAATGCAAGTAGAGTACAGAAAACATGGACATATAAGTGATAAACTATGACATGCCTGAATTAAGACATGCCTTGCTGACCACAAGAAAACAGTGAATATGACTATTAGCAGAAACATGCACGTGGGAAGGCTGGGAGGGTCTCTTCACACCAACATGTAAGGTTCAGGGTTCAGTGGAATTTTCAATATGGCTTCCCCATCCTTGGCATTCTACCAACTGTATTTGGAAAAAATATGTTTAGACTCTTCTTGTATTTGGCTTTCTTTAACATATTGATGACATTTAAAATTACATTAAAATTTTCTATTACTAAGGCTAAGAACTATTACATTCAGAAACACCCATGCTGTATGAAGGTTGGGAATTAAAAATAGAAAAATATTAATTTGAGCATCAGTGCTCTGTGTATGTTCTAGGTTTCAGTGAGAAGAAAATTGAAATTAATGGTAATAAACAATTAGGCAGTAAACATGCAGATAAAATCAACTTTGATATTTAAGAAAAACAAATCTGGGGCTGGGGAGATTGCTCAGTGGTTAAAGCATTTGTTAGCAAAGTCATGTGGCCTGGATTTGATTCCCCAGTACCCATGTAAAGGCAGATTTACAAAGTGTCACATGAATGTGGCGTTCATCTGTAGCAGCAAGATGCCCTGGTGTGCCCATACTCTTACTCTCTATGACTCTCTCTCTCTCCTCTAATGTGTGTGTGTGTGTGTGTGTGTGTGTGTGTGCAAACGTAGATGACTGTTGTTTATTGAAGTCACACGATATTGACATCACTAAGTTATTCCTTGAATAAATTATTTGATTGCCTCCCTTACTACAATGTGTGATTTTTTGGCCATGTATGTGTGTGTTTGTATGCATGCGGTTCCATTACCCATGCATGTAGGTGCACATGTGTACGCATGTATGCCAAGAGCTGAGGTTGATGTTGGCTCTCTTCTTTGATCACTTGCCATTTGCCAAGGAAGAGTCTCTCATTAGACCCTAGAGCTCGCCACTTCAGCTGGCCTAGCTAGTCAGCGTGATTTCCTTTCGAGAGCTGAGATTACGGCTGGAGCACCATGCCTGCTTGGTGTTCATGTGGGCACTGGGAATCCAAGCCACAGTCCTCATGTTTGCATGGAAAGAGCCATCTCCACCCACCGATCCATCTCCTCAGTGTGCCCCCCTCCCCCCGAGTGTGTGAATTTGCTGAGGGGTCGACACCATGCACACCGCTCTGGCTCTGACACAGTGTAGGTTCCGAATAAGGACTTTTTTTTTTGTTTGTTTGTTTTTTGGGGGTAGGGTCTCACTCTAGCTCAGGCTGACCTGGAATTCACTATGTAGTCTCAGGGTGACCTCGAACTCACGGCGATCTTCCTACGTCTGCCTCCCGAGTGCTGGGATTAAAGGCGTGTGCCACCACACCCAGCCATATACTTTTTTAGGCTGTTTGTATATTTTGCTTTTGTGGGGCAGGGGATTGAACCCATGGCTTCACATGTGCTAAACAAATGCTTTACTGCTGAGTCATGCCCCCAAGTGCCTGAATATTTTAATAAAGGGTTGAATGGATAAACAATATAGTAAGTCAGCCTTTAATATTTGGTATTTTATCAGTGTGTGTGTGTGTAAGTTGGTACAGAGTTCCAAGGGCTCTTTATGTTATTTAGATGTCAATTTGATTTTTTTTATTCCAGCTATTATGAATATCTTGGTACTTTAAAAAATTTATTTATTTATTTATTTGAGAGCAACAGACAGAGAGAGAGAGAGAGAGAGAATCGATATGCCAGGGCCTCCAACCACTGCAAACGAACTCCAAACGTGTGTGCCCCCTTGTGCATCTGGCTAACATGGGTCCTGGGGAATCAAGCCTCGAACCGGGGTCCTTAGGCTTCACAGGCAAGTGCTTAACCACTAAGCCATCTCTCCAGCCCACGAATATCTTGGTACTTTTCTTATATGTTAGATCTTTGTTTCTTAAACCTCCCCCCCCCACACCCGAGTCCTCATTCAATTGGCTGCATGTCACCACTTCTTTTCCTGAAAAACAAAACAATGCCAAACACCAGATTTTGTCAAGCGTGCTCTGTTAGTGTGTGCACTGCGTCCTCTTTCCGTCTTTCTTTATTTATGTTGCCCAAGGTCGTGGTTATGATTAGTGCTGCAAAAGACAAGCGCGTCTCCAGGGTGACACAACCCACGTTTGCCAACGCTGGGTTGTGTCACGTCGAGAGTGTGCACAGCTTGGTAAGCACGAGGAAGAAACAGCTCCTATCAACACTTCCTGTGATGCCATTAGGATTAGGGAGGTGTCTGGCCGGGCTCTGTCACGTCCTTGCTCAGGCTGGCCAGGCGCGTATGCTTGTACGGCTGCCTAAGTCTGGGTTTTGGGCAGGTCTTGGTGAGAATGTAGTGACAGTTCTTCTTGTGTCCTCTGGCAAACCAGGGGCAGGAAACCCACCATGCATCGTCCTATTAGTGAACGACAGGACTGCTTGGTGGCCATTACTATCGGCATCAGCCAAGGTGTTTGGGCCTGCTTGCTTCTTCTCGAGAAAATGTTCTCTGCATTTGGCATCTATCATCCGGCTATATTGAACCCAGCTTTACATGTGTGTGTGTGACATGCTCTGAGTGTATTGCCTCATACCGTGAGCTTATTTCCAAGTGATCATAACATCAAGACCCAGACTGCAGGATAGTATACACATCTGCAAGCTCACAGACATTCAGTTCTTTGACCCAAAATTGCACTTCCTGGCATCAATTTGCTGGCTTTCCTTGACACTTCTGAGTAACAACCATCACCCCAAAAGCTCCCCAGATAATTCATATAGGTGTCATTCAAACCCCACGTCTCCTTTATAATCAAGAATGAATTATTTGTACAGAAAAAAAAAAAGACTTAAAATGCTGCCCTTAAGTTGGGCATGGTGGCGCACGCCTTTAATCCCAGCACTAGGCAGGCAGAGGTAGGATCACCGTGAGTTCGAGGCCACCCTGAGACTACATAGTGAATTCGAGGTCAGCCTGGGCTAGCGTGAGATCCTACCTCAAAAATCCCCCCACCCCCTCTGCTGGGCGTGGTGGCGCACGCCTTTAATCCCAGCACTCAGGAGGCAGAGGTGGGAGAATTGCCGTGAGTTCGAAGCCAGCTTGAGAGTACATAGTGAATTCCAGGTCAACCTGAGCTAGAGTGAGACCGTACCTCAAAAAACCAAAAAAAAAAAAAAAAATCCCCCCCCAATTGTTGTCTTTCCTTCCACACTCTATATTTGAAATTCTTGTGGTGTCATAACACAATGAGCCTGGTCCAGCTCTGTAAAGACCAGCACCTGGGCAGTGTTGGGTCCAGCTGAAGACCTTGTTGGCAACATAGCCTGTCAAACAAACTCTAGAGAGAAACTCTAAAGAAGTCTGTCATCAACAAAGTAGGTTATGAGGCTCCTAGGGGACCACCTGTGCCAGCTCATCTGGGGCTGGAGTGTTTTCTAGAACACAAGACTTCAATACTAAATGCTTTGTTGTGATCATGGTATCTACCACACAAAGAGCACGCGATAATCTGAAATACAGGAATGGCAGGCACCACACTTCCTGCTTGTTCTCCATTTCCTTCTAGATGTGTATTACTCCTCTGGTTGTTGAAGTCCTGCTGGGTCTTCCACTGCTGGCTAACATGTCCCTTTTGTGAAATCTCCCTTGATTGCATCCTCTGGTCCAAGCAGATGGGTTCTGTACAGTTGAAACTGGCCTGTAGGTCTTTCTCTGCGCTTCTGAAATCCAAAAGGCTCTGAAAGAATAAAGAACTTATGTCATCTATTTGGCTGTCAAACCTGACCTTCCTGATGTTAAAGCCTCTTCCTTCCTTCCTTCTTTACTTCCTTCCTTCCTTCCTTCCTTCCTTCCTTCCTTCCTTTTTCCATCTTTCCGTTCTCCTTCCCTTCCTCATTCTTTTTCTGTGCTTCTTTCTTTTATTCTTTCTTCATCCCTCTCTTCTTCCTTCCATTCTGTCTTTCCTTCCTTCCTTCCTTCCTTCCTTCCTTCCTTCCTTCCTTCCTTCTTTTCCATCTTTCCTTTCTCCCTCCCTTCCTCATTCTTTTTCTGTGCTTCTTTCTTTTATTCTTTCTTCATCCCTCTCTTCTTCCTTCCATTCTGTCCTTCCTTCCTTCCTTCCTTCCTTCCTTCTTCCCTCTCTCTCTCCCCCATGCTGGGGAATCAAACACAGGGCATTGTGCATGCTTAGCAAACACCCTATGGTGGAGCTACATAGCCAGCCACCTCCTTCACTCTTCATTTATCTCTTTTTGAAAAATACTTTTGGTAGGGGAGGGGAGGGAAGGAAATATTATCTATTTATTTGTTTGAAAGCAGAGAGAGAAGAGGAGAGGACGGTAACATGCCAGAGCCTCCAGCCACTGCAAACGAACTCCAGATGCATGTGCCACTGTGCATCTGGCTTTACCTGAGTACTGGAGAATCGAACTCGGGCCCCCTCAGGCTTTGCAGGCAAGCACCTTAGCCACTAAGCCATCTCTCTAGCCCTTCATTTATCTCTCTAAGCATGATGATTCATCTATATTTATTCATGTTTTGGGTAGCAGAAGAATGCCAACTCTTCTGTGACAGTTGGTTAATAACTGTATACACCAGCTGCTCTCTCCAGAGTCTGAAAACTTCCTATGTACAAGTATTCCCAAGGTTTTCACTGCTTGATAGTTCCTACTCCAAGGTATCACTATTTTGTTCTATCCATATGTAGTCAATTGTCAATAAGTCTCTGAGCCCCAGTTCCCTCATCTCTAAAATGGGAACAATAAAGTCTGCCCAACATATAAACTGATATCAACAAATAAAAAAGCATTGCTGTTCCTTCTCTTTTATGCAGTTTTTTTTTTTTTTTTTTTTTTTTTTTTTGGTTTTTCCAGGTAGGGTCTCACTCTAGCCCAGGCTGACCTGGAATTCACTATGGAGTCTCAGGGTGGCCTCGAACTCAAGGTGATCCTCCTACCTCTGCCTCCCGAGTGCTGGGATTAAAGGCGTGTGCCACCACGCCCGGCTTAGTTTTTTTTTAATTTTTTTTTGTTTATGTATTTGAGAGTGACAGACAGAGAGAGAAAGAGGCAGAGGGAGAGAGAGAGAGAATGGGCGTGCCAGGGCTTCCAGCCACTGCAAACGAACTCCAGACGCGTGCGCCCCCTTGTGCATCTGGCTAACGTGGGTCCTGGGGAATCGAGCCTTGAACCGGGGTCCTTAGGCTTCACAGGCAAGCGCTTAACCACTAAGCCATCTCTCCAGCCCCTGTGCAGTTGTTTTCAAGTCTTTGCAGAGAATCACTTGTCTTAATAGCTGGTGTTTAATAAATTTCATGGATCTGTGTGCAGCTAGGCAGTCAAAATTATAAATTAGTGAATACTTTTCTGAACGTTACATCTTGTCAGTCAAACTTAATGTTAAATTCATCTATCATGAAGCCCGGAAGATGTGGCTATTGAAAAGTTGCCTCCTGCCATATTGTTCACACGAACAATGCAGGGAGTAGCTGCTCACGAGCAAGGCTGAGCGATCTTTCAGAACACAGCACAAGACACACAAGACATCTCGCTGGCGAGAACACACCACCCAGAAGCTGAGCTCTTCTGCCATCTGATGAGGCCGTCCACCAGCTCAAGACACTGTTCTCAGCATGTGGATTTGACCAGAACTGTCTTGCTCCACTGTGTTCTCATTTCCAATCCAGCCTTTGGTAACACATTAAAGGACACAGATTACATCAGCACAAAAACCAAGATGACCAAAAAAAAATACAAGGCTTAGCTGGGCATGGTGGCGCACGCCTTTAATCCCAGCACTCGGGAGGCAGAGGTAGGAGGATCGCCGTGAGTTCGAGGCCACCCTAAGACTCCATAGTGAATTCTAGGTCAACCTGTGCTACAGTGAGACCCTACCTCAAAAAAAAAAAACAAAAAGAAAAAAAGAAAAAAGAAAAAAGACTTGAAAAAATCTGCATATATCCAAATATTGAGATACTAGATACTGGAATGACATAGTCTTTTTGTTTTTGTATTTTTTTTTTTTTCTGTACTGGGATGGAACCTTGGACCTTGAAATGTGTGATGATTACCACTGAACTACAACCCAAAGTTCATTTTAAAATTTCTTTTTCCACTGTGACTTTTCATGTATGTTTATAATGTATTTTGATCTTATCCTCCCGATTACTCACTTTTATCCCCTTCTTCCTCCCATTAACTTCATAGTTCTTTTTATTTATTTATTTATTTAAGGGAAAGAGAGAGAGAGAGAGAGAGAAAGAGAGAATGGGCACCCTAGAGCCTCCAGCCACTGCAAATGAACTCCAGAGGCATGTGCCACCTTGTGCATCTGGCTTATGTGGGTCCTGGGAATTGAACCTGGGTCCTTAGGCTTCACAGGCAAGTCTTAAACACTAAGCCATCTACCCAGCCCCATCCATATAGTTTTTAATCTTGAAAAGGCCTAGAGAAATAACTGGGGATCTCTCAGTCTCCCCCCCCCCCCATTCATCACTAGTAAATATCAGTAATGCTCTTTTTTTTTTCTTTTTTTTTTTGAGGTAGGGTCTCACTCTAGCCCAGGCTGACCTGGAATTCACTATGGAGTCTCAGGGTGGCCTCAAACTCATGGTGAGCCTCCTACCTCTGACTCCAGAGTGCTGGGATTAAAAGTGTGCACCACTATGCCCAGCTTCTTCCCCCCCCCCCCAAATATAAAGGTGCGGGACAGAGACGAGAGTCTAAAGGGACTTTGGAACCTGTCAGTTGACAGAGAATCCTTCAGTGGCCTACCTGAATGTGCCTGGGACAGGGGTGGCCTACTGTCCCAGAAATTCCATGATTTAGGCCCAATTCCTGATGTCAACTCTAGATCTTTCTTCTTGTTACTAGCACTCCCTGATTTCAGCCCCATATTTCAGGATATCTGAAGACCGGATGCATTTTCCTTCCCACGGTGACAGCATCTGCTAGGAGTGTATTTGGCTGCAGTGAATGGAAGACCCCCCCACACACAGTGGTTAAAAATATAGAAGTTTGCTTTTCCTACAAAGCAGGAAGTCCTTAGGAGCACAGACGGACTAGTTGGCGCACTTCTCAAGTACACAGGGGCTCTCTGTCCTTCTGGGTTGTCTCCTCTTAGATGTGATTGCCACCTCTTAGATGTGAGTTGGCTGCTAGATCCTCAGGTAGCAAGAAAGAAAGGGAACTAGGGTGTTGTCGTTGACCTTCACATTGCTGGGACAAAGCACCTGACCCAAAGCAGCGGGTGGGAGGAACGTTTTTATTTTGGCTTACAGTCTCGAGGGGAAGCTTCACGTTGGCAGGGGAAAGCATGGCATGAGCAGAGGCTGGGCACCATCACCTGCTTGCCGCAGCAGGTAGAAAATAGCAGCAGGAGAGTGGGCCAGACTTTAGCAATGGGGAGCTGGCTAGAACACCCCTCAGGACTGTCCCAACAAGACATGTCCTCCCAAATTGTCATCAGCTGAGGACCGGACCCAGCATTCAGAACACATGAGTTTATGGGGGATGTCTGATTCAAACCACCATACAGGGCGTGAAGAGCATGCCGGTCAATGCTTTCCTTTCTATCATGCAAGCAAAAATAAATAAATAAATAAAATAAAATGAAATGAAATAAAATTCTGAAGTTCTACTTCCTATGACTTTTAAGCCAGAACTGGCACTAGCCATGTCAAGAACAAAGCTACTGTGGTTGGTTTAGACCCATTGAGATTCTGTGCCTGGGACTTTTCTAGGGCCCTCCTGAGATAAGAGAGGGCTTTAGCAATCAAGTCAAGTCTGCCTGGCTAACTGAAAGAATGGGGGAGACAGAAAAGCCTAGATAGTAACAAGTGATGGGCTCAGAACTTGCCACAAATAATATTTCAAAGATTGTAAGAGGGCTGGAGAGATGGCTTAGTGATTAAGGCGCTTGCCTGCAAAGTCTGAGGACTCATGTTCGGCTCTCCAGGTCCCACATAAGCCAGATGCACAGTGACACAAGTGTAAGGTCACACATGCGCACAAGGGGGTGCGTGGGTCTGGAGTTCGATTGCAGTGGCTGAGGCCCTGGTGTGCCAATTCTCTTTCTCTCATGTGCACACGCCTGCATAAAAAAGGGGAGACTGATGGGTTTGCCTTAAAAAGCTTTTTATTTTTTTTTAAAAGATTGTAAGATAGCTTTCTAATTTCCCTGTACCATTCCTTTCAGTGATGACTCTTTACCCAGTTCTCCATCTACCATTTAAAAAATATTTTTTTTATTTATTTGAGAGAGAGTAAGAGTAAAAGAGGAAAGGAGAGAGAGAGAAAGAGAGAAAGAGAGAGAGAGAGAGAGAGAGAGAGAGGGAGAGGGAGAGGGAGGATGGGCCAGGGCCTCTAGCCACTGCAAACGAACTCCAGATGCATGCGCCCCCTTGTGCATCTGGCTTACCTGGGTCCTGGGAAATCGAACCTGGGTCCTTTGGCTTTTCCAGCAAGTGCCTTAACTGCTAAGTGCCATCTCTCCAGCCCTCCAGCTACCATTTTGCTTGGCCTCCTGCGTATGGCTGTGAAGTGTGCCTGGCACTCAGCTCTGTCCTCTGATATGCCCGGCGCTGGCATGCACCACAGTGCACTGTTCTCTTATATACACCCCGCATTTTCCACCCAAGTTGTTAGCTTCGGTGGCAGGCATGCCATGGCCTGGCTCTCACCGCCTCTGCGGTCAATTCTTCAGTTTCATAGGAACTGTCCACAAGTCATTTTTTTTTTTTTTATCCATTTACCTGTGTAATTGATTTTATTTTTCAAAACCTGAATGAAACCAGCAATGTGCTGATTTGGGGAAACCAAAGTATTAAAATACAGTGAGGATTTATTTTGGTTAATCTTCAACATCTGTTCACTAATGAAATATGTTAGAGGACCAATATGTGAATTTTATACAGAGCTTTTAAAATTTTTTTTTCCTGTAAAATCCACAAGTCGCATTGATATATTTATTACTGTATGTGGATTTAGAAGAAAAACCATCACCTCTTTATGTTTCTTTTTGCTTTTCCTAAAACACTTTTCTCCTGGTACATTATTGTGTGCTACCATTAGGCTACAGCACATTAATTTGATTTATGCTGTAACAGAGAGGAAACAGAAAGTAAGGCACAATGACTTTAGTATGCTCAATAATTGGTGTGTAATGGAAATACGCCCTTTCATGAAATTTTAGGGAACATGGAATTTTGGTACTAAGGTGCTTTATGGTCTAAAATATTTTATCTGATATAGGATAATTATGTCTTGAAAAGTTGAAGTGCTAATGGTTATACTGCAATGATCACATTTGGTTTTGTGATCTGCAGTGTATATCTCATTATTTCTTGGACATCATAAAATCGTGATTACTACCACAAACGATTTCAATTCACTTTATATAGATGGATAGGTATAGATAAATAGATGACAGGTAGAAATTGTAGGAAAGGTGGGATATATTATGAACTTTATATCCACAATAGGATATCTAGTATCCAAAGCCTTATAAATCATAGTTACATATTGTAAGTGGCTTTATACCTTGAAATTACTCAATAGTGCAGTAAGTAAATGGACTTTAAGGCCTGTCAATGATATATTCTGACTATTGGAATTTTTTTCCCAAGCTGCAGGAGATTTCTGACATTGAATGTACAAAAAGTCATGGGATGGTTTCAAAGTTATTTATTTCATAAAGCTTGTGAAGAGCTCTATGCTCAATCTGAAAATAACAAAGTTGCTCTCCAAAATGACCTACAAAATTGGAAGGATCATGTGCTCATAGACTTTTAAAAGTACACTGTCATCCATGGAACGTGAATATGATGGCATTCTGCGAGCTATGCCAAGGTGTCAGAATGAATACATAAATAACCATCTAAAGAAAACCAGAACTTTAGAGTATGTATGCAATGCTTACCATTATGTAAAATAGATGGATAATGTTAAAAATAGAAAAAAAACTTATTTAAATGCAGCTAAGAACTTGAGATTTTTGTTTAGAACTTAAGATTTTTTAAAAAATATTTTATTTATTTATTTATTGGAGAAAGGAAGAGGGAGAGAGAGAGGCAGATAGGGAGAATGGGCACCACAGGGCCTCCAGCCACTGAAAACAAATTCCAGATGCATGCACCACCTTGTGCATCTGACTTATGTGGGTCCTGGAGAGTCGAACCTGGGTTCTTAGGCTTTGCAGGTAAGTGCCTTAACTGCTAAGCCATCTCTTCGGTCCTAGAAATTAGGATTTACTAGGTTCTTTCTATATCAAAAGTAAGTTAGTGGCACACTTCTGACTATACCATCCAATGAGAAAAATAGTGGCAAAGTCCATCCTTCAAAAGCAACTTTACACATGAGCAAAATTTAAAAAGCATTCAAAACATTGAAAATTGACCAGAGATGTGCACGAATCTCAGTCACGTTTATATATATATATATATATATATATTTTTAAGAGTAAACAGTCCTGGTGTCTCTTCTTTTTTTTTTTTTTTTAAATTTTTTTGTTATTTTTATTTATTTATTTGAGAGTGACAAACAGAGAGAAAGAGGCAGATAGAGAGAGGGAGAGAGAATGGGCGCGCCAGGGCCTCCAGCCACTGCAAACGAACTCCAGACGTGTGCGCCCCCTGTGCATCTGGCTAACGTGGGTTCTGGGGAGTCCAGCCTCGAACCGAGGTCCTTAGGCTTCATAGGCAAGTGCTTAACCACTAAGCCATCTCTCCAGCCCTCAGTCACGTTTATATTTTAAAAATTGTTGCTGGGAGAAGTGGCACACGCCTTAAATCCCAGCGCTCAGGAGGCCAAGGTGGAAGGATCTCCGTGAGTTCCAGGCCAGCCTGAGACTACATAGTAAATGCCAAGTCAGCCTAGGCTAGAGCGAGACCCTACCTCAAAAACAAACAAACAAACAAAAACTGTTAAATATAGGGTAAGGAACAAGGGAATCGGGACTCTGTGAGGTTCAGGCCTGTGGAACTTGGGGTGAGCAGGGAATGCCCATGTCAGATGGTGGTATTGGGAGAAGTGACACTTTTGGAAGCAGGTAAGATGACATATCACTGGGGCCAGTGTAAGATGGTGTGACGGTGGCGACAAGCATTTCTGGCTGAGGCTGGGTGGACGCACATTGGCAGGAAAGTGCTCAAGGCAGTCCTACCAACCTCAAGCCTCAGTGAATGCACGGAGGAGACGCAGATGCCCCCAGCGCAAAGTCATGGCTGGAGAGACTTCGCAGTGGCTCCATCTTTTCCTTAGCTCTTCTGCTCGTAGGCAGGTCCCTTGAGAGGATTTAAGTGCTACTGGCTCAAGGTGGTGGAGCACAACCTGTCTCTCATCACTGGCGCACCAAGGTCACTGTACAGAAACAGGGATGACCTTAGGGAGCCAGAGCAGAAATCATCCAAGAGTACAGGGAGAGGACAGCTTCGTATTTTAGGCGAGTCGGCAACCATGGCTTTATTTTGGGCAACTTACAGACTAACAAACAAACAGCAGCTGCAGCAACTCTCAGGGCAGAATCGGAAATTGGGATATTATCTAAAATGTCCAGTTTTCACCAATTTGAACGTTTTTAGCAAACCGTTGTGATACAAAGAAACAAAGTGTGCGCATTCCTGGGAGGATCCTTGATTGTCTTTTGGTGTCAAATGTTGTTTCTAGAAGGGAAAGAATTTAAGGCAAGTATTATAAATATGTTCAAAGAACTAAAAGAAATGACTGAAAGGATTAAAGGAAAGTATGACTAAAATGGCTGGATGAGTAGGGAACGTCCATGAGACAGAAATTACAAAAATAAACGAAATGAAAATTCAGAATTGCAAAGTATGGTAATGGAAATTCAAATTAGAAAACTTCAATAGCAAGATTAAGACAGCAGAAGAAAAAGGTCAGTGGATAAAAATTTAAATAAAAAGCAGCATTTAGCTGCATACACTCTATAGGAAACATGCCTTATGTTCAAAGACACAAATAGGTTAGAAATAAAGGGAGAGCAGACATATACCATCCCCAAACAAACATTAGGAGAACTTTCACTTTAAGAAACTATAAAACAAGCTGGGTGTGGTGGCACATGCCTTTAATCCCAGCACTCGGGAGGCAGAGGTAGGAGGATCGCCGTGAGTTCGAGGCCACCCTGAGACTCCATAGTGAATTCCAGGTCAGCCTGGGCTACAGTGAGACCCTATCTCGAAAAAAAAAAAAAAAAAGAACTTCTCCCAAGGCTGTAGAACAGTGACTGGAATTTTTGAAAGAGTACAGAAAAATCATTCTACTCTTTCTTCCCAATTTTTTTTTTCCCTAGATGTCGCATGCCCAGCACTGCCGTTGCAAGGAAAGCATGCATGTTCCTTGGAGGTCACACAAACTGCAGTGGGCATGAGCTGCAGCGAACATCCAGTGCATGGTGGCGTTTCATTCCACTGCCCCTTGGGTCACTTGCTTTGCCAGCTTCTGTGCTGGGGCCCATCCGGCAGCCTATGTGAGACACAGAACCCATGAGCCACACATGTGCATCATCTAATAGGACCGAAACAAATTTTATACTTGTACTTGAAAGAACTGTGGGGAATCGAGGCTGAGCATTTCTTCCACAGGGCAAAGTCAAACCGCTCTTGTTCGAGTCATCTTATTACTTACTGTAGTGTATGTAAAAATACTGTTTCTTTTTTTATTGTTTAGATTTTTTTCTAAAATATATAATAAATGCTTTCATAAGCAAGGAGGCTAAAACTTTAAGTAAATGTTTAAGGAAAAATGAAGTGTGAAATTCCTACTTCTTAAGAAAATTGTTGACTGTGTGACGTGACATTGGTTGACAGTCAGACCTCTAAAGTGATAACACTGCCCAAAGTGACATATATGAGCATCAACTTTTAAAGCCAGTGGCTGTGTGAGATACTATAGAGAGCTGAAGGGCGGTTACTCAGAAAAATGTCTAGGGGCTGGGGAGATGGCTCAGTAGCTAAAGGCATTCACTTGCAAAACTTGCCAGTCAGAGTTCAATTCCCCAGCCACCCAGTAGAACCTATACAGGGGCTGGAGAGATTGCTCAGTGATGAAGGCACTTGCCTTGAAAGCCAAAAGACCCAGGTTCAACTCTCCAGGGCCCACGTCAGCCAGGCGCACAAGGCGGCAATGCATTTAGAGTTCATTTACAGCAGTTGGAGGCCCTGACATGCCCATTCTCTCTTTTTCTCTCTCTCTCTCTCAAATAAAATAAAAACAAACCCATATGGGCTTTCCTTTGCAGCAGAAAAAGGCATATGCACACACACATACTCACACATGTGCACACACATAAATAAATAGATAAATGAATAATACATAAATAAACAAAATGTCCAGGTGGAACTTGTGAATGTGCCCTAATTGGGGGAAAATTGTCTTTGTGGATATAATTAAGGATCATAAGATGGGAACTGGGTTCTGGATGGTCCAGGTGGGCCCTAGATTCAACAATACATGCCCTTGTAGCAGATAGGAGTGGAGACACAGAAAAAGCCACTTGAAGATGAGGCAAAGATGGAATGACAATGCTTGTTGACATCCATCAGGAGCTGGAAGAATAAGAACAATTGTGCCCTAAATTCTTCTGAGAGAGTGTCCCATGGACACCTCACTTTTAGACTTCTAGTTTTCAGAAGTATGAGGGAAAAAAAACTGTTATTTCTGCTATTTACTTGGTAGCAATTACATATGCAGCTATCGAAATGTGATACAAATAGTTTTGAGAAGGCTGTTCTGGAAGCTGAGCCCAGTGGCTCACAATGGCTCTAACACCAGCACTAGGAAAGCTGAGGTAGGAGGATCACTGTAAGTTCAAGGCCAGCTTGGGCTATAGATACAGACTGAGTTCCAGGTCAGCCTGGGCAAGAATGAGACTCTGCTTAAAAAAAAAGAGGAGGGGATGGAGAGATGGCTTAGTGGTTAAGCGCTTGCCTGTGAAGCCTAAGGACCCCGGTTCGAGGCTCGATTCCCCAGGACCCACGTTAGCCAGATGCACAAGGGGGCGCACGCATCTGGAGTTCGTTTGCATTGGCTGGAGGCCCTGGCGCACCCATTCTCTCTCTCTGTCTGCCTCTCTCTCTCTCTCTCTGTCTGTCACTCTCAAATAAATAAATAAAAATGAACAAAAAAAATTAAAAAAAAAAGATAGGTATGGTGGCACATTCCTTTAGTCCCAGCACTCAGGAGGCAGAGGTAAGAGGATCACTGTGAGTTTGAGGCCAGCCTGGGCTAAAGGGAGACCCTGCTATAAAAACAAAAAAACAACAACAAAAAAAAAAAACAAGTGACCGAAATTCAGCACATTACCCTGTAAGCATGGCTTTAGTACTTTGAACATGAGTTTTTCTAAACTCATTTTACTCCATCAGTTCGAAGTTTTGTTTGCATGTAAGGAAATGATGCTATAGCTCTTAATGAATTGTCTGCATTTTCTGGGAAAGACCTCTGCACACAATTAAATACATCAGCTTTAAATCACTGCCATCCGACGCATGAAGAAGAAGAAAGTCAGTTAATTTCCGTAAGGTCTGGATGGGTTTTATCCAGTTCACAGAATTGATCCAAGTCATGGAAGCTTCTTGTCACAGCAGGGACATCTGACATCACTGTGAATGCTATGGCAAACTCAGTTAGGACATCCAGCATTAATGCTGGGGAGCATGGGGTTGGGGAGACGGCAAGTGTGAGGACCTGAATTTGGATCCTGAGGACTCACATAAAGTCAGAGGTGGTAGCACGTGTCTGTAATCCCAGTTCTCCTATGGAGATTTGGCAGACAAGATAAGGAGAATACTTGGAAGCTTCTAGCCTGGTGTACGCAATAGCGAACAAGAGAAAGGCACCACACGAGCAACTAGGGAAAGGGGCCAATATCTGCCCCAGCAACTTGAGGTCTACACTACTCAGAAGCAAACAACCTGACGTGATGCTCGCACAAGTGCAACAGTGGCACACAGCCATGGTGGGTAACCAAGCTGCTCTTGGACTGGCTGACAGATCTGCTCAGTGGAAAGGAACCCATATCTGGGTTCCTTTGGGAAACAAGTCAGAATCACTTCCAGATAACGATTTTGCTCTCCAATATCAAGCTCCCTCTGATCTTGGGCTATAGGAGGGACTTCACCCATTAAATTCTCTCTAACTTAGTAATGGTTACCCCATTTAATGTGTGATAACTTCACCCTCCATTGGAGAATCTGCTTCTGTTCTTCATATGGGAGTGGGACCTGAGGAGATAAAGGACCCAGCACACCCCGCCCCCCCCCCCCCCCCCCCCCCCCCCCCCCGCGCCCCCAGCTGAAACCACAGACGGACTTGGGGAAATGCGCAAGAGCTTTCTCAGTGAACCTGATATCAGCTCAAGGGTGAAGGAGCCAGACACTGAGGACACTCAACACCTACCAAAGCAGAGATCCAGAGGCTCGGAAGAGCCCATCACTGAAGTCGACTTAAAACGCACCCAGCATGGCTCAGGGAATTTTGCAGAAGAGGGAGCAGAAAGATCGTTAGAGCCACAAGTTGGGACATTTATGCACAGAGACACTGCCTCTTCCCCATAACGGACTGCTGCCCCCATAATGCATGACCCACAATCCCCATGGGGATGACCTGCATCCCCCAACGAGGAGGGCCTCTTTGGAAAAGGGGCAGAGAGGAGAGAAAGGATGGTGCCAACCTGTGCTGTTTACATACTAAGAATGTCCATAACTAATAAAAATAAATTCAAAGGGCTGGAGAGATGGGTTAGCGGTTAAGTGCTTGCCTGTGAAGCCTAAGGACCCTGGTTCGAGGCTTGATTTCCCAGGACCCACGTTAGCCAGATGCACAAGGGGGCGCACGCGTCTGGAGTTCGTTTGCAGTGGCTGGAAGCCCTGGCGCGCCCATTCTCTCTCTATCTATCTGCCTCTTTCTCTCTCTGTCTGTCGCTCTCAAATAAATAAATAAAAATAAAGCAAAAAAAATTTTTAAAAAGAGAGAGAGAAAAAAAGATAGATCCTGTCTCAAATAAGATGAAAGGTGAGGACTGACACCCAAGGCTGTCTTACTTCCACGCACAAACCTGCACTCATACACACGAATGCGCACACGCGGATGGAATTATTATTTAGCATAGCGCCAGCGCACATGTAAGCATATGGGTTGTGTTAGGGATGGGGGAGCAGGGAGGAAGATGAGTAGTTGAGTGACATCCAGCAGGTAAGACAGTGTGATGCAGAGGGAGGATGGAGAAAATATGAAGGATGCGTCACCCTTCCCCCCCCCCCCAAGAAGAGACACAGCCAGGCCCACAGTGATCATTAGGAAACTTTCACAAATTCCCGTCTTCCCTCCTTCCCCCTCTCCTTCCCTCCCTCCCTCCTTGCTCCCCCCCTCCTTCTTCCACCCGTTTTATTACATGAACTTTCAAAATCACAAAAGCATGGGACAGTACAATGGACTCTTATGTTCCTGTCATCCAGTTTCAATATTAATATCCATATCTTGCCAATTTCGTTTTATCTGTCTTCCTCCAACCTTTTATTTTATTTTATTTTTTTTGCTGAGGTGGCTTAAAATAAATCTCAGAACCACGTCATTTTACCCATAAATACTCCATTATTTTGAGTGATTTCTTTTGGCTAGCAAAACCCATGCTTGTCTCTCGTAGAACATTCAGAAAAGCCGTATAAAGGGGAAATAAACATGCCCACACTCTTACAGCCCTAAATCACTGTTAACTTTTGATTCTGACCGCGCTGGATGCTTAAGTTATGCATATGGGAATATGTGATCACATATATTTCTCTATATATGCTTTTCAGTTAAAAGGACTTCTAAAAATACGAAAGATCGTCGACAGCAGCTTACAGAAAATTCAAATGTGCTTAAACAGTAAATGTGTTTTGGCTTATGTTAACGATGGGTCCATCAAGGGTTCTGTGACGAGTGCGGGGGGGGGGGCGGCGAGGTTTGGTGCCTGGCTTGCTCAAACCTCCTGGTAGGTTCTTTGTCATTCTCATTCTCTGACTTTTTTTTTTTTTTTTTTTGAGGCAATGTCTCACTCTAGGCCTGGCTGATTTAGAACTCACTCTTTATTTCCAGGCTGGCTTTGAACTCAGTAATCCTCCTACCTCTGCCTCCCAAGTGCTGGAATTAAAGGCCCACCTTCCTGCCTCCTTTTTTTTTTTTTTTTTTTTTTTTTTTTTTTGAGGTAGGGTTTCACTCTAGCCTAGGCTGACCTGGAATTCACTATGGAGTCTCAGGGTGGCATTGAACTCACGGCAATCCTCCTACCTCTGCCTCCCGAGTGCTGGGATTAAAGGTGTGCGCCACCACGCCTGGCTCCTGCCTCCTTTTGAACAAGATCTTCATTCCTCCCTCCACTCACTCATTCACATATATTCTTTTAAAAAATAATTTTACTTATTTATTTGACAGAGAGATAGAAACACAGTGTGTGTGTGTGTGTGTGTGTGTGTGTGTGTGTGTGAGAGAGAGAGAGAGAGAGAGAGAGAGAGAGAGAGAGAGTAAGAGAGAGAGAGAGGGAAAGGTATGCCAGGGCCTCCTGAATGTGCCACTTTGTGCATCTTTATGGCTTTATGTGGGTACTGGGGGATTGAACCCAGGCCACCAGGCTTTGTAAGCCAAACCCTTTAACTGCTGAGCCATCTCTCTAGCCCCTCAACATATCTTCTTTTTAAAAAGTTGTTTATTTATTTATTTGCATCCTGTACTTATTGCAACTGTCTTGCAGTGCGTGGCTTGGGAATTGAACCTAGGCAGGCAGGCTTGGGAAGCAAGTACTTTGAACCATTACTCTCAGTCACAAGTTTTTTGAAGTTATCACACTAAATTTATTGTTTGCACTACAAACATTATTTGCTATACTATTATTTTATATAGAGAGAGGGTATGACCTCTCTTTCATTGCTTTAAAAGGTATTTTTGTTAATATTCTTTTTTTTTTTTAGTTTTGTACTCAGTGAATACAGTCAAGTTGGTACCACTGTTAGCCTCCTCCCTGTGCTCCCCCCTCCACAGGGACCCTCCTTGTTGGGGAATATGAGTCGTACATTGTGGGGTTAGCCATAAGTTATGGGTAGGAGGAAATGTCTCTGTGTATCATGATCCAACGTGTGGCTCTGACATTCTTTCTGCCCCCTCTTCCGCAAATTTTCCAGAGCCATGTTGGGTTCATTTTAGGTCTGCTTCAGTTATGAGGTCCTGGGAGCCTCTGTGTCTCTGGATATCTGATTTGGTAGGAGTTGATCGTTCTCTGTGTTTATCTCCTTCACCCTTGTGCTGGTACCAGGTTCCCCAAGAAAACAGCACCCTTGCTTGTTTCACCAATTATTCTTAGTTTCGGCTGGGGCCCTTTTGAGGTATGATGGGGTGGTTCCCTCCTTAGGATCTGCGTGTATCTTAATTTCTTGAGTGCCTGCCACGGTGGGGAGCAGGGATGGAATGGCCCAGATAGCAGTAACACTGCCTTCCTCCCTGTCTTCGTTTTTCATTATTTTTTTTTTTTTTTCCTTCTTGAGGAAGGGTCTTACTAGGTCGTCCAGACTGGCCTGGAAGTCACTATGTATCCTAGGCTGGCTTCAATCTCATTCCTTCTGCCTCAACTTTCTAGAGTGCTGGGATTACAAGGGTGAACCACCAACCTCAGTCATTCTTGCTTTCCGTGGAACAAAAGCCATCAATAATATTCCTTAAGATTTCTTTCCTTGTGATTCTTCTGGGGGGAAATGCTTCTCTCAGGTGGCATAAATTACTACCCATCTTTTATTTTAGCAGATAAGGATTTCTTTTACAAATGTTTAAATGATTACTTCACCTGGAATTAATTCTGATATAGAGTAGGACAGATGGACCGTTACGTTATAAAAGAGATATCTTTACAAATGGCCTTCACCAACACATATCAAACAACTCAAGCTTTCACCACTGACATGATTTGCAAATGTTTCCATATTCTAAACTACTACATATATTTAAGAATGTATCTGGGTTACTATACATTCCACCAAACTGTCCATTGCTTAATCACTACCACATGTTTTAATGAACCCTATAGAGAATTTTAATATCTAAAAAGTGGAAGTCTTAGTCATTCCTTTCGAACACTAAGTGGCTTCTTAGCCTGTCTATTACTTCTGAAGATTTTTGGGATCTTATTTTAAGTTTTAGATACAAGCAGATGCAAAACAAAAAAAGAACTCCAAAATCTCCATAATTTCAACAATATAAAAAAATCCATCGAGTCAGGTAGTAAGATCTGTGAATTCTAAAGAAATCAGAGTTGCGATTAGAAAACCTTCCAAGTATTCCACCTGGTGGGGGCCCTGTTTTCGCTGCCTCTGAATATACACTTGTACTATCAAGATTAGTTGGCTGTATAAATTCATTTTTGTACTGGAGAGATGGCTTAGTGGTTAAGGCACTTGTCTGTGAAGCCGAAGGACCTAGGTTTGATTGCCCACAGAACCCACATAAGCCAGATGCACATGGTGGCACATTCATCTAGAGTCTGTTTGCAGTGGCTGGAGGTCCTGGCATGCCCATTCACATTCTCTCCTCTCTCTCCCTCTCTCTCTCATAAAGAAATAAATAAAACAAATATTTGAAATTTTTTTATTTTCTTTTTTGTTTTAAAATATTGGTTCTCCCGGGAGCACATGTGCTCATTTTAGGTCAGGAACTGTACCTGAGATGTTTCTGTAGCTCTTCATGGTGATCAGGATACAGTAAATGCTCAAAAACACAGTTACTGGATGAATTAATGACTCTCTAAAACCCCCTGCTGTGTACCCCCCATGGCATAGCTCTTCCTGCATCTTTGCTGGAGTTGGAGGTTCTGGAACTCCTGACCCATGTCTGTCACCTCCAGTTTCCCCTTGCTGCTGCGGTGGACTGAACGTAAATGTATGTCCCCCATAGCCTCAGGCATTTTTCAATTAAGTTTCCCACTTAGCCTTCAGCAGATGGAGCCCTGCTGGAAGAGGTGTGTCTCCTGGGGGCAGACCTCGAGTCCAGCTCTATTAGGTGTGTTCAGAGACAGCTTGAGTGCTGGCTGTCCGTGATGTCGGGTGCTGGCTTTCTTCTCTCTGCTGTGGATGCATGGAAGTGAGCCAGCTGCTTCCACCATGATGGAGTTTCCCCTGGAATCTGTAAGCCGGAAAGAAACCCCTACCTCCTATAAGCCGCTTCTGGTCGGATGTTTGTCCCAGCAGCAAAAAGGTAAGTTCAAACACATACCATGGAAGAAATCCTGAAGCCCTGGGGAGCTCAACAGGAAGCAGACTTAAAACACATCCACCAAGGCTCAGGGAATTTTGTGGAAGAGCGGACAGAAAGATTGTAAGAGCCACAGGTTGGGAGGGCATATCCAGAGACACTGTCCCCCTCTCCCCCCAACCACCACACACACAATGACTGGCTGCTGCTCTTACAGCTCATGACCCAAAACCCCATGGGGAATACCAGCAATCCCACTTAGAAGGGCCCTCAGGGGAATAGGGGCAGGGAGGAGGGAAATGATGGTACCAACACATGATATTTCCATACAGTGGTTCTGCTTAATAAAAAAGCAAACTTTAAAAAAAAAAAGCTATTGGGAATACCTAGTACCCATTAAATTAAATTATACATTTACTGACCAAAGGTGAGCATCCTGTGATCATCTTCTCTACCATCCTTGACAGCCTGGTGGGTTAGTAGGAAGTCAGAAGACAAGGCTGCTGTTCAGCTTTATCCTAGGCTTCTGGTGCAGTCAGGTTCACATTGCTGGCAGAAATCACCCCACCAAGAACAGCTTTTAGGCAAAAGGGGTTTATTTTGGCTTACAGACTTGAGGGGAAGCTCCACAATGGTAGGGGAAAACAATGGCATGAGCAGAGGGTGGACATTACCCCCTGGCCAACGTCAGGTGGACAATAGCAACAGGAGAGTGTGCCAAACACTGGCAAGGGGAAACTGGCTATAATACCGATAATCCCGCCCCCAACAATACAGTCCCTCCAGCAGGCATTAATTTCCATTGCCATCAGCTAGAGACATAGCATTCAGAATACTTAAGTTTATAGGGGACACCCAACTCAAACCAGCATAGCTTCTTTTCCTCTAATTCAACAAAATATCTTGTCTTCCAACCTACCTGGCTCATAAACAAACAACAAATGTTGGTTTCTCTCACCTCCATGCCCTCTACCCTGCATTCCTCTCCCGAGGATAGGGTCTGGAAAGCAAGGTTTTGTGTAGTGTGTTAGCATTTCCAAAAGAAAAGTAGGGTGGCTGGTATGAGGACATGATGAGCCAAAAGTAAAAAATGGCTTCAAATTATTCCCACTTCCAGGTCCAGGGAGAGATTAACTGATTAAAACCACCTTACTTAGGCCCTTGAACATATTTATGTCACAATGTAGAGAAATGGGACTTTTATTATGACTTTGAAATTTGCATGCTGTGTTGGAGATCAAAAGGTTAATTCTTGAGCTGGAGACATGGTTCACTGGTCAATGCACTTGTCTGTAAAACCTAACGACCCCTGTTCAATTCCCCAGGACCCATGCAGAGCCAGATGCACACAGTGGTGCATGCCTCTCAAGTTCATTTGCAGTGTCTGGAGGCCCTGGCATGCCCATTCTCTTCTGTCTCTCTCCTTGCAACGAAATAAATAAAAATATTTTTAAAAAATTAGTTTTCAAGACTTGAGAGCTTGCTCAGTGGTTAAGGCATTTGCCTGCAATATCTCATAGCTGAGTTTGATTCCCCAGTACCCACAGAAGGCTCGATGCACAAAGTGGTGCATGAATCTGGAGTTTGTCTGCAGTGGCTGGAGGCCCCGGTACACTCATTCTCTCTTTCTCTCTCTCGTCTATTTCTCTTTCTTTGCAAATAAATGAGTCAAAAATAAAATAAAATAAGAGTTAATTCTTGTGGGCAAGGTGGTGGGAATGACACAAGTACACTTGTGATGTGGGTCTTTCTGAGGTTTACACTGAAGCACACTGGCAACCACCCTCCCCCATGCAAGATGAGGAACGAAAGGTTTGCTTCCGATCCATGAACTGGTCACGTCGCTCGTGAAAGGCCGACTACTGGAACACAGAGCGAGAATATGATGAACCCAGTGTGGATACAGACTGTGGTTTCCATTCTTGTGCAGAAGGGAAAGAAATATAACAGCGTGGCTGAGTTCTCTCCTCAGGGTCTTATCTTAGTTTTTTTTTTTTTTTAAGGCAATTTTATTTGACTGAAAGTTGCACTGAAGAGAACTTCTAAAACTCACTTGATCATGGATCACACTCTGCTTTGAGGCTGGAGATGATTCCTGGAGCCCCTTGTCTGAGGCTGACACCTTCCTCAGCCAACAACCCTGTAGGAAAATATATACAGCATTATTTTATATAGGGATGTCCTTGCTGTAAGGGTGCCTAACACTTCTGCATCCCCACAGATGAGCAGCCAGGCCAAGAACCAACCTGATGTTCCAAGGAGGCGTAGCCACCTCTCTATCTTGCACAGTTTCCTGCTTGCTTGTTTCTCTGCAGTGTGTGTGTGTGTGTGTGTGTGTGTGTGTGTGTGTGTAATGGAAACCTTGGATTCGTCAGTCTATGGGAGGCAATTTCTCTCAGGTTCTCGCAGCCTATTTCCTCCAATGGAGTAGGAAAGGGACGGGTACACATTGCTTTCCTCTTTAGCCACTTGAAAATCTTGGAGAAAAATCCAGTGAGTTCAGGTACCTGGGGCTCAACAACCTTGAAGGTGGTGATGCGGACTTCTATTAGGTCTTAGGCCTCAGACCTCAACTCTCAGGAGGGTTGACCTCACAGTCTGCTGGCTCTTGTCTAGGAAGGGACCGGTCACCTGTGATCCAACCTTCGGCTGTGAGGAAGGGGACCTTGATAGTTACCACAGGATCTGCCATGTACGGGAACAGGTAATAGCCTGGGTCATGTGACAGGCACGGGTGCTTTTCCTCCAGTAGCCCGGATGGTAAGTTAGGAATAAATGTTGGAGTTTGTTCCCTGAGAGAGCTCAGCTGTGTTTCCACTCTCCACAGATAACTGGGATAGCTCTCTCCCCCAGGGCCTGTGGGGTGCCAGACTTCATATGTTACCTTATTCCAATCTTATAAAATGTGTGTGTGCGCACACAAACACACCCCTCTTCCAACATTGTGATGCAGGTCATTGTATTTCTCACTTCCCCTTACAGTTAGAAACTTATACCATTAAAGAAACTAAGGGTCAGAGACGTGAAGTGGCATGTCTAGAGTCATAGAGGGGGGCTGAGATCATGTCCCATACACAGGAAGCGGTTGTCTTGGTAATGATATTTAAGTTGAAAGGCAAATGTGACTGTAGCTTGATTCACTCCTCATTTGTTTACTACCATTCGGAATCAAAGCATTAGGTTTTTGTATCATCTGCCTCCTGTTTCAGTTTAGATATATTTTTTTTCGATCTTCCATCTTCTTTTTTTTTCTCCTACCTCACTAATCCACTGGATAGAATTTCTTGGATATATATATATATATATAAAATACATATACATATATAATATGTATGTATATATATAATGTTCTTGAGAATATACACAGCATTATTTTATATAGGTATATGCACTAAATAGCAGTAACCAAGTAGCTAATGTGTGTATACACATGGTGTTATGTCATGCATTTTTATTCTATTTCACTGTACCCAAGGATCTGAAGTTCTCCATGCATTGCTATACACCCACCTAAGTTCATTACTCCCACTTGCTGCATCTTCTGCCGTAAGAGACATTCTTGCTTCACAAACACTGTGATGTTGGGCATCCCCGGGCACACGAGTCTCTCAAGGGGCAGTCTCTGTGAGTTTACAGTGGTAAGTCAAAGCATGAAAGGAGAGCTGGACAGATGGGACGGTGTCCTATTTACTTTAGATGCAACCAATAGGAGCGGGAGGCCAGCCCCCATGAAAGGGACCGTGCTACAAAGAGGGCCATTAGCGTGAATGTAAATCACAGTAGCTTCGGGACAGTTTAATCACAATCTGACTTTTTACTGGGTGAGGAGGAGACGTGCCGGCTTTCTCCTAACCATCTTCCAGAGCTTACGCGGGGCGAGATTCTGTCTGGACGGCTACAGAGATTGCGGAGGGCAGAGGCCTGCTCCGGGAGTGACGGCCATAAATCCAATTAGCAATTCACTTTCTCTTTTGTGTCAGACTCCATTTGCCCCAAGCCTGGAGAAGATAATGTATGATAGACTAACGCTCTGCTACCTGGGTCAGTCCAGAGGGGGTGTCCGTGATATCATGCCCCCAAGACACAAAGGTTCCTGCCCCACGGAAAGGACTGGAGTGGAACATATCAGACCAATGAGTGTCAATCCTCCATGCAAGGGAGTTGAAAGCAGTATGGAGGGGTGTAGGCTGGAGGACTTGGCCACACTTTATTTTATACATGTACATGTTACCTAGCAAACATATGTTCCAGCTTCACTTGTGCAATAAGGAAAAAAGAAAAAAAAAGTGTTTTAGAGCCTTTAGCAAGATGAGAATACAAAGAATCCACTCTTCTCAATATTTTATTTTTTTATTTATTTGAGAGAGGGAGAGAGAGAGACAGAGAGAGAGAGAGAGGGAAAGAATGAGTGCACCAGGGCCTCCAGCCACTGCAAACAAACTCCAGTTGCATGTGCCATCTTGTGCATCTGGCTTATGCAGACTGGGTAATCGAACCTGGGTCCTTAGGCTTCGCAAGCAAGTGCCTTATCCACTAAGCTATCTCTCCATGCTTCTGATGGGTCAGGAAAATGAGGGCAGCTGGAGCACAGGAAGGTTGCATGATCCTGCTGAATGGCTATCAGGGGTGTCTGACCTTTTGACATCATGGTTAAATTTATGGAGGATTACTTGAGCAAGACGAAGATTCTAGAACTGGAATTCTGGACCAAATGTACAGGATACAGTAATACCCCGTGTGTTAGGCAACTTTTTCTTGCTGGAAAAAGACACCTAAGAAAATCCATTTAAAAGGAGGAAAAGGTTGTTTTGGCTCATGGTGTCAGAATTTTCAGCCCACGGTCAGCTGGTTTCCTTGCTTTGGGTCGGTGGTGAGACAGAACATAATACGTAGATGTGGTGGATCAGTGCTACTTCTCTCATGGTAGCTGGGAGACAGAGAGGGAGAGAGAAGAGAAGGAGAGGGAGGGAGAAGAGGAGGAGAGGAGGAAGAGGAGCCAGTCAGCTCCTAATCTCCCTTTCAAACACATTCCCAGTTACCTAACTTCACTTCCGTTAGACCCCACCTCCTAAAGCTTTCACTTCCTCCCAATAGTGCCACAGGTTGGCTACCAAACTTTTAAAACAATTTTATTATATTTATTTATATATAATATATGCTATATATTATATATATTATATATTATATTATATTATATTTATTACCGGTTATACTCTTTTATCCCTTGGTCCCCTTTCACACTAAAGACCCCCCTCAGTGGGTTTATGGTATCCACTGTGGCATCGTGAAGGCTTCAGTCAATCCTTGTAGGGTAGCAGGGAGCTGCAGTCAGTTCCTAATAATCCCTTCTTCTATGGCTCTTACAATCTCCCCCTCCCCCCCGTGCCCCCCCCCCCCTCTACCACCACGTGGTAACCAAACCTTTAATGCATGGGCCTTTGGGGGACATTTAAGAACAATAGCACCCAGATCATTTGGAGTGACATACAAAACCAAACTGGCTACAGTTAGCATTTGACTTGAATGGTCATGTTTGGACCTCTTTCAGCCCGATTGGCTGGAAGTTCAGCAGCTGTGATAGGCTGAGACTCAGTTGCTTGGTTACTAAGGTATACTCTTAAAGCTCCTTTACCATTTGTTTACTTATCAAGCTCCGCTGTAGTTCACTATTCAGGGAGCCCACTTAAGGCCAAACTTTACGATGTGTAAGAGATATATTGGGGCCAAACTTATTTTAGCCTAACAATTATTAGTGTGTCATCTTTTTTTTTTTTTTTCTTGTGTTGACTGATCTCGTCAGAAAAAATGTTTGGACATAAGTAAAAGATGTGCAGTTCTGGGCTGGAGAGATGGCTTACTGGTTAAGCGCTTGTCTGTAAAGCCTAAAGACCCCGGTTCGAGGCTCGATTCCCCAGGACCCATGTTAGCCAGATGCACAAGGGGGAGCATGCATCTGGAGTTCATTTGCAGTGGCGGGAGGCTCTGGTGCACCCATTCTCTCTCTATCTACCTCTTTCTCTCTCTGTCTGTTGCTATCAAATAAATAGAAATAAAAATAAACAAATTTTTTTTAAAGATGTGCAGTTCTGAGTCCATTTGGGGTGCTATAATAAAAATATCATGAACAACAGGAATTTAGTTCTCACAGTTATGCGGGTTGGTGGGAAGTCCAAGATCAAGGCACCAGCAGATTCAGTATGTAGGGGGAACCTACATCTTGCTTGGTGGATTCTCACGTGAGGTCACTTATGAGTAGAAGACATAGGAAGGGAGTTATTTGAGGTGTCCTTTATGTGGTCATTTTCTCAGTGACCTCCTAAAGGCCCCATCTCCTAAAATCCTCAGGCTGGGAGTTAGAATTTTCAACATATGATTTTTTGGAGGAACAAAACATTCATTCTACTGTACTTGATTATTATTATTTTGTTTGTTTTTTTTTTCCAAAGTAGTGTCACATTCTAGTCCAGGCTGACCTGGAACTCACTCTCTAGCCCCCAGATGGCCTTGAACTCATGGTGAGCCTCTTACTTCAGTTTTTTAAGTGCTGGAATTAAAGGTGTGCGCCACCATGCCAGGCTCTTCTGTACTTGATTTCTTCTCCAACCATTCCACCCCAAATTCAGCTATATTGTGCATATTGGGTGAAATCTTTTGCTAGTTTTTAAAAACTGTTAGTTTCTGCTTCCTAAGGAAATGGGCAATTTACCAATTGGGGAAAAGCTTGTACATTTTAGTCCTGTGAAAAACAATTACTTAGCTGGGCATGGTGGCGCATTTAATCCCAGCACTTGGGAGGCAGAGGTAAGAGGTTGGCCATGAGTTCAAGGCCACCTGAGACTACATAGTGAATTCCAGGTCAGCTTGAGCTAGAGTGAGACCCTACCTTGAAAATCTAAAAAAAAAAAAAAAAAAAAAAAAAGAAAACAACAAAAAAACCCCAATTACTTTATAATACTATATTATAAAAAAAATCTTCAGCTCTCTGATTGTTCAGTCATCCACTTCATATGCAACACATTGCTTTTGCCAAGGAAAGAATCAATGAAAGTCATTCTTTGCAAGACTACTGGACAAAGTCTCCATCCTTCAGACTATTATAAATGTATTGGTATATCTTAGAGTCATAAAGAGGTAGTGAAATAGCTACATTTGGAGTTTGGCTGTCCCAACTTAAAAACAATTTGGTTGTAGAATTGGAGTGTTATTGCCCTCACGTAGACAAGGCCATTAGGGCGCAGGAGGTCACATAACTAATTAGTGAGTGAGCCAAACCCCGAAGTCAGGTTTCCTTGTCTACAGTTCCAACTGGCCTCTTCGAGTGATGCAGAAACAGCCCTCTTGAAGGTATTTAGATTTATTTCTGAAGTTGATCTGGCTTCATCACAATTATAAAAAAAAACAAAACAAAACTGATTTGTAACTGGATCCTGGAGTTGATGATTTAGTTACCAGCTGCTGAAGCACTTCGATTGGAATTCCTGCAGGAAATGACTCCAGGCAGCTCTGAGTAAGCGAGGAAATTAAATGACTAAACTTCCATGTTTCCTGGTTTTTGTCTATCTTAATTCCCAATTTATTTTGGTAAGGGAAAAACTGGACAACTTTCTAATAGTCAACATGTAAAACTTGGTATCTGCTTATAGTAAAAGCTCAAGTCCCGTGTGTTTTCCTTTAAGGACAAGAACAAAGGCTTTCTGGATAATTTTCTCCTTTAGTAACTGGATTTGTAAAACAGTTCCTCTTTTAAAACAACAATGACAGCACATGTATGAAGGAAATATCAATTTCCTTCTTTCAGTTCCCAGAGGTGCACTTAGGACAATGCATTATGAGCAGGGCTCATATTTTTTTTGTGTGTGTGTGTTATTACTGAAGACCTACAATAGTTGGAGTTTGGGATTGACAGGAGTCAGAATCCACAACTGATAGCTCTGTCATATTAAGTCTAGAACGGAACTGATTGAGTGTGGTTAGTGCTTTCAATACGTATTTTGCAGGGTTCATTTACTGAGGAGTAGTTACTGAATGAATGCCTGTGATGAATTAGTCATTCCTCTAGGTACCGAAGGAAACACAGCTTTCTGTTCTCATGGCAAATGCATTCCAGTCGAGGGAGACAAATGATGAACATAAAGGCAGGAAAATATATCAGGTAGTTGTAATTGCCTCGAAGAAAAATAGAGTGAGACGCAAAGGACGGAGGAGCCCCCTTCAGATGGAATGGTCTGGAAGTCAAGGAAGCCCCGAGTTCGTCTCTTTGTAGAAACTTAATGACTTGAGACCTCCTAATTCATCCCGGACAAGTATCATTGGTGGCTGTATCGTTGTGGCGTTCTGTCTTTTCTTGTATATTCTACAAATGTTTAGGATAAACTTTTGAAATCAAGAACACTGGAGAGAGCAAGTTCAGGGAAGCTCTTTTTGCATCTTTATAAAACAATACCTCTTAGAAATAAAGAGGATGAGGCAAAATTAAAATTCTCATCACTAGCACAAGTAACTGTGGCTCTGAGCAAACCTGTGTCATTAACTCACCTTAAAGATACTGATCATTTTTTTTTATTAATAAGAAACTTTGTATGGACACATCATAGGCTGGTATCATCATTTCCCTCCTCCCTGCCCCCACTCCACTGAGGGCCCTCCTTAGTGGGATTGCTGGTATTCACCATGGAGTTGTGGGTTATGAATTGTGAGAGCAGCAGTCAGTCATTGTGCGGAGGGCTATGTCTCTGGATTGATCATATTTTTAAGCAAATTTAACTGAAGTTAAGCTCTCTTTGATAGTATGACTAGTAACAATAGCCAACACTACTTTTTGTTGAAAAATAGAACTGCTAAGCAAAGACCTTCTCGTATATTTTTCTTATTCTCACAATAGCCCTACATATGGTTGTGATTGTTATCATCTGAATAGGTAAAGGAAATTGGGACTCCAATATGCTGGATAATTTTCCTGAGACCTCTAAACTCATAACAACATGGTTGGAGCCTGATATCATTTTCCAAGGAACAATGGAGATCATCTATTCATCTATTCTCACATCCTCTTTTTTTTTTTTTTTTTTGGTTTTTTGAGGTAGGGTCTCACTCTGGCCCAGGCTGACCTGGAATTCACTATGGAGTCTCAGATTGGCCTCGAACTCATGGCGATCCTCCTACCTCTGCCTCCCAAGTGCTGGGATTAAAGGTATGTGCCACCACACCCAGATCATCTCCTCTTTTTAATTGAGGTCAAACAGAGACAGCACTAGTGATCTGCCCAAGAACACTGAGCCAGTGACCTGGTAGTGCCCAGTCAGTGACTCTTCCCAGAAATCCATGTGCCCAGTGAGAATTATACAAGCCCCTCTCTACAATGCACTACATGCCCAGGTCAACTGGACACCCACTTGGGACCCAGGGGATTCTTGATCCGTATTTCATACCATCTGCATAAAATCAGTTCCAGATGGAACATTGGTCTAACAATGTCAAGCAAAACAGCAAAGCTTTTTGAAGAAAAGAAATAGCTTTATATCGTTGGAGTGAGCAAAGAAGTGCCCAGAGCCATAAAAGGTAAACTTTGTTAATTGAATTCCATTAAAATTAAGAATTTTTGGGCTGGAAAGATGGCTTAGCAGTTAAGGCACTTGCCTGCAAAGCCTAAGGACCCAGGTTCGATTCCCCAGTACCCACATAAGCCAGATCCACATGGTGGCACATGCATCTGGGGTTCATCTACAGTGGCTAGAGGCCCTGGCATACCTGTTTTCTCTTTGTTTCTCTATCTGCCTCTCTCTCTCTCTGACAAATAAATAAAAACAAGAATGATTGTTCATTATGGATTACTATGGCAAAGGTAAGAATGAAAGTTACCAAGCAGGTGATGTCAGAATACATAGACTGAGAAAAAGCTTCTGTCAAGTATGTTTATGAGCATGTGTATTAATTCCTAAAACTAAGTAGCTAAAAAACAAATAGCCAATAGAAAAACAGATAAAACCAGACACTTCACAGAAAAGGTTATACTTCCACTTCTCAACATCATTAGTTGTCAGTTAAATGCAAATTAAATCCATTGTTTGATACTCTCACACTTCGAGAATGTTTAAAATGAAAACAAGAGCAAATACTGTTTTTCATACACTTTGATCTATACCAAGTGTTAATGAGGATGTGGAACCTGAGAACTTCAGAAACGATTTGAAAAGTGCCAGTTGGCATAACCTTTTGGAAATCTCTTTGACAATGTGGCAGTTGGCTATTGCTGTGTAACAAATGGCTCTACAGCTTAGTGCCTTAAAAAGCTACCATTTCTTATTTCCCATAAGCCCGTGGGTCAGAAGACAGCTCTGCTGGTCTGCTTTCGGCTTAGCTAATCTTCACCTGGGCTTGTTCACGCCTGTGGGTGGCTGGGAGCATGGCTGGGGACTGGCTAGTAGAATGACCTCATCCCGAGTGACTCTGCTCTTCTCTTTAGCTTCTGTCCTCTGGATATGTTTCTAAAGAAAAACAAGAGAGAGAATGAAACCCAGAAAGTGCTTGTAGGACCTGTTTATATCTGTTTTTCTACTGTCTTGAGTAAGCCACATGACCACACCCAGCTTGAGTGTGGGAGGGCATGATAGTGGCATACATACAGAGAAACATGAAAAACTGGGCGTGTGCATAGCCTAAGACTGAGCAACTTCATCCTTCTTATTTTTTTGGAATATTTTATTTTTATTTAATTATTTCACAGAGAGAGAGAGAGAGAATGGGCATGCCAGGGCTTCCAGCCACTGCAGAAGAACTCCAGACGCTTGTGCCCCCTTGCGCATCTGGCTAATGTGGGTCCTGGGGAATCAAACCTAGGTTCTTTGGCTTTGCAGGAAAACGCCTTAACCGCTAAGCCATCCCTCCAGCCCCCAGCAACTTCATTCTTACATACCCAACAAAAAGGCATATATGTATTCACCAAGAGATATATACGAGAATAGTCACTGCAGACTCACTCTTTTTTTTTTTTAATTTTTATTCATTCATTTGAGAGACAGACAGAGAGAGAGAAAGAGGCAGATAGAGAGAGAGAGAGAATGGGCGCGCCAGGGCCTCCAGCCACTGAAAACAAACTCCAGACACGTGCGCCCCCTTGTGCATCTGGCTAACGTGGGTCCTGGGGAATTGAGCCTCGAACCGGGGTCCTTAGGCTTCACAGGCAAGCGCTTAACCGCTAAGCCATCTCTCCAGCCCAGACTCACTCTTAATAGTTGAAAACAAGCCGGAAGTCCGTCTCTAGTAGTGTGATTGAACAAAACCTCTGCTATCTTCACCTGAAGGAATATCACACAACAGTGAAAAAACTCACGCAGATGGAAAGACAAGGAGACAGGCAGACAGACAGGCAAAGTTCTATCTGAGCAAGTGTAGTACAATAAATCTGTGGTGACAGAAATGAGGGGTGGCGACAGCAAAGGGCAGTCAAAGACTCCTGGGGTAGGTCACATTCTAGGTTGAGGCTATGTACTGCTTACCTGGCCGTGTTTATTTTTGAAACGTTTGTTGAGGGGTACAATTACATTTTGCAGCTTTTCTCTGTGCATGCTGACAATGATGCAATTTACACCAACACCATTGACCAACGTGCATTCTTTTCTTACTGTCTTTAACTTGGTGTCCTGTTTCCTATTGTGAAACTCGGGTCACTTCAAAGGTCCCTATTGTTTCTTCGGTGAAGGTGGCTGTATTTCAAAATTACCCAGCCAGTTAGTTGCAACATCACTGAAGCCATCACTTAAGCTCAGTTCTAGCTAGCTAGCAAATGTTTGTGGAGAACTCAACGCACGGTGGGAGATAAGCCTCCCTGGTTGCTTTTCAGACCTCCGTGTGTTCACTACCAGGATCCAGCTCCAGGGCTCTCATTTACCAGGGCTGGAGTAGAGACTGGCACACACGATTTCACCCAAGGTAAAATTGAAACAAACAAACAATTAAAAAAAAACAAAACACAACTTCGGAGTATGTTTTGATAAAAACAATCAGGAACTAATGATATAATGGTAAAGAAATATATCAAACAGAAAAAATTCAAACAAGGGCTGGAGAAATGGCTTAGTGGTTAAGATGCATGCCTGGGAAACCTAAGGACCCAGATTCGATTCTCCAGGTCCCACGTAAGCCAGGTGCACATGGTGGCACATGCATCTGGAGTTTGTTTGCAGTGGCTAGAGGCCCTGGCATGCCCATTCTCTCTCTCTCTCTCTCTCCCTCTCTCTGTCTCTTATAAATAAATTTTAAAAAATAAAAGGAAAAGAGGGTGCTGGAGAGATGGCTTAGCAGTTAAGGTACTTGCCTGCGAAGCCTAAGGACCCAGGTTTGATTCCCCAGTACCCATGTAAGCCAGGTGCACAAGGTGGTACATGCTTCTGGAGGTCGTTTGCAGTGGTTGGAGGCTCTGTTGTGTTTTTTTCCCTCTCTTTCTCTCACAAATAAATAAATAACAAAATAATTTTTTTAAAAAAGGAGAAGAAAACATTCAAATAAGGCACAAACTATAATAGAGCTATGAGGAGCAAGTCACTACTTGGTGCAATCACAATTTCTTCACAAGTGGGACCTTCAAACAAGTAGGGGAGAGAAGAGCTATAAACTTGTTCAGCAAAAATTCCTTTAGTTCCTTCTACTGAATGTGGGGCATTGATGTCATTGCTGGAGCAATGTGGGGCACTGATATCACTGTTAGAGCTTCGAAAGCAAAACAGGGACCAAAACTCAGCCCAGAGCTAAGTCTGTAGATGAAGGCTTTTCTGGAGGCAGAGAGCAGAGACCCTAAGTGGAGTATCAGGAATTATACCAGGAAAGGCAAATGCATACTACATTTCAGAACCTTTTGTTGTTGTTGCTGCATCTAGTAGCAGTTTTGTATTCCAGAGTAACATAGTTCTTCCCATTTCTTGGGTTTAGAACCTTAGATATGCTCACTGTGACCTCGCCAGCCTCACCCTTGTGGTTTTAGTTACACAAACGATTTCTAGCATCTGTGTTTACCTTTGTTGTCTGTGTTAACTCTGGCTTTATTCTGGCCTCATCACCTCTTTCTTATTGTAGTTAACTAACAAAACAGCCAGAGTAACCTGGGAAAGCTTACAAGAACTAGAACATGGCCAAGGATGACCTCTGCCTACTTCCTTAACTCAGGGCATCTTCACGAGTATCTTACAATAGCTTATTGCTCAACAACTCAAGTCCTGTGTCAAACTCTTTTCTAATTTACTACCTGCCATCACTCCAAGGGGTCTGTAGGTATGTGTAAGGATGCATAGACCACTTCTGCACTTCTGTTCATCCACGTCCTCTGTGATCTCCCTCATGCTTACCCTAGGTAGCAACTTCCCAAACAATTCTTTGTTATGAGAGGTTTTGTTGAAGTAATACCAGCTAATTAGGTGTCATTTGAAAAAACCATCAGCTAACGGTGATAATAGTGATACAATCTCCTAATTCATTAGCACAGATGTTTCATTCATATCAGCAACAATGTACTTGATACCTTTCCAAAACTCAATAGAAAAGAAAATGGTTCTCTGTGATTAGTTGTCTACTTGGATTTCCCTTCATATGACAAGGGTCTCTTCTGCTTTCCCCTTTTTCCCTCTTACCTCCCTTCCTCTTTCCCCCCCCCTTTCTCCTTTCCCCTTATCTTCTCCTCTCCTCTTCCTTTCCTCTTCCCTTCTCTCCTTCCCTTCTTTCCCTCTTCTTAAAGTTTTACTGTAGAAGGACATAATATGAGATCTATTCTTTTAGTAGGTTCTTAAAAAAATAAATTGTGTGTGTATGTGTGTGAGGGTGTGTGTGTGTGTGTGCACATGTGCATGTGAAAGCCAGAGGACAACCTTGGGTACTAAAACACTGTCCACCACTTTTATTGAGACAGGGCCTCTGATTGGTCTGGAGCTCACCAAGTAGGCTAGACTGGGGCTGGCCAGAGAACCTCAGGCATTCTGACTGTCTCCACCTCTCCATTACTGGTATTTAAAGCACACACTACTATGATTGGCTATTTATATGGGTTCTGGGGATTAAATTCAGGTCCTGATACTTGCATGACAAGCATGTTTCTGATAGAACAATTTTCCCAGCCCTCTTAGTAAGTTTTTTTGATGCACAGTATGGTATTGCTGTCTCTATGCATGATGCACACTATGTCTCTAAAATTTAACTTGCATAACTGAAATTTCATACCCACTGAATCAGTTAATTCCTCACAGCTAAGATGAAATGCCTCACCAAAATCAACTTAGAGAAGGAAGAGTGTTTTTCAGCTTATAGTCCATCATGGTGGGGTAGGCAGAAGGCAGGAGCTTGATGCAGCTGGTCACCTTCAGTCCACAGTGAGGAAGCAGTCAGTGATTAAGGCCATTACTTAGGAAGCTCTTTCCTTTTTATATAATCTAGGACCCCGAGCCATCAATTAACCTAATAAAAATTCCTTCATAGGCACATCTAGAGGCTAACTGTGGTGGTTTGTATATGAAATGTCCCCCATAGCCTCATGTTTTTTGTGATTAAGCTCCATACTTGACCCCTAGTTGGTGGAGTCTTGGGGACATAGAACCTTGCTAGAGGAAGTGTCTCCCTGGGGATTTTATAATCCAGCCCCCCCTTGACAGAGCTAGCTAATTCACTCTTACTGCTTCTTCCCAGATTATGTGACAAGATGTAATACCCTGCTGTCTGGTCTCATCATGGTTTCTCCACATCATGAAACTTTCTCCCAAAGTCACTTCTGGTTGGGTGTTTTGTCTCAGCAACAAGAAGGTAACTGCTACACTAACCTAATCTAAATAATCCCACACAGGTGATTATAGGTCCTGTTGAATTGAAAATTAATATAAAACATCATATCCACTGATAGCAACTCTCAATTTCCCTACCCCTACGGTCCATGAAAGCATCATTCCATTATTCATTTCCTTTTCTTTTTTTAACATATTTTATTTATGTGTGTGTGTGTGTGTGAGAGAGAGAGAGAGAGAGAGAGAGAGAGAGAGACAGAGAGAGAGAGAGAGAGGGAATGGACATGCCAGGGCCTCCAGCCACTGCAAAGGAACTCCAGATGCATGTGCCCCCTTTGTGTATCTGTCTCATGTGGGTCCTGGAGAGTCAAACCAGGATCCTTTGGCTTTGTAGGCAAATGCCTTAACAGCTAATCCATCTCTCCAGCCCCATTATTTCCTTTTCTTAAGTTCAACTAATATTCTACTCTATGTAGGTATTTCATTTTTATCATCTACTTATCCACTGACTGGCATTTAGGTCACATTCACATCTTAGCTGTCGTGACAATGCTGCAGTGAACATGAGTGTTCATATCTTTCCAAGACATTGACTTAACTCTTTTTGGACAAATACCCGGATGTGAGATGGTCAGATCATATGGTAGTTCTGTTTTTAAAGTTTTTCTAAAAAGTATTTTTATTTATTTTTAAGCAGGAGGGGAGGGAGAAGCAAGAGAGACTGGGCACACCAGGGCCTCCAGCTGCTGCAAACAAACTCCAGATGCAGGTGCCATTTTGTGCCTCTGGCTTTGCATGGTTACTGCTGAGCCATCTCTCCAACCCCCTGTTTTTCTTTATTAATTAGTTTTGTACTCAGTGAATACAGTCAAGTTGGTACCATTGTTAGCCTAGTCTTCTGTCCTCCATTCTCCCCCTGGGCCCTCCTTGTTGAGGTATATGGGTCTTGCATTGTGGAGTTAGCCCTCAGTTATGGGTAGGAGGAAATGTCTCTGCGTATCATGACCCAACACGTGGCTCTGGCATTCTTTCCGCCCCCTCTTCTGCAAATTTTCCTGAGCCATGTTGGATTCATTTTAGGTCTACTTCAGTGATGAGGTCTTGGGAGCCTCTGTGTCTCTGGATATCTTGTTTGGTGGGAGTTGATTGTTCTCTGTGTTGATCTCCTTCACCCTTGTGCTGGTGCCAGAATCACCAAGAAAACAGCACCCTTGCTTGTTTCACCACTTATTCTAAGTTTCAGCTGGGGCCCTTTTGTGGTATGATGGAGTGGCTCTCTCCTTAGGATCTGCGTCTATCTGAAAAAGAGAAGCAGATTCTCCAACAGAGAGTAAAGTTAGCACCACATATATGGGATAACCCTTACTATTTTAGAGAGAATTTAATATGTGTAGGCTCCCTTATAGCCCACGATTTGTGGTAGCTTGATAATGGAGAGCGGGCTCATGTTTGGATATGGTTCTGACTTGTTTCCCAGCTCCAGCTATGGGTTCCGTTCCACTGAGTGGATTAGTTAGCCAAATCAAGAGCAGCTGGTTTCCCACCATGGCTGGGCACTACTATTGCCATTGTGTGAGCATCACAACAGGTTATTTGCTGCTAAGTAGGTTAGACCATGAGTTGCTTGGACAGATATTGGTCATTTTTCCCCAGTCACCCATGTAGCACCTTCTGGCACTAGATGCGCTAACTGTCTGGGGACTGACTCTCTTCCAGCTTGCAGCCATGTCACTCCACATTACGTGTCAATTGCATATTGTGTCTTCAGTAGTAGGGTCTTACCACTAACCTTTGGTGGGTCATCAAATACTCTGACAGAAATCTGTCATTCTTTTAGGAAACCTTGTAGGTCTCTCTGATCAGGTTGACAGAGAGAGAGAGAGAGAGAGAGAGAGAGAGAGAGAGAGAGAGAGAGAGAACTTCTGATGTTCCAACACCATTAGGGAATTTGGGGACAAACACTTACTCAGTTGAACAAAGCAACTGGTAAGACAAGATCGATCTACATGTTTATTTTTGTGTCAGTACCATGCTGTTTTTATTACTATGGCTTTGTAGTATATCTTGAAATCAGGTATGGTGTGACACCACCAGTAATATTCTTTTTGCTGAGGACATTTTTGGCTGTACAATGCATTTTGTGCTTCCATATGAATTTTGTGAACTACGTTTTCTATTTCTATAAAGAATAGTACTGGAATTGCATTGATTTGTAGGATGGCCATTTTCCCTCCCTTCTTTTTTTATCTAATTTAGATCAATTTGGCCAGGGGTTTAATCAGTCTTGTTTACTTTTCTGAGAACAAGCTCTTGGTTTCATCACTATTTTAAATTGTTTTCATTTCCAATCCACTGATTTCTGTCCTGATCTTGATTATTTCTTTCCAAGTGACACTTTGGGGTCTGGATTGTTCTTGTTTTTCTAAAGCCTTCAGATGGATTTTTAAGTTATTTGAGATGTCTCTATTCTTGTAATGTAGGCATTCAGAGTTATACACTTCCCTCTCAGGACTGCCTTCACTGTGTCCTGTAAGTTTTGGTATGTGATGTTTTCATTGTCATTCAGTTCTAGGAATTATTTGATTTCATGTTTGATTTTTTTCAACAACTCATGTATTGATCCATAGTATGTTGTTTACTTTCCAGAAGCTGGTGCACCTTATGTTGTTTATCTTGTTGATTTCTAGCTTCATTGCATTGTGGTCAGATATAATACAGGGAGTTATGTCAGTTTTGATGAATTTGTGGAGACTTGCTCTCTCTCTATATATAATATGATATATATGTCCTAATATATGATGTATTATATAGAAGGTTCCCTGAGCTCCTGGGAAGAATGTGCATTCTGTAGAATCTGGTGGAATGTTATGTACATGTCTGTTAAGTCTATTCAATCTATGGTGTTATTCAACTCCATTGTTTCTCTATTTTCTGTTTAGATGATCTGCTTATTGATGATCATGGATATTAAAGTCACCCACTATTATTGTGTTGGAATTTGTTTCTGTCTAATGTCTAGTAGAGGGCTGGAGAGATGGCTTAGCAGTTAAGCGCTAGCCTGTGAAGCCTAAGGACCCTGGTTTGAGGCTCAATTCCCCAAGACCCACATTAGCCAAATGCACAAGGGGGCACACACATCTGGAGTTTGTTTGCAGTGGCTGGAGGCCCTGGTGTGACCATTCTCTCTCTCTCCCTCTTTCTCTCTGTCTGTAGCTCTCAAATAAAAAAAATTAAATAAATAACGTCTAGTAGATTTTGCTTTATAAAAGTTGGTGCACCTGTGTTTGGTGCATATGTGTTTATGATTATAATATCCTCTTGTTGAATTTTTCCCTTGATGAATATAAAGTGGCCTTCTTTATCTCTTTTGATTACTTTTGTTTCTAAGTTCATTTTGTCAGATACTAGTATAGCCATACCTGTGTGTTTCCTACTTCCATTTGCTTTAGATATATTTTTCCATACTTTCGCCCTAAGGTGGTGTGTATCTTTAATGGTAAGGTGGGTTTCTTGAAGACAGCAAATGGATCTAATTTTCTTATCCAGCCTGCTTATTCATGTCTTTGATTGGGGGGTTGAGCCCACTGATGTTCAGAGTTGTAATTGAGTTCAGTATTTTCTTGATCTTCATTTACTTTCATGTCTGTTTTAGTTTTCATTATTATTTTTTTCCCTCCTGTAGTCTTTTGAGTATGTTTATTCTTCTCTTCAATGGGAAGTATTTCATCTAGTATTCTCTGCAGGACTGGCTTAGTGCCCATATATCCATAAAAATTGGTTTTTATGGTAGAAAGTTTTTCTTTCTCAAATGTATTGTCAAGGGTAATTTTGCTGGGTATAGTAGTTTGAATTGGCAGCCATGCTGTGATGGTTGAGGTGTTGTGTCAACTTGATCTGTTTAGTAATCCACAGAAATCTCTTTCAGGTGGGTCTCTGAGGTTGATTCCAGGAAGGATTAACTGAAGGAGGAAGTCCTTCCCCTAGAGTGAGACCTTCCCCCAGAGCGGGCGGCCCGCTCAGAGGGGGACTTTATATAAGGAAGCTCTGGGTGAAGAGAGCTGCTTCCTTCCTGCCACTTGGCTGCCAGAGCTGCTTGCTGCCTTCCAGCGTGGACTGAAGACCAATGAGGACTGAAGACCAGTGTCAACTGAAGACCCATGTGGATAGAAATCCAGCGGCTCCTCAGGAAGCCTCCAGGCCTTCAGTGCCAGATTGGGACTACTGAGGCATCTGACCACGTGGACTGAGCAGTTTCCGGGTTCCTTGATTCTCGGGCCTGCAACTGCTATTGGACTACTGTAAGCTAATCCAATAAATTCCCTTGTTAATATAATTCATTCTAGCAGTTCTGTTCCTCTAGAGAACCCTGACTAATACACATGAGGATTCAAAATTTGAAATACTCTACTCCAAGACCTTCTTACTTTTAGATTTTTCCTAAAAAAAAGAAGGATGCAATCCTGATGGGTTTACCTTTCTAAGCGATGAGCTGCTTTTCTCTTGGAAGTTTTAGTACTCACTGTTTTCTGTGTTTAATGTTTAACTATAATGTGATATGAGGAAATTCTTCTCTGGTCCTATTTGGTGTTCAGTGTGCCTCCTGCACCTAGATGACCTCTCTTTTGTGAGATTCAGAAAATTCTTTTACAATTTATTGAAGTTATTATTTATGCCCTTAGCCTATAGTTCTTCTTGTATGACTATAATTTGAATGTTTGGTCTTTTTAATGTATTTCATATTTCCCTCATGTTTTGTTTATATGTGTTTTTTTTTTTTTTTTTTGAGGCAACCCCAACAGACTGGCCTTTTTTTTTTTAATGAGAGAGAGGGAGAGAATTGGCACGACAGGGCCTCTAGCCACTGTAATCAAACTCCAGATACGTGCACCCCCTTATGCACATGTACAACATTGCACACTTGCATCACTGTTGCAACTGGCTTATGTGGGACCTGGAGAGTCTTAACATGAGTCCTTAGGCTTTCGTAGGCAACAGCCTTAACCACTAAGCCACTCTCCAGCCCTATATGTTTTTTTGAACTTGTCATTGATTTGGTTTCCATTCTATTTCCTCTGTCTTATTCTTAGACCTGATAGTCTGTCCACCACATTACCTATTCTGTTGGTGAGGACTTCTTGGGAGCCCTTTTCAATGACTTATTTCATTTTTGTTTTCCATTAGGTTTTTTTCTTCAGTGTCTCTATCGTCTTTGCGAGAATTACCCAGACAACAGCACCCTTGCTTGTTTCACCACTTATTCTAAGTTTCAGCCGGGGCCCTTTTGTGGTATGATGGAGTGGCTCTCTCCTTAGGATCTGTGTCTATCTGAAAAAGAGAAGCAGATTCTCCAACAGAGAGTAAAGTTAGCACCACATATATGGGATAGCCCTTACTTTTTTAGAGAGAATTTAATATGTGTAGGCTCTCTTGTAGCCCACGCTTGGTGGTAGCTTGATAATGGAGAGCAGACTCATTTTTGTATATGGTTCTGACTTGTTTCCCAGCTCCAGCTATGGGTTCCGTTCCACTGAATGGATCAGTTAGCCAAATCAAGAGCAGCTGGTTTCCCACCATGGCTGGGCGCTACTATTGCCGTTGTGTGAGCATCACAACAGGTTATTTGCTGCTAAGTAGGTTAGACCATGAGTTGCTTGGACAGATATTGGTCATTTTTCCCCAGTCACCCATATAGCACCTTCTGGCACTAGACGCGCTGACTGTCTGGGGACTGACTCTCTTCCAGCTTCCAGCCATGTCACTCCACATTACGTGTCAATTGCATATAGTGTCTTCAGTAGTAGGGTCTTACCACTAACCTTTGGTGGGTCATCAAATACTCTGACAGAAATCTGTCATTCTTTTAGGAAACCTTGTAGGTCTCTCTGATCAGGTTGACAGAGAGAGAGAGAGAAAGAGAGAGAGAGAGAGATAGAACTTCTGATGTTCCAACACCATTAGGGAATTTGGGGACAAACACTTACTCAGTTGAACAAAGCAACTGGTAAGACAAGATCGATCTACATGTTTATTTTTGTGTCCGTACCATGCTGTTTTTATTACTATGGCTTTGTAGTATATCTTGAAATCAGGTATGGTGTGACACCACCAGTAATATTCTTTTTGCTGAGGACATTTTTGGCAGTACAATGCATTTTGTGCTGCCATATGAATTTTGTGAACTACGTTTTCTATTTCTATAAAGAATAGTACTGGAATTGCATTGATTTGTAGGATGGCCATTTTCCCTCCCTTCTTTTTTATCTAATTTAGATCAATTTGGCCAGGGGTTTAATCAGTCTTGTTTACTTTTCTAAGAACAAGCTCTTGGTTTCATCACTATTTTAAATTGTTTTCATTTCCAATCCACTGATTTCTGCCCTGATCTTGATTATTTCATTCCAAGTGACACTTTGGGGTCTGGATTGTTCTTGTTTTTCTAAAGCCTTCAGATGGATTTTTAAGTTATTTGAGATGGTTCTATTCTTGTAATGTAGGCATTTAGAGTTATAAACTTCCCTCTCAGGACTGCCTTCACTGTGTCCTGTAAGTTTTGGTATGTGATGTTTTCATTGTCATTCAGTTCTAGGAATTATTTGATTTCATGTTTGATTTTTTTCAACAACCCATGTATTGATCCATAGTATGTTGTTTACTTTCCAGAAGCTGGTGCACCTTATGTTGTTTATCTGGTTGATTTCTAGCTTCATTGCATTGTGGTCAGATATAATACAGGGAGTTATGTAAGTTTTGATGAATTTGTGGAGACTTGCTCTCTCTCTATATATAATATGATATGTATGTCCTAATATATGATGTATTCTAGAGAAGGTTCCATGAGCTCCTGAGAAGAATGTGCATTCGGTAGAATCTGGTGGAATGTTATGTAGATGTCTGTTAAGTCTATTCAATCTATGGTGTTATTCAACTCCGTTGCTTCTCTATTTTCTGTTTAGATGATCTGCTTATTGATGATCATGGATATTAAAGTCACCCACTATTATTGTGTTGGGATTTGTTTCTGTCTAATGTCTAGTAGAGGGCTAGAGAGATGGCTTAGTGGTTAAGCACTTGCCTGTAAAGCCTAGGGACCCCAGTTCAAGGCTCGATTTCCCAGGACCCACGTTAGCCAGATGCACAAGAGGGCACACACATCTGGAGTTCGTTTGCAGTGGCTGGAGGCCCTGGTGTGCCCATTCTCTCTCTCTCTCTCTCCTCTTTCTCTCTGTCTGTAGCTCTCAAATTAAAAAAAATTTTAAAAATTAAATAAATAATGTCTAGTAGATTTTGCTTTATAAAAGTTGGTGCACCTGTGTTTGGTGCATATGTGTTTATGATTATAATATCCTCTTGTTGAATTGTTCCCTTGATGAATATAAAGTGGCCTTCTTTATCTCCTTTGATTACTTTTGTTTCTAAGTTCATTTTGTCAGATACTAGTATAGCCATACCTGTGTGTTTCCTACTTCCATTTGCTTTAGATTATTTTTCCATACTTTCGCCCTAAGGTGGTATGTATCTTTAATAGTAAGGTGGGTTTCTTGAAGACAGCAAATGGATCTAATTTTCTGATCCAGCCTGCTGATTTATGTCTTTGATTGGGGGGTTGAGCCCACTGATGTTCAGAGTTGTAATTGAGTTCAGTATTTTCTTGATCTTCATTTACTTTCATATCTGTTTTAGTTTTCATTATTATTTTATTTTCCCTCCTGTAGTCTTTTGAGTATGTTTATTCTTCTCTTCAATGGGAAGTATTCCATCTAGTATTCTCTGCAGGACTGGCTTAGTGCCCATATATCCATAAAAATTGGTTTTTATGGTAGAAAGTTTTTCTTTCTCAAATTTATTGTCAAGGGTAATTTTGCTGGGTATAGTAGTTTGAATTGGCAGCCATGCTGTGATGGTTGAGGTGTTGTCAACTTGATTTGTTTAGTAATCCACAGAAATCTCTTTCAGGTGGGTCTCTGAGGTTGATTCCAGGAAGGATTAACTGAAGGAGGAAGTCCTTCCCCCAATGTGAGACCTTCCCCCAGAGCGGGCGGCCCTGCTCAGAGGGGGACTTTATATAAGGAAACTTTGGGTGAAGAGAGCTACTTCCTTCCTGCCACTTGGCTGTCAGAGCTGCTTGCTGCCTTCCAGCGTGGACTGAAGACCAATGAGGACTGAAGACCAGCCTCAACTGAAGACCCATGTGGATCAAAACCCAGCAGCTCCTCAGGAAGCCTCCAGGCCTTCAGTGCCAGATTGGGACTGCTGAGGCATCTGACCACGTGGACTGAGCAGTTTCTGGGTTCCTTGATTCTCGGGCCTGCAACTGCTATTGGACTACCATAAGCTATTCCAATAAATTCCCTTGTTAATATAATTCATTCTAGCAGTTCTGTTCCTCTAGAGAACCCTGACTAATACACATGAGAGTTCAAAATTTGAAATACTCTACTCTAAGACCTTCTTACTTTTAGATTTTCCATTAAAAAAAAAATGGATGCAATCCTGATGGGTTTACCTTTCTAAGCGATGAGCTGCTTTTCTCTTGGAAGTTTTAGTACTCACTGTTTTCTGTGTTTAATGTTTAACTATAATGCGATATGAGGAAATTCTTCTCTGGTCCTATTTGGTGTTCAGTGTGCCTCCTATACCTAGATGACCTCTCTTTTGTGAGATTCAGAAAATTCTTTTACAATTTATTGAAGTTATTATTTATGCCCTTAGCCTATAGTTCTTCTTGTATGACTATAATTTGAATGTTTGGTCTTTTTAATGTATTTCATATTTCCCTCATGTTTTGTTTATATGTGTTTTTTTTTTTTGAGGCAACCCCAACAGACTGGCCCTTTTTTTTTTTTAATGAGAGAGAGGGAGAGAATTGGCACGACAGGGCCTCTAGCCACTGTAATCAAACTCCAGATGCATGCACCCCCTTATGCACATGTACAACATTGCACACTTGCATCACTGTGCAACTGGCTTATGTGGGACCTGGAGAGTCTTAACATGAGTCCTTAGGCTTCGTAGGCAACAGCCTTAACCACTAAGCCATCTCTCCAGCCCTATATGTTTTTTTGAACTTGTCATTGATTTTGGTTTCCCATTCTATTTCCTCTGTCTTATTCTTAGACCTGATAGTCTGTCCACCACATTACCTATTCTGTTGGTGAGACTTTCTTGGGAGCCTTTTCAATGACTTATTTCATTTTTGTTTTCCATTAGGTTTTTTCTTCAGTGTCTCTATCTCTTTGCTGAATTTCATTATCATTATTTGGTTTGACTTTCTTATTGTCTCCTGGAATTCATTTCTGCATTTGATCATGTCCTCCTGGAGTCCATTCCACTGTCCACCTGAGTTCTATGTTGTTGATCCTCTTCCATTTCATTCAGCCACCTACTGAGTTCTTTTTGATTCCATTCCATTTTATTCAGCCATTTGCTCACAGCCACATTAAGTTTGTTGGCTATTTACAACTGGGTGCAGGGGTTGCCTCCAGGTAGTTTTCAGTGGAGGCTTCCTCTGTGGGTCGAAGCATTCTTAGTGGGAATATCTTACCTCGTTTCCTTGTGCTAATTGCTTTGCTTTGGGGTTTTCCCATTGGGAGATAGTCGTTTTGTCTTCCTGAGAATAAAACAACAGTGGCTCTTGCTGCGTTGAGAGGCCTGGTCATTCTTGATTCAGGTGGGTGTAGGATGATGGTCAGTCTGCAGGTCTGAGCTGTGCACACTGGAAGTTGAGCAAGTTTCTCCTTGTTCTTGCTGACTCTCCGTGGGTCTGGGCTGGGGAGTGTGACCGGCACGGAGAGTGGCCACTCAGTGTAGTGTAAGCATGCAGGCTGGGAAGTAAGGTCAGGAACAAATAGGCCTGCTCCCCAATCCAGGCTGGGGTTGTACTAGCGATGCTGAATGTGGGGGGTGGAGGCACAGTGCTCAACTGGACCCTAGGTAGCCTATTCAGTGCCCAGGGCTGGGGAGGAGTGCTATCAGCTTTAGTATACCTACTCAGGGTGGCCCAGGTGGGCAGGCTAGGGAATGAGGTTGTTGCCATATGGGCCTGCCTTCCTTCCTTTCTTCCTTCCTTCCTCCTTCCTTCCTTCCTCCCTTTCTTCCTTCCTTCCTTTCCTTTCTTCTTTCCTTTTTTCTTTCTTAGGCAGTTCCTACTCTTTCTGCCCCAAGTGTGCAGGAGATCTCATTAAGGAAGGAAGGAATGAGGTTCCACAGTGTCCCATCTCTGTCTCTAAAACCACTGCTGTGTCACCTCATTTCCCTGTGAGGCCCATGTGGGATAACACCCTCCATGAGCACAGTCCTATCTGGGATGTAGTGTCTTTCTCTGCATCTTAGTCCAGAGGGAGTCGGACAACACATTCTGTAATTCTTCGTGGTATATCTAAGACTAGTTGAAACCTTTACACAAGATAGGACTGAAGCCTGGTGTGGTGCACATGCCTTTAATCTCAGCACTCAGGAGGCTGAGGTAGGAGGATCACCATGAATTCAAGGCCACCCTGAGACTACATAGTGAATTCCAGGTCAGCCAGAGCTAGAGCAAAACCCTACGTCGAAAAACCAAAAAATAAATAAATAAAATAAAAGATAGGACTGAAGATTTGAACCAAACAAACTAAGGGAATAACCTGAAACAAAGTTATCTGCTCAACAGAGTATAACATTCTTCTATACATAGCTTTCATTGTGAGAAACCCTTCCTGCCCAATTCCTGTGACATGTTTGTAAGTACTTCAAGGGTTTGTTGTTGTTGTTTGTTTGTGTTTTGTTTTGTTTTGTTTTCCAGGTAGGGTCTCACTCTCACTCTAGCCCAGACTGATCTGGAGCACACTATGTAGTCTCAGAGTGGCCTTGAACTCACAGTAATCCTCCTACCTCTGCCTCCTAAATGCTGGGATTAAAGGCACGTGCCACCCTGCCCAGTAAGAACTTTAAACTCTAAGTATTTTCCAAGTCCAGAAATGAGGAAGTGAGACTCAGAGAGATCTCTCTCCTGTGCCTTGAGTCCCATTCCTGAGAGGGACAATCCTTGAGCCACAGCCAGAATCTGCCAAATACAGTATTGAAACTCAACTTCTGTAAGAGATGTTATATGAGTATAATTTGGTTACAGAATTACTGTCCCTGACTACGGCTGACCAGTGAATCAGTGAATTCATTTGCTGCCTCTTGGTTCCTATTCTTTCTCGCTACACTATAACATCAGGTACCATTTTGACCTTCTTTCTTACCTTGAGTTGTGTGAGGCTTCTCCGAGACCACTTCCAGTGATCTCCCTGCCTGCATTTTCTCATTCATTCATTCCGTTGAGGTGGGGGGGGGTGGCAAATGGAGAGAGAATTGGCACACCAGGGCCTCCAGCCACTGAAAATGAACTCCAGACACATGCACCACCTTGTGCATCTGTCTTTACCTGGGTACTGGGGAATCAAACCTAGGTCTTTAAGCTTTGCAGGCAAATACCTTAACCACTGCGCCATCTCTTCAGCCCTGTATTTCCCATTTTAAATATCAGTATTACTCAAGGTTTTGTTCTTGGTCCTCTTTCTTGTCTTACCAGTTGCTTTGTTCAACTGAGTAAGTTTTTGTCTCCAAATTCCCTAATGGTGTTAGAACATCAGAAGTTCTCTCTCTCTCTCTCTCTCTCTTTCTGTCAACAGCCTGTGACTGTTATTTTTTTCTTTCTTGCCATAAAATCACTGATCCCTCTAACTTCCTCTGTGCTTCCTTCCATTCTTCAATTACAGGCTTAGTGTACTGTTGATGTGCAAGAAATGCTAGTGATGTATCTTCTCTTCACCACCAGGATGCTCCGTGAAACCTGCTTTATAGGGGAAATGCCACCTTTCTCTAGACACTTCTAGAAACTGAAAGCCAGACATATAAAATTATTTCTCCATTCCATTTTAACAGGGATTTGATTCCCTCTTTGTACCGTCTTACCCTGACAGCATGTGTATAGAACCCCTTCAACAGCAGATTTCCCAAAGCACTTGCTTGGATCACGAGGGGTTAATCTCATCAGTGGAATGCGAATCCTTACTAATTGGAGACAGACGGAGGAAGGCTGTCTTCATTGTGACCTATTTCATTTCAGGGTTCAGAGTTCAACTTCTGCCATTAAATCTCAACGTGGAGTTACTTTCTTTAACTGCTAAGCTATAAGCACCTTTGAAAGATAATTGTCATTTATTAAGTTCCTGTTTCTCCTTACCCATCCATCCTATTTGTTAACCATCCTCCTACCATTCTAGAGACCCCCCCCCCCTTTGAAGGATGAATAGTTCTGATCTGATAGAGGAACTGGTGGTGGTGGTGAGGGGGAGTCCTCAGAAGGTCTAATGATGACAGAAGGAGATAGATTCAAGCACACTCCACGTCATTCAGCAAGGCCGTTTTCGGACACAGTTATTTTGAAGCCATTAAAGAACGCTATTCATCTCCAACTTGCCATCGGCCTGTTGCTGCTGAACTGGTCCATGTGTTAGCAGAGATTGGTCTCTGTGGCCAGCTTCTCTCTCCCTCTCTCTCTCTCCTGTGACATTGGGGGGAGACTCTTATGGGAAGAAGGCAATTTATTTTAGCGGAACAACCACATGGCTAACTATACACGGCAATTATACAAAGCAAATGTATCAACTTCTGCCACGGGCGGCAGGAGTTCCCTTTCTGGTCATTAATAATGAACACTCTTCAGTAAGGAGGGAAACATTTACCAAATAAAATGGCCTTTATAGATGGTCCCCTCTATAGATGGTGTGGCCATTGAGAAAAAAGAGCTAAGCCAAAAAAATTAAAAATAAAATAAAATGCTGGTGCCGTAACTTAACCTTGCTTGGTTGTTCTGGAAGTATCTCCAACCCCAACCCCGGGAGAAGATGTGACCCGCTGGCTCTTTTGCGCAGAAATGTCTTGTCCACAGAGAAGTGGCTCGGTCTTTTCTATATCGAAATTCTTCTGCTTCCCTTCCTGGCAGCTGCATAATTGGGAATGCCGCGAAATTAAAACTGAGAGGAAGTAAATTAGAGCCGGGAAGTGTCAAGTTGATCTAGTGCTGCATTGGGGCTGGGTGGGACTGCTGGGCAAAATTCAGATTCCTCCTGAGTCCCCTCCTACCATGGCCCCCACCCCCACTATTGAAAACCCTTGTTCTCTGCACTCCCGGGAACTTTCTGGAGGCCATTACTTGCTCTAAATGCTGAGACTACAACTTGGTCTATGGCTGCTCAAAGTACTCCTTTGCAGCTATTTTAATGAGGTCGAGTCCCTCAAAGGGTGGTGACAATTTAATGCCTCCCATCGATAGTTGATTAGAGACAACAGGCTTTACACAGCGCTCAAAGCACCTGCAAAGCTCTGGGGGTATTAGGCACCTTGCACACACATGGAGTGTGATTAGACGTGGAACTTGTTCACTTCGGTGCACTTCCACAGTGAAGACAGCCGGCCATTGCCTAATTAGTGCTCATCACCCTTAGGAGGTAGGTGTGTTTCCCTTGCCTCTTGCTTTGGTCACGCGGTGATAAAAAGCCAAAGACTTGGCACAGCGATCGCACCTTCGATGAGTCATGCAGAGGGCTGAATGGTGAAATCAAGCCCTTAATAACAGCGGGATGGAAACGCATGGCTTCTCAGTTCAGGATGCACCCTAGCTCCGGTGGTTTACTTTTGTGAACTAGATACTTGTATGCACCCCTTCTGATAAACCACAAATGATGGGATGCTGAGAATCACCTTGGCCATGGCATGCTATTTCTGTGCTTCAGAGAACTTTGAAAGCTTTCCAAATTTTGACTAAGATTTAAAAACTTTTAGTCATTGCTATAGTTAACCTTCACTTCTTCTGGGACATAACATTCAACCCAAAGCAGCTTAAGGGAGGAACGGATTTATTTTGGCTTAAAGTCTCAAGGGGGAAGCTTCGAGATGGGAGGGCAGAGGCTGGGCATCACTTCTGCCACAGCAGGTGGAAAACATCAGCAAGAGGGTTAGTTGAACTCTAGCAAGAGGGAGCTGGCTGCATCACCTCTAATTCTGCCTCCAACAGCGCTCCTCCTCCGGCAATGCACCTCGTCCCAAATTACTGTTAGCTAGGGTCCAAGCATTCAAAGCATAGGAGTTGGGCTGGAGAGACACGGCTTAGCCGTTAAGGCGTTTGCCTGCAAAGCCAAAGGATCCTGGTTCTACTCAGATGCACAAGGTGGCGCATGCATCTGGAGTTTGTTTGCAGTGGCTGGAGGCCCTGGTGTGCCCATTCTCTCTCTCCCTCTGCTTTTATTCTCGCTCCCAAATAAATAAATAAATAAATAAATAAAATATATTAAAAATAAAGTTTAAAAAACACAGGAATTTATGGGGGACATCTGATTCAAACCACCACAGTTATAAGACACATCTTCATTGAGGGTCAGTCATGTGCAAAGCCCTGAGTTTGAGGCTTAGTCCCTGGCCTCCAGGACTTATTGTCCAATGGGGAATAGGGTCATGGGCAAATAAGGGTGAACACGTACATTTTGGGGTAATAAGAAAGACTTCTCAAGGAGATCACATCAAATGGTATCTAAACTGACAGCCAAGGGACTGATAGAAGTCAGCCAGGAGAAAGAAAGGGCATGTTAGACAGAGGGGCTGCCAATTGGTAATCTCAGAGTAGAGCCTTGAGCATAAGATATTCATAAGACCATGCAACTCAGCTGGCTTAAGCGAACTCTATCTTGGTAATAGCCACCCGTTCCCCCTCCACATCTTTAGATATGAAGTCTTCAAGCACAGTTCCTTTAGAAGAAACAACATTTCTCTTGGTTACAGACAAGCGATGCTATAGACATAAGGAATTATAGGGGCACTTCCAATTTCATTCAGACTGTGTCCGGGAACAGGTGACCCAGCAGATATGACACGGTTGCGACAGCCCTCATCTGTTCCTGGTGCTATAACAAAGCACCTGAGGCTTGGAAATTTGTAAATAGCATAAATGTATGTATTGCTTAATGCTTCTAGAGGCTGGGGAGTCCAAGATCAAGGTACCTCTAGATCCAGTGTCTGATAACTTCCTAGTCTGTGTTTTGTTGCTCTCTTTATATGGCTAAGGAAGAAGGGCAAAACAGCAAATTCTGTTTGTTCACAAAATAAAAGATATGTAAAGACCAAACTGGTCAAGTCTGGCCCTGGGCTACACAGCAAGAAGCTATTTCACAAAAACAAGAGATCAAAACCAAACAACAACAGCAGAAGGCCAGCTGATCCTTTCAAACTCTGATAAGAGGAACTAACCCCATCCATGAAAGCGAGTCACCATGGCCCAAGTACTTCCTCATTATATATTTATATATTCTCCTCTTTATACTGTTACACAGGGATGAAGTTTCAATATGAACTATGGAGGAGACACCGAAGCTGAAGTCATAGCACTTAGTGAATGGCATAAACGGATAAATAAATAAACCAATTTAGGAATAAATTTCTAGAAATATCTAGAAAGTCAAGACTCTAGAAATTGATGCTTTGCCCAACAGGAAAGTCTTCAGAAAGTGTTCTGAGGAGACAGACATAAATAAAATTTACAGGTGCCTCTTTAATCTTACTCACCGTCATCTTTCACTTGTGGAGAGGACCACACTGTGCAGAAGTAAGGATGCAGCTTCCCTGAAGAGACACTTTTCTCTGGCGCCCGGGATCAATAGCTCAACAGTGAAGGTTCACCATTTTATTTTCCCTGACTAACAGAAGGATATGGTATGGAGAAACCAGGAGGAATTATTTTTCCCATAATATACATGACCTAACAGAAAAGCAAGAGAATTTTTTTGTTTGTTTGTTTGTTTGTTTCTCGAGGTAGGGACTCACTCTAGCCCAGGCTGACCTGGAATTCACTCTGTAATCTCAGGGTGGCCTCGAACTCTCGGTGATCCTCCTACCTCTGCCTCCCGAGTGCTGGGATTAAAGGCGTGCACCACCAGGCCCGGCTCTTGCTGGCTTTAAAAATATTTTTCTCAGCCGGGCAGGGTAGCGCATGCCTTTAATCCCAGCACTCAGGAGGCAGAGGTAGGAGGACTGCTGTGAGTTTGAGGCCACTCTGAGGCCACATAGTGAACTCTAGGTCAGCCTGGGCTAGAGTGAGACTCTACCTAAAAAAACAAAACAAAACAAAACAGAAAACCCACCCAGGATGGTGATTTTCCTAAGAAAGATACATCTCTCAAGAAGGCATAATAGAATTTATTTATTTACTTATTTGAGAGAGAGAAAGGGGGAGAAAGAGAGGGAGAGAGAGAACGGGCTCTCCAGGGCTCCAGCCACTGCAAACGAGCTCCAGACGCATGCGCCCAATTGTGCATCTGGCTTACGTGGGTCCTGGGGAATCGAACCTGGGTCCTTTGGCTTTGCAGACAAATGCCTTAACTGCTAAGCCATCCCTCTAGCCCCACAATAGAATTTTAACACAATTCCAGAGAAGAGAATTGAAGTAGAGACTGTCTTCACCAATTTAGTTAAGCAAAGCCCCAGATGTCCTCTTTACCCTGGCCACAGCAAGAGAAAAGCAGAAAGAATGCATGCTACAGAAAGGACTGGGAGAGAGTCCAGAAAAACCTACCTATAATATTTAACAGGCAAAAGATCTGGATAGAACCATCTTCATCCCATGAGAAATGACACCAAAATTATATAACGATATGAAGGCAAGAAAAGGAAGGCATTAGAAGATTTAAAAATCCCGAGGGATGCAGAGGGAAGAGGCAGACTTTCTACTATAAACGCTTTGCCCTCTCAAAGCAACGCGAGAAAACATGAAGCCTCTAAGACAGCAGCTCTGAGAGAGATTTGGATCGTCTGTGCTTTAGAGAAATAGGCGCAGCACATTTTTCTACCTTTTCATGCTGCATATTTCTATAGATCCTGTATCTCTGCTATTAAAACGCAATATACTGAGTGCATTAAAATATAAAAGCCTCGCCGGGCGTGGTGGCGCACGCCTTTAATCCCAGCACTTGGGAGGCAGAGGTAGGAGGATTGCCGTGAGTTCGAGGCCACCCTGAGACTCCATAGTGAATTCCAGGTCAGCCTGGGCTAGAGTGAGAACCTACCTCGAAAACCCAAATACATATATGTATATATATATATATATATATATATATATATATATATATATATAATCTCAGTAAGACAAAAGAATTATCCACAAAGACAAAAATATGTAATTGACCAGAAAACAGATGGAACATAAACTTGCAAAGGAACACATTTAGAATATATATAAAGAATCCTTCCAAGTCCTGTAAAAGAATGATCAGCTCAGGGCCTCAGGAGATGGCTTAGTGGGCAACACTTTCCTCACGCATGGGGATCTGAGTTTGAGCCCCAGCACTCAATATGAAGCCAGGCATGGCCGTGCATGTGTGTAACCAAAGTCCTGAAGGGAGAAGAGACAGGAAAATGACTAAGGCTCACTGACTAACCAGTCTAACCTAAAAAAAAAAGACACCCAGCATTCTACTATGGCCGCTGCACATATGTGCCCAGACGCCTGCCCACACATGTGCAGCTATACACCACCCCCAGCCCCAAAGTTAACCCAATAGGAAAATAAAACAAAAGGCTATGCAGAAGCAGAGGCAAGCAACTAACTCTAGAAGAGGAAAATCAGGTATCCACGGAACATATGAAGTTAGAATAAATCTTACTTAAAAACAAATTTTTAAATATTTTTATTTATTTGCAAGGCAGAGAGCGGGAGGGAGAAAGAGAGAGAAAACGAGAGGGAAAGTCTTGGGGTTGCACTAGGACCTCTAAGCCTAAGGCATGCATGTGCTGGAGCCCTGCTTGGGGTTCCCGGGGAGTGTGCTGGCATGTGCTGCTAGTGATGGCTTTTCTCTCTGCATGGATTTGGTAAAAGGGGGGCCGTGGTGGGGAGAGGGCAGCTTCTCTCACCATGATAGACCTTCCCCTGGATCTAGAAGCTTCAAATAAAGACCATTCCTCCCAGAAACTGTGTCCTGTTTTGGAGGTCCACCCCAGTGACATGAAGCTATGAAACATATAAATGATGAACGCTAATGAAATGAAAGTTCTAGATTCTCCACGTAAAAGCACAACCTGTGCTCACATACGGTGAGGAAAGACGGGGCTTAAGGAGAACGGATTCATCTGATTTTTGATATATGAGTCATAAAATAGTGACTATAGATATGTTGACCTTTTTTTTTGGGTCTTTTTCCTCTGAGCGTATTTTAATTTGTGTAGATCTGCATATGCAAATGTATATTTTGTTGTTGTTTTATTTTGCTTTGCTTTGAGATGTAGTATCTCTGTGTAGCCCAGGCTGGCCCTGAACGCTCATGGTTTTAGGTGATCTTCCTGCTGCAGCCTCCTGGGGTTGCAAAACATGCACAGCCATAGCGTGTTTCTGTGTGATTTCAAGTGCAGTATCTTTAGAGACCTCAACACTGTCTCATGGTATAAAAGCTGAAATGAGGTTATAGCAACCATTCCTACTTTTATTGAGCACCTACCATTTGCCAGCTTGATGTATAAAAGATATTACTCCTAAGCTGTGTGTGGTGGTGCACACCTTTAATCCCAGCACTCAGGAGGCAGAGGCAGGAGGATCGCCATGAGTTCGAGGCCACCCTGAGACTACCTAGTGAATTCCAGGTTAGCCTGGGCTAGAGCAAAACCCTACCTTGAAAAACCAAAATAAATAAATAAAGTTTTTAAAAAAAGATATGGGGCTGAGGGATGGCTGCTTAGCGGTTAAGGTGTTTGCCTGCAAAGCCAAAGGACCCAAGTTTGATTCCCCAGGACCCACATAAGCCACATGCACAAGGGGACACATGCGTCTGGAGTTTGTTTGCAGTGGCTGGAGGCCCTGGTGCGCCCATTCTCTCTCTCTCTTCCTGTCTCTTTCTCTGTCTGTTGCTCTCAAATAACTAAATAAATAAAATAAAATAAAAAATTTAAAAGTTACTACTCCTAATGAACACAGTCCTTTAATGCATTATTCCTTCCACTTTACGTGGAAAAACTGAAGACAAAAGCAATGAATGAAGAAAGTAATCAAGCTGAACACCTAAGGTCTCTAGTTTGGCCGCAACAAAGAGCCTGGCCTTACATCCAGGTGACTTGCCCTCAGAGCTCATGCGTCTGCTTCCGTGGAGCCTAACAGTCTTCCTCCTGCGTAGATCGTTTTCACAAGTGTCAAAACTGGCAAACTTCCACACAGCAATCTGCAGAAATTCCCATGATCCCCTGCCAATGAGGGAGACTGAGGAGGACGTCAGCAGCCAGCCTGCCTCTGCTGGGGAGGGGGAAGGGAATGCTAAAATTGACATCTCTCAGTTGGCCGAAGCTTCATAAACAGTCTTGTGAAGTGTCCCCCTGAGCTGTCCATCTCGGGAGAGACCTGGAAGAGAGATGGCGAGTACCACTAGATGAAAGCCAATGTCCAAGAGAGGACATGGGAATAGCCTCTAGTGACAGGTGTCCACCTGGGGTGTTAGATGAATAGCTTTGTATTCCTGCTCAAGCTCTTCGCCTAACGACAACCCGATCACCAGCAGCAGCAGCAGAAGCATTCACACCAGCTAACACCTCCCACGCTGTCCCTGTGTGTTCCAAGGAGTTCTATAAACTCACATTCTCCACGCTGCCAATTCCGTGCTACACGTGGCCGTGTAAATCGATAGTACCGTGTGTGGCGCAGTGTTGTTAGCAGCAGGAATTTGATCTCCAAATGCCGACATAATTTTTAAAAATTAGCCAAGTTTTCTGATTGATATAAAGGCTCTGCTCAAAGTCCAACACAGCTGACAGTCTTCCAACGGTCCAAGGGAGTCTGGTGGATGGGAGGAAAAAACTGACATCAGGTTTCTGACATATGCGAAATCCCTATCCTGCAGGCTGGCTGGCGGCTGTGATATTAGTGTTTATTGCCCCAGTTGCCATTTGCAGCCTGGATGGCAATTACAAGTGAACTTTAACTGGCATACAGATAACTCACTGATCCGGAGGCAGGGGTCAGTCCTGTGGGTAAGCGTGGTACTTCAATCTTCCATACGGAGCAGGGAAACTGGCCAGTGCACCACTGTGAGCCTTATCTATTGCATTTATGATTCAACTCCACACAAGTGTGGACTATTAGCAACCTGCCCCTTGTCCTGAAGGAATAATTATATGAAAAGAGGAGGAAGGAATGAGCAAAAGGACACTGTCAGCCTTGGGGGTCTTCTCCCTCAAGGGAATAGGAATGTATTTTCTCTCTTTTGGGGTAGTAATCTTCTAAGAAATAGAGACCCAATTCACAAATAGTTGGCCCATTGCTAGTCTGGTTTAGTCTCTGGGAATGTCAAGTAAATGTTTTCTCTGCTTAACAAATGAGAAGCATAGTGAGAGGTTTACACAATAGAAAGTCAGCTCTGGAAGGTCTTTGACCCCAAGACCAGACCTGGTCAGCTAAAGTTCTGTGGAAGGTTGAGTAATAATCAAGCTGATTTCAGGGGCATACAGACAGCCAGGACAGGTCACCAAGGGCTCATATGAACTAGAATTCCACTGGGCTCTCATTTTTGAAGGCATCTATCCAAATACCCTAGAAGGAAGACTTGCATGCTAGAAGATTACACTCTGGGGGAACTAGGTTTCTAAGATCTCAGAATCTTAGAGAACGGTCTAAAGTTTGAACATGCAAGTCAGTTTCATGATGCGCATTATTTAATGTGTGAAAAAAACCAGAAAATGCCTACGGATTTTATACATGAAAATAAATGATGAAAATTGAAATCATTTTTGAAGACACCAGGACATTTTCAGTTTCTTAAAATAGATAGAAGAATGCTGATTTTTTTTTAAAAAAATTACTCTAAAATTTAAACTTTCAAGTGCAGATTGAACATTTGGAATGGAGGAAGAGATTAGGCATATTGGCTTTGGAGCCAAGCTGTCTAGGTTCAAATCCTGGCTCTGTTTAATGCAACATTGGCAAGTTGCCTTAAACCTTTTTAATCTCCACTTCCTCCCTTATAAAGTGAAAATGTGGTAGTAAGATCCTATTATAAAGTGTCTTGGGAGTAAAGTGATATTATTTATGTTAAGCAGGAAAGTGTTAGACACATAGGAAATATTTGGTGATTGTTGATATTATTATTGTCAAACATCACTCTTTGGTTTCCTGTCCTTTTTCTTGTTCTAGTTCATTTTTCTAGTAACGTCAAGTCCTTGGATCTTCAAGTTCTTGCCAAATGTTTCATGCAAAATTCAAGATTCGTTCTGTATAGTTATAATGAATATATATATATATATATATATATATATATATATATATATATACATACATATATATATACAGCTTATCAGACATAGAGTTGGTGATACAATAATAATACAACTGTTGCATACCTACCAGGCATCCACCAGTCGCTATGCCCCTGTTAATGGAAGGCATGACCAATTTTCCATTACCATGTGCTTTTGAGCAATTGAACCTTATTCTCAGCTATAGGGGATGGATCCTGGGCAGATGTGGTGGTTTGAATTTATGTCCCCCAAATAGACTCAGGACTTTAATAGCTTGTAACTTGAATTTCCAGCCTCCTGGCAGGAGGTGTCACTGTGGGCAGATCCTGAGGTCTAGCCCTAAGGTGTTACAGAGGACAGATCTGATTTCCAATCTACGGTACCCCGAGTGCTTGAGCTCTGCCTGGGGCTCCCAGAGTGGGCTTGCTGGTGGTTTTGCTCTCTGTGTGGATTTGGTCAAGGGGGGCCAGCATCTATGGCCACCGTGGAACTTCCCCTGGGTCTGCAAGCCTGAACTAATGTCATTCCTCCCATAAACTGTGTCTTGTTTGGAGCTTCATCCCAGAGGCATGAAGCTGACCACAGCAGTAGGTGGAGCTAAGCACAACAATCCCACTTCCATGCTAATCACTGGATCAGAGATAAGCATGAAACATGCTGGGAAGCTGCTGGCTGAGAAACTTCTATCCCCCTTACTTCTAAAAAAAAAAAAGTACATCAGAAGGAATGCTCTTTCTTTCTTTCATCATGGCTTGCCTCTCTGTGACCGCTAGAACGGCTATAGTTACCTTGAACCTGGGAGGGAAAATCCATTGAAGGTAGAGTAATCAAAGACTATCGTAGACCCCATTGAAGGGAGCCCAGCCAAAGATTATTAGAGACCTGAATCCCTGAGTGACATGCTGAGCCACTGACGATGCCAGCACCGAGCTGCCCTACCACTGGTCTTACATGTGACGACGCATTTTCAACTATATAAGTTGGCTTGAGCTGGGGGTCTCCTACTTATAGCCACTGTTGTACTAACACCTAGCCTATAAAATCCATATTAAAATGCATTTACAACAACTAGAACACTTACCTGCTTAAGCACTTGCCCTCCCCCTTAAAATCTCTTCTTTTTACAAGGAAATAGAAATAAAATTCACCCAGTATAAAGTGGTTTTTTTTTTTTTATTTTTTATTTTTTTTGAGGTAGGATTTTACTCTAGCCCAGGCTGACCTGGAATTCACTATGGAGTCTCAGGGTGGCCTCGAACTCACGGCGATCCTCCTACCTCTGCCTCCCGAGTGGTGCTGGGATTAAAGGCGTGCGCCACCACGCCCGGCTTAGTATAAAGTTTTTTAACTTTAACCATTTTTGGTTTATTTCTTTTGAAGCAGGGGCTCACTATAGTCCAGGCTGGCATGGAACTCACTCTGTAGCCCAGAGTAGGCCTCATACTCACAATGATCCTCCTACCTCGGCACTCACCACCATGCCTGGTCCCACTTTGACCACTTTAAGGTATGCAGTCCAGTGGTTCTCAGAATATTGACCGAGGTTGTACAACTATCACCAGTACTTATTTCTAGAATATTACCATCAGGCCCCTGGAAGAACGCTCTACCCCCTTGAAGAGACATTTCTCTCCCACTGTCCCAGCCCAGGCTACCACTAATGACCATCTGGCTTGGCACGATCTTTTCAAAGTTAAGTCAGGTCATACCTTCTTCCTACCTAAGTTCTTCTGATGACGTTGGTGGACCTGAATACAAGTTGAGACCTGGTCCCTGTTGACCTTGCCTATGCCCTTCCTTCTTCCACTTGCTTGCAAGGTTTTGGACACACAAACTTCCCATGTATTTCTTGAACACATCAGCTCTTTCCTCTTCCGGAGTGTTTTTTTTTTTTTTTTTGTCTTTCTTGTTCTCAGTGCTCATAGTCTTGTTCTTCCTGTGTTGACAAGTGACTTCCCGTCCCTCGCACTGTGAGTCACTTTTTTCTTCTTTGTTTCAAAAACTTTTTATTTATTTATTGAAGAGAGATAGAGAGAGTGGGCACACCAGGGTCTCCAGCCACTGCAAATGAACTCCAGATGCATGCGCCATCTTGTGCATCTGGCTTACGTGAGTACTGGGGAATCGAACCTGGGTCCTTAGATTTTGCAGGCAAGTGCCTTAACTGCTAAGTGATCTCTCCAGCCCACCTTTCCCTTCACCAGTGAAGCTTTCCTGGCCCTACAGAGCGTCCTCTGGGACCTATTCTCTTCAGTACCAATCCTGTTATTATTTTTATTATTACTATTATTATTATTTTGGTTTTTTGAGGTAGGGTTTTACTCTAGTCCAGACTGACCTGGAATTCACTATGTAGTCTCAGGGTGGCCTCAAACTCACAGCGATCCTCCTACCTCTGCCTCCCGAGTGCTGGGATTAAAGGTGTGCACCACCACGCCCGGCTGTACCACTTGTTTTAAAGTCTCTTTATTTATACTTGTCACTATCTGAAATTATGATGTTCTAATGAACTGAAGGCCCCAAAATATTAACATTAAATATTATTTTATATTTTATAATGTTAAATATTATTTTCTTATTAAGTACAAAATGTTTTCAGATTTCTTTAGTGTTTGGCCTAATTTCCTTTTCACTCAGAGGATCTCACCCAAAGACACTACATTTGGCTTCTGTGCCACCACCTTGGGTAACTCTTGGCTGTGACAGTTGCTCAGACTTTCTTTGTTTCTGGTGACCTTGACAGCTCTGAAAAGGATTGGGCAAATGTTTTGTGGGGCACCCTTCTTCTGAAACTGGTCTCATGTTTTTCTCATGATTAGACTGGAGTTATGGACTTTTGGAAGCTTAGAGCCATTCATTGCATCTTCTCCAGGGTTTAAATTCATTTTTTAAAATTTCAAGTTATTTACATTATTATTATTATTATTATTATTATTATTATTGAGGTAGGGTCTCACTCTAGCTCAGGCTGACCTGGAATTCACTATGTAGTCTCAGGGTGGCCTTGAACTCTCAGTGATCCTCCTACCTCTGCCTCCTGAGTATTGGGATTAAAGGCGTGAGCCATTGCGCCCGGCCATTTTATTTTTTAAAACATATTCCATATTGGTCATATGCCCATCCAGTTACAGTCTTATGCTCTCTCTACCCTCCCCCATGTCCCTGAGGGTCCTTCTTAGTGAGGTTATCCGTATTCACTGTGGGGTCGTGAATGCACCCGTTGGTCTCTGTGGGGAGACGACGTATCAGGCTACTCCTTCCCACCGTATGGCTCTTACGATCTTTCTTGTCCCCTTTCTGCAATGTTCCCTGAGCCTTGGAGGGTGTGTTGTAAGTCTCCTTTAGCTGTGAGCTCTCAGAAGCCTCCGATTTTCTGCTTTGATGAGATTTGAATCTCCTCAGCATAAATTCTTTTTTTTTTTAATTTTTTTTGTTTGTTTGTTTATTTATTTGAGAGTGACAGAGAGAAGGAGGCAGAGAGAGAGAGAGAGAGAGAGAGACAGAGAGAATGGGCGCACCAGAGCTTCCAGCCTCTGTAAACGAACTCCAGATGCGTGCGCCCGCTTGTGCATCTGGCTAACGTGGGTCCTGGAGAATTGAGCCTCGAACCGGGGTTCTTAGGCTTCACAGGCAAGCGCTTAACCGCTGAGCCATCTCTCCAGCCCGTATAAATTCATTTTTTATTTGTTGGCTTTCTGTCGCCCCATTGGTGGCGTGTTAAATGAAAGTAACAATGTTATTCTCCCAGTTTTATTCCCAGAACCTAGAATAGCATTCAGTATCTAGGAAGCCTCATTATTAGTTGATTGAAACAATGAGGGAACGAGCGGGGGAAAAAAAAATGACCGATGGTTGCATTGTGTCTTTGCATGTGAGATGAAATATGGGTCAAGAAGATTCATTGCGCACAGGTCAAAGGCACTCAAACCCTTTCAAATAATCTGGCAGATCCGTGAGATAAATCTGAACCCTCATGTGAATAAATAATTAACCCAAGGCCAATGGCACATTCAAAATCATTAATGAAAATTGATTTTCCTTCCCTGTAGGGTGTGTCTGTCTTACTGCATCCACCATTCCTTCTGCAGAGTCAGCCAGGGTTTTCTGTGCTTCAAGACAAGGTCTTTTTATTTTTCCCTGAATGGTGGTACTAGGCTCCAAACTTTATTTATTTATTTTATTTTATTTTATTTTATTTTATTTTATTTTTCCTTTTTGAGTGTTTGGCTTGTTTGGTCTGGACGGGAAGAGGGTGCTGGTGACTTCAGGAGCTGAACCATGATGAGAAACTGGGCTGGACTGGAAAGGATGTGGGGAAAGAAAAACTGCGCTCCCGTGGCTGATGGAGGGCTCAGTCAACTGACTTCACGAGGAGCTGGCTAAATGCCTTTCCAGGAACGTGGTGGAAACTGATTAAATATATATGCAATCACATGAATGAATAGAAGGAACCTGGGGGACATCTCCAGGCATTAGAACACCAAACACCAGGGGTGGCTCCCTCGCGGTCATGAAGTTCATTTTCTTGCCGAGCTCTCGGAGAACAAACCTCCCCGAATGGAAGAACTATTTGTATTCCATTCAGACTTCATTTAACCTTTCCTTTTGGAAGCCCCAGTAAGCAAAGGCACAGCTGTCAAGACTTCAGGATGAATGAGGAAAGCTTTTGTGCATTAAACCCACAGATATTCGGAAAGGGCTTACCGGAAAGGCAGCCTCGGTGTTCGGGTAGGAAGATACCCGTTCTAGCCAGCCAGGGAGTGTGGGAGGGGGGGGAGGGGAGGATGTCTCGGCTTTATCACCTCCAACAAGTCAATTTCCTGACTGTGTGTAACCTCCCGATCAATTTATTTGTACATGATTTTCCCTAGGCAATTAGCTGCACTGTGGATCACTGGTGGGAGTAGGTGCTTTTTCCCAGCCTTGCTCAGGGTAGTTGACTTACAGGTCAGATGCCACAGAGTTACATAAGAAGATCAGCTAGCAACATGGCATTTCTTTAGGTGGGAAATATGACTCCTTAACTCTTAACATGCCACCAAGGGCCGGCGGGCGGGGGGGGCACCCTGGATTTCATACACAGCATTTTTCAAGAAAGCAAGCACGCACAAGATATAGCCCAATTCCAGAGAAGTGATACGTGAGAAAATTTGTTTGTTTACTTATTTATTTGACAGAGAAAGTGGGAGAGAGAAAGAGAGAGAGAGAGAATGGGCGTGCCAGGGCCTCCAGCCACTGCAATCGAACTCCAGAAGCATGTGCGACCCCTTGTGCATCTGGCTAACATGGGTCCTGGGGAATCGAACCTGGGTCCTTTGGCTTTGCAAACGCCTTAACCACTGAGCCATCCCTGCAGCCCCCCATTTTTTTTTGAAACATGGAGCTGAGGAAATCTGACACAGACCACATCATATGGATGCTTTTAGCCACCAAGAAATACCTGGGGACCTCGTCTTTAGAGCCCACTTGTTTCCCGAAGGTTCCTGGACTTGTGGCCGTTGGTCTGAGTAAGCTTCATATTTCTCAGGACTCTTCCACCTGGGCTGGTCCAGGAGGCAGCCTGGGAGACCAGCCTAGCTCTGCCCCTGCTCCACGGCCTCCGCCTGCCCGGGATGGATGGTAGTGGTGGTCTGCCAGCCCCTCTATTCCAGAACCCTGTTTGACAGGCTCCCCAGATGAACAGCTCTCCGTCTTGCTGCCACTTCTGGCTGCCTTTCAGCTTCCCGCTTGTCAAAATTCTTATCCCAACCAGCGTTAGCTCCCACCACTGTGAATAAGATCTAAGATCCTCTCTGCCCATTCCATCTTCAATTCCCCCCTTCTTTTTTGGGGGGGGGGAGTGGGAGGATGTGAGGTACGGTCTTGCTATACAACCCATGCTGGCCTTAAACTTAGGATTCTCCTGCCTCAGCCTCCCAAGTTCTGGGATTGCTGATGTGCACCACCATACTAGACCCCCCCCCTCCACTGGTCAATAATTTATTAATACATCTGTGCTCTTCCCCAATACACTTATGTTTCCATCCCTGACAGGCACTCTTCCTCTGTCATAGGGAAGGAAGAATTCTGGAATTTTCTCTACGCTCACTCTAGCATACGAAAACACCACCAACACAGCCACACTGGCAACTAGAATTGCTGAGCATCGCCATTCATAAAGTCCTTCCTGGGTGTCAAATACTGCGCACGTGTCTGTGATACGAGCTCCCCATTCGCCGCAGCAGCTCTCTGAGCTGGGCGCTAATGTTCGTGTCTCTTACAAGTGAGACAAACGAAACTTACATATAGGCCCCTGTCCTACACCAGCTCTTAGAGTGAGAGCCAAGACTCCTCAAGTCAGGCCCGGCTGCATGGCCCAGGCTCAGCCAGAGCCCTGTGCTGTCTCTCCTCTGGCTGAAAGTCCACAGCTATTCTACAGATGGCCTCTAGGAGTGAGCTCCCTGGTTGACTGAAGGGATGTAGCCCAAGGCCCCAGGACTTTACATCCAAGTTGGCAGTTCAGGAGAAGGCTGGGGAGATCCTGGCATCAGCCTTTCCCACCTGTGCCTCGTCATCACATGGGAGAACATCCGAGTGCAATGCATGGGCTACTTCATGCTGCTGCCAATCTTTTTCTCTACCTCTGCCCCTCCAAGTGGCTTGTCCTCTGAGCTGTGCCTGTCCCCCGCCTTACCCAGAAGTTCTCCATACATTTTCTGTCGGCATGAGACTTTGGCAAGGCTGTCATGCCTTCAGCCTGTCCTTCTTGCCACAAACGACTTTGTCCTTTCTTTGTTTTTTTTCCAAACTAGCCCCATCCCTTGACTATGATCTCTACTCATTACTGTAGCTTCCTTTTTTGTCTACAGCCTTGGCCATCTTTGATATCTTGTTCATGCTTTCGTTTAGCCTGTCCCACAGTTTGAGAATGTCCAGGCCAGAGGTCAGGGCTGAAGTAATCTTGCATCTCTATTGCCAACTTGGGTTTATTATATCATCTATCTATCCATCATCTGTCTGTCTATTATCTATCTATCTATCTATCTATCTATATCTATCTATCTATCTATCTATATCATTTATCTATCATTCCATCTATCATCTATCTATCTATCTATCTACCTATCTTTATCATTTATCTATCATTCCATCTATCTATCATCTATCTATCTGTCTGTCTGTATATCTATCTATATCTATCATCTATCTATCACTCCATCTATCTATCTATCTATCTATTTATCTATCTATAATCTATCAATCTATCATCTATATATTCATAATCTATCATATATCTGTCTATCATATATCTATCTATCTATAATCTATCTATCATATATCCATCTATCATCTATCTATCTGTCCATCTGTCTATCTATCTATAATCTATCATCTATCCATCTACCTACCTATCTATCCATCCTCCTATCTATGATCTACTATTTATAATCTCTCTCTCTCTTTCTGTCTCTGCTGAGGATTGAGCCCTGGGCCCTTGGACTGCTAACCCTGTACTCTACCACTGTCCCTACATGGTAGCTCTTTGGAAAGTAGGCATTCACTTTAGGGAATTGAAAACTCAGCTGTGTCCGTTCCAGGACCACTAGAACTTCAAAACCAGATGTCACCGTTTCTTTGTGAGACCTCCACAAGCTCTCAGGCTTGTGCTTTCTGAAGTTTGGAGTTTCCCCGACCTTACTAAGCTATCACTTGGATTGCAAACGGAACGTGCACTCTCTAGCCAAGCTGTGCTACAAATGGAAGTGTTCACCACACCTGAGAAACCTATTAGTGGGGAGAAGGAAATGAGTGTCTCCGTTGTTGTCGCATGTTTGGGACTGGCTTGTTACCAAGCCTCAAGTAAGTTCCACTGGTGGGAGTCGTGGGTATCAAACTTGTGTCTTTGGAAGTCTCTAAGACTACAGCTCTCCTGAGATCAGCAGTGACATGGGTATTAAAGAAAAAAAATAAGTAATAATAAAAAGAACAATAGCCTCTTCCTGTGTGTGAACTTCTTCCCTGGAAGAACTGGCCGAGGGATTGCTTGAATGATTCACTGGTCCCAGCCTCTGGCTCAAGCCCGACAATGTCAGACTTCCAAATTTCAGGAGGAGCCTGCAGGACGCCATGCAGGAAGTGACCTCATGGTTGTCTTGGCCCTGTGGGTGGCGTCCATCACTGGTAGCAGCTGAAGCTTATCAGTAAGTTTAGCCTTTGCACTTTGAGAAACCAACTGTTATCTCACCCACAATTTAGAATAATAAAAAGTGTGTGGCAGAAAAATGTCCAGTAAGCTGAAATCAAGAGTAACTGGAGGAGAGCTTGGTGTTCCTGCCCATGTAGCCCAAGTACACAGGCAGTGACATAAAAAAAAAAAGGCACCTTCTGTGTGATAGTAACTTCCAGGTATTTCATGGAAGTAGGCTAGAAGTACAGAAGACTATTACATCTTGGTCTTTAAAAAGAAATTGTGGGACTGGAGAGATGGCTTAGCAGTTAAGGCACTTGCCTGCAAAGCTAAAGGACCCTGGTTCGATTCCCCAGGACCCACGTAAGCCTGGAGGCACAAGGTGGCATATGTGTTTGGAGCTCATTTGCAATGGCTAAAGGCCCTGGTGCACCCATTCTCCCATTCTCTCTCTCTCTCTCTCTCTCTCCCTCCCTCCCTTTCTCGCTCTCATAAATAAATAAAAGTAAAAATTTTTAAAATTGTGTGTGTGTGTGTGCTTTACACATACGTATGAGTGTGCATGTGGAGGCCAGAGATTGAATGTCAGTGCATTCTCAACAGCTCTCCACCTTATTTTGCTGAGACAGCCTCCTCCACTTGAATCCAGAGCGCACCATTTGGCTAGTCCAGCTAGCCGGCTTGCCCTGGGATTCTGCTTCTGCCTCTAGAGTGCTGGGATTGTAGGTGGGTTGCCAAGTTCATGGGTGCCCAGCGGGCCAAACTCAGGTTCAAATGCTTGCATGAGCAGAGATGGCTTGAAGGTTCTAGCCCAGATGCTTTCAGTCAATCTCTCTGCTTTCTGTGTGGAAGGAAGGAAGGAGACCCAAACCCAGACTCCTGCTGCCACCCTTCCCCCACCCTGAGGGACTCTCTTCCTCCAAACTGTGAGCCAAAAAGAAATCCTCCCTCAGCTGAGTTGCTTCTTATTAGGTATTTGATGACAGAAGCCAGCAAAGTAACTAACACATAGATAGACAGGATTGCAAGATGGCTAATAGCTCTATAGTTCACAAGCATTGATCAAGGAAGTAGAAGGATTGTGAGTGCAAAAAGTCAAGCAGTTTTATTAGGCTTTTAAAAATGAATGTATATTAATTATGCAGAGTAATGGGTTTACTATGACATTTTCATGCATACATATAATGTATCTTGGTCATATTCACTCCCTCTATTGCACTTCCTTTTAAAAATATTTTATTTATTTATTTGAGTGAGAGAGAAAGAGAGACAGATAGAGAAAGAATGGGCCTCTAGCCACTGCAAACGAACTCCAGATGCCTGAGCCACCTTGTGTATCTGGCTTACGTGGGTCCTGGGCAATCAAACCTGGGTCCTTAGGCTTTGCAGGCAAGTGCCTTAACCGCTAAACCATCTCTCCAGCCCTCTATTACACTTCTAATCCTCACTTCCCCTCCCTCTTTCTCCCTTTCGTACCACTAATAGCTAACTTTTACTTTCATGCAGTTCCCGTCCCCCACCAATTTCACATATTGGAGAAAGTTTGTGATATTTGTCTTTGTGAGGCTGGCCCATTCTGCTTGACGGGACAGTCTCCAGTTCCACTCATTTCCGTGCAATTTCTTCCTTCTATACGGCTGAATAAAACTCCATCGTGTACCTACACCACATTCTCTTTGCCCATCTCCTGTCGATGTGCATCCAGGCTCAACCCATAACTTAACTATGCTATTTTTGTTTTCTCAGGAATAGTCTGGAACTTTCAGCATATGGTTATAGTTCAGCGTACGTGCATACATACATATGTGTGTGTGTAATTTTTAGTATCTAAATAGCTAAAATTTAAAACATAATTGTTTGGAGGTGCTGGGAATGTAGCTCAGTTGGTAGAGTGCCTGTCAGGGCGTATGTAGAGCCTTGACTTGGGCCCCTAGCCCTACCGAAACTGACTATGGCATATGCCTGTAATCACAGCACTGGAGAAGTGGAGGCAGAAGGATCACAAGTTCAAGGTAATCCTCAGATATACATAGCAAATTCAAGATCAGCTAGGACGACATGAGACCCTATCTCAAAAAAAAAAAAAAAAAAAAAGGTGAAGGGGTTGGAGAGATGGCTCAGTGGGTGCTTGCTATGCAAGCCTGAGGACCCGAGTTCACATCCTCCACGCTCACATAAAGTGCCAGGTATGGTGGGGGTACAACAGTAATCTGAGCACTGGAGAGGAAGGCATAGAGAAACCTCGGGGCTGAACTAGCTAGCTTAGCCAAATTGAAGAGCTTAGGTTCATCAAGAGATCCTGTCTCAAAAAATAAGGTAGAGGGCTGGAGAGATGGCTTAGCAGTTAAGGCGTCTGCCTGCAAAGTTGAAGGATCCCGGTTCGATTCTCCAGGAGCCACATAAACCAGATGCACAAGGGCGCGCTTGCATCTGGAGTTCATTTGCAGTGGGTTGGAAGCCCTGATGTGCCCACTCTCTCTCTGTGTCTCTCTTTCTCTCTCTCAAATAAATAAATAAAATATTTTAAAAAAAATAAGGTAGAAAGTGACTAAGGAAGACCCTTTATGCTGACCTCTGACCTCCACTTGCATGTGCATATGTGCATGCAAACACACATGTGTGCATGCACACACACACACACACACACACACACACACACCACAAACACATGCAGAAGACACTGAATGCACACTGGTCTAAAAGATAAAAAGCTAGTTATAAAATTGGGACCTTCTAAACCATCTCGTTAACCTGATGTCCTATAAACAGATTCTGAATGAAAGGATCTTAACACACTAGGATCAGAGCACCCCAAAGGTGCACCCAGTCTCTCAGCAGATCTAGAACTCAGACGCTCCCTGCTGGTAGCAGTGGCTTGTAGCTGACCCCTTAACCAGAAGAGACCAGCAGTTATTCATGGTGTCCATAGACATGTATCGTGGTGGCTGACACTCTAGATCTGGAATTAGACAAAGTAAGTTGAAATTTCCTACCCGTTCCTCGTTCGCTGACATATTTCTGACATAGTTCATTCATCTTTTCAATCCCCAGTTGCCTTGTGAGGTTGTATCTATGAGTGGCCAATTCCTCAGCTCCCTTTCTCATTATGCACCAGGCCCTCAGATACTCTCATCCTTTTTCTGGTTGGATCTGTATGATGCAATGTTACAAGCACTCTCAAGACCCTCCACTCTTCTCTCCACTCCCTACATTGTTTGGGCACGGGAAAAAAAAAAAAAAAAAACCCTCACTTATCATGGTCCTGTTAAGACAGGATGTCCAGTATCATTCTAATTCTCTTATCTGCTGGGGAGAAATCACCCCCACACTGAGCTCTCACACAACCCACACGTTACACTCCTATTTAACCCTGTTGTTCATTCCCTTCTTATGGGCTCCTTAAGGCCAACACGAAAACCATCAAGTTCTTTGGTTGGCACTTAAATAGAAATGAAGAGATAACTTAGTGGTTAAGGTGCTTGCCTGCGAAGCCAAAGGACCCAGGTTTGATTCTCCAGGACCCACGTAAGCCAGATGCACAAGGTGGCACATGCGTCTGGAGTTTATTTGCAGTGGCTGGAGGCTCTGGTGTGCCCATTCTCTCTCTCTCCTTCTATCTCTCCCTCCCTCTCTTTCTCTCTCTCTCTCTCTATCTCAAATAAAAATTTTAAAAATTAAAAACTTTTTAAAAATGCTTAGATTTCCCCCTACTCTTTAAAGGACTTTCATAATACCTTCTCACAGAAGCAGCACATGTGATTTTACTGAAGAACAAAAGCAGAAATATGTTCAAATTTTGAACAGAGCACCTCTAACCCTGTCCCTAGTCAGAGGACCTAAAAACAGTCATTGAAAATTCTCCAGCCTTAGACCTATTCTCCCCAAAGACCTGAAGAGATCAGAGGGGAAAGCTTCACCACGGGGTTGGTAGCTGGTTCCTTCTTCCTGCTTCTCCAAGGGCTTAGAGTCGAGAAATGAATGAATTCCGCCACTGGATTACGGGATTTCAAGAAGAGATTTCTGAATCTATGCCTGGTTTTCTGTCGGTTTCCACCAAGCTCATAGTGAGTAGAGAGAGTTCCCAAACTCCATGGTGTCCATTGATCGGAAGCAGCAGTGTGGTCATGGGTCTGAATTCTTAGTAAGTGACTCTCGCTGGCTATTCACTAGCAACTGTGTGTCAAGCGTTCATCTGGTCACTTTCTGTCTGTGAATGGCCACACACATCCCCCCGCCCCCCCCGCCCTTTGGTGACTCATGGTTCTTGTAGCTCTTAGATTTGGAAAAGGGCATGAGAGCATATATATGTCTTTGCTGGTTAGATTCCAGGAGGAAAACGAAGCAGTCACCAAAGAGGAGTTAGTCACAATGTGAATTCACAGAGTGGAATAAGAATGGAGGAGCTCACTGCCATCTGGCTGTCTGGTCTCCTCTTCATACCCGCATTACTCTTTGGTCTAATGAGCTTAATGGGAATTAATACATATGTATTAGGGAAAGAAGAGGTCCTTGGGGACATGAGCTAAATATCAGTCCAGTGCTTCTCTCTAGGTAGACGACAGGGTACTTGGGGAAGGGGGGAGGCTTGGGGAGCCCTGAGTAATGGTTGAAAGATAAATTACACAAAGGATAGTCAATATCTTGCCAATTAAGCATACTCGATTCCTGAAGAGAACATTTCTGAGAAAAAACACTGGCATCTTAGCATCTCAACCAATTGCCTCTCCCTGTCATTTCACGGAGCAATTGCTTTTCATACTGACTTTCATACACATAGACAATGGGGAAAAATTTTTAACCTATGCATAAAACATTTCAAAATTCTCTCTTCAGGAAGGGCAGCCATTGAGTGGAAAAACCAGCCATCCCATAAGGCAGTGGTCAAAACAGACTATTCCTCTAATGTGTGATTAGTTGGCCGAGCTGTTGTCCATCCCACCTATTCGAGGGCAGTGTTCAAGCAGAGTTCTTTATTTTTATCTTCCTTTAGTCCTACCAGCACAATCTCTAGCCCACGCTATTATTTGTATAGTGCCCCTATTGTAAAATATATATCATGCACTATGAGCACGAGATGGTATGTCTCTGCGCCTTACATCACAGAGCTCTGTCAAGCCGCTCTATAAACAACCCCCCTTGGTTCATAGACCTGCATGATTGTCCTGATGAATTGATCTTGTTCAGACTCTGTGTACCTATTAGAGCAGTGTTTTATCGCCGCGCAGATATATACACACACTCAATAGTCACTGGCGCTAAAATAAATATTGTGACTTTGTGGAGAGAATGGCCTCACTGGATAACAGGCGGTATCAGATGGTCCTTATCAGTGGGACAGATAGGAGTGTGCTGCCTATGGATGGATTGTCTTATTGTTTGGGGTGCTGTCCCTTCGCTTCTGAGCTGGGGGTGGGTTCTGTTCTTTGTCACATTCAAGTCCCATACGGTTTTCTCCAAGTCACCGTGTGCAGGGCAAATCTGAAAGCATTCTGTCAATTCAGCCTCACTGGTCTTGTTCAACGACAGGCTTGACTCATCTATTGACCACATAGCAAGTGTGCTCTGAGCTCTATTGGAAATTTGAGAGAGTAAACACTTTAAAGGATGTGAGTGTGAGCCGCTCAAAGATTAATATTATCCCTTTCAACAGCTCCATTGAGCTAGAACTCACATATCAAACAATTCATCCATTGAAAGTGGATTGTGGAGTGGCCCGGTTTTGTAAATCTGCTACCACAATCACTTTGGACTATTTCGTCACCCAGAAGGGAAAGCTTGTATCAATTAGCAATCACTTCCCATCTCCCTTCCTTAAACCTCCCAGTCCCAGCCTCGTCTACTTTCTGTCTTTATGGATTTGCTTAATCTGGACACTTCATGTAACTGAAATCATTATGTGACTGGCTTCTTATACTGGTCCTGATGTTTTTGACACTCATCTCTAATGCAACATAAATACTTCATTTTGTTATTGCTGAGTCACATTCCATTACGTGTTACATTTATTTACCTATGCATCATGTTTGATGGACACTTGGCTTGTGCCCTTATTTTGACTATTATGTCCCATGCTGATGTGAACATTTTCACATAAGATTTCGTACATGTTTGTTTCCAATTTTCTTGGGAATATATTTGATAGTGTAATTCCTAGGTGCGTCATATGACAATTCTGTGTTTAAACCTTCGAGAACTACAAGACTCTTTTCCAAAGTGGCTATACTGTTTTTCAATATCAAAAGCAATATACAAGAGTGGTGATTTATCCAAATTCCTTCTCAACATTTGTAATTGTCTTTTTTGTTTGTTTGTTTTGTTTTGTTTTGTTTTGTTTTGTTTTCAAAGTAGAGTCTCACTGTAGTCCAGGCTGACCTGGAATTCACTATGGAGTTTCAGGGTGGCCTTAGACTCATGGCAATCCTCCTACCTCTGCCTCCCAAGTGCTGGGATTAAAGGTGTGTGCCACCATGCCCAGCTGTAATTGTCTTTTTTACTGTAGCCATCCCAGTGGATATGAAGTGTTGTATAATAAAGATTTTGATTGGCATTTCTTTATGACTATTGGCCCTATTTTTGTGGAATATTACCCATTTGTATAGCTTCTTTGAAGAAATATCTATGTTTATTCATCACTTATTTAAAAATTGGGTCACTTTTCTTTTTATTATTCAGTTGTGCTGCATATATATGTATATATTTATTATTATTATTATTATTATTATTATTATTATTACTTTGGTTTTTCTAGGTAGGGTTTCACTCTAGTCCAGACTGACCTGGAATTCACTATGTAGTCTCAGGGTGGCCTCAAACTCACAGTGATCCTCCTACCTCTGCCTCCCGAGTGCTGGGATTAAAAGCACGCCTGGCTGCTTATATATTTCTAATACAAGATGTTTTTAATCAGATTTATGGCTTGCAAATATTTTCTCCAATTCTGTGAATTGTCTTTTAATTTTCTTGAAGGTCTCTATTGAACACAATTATTTTTTTAATTTTGATTAGGACTAATTTACCTAAGTTTGTTGCTTGCTTTTTATCTTTGTCACTTGTGCATTTGATGTCCTGTATAGGACTTTGGTGAATTTCAGCCATAAAGATTTACTCCAAAAACAACAAAAAAAAAAAAAAAAAAAAAAGTAAAAGTGAGCTGCAGACATGGCTTAGTGGTTAAGGCACCTGCCTACAAAGTTCAATTCTCCAGGTCCCATGTAAACCAGATGAACGTGGTGGCGCATGCATCTGGAGTTCATTTGCAGTGGCTAGAAGCCCTGGTATGCCCATTATCTCTCTCAAATAAATAAATAAATAAATTTTTTTAAAATAAAGGTAAGCCGAGCATGGTGGTGCATGCCTTTAATCCTAGTACTTGGGAGGCAGAGGTAGGAGGAGTGCCATGAGTTTGAGGCCACCCTGAGATGACATAATGAATTCCAAGTCAGCCTGGGCTAGATTGAGACCCTACCTCAAAAAATAATAAATAAATACAATAAAAAACAAAAAGATTTACTTCTATATTAGTCTTCTATTCTTGTTGATTTCTTTGCAATTTTCTGTTATTAAAAGTGGGTTATATATGACTCTAATACTTTTGGATTTTCATTTTTTAATGTTTAATTTATTTATTTGAGAGAAAAAAGATGCAGAGAGAGAGAGAGAGAGAGAATGAACATGCCAGGGCCTTCAGCTACTGAAAACGAACTCCAGAAGTATGCTCCACCTTCTGCACCTGGCTTACATGGGTCCTGGGGAATTGAACCTGGGTACTTTGCAGGTTAGCACCTTAACCGCTAAGCCATCCCTCCAGCCCTACACTTGGATTTTCTATTTCTTCTTTCAGTTTTGTCAATATTTGCTTTGTGTGTTTTGGATATATATGTATGTACATACGTGTGTGTGTGTGTGTGTTTAAAATTGTTACATCTTCATGAAGAATTGACCCTTTTCTTATAAAATGTTCTTCGTTTTTGGAAACAGGCTTTGTTTTAAAGTCTGTTTTCTCTCATATTAGTATAGTCAATGCAGTTTTCTTATGGTTGCTATTTGTGTGATACATCTCTTTTCATTCAGAATATATAAAGGATGCTTACAGATTAATAAAAATGTTTAAACATTACTTTATATTTCCTATAACCAAGAAATTATACTCCTATGATGTACAGACACACACACACACACACACACACATATGTATATAGTTTTTTGAGGTAGGGTCTCACTCTAGCCCAGGATGACCTGGAATTCACTATGTAGTCTCAGGGTGGCCTCAAACTCATGGCGATCCTCCTACCTCTACCTCCTGAGGGATTAAAGGCTTGCGCCACCACGCCCGGCTTTAGACATATATTTAAAAAAAATAACACATATTAGAATATTCCTAGAGGTAGTATTTGTAATAGGTTCAAATTGAAAACAACCCAAATGCCCATCATTAGAAGAATGGATAAGTAACTGGGGAATATTTATATCTTATAGTATTTATTTCAAAGAGAATAAATTACATCAACTATATACATAGAAGAATATTACTAAATATTAAAAACATAGTATTGGGTTAAAGGTGAACACAAAAGAGTACATACATGTGAACTAGCTATATAAGGTATAAAATAGATATCTATATTTATATCTATATAATATAATCTATATTTCATAAATATAATCTATATTTCTGGAAGCCAAGTGGTTAACATAGGAAGAATGAGGGTTTTTCTGAGGTTAGTTCTTCATTTGAACTCTAGTCACTTATGAGCATTAGCTTCTGAAAATTGATATGTATACTTTAATTTCATTTGTGTGTGTGCGTGCACATGTGTCAGGGTCTCCTGTCACTCAAAGGGGAATTGAACCTGGGCCAGAAGGTTTTGTATGCAAACACCTTTAACCACTGAGCCATCTCTGAAGTCCAATATATTTATGTATATATTTGAATTAAAATTTTGTAGAAGGTTGTAGCTGGAATAAGAAATAGAATTCTTCTTCCCTCATGGCCATTTGGGCTCCTGATGCCCTTGAGGGAACAGGCTGTAAAAGGAGTTACAGTGGTAGCAGGTGTGATTGATCCAGACCATAGGGGGAAATCGGACTGCTCCTTTCCACAATGGAGGTAAGGAAGAGTATGTCTGGAGTGCAGGAGACCCTTCAGGGCGTCTCTTAGTGTTACCATGCCCTGTTATCAAAGTCAACGGACAACTGCAACAACCCAATCAAGGTAGTTTGATAAGTGGCCCAGATCCTTCAGGAATGAAGGTATGGGTCATCCCTCCAGGTAAAGAACCAAGACCTTGCTGAGGTGCTTGCTGAAGGTGGAGGAAATACAGAATGGGCAATAGAAGAAGGCAGTTACAAATACCAGCTGAGGCCACGTGACCAGTTACAAAAACCAAGGACTGTAATTGCCATGTTTCTGTCCTACCTTGATACAGAGTGTTTGTACATATTACACCAATATAAAGATGCTTTTGTTCTTCCTCTATTTCGCTATTAGGTAATTAATATTGATTAAGAATATATCACTAGTTAACTGTCGTTGAATTTATATTTTATCCATTATATTAGAGACTAAACATTCCTCAAGGAATCTTGCTTTGTGTTGGGGGGAAGATTGTGCATTTCCGGTTGTACATGGGCTAGTTTATACGATGTTAGGTGGAATTATGACCTTGTTACTGTCTTCATTTGGAAATTAAGTATGATGTAAGGAGATATGGCTTGGTGTCGAGTTGACAAGAGGTGGACTTGTGATGGTTAAGTTCCATCGTCAACTTGATCTGCTTAGGAGTCCACAGACATTCCTTTCGAGTGGGTCTCTGAGGTTGCTTCCAGGATGGATTAACTGAAGGAGGAAGTCCTTCCCCCAGAGTGGGCAGCCCCTGTCAGAGGGCAGGGCTTTATCTAAGGAAGCTCTGGAGAAAAGATTCTATTTTCTTCTCCCACCTGGATGCAGTGCTGCTTTCTGCCTTCCAGCATGGACCGAAGACCAGCGTGGACTGAAGACCAGTGGCTCTCCAGGAAGCCTCCAGGCCTCCAGTGCCGGATTGGGACGGCTGAGGCATCCAGTCACATGGACGGAGCAGCTACTGGTTCCTTAACTCTTGAGCCTGACAAACTGCTATTGTTGGACTGCCACAATGAATCCAATAAATTCCCTTCTAATACAATTCATTCTATCTGTTCTGCTCCTCTAGCAAACCCTGACTGCTACACGGCTCCACCATGTCGTAAGGAAACTTCACTTTGTGACTATGAGCTGAAATAAACCCTTTTCTCCCATTGAAAGAAAAAGAAATGGAAGTCTTTATTATTTTCAAAAAAGCTACTATATAGTAAAAACCTAAACAGAGAACAAAATGTTTTTGTGACCAAGATCATATATCTAAAGACAAAAAAAAAAAAAAAAAATTGAGGCTAGAAGCATGCCTTTTAATCCTAGCTCTTGGGAGGCCAAGGTAGGATGATCGCTGTGAGTTTGAAGCTAGCCTGAGTGAATTGCAGGTCAGTCTAGGCTAGAGTGAGACCCTACCTCAACTCCCCGCAAAGTATGTAAGACACTAGAAAATCTAAGTTAGCATTATATTAAGTAAATACTGCTCTAAGAAATAATGAATGATTCAATATTAAGAAATATAAAAATTTCACTGATTACATCAATAGGTCAAAGGAGACAAACTTCATTCTCATCTCAATAAATGTCAGCAGACATTCAACGAAATTCAATATCCATTTCTGATAAATGTTAAATTACATACAGAATACTCCCCCAATATAGTTGAAAAAATGATCTCAAACCAGTAACTTACATCATACTTCAGAGAAAAACAATAGGACGATATTTCTCCAAATGTATTTTATCAAGGAACATGACTTACATCACAATGTACCGATGAACAACCAGTGGGAGCTCATAACAAATATATAAAATACTCTGCTGAGAGAGGACTTTTCTTGTTGAAACAGTTTCAACTGAAACTCCCAAATCCAAGTGGAAGACCTCCTAAGCAGTGCTAGACGCTCTCTGGAGGGCTGGTTGTGAAACTGTGACACCCTCTCCAAGTCTCGGTCCATCTTTAACCATAGGAGATAAGGCAAAGAACTCGCTGCCATCAAAGACGACTGTGTGTTGGGCTGGAGAGATTGCTTAGCAGTTAAAGCAATTGCCTGCAAATCCAAAGGACCTTGGTTCGAGACCCCAGGACCCACGTAAGCCAGATGGCAAGGTGGTGCATGCGGCTGGGGTTCGTTTGCAGTGGCTGGAGGCCCTGGCAGCACCCATTCTCTCTCTCACTCTGTGTGCCTCTTTCTCTCTCATGCTCTCTCAAATAAATAAATAAAATAGAAAAAAAAATTCTTCTAAAAAGAGAACTGTGTCATTCCTGTTTTTCCATGCAGGAAAGGAAGAGGGTCTTCAAGTCAAGAACTAAGGCTTCAAGAATATTATTTGAACAACTCGGCATAGGTCTTCTGGGAAGACTAGGAGAGTAAGACACAAGCTAGTATGTGATTGCCATTCCCCAGAAAAGTTTAAAGAGGTTGGAACTGTTCAGGAGTTTTTATTATTTATTTATTTATTCATTCATTCATTCATGACAGAGGGAGACCGAGGCAGGGAGAGAGAGAGAGAAAGAGAGAGAGAGAGAATGGGTGTGCCAGGGCCTCTAGCCACTGCAAAAAAAACCCCAGACACATCCACCACCATGTGCATCTGACTAACATGGTGGAACCTGGGTCCTTAGGCTTCTCAGGCAAGAGCCTTGACCGCTAAGACATCTCTCCAGCGCCCTATTCAGGAGTTTTAAGAATGCAAAGTCAAGAATTGAAATTGATTGGAAACTTACTGTCTCATTGAGTTGAGCAAGGCAAAGAATGTGTATGAGTTCTGGGTTAGAGGGATGGCTTAGTGGCTATGGTGCTTACCTGTGAAGTCTAAGCACCCAGGTTCTATTCCCCATTACCCACATAAGCCAGATGCACAAAGTGGCACATGCTTCTGGAGTTCATGGCATGCCCATTCAATCTGTCTGTCTCTCTTCGCTGTCTCCCTCTCTCTCTCTCTCTTTGCTTGCAAATAAATAAATATTTTTAAAAACAAGAACAACAAAAAGAATGTGTGAGTTCTCATGAGTCACCTATGACACTTGTGGAATATAATTGTTATATTTTGAACATGAAGTGCCCTTAACAGGGTTCATATGTTGAGCACTTTGTCTTCAGTGAGTGACACAAATCTGGGAGGTTTTGGAAACTTTAGGAGGTGGAGTTTAGCGGAGTTCAGTTGGAAGAAGTGGGTCACTGAAGTTGTGCCTTTGAAGATTATTTCCTGAGCCCCAGTCCCTCCCTCACTCTCTGCTTCCCACCCATCAGCAGGTGAACAGCTTTCTCAGCCATATGCTCTTGGCCGCATGATGTTCTGCTCATGTGAATGGGCCCTGCGCAACCATGGGCTGAACCCTCCAAAACTGTGAGCAAATTCCCTTTGAATCATTTGTGCCAGATGTTCTGTCACTGCCATGAGGAAGCTGATTAATGACGAGCTGCACTGTATCATTGCGAGAGAGTGTCTGGGCAAGGTGGCTCCTTCCGAAAAGGAAACCTCTGGAAGTCATGGTGCTCTCCATCAAGAGGGAATTCTCCATGAGAATTAAGACTGATAGAAGAAGGATAATAGAAGAGGGGACTCTGAAAGAACTCACAGGAGCACACTGAAGAGGGAATTTATCTTCATAAGGAGTCTAGTATATGCACAGAGCATTCTACTCCAGGTTACAACTGTATTGGTCAACCAAGAACCTTCTGCTCCATGGCTGCCTCTCTTCTGCCCACACTCAGTTGTCCAACCCCAGAGACACTGAGAATAACATTCTGCAAGGAGATGAGGCGGTCGCTGCAGTCAGCTTCACATTGCTGGGGCAAACATACAACAAAAAGCAGCTTATAAGAGAAAAGGGTTTAGGGCTGGAGAGATGGCTTAGCAGTTAAGTGTTTGCCTGTGAAGCCTAAGGACCCCTGTTTGAGGCTCGATTCCCCAGGACCCACGTTAGCCAGATGCACAAGGGGGCGCACGCATCTGGAGTTCGTTTGCAGTGGCTGGAAGCCCTGGCGCACCCATTCTCTCTCTCTCTCTCTCTGCCTCTTTCTCTCTCTGTATGTCACTCTCAAATAAATAAATAAAAATAACAAAAAAAAGTGTAAAAAAAAAAAGAGAGAAAAGGGTTTATTTCAGGCTTACAGATCCCAGGGGAAACACCATCAATGGCGGAAGAAGCTGGCACATTGCCATGAATAAAAGCAGAGAGACATCACCAAACAGCCAGAAAGCACCAGTAAGCACCAACAGTCTTCCATCTAGGTTCCCCATTCCTTAGGGCTGGACTTAAGATCCTCCCCCAGTGACACCTCTTCCCCAATAGGACTCCACCCACTGGAGACTCAAGTGTCAAGCCTGAATCTATGGGGCTATACATTCAAGCTACTACATTCCTTCCTTGGCCCCCACAGACTTATGACTATCTCAATGTAAATTGTATTTAGGCCAACTGTAACATGGTTCAGAAGTCCCAAGTCTCATCTGAGATGTAATATTGTCTCTTAACTGTGAGTCATGTAAAATCAAAACAAGCTGCAAACTTCCAGCACATAATGGCACAGAATAAACATGTCCATTGTTATAAGGAATTACAAGGAGAGACTGGACCAATGCAAAATCAATAGCCATTAGGCAAGCATCAAACATCTGCAGTTCAAGTCGACATTCATAACCAGTGATGAGAGTCTCTGGATTTTCTAATTCTGCCCCTCCAGCTGGGCTGGCCACAACCCAGGCAAACATCCTATCCCCAGCCACCCGCTCTCCATGGTAACCACTGCACAGTCCTGGTATATCCAAACATCTTAGGGTCTTCCTAGGAACCATTAACAATCAATAGCTACTATAGAAGGAGTGGAATCTGTCAAGTTATTAAAAGAATGACTTATATGCATGTCTAAAACCTGAAGACCAAACTGAAATAAGCAATACAACTAGGGGAAACAAATTTCAGTTGCTAATGAGCACAGACTATATCAAAATGAATTAAGACATCTTTTTGTCTTAGATGCAAATGGTTACAATGCAAAAATCTTGTTTCGTTTCTTTTCTAGCTCACATACATTCCTAATGGGAAGACATTGTTCCTCAGCTGCATCTTCTTAACAAACATAGTACTTTTACTTCTGTATTTTGCTTTCCTTCAACTATAACATTAAATACTAATTCTCACAGGTTACCGTTAGTACAAAGGCAATGGATCACAGAAAGATTATCTTCCAAACCTTATCAAATTTAGTGGGGCTTAGAGAGATGTTAAAGAACATTTTGCCACACAGCACACAACAGTAATCCAGAATATGTTTATGTACAGTGGGAAAAAAATCCAAAAGACAGGGCCAAAGAGACGGTCCAGCAGTTAGTGCTTCTTGCAGGCTGGAGAGATGGCTTAGGGGTTAAGGTGCATGCCTGTGAAGCCTGAGGACCCAGGTTCGATTCTCCAAGTCCCATTAAGCCAGATGCACATGGTGGTGCATGTGTCTGGAATTCGTTTTCAGTGGCTAAAGGTCCTGGTATACCTATTCTATTCTCTCTCTCTCTCTCTCTCTCTCTCTCTCTCTCTCTCTCTGTGTGTGTGTGTGTGTGTCTTTCTCTCCCCCTCTCTTTGTCTCTAATAAATAAATTAATTAAAATAAATCTTTTTTATTAAAAAAGAGTGCTTCTCACAGAAGTTTGGAGGCCTAAGGAGACTTGAGATCACCTAAGTTCAAATCTTCAGCACCTACATAAACAGCCTGGCAGGGCCATGCATGCCAGTAACCCCAGCCCTGTGGTGGGCAGAGACCAGAGAATCACTGGGACTCATGAGAACAGTGATCTCCAGAATCAGTAAAAGCCTCTGCTCTCAAAGAAACAAGCAGATGAGAAATGGAGGAGGAATACCCTGTGGTCTCCTTTGGCCTTGGCACACACATGCAAAGGGCATGTGCATCTGTGTATGCACCACACACACCACATACTATACACACACACAGACACATACCCCACATGCCATAACACACATGTACAAAAAACTCCAGAAGACAAATAACTCCCACTATACTTCTTAGGGCCTCCTGTTTATTTGTTCGAGTTGAGTATTATTTCCACTTGAACACTTTTCCATTGTTTAAAGGAGTATCAGGTAATGTTTACTCATCCTTGGCATGTCAGACATGGAACTAAATGTTTTACAAACAAAATTTCACCTGATGCAAGTTCTTCATGGCAAACAATCATTAACCACAAATGAGAGGCCAGCGAAGCTTACAAAGTAATTTATTTAGGGCTGGAGAGATGACTTAGTGGTTAAGGTATTTGCCTACAAAACCAAAGGATCCAGGTTTGATTCCCCAGGACCCAAGTAAACCAGATGAACAAGGTGGCGCATGTCTCTGAAGTTTGTTTGCAGCAGCTAGAGGCCTTTGAGTGCCCATTCTCTCTTTCTTTCTTTCTCTCTCTCTCTCTAAAATGAATAAATAAATAATCTAGCTAAACCATCGTCACCACACTATATGTTCTCTAGTGGCAACAACAAGACTTATGTAGCAAATAGTAATAAAGAATAATTCACATAAATGTATAGAACACAGACCAGTAATTGCCAACTAGGGACATGATGATCCTCCTACCTTGGTCTCCCAAGTGCTGGGATTAATGGTTTACACCATCACGCCTAAGGTATGTACAGACTTTTTGATAGAAGGCCAAAGAATAACCTTATATTGTATTCAGGCATATTATGAATTACTGCACTTATTGTACATTAGTACATTACTACATCTGCTTTGGATCACATTCAACTGAAAGATCAAGTCAGGCGTGGTGGCACACACCTTTAATCCCACCACTTGGGAGGAAGAGGTAGGAAAGTCGCCATGAGTTTGAGGTCACCCTGAGACTACGTAGTGAATTCCAGGTCAGTCTAAGCTAGAGTGAGATCCTACCTTGAAAATCCAAACATATATGATCTACCCATCTATATATCTGTATCTATCATCTATCTATCAGACCATCTACTTGAAATTTCCTCCTCCATATCTCAGAATTTCCTAAACCAAATTTGGGATCTTCCCCAGACAGACAGTTAAACTTTTCCGATGCTGCTTACCTCTGAAGCACCCTGGCTTTTAAGTGTTTTAGAGGTTAGAAACTCCAGAGTTGCCCTTGATACCACCATCTATCACACCTGGATGTTTGAACCATCACTGCTCATGTTGTTTTTCTCCCACCTCCTTAATAATGTTCTGACCACCATTAGGTGTCTCCTGGGCCATCGTTGTAGTCTCATCAGTGACTTGTCATGTCTCCTGGTGCCACCTTTATTCTTCTCTGCCCTCTATCAAAATAAACTCTTCTTGGGCCGGGCGTGGTGCCGCACGCCTTTAATCCTAGCACTCGGGAGGCAGAGGTAGGAGGATCGCCGTGAGTTCGAGGCCACCCTGAGACTCCATAGTGAATTCCAGGTCAGCCTGAGCCAGAGTGAGACCCTACCTCGAAAAACAAAAAAATAAATAAATAAATAAATAAACTCTTCTTAACCGCAAACATCTATTGCATTCTATCGTCTTCCTTTCTCCCTTCCTTCCTCCCTTCATCCTCTACCTCCCTCCCTCCCTCCCTATTTTCTTCTTTCTTTCTTATTTATTTGCAAGGAGAGAAAGAGAGAAAGAATGTGCAGGCAAGGGCCTCCAGCCACAGCAAACAAACTCCAGATACATGTGCCACTTTTGCAGCTGGCTTTACATGGGTAGTGGGGAACTGAACCCAGGTCTTCGGCTTTGCAAGCAAGTGTCTTAGCAGCTGAGCCATCTCCTTTAGCCCTCTGTTTTTTTTTGTTTTTGTTTTGTTTTTGTTTTGTTTTTGTTTTTGTTTTTCGAGGTAGGGTTTCACTGTAGCCCAGGCTGACCTGGAATTTACTCTGTAGTCTCAGGGTGGCCTTGAAAGACAGACAAACAGACATACAGATGAAGGATGGTAGATAAACTGGAGCAGTACATATGTTTAGCAGTACTAATAAAACAAGTTGAAATTTTATGGAAATTGAAGAACTTGAAAAAGTAATTTTAAACTTAATTGAGAAGGATGAGTATGCAATGATACTGAACACTAAAAAGAATTACAAAGCATCACAGCAAAGTAATATTGCTGAATAAAGTCCAAGACATATGTACGCATTCATGTGTACATAGTGCATAATAAAGTTGGCATCATAAATCACCGGGGAAAGAATTTTGTGGGAATATTTGGCTACCCATTTGGTAAAAAAGAAATTTAATCTCTTCCTCAAGTCATAGACCAAAATAAATTCCAGATGACATGGTGCTTAATTTTTTTATTTTAAATATTTTCACTTATTTCTTAGAGAGAGAGAGAAAGAGGCAAAAAGAGAGAGAATGGTGTGCCAGGGCCTCTTGCCACTGCAAATGAACTCCAGACACATGTGCCATGGGTTTTATGCACGTAAATGGGGAACTAAATCCAGGGTGGCAGGCTTTGCAAGTAAGTGCCTTTAGCTTCCGAGTCATCCCTCCAGCCCTGACATGGTGTTTAAATATGAAAAAAGTAAATGCCAAAAATTCTACAAAGAGCCAGGCATAGTGATGCATGCTTTTAATCCCAGCACTTGGGAGGCAGAGGTAGGAGGATCACCGTGAGTTCGAGGTCACCCTGAGACTACATAGTGAATTCCAGATCACCTGAGCTAGAGTGAGACCCTACCTAGAAAAAAAAAAAAAAAAAATTCTAGAAAGAGATACTAAGTGAGCAGGAAAGCCATGAAATACAAAAGCCATACAGTTAAAAATGAAAACACAGGGCTGGAGATATGGCTTAGCGGTTAAGTGCTTGCCTGTGAAGCCTAAGGACCCTGGTTCAAGGCTCAATTCTCCACAACCCATGTAAGCCAGATGTAGAAGGTGGCGCATGCATCTGGGGTTCGTTTGCAGTGTCTGGAGGCCCTGGTGCACCCGTTCTTTCTCTATCTGCCTCTTTCTGTCTGTTGCTAATAAATAAAAATAAATATTTTTAAAAATGATAGCACAAAAGTTCTGCAAACAAAACAAAACAAACCCACAAAGTCAAGGACAACATTAACATCTTCAGAGTCGGGAAAGGAAGTAAATACCTTTAATACGACTTACAAAGAAGCGCTATAAACAACACGGTAGACTAATGTCCCAATAGCAAGCTGCAGAAGTTCTGCCGGACAACATGTCGGAAGAGGTGGTAATGAAATGTGAGATCCTTCTGGAAGCTAAAACAATGCAAAGTAAGGGCTGGGGAGATGACTCAGTGGTTAAAGGCACTTGGTTGCAAAGGTTGATGGCCCAGGTTCGATTTCCCAGTGTCCACATAATCCAGACACATTAAAGTGGCACATATGTCTGGAGTTCAGTTTCAGCAGCAGGAGGCCCTGATATGCCCAGTCTCTCTCTCTCTCTCTTTCCTACACACATGCTGTCTCTCATAAATAAATAAGAGATTTTTTTTAATAATAAAAGAAGCCGGGCATGGTGGTGCACACCTTTAATCCCAGCACTTGGGAGGCAGAGGTAGGAGGATCGCCTCGAATTCAAGGCCACCCTGAGACTACATAGTGAATTCCAGGTCAGCCTTAGCTAGAGTGAGACTCTACCTCGAAAAACCAAAGTAAATAAACAAATAACTGAAAATAAAAGAAAGACACTACCAATAGGTAAAGTATTGTCAACTGCAGGACTAAGGGGAAGGACGAAATGGCTGTTCGCTAGGAGGAATAGGAACTACGTAGCATGAAAAAGCTGGCCACTTGGGCAGAAGAAGGGAGAAGAAAGAAAAACATGTAGTATTGTTATATAACAAACCACCTTAGGCTGGCTAAGTCGCAAAGAAAAGGGACTTATTTAATCCACAGTTCTTTTTTTGTTTTGTTTTGTTTTGTTTTTAATTTTTTTTGTTATTTTTATTTATTTACTTGAGAGCGACAGACAGAGAGAGAAAGAGGCAGAAAGAGAGAGAGAGAGAGAATGGGCGCGCCAGGGCCTCCAGCCACTGCAAACGAATTCCAGACGCGTGTGCCCCCTTGTGCATCTGGCTAACGTGGGTCCTGGGGAGTCGAGCCTCGAACGGGGGTCCTTAGGCTTCACAGGCAAGTGCTTAACCGCTAAGCCATCTCTCCAGCCCATGGTTTGGTTTTTTTGAGGTAGGGTCTCACTCTAGCCCAAGATGACCTGGGAATTCACTATGTCGTCTTAAGGTGGCCTTGAACTCATGGCGATCCTCCTACCTCTGCCTCCCTAGTACCAAGATTAAAGGCGTGCACCACCGCGCCTGGCTTAACCCACAGTTGTGAAGGCAGGGAAAGTCAAGGTCAGGTTGTTGTACCTGGTGAGGGTCTGATGCTTTCTGATAACATGGTGGGTGACTACCACTGGCAGGAGCACGTGTGAGGATCAAAAGCAGCTGCGTGTGGAAGCGCACATGTGTGAGAGGCTACGTGGAGTAGGGTGTAACCTATTCTTAAGGTAACTAATCAATTCCTTGTGAGTGAGAACTCACTCCCTAGAGAAAAGCATTTATTTGAAAGGCACTAACACCTCTCAACTGTTCCACTGAGGACCAAGCCTCAACAAGAGTCTTGGTGGGGACAGCCATAGTCAAACAGTAGCACAAGGCAGAGAGGAAATGTTCCACGGTGACTTTTATTATTTTCTTGAGGGTACTTACTGGGTTTCAGGGTTTAGCCAAGAATAACAAAAACCAGTACACCATGATAAAGTGAACAAAAACGTCCCATAGATGTAGAAATATAAATCCATCCACATGCACTTTCCTAGGAAATTCACATAGTGCAAGAAGTTTGGGGTTTGTTTTTGTCATAGGATATGGAAGCTCTCCCGGCTCTTTGAGTGGAGAGCTCTCAGACGACCCTGTTCGGTGGATCACTTTATTTCATGACAGTGTCTGGAACTTATAGGAGAACTATACAGCACACAGCAAAAGTGTGCTTAAAGTCCTTTAAAGCTTCCTTAGGACATAGTATTGCAGAGGATGGCTTTATATATGTAGTCACTGATTTAAAAAAAAAAACAAAACACCAGGGCTGGAGAGATGGCTTAGCGGTTAAGCACTTGCCTGTGAAGCCTAAGGACCCCGGTTCGAGGCTCAATTCCCCAGGACCCACGTTAGCCAGATGCACAAGGGGGCGCATGCGTCTGGAGTTCGTTTACAGAGGCTGGAAGCTCTGGCGCGCCCATTCTCTCTCTCTCTCTCTCTCTCTCTCTCTCTCTGCCTCCTTATCTCTGTCACTCTCAAATAAATAAACAAACAAAAAAGATTAAAAAAAAAAACCAAACAACAGCAAGCAAGAAACAATGTCTAAAACTTTTCTGAAGGTGAAAAGAAAGAGAGAAAATGAGAATGAAGAAGCAAACAGGATCCTCCCTTATAAACCCGCAGCATGGAGCAGTTGAGAGATGTTGGTACCCCAGTGAATGCTTTTCTCTAGGGTGTGAGTTCTCATCCTGCCAGACCTGTCTGGGTGCAGAAACCATCACACTAGACATCTCAGGGCCTTAGATGCAATCTATTCTCCAGCCAACTTCCAGTGCATGGTCACTGATTGACCCTGTGTAGGTAGAGTTGTTGCAATTACCTTCTTATTGCTGGACAAACGCCCGGCCAGAAGCAGCTTATGGGAGGAAAGGGTTTACTTCAGGTTTACAGATTCCAGGGGAAGCTTGATCACGGCTCACTTCATCATGTATCCATAGCAGAGAGACAACAGCCTGCACCAGCAAGCACTGGTCATCAAGCATTAACTCTGATCACCTTAGAGCTGTACTCAAGATCTGTTCCCCCAGTGATATACCTCCTCCGGCAGGCTCTGCCTGCTGAAGACTAAGTGGGAAGCTTAATCAAAAACACCCAAGGCTCTGGCTGGAGAGATGGCTTAGCGGTTAAGGCACTTGCCTGCAAAGCCTAAGAACTCATGTTCAAATCTCCAGGTCCCATGTAAGCCAGATGCACAGTGATGCATCCGTGCAATGTTGCACGTGTGCCACAAGGGGGCGAATGTGTCTGGAGTTCATTTGCAGTTGGTTGAAGGCTCTGGCATGTCCATTCTCTCTCTCTCTCTCTCAAATGAATAACTTTTTAAAAATATCTGAGGCTATGGGGTCATTTACAATCAAACCACTATAACAGTCTTAATGATTTTATTTTCAGTAGTAAATTTTTATTGCTCTTGTCCAAATTTTTTTTTCAAGGTAGGGTCTCACTCTAGCCCAGGCTGACCTGGAATTCACTATGTAGTCTCAGGGTGGCCTTGAACTCACAGTGATCCTCCTACCACTGCCTCCCAAGTGTTGGGATTAAAGGCGTGCACCACCACGCCTGGCCTGGCTTTTCTCCAAAATGTTTTACATTCACTTAATTTCCTAAGTTTTCATGCCACTACAAAGTGAATCTCATTTGACTTGCTTTGAAAGACTATTCCCAAATTCCTCAAGATTGGGGTGTCAATCATTCTTTTTAAAAATATTTATTTATTTGGGCTGGAGAAATGGCTTAGCGGTTAAGTGCTTGCCTGTGAAGCCTAAGGACCCCGGTTCGAGGCTCGATTCTCCAGGACCCATGTTAGCCAGATGCACAAGGGGGTGCACGCGTCTGGAGTTCGTTTGCAGTGGCTGGAAGCCCTGGCGCGCCCATTCTCTCTCTCTCTCTCTCTCTCTCTCTCTCTATCAGCCTCTTTCTGTCTCTGTCACTCTCAAATAAACAAATAAAAATGAACAAAAAAAATTAAAAAAAAAATATTTATTTATTTATTTATTTGAAAGTGGCAGAGAAAGAGAGAGAGAGAGAGAGAAAGGGGGTGGGGAGACAGAATGTATGCACCAGGGCCTATAGCCACTGCAAACGAACTCCAGACACCTGCGCCACGTCGTGCATCTGGTTTTACATAGGTACTGGGGCATCGAACCTGGGTCCTTTGGCTTCACCTTCACCACTAAGCAATCTCTCTAGCCCTAGATCATTCTTTAATAGCACCCACCTCAGAGGGTCAAGCCAGCATTGAAAGAAGTCATTGCCCCTTTTAAAGTAAGGGTCTAGCTTATGTGGACAACATGTCTATATGGAGAGTTGAAACACAAATTGGCGCTACGCTTAGAAGCGATTCCTAGTCTGACTGTAGGAAGAGCGTGAGAACGGCTTTGAGCCACTCACACTCACACTCACACTCACCTCCATTCTCAGGGTTTATGATCCGAAGCTCCTAAGCTTCTGCTTCTCCAGTCCAGCACGGCAGCATTAAGTGACTGCACAGCCCCGAGAACGGCTCTTCCCGTGGCTCCCGTGCCATCTGCGTGCACACCACGGAGATCACAAGCGAGCCTCACTCCTGTGTGGCTTTTCCTTCCTCGATAAGATGACTGGGGGAGCTCACCGCTTCCCCAGAGTACAACAGAGGTGCATCGGTGCCTGGGCGAGATCTCAAGGCCTTCGGTGCTGGTTTGCAGAGTTGGTGAAATAGGCTTGCAACTTGGACCATCTGGTATTGATTTTACTCTCTTCATCTCAAACCCTTCCAAATGATTGTTTTATTGAGGAGGGAACTGGGGAAGAATACCACAAAGTGACACATATTCCCAAGAAAGCAGGACAGGCTTCCCAACCATGGCCGCGGTGGCGTCCACCCATCTCTCTCACAGAGACGGTATGTGGCTGAGTTTCCTTATAGGAGCATTTTGAGTGTTTGTGTGTGTGTGTGTGTGTGTTTGTTTGTGTGTCTCTGTGTGTGTTTGTGTATATATGTGTGCATGTGTGTGCATGTGTGTGTGTTTGTTTGTATGTATATGTGTATGTGTTTGTGTGTATGTGTGTGTTTGTGTATATGTGTGTTTGTGTGTGCGTGTGTGTGTGTAAACTGGATTAGTCTCATTCTTTCCCAGTGTTCATTCATTTAAAAAACCTGATATTCAAGGCTTGCCCAGGGATCTCGGTCGGAGCAAGACCACCAGCTCTGCCGCAGTGGTGAATGGCAAGGGCGTGCACTCGTATAGTGCGTGGGAGTGTCCTGTTATGTCACTCCTGGCAACGGGGTGCACAGGAACCCTGAGATGGTGCTCTAATGAAGAGCAGAGCTCCACAGGCTGCTGGGGCACTGAGTGATTTCCAAAGCAAATTGGTTTACCACAACTGTCATTATGGTCGCCGTTGACAGAGTAAACGGTGCCTTTCCAAACGCTAGTTAGAGGGCTGGGATGATGCTGCGTTAGTAAAGCACTCGCCACACAAGCGTGCCAGTCTAAGTCCAGATTCCCAGCACCCGTAGAAATGCCAGGCCCGCACCTATAATCCCAGAACTCTGGAAGCAGGGGGAGATGGAACCTCCGTGCAAGCTGGTTGGCTGGACTAGCCAAGTCAGCGAGCTTTGGGATCGATGAGAGACCACGTCTCAATAAGTAAGGAGCAAAGTGACCGAGGAAGACACCTGATACGGACCTTTGGCCCCCACATGCTCACACGTATGCACCCACGTGCATGTGCACCACACACAAGCAAGGAAGAATACGGGTAATGACTAGGCAAGCAATTCCTTTGAGACTTCCACTGGGGACTCTCACAAAGTCGCCTGCACGTGCTGGAATGCTGCTGACAATTGGGAGGTCAACCTCTCAGCAGTGGAGGACCAGGCTCACGTGTTCACTGTTGCATCAAGTGACCGTGGAGGAAGACACTCCTTGGGTTGGGAAACAGAGGACTTCACAAGATAACACTGTCTGAAGATGGGGGAGAGCTCTTCACAGGGGGAGATGTGGGAAGGTCTCTGAATTTAGGAAGATCAAGGGATGTTCTGTGCAGTTTCCTCTCTGCCTCCATCTGGGCAAGTCTTGTTCACATTCTGAGTCTCAGTCATGGCCTAAGGACCTCAGTGATGTCAAGGTCACCTCCAGGAATGGTAATGCTGTGATTTGTTGGCACTGGTTGGGAGGTCTTACTTCAAGGCTGTTCCCTTGCTTGAACTGTAAAAGAGGCTCTGGTGTTTGGACTGGAGACATGAATCAGTAGTTAAAGGTTACTTGTTTACAAAGCCTGGTGGCCCGGGGTTCAAATCCCCAGTACCCACGTAAAACCAGATACACAAATTGGTGCATGCATCTGGAGTTCATTTGCAGGTGGCAGAATGCCCTGACACACCCATTTTCTGCCCGTACCCCCGTCTCTGCTTGAAACTAAAATATTGAAAAGAAAAAGGGAAAGGAGGCTTTGGCCACTTGTATGCTTTTCAAAGGTAGTATTGTCTCCAGTTATAGAAATATTACCGTGATAATGTTAAAATGGTATTGCTGTGCTGATCAAGTCAGTGGCCCATTGGCCTTATTTCAACATCTTAATATATGTGGGACCCCTTTCCTACCTCAGAGTCTTTGCTTATGCTAGGCTCTCCACCTTGGAATTCTGTTTCTCAAAACCTCATGAACATATCCTGCAGATTTTTGCTCAAATACCGCCCCCCCTCAGGGCAGGTTTGCCACCCCATCAAGCATTCTCCAAGCACCCAACTCTCTATTTCAAAGCATTTATCACAAACTCTCTTTTCCGCTAGACAAGCATTACATAAGGATAGCAGCCATTTTCTGTCTCATTCAATATAATTTACTTCAAGAGCCAACACCTGTGACAAGCATCTATTAGGCATGCAATAAACATTTGTTCTAGATTGAACCACAGGGAGCGATAATCACTTGCTTTGAGTACCTGCGTATTTCAGGCCAAGCAAGTCTCGGATTTATCCGCTCTCTTCCAAAAGAAACAGCCACTGTGGGAAGAATATTTGGATTAATAACACCATTTGATGTTTGAGTTTGCATAGCCCTTCCGTTCCATCTGTGCGCTCGGCAACCAAAGCTCCTTATAATGTTTTCCAGAAGGCCGAGACTTTTCAAACGGAGAGGATTAAGTCTGATGGATGGTAAGCTACTCCCAAGAGTTAGTTAGAACTTCGTGGAACTTCCATGTTAACAGGGTCGAATTCACTCTCTGTCAATTTGGAAGCTCGTTTTCTACGTTCGAGCAGCCAGCAACAGATGACGCATCAGGTTGGGGAATAATCTCATGAGAATCTTCACGGGAAATAAATATTAAAAAGGCAACATAACTAATGGAAATGGTTATTTTTATGAATCTTGAAGTTTCAGTGGTTTAAAAATATTACCCTTTTACAGATTTGGAAGCTGTGGAGTTTTCCCTTCACTGTGAAAAACGGTGAACATATGAAATGTAGTTTTTAGGGGTATTTTTTTTTATTTTTTATTTATTTGCAAGGAGAGAGAAAGACAGAGAATGGGCAAGCCAGGGCCTCCAGCAGCTGCAAACGCACTCCAGATGTGTGCCCCACCTTGTGCATCTGGCTTACGTGGGTCCTGGGGACTCAAACCTGGGTCCTTTGGCTTTGCCGGCAAGCGTCTCGACCGCTAAGCCATCTCTCCAGCCCATAAAGCAAAACCAAAAAGCATAGTTTTGGTTGACAAAGCAATAAGCATCCTTGATACCAGAGACTTAAGGTGACCAACCACCCTGGATTGCTGACATCTGAAATGACTCCCATGTGAGTCTCTACAAAACCAGGATGTTTGATTGCCCTAGCTCAGAAGCCCATCTGGGAACGCTACTCTTGGGTTCTAGTCCCAGCCCCCGCTTCTAGGTAGTCCTGATCTGTGATCCGCATTCCTTATCTGTGAAATGAGACTGATTTCAGGGGTGAGTGATGCTCTGCATGGCATTTGGTGGTCAGTGTCGATGGTGAGGGCAGTGTTGACCCCACCAGGCGTAGCAGCACTGGGGCCTCACGTGGCCACAGCAAGGAGGATACTCCTTAGCAGTTGCTCAAGTCATTGCAGAAACTCAATAGACCCAAGGGTAGGTAGTCTCACAGTTCCATACTGTACGTGAGAAAAAGGAAAACGACAGTGTGGTGTGGACTTTTCCTGAGTAGACTAACAAACATGGGAACAGAGCATCAACAAGAGCCCGAAGAAACCACTCCTCCTAACTCTAGCTTGGTGAACCAATGAGTTGAATTAGTTACTTTATAGGAGCGTGGGCAATTCACCAGTGGCCACACCACCCAAGAAAATGTCTCTCTCCTAGCAACTGTTTTGCTTATATGAACTCAGAGAGGGGTGGGACCTTGTGAGCTCTCTCCAAGCCATCTTGAGCTGCTTACATATCTCTCGGTAAGGGTGGGTCTCAAAGGCCCATCCCTCCGAACAACAGTTAACTAACTATCCTCTGAGAGGAGCAAGGCCTATGGGCCCATTTCCATGAAGACTATTAATGCGGGTTGAAGTGATGGCTTAGTGGTTAAGGCGCTTGCCTGGGAAGCCTATGGACCCAGGTTTGATTCCCCAGTACCCCATAGCACCAGATGCACATGGTAGTGCATGCATCTGGAGTTTGTTTGCAGCGGCAAGAGGTCCTGATGCACCCATTCTCTCTCTTCCTCTCTCTCTCTCTCTTTTCCTCTCATAAATAAACAAAAATTTAAAAACACATTGAATAAAGCGACTGCTCATGGGTTCAATCTTGTGTTGGCTTCAGAGAGGGTGACCACCATAGCTCAGAGTGACCGTCATAATCAGAGGACAGCCCGCCACAGCAGTTAAGTGATTGGCCACTTGTCTTCTGGTGGCTGGGAACCGGGGGTTCCTTCAGCGCACGTTTGGAGAGCAGAAACCCCGTGGCATTAGTTGAAGCCGTTACCCAGTTGTATATGATGCTGTCCTGAGTCTCGAATCAGAGGAGCCCCAATCCCTGCCCACTAAGGGGGTGCATCACAGCCCTACCCCCTGCATAAAGTCAGAGCAGATGGAAAGTTCAGGAAGGTCGGTTTCTCCACGCCTGAGCTTGAACTTGTTCCGTCCAAACAGCGAGCTCTACAGTCGTGGCCAGGATCATGCGCAATGCAACAGGATTTTGAGCAGCCTACAGAATCCCTTCCAAGAAGTGGGGGCGGGGGGGGGTCTCTCCCTTGTGAAAGTGCAGGAGGAAAGGCACAAAGGTTAGTCCCCTGGCAGGGAGAAGATAAGGCTGGGGCTGGAGAGGGAGAAGGGTAGAGTCAGCCAGAGGCAATAAACAGCCTTTTAGGAGAGCCTCAGAGCCCCACAGGGGGAGGAGAAAGAAATGAGCCCCGTTAAGAATGGAGAAGGGAAGGAAGTGACGGCTTCAAAAATGTCTGGGGCACCAAGCTATTTTAGAAATGCCTTTGGCAAAAGAACCAGAGAGGCCCTGCGTATGGAACAGGGGTCTGCCTCCACCTGACAACCCTCCGCAGCCGAGGCTAAGACAGGGCGGCCTGCAGTGAATTCCCTGGGAGCTTGCTTGGCAGTTGAGGTCCAGACACGGGTTCTCCCCAGAGGCAAAACGGAAAGGAAGAGATGGTTCTTTTCGTAGGAGCCAGAGCATAGGTCTTCTATTGGTTTGGATACACCACATCTGGACCCTCATACGAACTCTGTGACCTCAGGCCATTCTAGAATCTTCCTGGAAGTTTCTTTCTTGACTTGTAACATCTAGCTAAGAACTGTGCCTTCCTGCTGCGGGGCCCTTGGGATTCCGGAGGCATGTTCCATCAGTGACTGCATGTAAGGGCCCAACAATTTCCTCCTCCTGATACAATCCCAAACCTGAACTCATGCTATTTATCATTTATAATATTTACATATGTAGATGTGGAAATACGAAGATGTGTTTGATTACGTATTTGATTAGGGAATAACCCTCCAGCTCTCACAGAGAATGTTGTAGAGCATGCGGTATGGACGTATCACTTCTCTGGCATCTAGAAAATTCTGAATTTGGCATTGTTTTGAAGGGCTTTAGAAAAGAGTTTGGAAGGACGGTTCTAGTGTCACACGTCTCTAATCCCAGCACCAGAGAGGCAGAGGTAGGAGGAGGATCGCCATGAGTTCGAGGCCACCCTGAGACTACATAGTGAATTCCAGGTCAGCCTGGGCTAGAGTGAGACCCTACCTCAAAAAAAAAAAGTGTAAAAAAAAAAAAAGGAAGAAAGAAAAGAGATTCTAGACACATGCGACGATAAATCTCAGATCCAGCCCCCTCCTCCCGTTAAGGAGCAGCATAGGCCTTAGGTGGAACCCTAACCTCACAGCTCGCAGACTCAGCCTTCCACGTTTTCTCCCATTTCTAGAGGGCCTCCATGCCGCCAGCACGGCTCCAAAATCCAAACCTCAGCAAGAAGGAGACTAATTTATTAGCTGTTAATGTTGTTACGCAGTAATCCCGATCCCCGAGTTGCAAAAAAAAAAAAAAAAAAAAAAAAATCCAGTTGGAAGAGATGGAGATGTAAAGCGATCTGAATGACAGACAGCATTGTCAAGTTCAGGAAATAACATGCTTCATGCGGAGTCTCAAATCGACAGCTGAAGTTCGTGGGATTTTAAGAAAGAAGGGCGCTGCTTTTATTTCGCATGGCGCGTGTGTGTTTGTGTGTGTGTGTGTGTGTGTGTGTGTCCACTGGGGTTTGATTTCAGCCTTCTCCAAAGACACAGATATTTGAGTGCCAGCAGCTTTTACAACGAGAAATACCGATCAAGTTGCAGCTGGAAGTGTGGGTCTGCAGGTACTTGGACACAATATGCCCTGCCTGCGTAGTCAGGAGTTTGGAGGCTGAGACAGGAGGGGATGGGCTGGGGGGCTGGGAGGTGTCAGCCCTGGGCCTATGCAAGGGTGGAGCTGGTACGAAGGGAAAATGTATTCACAAGGACAGGCAGATCTGTTGGAAGCAATCAGGCGAGTGGGTGCTCCCCTATGCATGCCACCTGCCGTGTGTGGTCATCCCTCATTGTCTCTCTCCCCTTCTCCGGGAAGCTATCGGCATACCCACACTTTCCCTCGGCCACGTTAAAGCAAGAAGTGCACGTTTATCACCAGCAGGTCTTGTGTCTTGGGCCTAGGATGGGGCGCAGAAAGCTATCATCTGAAGGTCATTTGTACTACGTGGTTGTACTCTGCTTAGGGTTGCCAAGTCCGTCTTGCGGGAGGCAGGACATCAGGGCGTTTAAAAGCATGCATCCCTCGCTCCTAGGTCCCTCTGCTGGAGCGTGAATCCCAGCCCTGCATGACCCGGTTCGGGTTTCCTAGCATCCCTGCAGTCAGTGCACCCTTCTGTCCCAGAACCTGGCCACCCCAAGCACCTCACTCTTGGAGTTCTGTGAGGATCAGACAGACAGTTCCTACAGAGCTGAGCGGGGTGCCCAGCACTGCAGTTCTCCATCTGTGGGCTCGATGCCTTTGGCTTGGCCTCCCCTAGGCTCCAGCTGTACCCAATAGTCCATTGTGTGCATAAATTCCCCATCGAAGGACAGACTGTAACCAGATGGTCAGAACAATCTTCCATCTTACAGTCTTTCATTCTGAGGTCTCTCTGGCAGAGAAAAGGGGACAGAGAGTGTGTGTGTGTGTGTTTGGGGGGAAGCGCCCTGCTAGAGTGTGAAAGTTTTACCCAAAAAATCATGGGCTGTTGTTGCATGTAAATCCCAGTGCCAGAATAGGGTCACCTCCCCTGCCCCAGTGAGCTGTTGGTCAGGGAGTCCCATGAGGTCCCCAAAACAGTTCAGGCCATTGCCAAAGCACTTGACTACATGGCAGAACTAGATGGTAAGGCCCTGTTGCCTAAATCACCATAGGCTGCAGTCACAGAGCATTGAGAAATCAAACTGGAATGAGCCATCTCCTGCTGCTAGCCCTCCTTGTACTAGAAAGTGCTATGCACGTTTCAGGGGTGGGGGGGAGAGAAAAGTCATTAACAGTATGAGTAGCAGATCCCGCAAGTTACAAATTAACCAGCCTGGCAAAGAGCACTCACCAGTGCAATAGTGGTACATGTTATTGGGAAAATCAACTGCTTCCTCGTGGGATAAGAGGCCCGCCCAGCAGGAGGGAATGCGTGCTTGGCACTGAGAACTAAGACAAAAAGCTATGGCTAAGACTTACAGTTCTATGTTGAAGAACTGTGGTGAGAGTGGGCACCCCGTCTTGTGCCCAACACCTGTGCAGTGGTGGCACCTAGCCTTCGAGAATAACCAATCGCTCTTTAATTGGCTAAGAGATCAGCTTAGTGGAAAGGAACCCATAGTTGGAACTGGGGACCAAGTCAGAATCCTATGAAGACCAAGACTGTGATCTCCAAGAAACAAGGTTTTGACCACTAGGTTTTGACCAAAAAAGGGGAGCTACATCCATCAAAATCTCTCTAAATTAACAATGCCTATCCCCTTTAACCTATGCTGAATCTCACTCACCATTGGAGATTCTGTTTTTCTTTTTCAGAAAGCAAACCAAAGACAACCGAAATCTATCAACAAGACAAGGAAAGATAGATCAGCTAAGGCCCAGGTGAGACCACGGTGGACGGTGAGACGAGCAAGAGTGCTGTTTCTTTGGCGAGCCTGACAGACTGCACCAGGGTGATGGAGACAGACACTGAGGGCACTCAAAACGCACCAAAGCAGAAATCCAGAAGCTGCCAAGAGCTCAACACTAAGGTAGACTTAAAACACATCCACCATGGCTCAGGGAATTTTGTGGAAAAGGGGCAGAGAGATTGTTATGAGCCACAGGGTGGGAGGGAATATCGAGAGGCATGGCCCCCTACTCACAGTGACTGACTGCTGCTCTCACAACTCATAACCCACAACCCCATGGGGAATAGCAGCAATCCCACTGAGGTGAGCCTTCAGCAGAATGGGGGGGCAGAGAGGAGGAAAATGATGGGATCAACACATGATATGTCCATACAAAGTATATACTTAATAAGAATAATGAAAATATGTTGTGTCCCGGAAGGTCATAGATCATAGTGGGATGCTTCCTCTTTGTTCTTTGGCTAAATGGGGAGGTTCTGCCCAGCAAAATGTATATGTAAACGTATATGTTTGTCCTCTTTGACTAATGGTACTGTCCCTCTTGGTTAGAGAATCACTTTTTTTGTTTATTTTTATTTATTTATTTGAGAGGAGAGAGAGAGGGAGAGAGAGAGGGGGGGGAGAGAATGGGTGCGCCAGGGCCTCCAGCCACTGCAAACAAACTCCAGATGCATGCTCCAACTTGTGCATCTGGATAACGTGGGTCCTGGGGAATCGAGCCTCGAACCGGGGTCCTTAGGCTTCACAGGCAAGTGCTTAACCGCTAAGCCATCTCTCCAGCCCCTAGAGAATCACTTTTTACAATGGTGGTGAATACAGGGACTCTACAAGGCCCATCAAAATGACAAGGAGAGCCGGGTGGGGTGGCATATACCTTTAATCCCAGCAGTCGGGAGGCAGAGGTAGAAGGATTGACATGAGTTCAAGGCCAGCCTGACACTACATAGTGGATTCCAGGTCAACCTGAGCTAGAGTGAGGCTCTACCTAGAAAAGCCAAAAAACAAACAAAAAAAATGAAAAGGAGAGAAAGTGAAATGCCTGGCACTGGCTGGGTCATCTCTATCACAGCTGCAAAGTGCAGGAGACGTTACAGAGTATGTGGCAGGTTCAGTATGAGCGCTGCTGCTCTCACTGCTAGCCTGAGAACCTCCTCCAGGGAGACGGCGGTAGACACTGAGGAGACTCAAAATTCACCAGAGCAGAAAATAAGAGGCCGCCGAGAGATCTCAACACCAAAGGAGACTTATACCACACTCTCCAAGCAAGGCACGGGGAACATAGCAGAAGAGGGGGAAGAATGCAGAGGGTGGGTATGAGGTATTTCCATTCCTCCAGCAACTGTTTGGTACATTCATGACCCCACAGTGCTCACTGATGCCCACGTTGAGTAGGTGTTTAAGAGGAGTAGGGTAGGGGGAGGGACAAAAGAGGATAATATGATAGGAACACAACAAATTTGCATTATGTTCACATATTAAAGTTTCAAATGAAAGTTATTATTGTTATTATTATTTTGGTTTTTCAAGGTAGTGTTTTACTTTAGCTCAGGCTGTCCTGGAATTCACTATGTAGTCTCAGGGTGGCCTCGAATTCATGGCAATCTTCATAACTCTGCTTCCTGAGGGTTGGGATTAAAGGCGTGCGCCACCACACCTGCCTTTTTTTTTTTTTTTTTTTTTTGTGGGAGAAAAGGGTTTATTTACAGACTCAAGGGGAAGCTCCATGATGGCAGGAGAAAACAATGGCATGAGCAAAGGGTGGACATCACGTCCTCACCAACATCAGGTGGACAATAGCAACAGGAGAGTGTGCCAAACACTGGCAAGGGGAAACTGGCTATAACACCCATAAGCCCGCCCCCAACAATACACTGCCTCCATAGGCATTAATTCCCAAATCTCCATCAGCTGAGGACCTAGCATTCAGAACACCTAAGTTTATGGGGGACACCTGAATCAAACCACCACACTATGTAAGGTAACACATTTGTTAAGTATATTCAGCCATGACAATGTATACATGCTTCAAAATATAATGTTATGCATGGTAACTATATGCACTTTTAAGTATTAATGTAGAAACACATACAAAATGTAAAATAAAACTTTAAAAGTTCATTTACCATACAAAATGCTTGTTAAATAAATGTGTGAATTAACATTAATACTGGTAAGCATAAGCATTTCATTAGCATAAAAAGAAACTACTCAAAATAAGCAAGTATTAAGAATTTGTTTTTTAAAAAAAATATTTTCCCAATCTCTTTTCCCTTCTCTTTCTTTTTTTTTTTTTCTTTATTAGTTAGTTTTGTATTCAGCAAATACAGTCAGTTTGGTACCATTATTAGGCTCATCCGTGACCTACCCCCTCCCCCTGGCCCCTCCTTGTTGAGGTATACGGGTCATGCATTGTGGAGTTAGCCCACAGTTATGGGTAAGCTAAATGTCTCTGCATATCATGATCCACACACCCGCCTTTTAAAAGTCAGTTTGTTTTTTAAAAAAGGATTAATGTGGAGCTTTCATTATTTTCTCAATCATGTTAGGTTTTCAATCCACACATCTATTCATTAACTCTATTTCTTACTTGCCCATTCATAGCAAACTCGCCCCATTTGCGCGTGCGCGTATGTGTGTGTGTGTGTGTGTGTGTGTGTGTGTGTCTGTCTGTTTGTCTGTCTGCAGGCAAGTCATAGCTCACTTTTGGATGTCAGATAACAACTTCCAGTTGGTCCTTGCCCCTCCACCTCATTTGAGGTATGATCTCTCTCTCTCTCTCTCTCTCTCTCCTCTCTTTCTCACTTGCTGGGCTATTGTTCTTTGCTGCATCCACTCTAAGCTTCCAAGAAATTCTCCCATGTCCACCTCCATCACAGCGTTCACATCCAGGGAGCACAGAAGCCCAGCACGGCTCTTGGCATTTTGCATGGAGTCTGGGGATTGAACTCCGGCACTCCAGCTTTAGTGATGAACACTTGACCCAATTGTCAGTGTGGCAGAATTTGCTATAGTGGAACTTGCTCCAAAGTATAGATTCATGCGTTTTTACCAAAAGATAAGGAAAAAGAAACAGGGGGGAAAGCCAGTTTAACAATAAAAGCAAGACAAGCTCTCTTGTGAGTAGGAGAGCCTGGTTAATAGACTGTGATCTCAAGATGACCAGTTGAAGATGTCCCCTGTTGCTGTACCCGGAACCGTGACTTCCTGTGTAGGGTGCTTAGGGAAAGAGACCCAGTTGCTTGTTGCTTCTGATAACAAGGGAGTGGGAGTCTGTTCAATGTCGCCTGAGCTACGCGGACACAGCGTTAACACCACTGTCCTGGAGAATTTGCTGAGATGAACTGGGTAATCACGCTGCCTGACTGAAGACACTGGGGAGACTCTAGTGCAAGGAGTTACAGGGTGTAAATGAAGACACGATGGCTTTAAATTAGTTAATGAAAGATGCAATAGAGTCTACGGAGATATATCGGAGCCCTAATCCCCACAGAAACTTGATCTGGAGACTGGGAGATATCGCCCAGCTTCATGAATAAGACTTAGGCTCTTACAGGGAGAGCCTGTGCCAGCTAGGAGGACTGGAAGATGCTGGTCAGATTCTGACCTCCACAAAGCCCTTGAGGAAGAACTAATCATCTTGAATAGCATTCCAGAGAAAGGGAAGGTATTTGTTGGCACTCCACTGAGGAGAGAGAAGAAACAGACGTGACTCTACAGAGGCCAGGGGCAGTGGTGGTGACCATCCAATTTGAAGACAACCTCTGGCCTTTCCTTTCATTCTTTTTATTTATTTGTTTGACAGAAAAGAAGGGGAGAGAGAGAGAGAGAGAGAAAATGGGTGCACCAGGGCCTCCAGCCACTGCAGACGAACTCCAGATGCGTGCGCCCCCTTGTGCATCTGGCTAAGGTGGGTCCTGGGGAATCGAACTTGGGTCCTTTGGCTTTACAGCCAAACGCCTTAACCGCTAAGCCATCCCTTGAGCCTCTTTTCTTTCATTCTTGACTCTCACTGTCCACCTTCTCCCCCCGCCCCCCTCCCACACACACTGTCTGGGTGTCTCTGTTCTTGAGAATGTCTCTGGAGACACAGGGAGTAGACGAAATGGAGGCTGTCAGAGTAGCTGAAGTGTATTCCTTCTGGCGACGCTCGGGATTGGCTCTCTGGATGAGTCATAACTATTAATTGCGGTGAAGTTATTAAGGTTAAAGTTTCTTGGAACACGCGTGGGAATCATTTATCCAGATTAGAAGTCCCCAGTTAATGTGGATCATTGGATTTTGAAGACACATGCACCAGTGTTGGGGCACGGGCTGTTGTTACAGAAGGAAACGGAAACACTCCGAGAATGAATTGTGTCAGCTTGTCATCTAAGATGAAGACTGGCTACGTGGAGCTGAGGGGTCTAGTGACCTGTGAACTCCCACAGAGGACAGGCATTCAAAGCAGACACAAAACAAAACGAAATAAAACTAATCCTCCAGACAGATGCTTTAAAGATGAAGAGAACTCCCAGCCCTTATGTAAGAGGGGCTAGAGTGAGACCCTACCTCGAAAAAACAAAACAAAAAAGTAATTTTTTTTATTATTAGCAGCATATCTCATATGGGCACATCATGTGTTGGTACCTTCTTTTCCCGGGTCCCTGTCCCCATTCCATTGGGGACCCTCCTCAGTGGGGTTGCAGGTATTCCCCATGGGGTGGGGATGTAATGTGGAGCAGCAGTCAGTTATTTGGCGGGGGGGGGGGGGGGAATGCCTCTGGGCATGATGTCTCAACCTGTGGCTATTACAATCTTTCTGCTCCCTCTTCTGTAAAATTCCCTTTTTTAAAAAAATTTTTGTTCATTTTTGTTTATTTGAGAGGGACAGACAGAGAGAAAGAGGCAGATAGAGAGAGAGAAGGGCCTCCAGCCACTGCAAATGAACTCCAGCTGCATGTGCCCCCTTGTGCATCTGGCTAACGTGGGTCCTGGAGATTCGAGCCTTGAACAGGGGTCCTTAGACTTCGCAGGCAAGCGCTTAACCGCTAAGCCATCTCTCCAGCCCAAACTCCCTTTTTAAAAACTATATTTTGAATTTTTATTTATTTTTATTTTTTTCATTTGAGAGAGAGAGAGAATTGGCATGCCAGGGCCTCAGCCACTGAAATCAAACTCCAGACGCTTGCGCCACCTAGAGGGAATGTGCGACCTTGCGCTTGCCTCACCTTTGTGCTTGGGATCTGGAGAGTCAAACCTAGGGTCCTTGGGCTTTGCAGGCAAGCGCCTTAACCGCTGAGCCAGTCGCTCCAGCCTATGTTGCAGACAATTGTATATTGGAGTTCCCATATCTTCATTAAAGTGATACATGCATGCACAGGCTGTTGGAGCTACATGCTCCGTGGTTATGTTTTAATATTTCTTTCGTCTCCCCCACCGACTGTTCCATCTACTCTCTTAGGGGCAAGAGGCTTATCTGTCCTGGTCTCAGCTCCCTCCTCGGTGTCTAGCACACATAAATATTTGCTTTAGGAAAAAATGGAAAGAATGTCTGTAGCTCGGCCCTCTTAGTTAGCAGGCAAGGCGACGGAGCAGGGAGCAGAAATGACCTCTGAGTCATGAAACCAGGAAGCAGAGATGGGGGGAAGGGGGAAGGTCATCCAGTGCTCTCTTCCCTCGGATGAGCTTTGAGTATGATTTAGGATAGTTGTGGACCAAGAAGATCAAGCCTTGAGGTCACTGCCACCAGGCTCGGAAGGGTGACATGGGAGAGGGCGTGAACTTCGACGGGAGGCCGTGGTAAGGACAAAACCACTGACGACTGCCCAGCAGAGCTCCGACAACACAGACATGCTCCTGATTTAGCCTGCTGTTTTGGCCTCGGGTATTTTTTTCACATGTGTGTATGTGTGTAGCCATGTTTGCATATGCATGTGTGTGTGTGGGGGGGGGTTGTTTGGGATGCACATACATTTCTCTGCCAGATGTCAGAGGGTCTTCCTCAGTCACTCTCCTCCTCCTCCTGGGAGACAAGGTCTCTCACAGAACCTAGATCCAGTGAGCCCCAGAGATTCCTGTCTCTGCCTCCCCAATGCTAGGGTCAAAGGTGTGCCCCACCATGCCCTGTCACATTTTATGTGGGTGCTGGGGATCCAGATTCAGGTCTTCATGCTTGTACATCACGCACTTGACCCACTGAACCATCTCCTAAACCCCCTGAGTTTGGTTTTAAAAGAATTCCAAGGAAAACACAGGTCCTGGGTCAACAGCGACCGAGAGCGTGTCTGCTCAGGCCCATGGACTCTACCTGGTGCAGACGCTTCTGTGGCCATAACTCATAGATGGTGGGTGTGCTTTTGTGTATTTGGGGTGGGTTTTTTTTTTCCCTTAATAATCAGACAATTGTTTACATCTGTCCGTTGGCGATGAGCCATGAAGAGCATCCAAAAGGAGGAGAAAAGCCAGACTGGTGAGTGAGATGACTGCGAAAGAAAATCCAGATCCTTCGTGTTCAGTCCCCACAGACGAAAGGATTTCAAGTTCACTGTAGGGGAAGGAGAGGCGAGGGGAGGAATCTTGAGTGAATAGTAGTGGTTTTAAAAAAGAAAACAAAAAAACAGGGCATCTTTGAAGCCAGGTTACATTTAGTCTTATATTTCATGTGTCTTCAAAATAATCTTGGGCTGGAGAGATGGCTCAGCAGTTAAGACACTTGTTTGCAAAGCCTAAGGACCCAGGTTCGATTCCCCGGTACCCACATAAACCAGAAGCACATGGTGGCAGCATGTGTCTGGAGTCCATTTGAGGTGGCTAGAGGACCTGGTGTGCCCATCCTTTCTCTCTATCTGATTCTTTCTCTGTCTTTCTCTCTCTCTCAAATAAATAAATAAATATAAATATTTTAAAAATAACAGTATCTGGTCTGGAGAGATGGATTAGCAGGTTCCATTCCCCAGAACCCAAGTTAGCCAGATGCACATGGTGGCACATGTGTCTGGAGTTCATTTGCAGTGCCTAGAAGCCCTGGCATGCCCATTCTCTCCCTGTCTAATACATAAATAAAAAAGTGAAAAAATAATCTCTGAACAAAAGGCTTCTGAGAGGTCAGGAGCAGTTATTGGAACAGAAGAGTTGGGGGGGGCAGAGATTAGGGGCTGGGGAATGGCAGGGAAGGCAACCACGCTCTGGGCCTCCTAGCCCTGCATCCAGCAAGGGACCAGATGAGGAACCCGGCTTATGGTCCAAATCCAAGCATAGAAGAGGAGTCTATTTCTAGTCCCAGCCAATGGAATGGCAGGCTTTGACTCATTAAAGACTTTTCCAGAATCAGGGCCTAAGCTCACAAACCTATGAGCAGCTCTGGACTGAGCTGGGTTTACCCTGCTGCCTGTGATGTCAGAGGAGATATTTGTTTGGTTATAGGTTTATGTTAAGTCAATCCGTCCCCTCTGAGGAGTCATGTATAGAATTAACTACTATTTGAAAACAACTGCTTCTTTGGGCAAGCTACTGAAGGGAGACGCCCTGGGGATTGGCTTACTTAAGTTATGTGTGTGTTACAGTCTGAGCAGGTTTTAGACACTGCTCCGTTACCTGGTAGGGTTTCTGTTTCACATCTCAAAGCCCCATCAGCTGGCTAGGGCATATGTCAGTAGGATGGCAAAAGTTTAGACTATTTTGTATTCGAATTTTGTCATTAAAAACTTAACTGCTCTGCAGGGCTGGAGAGATGGCTTAAAGGTTAAGGCCTTTGCCTGGCAAAACCAAAGGATCCCTGTTCGAGTCCCCAGGACCCACGTAAGCCAGATACGCAAGGGGACGCATGCATCTGGAGTTCGTTTGCAGTGGCTGGAGGCCCTGGTGTGCCCATTCTCCTTCTCTCTCTCTCTCTCACTCTCTGCCCCTTTCTCTCTCAAACATATATATATATATATACACATATATATATATGTATTAAAGTATTAAGAAAAACCTTACTGCTCTGATTGTTGGCGACATCAGGGGACCTGAGGGATACATTCATGTCAAATCTAGGTTGTAACGCATAGAAGCCAGCAGGGCTCCCACATAAATGTCAAGAATGCAAGGGATTTATTTGGTTTGTTTTTGTTTAAAATAAACAGTTTTAGTTCAAGAACATACTCCCATCCTATAATGAGTAAGGTTATACTTCATGGTAGCACCAATGGATTCTGAGAAAGAGTAGAGAGAGAGAGAGAGAGAGAGAGAAAGAAGGCAAACATGACAGCGATTCGGATGACAACAACATAAATTAGTCAGTTTCCTTATCAGAGATTTACATGTTAAAACTCCTTGATATAACCCAGCAGGAAATTGAACAAGTGATTCTAGGTCCAGACTTGGAAACAAAAATAACCACTCGGAGTCTACACGCATTAATGTGTTCAAACTTGCGCCGATAAAAGTCGTTTCTTTGGCTGGAGCCCTGGTGTGCAGTTATGACAGGGGAGGGTTGAGCTCAGGCATGATTGACAGGGAAACAACTGCAAATGTGTCACACAGGAAAACACGAGCTGGGACGTGCTAGCAACCGAGATGACGCCAGGTGAGCTGGTCCGCGTGCCTCAGGGCCACTCGTGGTGGATGGAAAAAAAAAAATCCCAGAGCTGGGTGTGGTGGCGCATGCCTTTAATCCCAGCACTCGGGAGGCAGAGGTAGGAGGATCACCGTGAGTTCAAGGCCACCCTGAGACTCCATAGTGAATTCCAGGTCAGCCTGGGCTACAGTGAGACCCTACCTCGAAAAACCAAAAAAAAAAAAAATCCCTTGCTAGTTCTGCACAACAAATTCATCCTCTTAATTAAACAGATGGTCATCCTATGTCCAACACATGTGATTGATCACAGCGTCACATGGATGTTTCTCATTCTCATCTTATTCTTTTTTCTCAATATTTTATTAATTTATTTATGAGAGAAAGAGGCAGATATATATGCATATATCTACATATGTATATATCTATCTATCTATGTATATATATATATATATATACAGAGAGAGACAGAGAGAGAGAAAGAGAGAGAGAATGGGTGCACCAGGGCCTCTAGCCACTGAAAATCAATTCCAGACAAGTGTGGCCCCTTGTGCATCTGGCTTTCATGGGTACTGGGGAATCGAATCTGGGGCCTTAGACTTTGCAGGCAAGAGCCTTAAGGGCTAAGCCATCTCTCCAGCCCCTCATCTTAAATTCTTACCTCTTCCAGTTTCCTTGTCCATCCACAAGAACGAGAAACGTCTTGCAGTTTCTCACTTAGCACTTTGGGGACCTGCGGACATCAAACCTGTCAAGGCCAAGACCCGAGGTTTCCCCCAACAGCCCACAGATTCCAGTCCAAACAGTCTCTCTTTTGGGCTACATGAGTTCCCTTGCATACCACATGCATACTTTATTTCTGTTTCTTTGTCCTGAACAAGATTTGGCCCCATTGTGTGGGACCAGCACCAGGAAAGAAAAACAAAATCCATCCACCCAAAATCCGTCCACCACCGGGAAAGAGAAATGGAGAGTGTGGGAGCTTGGAGGGAATTATATACTTTGCTCATGGTGATGTCAGAGTCAAAGAATATGCCTTTGAAAAAACATCACACACATACACACACACACACACATTTTAAAAATGCCCAAGTGGATTGTCATTAAAAGGAGAAATGTAAACACTGGCTGGTGAGTCTCCCCCCGCCCCATTTCCCTCACGGGCCCCTAAAGGACTTAACAAATTAGTGCGGACTCCTTTGGATGGGATTAAGGGCCAGTCTGTTAAATGAGGAGGGGTATTAATGGGGGTGGGACAGGGCGGGGGCAGGAAGGTGGTGCTTGAGTCTGGGTGATTTCTCTGGTATTTTAAGGAGGCTCTGGGAGGGGCCTGCTGACACTTTACGAATTGGGTGTAATGTTCAGGGAATTTGGCATTTCTGCCACAGGGCCCTGGCTGCCCTGCTAACTGCTCTCTTTCTCCTCCATCCTGGTAAAAGAGCAAGGAGAAAAGGGTTAAATAAATGTTTGTGATGTGATAAGGTGCTTGTTTATTCAAGGAATGACAGATTATTGGCTCCAAAGGCAGCCCTGAAAAATCGTACAAAAGAACGGGCTCTCCCATGGCGGGTGATGTGATTTCCTCCCAAGATCCTGCTCTTCCTCAGGAACAGTTTGCTCTGGGAACGAGGAAGTGTGATGCCCATGCCTTCAAGGGCTCGGGCGCGATCACTCGCTCCCTTGACACTGAGGGTTGTCGCCCCCCCCCCCCCACCAAGGCTGGCTGGGAAGTTGGGGAGGCTGGGCCTGTGTGGGGGGGGTGCTTTTCTGGTGAGGACCGCCCCTCGCTGGTCTGCACAGAGCCCCGTTCTGAGCACAGAGGTCTCTGATCCCCGTCCCAGGAGTTGCCTCTAGCCAGTGTCCATCCCACAGGCCAACCACACTGCCCACTCGCATTCTGTACCCAGGCCCGCACCCATCTGTGCATGTCTGTGCCAGCCCATGCCCCTGGGCTTTCTCCTCCGGACTCTGGGGATTTCTGAGTCCTGGAGGGGAATCTGGCTGCACATCCCCCAACAGTGGCATTCACCTTCAATCTAGAACCCTTTGCTGCGGGGGAAAAGTACCTGAGAAACCATGATTGAAAATCAGAGAGGCCTGGTGACCCCCACCGCCAGAGACCATGACACCATGCTGGGTCCCATGACTTGTTCGGCCCGTGTCCTATTGCCACGTGCTCCTGCAGAGCAGTGTTCTGAGATCTGAGCCCAGCATGTTCCCCCAGCACCCTTCCTTCCCTCGGCTCACCCTTCAGGCATGCCTCAGAGGCCGCTCGCATACTTGCTAGTAGAAGGGTTCACACAAGATGTTTGACATAGTTCTCATTTAGAAAGAACTCGGTGCCAAAAACTCAAACACCAAGTGGGGTGTGGAGCGGGGTTGTGATTTCACTGCTGTTAGGGGGCAGGGAGGGGAGGGATCCTGGGAACTACTGTGTGATTTTCACAAAAGTCCTGCCAACTTATCAGTCGATGGACTCATTTGTAAGACATCAGGCACTGGCTTGGGGGTGTATGTGTGTGTATGTGTGTGTGTGGGGGGGGGGAACCCAGTGCCCTTCAGACACGATGACTAAGGTTGGAGCTGACGTTATCAAATATCCACGGTTGGGTTATTTTTACAATTGCACGGAGTACTAATAGAGCTGGTTGAGTGTACACAGCCAGGCGCTCGTTCTCAACGGCATGAGATAAGATCCCTGTCCCCAGGAGCTTACTGCCTGACTTTTGCAAAAACCAGATGGCAGCAAATGGTCTCCCTCTGCCCATCACCAGTGATTGAGAGGGTGGAGATGAGAAAGATGCAGTCAATTCATAAGTCTCCCAGGGTGGGACCTCGGCTTCAGCATTTATCCCATGTGACATTTTAATCGTGGACCGTCTGTCCCCGTTATTCATGACTCTACACGCTGCGTCTCAAGGAGGCTCAGAGAGTTCAAGCTAATTTGAATAGCAGCTTAATTAAAGCCTGATTAGGACGAGATGCCTCCCATCATGTACACACACACACACACACACGTGCACACACACACTGACAGATACAGTACAGGCTAATATTAGGGAGCCCGCTGGCAATGGCTAGAGATGCTGGTGTACCCATTCGTTCTCTCTCTCTCAAATAATAAATAAAATATTTAATAAGTATAAAAATAAATAAATACAAAAATAAAAATAATCAATACAGCCGGGCGTGGTGGCCCACGCCTTTAATCCCAGCACTCGGGAGGCAGCAGTAGGAGGATCGCAGTGAGTTCGAGGCCACCCTGAGACTCCATAGTGAATTCCAGGTCAGCCTGGGCTAGAGAGAGACCCTACCTTGAAAAACCAAAAGCAAAAACAGAAACAAAATAATCAACACAAATAAATAAAGATAAGAAAGTAAATTTAATTAATAAATAAAATATTTAAGGTTAACCATCAATGTCTTCTGGATTGTCAGTTGGGGCGTGAGGAACTGTTGATTGAATTCATTCTTGCTGGCCGTGTCTGAATCATACGCTGTGAGACCGGGGCATGTAGATCAAACGTTGGTGCTACATCTTGCTTGGGCTATGCCCATCTACACACCAGTACCATTGTCCCCTGAGGAGCCTCCCTGCAAGTGAGTGAAGTGACCTGGTGTTTCAGGATAGACCGCCCCCACTCAACTCCTCAGTCCATCTGCAACTGCAAGAGGTTTTTTGGAGAATGAATATTTGCTTTTTATAAAAATACAAGAATATATATATATATATATATATATATATATATATATATACACACACACACACACATGGGTATGTATGTATGTACACACACACACACACACACACACACGCCTAGCATGCATGAAGCCCTGGGCTGCATTCCCAGATCCACTTAAGCCAGATAGGATGGAGTGTGCCTGGAATTTCAGCACTCAGGCGGCAGAGACAGCAAGATTCGAAGTTCAAGGTCATCCTTGACTACATAGTAAATTTGGGGCCAGTCTAGGCAACATATGACCTGCCTCAAAAAGAACTTTAAGAAATAGTTTATGTATTTATTTGCAAGTAGAAACAGGGAGAAATAGAGAGAGTGAGGATGGGTCGCTGCAAATGAACTCCAGGTGCATGGGACACTTTGTGCATCTGGCTTTACATGGGCTACTGGGGAGTTGAACCTAGGCCAGTAGGCTTTGCAAGCAAGCACCTTTAACCATTGAGGCATCTCCTCAGCACCTCCCCAAAAAAGGATTTTTGAAGCACCTTTAACCATTGAGGCATCTCCTCAGCACCTCCCCAAAAAAGGATTTTTGAAATTAAAATTTAAAAGAAATCAAACATCATGAAAACAAAACCCAGTTAACTACTTCTGACCAAGCCTTTCTTCTCCCAGTCTCAAGGCTACGTTTGCAAGTCTACTCATGGCTCCCACTTCCATGCCATTGGCCAGAAGTCAGTCACGTGGCCCAGCCAACTACAAGGAAGGCTGGGTAGCACAGTCTAGCTGTGGGCTGAAGAAGAAATGCAAATGGATTCTGGTGAACCCAAAGCACTCTTGGCTCAGGCAAAATTGGATGACACTAGAGATTGTCGGCTCGGTAATGACAGAGTGGATGACAAGAGGAACAAATATTGAAATGTAATAAGGAGAGCAAATAAAACCTGATAGCTTATAGTGTCATACAGAATCACACACAGAGCTGTAATGTGAATAGAAGGACATGGTCAACACTTGCCAGCTTAGGGAGGCATGAGCAAATCACATCTTCTGGATTCCAGTCATAAAGAAATTGGATCCCAAATTTACATGTGGCATTAAAGAGTACAGGCGGGCAGCAGTAAGGACCCATGTCTCACCACAAACGATTTCTTTTTAAAAAAAATATTTTTATTTTTATTTATTTATTCGACAGAGAGAAAGGGAGAGAGAGGGCAAGAATGGGCACGCCAGGGCCTCCAGCCACTGTAAACGAACTCCAGATGCATGCGCCCCCTTGTGCATCTGGCTAACGTGGGTCCTAGAGAATCCATCCTGGGTCCTTTGGCTTTGCGGGCAAATGCATTAACCACTAAGTCATCCCTCCAGCCAACCACAAAAGATTTCTATCATTAGTCAATCTTGTGTCCCTTCACAGGATATAGCAAGGGATGTCGTGGGAGGAACCTTTGATCCTTTGATAATCTAATGTTGGAGAGAGGCCATGGACAACCTCTGTCCATATTCAACTCTACTTATGCCATGGTAAGCCATACATAATACAGTAACAAAACAGAGGGATCACTGAGGAAGATGAGCAGGAAACAGAGTTGGAACCCAGTGTGATGAGGACGATGTAATGGAAGGTGGGTGTGCAGAGAGGAAGGGCTCAAGGGTCCTCCCAGAGAAAGAGACACTGGGCTATATGGTGACTGTGAGGAAGACCAATGAGGAAGGGGGCTCTAGGCAGATGGCACAACATCAGTGAAGGTTTTAAGTACTAAACAGCTACATGGACTTCAAGTCAAGAAGTGAGCTGGGGAAGTAGACAAGGGCTTCCTGACTCACAGGAAGGTCCTGATTTTCATTCCACGGGCATTACGGAATCACTGAGTGGATTATTTTTAGTAGTAACATGGCAAGTTTTATTAAATTACTTTTCCCTATTATGTTAGAAAGTTCCAGAATTGAATTCTGAGAAAACTCATTTTTTTTCTTGTAAAAAATGTGTTTATTCATTTACTCTCTCTCTCTCTGTGTGTGTGTGTGTGTGTGCGCACATGTGCACACACGTCATGGCACACACGTGGAGGTCAGATAACAACTTTGAGGCATCTGCTCCACATTCTCTGAGACTAGGCCTTTGCGGGATAACAGCTGCATACCTCCTTACATAGGTACTTGGGAATTGAACTTGGGCTGGTAGGCTTTACAAGAAAGCATCTTTAACCACCGAGCCATCTACCAAGCCCCTGGTTCCCCCCCCCCCTTTTAAACTAACAGACTGACATGTGCATTGTAGAAACTTTGAGAAGTCTACACAACGTACTAAGTAAGAGCTTATCCGTAATCTCATTAGGTAGAAGCAGTTTGTGGTGGTCTGAATCTGATGTCCCCCATAAACTCATGTGTTATGAATACTTGGTCCCCAGTCGGTGGCAGTTTGGGAGGTGGAGCCCTGCTGGGGAAGGTGTGTGGTTGAGGGCAGTCTCACAGGTGCTATAGACAGTTCTCCCTTGCCGTAACTTGGCTCACTCTCCTGCTGCTGTTTTCCACCTGCTGTGGCAAAGGCGACGTCCAGCCTCTGCTCATGCCATGCTTTCCCCTGTCATCATGGAGCTTCCTCTCAAGAGTGTAAATCAAAATAAACAACTTTCCTCCCATCAGCTGCTTTTGGTCAAGTGTTGTGTCCCATCAGTGCGAAAGTAACTACAACATGATTGCTAACAACATGTCAGAATATATTAAGGTCTTATATATATCCACATAGCAAACTATCTGAGACCACAAGATATGTATTACTTAAAAAAAACTTTTAAGGAAGAAATTATTAAAATACAATTCATTTATATAAATGCTCTACCTATTTAATAGTTCTCTGGAAATAAATCCCATGAGAAGTTACCTGACCGATTTTCTTCTCCCTACTCTCTTCTAAACACAGGCGCCAAAGTAGTTCTGTTGAAACGCACAATAAAAAGCGACTACAAAAAAATTAAGGACAGCAAGAGAGAGACAGAGAGAGAATTGGTACACCAGGGCCTCAGCCATTGCAATTGAGCTCCGGACACTTGCGCCACCTAGTGGGCACATGCAACCTTGCACTTGGCTCACCTTTGTGCATCTGGCTTACTGGGGATCTGGAGAGTAGAACATGAGCCCTTAGGCTTCGCAGACAAGTGCCTTAAATGCTAAGCCATCTCTCCAGCCCAGAATAAAGTTTGTCTTTTTTTCATCTTTTAATTCTTGTTTTCTCTTTTCCCTAACCTTTTGGTATACACACATCTTCTGTGTGCATATACATAGTAGTTTCCCTCATCCATTCCAAGACTCAATAAATAACTGAAATCACAATAGTACCAAACCCTATATATATATATATTCCCCATATGTATCCTGCAGAATTGTAACATAGAACCAGAGTTAATCTATCCTTCAATATTTTATACCCTGACATCTCCTTTGTACCATTACTCTTGGACTTTGGGGATTATTAATAAGTAAAATGAGGATTCCTTGAACACAAGTGCTAGGAGACTAGAACAACTGTTCTGATAATTGAGATGGCTACTGAGTGATAACGGGTGGGTAGTGTATGCAGAGTGGAAACACTGGACAGAGGGGTGATTGACATCCCAGGTGGGATAGAGCAGGATGATGCGGGATTTCATCACACTGCTCAACACGGTGTGCAATTTCAAACATATGTAGGCAGAGGTGGACTACAAGCGAATCAAACTGTGGAAAGCAAAACCAAGAGTACATGTACATATGCACATATGTACATGAATGTAGACATATTATATATGATATATATATATATATACACATATACACATGTGGCTTAAGAAATTCAGATTATAGTTATGTATATGTAAACATAGACACACATATTTACCTATAGTCATATCCACATATATATTTACAGGCATATGTTTCTATAATACTGTGCCTTATATGGTAAAATAATTTTAAAAATATTTATTTATTTGAGCAAGAGGAAGAGAGAGAGAGAGAGAATGGGCACACCTGGGCCTCCAGCCACTGCAAATGAACTCCAGACATCCCCTTGTGCATCTGGCTTACATGGGTAGTGGGACAGTCGAATCTGGGTCCTTAGGCTTTGTGGGCAAGTGCCTTAACCGCTAAGCCATCCCTCCAACTCAAAATAATTTTACATAACATTTTTGGAATAAAGAAAGACCAAAAGAGCAAATTTCTGTGCAAGTAGCTAGGTCAGGGACAGTCTTGAGGCCAGCGATCAGCTGTAAGCTAGAAATGTGGCAGACCATGCCAGCTGGAGCCAGAGCTGGCATGCTTACAAGGGGATGAGACCGAAGTGAAAATATTTATGAGGCAGATACATCTTGATTTAATGCAGATTGGTTGGAAAGGAAACAAAATTGACCTCTTGGTTTCTGGTTTAAATTGTAGAGTTGCCAATAAGGACAGAGGGTGCTTGGGAAGGAAATCTAAAGCATTCATTTTGGGGGAATATTTTTTTTTTTGGGGGGGGAACTAGAAGGAAATTGTCTGGGACCACCAGATGGAAATGTCTAAGTTTTCCCTAGGCCCTGTGTTAATTTTTCATTTAGTATAAATGAGAAAATATTGCTCATTCATTCTCAGTATTTTTTTTCTCCGATTGGAATGCACTTACCCTAGCTTGTCAAGCTATCCTTGATGGTGCCATCAATTTGTATGCTTGCAAGAGGCTATATGGCCTGGTTCTTTCTCCTAATTTTCAGTATCACTTATTAGCATTATCTTTAGAGCAAAGACTTGAAGCACCCATGTTGCTATTCCACTGGCTTTATCTCCTAGGTAAAATACATCTATTTGAGGCTGGAGAGATGGCTTAGTAATTAAGGCACTTGCCTGTGAAGCCTAAGGACCCAGGTTTATTCCTCAGTACCCACATAAGCCAGATGTACAAGGTGGCACATGCGTCTGGAATTCCTTTGCAGTGGCTGGAAGCCATGGAGCGCCCATTCTCATTTTCTCTGTCTCTCTTCTCCCTCTGTCTCTCTGCTTGTGAATATATATATATATATTCATTGCAATATTCAGAGCAAACCATCCACAGCTAGCTAGGAGATGGGCTCATGGATGACTCAGATATGGTGTTGGTCAATGAAGAACTAAGTGTCCACTGAAAGATTACGTGGCATAAACAAATCAATCTATGTCCCATAAAGGCATACACCAACTGTTTTCCTCCGCAGTGTTTTTTATGGTGGATTGCCCAGCCTGCACGCAGAGCCAACCATGTGTGTAGTAACTGGCAGGTTATTAATTCAAGCTAGCAGAAGAGAAATTCTACAATAACTTGATGGATGAAATCTGGTCTACCCACCTTCATCAAAATTCTCTCTTTTTTTTTTTTTTTTTTTGGTTTTTCGAGGTAGGGTCTCACTCCCTAGCCCAGGCTGATCTGGAATTCACTATGGAGTCTCAGGGCTGCCTCGAACTCACGGCGATCCTCCTACCTCTGCCTCCCGAGTGCTGGGATTAAAGGCGTGCGCCACCACGCCCGGCAAAATTCTCTTCTTATATGGTGCGAGTCGTGACGGTAAATTACATGTGTCCCTAAAATGTAACTTTCATCGGCAGGGTAATGCTAGACCTGCTCCTGCCACTCTCAAAGAAGTGGGGGGTCTATGGGAAGCTCACACATGATGACAATCTTCTGCTCTTGCGGAGTGGTCTTCACGTCCAGAAGCAGCCAAGAGGCCGTGCAGCCGTGGCAATGGCAGACCTTTTCAGAAAGACAAGGTGCAGGAGGCAAGTCGGAAATGTTACAGAGAAACACTGAGCTGTGAGTCTGGAAGTGGGATCTTCGAGTTTACCGTCCAGACCTCCCTGAGCTGGCTGCTTCAACCCGGAGAAGCCACAGACAGTTTCCTGTCCCAGGCCCTGAGAGTTGGGGTTTCAAGACCCTCTGTGTTCTTCTGATTTTCTTTTCAGCGTCTTTTAGTTAAGAATTCTCCAGAATGAGCTCTCCAGGTGTCAGTGGAAAGCTCTAGTCCCCTGCCTTTGAAGTGATGCAATGCTTGGGTGTGTTGCTTTGAGAGACATTCCCCAGTGCCTGGGAATGATGTGTTGAGAAGGGACAGGATTACAGATGGGTTGGGTGGTGTCCTGAAGTCTCCACACCTTCAGGTTGTCACCTTGGAAGCATGAGTGCCTGGTTAGGAGAATCTTCCATCTGACACAAGGGGAAAAAGCCCCGGCCCTAAAATGTAAGGTGTTAGTTTTGGTCCCACCACTCACTACTGATGGGGTTTAGAAGAAGGCTTGAGAGTTCTGTAGTCCTGTCCACTTATTGAAACAGTAATGGTTTGAACCATTAATTCTCCTTAATGTTCCATCTAGATCTGACATTCTGTAATCTCTTGTACACCAAGTGTGTGAGTAGAATGTGTTTGATTTGTGGGCCCATGCTTCTGGTGAAGGTGACCAGCTCTTTTTCTTCCTTTTTTTTTTTTTTTTGGCGGGGGGTGGGGGGCGTTGAGGTAGAGTCTCACTCTAGTCCAAGCTGACCTGGAATTCACTATGGAGTCTCAGGGTGGCTTTGAACTCACGGCGATCCTCCTAGCTCTGCCTCCCGAGTGCTGGGATTAAAGGCGTGCGCCACCACGGCCTGCTTGACAAGCTTCTTTTAGTTTTCACAACAGTGACAACGTTTGCTCGTCGCTGGCATTCTAACAAAGGGCTTTGTGGCTTTGCTTGGTGAACCTTGAGCCGTGAACAGTGCGTTTGAATTCTAAAGCGTCGTTGGCATCCTCCGTGACTTAGACATGCTGTTACCACAAGTGTGTGGTTTCTGGTGTGATAAATGACTTGTGCAGGTGTTGTCACGTAAATCTATGTGTAATAAATGATGGCTTATGTGTTGTAATGTCTGCAGGCTGAATGAAGACGTTTGAATCGATTAATCAAATGACTAATAGGTAAACAGGGCTGTATTTTTTTGGAGGGGTTTATTCTACAAGATAACGAAATAACAACTTGGTGATAATAGAGAAAATATACATAAATTTCATGGGTTTAGTCTCTTCATATGGACCAGATGATATTTTTAGGCCTCTTATAATTTTTTTTTTTTTTTGGTCTGGATCATAAACTAGGTCTGGATGTAATTCCAAAGTAATTCAAACAGATGCATTCCAAAATGGGGTTTTAAAGTAACATCAGCATGATCGTAATAAATTTAAGTCTGAGCATTTTGGAAGATAATCCTTATTTGAATGGGCAATTAAAGTCAGCTTATTTTAATCACATGTACTGAATGCCTGCCTCTACCTTGCTACATTCCAGTGTGTTGGTTAAATTTTGTAGCCACACCTTAGGTCTGTGGGAAGAGGACGAAGAGATAACAGGAAGAGACGGAGGCAGTATGAGGTAGAAGGTTAGGACAAGAGAAGAGTGATCAGGCAGGGCCCACGCTGTCTTCTCCCTGGCGGGACAGTGACTTGCTTATGTAATGAACATCTTACAATGTATGTATTTCTGGAACTGCCTGAATAGCATTTGTACATTGCGTTATGTTTCCAATGTGTTCTGTACGTAAGTTCTGTTGAAAACACTCCCGGGGTTAAGCTTTCTGTAAAAAGGGGTTACTATTCTCTAGTTCTAAATCTATGTTAGATCTGGCTAAAGTAAAGTTCAACTTTAGTTGTTTTTGTTTGTTTGTATGTTTTTTTGTTTGTATTCTTTTAATTCTTTTTTATTTTTTATTTATTTATTTGAGAGCGACAGAGAGGGGGGGAGGGAGAGAATGGGCGCGCCAGGGCTTCCAGCCACTGCAAATGAACTCCAGACGCGTGCGCCCCCTTGTGCATCTGGCTAACGTGGGTCCTGGGGAAGAGAACCTTGAACCAGGATGCTTAGGCTTCACATGCAAGCGCTTAACCGCTAAGCCATCTCTCCAGCCCTGTTTGTATTTTTTAACCCGCCCTGATGACAGCCTGTTGTGGGAACAGCTTGTCTGGCCTCCTGAGCTCTCTGGGGGGAAAGTCGATGGAGATGAGGAATAGACACATATTCCAGATCTGGACTTTGAATAGGCTTTTGGCCAGACTTGGCGCAGTTTCTCAACAGAGAGACAACACTGACCCGGGATGAATTCTGACTAAAGGCCAACTTGCTCTGGGCATGCTGTTTTCTGCCAGGCCAACCAGCGCACCCTCTCCCCAAGGTACTTACCGGCCAGGGCCAGGAAATGCAGAGAGGAGAAGCCTGGCTCTTTCTGTCTCTGCTGCCTGGTTCCAGCTATCACGCGGTCCTTACAACTGGGGTTAGGTGGAGGAAGGGGGAAGGAAAGGCTAGCAAATGGATACAGAAGCGACGAGACCACCCAGGACGACGTAGCACTTAGAGACAGCCAGGAGACACTAGGAGGGAGCCTCCACGGGAGAGGAGAACATTCGGAATAAGTTTGGGGGATGAAGGAAAAGAAAAGGAAGGGTGTCCACAAAAAATTCTCATGGGCAGGATGGAAAGGGTGGAAGGAGGCGAGAATCACAGGATAGAAAATGAGCTGACAGGGCAGATGAGCTTGGATCAAGTACTTATTCAGTTCCTCCAAGAGGAACCCAATCTCAAATTCAAACCATCTTAATGTAGAAAAATATCCCGTAAGTCAGTCTTTGGTGACAAGCCTACTTGGTAGAAATGCTTCTTCTTCGAAGATTCCTGAAATCAGACACAAGGAAGTTAGGCACTGATGACCCCCCGCTTTTTTTTTTCCAGGAAGATCCCTGTGGGGTTGCTGTGTATGAAGAGAATGTGTTTGTATGGGAAGCTGTAACAAAAATGGTTAGAAGGATGGAGAGAAGGAGGGGTTGATAGTCAGTGTTTAAGTCACGGGTTTAGTTTTAAGATCCATATAAGGAACTTGAGAACAAGGAATGGGATGGGTGTCAGATTCCAATACACAATGTGTCCTGTCCTGGGACAGCACACATATATAGGCTCACAGATAATTCAAGTTTCCACCTCACTCCTCCAATTGCCAAAAGCAGTTGGAAGAAAGGATGAGAGGGCTCGTGAGACGGCTCCGCAGTTAAGACACTTGCCTGCAAAGCCTAATGACCCAGCTTTGATTTGCCCCAGTACCCGTATAAAGCCAGATGCACATGGATCTGGAGTTCATTGCAGTGGGGACACTGGCATGCCCACTTTCTCTCTCTCCTTCTCTGTCTCGCTCTCTCCCTCTTTCTCTCTGTCTCTCCCCCTCCCTCCCCACCCAAGTAAATAAACAAAAAGAAAGGATGAGAGCATTTTGGGAAATTTTAGTTCTCCCATGTTACTTATCTTCTCGCAGGTAGAAAGATCAGGAGCAGAGAAAGCAAAGAGGAGTGTAAGTAACTAGCCACACTATGTAAACATCTCCAGGAGATAATCCATAGTAAGAGTCAACATATTAAACTACTCAGTCACAGGATCCACCAATCACATTGGACCTTGGATGTAAACAGCCTGTATCAGCTGTGGAGATAACATCCCCGTGCAGTTATGTACCTCGTCATTTAGGATGATTTGTTCAGGCACTGTGTCTCCACCAGACTAGAAGCTGCTTGAAGGTTTCCCTTCGCATGCCATAGGTGGCCAATACAATTTTGTCATCATCTGACTTCAAATTCTACACCAGTCAACAATAGGGAAAGTAGCTCATCTCACTATGTTGCGGCTAATGGAGAAGAAGTAGGGCCGGGGCTGTAGTTCAGGGTTGAATATGTGCTTAGTAAGTGTGAGGGCCTGAGCATAGAAATGGAAGAGCGCTCAATATATGGACAATAGTTCTGCTTGTACCCATACTCTGTTTTGTAAAAATATATTTTTTTTATTTGTTAGACAGAGAGAGAGGGAGAGGGGGAGAGAGAGAGAGAGAGAGGAACGAATGGGTGCTCCAGGGCCTCTAGCCACTGCAAATAAACACCAGATGTATATGTTACTTTATGTATCCTGATTCACACAGGGACTGAGGAATTGAACTATGTCCTTTGGTTTTTTGCAGACAAGTGCCTTAACCACTGAGCATTCTCTTCAGATCCTCATACTCTGCTTTCTTAATATTTTACTTCATTTATTTATTTGAGTGAGTAAGAAAGGGAGATAGATAGATAGAGAGAAAGAGAGAGAGAGGGAGAGAGAAGAGAGGCAGATAGAGAGAGAATGGGCAAGCTAGTGCCTTCATCCACTGCAAACGAACTCCAGATGCATGTGCCACCTTGTGCATCTGGCTTACATGGGTCCTGGGGCCTTAACTGCTAAGCCATGTCTCCAGCCTCCTAATTTTTTTTATTATTTAGTTCATACTCTGTTTTTAACCTGTTCTATGACTATTGACCAGGTACTTACTTCCCTCCTTCTACCTCTGACTCCTTAGCTATGAAATGTGAGGACTGGTGACATCTGAAGACAGCTTCAGCTTTACTATTCAGTAATTTGCTGTGCCCAGAAAGTGGATGGAACAATATATTGGGAACTGATAAAAACTGCCAAAAACCGCGTAGAGGAAACTTGTGGTCATGTTTTGTATAATATACACTGTAGCTGGACATGGAGGCATATATCTTTCATCCCAGCACTTAGGAGGCAGAAGTAGGAGGATTTCTGTGAGTTCAAGGCCAGCCTGGGACTACAGAGTATGTTCCAGGTCAGCCTGGGCTACAGTGAGATCCTGCCTCAAACACATACACACACACACACACACACACACACACACACACACCACTAGGGTTACAAAATGCTGCTGTGTCTCTTGTGTGAGAAGAAGGCCATAGGACATTATTATTTAACTGGATATCGACTTTCCTGAGTACCTCTGTCCAAGCTAAAGACATTTATAACTCTTGCTCAAAGTTCATTCCCCACTGAGCGGTCACGCCGTTGGATTACTATTGAGGTGAAGTCTAAAAGGGATAATCTTTTGCGGCCTCACAGTGGACCCTGGAGCTATAGAGTCGCTATTGCTGATAGAGGGTTTCCCTGAAGTGTTCCATGCACCCCAATCACACTGCAGAACCTTCCTATTCCATACTCTCCTGTGAGCCCCGCCTGCTGGTGGTGCCGAGATTCCAAGAACATTTCTGCAAATGGGCAGAAGATTTTATTTTGCCTCCCCCTGAACCATTTTTTAAATGTTTTATTTTTATTTATTTATTTGAGAGAGGTAAAGAGGCAGAAAGAGAGAGAGAGAGAGAGAATGCCAGGGCTTCTAGCCACTGCAAACAAACTCCAGATGCATGTTCCCCCTTGTGCATCTAGCTTACATGGGTCCTGGGGAATCGAACCTGGGTCCTTTGGCTTTGCAAGCAAGCACCTTAACTGCTAAGCCATCTCTCCATCCCCTAAACCATTTTTTTTTTAAATCACATGTGGAATGAACTTTTATTTTTATTGATTTTTAAAACATGGGCTGGAGAGATGCTTAGTGGTTAAGGTGTGTATCTGGAATTTGTTTACAGTGGCTAGAGGCCTTGGCATGCCCATTCTCTCTCTCTCTCTCTAATAAATTAAATATTTTCAAAAAACAAAATGCTATGTGTTTATCTTCTCAAAATAAGTTATACTGAGTATACTTAAAGTATACAATTATAGGATTCATACGGACAGGGAAATGGTTGTCATAGTGAAGCTAATGAACATGTCCATCATCCACATTTTTGTGTTTTTGTTTTTGTGATGAGAGAGGCTGACAATATACCACTTAGAAGGAACTTCAAATTTGGTAATAGTCTTGATATTGTACACTAGATCTCTAGGTCTGTTCATTCTATTGGCTCTGTTGCATTCTCTGACCTACATCTTTCCATTTCGATTTCGGATTCCTGCCTTCACCCTTGAACACCACTGTTTTATTCTCCGTCTCTCTGTATATGATCTTGTCCTCCATTTAGATCTCACACGCAAGTGACATGGTGCAGTATTTGTGTGTGTGTGGGGGGGGTGCTCTGCTTTATTTCAGTCAGCACAATGTTCTTCAGATTCCATCAATGTTATGGCAAATGACATGATCTCCTTCTTTTATAAGGCTACCTGTTAGATGATAGATAATAGATGATAGATAACATACAGACATATAGATAACAAATACATAATGTAGAGATAGATGATAGATCATACACAGATTAATATATAATGTAAAGAGAGATTATAGGTACTATGCAGATAGATAACAGCTCATATAGAGATAGATGACAGATAATATGCAGATAGATGATAACTAGATGATAGATAGATAGACAGAAAGGACAAGTAGGCTATTTCCATGCCTCGGCTATTGTGGATAAAGCTACAAATGAGTATGGGAGTATAGAAATCTTTATAAGGTGGTTGACTTTATTAACTTTGGTATATGCCTAGAAAAGGGATTGCTGGCTCATGTGGTATTATATTTTTAAGTTCTTTAGGAACCTCCATATCGTTTTCTATAACAAACGCACAAATTTACGTTCTAACCAACAGTACACAAGGGCTCCCTTTTCTCCTCACCCTGGTGCAACATGTGCTATTTCTTGCCTTTATAAAGCACTGTGAGAGGAAGGCCACTTTGGCTTCACAAAATGAGTAACCCGTTGCTTCCTGAACCTTAACACAGAATCTACAAGGACTTAGGTTCACTTTTAAAGCTCCCAGCATCCTTAAAGATCTACAGTGATGAGAAGAATTATAATATGACTTACTCAAAGATCCCAGCATTGGCATTCAGTGACTTCAGCTTTTCCACGGTTGGGTGTTCAACCCTGAGCAAGCCTTCATCTCTTTGAGTGTCAATTTGTCTCCCTGGGAATGACCTATCTGGGTGTTGAGAAGTCTGGGTTCTATGGGGAGCCCTGCGTGTCCTGGTTGGAGGTAGGTGGGAAGAGAGGAGGACGGAAAACCTAATGGGCCCTGGGTTCCCCGAGCTGGGACTCTACTTTTGTCTTCTATATGTGCTCAGAATGTGCATAAACTTTCATCAAAGAATAGATTCCGCCGCTTCTAAACAGTTTGGCAGCAAAGGTTCAGTTGCCTGCTAAAGACATCCTCTCTTCTAAACCACAGTTCTCTGAGTTTAAGTTCCGTAAGCTTGTGAGCTCAGACACACACATACAGAGACAAGCCTCCCCATACAATGCAATAAAACAAGATGGGCTGAGGGCCTGTGTATCCTGTTGGAAGAACAATCCTTAGGTCTCTCTGAATGCTCCACTCTTCTCCAAAGGTGGATGAGGAGCCGGCAGGGAGCTGAGGAAATGTCTCATTTGATAGTCTGGGGCTGGAAGTCTGAATCAGCAAAGGCTGAAGGGGGACAGTGTCCAGGAAACTCTCCTTACTTCATGTTGAGAAATGAAAGACCTAGAAAAGGGAGGGACCGGCCTTAGGTACTGGTTGGTAACTCTACAGTCAGGTTACCACTGGAGGTCACTGCTCTGAATTCCAGACCTGGATCCTTCCCACCACACCATGCTCTTGAAAAGTTTTTTTTTTTTTTTCTTTCTTTCTGGGGCTGGAGACATGGCTCAGTGGTTAAGGCACTTGCCTGCAAAGCCTAAGGATTCCAGCTGCCACGTAAAACCAGATGCACCCAGTACCCACTTAAAACCAGTTGCGCAAGGTGGCGCAATGCATCTGGAGTTCATTACAGTGGCTAGAAGCCCTAACATGCCTTCTCTCTCTTTCTTTTTATCTCTCCCAAATAAATAATAAATAAATAATTTTTTAAGTATTTTATCCATCTGTAGGGTATGGGTAGATTTTTAGTGTTATGTAGATCCTATGAAAAATAGTACATGTGTGCATGCATGTATATATGCATATATATATATATATATATATATATATATATATATATATATATAGAGAGAGAGAGAGAGAGAGAGAGGCATTTTGCCAAGGGGATTAAAAAGTAATGAAAAATCCTTAGCAGATGGATATTTGAATGTTGTAGAGAGTTTATCTGAATTAGACTTTGAATAGAGTGCAATGTTTTATGAGTTTTCATACTCTCCAGTAAATGTGGCTTAATGAATAAACACACACATTATTTTAGTTTATTGATATTATTATGAACTTTACAGTATGGGCATATTCCCATCAGGGTATCTCCTCTCCGGCCCTCATTCCACTGAGGGCCCTCCTCAATGGGGTTCTCTCATGAATCATGAACGCATTAATGAGTCTCTGTGGGGGTACAATGCCCCAGAAATACGTGCATCTTTTAAAAAACATATTTTATTTATTTCGTTGAGAGTGAGACAGAGAGAAAGAGGCAGACAGAGAGATAGAATGAGTATGGGTCAACCAGGACCTCCTGTCACTGGAAATGAACTCCACATACATGTGCCACTTTATGTAGCTGGCTTTATGTGGGGTACTGGGGAATTGAACCTGGGCTGTCAGACATTTTTAAGCAAGTGCCTCGAACCACTTATCCATCTCTCCAGCCCCATACACATGCATTTTTAATGACTGCTAAGTTATAGACATAGGTCTGTGACTATCTCAAAGCTGTTGCCAGGGACCTTAAGTCTCCTACAAGCTGATAGGTAGAATTTATATCTCTGTCCAAGAGTTTTTCTTCTGAAGGTTAGTAGCCCACTGTCCTTTTCTCTTTCCTAACAACCATTACCTCTGTTTCTACTAATTATCTCCACCTACAGCACTACAGAGATCCCCTTGGCTTGTTTTAACTACAATATTCCTAGAAGCAATGTCAAACACAAGTTCAGAAAGCTTTTTTTAAAAAAAATATTTTATTTGTTTACTATTATTTTTTTTGAGAGAGAGAGGAGAGAGAAAGAGACAGATAAAGAGAGACAATGGACGCACCAGGGCCTCTAGACACTGCAAATGAATACCAGACGCGTGTGCCACCTTGTGCATCTGGCTTTACGTGGGCCCTGGGGAATCGCGCCTGGGTCCTTTGGCTTTGCAGGCAAGCGCCATAACCACTAAGCCATCTCTGCAGCCCCAGAATGCTTTTTCATCTAGGGATGGTGTCCAGCAATTGTGATGGATTCGTTGCAGTAGGTCAAGTTCAAGCCATGAAGGTTGCCCACACCTGAGGAAGTCCAAAGACCAGGTCATGATGCAGGGTGACTAGAAATGTCCTAATGCCGTGTTCGAGATTCAGGGAAGGAGACTGAGGGCAGGGCAAATCACACAAAGCTGAGGGATAAAGGAAAGAAACCAGATGCTTCCTCAAAGTGAGACGCTCTTCCAGAGCCGGGCGTGGTGGCGCGCGCCATTAATCGCAGCACTCGGGAGGCAGAGGTAGGAGGATCACTGTGAGTTCGAGGCCAGCCTGAGAATACATAGTGAATTCCAGGTCAGCCTGGGCTAGAGTGAGACCCTACCTTGAAAACTAATAAAATGAATAAGATGCTCTCTCAATTCTACCCAGATGCCATCTCAGCAATCCATACTTCCATGGCCCCTGGGCAATTCCATTTCAGGCAGCAGCTTCTATAAGGTTGGAAATTTTAAAAATCTGTCCAATAATTTGGAGCTTACTTTCTGTGAGTGGCATGAACAAAAAGGAATATTTCAGGCTAAGATTTCAAACTGCAAGGCTAAAATATCCAAGAACTATGTCTTTCACCATTCACACAAGGGTCTCTTGGAATATAGCATCTCTTTTGCAGCAGTTCCAAGTGGAGGAGTTCATGTCATGCCCTGTTATTCATCCCCTCGCTTGATAATTACACTCCTTTTTAGGATTTGGGAGATGGAATTGTTACTTGACCACTGTGTTGATTTACGTGACCTACCAATGTTAGTCTAGCACAGCTTCACAAAACTCGCCAAAGGACACAGGATAAGCGAAAGTACCAAACAGACAGTGAAGCGAAATGGACCAGAATTAATGTGGCTTCTGCTTTGCGTAGCAAAGGAAACAGAGTAGGAACTGGGAAGAACCAAGGGCAGGATGAGGCTGGGCTCCCTCAAGGCTAGATCCGTACGAGAGTTGAGTTTACGGAATCAAGATTCTGGAAGGAAACAGACACTTTTAAAGAAATAGCTCTTGGGGCTGGAGAGATGGCTTAGCGGTTAAGGCACTTGGCTGCATTGCCTCTTCTTCATAACTGATGGCCAACCCCACAATGCACGACCCACATTCCCCAACAAGGAGGGTCCCTGTGGAGGAGGGAGGAGAGGGAGGAGGCTTACGATGGTACCAACATTGCTTTATACACATTGTGTACATAACTAATAATAATAAAAAAGACATTTAAAAAGAATGGAATAAGACACATCATACAAATACCAATCAAAGAAAAACAATGTCTAATTGACAACTGATAAAGTTGCTTAAGAACAAAGAAAACTGGGCTGGGGGGATGGCTTAGTGGTTAAGGTGCCTGCCTGTGAAGCCTAAGGATTCATGTTCTACTCTCCAGGTCCCACATAAGCCAGATGCACAGTGACACAGCGTGCATTATCACACATGTGTACAAGGGGCACACACTTCTGGAGTTCTTTTGCAGTGGCTGAAGGTCCTGGTGGGCCCATTCTCTCTCTGTCTCTCTCTCCCTCTTTCTCTCTCTCTCTCAAATGAATAAAAAGTTTATTTAAAAAAAGAAGAAAGAGGGCTGGAGAGATGGCTTAGCGGTTAAGTGCTTGCCTGTGAAGCCTAAGGACCCCGGTTCGAGGCTCGATTCCCCAGGACCCATGTTAGCCAGATGCACAAGGGGGTACACGTGTCTGGAGTTCATTTGCAATGGCTGGAGGCCCCGGCGCACCCATTCTCTCTCTCTCTCTCTCTCTCCCTCTCTCTCTCTGTATGTTGCTCTCAAATAAATAAATAAAAATGAATAAAATATTTTAAAAAAAGAACAAAGAAAATTATTAAGGATAGTGGACAATATATAATGATAAAAGGACCAATCTATCAAGAAGACATAGAAATCTTAAATCTTTATGGCTGGAGAGATGGCTTGGCAGTTAAGGTGCTTGCCTGCAAAGTCTAAGGAGCCGGGGTTGACTCCCCAGAACCCACATAAGCCAGATGCACAAGATGGCACATGCGCCTGCAGTTTGATTACAGTGGCAGGAGGTCCTGGCATGCCAGTTCTCTCTCTCATAAATGCAATAAAATAAAAAATAAAAGCAATCTTAAATCTTTATATGTGAAACAATATAACCACAACATACCAGAGGAAAAACTTAATCAAATAGAAATAAGATATAGGCAAATTTATAATTATAGACGGAGACTTCAATCCCTTTCTCAACAGTTGAAACAACTAGTCATAAAATTCATAAGAATATAAAAGTCTCAATATACTCAATAGTTATAGACTGAAACCCAATCCAACGGCAGCATAACACACATTCTTTTTCAAGACTACATGGTGGCATCAACCACATTTTGAGACTAAGGTGAACCCGGACAAATTGGAAAGTTTTTTTGCATGTGTACATGTGCTGTGCATGCGTGTTCATATGCTGTTTCTATGGGTGTGGATGTGAGCAGGTGTGCAGGTACACGTGTATGTGTGCAAGTGCATCCAGAGGCTGATGTCAGGTTTCTTTCTCAATCTTGCCCCATCTTACTCATTAAGACAGATCCCAGAGCTCATCGATTCAGCTAAAGGAGCTGGCCAGCAAGCCCCGGGCATCCCCTGTCTCTTCCTTCTGAGTGCTGGGACTGCAGACACGTGCCACCGTACCCACCCAGCCTTGACGTGAGTGCTGGGGTCTGAACCCAGGCCTTTATGCTCGTGTGCAAGTGTTACCAACTGAGCCGTTGCTCAGTAGTGGAAAAGAGCTTGGCTCATTAGCAGCACAAAGCACAGTAGAATCCAGCTGGAAATAGTATTAGAAATAGGAAAACCTTCAATACTTAGGAATTAAACAATATGTTAAATATCATATGGGTCAAATAGGTAGTGATAAGGAACACATACACAATCTAGCTGCATGAAAGTGAAAATACGCTTGTGACAAAATTTGTGAGCTACACCTGAAGAGATGAGTGAACTTTGTAGCTCCAGACACATACATTAACAGACGAGAGATCTCAGACAATCCAAACTCCTATCTCAAAAATGTAATCAAGAGAGAAGCAGAGGGTCTATCCTGCAGGTATCAAACAACTCCAATCAAGATACAAGCTGAAGCCAGCTGTGGTGGAGCACGCCTTTAATCCCAGCACTTGGGAGGCAGAGGTAGGAGGATTGCCATGAGTTCGAGGCCAGCCTGAGACTCCATAGTGAATTCCAGGTCAGCCTGGGCTAGAGTGAGACCCTACCTCAAAAAAACAAAACAAAAAAAAAAAAAGATACAAGCTGACTCTGAAGTGAATAAAGAAATGCAAAGAGGGCTAGAGCGATGGCTTAGTGGTTAAGGTGCTTGCCTGCAAAGCCAAAGGATCCAGGTTTGATTCCCCAGGACCCTCATAAGCCACATTTACAAGGTGGCACATGCATCTGGAGTTCGTTTGCAGTGGCTGGAGGCCCTGAAGTGTCAATTCTCTTTCTCCCTCTCTGTGTCTTTCTCTCTCTCAAATAAATAAGTAAAAAAGAAAAAGAAATGCAAAGAAACAGCATCCAAATTTGAACAATGTTTCAAGATTGACTTTAAGTATTACTATGAAGGCACGATAAGCAAGACAACATAGTTTAAAGATAGACATAGATGATAGATAGATAGATAGATAGATAGATAGATAGATAGATAGATATTAATGGATAAGATAATAATAAACATATATGGTCATTAGTGGATAAGACAATAATAAACATATATGGTCATAAATGGTTAGTTGACTTTGGAAAATGTGCATACAAAGTTCATACAAAATTCAATGGGAAAAGACAGTATTTTTAATAAATTGTGTTAGAACAACTGGATGACAAATGGTGGAAGATGTAATTTTCCTTCACACAATATATAGAAGTGACCTCAAAATAGATATAAATCTAAGTATACATCTAAAGTTATAAAACTTTTACAGATTTTTAAAACTTTTTCTCATTTTCTATTCTGTTCCATCCTTCCTTTCCTCCCTCTCTTTCTTCCTTTCTTTTCTTAAGGTCTTTCTACTTAGCCCAAGCTCTACCTCAGCCTTTCAAGTGCTGAAATTACAGCCATGAGCCAACATGTCTGACTCCAAAAATCTTAGCAAGCTCAGACAAGGTGAAAAGTTCTCAGAACACAAAAAGCACAAACAATCAAAGAAAAATATTGATAAACTGTGCCTCTAAAGTTCAAAAGGGGTCTAGGGAGATGGCTTAATGGTTAAGGTGATTGCCTGTGAAGACTAAGGACCCATGTTCAACTCCCCAGAACCAGTGTAAGTCAGATGCACAAGGTGGCACATGCGTCTGAAGTTTGTTTGCAGTGACTAGAGGCCCTGGTACACCATTTTCTCTCTCTCAATATGTAAAAATAAAATAAATATATTTTTAAAATATTTCATTTGAAAGCACCATAAGAAACTTAATTTTGGGTATACTATAAAAAGTAAATAAATACAAAAACAGAAATTATTATAGCACAATAAGAAGACAATCCAATTTTTACCATATATCATAGTGTTTAAAAATATTTTCAAACTTGCTAGACATGATGATGCACGTCTTTAATCCCAGCACTCAGGAGGAGGTAGAGATCACTGTGACTTCAAGGCGACCCTGAGACTACATAGTGAATTCCAGGATAGCCTGAGCTAGAGTGAAACCCTACCTCAATATATATATATATATATTTTTTTTTTTCAAACCATCTCCTGACTATGACTATTATTCTTTCTTTCTTAATTAAAGTTTTAAAACGTTGGGGCTGGGGAGATGGCTCAGTGGTGAAGGTGCTTACCTGCAAAGCCTGATGACCAGAGTTTAATTCCCCAGGACCCACGTAAAGCCAGATGCACAAGAGGGCGCATGCAGCTGGAGTGCATTTGCAGTGGCTGGAAGCCTTGGCACGCCCATTTTCTCTGTCTGTCTCTCTTCTATCTTTCTCTGTTTGCAAATAAACAAAAAATTTTTTTTTAATTTTAAAACTTCATTTAAAGATGGACAGAATCCTTTCCTTTATTCCCCATTCTCTTCCACTGAACCTTCCTTCCTACTATTTTTCACTTCTATTTCGATGTCTTCTTTTTATTTTTTTCCCTCTTCCATCATCCATGACAACCCACGGATGGGTCCAGTAGCATGCAGGTCTCATTCAAATAATGATAGCACTGTGAGGTCATGAAGGCAACCATCACTTTTTAAGATGAGCAAAAGTTCAAACAGATAACTCCCTAAATGAAGCTATACAGAAGTCTACTGAGCAATAAGGAGGGACCTAATATTATTCATCATCAGAGATATACAAAGTAAAACCATGCTAACATGCTACTACGGAGAGAGAGAGAGAGAGAAAGAGAGAGAGAGAGAGAGAAGAGAGAGGAATAGCTAAGATTTAAAAAATAAATAAGGCTTATTGTTTATAAGGGATACAGCTCAGTGGCAGAGCTTGTGTTTAGCTTATGAGAAGCTCTGGGCTTAATCTTCAGCATAGAAAAATAAACAACGAAAAATAATCAGACAAGTCCGAGTTGTCTGATTTACAAGGAGGAACCGACATTCTTGTATTCTCTGGTTAAGATGTAAAATGTGATGGCTGCTTTGAAGAGCAGTTTGTCTATTTTTTTTTTAAAGTTAATTTTGTACTTGTCATGTGTGTGAGCAATCAAACCCAAAGTACTCACTCAAGCGAAATTAAAATGTGTATGTACAAAGACTGATATATGAATGTTTGTGAACAGCTAGTTCACAGAGCCATGAATTGGAAACAACCCTAAGATCCATCAGAAAAGGTAAATAAGTGGGTTGAGGAGGTAGTTCAGAAGTTAACAGCACTTGCTTGCAAGGACTATAGGCCCACGTTTGATTCTCTAGTACCCACGTAAAACCAGATACACAAAGTGGTGCATGTACTTGGAGTTTGTTCACAGAGACAGGAAGCCCTAGCTTCCTACTCACTATCTCTTTTACTTCTCTCTCTCTCTCTCTCTCTCTCTCTCTCTCTGTCAAATAAATAAATAAACATCTTTAAATTTAAAAAAAAAATTTAGTTATTTATTTGAGAGAGAGAGAGAGAGAGAGAGAATGGGCACGCCAAGGCTTCTAGACACCACAAACGAATGCCAGATGCGTGTGCCACTTTGTGCACCTGGCTTACATGGGTACTGGGAAGTTGAATATGGGTCCTTAGGCTTTTCAGACAAGCACCTTAACGGCTGAGCCATCTCTCCAGCCCCATGTAATCTTTCTGAAAGCACAGTGCATACACTTTCTTACTCCATCACGCTTACAAATAAATAATAAGTAAACTAAATAAAACTAATGAAAACGAATGCATGTGTCTCTGGCCATATTGATTTTCAATGTACAAATGTATCTCCCATGGGCAGTTTGTGGATCTTTACATGTCTAACATATAAAAGAACTTTTGTCTGTACATGGATATAAACACTAAGAAATGAAGATGCATAAGATAAATTTTCTCAAATTTTCCTTCTTCATTGTGTGCCAGGGACCGTTTTCGATGCTTTCTCACAAAAAAAAAGAGACTAAGACGCAACAATGCCTGACCAAAATTCTACAGGGAGTCGGAGGTGGGATACGAAGAGAAAAGGTTCATCTAGTTACAGAAACCAGGGAGAGGCGCTAGGACTAGACCCAAGGGAGGAAAAAGAGTTTCAATTTGAAAGACGACTAGATGTGATCTGGTGTTCTGAACAAACTTGAGAGCACATGCTCACGCATCCCAACACCCTTCTGGGCACGACTGGTCAGCATATATGTGATGGTTCATATTGAATGGTTCCCCTAGCCTCAAATGTCTGTCAATAAGCCTGGGCCCCCAGCTGGCGGAGACTTCAGGAAGGTAGAGCCTTGCTGGAGGAGCAGGCCCTGGAGGTTTATTGCTTCAGGATGAAGATGTGAGCCACTTGCCATACGTTCTCTAATGAAGTTTCTCCTTGCAACTGCAAGCTGCAATCAACCCTTTCCTCCTGGAAGCTGTGGCTGTCAGGTGTTTTGCCCTAGCGACGAGAAGGCAGCCGCTACAATTTCGATTAGGTTAACTGAGATGGGCTGACAGCCCACCCCCACCCCTTGACTGGCAGACACTGTTTGATGGGCTTAGGTCCCAGGCAGTATGAAATGGGGAAAGATGGCTGAGCACCTGTGTGTGTACAGATATTCCTTTTAAAACTGGAATCCATCCATCCTCTAAAATCTTACTACAGTTTTATTAACAAAAGTATCATTAGCTGGGTGTGGTGGCGCCCGCCTTTAATCCCAGCACTCGGGAGGCAGAGGTAGGAGGATCGCAGTGAGTTCGAGGCCACCCTGAGACTACATAGTGAATTCCAGGTCAGCCTGAGCTAGAGTGAGACCCTACCTCGAAAAAGCAAAAAGGAAACAAAAGTATCATAAAGGCTTTGTTCTTATCAGCAACAACGTTCAGGATGTCTTCGTTAGGAGCAGACTGCATCTCAGGAAATCACTTTTTTTGTTGTTGTTCATCCATAGCCAGCAACTTCTCATTCATTAAGGCTGTTTCGTGGAACTGCAACAATCCAGTCACATGTTCAGGTTTTACTTGTTGTGCAAATTCCTCCTCAATTTCCACCTTATCTGCAATCGTCCAAGAGGATTGGAATGGACTCCTCCAGAACTCCAGTGTATGTTAACACTGCATCTCTTCCCATGAATCGTGTAGGTTCTAAGCGGCAAATCCGCTCAGTAGAGTTTTCAATGGACCTTGCCTCGCTCCATTAGCAGAGTCACTACTGACGTCAGCTGGAGCCTTCCACAACGCATTTCCTCTTTATTTTGTTAAAATATTTTATTTTTATATTTATTGATGAGAGAGGGAGAGAAAGAAAGAGAGAGAGAGAGTGTGTGTGAATGGGCATGCCAGGATCTCCAGCCACTGAAAATGAATTCCAGATGCATGTGCCACCTTATGCCTCTGGCTTACATGGGTACTGGGGAATCGATCCTGGGTCCTTTGGCTTCGTAGGCAAGCACCTTAACCACTAAAGCGTCTTCCCAGGCCCAGCCCTGATACATCATCAATGAACAACAATAGTTTGAAAGATATCTTTTCTTCTGAGGTGTCAACAAAATGCTTAAATTTTTCAGTAGCCCATGTTATAACCAGATATGCTGCTATCCAGACATTTGATTTGACGGCAGGGTCTCACTCTAGCCCAGGCTGACCTGGAATTCACTCTGTAGTCTTTCAAGGTGGCCTTGAACTCATGGTGATCCTCCTACCTCTGCCTCCCAAGTGCTGGGATTAAAGATGTGCACCACCATATCTGGACAGATATTTTTTTAAAAATAATTCTTATTTTGAACTTTAATATATGAACATGCTGCAAATTGGTTATATTCCCATGAGATTATCCTCTTCACTCCCCTCCCACTGCTCACCCTTTAATACACTGAGTACTCTCCTCAGTGCGGGTATCTATAATTACTATGCGGTCATGAATGTAGCCCATGGTAAATGCCTCACAGTACACCTTCCCATCTGGTGGCTGTTTCATTCCTTCCTCCTCCAGTGCAATGTTCCCAGAGCCTTGGATGTCTAGGCTCTTGTACTCCACTTACAAATCATGAGTAGAGTAGATTTAATCTAATTTTAAGGGCTCTAGAATTATTTGGATGGTCAATGAGTATTGGTTTTGACTCAAGTTGCCAACCGCAATAACTCTTTTTTTTTTTTAATTATAGATTTTTTTTTCATTTTATTTTGTATTTATTTATTTTTTTTTACAGTCAGTTTGGTACCATTATTAGGCTCATCCGTGACCTACCCCCTCCCCTTGGCCCCTCCTTGTTGAGGTATACGGGTCATGCATTGTGGAGTTAGCCCACAGTTATGGGTAAGCTAAATGTCTCTGCATATCATGACCCAACATGTGGCTCTGACATTCTTTCCACCCCCTCTTCCGCACAATTTCCCTGAGCCATGTTGGGTTCATTTTTGGTCTGCTTCAGTGATGAGGTGTTGGGGGCCTCTGAGGCTCTGGCTCTCTGATTTGGTAGGAGTTGATTTTTCTCTGTGCTGATCTCCTTCCCCCTTGTGCTGGTATCCCGTTCATCAGGAAAACAGCCCCCTTGCTTGTTTCTCCAATTTTTCTTAGTTTCAGCCGGGGCCCTTTTGAGGTATGATGGGGTGGCTCTCTCCTTAGGATCTACATCTATCTTTCTTTCCCCGGGATTTGCAGAGCAGCTAGGCGGTCGCCATCTTGGCCGGAAGTCTGCAATAACTCTTAACAGGAGAGGTAGCGTGGCCTTGGAGGCTTTGAGGCCAGAGATTGACTTTTCTCTCTAGGTATGAAAATCTGGGGTGGCATCTTCTTTCCATATAAGGCTATTTTGTTGGTTTACAGTGAAAAACTACTGTTGAAGACTACACATGCCTGGATTTCAGGTCACTGACAAACCAAGCTGGAGCTGAGTTGGATGCTTCCTCCCTGTTGATTAGCTGGAAAGACCTATGCAGCCTGCTGGGGGACAAAAGTCATCAATAGCCTTAACTAGCAGTGGACCCTGCAAGCTTTACAGTTGGCCAATCAGGCCAAATGTATGCAGTGGTGCAATGGTGGCATGTCTGTTATGGAGGAAACCAATCACTCTCTGATTGGACTTGAGGCCACTCCATGGGAGGGAAATCCTGTCTGGTAATGAAAAGCTTATGACTGAGGAGATCAGAAGCTCTTGTTGGGTGGGGAAACTTACTATGTCATCTGGCTAAACAGATATTTTATGACCACCAAACTGCCCTCTAAATACTTATTTTTATGTCTCTCTCTCTCTATATATATATATATATATATTAGTTTTATAATGTTTCTATTTATTTATTTATTTTATTAACAACTGCCATGATTGTAAACAATATCCCATGGTAATTCCCTCCCCCCACTTTCCCCTTTGAAACTCCACTCTCCATCATATCCCCTCCCCATCTCAATCAGTCTCTCTTTTATTTTGATGTCATGATCTTTTCCTCCTATTATGATGGTCTTGTGTAGGTAGTGTCAGGCACTGTGAGGTCATGGATATCCAGGCCATTTTGTCTGGGGGGAACGTGTTGTAAGGAGTCCCACCCTTCCTTTGGCTCTTACATCCTTTCTGCCACCTCTTCCGCATTAGACCTTGAGCCTTGGAAGGTGTGATACAGATATTGCAGTGCTTCTTTATGCCCATATATTAATGCTACTCTCACTTTTGTTTAGAGAAGCTTCTCTTTTCAGATGGTGGTGACCACTAGGGTGACTCAGAACTCACCAGAAGTGCTACAAGTGACCATTGGGTATTCAGATTGAGACATCTCTGTCACGCCCTCCAAGGCTCACAAGGGACCACTGCAGAAGAGGTGACAGAAAGAGTGTAGGAGTACTTACTGTCTTCCAGACACAAAGTGGACATGCTGTTCATGACCTCACAGTGGCTGAAGCTGCCTCCACAAGACCGGCATGAGAGGAAGAGAAAAACAAGCTGACATTAAAATAGAAGAGAGAACAATTGGGAAGAAGAAGGGATTCTGTGAGGGGAGGGTTCAAGAGGGGTGTTGCAGTCAGGTTCTCATTGCTGGCAGAAATCACCCGACCAAGAGCAGATTGTGGAAAAAATGGGTTTATTTTGGCTTATAGACTCGGCGGGGGGGGGGGGGGAGCTCCACAATGGCAGGGGAAAACGATGGCATGAGCAGAGGGTGGACATCACCCCCTGGCCCACATAAGGTGGAGAACAGCAACAGGAGAGTGTGCCAAACACTGGCAAGAGGACACTGGCTATAACACCCATAAGCCCGCCCCCAACAATACACTCTCTCCAGGAGGCATTAATTCCCAAATCCCCACCAGCTGGGAACCTAGCATTCAGAACACCTAAGTTTATGGGGGACACCTGAATCCAACCCCCAGAAGGGGGAAAAGGGACAGTGGTGGAAACGATTATAGTCATGGCACATTGTGTATTTTTATGGAAGTTGTCAGTAAAAAGCTAAAATAAATAAATAGATAGATCAATGATTGAATAAACAAAAAGAAAATCAATTGTTGAGTATAGCCACTTCGTCAATTACTTCGCTCTTTCAGATAACGTGTCATTTCTCTATTAGCCATGGCTTCTTAACCTCATATTTTTATGTCACAGAGGAGACAGCTGCGTCCTCCAATCTCATAGACCAACCTGGCTGAGACTTCTCAGGCTTCCTGGCCTCTGTCATCCTTTGTAGAACTGAGCCAGGGCCTTGCTTGGGATTATTAAACTCTGACTTAAAGGAGCATTACGGCTGGTTTGATCTTCTTTCCAGACCATGAACACTTTTTCCCAATCAGCCATAAAGTCTTGTCTCTTTCTTATAATCCATATGTTCAGTAGAAAAGAACTTTAACTTTCCTTCAAGAACTTTTTTTTTTTTTTTTTTGAGTTCACAACTTGGTTAACTGGTGCAAGAGGCATTGACTTTGACCTCTCTCAGTTTTCAATATGGTTTCCTCTCACAGAGTTTAAGCATTGCTGGCTTCGGATTTAAACAAAGGGATGTGTGTGGTTCATTCTTTACCTCAGACGTTTATGGGCCACTTAGGGGTGTTCAATGACTTAGGTTCATTGTTGTTGGGTGTCATAGAAGAGGGAGCCTAAGAAGAGAAACACAGAACAGTCTCTCTCTCTCTCTCATTCTCTTTTATACACATACACACACACTTATAGTTCAAGCTTGTCATCATATAGGAACATGGTTTATGCCCCAAACAATACAACAGAAACATCAAAGGTCCCAGATCAAATTGTCCCTAAAGATACACTAACAGCAAAATAAATAAATAAAAAAGATAATGAAAAAGTACCAAAATGTGGCACAGAGACATGAAATGAGCATGAATTTGTCTTGGGAAAATGCCACCAAAAAGACTTGCTTAGGACAGGGTAAGGCCCGGATCTTCAGTGTGGTAAAGAACACAATATCTATAAAATGCAATCAAGTTCAAAGTTGAGAGCAATAAAAATATGCCGGCATATCTGTAGCTGTCTGTCTACCCGTGGAGTTAAGCAAATAAACACGTCTTCCAACCCTCCCCATCCCTGTCAGGCCTGAGGGAGGCCTGTGGTTCATTTCCCTGTAGACAGGAGCCTCTCCTAAGAAACAGGCTCATATCACAGCGTTCCTGCTACTTCAACAAATGCCTCCGCCTTTGCTCAGCGAGCCAGTCAGGCTCCCAGAAAAACCCCTTCATTCTTTCCCAACAGTGCCTCCCCAAGACAGATGTTCTATATCAAGAACACCAAGTCCAGCCCCGAGGGCTTAGCCAGCAAAACCTCACTATCAGCCTTTGCCTCCAGGAGATGATGTAATGCTATAGAGACATGTCCTACAATCTCCCTCCCCCCCCCCCACCAAAGGCGGAAGGCAGCATGACTCACGAGGGACAGGGGACCAGGCCTTGGGCGGAATATCAGCCTCTCTTGTGATAAGTGGCTATGGTGTGGAACCAGCCCTGGAGAATGTGTCTCCAACTAGAACTCTCTAGGAGCGGATTTCATAAACTCTTCTGGTGGATGAACCAGTTCTCCATGCCTCTGCTTATAGACCTTTCTTCTTAACTTCTTATTATTTATTTATTTATGAGATAGACAAAAAGACAGAGAGAGAGAGTATGTGTGTGTGTACCAAGGTCTCCAGCCACTGCCACTGAACTCCAGAAGCATGTGCCACCTTGTGCATCTGGCTTACGTGGGTCCTGGGGAATCAAACCTGGGTCCTTAGGTTTTGCAGGCAAATGCCTTAACCACTAAGCCATCTCTCCAGCCCTCTTTCTTCTTCATAGGGTCATGCTGCAGGGTAAGCTATGTTCAGGAGAACTTCCGGTGTGGCCTCACCATCTACACAACACTCAAAGCCTCATGCTTCCACAGGAAGTCTGGTAGTTTGGAAGTGAGAACCTTGCAGGGTGGGAGACAATACTATGAGAGGGCAGTCACAAAGCTGGGTCCTCTCCACCATGACCAGGCCTGGTGGTCCTCACTCAGAAGCGCTTCTGTTCATTTGTGTACAATACATCCAGTTCCCTGATGTCTGAGCCCATGCTGTTAGAACCAGTCAATTCTCAGTCGAGGCTGGAGTTTGCCAAGGACAGCTCTGATGACACTGCTGAGTATGTGCTAGATGTCCCAATGCATGTTGATTGAAGAACTGAATGATCCAAGGGCATCCAAAGGGTACAGCCAGCAGAAAAAGATGGCCCAGAAAAGCTGCTTCATCTTTTCAAATGGATGCTCTCGCGCCTTGGGTACAAATCCTTTAGGACAAGGGAAAGAACTTTTAAGAGTCGCAGACGGCTCCTCTGTACTGGGGACTTCCTGTTTATCGTCTCAATTACTCACGAAGTCACCCTTGGAGGCTTCAGGACACTTTTCCAGATGCAAAGATGGCAGGCTGAGAAAAGTGAAACGATTTCCCACAAATCTCTTCAGCCAGGAAAGGGGCGGGACATGGGCCCCCACTCAGGTCTGCCCCTTGAGCACTGGACATCAGGGTGGGCAGCTCAATTTCAGTAACAATACAGGGCACACAGCGTTGTATATCAAATGAGGTCTCTTTAGAGCAGTGCAGTTAAACCTTTGACTATGGATAGGAATAGGGCAAGGTTTACCTTTGAGCTACTCATCAAAGGAAAGGGTTAGGAAGCCCAGAACCATCATAAAGCACATTGCTGAGAGAGAGCGTGTGAGGACCCTTAAACAAACTGTCTTTTAAACACCTCAAACATCAGACAAGCATTTGTCTGCATGAGCTGAATGGTATGATGGCCGCTGCCTGGAATCATTTCTCACTTTCGCCTTCCTTCCCAGTTATCCCAACTAACTTTTTATGTATCCTTCAAGTCCTGCCTTGACTGTCACTCCCTATGGGAAGTCTTCGCTGACCCCTGCACTAAGTGACTCACACCCGCTGTCCGCTCTTACGCTGTTCTAGGTCCTGCATCATTTAATTACTTGTTTATTATCAGTCTGCCTTGCTAGGCAGTGAATCCCACAGGGACAGTAGCGACTATGTCCCTAGCACTTAACACAGGCCCTGGAACACTGCCAAAAAAAAAAAAAAAAAAAAAAAAAAAAAAAAAAAAAGCTTGTTAAGTGAATGTATAAAGGATTAAGTGACTTGATAATTACAAATTATAGGTTCTTCTGAGAAACTTTTTTTTCCCCCCACAGCAGATTGATAGGTCATTCTTCTAACGGTTCCCTGTCTCTTTCACAACTGTTTACTGAATGACTGCTGTGCATTAAGCTCTGGCAGGTGAAGAAGTGGATATATTTCTCTGCCCTAAACACGCCACTGCATCCTGTCCCCGGGTCTGCAGAACCCACACCATGGTCCACAGCACTTGCCTATTTACACAGTCACCTCTACCACAAGAAGGCTGCAAGCTTCTAGAAATCACAGGTTTAGGGTCTTGTTCATCTACACAACTAGAACCCGGCACCGAAATTGGCAAAGAAGTTTATCCTTGTATGTGGAGAGTAAAATTTTTGTAAGTTTTTTAAAAAGTTTGTTTATTTTTATTTATTTATTTATTTGAGAGTGACAGGCAGAGAGAGAGGGAGAGAGAGAGAGAGAGAATGGACGCACCAAGGCCTCCAGCCACTGCAAACGATCTCCAGATGCGTGCACCCCCTTGTGCATCTGGCTAACATGGGTCCTGGGGAATCGAGCCTCAAACCGGGGTCCTTAGGCTTCACAGGCAAGTGCTTAACCGCTAAGCCATCTCTCCAGCCCTGAAAGTAAAATGTTTAAAAAATTGTCATTTTGGCAAAATGAATGGAATACTTAAAAAAAACTTAAATCAAGTCATTCCAATGTCACCTATATAGATCATGCTTTCCTCTTTTAAGATTTTATTTGTTTATCTGAGAGAGAGGCAGAGAGAGAGAAAGAGAGAGAACGGGCATGCTAGGGGTCTCTAGCCAGTGCAAATGAACTCCAGGTGCATGCACCACCTTGTACATCTGGCTTTACTTGGGTCCTGAGCAATTGAACCTGGATCCTTTGGCTTTGCAGGAAGTGCCTTAATCACTACGTTGTCTTTCCAGCCCCATCCTTTTCCTTTCTTTCTTTCTTTCTTTCTTTTTTTTTTTTTTTTTACAATTTTAGGTTTTAGATTAGCATACAAAGTAATGGGTTTAATTGTGGCATCTTCATACACATTTATCACTTTGTCTGTATCTACATTCGTCGCTACATTTTTCTCATTCCCATGATAAAATACTTGACAAAAACAACTTTTAAGGACGAGTGGTTTCGGCTCATGGTTTCAGAACACAGTCCCTCACGGTGGGGACAGCAGGAGCTTGAGGCCGCTGGTCACTTCACATCCACGCTCAAGAAGCAGAGAGCAACGCACGCTGGAGCTCAGCTCACTGTCTCCGTTTTACTCAGGCCAGGACTTCAGTCCGTGGAATGCCGCCACCCACGTGCAGGGTAGGCCTTCCCATCTCAGCCTCATCCAGAAACTTCCCCACAGACGTGCCCAGAGGTTTGTCTCGTAGGTAATTTCTAGATCCTGTCAAGTTCACAATATTCTCCACGACATTCCTCCCCCACGGCCCTCCGCCACCCTCCTCCTCCGCTCCAGCTGCTGCTTTCTTCCCCCAGTTAGCCCCACTTGCACCTGTTACATGCCTTCTGTTACTCTTGCTAGTTACTACTTCCCTTTAAGATCTCTTTCTCAGCTGGGCGTGGTAGTGCATGTCTTCAATCCCAGCACTCAGGAGGCAAAGAGGTAAGTGGATCACTGTGAGTTCGAGGCCACCCTGAGATGACATAGTAAATTCCAGGTCAGCCTGGGCTACAGCAAGACCCTACCACAAAAAAGGATCTTTTTCTTCTATCTCATGATACTCCCCATTCTAGTTTTATCTCTCTCTCTCACACACACACGTGCAAACCTAGGTTCTGCATATGACAGCAAACATGCTAAATTTGTCTTTCTGAGCCTGGCTTATTTCACCTAACATAATGATTTCTGGTTGCATCCATTTTCCTTCGAGTATAATAATTTCATTTTTTCTTTATGGCTGCAAAGAATTCCATGGTGCAGATATACCATATTTTCTTTGTCCATTCATCTGCTCATGGCCATCAGGTCTGGTTCCATTTCCTGGACATCATGGATAAGGTAGATATAAACATAGATGTGCAAGGATCCCTATGCCTTGACTTAGAATTCTGTGGGTCTATACCAAAGAGTGGTATAGCTGGGTCATATGGCAGCTCTGTTTTTCAGGGAACCTCCATACTAATTTCCATAGTGGCCGATATAAGTTTACAGTCCCACCTGCAATGAACAGAGGTTCCTCTTTCCCCACATCCTCATTAGCATCACTGCCATTTGTTCTCTTGATGGTGTCTATTTGGCTCAGGGTGAGATAGAATCTCAAAGCATTTTCAATTTGCATTTTCCTGATGGCTGGGGATATTGAACACTTTTCAAGCATTTATTGACCATTTGTATTCCTTCTTTTGAGAATTGTCTGTTCAGATCATTAGCCCAATGATTGATTGGATGATTTGGGGTCTTGATGTATAATTTTTGCATTTTATATAAATATTAATCCCCTGTCTGATGCATAGTTAGCAAAGATTTTATTCACATTCTGTAAGCTGTCTCTTCACTCTGGTGATTGTTTGTGATGCAGAAACTGCTTAATTTCTTATGACCCTTTTGACAACTCATATTTTTATTTTTTGTTTTGGTTTGTTTTTTTTCGAGGTAGGGTCTCACTCTAGCCCAAGCTGACCTGGAATTCACTATGTAGTCTCAGGGTGGCCTTGAACTCATGGTGATCCTCCTACCTCTGCCTCCCAAGTGCTGGGAGTAAAGGTGTGTGCCACCATGCCCAGCTTATTATTTTATTTTTATTTATTTAACAGCAAAAGAGGGAGATGGAGGGAGGGAAGGAGAGAGAAAGAGAGAGAGAGAGCAAGAATGGGAGAATAGGCATGCCAGGGCCACCAGCCACTGCAAGTGAACTCCAGACACATGCACCCCCTTGTGCATCTGGCTAACGTGGGTCCTGGGGAATCGAACCCGAGTCCTTTTGTTTTGCAGGCAAACACCTTAAAAACTAAGCCATCTCCCCAGCCCTGACAATTCTTCCATTTATTTATTTAGTTAGTTAGTTAATTCATTAATTAATTAGTGATTATTAACATACAAGGAATTAGGTCTCATTATGGTATTTTCATGTGATTTTTTTGGTTTCCCTTTCCACTATTGCCACCTTTCTACTTCCTTCTCGTCCCTTCTGCCTCAACATAGCCTCCTTTCTGCTTTCATACTACATGTTTCCTTTCACCCTCTCTCTTCTATTCCTCACCTGTCATTCCCCTCTCATGGTCTCCTATCTCAAGCAATAGCCTGGACTTAGTCTCATATCCCTTTAGTTACATATAGACATACAAACATTAAAAGTTAGGGACCACATATGAGAGACAACATGTGGTTTTTGTCTTTCTAGGTTTGGGTTGCTTCAGTCAGTATAATTTTTCCAACCCCATTCATTTTCCTGTAAATTTCATAACTTCGTTTTTCTTACCATTGAGTAAACTGCATTGTAGGTATGTATTACATTTTCATTACTCAGTTATCAGTTGATGCACATCTAGGTTGATTCCACTTCCTAGATACTATGAGTAGAGCAGCAATGAATGTGGATGTGCAAGAATTTCTGTGGTAGGATATAGATGCCCTAGATTGTAAGCCTAGGAGTGATATAGCTGGGTAATACGGAACTTCAATTCTTAACTTTTTGGGAAACTTCCACACTGATTTCCATAGTGGCTGTACCAGTTCAGCCTTCCACCAATACTGAATAAGAGTTCCCCTTTCCATACAACCTTGCCAGAATTTGTTTGCATTAGCTTTTTTGAGGAATAACCATTTGGCCTGGGGTTAGGTGAAATATCAAAGTGGTTTTAATTTGTATTTCTCTGGTGGCAGGAGGATCAGGAATTTGAGGCTATTCTGGGCTACATATTAAAAAAAAATACTTCTGATGGCCATAGTTTTTCTCCTTTTGGGAGCTGCCTATTTATTTTATTAGCCCATTTATTGAATGGTGGTTTTGTTTTGTTGGTGTTTAGTTTTTGTAGTTACTTATATATTCTAATTATCAAAACTCCTGTCATAGGAATATCTGGCAATGATTTTCTCCTATTTTGTATGTATTCTGCTCCTTTGATATGAAGAAACTTTTTAATTTCATATACTCTCATTTGTTGTTGACTCTTGGGATTATGTCCTATGCTACTGGAGTCCTACTCAGAACTTACCTATACCTATAACTTCCAGTGCATTACCTAAATTTTCCTCTAATATTTTCAGCATTTATGGCTTTTACATAAAGGTCTTTGATCCATTTTGAGAAGATCTTTGTGCAGGGTGAAAGATGTGCGCCAAATTTTATTCTTCTGAAGGTAGATATCCAGTTTTGCCAGAACCATCTGTTGAATAGGCTATCTTGCTCCAGTTTGTGTTTTCGATATGTTTGTCACAGACTAGGTGACCATGGTTGCACAGGTATATCTCTGGGTCCCCTATTCTATTCCATTGGTAAATGTGTCTGTTTTTGTGCTACTGTCATGATGTCTTGGTCAGTGTGGGATTATAGTACAATATTAGATGAGGAATTGTGATACATTCACAATTCACAATATATTCAGCAGTGTTTTTTCTACTTAGGTCGGCTGTGGATATGTGTGGTCTTTTGTGTTTCCATATGACTTGTTGGATTATATCTTCTAGTTCTGAGAAGAATGTCATTGGAACTTTGATGAGAATTCTGTTGCATCTGCAGATTACTTTTGGTCATATAGCCAGTTTTACAATGTTAATTCTGTCAGTCCAGGAGCATGGAAGGTCTTCTACAATGTCTGTTATCTTCTTTTGTTTTTCAAATGTCTTAAAGTTTTCCATTGGTCAATTCTTGGCATTGTTTCCTATGTTCAGAAATCCTTGTCTATGCCTACTTCTTGAAATGTTTCCCTTACTCTTTTTTTTTTTTTCTAGCAGTTTCAAAATTTCGGGTCATTAAAGTTTATGATTCATTTTAAATTTATTTCTCTGCAGGGAGAGATATATGGATCTAATTTCATTCATGTATTTGTGTAGTTTCTCTTTTCACTGATTTCTAGTTGTATTGCACTATGATCTGTTAAGATACAAAAGATTTTTTTGATTATTTGGCAAGACTTGACTTGTGACCTATGTGATCTATTTTACTATGTGATCTATTTTAGAGAAGGTTCCATGTATTGCTGAAAAGAATGCATATTCTATTTCTGTTGGATGGACTATTCTGGTTTTTTTTTTTTTTTTTTTTTTTTTTTTGGCTTTTCAAGGTAGGGTCTCACTCTGGTCCAGGCTGACCTGGAATTAACTCTGTCATCTCAGGGTGGCCTTGAACTCATGGCGATCCTCCTACCTCTGCCTCCCAAGTGCTGGGATTAAAGGCGTGCACCACCACGCCCGGCTATAAGGATGGACTATTCTGTAAGTATCTGTTACATCAATTTGATCTATGGTATAGAGTTTAACTTTTAGGGTTTTTGTTGACATTTAGCTTGAAAGACCTATGTGAAGGTGAGTGGGGCATTGAAATCACTCACTATTTTTTGTGGGGGGGGGGGAATTTGAGGTAGTATCTCACTCTAGCCCAGGCTGACCTGGAATTCACTATGTGGTCTCAGGGTGGCCTCAAACTCACAGTGAACCTCCTACCTCTGCCTCCCGAGTGCTGGGATTAAAGGTGTGTGCTGCCACCACATCTGGCAGAACCACTATTATTGTATTACAACCAATCTGACTTTTATAGTCATTAGTGTTTGCAATGAAATTGGTATCCCCAATGTGTTCTCTGTGTGTGTGTGTGTGTGCATACACACACATACCATTTTATATTTTCTTGATGAATTGTTCTCTTTAATCATATGTAATGGCCTTCTTTATACCTTTATCTCTTCTGAGTAATTTTTGTTTGACATCTACTTGATCAGCTATCATAATAGCTATATCAGCTTGTTCTCAGTTTCTTCTCACTTGATAGGCTGTTTACTACCTTGTAGCTCTATCAGTTGGTATCTTTATGAACACAGCGTGCTTCTTGGAGACAACAGATAGGCATGCCTAAATTTTAAATCCAGTCAGCCAGTGAGAGAAGGCCACTTGTATTTAAGGTTATTATTGAGAAATGTTTACTAACGCTTGCGGTTCTGTCAGTTGTTTTTCTGACTGGTTGAATCATTGTTCTTTATTTTTTCTCTATTACTGTCATATGTTTGCTGGTTTACTGTCTTGGGCATGATGGATCACTTCCAAACTCTTCTTTGTTCAGCCGTTCCTCTGGTGAAATGTATTCTTTCCTGTTGTTGTGTAATTGACACTGTCTTTCTTCCTCCTTCTATGTATGGTATTCTTTTAAATATTTTTTGCAGTGCTGGCTTGGTGGTCAAGAGCTGCCCTAGTTTGTGCTTGCCTTGAAATGTCTTTTTTTTTCCTGTCATTTTTAAATGATAGCTTTTCTGGATATAGCAATCTTGATTGGCACTTATTTACTTTCAGGAATTTCCTGAGCTTGGAGATTGCTGATAAGAGAATTGATGTTATTCTGAGGTTTCTCCTGTGTTGTCATTTTTCCCTTACAATTTCTAACATTGGTTCTTTACCTTGATATTTTAACTATCATTGGTCATGATTATTTTCTGATCCTATTTACGGTTCTAAATGCCTCTTCTGTTTGAAGGTCTATCTCTTTCTCTAGATTTGGGAATTTTCTGCTTCAATTTCATTGAATGGATTCTCTATGTCTTTAGTGTTTATGTCACCTGCTTCTTGGGTTTGGTGTTCTGACTGTATTGAAAATTTCTTAGATACTGTAGTCATGCTTATTCATTTTTTAATTCTTTCTCATATTTATTTATGAGAGAGAGAGAAAGAAAGAAAGAATGGGCACACTAGGGCCTCCTGCTGCTGCAAACAAAATCCAGACATATGTGCCACTTTGTGGATCTGGCTTTATGTGGGTATTGGGGAATCAAACCCAGACTATCAAGCTTTGTAAGCAAGAACCTTTAACCACTGAGCCATATCTCCAGCCCTTGTTTTAAAAATTTTATTAACATTTGGACACAGTATTTTTGTCAACCTCATCCTCTATCACTGACATTCCTTTTTCTGATTGATCATGTTCATTGACAATGCTTTCCACTGTGGTTTTAATTTAGTTTCACTGGGTTTTGTTTTTTTTAATTTTCAACATTTCTGTTTGGTTATTTTTCAAAGACCTCCATCTTTGTCCTGAATTTTCTTATCCATTTTGCTGACACTTTCCTCTATGTTTCCAACTTTTCTCTTCATGCCCTGGATTGGATTCATCTACTTGTTAATTCCCTCTTTCAGGTCATTGATTATTTTTACAAAAAAAGCCCTTTTGAAATATTTCTCCAGCATTTTATCTATTTCATATATGATCTTTTGGAACAGTCATGTTGCCTTACTTTTTCATGTTTCTTGTGTTTCTGAGTGGTAGTTTGTGTACATGTTGGGTTTGAAATCTCTTCTGGATTGAATGAAGGTGATCTTCGTATTGGGATGTCTACTCTTGAAGGCTCAGTTGCCAGTACCACTCAGCAAAAAGGAAACAAGCAACAAGCTATTGTAGTGGAAATAACATCAAACCATACAAAACATAGAAATACACTTAGAATTCATTATACATCACTAATACATCACCCATGATCATAGAACTGTAAATAGCAGAACTACCCTAGAAATTGCTGTGAAGTTTAAAAGTATTTAGTGTAATTATGGAAATAATAAATGAAAGGAAAGAGACAGGGAAAATAAAAAAGACATGAAGCAATGTTAAATAAATGAGGCCAGAGAGATGGTCCAGTGGTTAAAGGCACTTGTTTGCAAAGCTTAATGGCCTAGGTTTTATTCCCTAGTACCCATGTGAAGCCATATGTAAAAATGAACCACAGAAGGCCACATGCATCCATGTGCAGTTCATTTGCAGTGGCAAGAAGCCCTAGCATGACCATTCCCTCCTCCTCTCTCTGCTTGCAAATGAATAAAATAGTATGAAAAAGGAAAACATGGGGCTGGAGAGATGGCTTAGCGGTTAAGCGCTTGCCCTGTGAAGGCTAAGGACTCCGGTTCGAGGCTCGATTCCCCAGGACCCACATTAGCCAGATGCACAAGGGGGCGCACGCATCTGGAGTTCGTTTGCAGTGGCTAGAAGCCCTGGCATGCCCATTATCTCTCTCTCTCTCTCTCTATCTGCCTCTTTCTCTCTCTCTCTCTCTCTGTCACTCTCAAATAAACAAATTAAAAAAATGAACAAAAAAAAATTTAAAAAAAAGGAAAACATGGTCCCAAAATGGAAAAAAAATGCACAAACACAATTAGATGAAAATATAAAGAGTAATAGCTAATAAAAATAAAAATAATTTTACAAATATAATAAAGTGAAATCCTGATAAATGTATAGGAAAAAACATAAAATCACACGGTAAAGAGAAAAGAAAGAAAAATATTAATGAGCTCATGGACTGACTTCTTTCTAGGTCCTTGAAAACTGGGGACTGGCAGTGATGTGCATGGGGAGGGGAGGATCAGTTGACATGTGGACTCCTGTCTTTCTTTTGGTTTATGCCATTGCTGAGTCTTTGAAACAAGTGTCTGAAGTCTGCCAGTCTGTCCTTATTGCAGGTGTTCCCTTTCTTTGTATATCTGGTACATCTTCTGACCACTCTAAGCTCTGCATCCTATGGACTGGGCAGATTCTTTAAGAAAGCATCCTCCCAAATTGTAGACTGCCCCAAATTGTACCCCTAACAGTAGCTAATTGTCAAGCTAGGATGTGTGTCCTAAATGCATTAGGAGTGAAGGACACAACCATGATACTGAGATTGGTACTGGCAGAAGACCCATCTTTTTACTTTAAGACTCCCTGAGTATAAATTACCCTGTTGGAGGGACACTGCTGTGGGTGTCATATGCACCACGGAACTTTAGAGTTCTTGGGCTATATAGGAGTGAATGAGAGACAGGTGGCTCTGGAATTTGATCCACCCCTAGTCACAGGCTCAGAGTTACCAAACTCCAGGGTAATTTTCAGCTGAAGATATCCATTCCTGGCCACTGCTGAAGGTAGGGCTATCTCTAATTATGCACTTCTTTTTTTAATATATATTTTTATTATCTGAATTTATGTAAAGAAACTATTTTTTTATTAATTAGCTTTGTACTCAGTGAATACAGTTAATTTAGTGCCATTATTAGGCTCGTCCATTACCTACCCCTTCCCCTTGGCCCCTCCTTGTTGAGGTATATGGGTCATGCATTCTGGAGTCAGCCCACAGTTATGGGTAGGATAAGTATCTGCATATCATGACCCAACATGTGGCTCTGACATTCTTTCTGCCCCCTCTTCCGCAAAATTTCTCTGAGCCATGTTGGGTTCATTTTTGGTCTGCTTCAGGGATGAGGTGTTGGGGGCCTCTGGGTCTCTGGATCTCTGATTTGGTAGGAGTTGATCTTTCTCTGTGTTGATCTCCTTCGCCCTTGTGCTGGTACCCGGTTCACCAAGAAAACAGCACCCTTGCTTGTTTTGCCAATTGTTCTTAGTTTCAGCTGGGGCCCTTTTGAGGTATGATGGGGTGGCTCTCTCCTTAGGATCTACATCTTTCTTTCCCAGGGATGTGCTGCACAGTTAGGTGGTCACAATCTTGGCCGGAAGTTGATATGCACTTCTTTTTTAATATTTTATTTTTACTTATTTATGAGAGAGAGAAGAGGTAGAGATAGGGAGGGAGGGAAAAGGAGAGAATGGTCATGCCAGGGCCCCCAGTCACTGCAAACAAACTCCACATGCATCCACCACCTTTGTGTGCCTGGCTTACGTGGGTCCTGGGGAATTGAGCTTTGGTCCTTTGGCTTTGCAGGCAGGAGCTTTAGCAGCTAAGCCATCTCTCCCAGACTCATTATGTACTTCTCAGCCTGAGCCAGCCTCCTGTTACCTGTAACCTTGGGCTTATTAGCCCTCTAGCTCCATAGCTGTTCCTCTGGGTCTTCCTTCATCCAGAGATAGTAGTAGATCAAACTGAGGCTCCCAACCTGTGGATGTTCCCTGATGTCAGTTCCCTCTCGAGAAGCTCAGTTTTATTGATTGTATTTAATCTTCTTTTGTTTGTTTGTGTTTGTGTTTGTGTTTGTGTTTGTGTTTGTGTTTGTGTTTGTGTTTGTGTTTGTGTTTGTAGCAGGGTCTCACTCTAGCCCAGGCTGACTTGGAACTCAACTCTACCACAAAGTGAAGCATGCATCTGGCGCTCATTTGCAGTGGCAAAAGTTCTGGCATGTTCTCTCCCTCTCTTTCTCGCTCTCCTTACAACTAAGGAGAAATATTAAAAATAATTTCCAACTGGGCATGGTGGTGGTACATGCCATTAATGCCAGCACTTAGGAAGGCAAAGGTGAGGAGGCAGAGGTAGGAGGATTGCTGTGAGTTCAAGGCCAGCCTGAGACAACATAGTGAATTCCAGGTCAGCTTTGGCTAGAGAGAGACCCTACCTCAAAATAATAATAATAATAATTATTATTATTATTATTATCATTTCCAAGTGGTCTAATGTCTTTTCCCATTAGCTAATGAACATTGCAACGTAAACATTTCCAGTCATAACCGTTACAGAGTAATAGAAACCATCCCACCTTAAATAAATAAAATTACTCCACAAAAACGAGGTAAGAATTTTCCATGTTGGATGAGAGGCAGTGAAGGAGATTACTCCCTGAGCAAAGTAAAACAAGTGAGGGGGAGTCCCAACTATGTGTGCCCTGACTCCCTGCCTGGAGAGCATTTTGAGGTTGGTGCGCAGGGAGAGGGAATCAGGACTCCAGGAATGCCCTGGTGCCTTGAAGATCTTATTCCCACGCTCGTCTTTGTGTCTTCTTTTTGCTTCATCCTCCCAGCTTGTATCGTTGTCACAGGGAGCTATATCTTCAGATAACTGCATCAATTATTTTTGATAAATGTCCCAGGGATAGAGCTTTTCAGTCTGAGCAAACTCGGAGTCAAGTCAAATATTGACTTTGTAACAGAGAGCTTCCACAGAGGTCCAGAGCCGGCAACTGTACGGAGCTGGTGCCTTATGGGGATCTCCAAACATACCTGATATTTCTCCACTACCATTAGAGTGCGGGAAGAGACCGTGAGACAGCTTGTCTTCAAGATGAGTGCAGATCTGAGACGATGAAGATAAGGATAGGGCAGAATATGATGTTATAAGTCATGATGGTCTTACTGAGATTCAGCCATTTTTCTTGAATAAGCATTATTTCAAGATTTGGGTTAATTATCAGAATAATGAAAGAACAGATTATACCACTTTTCCTTGGTGCCTTTTAGAAGTAGATGTTCAGAAGTCCATTATTCCATCATACCAGAAATTCTGGTCTTTATATCCCCTATGTTTCATGCCATGTAAAAAATGTTATATTCAATACGTACTCTTTCCAGCATCTTGAATTCTTAAAATTGATCAACAAATCCTGGAAATAGTTCTATACAAGCTCATAGAGATATTTCAAAAATTTTAGCTCCATTTTCAATTTTTACATACTCTGACAATTTCATATATTTATATAATGTCTTTTAATCCTATTTACACCCTGTTACCCTCTCTTATCACAGTTTCACTGTCACTGAACCCCTTCATCATCTCAATAAGCTTTTTAAAATGTTTTATTTTTTTATTTATGTGAGAGAGAGAGAATGGGTGCACCAGGGCCTCTAGCTGCTTAAAACAAACTCCAGATGCATGAACCACTTTGTGCATCTGGCTTTACATGGGTACTGGGGAATGAAACCAGGGGTTGTTAGGCTTTGCAAGAAAGTGCCTTAACCACTGAGCCATTTCTCCAGCCCGTCCTTCTTGTTTTTGTTTTTTTTTTTTTTTAATATGGCCCACTGTGTTAAATTAGGGTTGCTTGCATAAGCAATGAGCGGGGTGTTATTTGCTGGAGCATGAACAGCTTAGCAATGGCTTCACCTCTGAAGAACATGACTTTCCCTTTTTGAGCATCCACTAACTGCCAACGGCTCCTCAGGAAGAAATGGGACTTCCAGACCCTCTCCTCCACACATGACACAATGCTGACCGGGCGCAAGCTCGTGCAGTCTTGTAAAAGGGACCACAGCTGCTGTGAGTTCAAGGGCGCAACGGGCCTGTTGTGTCAGAAGGAAACATTCAACATGCCCCAGCTCTTCTATTCTTTCTGATTCCTCTTTCATGATGTTCCCTGAGCCTTGAAGGGTTGGTATGGATGTCCTAGTTTGGGCTGAACACACACTAGTCACTTATTCTCAACCCTTGGACCAGTTATCAGCCTGTAGGAACCACTTTCACAGGGAAAAGAAAAGGCTTCTCTTACCAAAGTTAACTGTCTTTGTAACTCCTTTGTGTGGATGTGTGTGTCAAGCTCTCATGACTGGGATAAGGATCTGAGAGAAGCAACCTAAAGGAGGAGGACCTTCCTTGGGCCCATGGTGTTTCGAGATGTCATCGTGGTTGGCTTGTTCCGCCGCTGTGGCGAGGCAGCAGGAGCATGAGGAGGAGCAAGATTGCTCATGTCATGGTGGCCAGGATTCAGAAGAATGATGGAAAGGAAGGGGTATTGGACAGGATCCTTTCAATGACATGCCTCTAGTGACTACTTCTTCCATCCAGGCCTCACCTCTAATGTCTCTATCACTTCCCAATAATGTCATATCCAATTATGAATTCATGAAGTCAGAGCGCTCAGGATCCAATCACTTCCCAAAAACCTATTAAGTGACAAACCATCATCTCCCAGTATATGAACCTCTGAGGGACTTTTCATAGTACATCTATAACAACAGGCTATTACTGATTTAAAAACTCTTAGCTATAGGTTTGTTTTATTGAAGTTTGTCTTATTTCTTCAGTGTAATTTATTTTTAACATTTAGTGGTGCTAGATATTGTACTATTTTCCATGTATTATTTGACCTAATCCTCGAGTAGTAATGTTAATTCTTTTTTAAGATTTATTTTTATTTATTTATTAGAGACAGAGAGGGAGGGAGGGAAAGAGAGAGAGAGAGAGAATAGGCACACCAGGGCCTCTAGCCACTGCAAACGAACTACAGACACATGTGCCACCATATGCATCTGGCTTCCATGAGACCTGGAGAATCGAACCTGGGTCCCTAGGCTTCACAGACATGCACCTTAACCACTAAGCCATCTCTCCAGCCCAGTACTGTGGATTCCTGAATGGTCACATGAACTAGGTATAGAAGTTATGAAGCACCTTATGTTACAAGGAGACACTGAAGCGCACAGAATGAAGAAAGCTGTTGAAGGTTAGGCACTCAGGAGGTGAAGAAGGCAGCTCTGGATCTTCTATTTTCCTGACATCACAGCTCTTGTTGGCAATTATTGTTCCAAAGCCACCAGTCTCTGAGGTCTCTGGCAATGACACAACGTAACCTTAGCAATCTCAGAGGACAAATGCTGTGGACTGAGATGCATCAAAGAGGCATGTGTCTGGCATCTCCCAAGTCTCAGAAGATGCACCAGCTCATGGCCTCATGTAGAAACAGCCAAAGCAGGGGAGAAGAAATTGGAAGACACTCGTTAGTAGCTAAGAAAGCCTCCTGTGCTTGTGTGTGCATGTGTAATAGCTGATGGTCCTCCTATGGACAGGAGAGGCCAATTAAGAAATATTAGAGGGTACTAGAATAATAGAGGGTAATGGAACCAGAGGCCAACAATAAGTCATAGCCAATGAAAGGTTAAGGAGACTTAGAAGATACAAATACAAGATGACATTAAGTTAGATCTGAATTTCAGATAAACACTAGGTAGCTTTTATTTAGCATAAGTGTGCACAAGAATGTACCTATACTAAAAAAGACACTTGTGACCAGACGTGGTGGCACACTCCTTTAATCCCAGCACTCGGAAGGCAGAGGTAGGTGGATCGCCATGAGTTCAAGACCATCTTGAGAATACAGAGTGAATTCCAGGTCAGCCTGGGCCAGAGTGAGACCCTACCTCGAAAAAAAAAAAAAAAAAGATACTTATTTATCTGAAACTCAGATCTAAAAACACATCATGTATGTTTTTATTTAAAAATTTATTTATTTATTTGCAGGGTGAGAGCGATCTATGAGCCTTAAATTTCAATCTGGAACTTCCTAAAAAGCCTCCACTAGAATGGATTGCTCCAATTTGGCGGAACTTGCTATACATCTTGAGGTCAGCCCCTACTTACATCAGTACTGTTGGTTTTTTTGAAAGTAGGTTCGCTGATGTTCAACATATATATTGTTTACAATTATAATATCCTTTCAACAATTGTCTCCTTAATCATTATGGAGTGATATTTATTACTTTGGATCAACTTTTATTTGTCTACTTTGTCAGATGTCAGTAATCACTGTATCTCCTTCTTTTCCATTTCCATTGGCTTAGAATGTCTTTTTCCAACTCCTGCACCCCACCCCCACCCCATCTCCAAAGCCATATTTGGCTTTGTCAGTGAGGTACATTTCTTTCAAGCAACAGACAGATGGGTCCTACTTTTAAATCTGGGCTCTTAGTCTATGTCTTTTGATTGGAGAATTTAGACCATTAACATTCAGAGCTATTACTGAAAGATATACATTAATTCTTGTCACTTCGATGTTTTTGTAATCCTTGGTTATTTTCTGTTCATTTGCTTATTTTCTGCTCTGGTGCAGTTCATTCTTCTCTGTGTCCACACAGATGTATTTATCTTCCTCATCAGCATATAAGATTTGTATTTTTCATGAAAAGTTTTTTCTTTCTCCTTATGAAGAATAACTTTGATGAATATAATTATCTGGATTGGCAGTTTTTTTTCAGAGCTCTCTTTCAATATGTGAGACCTAATTTTCAAAAAAAAAAAAATCCATATTGTGACTTTGAAGTATCTTTACACTTCATTGACAGTTTTACAGTAAGATGCCCTTTCTTCTCCATCCCAACTTTATGTTTGTGTTTTTTTAAAGGGGAGGAGGTTGAAAACAGACCAAGTAAGATGCAGTCTTTAAATCTTCTCTAATTAATGTAGTTTGCACAGGAGGAAAACTACTTCACTGTTATTAAGAGCTGGCAAAAAGAAAAAGAAAAAATTCTCAACAAGGGAACTGATGTTCTTCATTTTCCTTCAAGAAAGGCCAGCATATCCACCAAGCCATGAGCAGAGCCACACCCACGTCCCACAGCTGTGGTGCGGATGAGTTATCTAAACATAGCTTTTAACCCAAGTGGTAGAGGCTTCTAGAGAAACAAGGCAGCCATATTGAAACAAGCTGTAAAAGATGCTCTTGATGTATCAGGGTTTTGGTCAGAATTATAGTGGAGCTCTTGACCTCCACAAGTTGAAACCAGAAAGGGTTCCGTGCCTACTTTGAAAAGCCCGTTGATTTACTAGGCTGCATTACTGCACACCCATGAATGGTCTACTTCCCTCTCCATTAAACACACATGTTCAAAGATTCACACATTGTTGCATGACTCTCTGTAACAGATCTGTTTGATCCTTTTGGAGGTAAAGCTTAAGTGCTGTAGAAATGACAAATTTATGATTTTCTTATAGAATATTTGAATAGCCACAGGTCCGAATGCTCTGTTTTTGACCATTTCTCAAGAATTTCAGATTTCTTTTTCATCCGAAAGGTCTGAAGATGTATTCTCTCTCTTAGCACTTGCTAAAATTCTTTTATCATAGCTGTCCCCATTGAAAGCATGTCCAAGAAAATAGTGATTCCTCCACAGCTTTCTATTTGATCCATTCATAGGGTCTATGTATACTTACGGGCTATTTACAGGACCCTGGGTTACTAGAAAACCTTAGTAAAGTTCACTAAAATGGGCAAAGCAAAATATTAACCTAAGATTCTCAAGATTAGAACTATTCAAAATGGTGTATATAAATATCTACTTAAATCACCTAAAAATGAGTATATCATTTCATGTGATTATCTCAAAAGCCTTATGGAACTGACTAGAGTGTTAAAAATCCTTATAAGTGGATATTTTTCAAAAGAATAAAATTTGATTTTTATGATCATAAACTATAAGGTACAAATTTCCTTAATGTCTAATTACAGCTTAAGATGTAAAACTATTTATAAATTTATTTGCCACAGTACCTACTAGAGATGATCCCATTTAAATAAGTATACATTATTCTGGAGAAATTGTTTCACATAATGAACATTCTATCTGTGGAATCATTTAAGCAGGACCTACAGAAAGCAATTGGATAGGATTGGATAGGGTAGAATTCTATACTAATGTAAAGGTATCAGTAGTTAAGAATAACTTATTCTGAGGCCGGGCGTGGTGGCGCATGCCTTTAATCCCAGCCCTTGGGAGGCAGAGGTAGGAGGATCGCTGGTTGGAGTTCGAGCCACCCTGAAACATAGAAATATTTTGAATGCTTTCAACCCGAAGAAATGATAAACGTTTGAGATCATAGCATGCTAATCACTCTCACTCAATCACAATCCATATTCATGTATCAAAATATCTCACTATATCACAATTAGTATGCGTGCCCATTTAAAAAGAAACAGAATGGCTAGGGAGATGGCTCAGTGGTTAAAAGCACTTGTCACTTAAGCACAAAGGCCTCGTGGCCCAGAGACCACCAAGATCGCCTCCCCGGGGAGCCCACATAAAAAAGTTGGGTGTGGGGCTGGAGAGATGGCTGAGCGGTTAAAGGCACTGGTTTGCAAAAAGCCTGATAACCAGAGGTCACATCCCCAGTTCCCACATAAAACCAGATACACAAAGTGGTGCATGCATCTGGAGTTTGCTAGCAGTGACAAGATGCTCGGTGAGTCCATTCTCCCCTTCTTCCTCTCTCTGCCTACCAATAAATAAATAAATATATTGTGTTTTTTTTTATATGTTGAGTATGGCCACAGACACATCTGTTACCCCAGTCCACGTGGGGGGGGGGGACTAGAGAATTGCTGGGGCTCACTGATGGACAGCTGTTCCAGACTGTTTCAAGAAAAATCCACAGAGAAGCAAGAAGAGAAGGCCATCCCATGTTCTCCTCCTGCCTCCTCACACAAATACACGGGCACATGTCTACACATGCACATGCATGCACCACACGTCACACACAGAACACTGCACGCGTACCCTAAACATACACACTCATGCCAAAAGAAAAAGCAATGGAGGCCTCATGCAATAGTTATTAAATTATTCAAATTTTACAATGAAATGTGGAACCTTAAGTGTCATTCCCAGGACACACAGATGATATTTTACTCAATGCAGCCACTCTTGACCTGTCGGTGAGGCATTATCTGTAACTACTATTGATTTAATGAGGGTGTATGGCTTAGCGGAATGTTAGCCATATTCATTGTTAACTCGGGTGTGGTTGATAGTCACAGGCATAATAATATTTATTGTGAGTGTAATATGTATAATAATAAAAAAGAAGGATGCTAATTTGTTAAAAACCCTGAGACAATGGACAGCAATGAAAACTTGGCATGTACCGAGGACTCCTTTCTGGAAAGACCCATTTATAAGGGACCCAGGACCTGGCTGATTTTCTGAATTATGACCAGGAGGCACGCATCCAATGTCTGCATGAGGTTTCGGTTCTCCCAATGGGGCTGTGCCAGGGCCCCAACAACCCCAGATTGTGGTTATCTTTGTCCTTGAAGTTATGGCCAGTGGGGTCAGGAGTCCAGCCTGAAAACAGTTCCTCAATTACCCCTTACAGGTGGCTCCCCGTGTAATGCCCTTCACACGTCCCTATCCCATGTTATCTCCCTTTTGATCTGATAATGATGTTTGAGCTCTATCAAAACACTGGGAGTCTGTGGGAACTTCTTCAGGCTACTTAAAAAAAATAAAAAAAACTAGCTAGTTAGGTCAGTCAACCCTTCCTAAAGATCATTTAGCTAAAGAAAGCAAGAGGAGTCCTTACTGCAAATTAAGTACTTCTGCTTTTCTCTGTTTCTACTTTTATTATTATTATTTATTATTATTATTGTTGTTGGTTTTTCAAGATAGGGTCTCACTCTAGCCCAGGCTGACGTGGAATTCACTATGTATTCCCAGGGTGACCTTGAACTCATGACGATCCTCCTGCCTCTGCCTCCCAAGTACTGGGATTAAAGGAGTGTGCCACCACGCCCAGCTTCTACTTTTTAAATATATTTTAATATATTTTAGTTATTTATTTGAGGGAGAGAAAGAGGAAGAGAGGAGAGAGAATAGGCACGCCAGGGCCTCCATCTCTCCAGCCCTAGCTTCTACTTCTAAAATAGACCTTAGAGGTTAGGAAGCTGTCAGGTCACAGTAAGCAAAAAGCTCATTAACCGTTTCTCACTTTGATTCTGCCCAACTTGAGGTCAAAATCAGGCAGTAGAATCCACAGTTATGCTAGAGTCCTGGTGCAGGCTTTGGCTAAAGAACTCCAATTGATCCTTCAGGATTCTGGTGCTAGCCTTGCCTATTACTAAACCACTCTAACCTACCCTTTCTTTTCCTATAAAAGGAAGAAACTGGATCATCTGTCCCCTCCAGATTCCACAACTCCTAAATGATTGTGGAAAAATAGCTCCTCATTTTTACTGAAGCTCTGCTTCTGTCACTTGACCTAAGTAGAGTCTGAGTGTCTGGATGTGGAGGAGGTGAGAAAGGGACCAGGAAGGTGAAATAAACTCAAAGTCAGTCACAACCAGGCTGTGATTTCCTGTCTGTCCTGAAAAGGCGGATTTCCCAAGCTTCCGAGCCAGTCTTACCTATCACTCCTTAGTCTACTATGGATAATCTTTTAGCATAATTAACAATGGGTGTGCACTACACAATGGAAAAGACCCTATGGTAGTCAGCGACAAAAAGTTTCACAAAGGAACTATTAACTCACTATTAACCCTTTTTCTCCCTGTGGTTATGTGCTGAAGAAAAAAAAAAAAGTAGATTGGCTCAATTGAAATTATCCTAGAAACTCATGACTTTTTAATATAAAATGGTGAGCATAGCCCTGACTATGTAGTACATTTAGAGACGTCAACTCATGGTTATTAGCAGCATGTTTATTGAAGCCTGTCAAATGATACGGTCATTTGCAGAACTTCTTCATTCCAGAAAATTCTGAGACCACCTAAGCAGCTTGCCTGTGTCTTTTCTGAGGACAAAAAGGAAAGAAAGGAGTGTCTCCCAGGAGGTGCTGTGTGGGAGGGAGACTCAGTCTTAGCCAAGTCACTGTCCCACAGTGAGGTGCCTTACATGACCCAGAAGAGGATGAGTCAAGCAGTGTGAAATCCATGAGAGCAGATTATGCTGGTAGCAGAAATTTGGAAACCAAGAAGACACGAATGGGCTATCACTGTGCTATCACTGAAGGCCTACTACGTGCCGGGACTATCCAGATCACAGGGAACAAGTCAGGTAAGAAGGCCAACAAAGGCCCTGCCCTGAACAGAGTTTAGAGTTCAACAGAATATCCCAAGCTGTCCGTTTCTGGCCATGCTGACAAACAGGATTTTCCGATTCAGAGATAGTTGGGCTCAAAATTCTGACAAGTAAATAGTGCAATGACTTGGTCACCTTTCAGTGTCATGACTTTAAGCTCAAGTAACATTTAGCCTAAGAGCCTCAAATGAAGGAACCCAGAGGGTTGATAATAAGGGTTGGCATTTTGTAGTTCTCGATGATATAGTGGAGACCAGGCACTTCCTGTGCTTAATCTCATTCAAAATAGAGATCAGACACTTGACATCTGCTTTCAAAAGGTTAACGAGCCATAGGGTGTGGGGGTGGCCACCTAGTTAGACTTCGCAGGCAGAACATGTGTTCATAGCAAGAAAAGAACGAAACAGAATAGTTTGCCATACCTTATTAAATTGCCATAAAAATTCATCATTTAGGGGCTGGAGAGATGGCTTAGCAGTTAAGTGCTTGCCTGTGAAGCATAAGGACCCTGGTTCAAGGCTCAGTTACCTAGGACCCACATTATCCAGATGCACAAGGGGCACACGTATTTGGGGCTCATTTGCAGTGGCTGGAGGCCCTGGTGCATCCATTCTCTCTCTCTCTCTTTCTCTCTCTGTCTGTTGTTCTCAAATAAATAAAAAATAAACAACAACAACAACAAAAATTCATCATTTACATGCAAGTACATGTTACTGACTAAACCTCCAGATCACGTAATTGTGAGATTGTTTCACTAGAAATAACAAAAAAGTTTGAAGACACCATCATCCTTTGTCTTCTAATAAAAAAAAATTTAAAAAAAGAAGAATGCTGGGTCTGTTACAAGACTTCCAGCCAAATATATGGCTGGAGGCCACCAGGCTGCATGATATTGCAGAGCACAGAACTGTGGCCAAATGCCTCAGCCCCCTCTCCTTATCCTCCCACTACTACCCCTACTCCGTATAGAGGGAAGTGTGACTGACTTTCCTTGGTATTAAACTCCGGGAGTATGGCTTCAGTTTCATGGTTGACACTGGACCCCTGCAACCTGAGTGTGGTGACTCTGTCTTCTTATTAATGTCAGAATAGTTGAGGAAGATACTGTGTAATGTTTGCAAATAGAAACGCTCCTTAATCTATGATGGGTTATGTGTCAGTTAATGCATCATACATGAAAAATATCTCAAGTCGGGCTGGAGAGATGACTTAGGGGTTAAGGCGCTTGCCTGAAAAGCCAAAGGACCCAAGTTTGATTCCCCGGGACCCAAGTAAGCCAGATACGCAAGGTGGCGTGTGTGTGTGTGTGTGTGTGTGTGTGTGTGTGTGTGTGTGGAGTTTGCTTACAGCAACTGGAGGCCCTGGCACACCCATTGTCACTGCCTGTCTCTTCCTCTCTCTCTCTCTCTCTCTCTCTCTCTCAAATAAATAAATAAATAAAAATATTTCAAAATAATTGATTGCACAGTCCCCACAGGGATAACCTGTGACCCCAATGAGAAAGGCCCCCCTTTGGAAAGGGGCAAGGATGAGGGAAATACCAAAACATGATGTTTCCATACTAAGCGTGTTCGTAATTAATAAATAAATTTAAAAATCTCAAGTCAAAAATGTATTCAATACACCTACCCTCCCAAGTGTGAGCACCCTATCTTAGCAGATCAGCACATGGGAGGGTCCACTGTTTCCCCTCATAGCTGAGGGACACGTGGGGGCAGGGGAGCATGCCTCACTGTCACTGTCCAGGGTCACTAGAGTATGATATTTTATAGAGTGAGTGTAGGGAAAGAGCAAAAGTCAATTTAAAGGATAGTTTCTGTCGGCTATGTATCAGAAAGTCAAAATACTATAGGTTGAGCCATTGTAAGTTGGGGACCCTTTGTATTCAAATACCTGCTAAATATGAAATTTCCTGGGCAAGTAATAAAAGCAACCTGGTCGACTAAGCAAAAGTTTGGTTTTAAAAGAAATGACTAGAAATCAATTACTATTGAACACCAGCATCTTTTGTCCAACATACCTGATGATTATCGGTAAATTAAAATGGGATATTCATTGGTGGAATAAATATATATATATGTAATGCTATCTCCCAACATTGTTTCTCAATTTACCATTTTTATATCTTTAAGATATTTTGACGACAAAGAAATGAAAATATAAAAAATAAAAATGTGGGCCTGGAGAGATGGCTTAGTGACTAAGGCTCTTGTCTATAAAGCCAAAGGACCCAGGTTTGATTCCCCAGGACCCATATAAGCCAGATGCACAAGGTGGCACATGTGACTGGAGTTTGTTTACAGTGGCTGGATGCCCTGGCATGCCCATTCTCTCCCTCTCCCCCCCCCTCTCTCTCTTTCCGCCTCAAATAAATAAATAAAAATAAAAATATTTTAAAATCAAAATGTTTCTTGCACACTTACATTAAATTCTAACCAAATTTTAACCAGAACAAAAGAGAACTGGGAAACCATGTGAGTATTCCAACTATATGAGTGAGCAAGGTGGGGTCAGATAGGTTAAATGGTGACAGTGGATGTGTCTGATAAAGACAAAATAGTTGCTCCCAGACTGGCAAGGTGGCTCAGTGAGTAAAGTGCTTATTGGAAAAGCGTGACGTGCCTGAGTTCAGATCCCACGAACACACATCAGAGCCAGACACTGTGGTGAATGTCTGTAATCCCAGCATGACACCTTGCATGGAGAAGGGAGATGGAGGCAGGAAAATCTCCCAGAAGCTTGCAGGCCAGCTCGTCTGGTGAACTTGGTGGTGAACAACACTGAGAGACCGTGCCTCAAAGAGAGTGGAAGGCAAGGACCACACCCCAAAGTTTTTCTCTGTCCTACACACACACAAACACACACACACACACACACACTGTGGCACACATATGACTATGCTAACACACATGAACACACACACGCCCCAAAATATAACAATGAAAATAAATAACCAGTTCCTCCTTAACTCAAAAAATTTAAATGCATAAAGAATTCTTTGTCCAAGGAATTTTTACGGGGTCAAAACCTTGGCTAGGCCTCGTCAATTACCAACAGATATTTTGGATTTGTTTTGGAGTGGGATTACTTAAGAAAATGGTTTAAAGGTTCACTAAATTTCCTCTCACAGAACATTTAGCTTCTTGACATGCAGCCAGCTGAAGATATTTTGCAGTTTACTAAATACTGGCAGTGGAGAGGTAGACAGTCAAAGAAAAGCGCGAGGTTGTGGGGCATGTGGCATTTACGTTGTCACGGTTGGGACAAACACCCGACCAGAAGCAGCTCATGGGAGGATAAGGTTTATTTCAGGCTTAGAGTTTCACAGAGAAGCTCCGTCAAGGTGGAAGGAGCTGGCTCACTTCCGTCACACATCCACAGCAGAGAGGGATTAGGCAGCGCGAGCTGGCTCTGCACACACAGTGGTCTGTCCCAAGCAACATACCTCCTACAGCAAGGCCCCACCTCCCAAAGACTCCAGCAGCTGGGGACTAAGTAGGAAGTTGAAACTCGAGGCTATGGGAGATGTTTACATCCAAACCATCTCAGGGGCTCATTGCCTTTGCACTGGGCAGGTTCCATTGAGACTCCTGCTGACCCACTGGAGACCCACTTTTCTGGTCATTTTTGTACCTCATTGATTTGCAGGACTTCACTGTATTTTTTGTTTGTTTGTTTTGAGATAGGGTCTCACTCTGGCCCAGGCTGACCTGGAATTCACTATGCCGTCTCAGGGTGCCCTTGAACTCATGACGATCCTCCTGAGTGCTGCACTATATATATATATATATATATATATATATATATATATATATATATATATATTGGTTTTTCGAGGTAGGGTCTCACTTTAGCTCAGGCTGACCTGGAATTCTCTATTAGTCTCAGGGTGGCCTCGAACTCATGGTGATCCTCCTACCTCTGCCTCCCGAGTGCTGGGATTAAAGATGTGCACCACCACACCCGGCTCTGCACTGTATATTTTTAAAAGGGGGAGACACCAGTATCTCATGTGTACTGAAGGAAGAGTAGGGTTCCAACAGACAAAGGTAAGAGGAGATGAGGTGTGCATTCCAAGAAGGAACCATTATGAGTAATCATGATCCCATGGTAGGAAGACAGAACACTTGGCTCCCGTTGGGTAGCATTGTCTCAAAAGGTTGTATGACCATTAGGAAGTATGAACTCACTGGAATAACTATATAATAAAAGGGGGGGTGGGCCTTGAGGTTTTACAGCCTGGCCCCACTGCAGTCTACTCTCTGCTTCCTTACTACGATATCAGGTGACCAGGCACCTCACAATCCTATAGCCATGCCTTCATGACCATCATAGACCATATACTCTGGAAATGTAATCCAAAGTAAACACTTTCTTCCTTGAGTTGCTTCTGGTCAGATATTTGGTCCTAGCAACAAGAAAAATAACTAATACAAAAATACAAGAGGGAAGGTGTGGTGGTTTGAATGTAAATGTATGTGTCCCATAGCCTCAGGTATTAAATTAAATTTATTTATTTATTTATTTACTTATGGGACAGAGAGACAGAAAGAGGCAGATAAATGATAGATAGAAAGAAAGAAAGAAAGAAAGAAAGAAAGAAAGAAAGAAAGAAAGGTAGATAGATAGATATAGACAGATAGATAGATAGGGAGAGAGTGGGTGTGGTAGGTCTTCCAGCCACTGCAAACGAACTCTAGACGCGTGCATCACCTTGTGCATCTGGCTTACACGGGGACTGGGGAATCAAACCTGAGTCCTTCAGCTTCACAGGCAAGCACCTTAACCACGAAGCCACCTCTCCGACCCTCAGGTAATTTTTTTGATTAAGCTTCCTACTTAGTCTTCAGCAGACAGAACCCTGCTGGAGCAAGTGTATCACCGGGAGGAACTCACTGGGAGTCCATCCCTACTAGGTGTGTTCAGATTCAGCTTGAGCTCTAGCTGTTTAAGCTTTTGCTGGTGCTGGTGTTTGCCTCTCTGCTATGGATGTATAAAGTGAGCCAGCTTCTTCTGCCATGATAGAGCTTCCCTTGGACTCTGTAAACCTAAAATGAACCCTTCCCCTCCATAAGCTCCTCCTGTTTGGGAGTTTATTCCACTAACACAAAGGTCACTGCAAAAGGTTAGGAAAAATTGTTAAGATCTCTACTCTAATGAAATTATGTGAACCAGTGCATCTATAGACCTCAGCTGTTTCAGCCATAAAGTTGTCGTTTAGTAAGTGTCTGTAATCTTTTTTTTTTTTTTTCTAGCTCTCACATTTTTGCATGGCACACTACAGTTTTGGATATTGTTGCTATGGGAAACCATGGGACATGAGACACGGAGTCAAGAATTATTAAGGAGGGGTAATACTGAAAACAGCAGTTGCTTAATTTTTCTAAAGGCAAAGAGAGATGTGGAGAAAGAGAAGAAGAAGACTGAGAGTAAAACTGAGAGTCACAGCCACAGTTAGACGAAAGAGGACCACCATGGAAGTCAAAGCCTTCCTCTAGGAAGAAGGATGAGAATCAAGAGAGGGTCTTCCGGGCTGGAGAGATGGCTTAGCAGTTAAGGCACTTGCCTGCGAAACCTAAGGACCCATGTTCAACTCCCCAGATCCCACATAAGCCAGACACACAAAGGTGAGGCAAATGCAAGGCTGCACATGCCCACTAGGTGGTGCTAGTGTCTGGAGTTCAATTTCAGTGGCTAAGTCCCTGGCATACCAATTCTCTCTCTTTCTCACTATCTCTAAAATGAAGAGTTAGATGGCTTCAATTAGGGTGGTAGTAGGAGTTGGATTGTAGTGGCTGAGGCCCTGGCACACTAATTCTCTCTCTCGCTCTCTTTCTCACTTTCTCTCTCTAAAATAAAGAGAGGGTCTTCCCATGAGTCTCCTCTACCACAAGATATCAAGGAAGGGAAAATGTACTGAGCAGACTCAATTTGGCAGGTAAGCTGTGATTGCTGACCGTGGTGGTTTGATTCAGATGTCCCCCATAAACTTAGGTGTTCCAAATGCTAGGTTCCCAGCTGGTGGAGATTTGGGAATGAACACCACCTGGAGGCAGTGTATTGTTGGGGGTGGGCTTATAAGTATTATATAGCCAGTGTCCTCTTGCCTGTGTTTGGCACACTCTCCTGTTGCTGTTGTCCACTTGATGTTGGCCAGAGGGGTGATTCCACCCTCTGCCCATGCCATCATTTTCCCTTGCCATTGTGGAGCTTCCCCTCGAGTATGTAATCTAAAATAAATCGTTTTTTCCCCACAAGCAGCTTTTGGTCAGGTGTTTTCTGCCAGCAGTGAAGACCTGACTGCAACAGTGTTCATTAAGAGAACCCAGTGAGGGCTGGAGAGATGGCTTAGCGGTTAAGCGCTTGCCTGTGAAGCCTAAGGACCCCGGTTCGAGGCTCAGTTCCCCAGGACCCACGTTAGCCAGATGCACAAGGGGGTGCATGCGTCTGGAGTTCGTTTGCAGTAGCTAGAAGCCCTCATGCACCCATTCTCTCTCTCACACACTCACTCTCAAATAAATAAGAATGAACAAAAAAAAAATTTTTTTTTAAAAGAGAACCCAATGAGTAATCATGATGAAGGAAAACCAGCCCACATTTTTGGCCACACTGAGAATGACCAAGGAAGACCAAGTCCCAAGGACTCTGTCTAGTTCCAGATAATAATCCTAATGTCTTATAGGTAATTATGGCAAAATACAGAGAAGCCTCAACGAAATGACAGAGAAATAAGGCTCTCCTGAGGAGCTGACATCACAGGAAAGATAAGCCATGGCCAGTGATCAATCCTCCTTATGTCTGCTGGTAGAGCCCCTGCTCACACCCCCTACATAATGCTTTCTCTTGAGACACGAAGGACAGCAGCAAAAAGGAAATGGTGGATCCGGGTGTGGTGGCGCATGCCTTTCATCCCAGCACTCGGGAGGCAAAAGGAGGAGGATTGCCGTGAGTTCGAGGCCACCCTGAGACGATATAGTGAATTCCAGGTCAGCCCCGGCTAGAGTGAGATCCTACCTCGAAAAACCAAAAAAAAGAAAAGAAAGAAAAGAAAGAAATGGTGGTCATGTTTTTAGGTGCTGAATAATGAAAAAAAAAAAAAGGCTAGATATAAATTTTAAGTTCCATATCTTTTAATTAATCATAGGTATTTCTGGGAGCAATAGAACAAGATGAAGAAGAGAGGAAAACTCCAGGTGTGATCATGCAGGCGGGCAGCTTGCTTCTCCTCTACTTGCATGGGTGTGCCCGCACTGAACTTGGGCTGTGCCAGTAGAGGTCCCTAGACCACGGAGGGCTTAAACCATGCCCATCTCGATTCCACGTCTCGCTTCTGGCAGTCAAGAGTTCATGGGGGTGACATACGATTTAGAAAAAGCCTGAGTGTGTCTTGCTCAGTAGCCCTTTGGCTAGCCCCTTTCTTTAAAGGCAAGGCAAACAGAAAAGCAATTAGGAAGTCATGAACATGCCAGAAAGGGGGAACGAGGAAGAAAGAAGGGGACCAGGCATTTGGTAATGACCCGGCATGTGCTCCCTGCCTCCCAGATGAAGTGACGGTGCCGTCACAGGGTGCAAAGATTCGCTGGAAGGGACCAGTCCTTTCCTTCCCAGGTCACTCAGACCCGGCAATAAACACACACCAGACAGCATATGCACATCGAGGACTGTGGCTGCTGGAAGCAGTCCCAGGCCCTTGGGAATCCCCCAACCAACGCATGAAACCCGTTTTCTTCCTCCACACCTGTAGCTCTCTCCCAGTATGGCTGTTTCTCTTAAAGCCATAGGCATCTGTTTTTGAGTTTGCTCCTTGGAGACAGAAACTGGATTATAGTACATGATGGGTTTTCTCATTTCCTGCTATGTGCTGTTTCAAGTTTCTGCGACAGCTCTTCTATTCCTCTCTTCAAATGAAAAAAAGAAAAAAAATCTATGCATGGTCATGTTAATGACTGGGGCAATCTAGGCTTTCAGTGAGAATGTTTAGGAAAGGGAGCATTCTGAAACCAGTGTTGTTTTATCTGCTGTTACTGGTAAAAAAAAAAAAAAAAGAAAAAGAAAAAAGAAAAAAGAAAAAAATCCCTAGATTTGCAACCCACTTTACCAGTGCCATAGAAAGATCAAACAGAATCTCTCTTTGAAGATTTAGAATTTTGTCCGGTCTCACACTCATTATTTAAGATTATCATTTTGGTCATCAGTGACCTCAGTGCTGTGGGCCCTGGGACAAAGCCTGAGGCTTAAAGCCAAAAGATGTGGGTTTTAGTACCAGCTCTATGTAGGATCTGGGATTCTGAGCAAAATCACTTAAAAAGTCTGGGGCTGGGAAGATGGCTCAATGGTTAAAAGTGTTTGCTAGGCAAGCCTTGTGACAGGAATTTCGATTCCCAGAAACCGTGTAAAGCTATCAGCGGTACACATGCCTGTAATCTCAGTGTGAACTGTGGCAATGGGCAGTAGAGTCAGGAGGATCCCAAAGCTCACAGGCCAGCTAGTCTGGCTTGCGCAGCTGCAAAACAAAAAGAGAGACTAGGGGCTGGAGGGATGGCTTAGCGGTTACGGCGTTTGCCTGCCAAAGCCAAAGGATCCAGGTTCGATTCTCTAGGGCCCACATAAGCCAGATGCACAAGGGGGCGCATGCATCTGGAGTTCCTTTGCAGTGCCTGGACGTCCTGGTGCACCCATTCTCTCTCTCTCTCTCCCTGTTTCTTTCTCTCTCAAATAAATAAATAAGTAAAATATATTTCAAAAAGAGAGAGAGAGAGACTGTATCAAACAAGGTGGAAGGCGAAGACCCACACCCTGAGATCATCCTCTGACTTCTACATGCACGGTGTGACATTCACGTGCTCACATATACACACACCAACTCAAAAGCTAAGTCTTAGGGCTGGAGAGATGGCTTAGCAGGTAAGGCACTTGCCTGTAGAGCCTAAGGACCCATGTTTGACTCTCCAGACGCACAGTGACACACACGTGCGCGGGGAGGGAGGGGACGCTTCTGGAATTCGATTGCAGTGGCTGGAGGCACTGGCATGCCAATTCTCTCTCTCTCTCTCTCTCTCTCATAGACAAGCTAAGTTTTAGTATCCTCCTCTGTAAGGTGGGACAAAGTACCATCTACCTACATTACAGAACGATATGATGAACCCCAATATCCTCTGTGAAAGTGTTTCCATTGGCTTCAAACTCTGTCCCTCGTAAGGAGCGAGGCGGTATATGAGGTCAGGCAAAATCCATAATGGTGGGCCAGATGCATTCTTAGAGTTAGATTATAAAAGATGCCCCCAAACTGAGCTTGACTGCTTGTTAGTCACCTCTTTGTCCTGCAAGTGCGTTGCTAGAAGATGATGTTTTCTATTCAAGTTGCATTCATCTAGCTGTGGGTATGGTCACATAACAGATAAACTAAGATTTACCCAGTTGTCTGTTAGTTTTTAAGTGACTTGTCTTGAGTCTTGTAGCTAGTGTTAGCAAAAGGATTCATGCCTGAAATGAAAGCCAGTAAGCACTGGTAGATGGAGGATTGAGCTTTATTTTCTTTTTTAATTTTTATTTATGTGTAAGCAGAAAGAGAGAAAGAGAGAGAACGGGCGCACCAGGGCCTCTAGCCACTGCAAACAACTCCAGATACATGCGCCACCTTATACATCTGGCATTACATGGGTAATGGGGAATCAGACTTGGGTCCTTAGGCTTTACAGGCAAGCCCCTTAACCACACTTCTCTTTTTAAAAAAATGTTTTCATTTATGAGAAAGAAAGAAAGGAAGGAAGGAAGAGAAAAAGGAAAGAAAGAAAGAAAGAAAGAAAGAAAGAAAGAAAGAAAGAAGAAAGAAAGAAAGAAAGCGAGCAAGCAAGCATAGGTGCACTAGAGCCTCCTGCCACTGCGTACAAATGCCAGATACATGTGCCACTTTGTGCGTCTGGCTTCACGTGGGTCCTGAGGAATGGAACTCTGGCCATCAGGCTTTGTAAGCAACTACAGTTAATCACTGAGCAATCTCTCCAGCCTTTTGAGGATTCATAAACATTGGAGGAGTTACACAGTCGAGGGATATCAGAGTGGAGTGTTCTTTCTGGTAGGAGGAACCTGGATGGACATCAGCAGGAAGAGGCCTGCGGATGTGTGCGGGGTGGCCACACCGCAGCTGCCTTCCAAGTCAGCGCCTTCAGCATCTCCAGTCAGGCTCCATACAGGAAGCTCTGTGACTGAGACAATTACCAAAACTGTGCTGTTCTCTTGTTTCTCTCGTTCTCTCTCTCTCTCTCTCTCTCTCTCAAATAAATAAATAAATAAAATTTTAAAAATACAAAGCATTGGAGATGGCTTAGTGGTTAAGGTGGATTACCTGCAAAGTCAAAGGACCCAGGTTTGATTCCCCAGGACCCACATAAGCCAGATGCACAAGGTGGCGCATGTGTCTGAAGTTCATTTGCATGCAGCTGGAGGCCCTGGCACGCCCAATCTCTCTCTCTTTTCCTCTCTCCCTCTCTTTCTCTTTCTCTCTCTCTCTCTCAAATAAATAAATAAAAATATTTAAAAAACAAAACAAAATCCAAGACTATGCTGGTGAGCAGGTGAATACTGCTGATGACCAAAGGGCTGACATTAGAAAAGTCCCCAAAGGGAGACGCTGCCTGGGAAGTGGGTGCCCTGGCCCTCTATCAACACATGGCCCATCTCAACACTGTTACTGCCCGTGGTGTCCTCGAAAGTGAACAAGCTGAGTTGGAGACAGTGTCACAATGACACATAGATTTTTCTTTCTTCATCTCATTCCTTAGCGTCTAGCAACGCTGTCTAATTAGAAGGTTTAGAACCCCAACATTAGATGTTAAGTTGTTTTCTCATTATTCAGCCCCTATGATGGTGACCTCAGCTTCCCATTTGCTGTGACCCTTACCAGTCACGAGAGGAGGTAGCATACTGCATGGGCATGAGCAGAAGCTGGCCAGCAACAGAAATGGGCCTTAACCCTGGCTCTGATTTTTACCATCCTTGTGTCTTCAGAAAGTCATTCCGTACCAAGGTCCGTTATATTTTGATGAGAATAATGAAAGTGAAGGTGTCAGCAAGTTTTGGGGAGGACTCAGTGGAAACAGGTCCTTCTAGTACTTCAAAGTACTCACCAGCTGTCATTATTCATATTTAACAATAGATTTCCACTAAAATCAGAACTTAAGAGGCTGGGGAGATGGCTCGGAGGGTAAGTTACTTGCTGTGCGAGGGTCCGGACCTCAGCCTGGATCTCTGCACCTGGAATCCCAGAGCTGGGGAGATGGAGGCAGAAGACGCCACCCCAGGACTAGCTGGTTAGTGAGTCTAGCTAAATCGGTGAGTTCTGAGTTTGGTAAGAGACCCTGTCTCATAAAAATAAGGTGGAAAAGGGGCTGGAGAGATAGCTTAGTGGTTAAAGCACTTGCCTGTAAAGCCAAAGGACCCAGGTTCAATTCCCCAGGACCCACATGAGCCAGATGCACAAGGTGGCACATGTATCTGAAGTTTGTTTGCTGTGGCTGGAGTCCCTGGCATGCCCAATCTCATTCTCTCTCCCTGCCTCTCATAAATAAATAAAATATTGAAAAAAAAAAAGGTGGAAAAATGATAGAGGATCCTCCACACTCAATGTTAACCTCTGTCCACCACAGACATTTGCACATGTGCACCGACATGCATATGACTACACACACACACACACACACACACACATGCACACGCGCACGCATGCGCATACCACACATGCAGCAAAACCCCAACTTACGATGCATCTTCAACCAATCACAAGGAAGAGTAACTTCTCTGTGAACTAATATTTGTTATTGAGTCATTGTCTAGTTAATTGCCCTTGCCTGTCTCTCTGTCGACATCAAAGCATCCAAGATTTCTGCTTCACCCACACTAAGGCACGTTCATAGCTTCTCCCCAAACTCTTTTTCTTTATTTTCTTTCTTTTTTATTTTTCTTTTTCTTTTTTGAGAAACAGAGGGGATGAAAGGAGAGAGATAAAGAGGCAGATAGAGAGAGAATGGGCACACCAGGGTCTCTAGCCCCTGCAAATGGACACCAGATCATGTGCCACCTTGTGTGCCTGGATTACGTGGGTATTGGGGAATTGAATCTGGATCCTTAGGTTTCACAGGCAAACACATTAACCACTAAGCCATCTCTCCTGGTCCCCTTTTTCTTTTCCTTTTTTCTTCTTTTTTTGAGGTAGGGTCTCACTCTAGCTCAGGCTGACCTGGAATTCACTCTGAATTCTCAGGGTGGCCTCGAACTCACAGCAATCCTCCTACCTCTGCGTCCAGAGTGCTGGGATTAAAGTGCTGTGCCACCACACCAAGCTTTTTTTGTTTGTTTGTTTGTTTGTTTGTTTTATTTTCAAATTTTTTATTAACAACTTCCATGATTATAAAAAATATCCCATGGTGGGGCTGGAGAGATGGCTTAGCAGTTAAGTGCTTGCCTGTGAAGCCTAAGGACCCTGGTTCAAAGCTCAATTCCCCAGGACCCACATTAGCCATATGCACAAGGGGGCGTTAAAAATCGCATGGTAACGCCCTCTCTCCCCCCCCCATTTTCCCCTTTGAAACTCCATTCTCCATCATATCCCCTCCCCCTCTCAATCAGTCTCTCTTTTTTTTGATGTCATCATCTTTTCCTCCTATTATGATGGTCTTGTGTAGGTAGTGTCAGGCACTGTGAGGTCATGGATATCCAGGCCATTTTGTGTCTGGAGGAGCACGTTGTAAGGAGTCCTACCCTTCCTTTGGCTCTCACATTCTTTCTGCCACCTCTTCCGCAATAGACCCTGAACCTTGGAAGTTGTGATAGAGATATTGCAGTGCTGAGCACTCCTGTCACTTCTTTCCAGCACCATGATGCCTTCTGAGTCATTTCAAGGTAACTGCCATCTGAAAAGAGAAGGTTCTCTACCAAAAGTGAGAGTAGCATTAATATAAGGGTATGAATATTAAGAGAAGTGCTTACTGGGCAGTTTGATAAGTATAGTATATACATTTTGCCAGACAGCAGCAGACATTACACCCCTAGGGCTCATGACTACCACTGTTTTAAGGTTTTAGTATCAGGGATGTAATCCCTCCCATGGAGCAGGCCTCCAGACAAATTAGAGGGCAGTTGGTTTCCACCATGACAGACATGCCACTATTGCACCCGTTGGCTCATTTGGCTTAGCTGGCCAAATATAAGACTTGCAGTGTCACTGTTGAGTATCTTTACTGGTGATTTCTCTCTCTCCCATTGAACTGCATGCAGAATGGCTTCTTCTAGCTTTCTGTCAGCTGGTCTACATGGAGGAGGTTATCAGCTCAGTTCCAGCAGGATTTCTCAGTGGCCTTGCAGCCCAAGTATGTGGAGTCTTCAGCAATAGGGTCTTGCCATCTATTCCTGGTGGGAAACCAAGGGCCTCGGCAATGGCCCATAATGTTTTCGGGGCATCAGAGACCTCCCTGGCCAACAACTCACTGGAAGGTATCCCATCCCTGACACTGAAAATTTTCTAGCAACAATCTATGGCTCCTGAGTGTTCCATTGTCCAAAAAGGTAGGTTTCCATATGATTTATTTATATCCTCTTAGATTTTGATTAGCCCTCCCTCCACCTTTCCTTTACTCAATCTCTTCCCTGACCTCACTTGGGCCTTTTCACTTCCATTAATCTATTCTTCTACTTACATATATAAATACCATCCTATCGCTAACTGACTGAGCTACTCCCTCTCTTTCTTTTAAACTTGAATTTCAAGTCACTGTTCATTTTCCCCGACTTCCTTCTAGCATCTACTAATAATGCCTGTTAAAATACTCCCTACCAGTGCAGTATAGGATTAGGCTTTTTTTTTTCAAGGAAATTCATATTTTCCTGTTAAACAGTTACGCACTTTTCCAGACACGTATGAATGTAACAGATGCCCATCTATACCCTGCTTCCCAGGGATGCTGTGGTATCAGTTAGGTGAGGTCTGCAAGAGGCGGCCTGCTCTTGGAGAAATATGATATGCCAATATCACAGTTAACAGGGGATTATTTTAACATGAGGCGAGCAACTGTGGCCATCCACCTGTTTCGGAAAAGCCAAACTCCTGCCTCTTGGGGCAACTCTCCTGAAGGCTGTCACCTGCAGCAGCTCAGCTCTTCAGTCACACACAGACCCACTGAGTGGCAGACAAGTTTTGCAGTTGCCGTGCTGCCAAATTAGCCGTTGTCATTTCCCCAGTGCACAGTATACAGTGACAATATACAATACGCCGTAACGGGATGCTAAGAAACTCACTAACGTTTCCCTCTCGGACTCGGTTCCCGTCCTCCCTGCTCTGTGACAGGCGGAGGTGTATTTTCCTGTGGGCAAAGACGAATGGTTCCACGGTGGAAATAGGAGCAGCTTTGAACTTTTTCCCAGCTCTTGCAGATTTCTTAGGCCTGATCATCAATTTCTGTTTTTTGGTGTTTTTTTTTTTTTTTTCAGACATTTCGTAATAGCCCAAACGTGTCACGTAAAAATTAAAGTTAGTAGAGCAAGATCCTAACTCAAAAAGAAAAGAAATGGAATTTAGCTGAAGTAAGAAACTGGGTCAGAGTGTTTTTAGTGGTAACTAGCCCTTCCCGCGATGGCAAAAATATAATAATAATAATAATAATAATAATAATAATAATAATTTCAACGTTTGGACAACACGGATCTTTTTACCATTCTACTAAGAAGAGTTTGCCATCAAAACTGGCATAGCACTAGTCAGCCTGCAATATATAATGTGCTGGTGGTGACTTACACACTCGTGTGCTGTAATATCTGTGAATTTCAGAGATGAGTACTCAGAGCAGAAGGGAGTAGGTTCACAGACAGGATCAGCAAAAAGAGAGAGAGAGAGAGAGAAAGAAAGAAAGAAAAAGAAAAAGGAAAAGAAAAAGGAAAAGAAAAAGAATAAGAAAAAGAAAAAGAAAAAGAAAAAGAAAAAGAAAAAAAACAAGCTTCTTGGTAGAAACCATCCCTTTTCTTATCACTTAAAGACGAACAAGCATAACTCACTTAATCGAGCCTGTTGGCAGGGAAACTTCACTGACCAGAAGACAGACTTGGCAAAGTTGCTGCCAGCCCCGCAGAGGTGCCACACACGTCCCACACTCAGCGGGCTTAGCATTGCCCTCCAGGCCGAGCTTTCAGTCTGGGACCCTGCATGTCAGCTAATCCCTTTCCTCTTTCCTGTCCTCTGACCCTGTTCGCCCACATAGCTCATGGTGCAGATGTCTGTGAGGGGCAGTGGGTGTTCTTTGGATGGGAAAGCTGAGAGGGGTTTGGGGAGGGGAACTGTGGATGGTATCTTCTTCATTTCATGCATTCTCGTGGGTTCCAGTTCACACAAGTCGAGGCAATGCGACGTTCTCAGAACGGCTCCCAGGAGATTTGCTTAGTTTTGTGTTTCCCCATCAGCCTCCTTGACTTATTTTGCCACTGGGGAATTTGATGTTGGTATGATGATATGAAAGACAATGTCTTGCCTGTTTTCTCGCTTTCTCTGTTTGTTTGTTGGTTTGTTTGTTTGTTGTTGGGCCTGGTATATGATCTCTTAGCAGGACATTGCGTTTTCATAAGAGAAACCCAAGCCCTTGTCTAGTGAAGTTTCTCACCATTCCTGTACCGAAGGGGCTGGAAAAAAGGCTCCGTAGCACTAAGGAGGCATTGCTCACTTAGCAATAAGTCACCAAGGCAGGACAAAATGGCTGTCAAAAGGCTGTGCAAGGGGCTGGAGAGATGGCTTAGCGGTTAAGCGCTTGCCTGTGAAGCCTAAGGACCCTGGTTCGAGGCTCCATTCCCCAGGACCCACGTTAGTCAGATGCACAAGGGGGCGCACGCGTCTGGAGTTCGTTTGCAGTGGCTGGAGGCCCTGGCATGCCCATTCTCTCTCTCTCTTTCTCTCTCTGTCTGTCACTCTCAAATAAATAAATAAACAAAAAAAAATTTTTAAAGGCTGTGCATGAGCTGGGCATGGTGGCGCACACCTTTAATCCCAGCACACGGGAGGCAGAGGTAGGAGGATCACCGTGAGTTCGAGGCCACCCTGAGACTACATAGTGAATTCCAGATCGGCCTGGACTAGAGTGAGACTCTACCTCAAAAACAACAACAACAACAAAAAAAATATGGCTGTGTGTGATGGGGTTGGCAAGGGTAACTATATGGGCAAGCCCTCAAGAAGGAATTCTATCTAGCAGGACCTGCTATGGACTACATGTGGTTTGTCCTTCCCGCCTCCCTCTCCACCAATACTCATGAACTAGAAACTTGGTCCCTAGTGTGGGTGTGTTAAAGCAGTGGGACATTTACAACACGGGCCTAGCGGAGGGAGATGGGGTCATGGAGCCCCACAGTCATGACTAAATGAAAGCCATCTCTCAGTAGTGGGGTCACGTCTCGAGTGTGGATTCGTTTCTGCAGGAAGGAGCCTGAGTCTGGCTCTCCTCTACTCTCTTGCTTCCTATCTCACCATGTGACCTCATCCCTTTCCCTCTCTCTCTCCCTCTCTCCTCAGGCACTCCTTCCATGATATCATCCACCATGTTTTAACATAGTCAGAAATGGCTGCAAGAGCCAAAGGACGGGCAGGATTCCTTACAATACACTCGTCCAGACACAAAATGGCCTGGATATCCACGACCTCGCAGTGCCTGACACTACCTACACAAGACCATCATAATAGGAGGAAAAGATGATGACATCAAAATAAAAGAGAGACCGATTGAGAGGGGGAGGAGGGTGTGATAGAGAGTGGAGTTTCAAAGGGAAAAGGGGGAAGGACTTAATGATTTATTGTCTATAATTATAGGAGTTGTCAATAGAAAGAAAAGAAAAGAAAGAAAGAAAGAAAAGGCTTCACTAGAGGTTACACAGGTTCTTCCTAATTTTGGACTTTGAAGCTCTAAAACGGTGAGCTAAATAAACCTCTTACTCATGCATTATCCAACTGCTAGTATACTATTACTCAGTATATTACAGTATACCTCATCTCCAAAAGATTCAAGGTCCTATATAATTTCCTTCAAAGCATACTCTGGCCAGGATCTTCTTAGTAAAGCCATCAGACCAGGCAGAAGAAATCTTATTCTCCTGATGCAATTAGAAATGCAATTCTCACTCCTGTAGATTGCGAGAAGGGGCCAAAGTACATCCTGGGCCTTCTCCAAGCACTGTCGTTGAGAAGAAATGCCACTAATGGAAGTATGTTGCATAGCTATCTGATGATGAAGACGTTTCAAGGATGTTGGGGACCATTAGAATTTGGTCTCTCTGTTTCTCTCTCTCTCTCTCTCTCTCTCTCTCTCTCTCTCTCTGTGTGTGTGTGTGTGTGTGTGTGTGTGTGTGGTGTTTGGTCCATGAGAAAAATTATTCCCAGCCTTCAGACTTCTTCAAGAATGAACAATGTTAAGGGTTCCAACTTTTGATTTGGACTTGAGACTTCAAATTTAATATGACATATTAATGAAAGCAATGTGTGGTATTTACTCAGATAATAGCTCTCTTCAGGGCAGTACAAGATCCAGTCATGGATAACTCAGAGGGTCCCCATGACTCCGAAAGAAAAAGGGACAGAAATTAAAATATGGGGGAAACAAAGGACAGTATTCCAAACAAGATCGTTGAAGCTGGTGAGACAGATGATACTATTTAAGGGAAGTATTAAAACTCCACAAAGACTCGGGGGGGGGGGCGGGAATTGCATTCACTCTGTTCCCCTTCACAGCACTGCAGGAAGCCTCAATGTATGTAGAAGTTTCTGGAGCCCTCAGAAGAGATGAGAGCAAGACAGTGTGCTGGATCTCTAGGCACTGAGTCCTTTATCACACCTTAATTCTGGAGACTGAATGTCAGGCCATTTCACGGCATAGTACCAGCTGCGACATGTGTTAGCTACATCTAGCTTCATTGTATTTCTCATATCAATTCACATGACTGAGAAACATTGCAGATTGAGCTTTACATCTCAGGAAGCGTTAATGACTTTGGCTTGCGTCTTTGAAGCACACTGTGATGGTTTGATTCAGGTGCCCCCCTTAAACTTAGGTGTTCTGAATGCTAGGTTCCCAGCTGATGGACATTTGGGAATTAATGCCTCCTGGTGGCAGTGTATTACTGGGGGCGGGCTTGTGGGTATTATAGTCAGTGTCCCCTTGCCAGTGTTTGGCACATTCTCTTGTTGCGATAGTCCACCTTATGTTGGTGAGGGGGTGATGTCCACCCTCTGCTCATGCCATCATTTTCCCCTGCCATGATGGATGGAACCTCCCCTCGAGTCTGTAAGCCCAAAATAAGCCCTTTTTCCCACAAGCTGCTCTTGGTCGGCTAATTTCTGCCAGCAATGCGAACCTGACTGCAACACATACATTATTCTTAATTTAATTTTTCTTTTTTGATAACCTCATACATGTGTATATAATTTATTTTAATCATATTCACATACAGCCCCATCATCCTCTCTTATCTCTTTCTTGCTAAACCTCTTCTTCTTCCCAACTAATCCCATTCCTACTTTCATGTCTTTTTTGTGGTCCATTGAGTTAAATTAGGGTGGCTTGCATGAGCATGAATGCGGGGTGGGGTATGTATTTGTTGGAGTACAGAGGATTTATTTACCACTTCCCCAGCCCCCAGCAGCCATGAGATGCCAATAGCTACTCTGAGAGGAGGGACTTCACATGTAGTCCTCCCCTACCCATGATCCAAGGTTGATGGGCTCAGCCTTGTACAGGAAAACACAGTTGCTATGAATTCATGGGTATTAACAGCCATTGGACTTATTCCTTTAGTTAAATAAATGGATGTGTCATCTCTAAAGAGTCAAGTATATTTAAAGGAAGGTAACAACATACTCCTGCACTGGAGAGATGGCTTAGTGGTTAAGGCACTTGACGGCAAAGCCAAAGGACCCAGGTTTGATTCCCCAGTGCCCATGTAAGCTGGATGCACAAGGCGGCACATGCATCCGGAGTTTGTTTGCAGTGACTAGAGACCCTGGCCTGCCCATTTTTTTCTCTATATATCTATCTACCTCTTTCTCTCTCATAAATAAATAATTTCTTTTTTAAAAAACCATATCCCTGAGCAAAATGGAAAGAGTTAAAGTGCAAATAGCCAGTCCTTCTTGAAATCTAGGTGCCAGGTTCTGTGAGGATTCCACAGAAATTTTTGGGGAGACACATAATTTATTGACTGTTTGCCATCTGTCAGATGAAGAGTTTTACAAATATTGTTGAATGAATGAATGACCAGCTACGCAATATTACAGGGTACTACTTATTCATGTTTCCAACTTACTACTAAGGAAAATGAAGCTTTTAGGAATTGTTAGAACTCACCTAATCTCATGTGCACTAGAAGTAGAATTCAAACTCAGATCTTTCTGTCATTGGTTTTTGTAACACAGAAGAGATTCAAAGCACAGTGGTGGGAAGAGCCACATATAGTAAAAACTTTCTCCAGTGAAAATAGCTTTTATTTTTCTCCTGACTTCTCTCAATGGGTGCCAACTCCCTTATTCACGTTCTCACGTTACTCATCTCTTGGGCCCTCAACATTCTGGTTGGGATTAAGTGAGGCTTTCATCCGGAATAGCGTCTAATGCCGTGAAGAGCTGGAGATACTAATCCAATGTTCTGATCTTTTTTTTAAAAGTCCAGACAGAAATGAATATTGGCCCCAGTGGTCCAAACCCAGACAACTGCAGTTTTGATGGGACAGAGCCCAAAAAGTTCAGATGCTGCCCTGATCTTATCCAAACCATGGGCGGTCTCCTGCCTTTCCGGAGGGAACATGCTTGGTAGATGATGCACTGAGTTTGAGACACACGGAGCATGCCCTCCTTGGGGACTCTCGGGTCTTGTGCGAGGTTAAGTCCCAATTGTACATCACACTGCCATGGTATTTCTCTTCTGTGGGCGGCCTCTGTCCTGTTGAAAGGCCTAAGCAAATACGACATTGGTTAAGTAGATCTGTACCCCAGCATTCTTTCCAGCTGACGGTTCTGGATGTAGGGGAGCTGGTGGGCACCTCTGCTTCTCATGTAGCCAGCATGGATGATGTGACCAGACTGTGGGGCATAGGCTGCTGGCTCAGGCCAAGGGATGGGGGACTCACAAGATCCAAGGAAAATGACTGAGAACACTGAAAGGCCCATCAGAAAATTAAACAAAACAAAACAAAACGAAAAAAAAGTCTGACAAGATGGACCAGATAGAAATTCATGGATGACATTAGAAATCATAATAAATCAGGACACTTGATGTAGAAGCCAATCCTGTAAACACTAGGCTTTTTGTAGAACCGTTAAAAAGTCCCCATAACTTGGGCCTGACGGAAAGCGCCGCCTCTTCACTGCAGTAACGTAAATTCGAGTTATTTATTTTGGCTTCTGCTTTCTCAGTGACTTGTTCTAATCAAAATGCTTTGATGGGCTACACAAAAGGAACAGACATATGACTGAAGAGCAAGAGAAGGTTGAAAACTGTGAACATGAACTTTAATCCTTGCTTCTATTATACAGGCCACCTCACACTACCCAGGACAAAGAATGTTAAGCTCTCACTTGGAAAGGATCTCTGGGTTTTAGTGTGGGTGTAAATGTATTCTAGCGCTAGTCATATTTCCCTGTGAGCAGTATGTATTGACATACAGAACTCTATTGTTTTAGCATGTGTGTAGTGGTATGATGGGTGTGTTTATGTTGGCAACCAACCCATGTGCTCACCTGTGTAGTCCCTAAAAGGTCAAGTGTCCCCCTCCATTGATCATCTGCCTGTTGGTTTTTTTGTTGTTGTTATTGTTGTTTGGTTTTGCTTTTGCCTCTTACTGACGCAGAACTTGCTGTTTATTCACAATCCCCAGCAATTCTCTGGTCGCTGATTCCCACAGGACTGGGGTTACAGACATGTGTGGTCATGCTCAACTGTTTACCTGGGCTCTGGGGGAAATGAGCGTGGGCCGTCACCGGTTCCCTCAAGCCCTCCTGCTTGCACAGAAGTAAACTTAAAAGCTGATCCACGTCTCAAGCCCTGGTAAACTTTTTTGTTCAGTTCAAAGAACATAATATAGCCGGGTGTGGTGACGCATGCCTTTAATCCCAGCACTCGGGAGGCAGAGGTAGGAGGATCGCTGTGAGTTCGAGGCCTCCCAGAGACTACATAGTGAATTCCAGGTCAGGCTAGGCTAGATCTAGACAACTACCTAGAAAAACCAAAAAAAAAAAAGAGCATATAATATAATATGATATAATATAATATAATATAATATAATATAATAACAATGTAATAGGGCTTGGGTCCCCATTTTTTTCTGCAACTCAATTTGTTTCCTTCCTGTTTCATATCAATTACTCACATAGATCTGCATATATTAATCGTCTTGTTAAAACTAGATTGCCTGAGTTCATTGCTAGCTTTTTGAAGACTATAGCAATAACCATAATAAATGTGATGTTTGGGCTGAAGAGATAGCTTAGCGGTGAAGCTCTTGCCTGTGAAGCCTAAGGACCCCGGTTTGAGGCTCAATTCCCCAGAACCCATGTTAGCCAGATGCACAAGGGGGCGCACGCATCTGGAGTTCATCTGCAGTGGCTGGAGGCCCTGGTGCACCCATTCTCTCTCTCTCTCTCTCTGCCTTTTTCTCTCTGTCTGTCACTCTCAAATAAATAAATAAATAATAAGCAAAAAAAAATTTTTAAATAAGTGTAATGTTTATTTAAACAGTAATGTGTAGGGCTGAGAAGATGGCTTCATGGTTAAAGGATCTTGCTTACAAAGCCTGCTGGTCCTGGTTAAATTCCCCAGTACCTGGTACCCATATAAAGCCAGGTACGCAAAGTGGTGCATGCATCTGGATTTCATTTGCAGACATATACTCTGTTTCTGTTTCTCAGATAACTAAGTAAAAATATTTCTCTAAAAAATGTAATGTTTAGGGCTGGAGAGATGGCTTAGCAGTTAAGCGCTTGCCTGTGAAGCCTAAGGACCCCGGTTCGAGGCTCAGTTCCCCAGGACCCACGTTAGCCAGATGCACAAGGGGGCGCACGCATCTGGAGTTCATTTACAGAGGCTGGAAGCTCTGGCACGCCCATTCTCTCTCTCTCTGCCTCCTTCTCTCTGTCACTCTCAAATAAATTAATAAACAAACAAAAATTTTAAAAAAAACTGTAATGTTTAATATTGCCATATGTTGCGTATTCTTAGGCAGAACTGGGTTTGAGGGCTGGCAATGCTACTTGGCCACCTGTGAGACCATAGACCAGTTACTTGCCTTTCAAATCATTGTATTTATCTAATTGGTGATAGTGTATGTTTATTATAGGCTGCATGTTTTCTAGAGCTGCCATAACACAAAATTTTATTTTCTCATGGTTCTGAAGTCTAGACATTCAAGATCAAGGTATTGGCAAAGTTGGCTCCTTTTGTTCCTACATCCCTCCCTCCCTTCCTTTCTTCTTTTCTCTCTTCCTCCCTTCCCTTTCTCCCTTCGTCTTCTCTCCATCATTTCTTCCCTTCCTTCTTTTCTTTTCTTGATACAAGTTCTTGATACATAGCCCAGCCTGGCTTGGAATTTACTATGTAGTCTAGTCTACCCTCAAACTCATGATCCTCCTGCTCAGCCTCCTAAATGTTGGGATTGCAGATGTGCACCATCGTGCCTAGAGGCCATGGTTGGTTTTAGCCATAGTTTTTTGTATAATTGTCTCTTCCCTATGTTTTCAGATGGGTTTCCTTTGGACATCTCTATGTCTTGTCTCCTCTACTTAAAAGATTGTAAGAGCTACAGGTTGAGATATCATGCCCAGAGGCATTCCCTCCCCCCCCCCAAAAAAAAAATAACTGACTGCTGCTCCCACAACACATAAACCACAACCCCACAGGAAATACCTGCAACCCCACTGAGGGAGGGTCCCCATTGAGATGGGGGCAGGGATGAGGGATAAGAAGCTACCAACACATGATGTACCCATATGAAATGTGTTGTTAATAATAATCATAAAAGAAGAAGAAGAAAGATGAACTATTGTCTCCCTTTTTCCTTACTAAATGTCTTTGAAGGCATTTCCTGGACATCCAAAATGGTTGATGTTTTGGGGAGTATTCATGGAAGTAATTGAGCACACTGTATGAGAGTATATTTTGTGCTACCTGAATATTCTAAACTCCAAAAAGGGCACATTGGACATGGACCCACCCATACAATCTCATCACCGCTATTGATTTCAGGAAGATCATGCCTGATTCAGCTGAGGACTCCACCAAGGAGATTGAAGATATTCAAGTCCATGTAAGTTTTACACATGGCCCTGAAGGGAAACATACTGGCTCACTCAGTCACCTGTCGAAAGGTCTGTCTCAAAACACGATCACCCTCTGTGGCACTTGCAGTTAGGACTTTAGCCTATCAATTTTGGAGGGAACTATAACTCAGCCTGTGTCCTCTGCGAAATGTCTAGTAAACGTAGTTCGTTTTCACTAAATTCTGGTTCTCCGTCCCTCCCCACTTCTAAGATTTGGTGTCAAGCAGATCCTAAGCGTGTATACCAACTCTTTAAAGAGAGGTTTTAGAGCCGGGCGTGGTGGCGCACGCCTTTAATCCCAGCACTCGGGAGGCAGAGGTAGGAGGATCGCCGTGAGTTCGAGGCCACCCTGAGACTCCATAGTGAATTCCAGGTCAGCCTGGGCTAGAGTGAGACCCTACCTCGAAAAACCAAAAAAAAAAAATAATAATAATAAAATAAAATAAAATAAAGAGAGGTTTTCAGGACAATCCCATCAAAATGTGTGGTTCATTGTCACTCCCATGAAAGGTCATTGATTTTAAAATGGAGGTGAACTACTCTTCACTAAACATCCCAAGAAATAGATGACCATGTCCACACAGGGGCCTTTTAACTTGAGACCTTTCAGGTCTTGGTAGTTTTACTTTTTGACCTAAGCAAGCAGAGAGCACAGAGTTCCATCAGGAGCAGCAGTGAAGATAGCCACAAGGAGGTGACGATGGTGACAACAGTTACTCACACACATAAAAAAGTGTAGCAATGTAGTCCTCCATACAACCTATGGGTTCTACCAATGGGTAACTGTGAATGCTTTCTATAATAATTTTTTAAATATATTTTTATTTATTTATTTGAGAGAGAGGGAAGAGAGAGAAAGGGAGAGAGGAAGACACAGACAAGACCAATGGGCACGCCAGGTCTCCTTGTCACTGCAAACAAATTTCAGACTTATGTCCCACCATGTGTGTCTGGCTTTACATGGGTCCTGGGGAATCAGACCTAAGTCATTAAGCTTTGCAAGCAAGTGCCTTTGACTACTGAGTGATCTCTCCAGAGCAGTTTTTGTTTTAAAAGAAGAACACCAGCCGGGCATGGTGGCGCACGCCTTTAATTCCAGCACTCGGGAGGCTGAGGTAGGAGGATTGCCATGAGTTCAAGGCCACGCTGAGACTACATAATGAATTCCAGGTCAGCCTGAGCTACAGTGAAACCCTACCTCAGAAAAAAAAAAAAACAAAACACTGGGAATTTCCAATATGTAAGAATAGATAAATTTTGATTTCCTGAGAGAACTCACCAACGGAAATGATTATTGTTCTTCTAAATATAGTTTTGCTCATATTTAAGGACAAATAAATGGTATCTAGGAAGACTAGAGAATGCTGAATGCATTTCTGGAGCTAGGGCATGTCCTTGAACACAGAAGATTCCTTGCAGGCGTGAACTGACCCAGAGAGCTTGCCACAAGGTTGTCTGTGCCCAGTGTGCTTCTCCACACTCTGTGAGTAGATGTTCAACCTGTGTTCACTCTTGCTTTAGACTCGCATGGCTGCTGGCTCTGATGGACCAGGATCAACCATCTCTGTGCCCCTCCCATAAGAGCAAGAACACTTCTGAAAAGATGCAAGCACCCCCCACTTGATCCCTCTGTTACTTACTCTCAAGTAATGGGGGTTCTGAGCAAGAACCCGAGTTGGGCTGGAGCGATGGCTTAGCAGTTAAAACACTTGCCTGCAAAGCCTAAGGACCCATGTCCTACTCTCCAGATGCCATGTTAGCCAGGTACACAAAGGTGAGGCAAGTGCAAGGTTGCATATGCCTAATAGGTGGCGCAAGTGTCTGGAGTGAGATTTCAGTGGCTGAGGCCCTGGCGTGCCAATCCTCTCTCTCTCTCTCTCTCTCTCTCTCTCTCTCTCTCTCATTCTTTCTCTCTCTACCTATCTCTCTTAAAAAACTGTTGGCAACCAGACAGACCAAAATGTTAAAATTCTAAAATTTTGGCTTCTTGGCACTTTTCCCCTAGGTTTCCTGGGAGAGACAGATGTGACAATGACCACTGACAGTAATAGAAATATACATCTGGAGATGCTACAACTCATAGAGACCTTCAGGCCAAGGTGCTGCTCGCCAGAGGCTGCCTTGCTTAGTTCTGTCTGAGGATGCAGACTGCCCTTTCCTCATTCAGCTCCACCCAGCCACCCGTCAAGAACAGTCAGGCATGGTGGTGTATGCATTTAATCCCAGCACTTGGGAGGCAGAGGTAGGAAGAGTAGGCTAGCCTAAGACTACATAGTGAATTCCAGGTCAGCCTGGGCTAGAGCAAGACCCTACCTCAAACAAACAGACAAACAGACTGAAGAGATGGCTTGGCGGTTATGACACTTGCCTGCGAAGCCTAAGGACCCATGTTCGACTCTCCCGATCCCACATAAGCCAGATGCACAAAGGTGAGGCAAGCGCAAGGTTGCACATGCCCACTAGGTGGCGCAAGCGTCTGGCGTTCAACTGCAGTGGCTGAGGCCCTGATGTGCCAATTCTCTCTCTCGGTCTCTCAAAAGATAAAATAATGTAAATAAAACAAACAAACAAACAACAAAAAAAAAAGAAGGGTCAAGTAGGTATTGCTTTTGCTGACTCCTCCAGGCTTGGGGAGAGAGCTGACTGCCTGGCATACACAGGGAGCTGTTCTCTGGCTGCTAAGTCTGATATGCTCGGGCTCGTAGGCAGGGCCTTTGTTTCTAGCTACATGTCAGCTCCATTGAGCAGCAGTGTTGGCTGGGTCACATACAGCATTTGTTTTTTTCTATCTGAAGGATGACCTGGTTAGAAAAGGACAAATACTAGCGCTCTCCCCAAAATAATTAAGGCTCTGGATCATTTTCCACAAACACAAATCTGTGTGAGGTTTTCTGGAACGAACTTCGTAGATTACGTTCCAAAGACCAAGAGGCAAAACACACACTGCTCAGTCACCCATGTTCTTTCCATAAATAGCACCCAGCATTTCTGAAGCAACGAGACAGTTATTAGTCAATCCTGTTCATGGTACTGACTGGACAGTGGTTTTAGTGGCCATGGTCATGACTGAGATGACACCTGCAATGAGGGACAAAGGAGAAAGTCCGTCAAATTACACTGGGCTGGACAAGTCAACTTGTTGCAGTCAGGTTCGTATTGCTGGTAGAAATCACCCAATAAGAGCAGCTTGTGGGGAGAAAAAAAAAGAGGTTTATTTTTGCTTACAGGCTTGAGGGGGAAGCTCCATGATGGCAGGGGAAACGATGGCATGAACAGAGGGTGGACACCACCCCCTGGCCAACATAAGGTGGACAATAGCAATAGGAGAATGTGCCAAACACTGCCCGGGAGAAGCTGGCTATAAAACCCATAAGCCTTCCCCCAACAACACCCTGCCTCCTGGAGGGGTTACTTTCCAATTGCCATCAGTTGGGGAGACTTGCATTCAGAATACCTAAGTTTATGGGGGATATCTGAATCAAACTACCAGATATCACTCATGATACCAGGTTTCAGTTTTACTCAGCATTAAGGATAGGCCCAACAGAGAGCTGCCTCCACAAAAGCCAGCCTAGCTGTCCACCAGCAGATATGTGGGTGATGAAAATGTGGTATGGATATAAGATGGGATTTTATTCAGCCATAAAGGAGAATTGAATCATGACATTTTCAGGAAAATGAATGGATCTAGAGATCATCACGTTAAGCAAAATAAGGCGGAACCAGAATGACAAATGTTGCATGTTTTCTCTTACACACGGAAAGTGTATATGTAGGTGTGTAGGACATGTATGTAGAAAGGGGACTGTGGGAGGGGACGAAGAGTTCTAGGTGGAGAGGGGGAGGTGTAGTGGTTTGAACATAAAATGTCCCCCATACACTCGTGTGTTTGAATACTTAACTCTTGGTTGGTGGCGCTGTTCGGGAAGGCTATGGAACCTTCAGGAGGTAGACCATTGACTGAGGAAGTGTGTCACTGGAAGGGGGAGGATGGACCCTGAGGTGTTGGAGCTCAGCCCTGCTTGCCTTCCGTCCTTCTCTCTACTTCCTCCTTGTGGATGTGATGATGTGAAGCCAGAGGTCTGCTCCTGCCATGTTTCCCCCACCACGATAGACTTCCCCTTAAAACTGTAAGATGATGGGCTGGAGAGATGGTTCAGTGGTTAAGGCACTTGCCTGTGAAGCCTAAAGACCCAGGTTTGATTCCCCCAGGACCCACATAAGCCAGATGCACAAGGCGCCACATGTGTATGGAGTTTGTTTGCAGTGGCAGGAGGCCCTGGAACACCCATTCTCTCTCTCTCCTCTCTCTCCTCCCTCTTTCCCTCTCTCTCTTTCAAGTAAATAAGTAAATAGTTTTTAAACTGTAAGCTGAAATAGACCCTTTCATTCTCAAAGCTACTAAAGTTGGGTATTTTGTCCAAGCAACAAGAAAGTGACTGATACTGAGAGAGAACAAGAGGAGGCAATGGAAAATATTTCATGAAATCAGCAGAGGAAACTATTTACGGGGAGGGAAAACACCAGCAAAGTGGGAAAAGGAGAGGTAGAGGAAGGTCATGGGAGGGAGGAGAATAAGAACAAAGTGTAATTATATGTATGGCAATGTCACATTGAAAGGCTGGAGAGATTGCTTAGTGGTTAAGGCGCTTTCCTGCAAAACCTAAGGACACAGGTTCGATTCCCCAGGACCCACGTAAGGCAGATACACAAGGTGGTACATGTAGCTGGAGTTCATTTGCAGTGGCTGGAGGCCCTGGCGTGCCCATTCTCTCTCTCTCTCTCTCTCTCTCTCTCTTTCTCTGTCTCTCAAATTAATTTAAAAAATGTTTAATGTTGCAATGAAACCCATTTATTTACTATTCAAAAGTTAAAAATCAAATGCCAGTGTCCCCTGCCTTTGAAGTTTTCCATAAATGTTCATTGATGGATGCGTGTAATTAGAGAAAGAGGAAGCATTAGGCTTTGGACATTTTAAATGTATTTATTCAGATCCCTCAAGTATTATTGAACTATTAAAAAGCACTTTCTTTGGGCTGGAGAAATGGCTTAAGGCGCTTGCCTGTGAAGCTTAAGGACCCACATTAAATTCCCCAGGACCCACGTAAGCCAGATGCACATAGTGGCACATGCATCTGGAGTGCATTTGCAGTGGCTGGAGGCCCTGGAGCACCCGTTCTCCTCTATCTGCCTCTCTCTCTCTCTCATAAATAAATAATTAAAAAATAAGTAAATAAAATACAAGGAAAAATTGCTTTCTTCCACAGGAATAATGATTAAATGAAGAGACAGACAATGAAGCCCCCGGGAATCGAGAATCGGGACAGGAATATAGCCAGCTCCGTTCCATCCTGGTCTGGGAGGCCCTTGATTGAGCCTCTTTAATGTGTGTGAATAAACTCTCGGGAGCATCCATGACTCCCTACAGGTAAAGAGGGGAGGGCTCAGGTGCCAGAGAAGGACCGTGAAAAGGACAGATCAGTGTATTACATGGGAACTGTAGAAGTCCTGGGAATACACTAACAGACATGTTTATACTGTGGGAAGACCTAGTGATTTCCGTGGTTGGCTTGAGGGAGGGGAAAAATGAGTTCACATTAGTCATGCTCCCAAGTTCAACTCCAGCTTCTAACAAAACAGACAACTAGTAACACCACCCCTAGTCCTCACGACCCCAAGGGTCGAGGTCTAGCTGGAATTACCCCACACGATTTCACATCAGGCCTGGCAATGTGTGCATCTAAGCTTCTTCTGGAAGGAACACTACCTCACACAACACGAAGGAGGGAATGTTCCTCATCTAATTTTTAGAATCTCTGAATTTAGAGAAAGGAACTGGGTGCTCTAAATAATGTTTAAGGGATACTTTATCCAATGGTACTACCCACACTCATTTCAAATCCAAGTTTAAAAAATGGGTGTTTTTTTTTTTCACTAATGGACACATAGTCCTTTCAAACTACCATCTACTCTCTTGTGCCCCTTTCTTATGTTAAAGGGTTTCTTTGGGGCATGGTAGCTCTCATCTAGTAGGTCAGCAGAGATGACCTTCGGAAGTCACTGCATATGATAAGTCAAAACCAGCATCACTCTCTTGACTGGCTGGTGTGTACTTTAAGGGAACCAGGAACACCCAGCTGAAATGAGGAACTGGCCCAAATTCAGGGGAAATCGTAGAAGCATGCTTTCTTTCCTTGATGTATATGGTAGAGATCAAAGTGTCAGTTAGAGTGTGTGTGTGAGTGTGGCATATGGAAATAAGAGGACAGAAGGAGAGAATATGAGGATAGAGGAGATGAAAAGAAAGGGAAGTATGATAAGGACAAATGAGAACATTTCATAAAACCAATTGTGTGGCTGGCGAGATGGCTTAGTTCTTAAGGAGCTTGCCTATGAAGCCTAAGGACCCATGTTCAACTCTCCAGATCCCACGTAAGCCGGACGCACCAAGTGACACAGGCGCACAAGGTCACACATGCGCAGAAGGTGGTGCACACCTCTGGACTTCAATTGCAGTGGCCAGAGACCCTGGCGCACCAATTCTCTCTCTCTCTCTTTCTCTCTCTCTCTCTCTCTTTCTCATAAAAAAAAATTGCAAAAAGAAGAAAACAATTGTGAAGAGGAAATCTTCCAAATGTTGATGTTTCTCCCGTGTCAAGGATGGATGGTCAGGTAGAAGAATAATGTAGCCCAGGAGAACTCAGTCAGCTACAGGGGGTAAGATTTAATGACAAAAACAACAACAACAACAAAAAAAACAACAATCACAGTATGCAATACAGTCTAGAGCCAACATTCATAGGTCCAATGAGATAGGGAACTAACGTGGGGAAATGAAGCAGCAGGCTGGCCCGCCCCTGCTAGGTATGCCAAAGCAGGTCCTCACACCCTGGTGTCCTGCCCAGCCAGGGGACAATGGCGGGAACCTCAACTCTTGTGCTGCTTCAGGCTCATGGCGTGTGAGGTGGCCAGTGGCTACTTGTACCGTCTTCAGTGAGAAGGAAGATGAGCTTTCCCGTGATCGTGGTGAAATAACAACATCTCAGAAGAGAAAGGGGACCATCCCGTGGTAACGCAGAGGCTCGTGTGTTATCCAAGATCCGGGGAAGGCAACGGGGCTTGGAACAGTGAAATCGTGTTTGCTCACATGCCTCTGAGTAATTTAAGGTAGAAAAAAAAAAAAAGCTCAGAAAATTATTGATTAGATGCCAATTCACATAGCTCTCTCTTTGTCTGCTTTTTATTATCAGTATTTCTTTAAAAGGCTAATCCATCGCGTCTTGACAAGCACGAAGCCGGGAGGTGGGCTCTTCGCCAGTGTTTTCATTCCTCAGCCCCCCCCCCCCCCAAGGGGCAATGATTAGATCTCAATATTGAATGCACAAACCACACTCACTGTGTGAACTCTCTGAGAGGGCTCCCCACATAAGGAGTTTTGATTTTTTTTTTTTTAAGTGAAGAAGCTTTATTGGAAGGGTTGTAAAAGGAAGGTGGGGGGGGGGAGCACATCGGTCTCTCTGGGCTGGCTGATTAGGGAGGAGTTGCCTTGCTTATGAACATTAAATCTGCGCTCTCTGGAGGAAGGGGCCTCTCAGAGGACAGCACTGATTTCATTCCCCTTCTAAGAATAGCCCAGTGGGGTGGGGAGAAGCCGGCAGCTCCAACCGCCCAGAGAACATTTGCGAACTGAAGCCAAGGGGCCTGAGTCTTGGGTAATAGCTGGGACCAGATAGTTGCTGTAAATGAACTCAGTAAAAGCGAGTCAGTCCACGGATGCTCCTGCACGGATGACATGCCGGGAAACCGAGAGCCAGCAGTCAAACGTGAAGAAAAGGTGCCTGCGGTCATAAGTTCAGGGTGATGCATGTCAGAGGCATCTCCTAGGCCCAGCAAGATCCGAACACGTGGTTTTCATCACAGCGGGGCTCAGGATTTCGTCATTACGACTTCCTCTTTGTATCTATGAGCGCGGTACAAGCCATCTTACCAGGGTATGAGATAACGCAGGCCTCCCTCTTTAGTGGTGGGTCTATTAGCTATCGACTCTGCTCTTCAGCCCAGGGAATCGGAAGTGGAAGAAGAGAAGAGATTTCAAGGTGGTGGCGCTAGTTTGGGAGTTTTAGAAACTTGGAGAGATGGAGGGGCGGCAAACAATTGGGTTACTCAGGGTGGATCCTGGGAGACATCTTGGCCCTGGGCCCTTCCTCTCTCTCTGTGTATGTCTCCTGCCCTCTCTGGGGACATTCCTCCAAGTGCTCCTACCACCATGATGTTCTGTCCAAGCACATGGGGCCAACCAACCGTGGACTGAACCCTCTGAAACCGTGAGCCATAAGTTGTTTCTGTCAGGCAGTTTGTCTCATTGAGGAGAAAAGTATCTTAGACAGATTCATTAAATAAAAGATACCTTTCATCCGGGCCTAGTAACACGAGACTATAATCTCAGCTACTTAGGAGACTGAGGCAAGAGAACTCCAAGTTCAAGGCCTGCATTGGCTACAAGATGAGTTCAAGGTCAGCCTGAGCAACAGGGCTAGGGATGTAGTTCAGTAGTAAAGTGCCTGCCTAGATGAATAAGGCCCTGTGCTCAACTGCTCAGTATTGAAATATGCATATATGTATACATATACATATATATATCATTAGTATACAAAAAGTTATGTTTTGTTATGGCATTTCCAAATAATTTGATTTTAGTGATTCTCCCTTGTTTCCCCTATCACCCTGGTACCCTCCTATCCCCAGTAGCTCTCTCCCTCCCTCTACACCTCTTTTTTTTTTTTTTTTCTTTGAGGTAGGGTCTCATTCTAGCTCAGGCTGACCTAGAATTCACTATGTAGTCTCAGGGTGGCCTTGAACTCATGGCGATCCTCCTACCTCTGCTTCCCAAGTGCTGGGATTAAAGGTGTGTGCCACCACGCCTGGCCACACCCCTTTTTAATCCCCTTCTGGCTTTATAGTCTATGTCCATACTCACACCCACATAGTGCCTATTATAAACATTAAAACCAGAATACACCTATGAGAAAGAAATGTGCGATCTATCTTTCTGAGTTTGAGTCATCTCACTTAATATAATAGTTTCCAGATCCAACCATTTTCCTGTAAATTTAATAATTTTATTTTACTTTATAGCTGAATATATGTGTGTGTGTGTGTGTTTTGTTGTTGTGGTTGTGGTTGTTGTTGTAGCATTCAGAACATAGCCTTTAGAATAACTAATGAGTAGAAATGACAACTTTTGGGAATCCCAGTATTCAAAAGGCAAAGCACAAATCAGTCATTACTTCAAGGGTACATTCAGTGGTGCGTATTGTAGCATGAGCTTCCCAATGCTGGGACAAATCACCCAACCTAAAGCAGCTCATGGGAAGACAAAAAGGCTTTCAGATTCTAGGGAGAGTTTCATCATGGTGGAGAAAGGCGGCTCACTTCATCCCACATCCACAGCAGAGAGAAAGCAGCAAGCGCCAGCTGCTTCTGACCAGCCAGTGGGTTGGGCTAATCAACTCCAAGGTCCTCCCTTGCCCTTAGCGACAAACCTACTCTAGTAGGGCTCCACCTCCCAAAGGCTCCACCAGCTGGAGACTAAGTAGGAAAGTGAACCACTTGAAGCTATGGGAGACGTTTACATTCGGTCCACCACACATACATATCAATGTCATGTTACATTTGAGTGTGGGTCAGTTCTGTGGCCGTGAGCAATAGGTATGAGCCCCTGACCTCCAAGAAAGCTATAGGTAAGAGAGTGGACTATATAAACCAGTCTTTCCTTTTGTCAGGAGTAAAAGGCTATGTTAACCAGCTTTCTGTTGCTGTAACTAATACTCGAGATCATGAACTTATAAAGAGAAAAGGTTTATTTTGAACCACAGTCACAAAGGGGCCCTGCTCAGGCTCTATTGGCCCTATGGCTTTGTGCCTATGGTGGGTCAGCACCTCATCTCAAAGCAGAAGTGCACACGCGACAGAACAAAAAGCAGCCACCTCATGGCTGGGAGGGAAAAATAACAGAAGGGGCCAGGTTCCCATTGTCCCCTCCAGGGGACACTCGCTGGACTCCACCTGTTAAAATGTATACAGTCTCCCAACAGCAGCACCTTTGAGGGAACATTTAAGATCTGACTGTAACAGATGCCATGAACAGCTATTGCCTTAAGTATTCTTACACACATGCACATGCAGCAGTAGTAGGGCTCGAACCCGGAGCCTTGTGCATGCTAGACAAGGGCTCTGTCACTAAGCTACACCTCAACCCTCAAATACGTTCACTTTTAAGGAAGGTTACATACGTTTGAGTGTCAGTTCATTCGTTGTAACTGTAGCAACGGTGAATGAAACGCAGACGTTATTGTCCGGTACCATTCTGTTCTGTCGGCTGTGTTTTTCCCATGACTCTTGAAACGAAAGTGCTCAGCCAGGCTCTCACCCTTGGTCACTCAATGGAATGCACATTTTTTTTTTTTTGAAGGCTGATATATAGTTTGGAAAGGTAGTTGGCAGATTTAGGTGGAGTTTAAACAGTTGTCAACATCACGCCAGCTAATACTGTATATTCCAAAGACAACTTTGTCTTGCTACATGCCTTGTATAGGTTTGTTCTGGCTGGCGTGGAGGCCATTGTCTTCTCAAACTCTTGGATGGTCAGTCTTTCCCGCTGCAGGCTCAGCAGGACACCCCTCCCCACCTCCATCAAGCCACCTGCAGGAAAAGCCGAATTCAGGGTGAGTTAGTTCTTTGCCGAAAAGTGCAATATTCAGTGTGACTCCTCTGAGAAGATCAGAACACACTGACTCTCTCCTATTAGAAAAAAAAAAAAATTCCTGGGTAAACATTGAACAGCAGGAACTGTATCAATATGGAATGGTTCCCCCCACCTTCACCTCTTTTAAACAAAAAAACAAAAACTTTATTTAATTATGTGTTTATTTGAGAGTGAGAAAGAGGCAGATACAGAGAGAGAATGGGTGCATCAAGGCCTCCAGCCACTGCAAATGAACTCCAGACGCATGCGCCACCTTGTGCATCTGGCCTTACTTGGGCCCTGGGGAATCAAACCCAGGTCCTGAGGCTTTGCAGGCAAGTGCCCTAAACACAGAGCCCTCTCTCAAGCCCTCCTCCAGATTTTTGTTTTGGTTTTTTGAGATAGGGTCTCATTGTGTACTGTGTAGCCCAGGCTGCCCCTGAACCTGCTGCCGTAGTCCATCCTGGCCTCAAACTCGCCATCCTTCTGCCTCCAGCACCTGATTGCTGTGATAACAGGTATGCACTGCCACACCCAGCCAGAATAGATAGATTTTATGGGAATTATGCATATTTATTCTTAAAGCCAATTAAGTAGACTCAATGCAGATGTGTTATCTTCACTTTGGACATCTTGATTGATTAGATGATGTGAGCAAGAATCAATAGGACAGCCAGAGTTTGTCTTGGTTTAACAGAGAATTTTCCGAATGCAGCCATGGGAATTCCTGGGGAATCCACCAAAGCGCTTCCAAATCTTATCATTTCATCATTACCCTCAGAGGTGACTTGCTAAGTGCTTCTCATTTAAGTGCAGAAGTTAGTTACTTATAATGAGAGAAACAGTCGAGATCTCGATGCAATTGCTTTGCAATTTCCTTGTGTATATTTTATGTCTCCCAGAGTAGGAAAACAAGGGGTGTTCACTAACCTGAGTCAGAAATCTCTCAACCCCAAATGTCTGGAAAGCCCTGTGTTCTGTTCATTCTAATATACACGCATCAGCCATAAGGGGTGCCTAATCATGCAAGACAATAAAATCCCTTCATGTTTTCTGTTTTTTAAGGAAATCCTGCATGGGTGTACTAGGGTCATAAAAAATTACTAATGTGTTTTCTCATGGCACTGGGCCATCCCATAGGCCCTGCGCTGTGGTATTGCATGCAGCCTGTAATCACAAACAAATGTATTCCGAAAGCAGATGAGCTGTTATATGAGAAAGTGCGAGAGGTTAGATAGAGCCTGAGCCCTGGTGTCAGCTCTGGAGCAGGTCTCTTCCATGCAAATGAAATGACACTGCCTGGGCGGGGGGGGGGGAGGGGGTGGGGGGTGGTAGAGGGTGGGAGGAAGATGCCAAGAGGGATGAGGTCACCATTCTGAGCATCCAGCTTCCCTCAGAGTGGGACATTAGAGAAGACTTTAACTCCAGTTCTATCTGGAGCAAGAAAGGAATGGAATTTTTGGGTCAGGTGGGGTGAAGTGTGGGAATCCCTGAATCGGGGGGGGGGGGGCGGGAAACAAGTGACATCAGTGGGTGTCCCAGAGGGAGGAGTGGCCAGACAGGGAGCAACAGCTATGGAGTTAGCCTTAGATCATCAAGGGAAATGGGTAATCTGCTCTTGACCACATGAGGGATATATAAGGAGATGGGCTGCCAGCCTCGTACCCCGTGCTCCTGTAGGGTCTGCCTTGGAGGGACAATCATGGTGTTTTGTTTTGTTTTGTTTTTAAGGTAGGGTCTCACTCTAGCCCAGGATGACCTAGAATTTACTAGTCTCAGGGTGGCCTCGAACTCACGGCGATCCTCCTACCTCTGCCTCCCGAGCGCTGGGATTAAAGGCGTGCGCCACCATGCCCGGCTTAATCATGGTGTTTTTAGGGACGAAGCACACCCCTGTCTACGTGAAATAAAATTCTCAGTAGAAGCTGATGTGTTTCGTCTTAGCCTCCACAAAGGAATGTTTGAATTGTAAACAGTGACATTCCTCCAAGGGAGTTCCTGTGAAAAGCAGGAATGCTTTCCAGAATTTTTCAGGGTGGAAGAATGATCCATAGGAACAGCCAGCACCTGGAACTGTGCTGCGTGGTAGAGATGCCCAGGCTATAACTCCGGACTCCACCTCTCTCGGGCTGAGGCTAAGGAAGGTACTTGTGCTTGACAAACCCATTTTCTCTGCCTTCAGGAGAGCTGTAAAAGTGAATCTTGGCGTTTTCATCACAACCCCATGCTAGCTGTGGTAGTTTGAATGTTATGTCCCCCAATAGACTCAGGTGTTTTTATTAAAACTTAAGACTTTCCAGCTGCCTGGCTGGAAGAGGTGTCACTGGGGAGTTGATCCTGGTGTGTCCAGCCCAAAGGTGTCACTGAAGGAGAGAGGATCTGAATTCTAAGGTATGCAGAGGGAGCTCTGCCCGGGTCCCTGCAGTTTTGTGGGTTTTGTCATTGTCACGCTGACTGGCCTGTAGTGATTTCTCTCTCCGCGTGGATCTGTGAAAGGGAGCCAGTTTCTTCTGCCATGAGGGAACTTCTCCTGGATCTGTAAGTCTGAAATAAATCCTGTTCCTCCCATAAACTGTGTCTGGTTTGGAAGTTCGTCCCAGCAGTGTGGAGCTGACTACAACATAAATAATTTCTGATCCCGATTTCTCTTTTGCGTTCTAGATCCGTACTTTCTCTCCATACCCTGCAGCCTCTTCAAAAGCAAAAGTCAGGACTGGAGAGATGGCTTAGGTGGTTAAGGCACTAGCCTGAAAAGCCAAAGGACCCAGGTTCGATTCCTCAGGACCCAGATAAGCCAGATACACAGGGTGGCACATAGATCTGGAGTTTGTTTGCAGTGGCTGGAGGCCCTGGTGTACCCATTTTCTCTCTATTTTCCTCTTTCTCCGTCTCTCTCTCAAATAAATAAATAAAAGCAAAACAATTTTTAAAGCAACTGTCTACAAGTAAGATCATCATTTTATCTCCTCCTGACTTCGTAGACCTGTTTCCTATTCAGTTAAAATGTCATTATATGTCACCAGAAAATTGAGGACACACACAGGGATTACAGAAAAACTTACCTTATGCAGTGGTTTAGATTTGTCCATGTGACAGGACTTATGTGGTAGTTTGATTTAGGTGTCCCCCATAAACTCAGGTATTCTGAATGCTAGGTTCCCAGCTGATGAAGATTTGGGAATTGACACCTCTTGGAGGCAGTGTATTGTTGGGGGCAGGCTTATGGGTATAATAACCAGCTTTCCCATGCCAGTGTTTGGCACACTCTCCTGTTGCTGTGGTCCACCTTATGTTGGCCAGGGCATGATGTCCACCCTCTGCTCATACCATCGTTTTCCCCTGCCATCATGGAGCTTCCCCCTCAAGTCTATAAACCAAAATAAATCTTTTTTTTTTTTTTTTTTTTTTTTTTTTTTCCCCACAAGCTGCTCTTGGTTGGGTGATTTCTGCCAGCAATGTGAACCTGACTGCAATAACCGACAATGACCTGTGAGGGATTCCTGAGGCTAGGTTAGCCTCTGAGCATGTCTGTCAGGGATTATCTTGATTAGGTTAATTGAGGTGGGAAGATCTAGCCTAATTATGGTGGCACCATTCCATGAGCTGTGGTTGGACGGCATAAAAAGAAGCGAGCTGGTTGAGCAGCAGCGTTCATTGCTCTGTGCTTCCTCACAGTAAATTACTCAACTCTTGCCACGATGCCTTCCCTGCCACAGTGGACTTTAAACTGAAATAAAGTCACCTTTCCTTAAACTAATTTTTGTCAGGCATTTTGTCTCAGCAATAAGAAGATAACTGATAACACCTTAATGACCTATATCATTTTCATCTCCTTGAAGAACTCTTTCAAAATTTATTACAGGATTGATTTGTTGGAGATCAGTTTCCTGTTTTTCTTTATCTAAGGTCTTTGTTTTTATCATATATATATATATATATATATATATATATATATATACACTTCATTAGGCTGGAGAAATGGCTTAGCGGTTAAGGCACTTGCCTGCGAAACCTAAGGACCCACGTTCAACTCTCCAGATCCCACATTTGCCAGACTCACAAAGGTGAGGCAAGTGCAAAGTCACACATGCCCACTAGGTGGCACGAGAGTATGGAGTTCAATTGTAGCGGCTTGTTGTTTTGTCTTGTTTTGGATTTGGTTTTTCGAGGTAGGGTCTCACTCTAGTCCAGGCTGACCTGGAATTCACTATGAAGTCTTAGGGTGGCCTCAAACTCATGACATCCTCCTACCTCTGCCTCCCGAGTGCTGGGATTAAAGGTGTGCGCCACCATGCCCGCTGTCTGTTTGGTTTTGACACAGGGTCTTACTATGTAGCCCAGGTCCTCATTTTTGGCGTCTTGGATGCTGCAATTGCAGGTGCACACTACCAGGTCTGACCCTTCATGTTTTTTTTAAAGATTGATAGCACTTTTCTTTTTAGCACTAACTGGTCAGTTTTCTGACTAAAACACAGTTTCTTCACTTATTGGAGGACTATTATTTGTTCTGTTATTGGGGAAGTTATGAATTAAGCAGGTATAAACATATGTGCAGGGTTTTTCATGCACATAAATTTTTTTTAATTTTTTAATTTTTTATTAACAACTTCCATGATCATAAAAAATACCCCATGGTGATACCTTCCCTCCCCCCACTTACCCCTTTGAAACTCCACTCTCCATCATACCCCCTCCCCATCTCAATCAGTCTCTCTTTTATTTTTGATGTCTTGATCTTTTCCTCCTCTTAATGATGGTCTTATGCATGTAGTATCAAGCACTGTGAGGCCATGGATATCCAGGCCATTTTGTGTCTGGAGGGAGCATGTTGTATGGAGTCCTGCCTTTCCTTTGGCTCTTACATTCTTTCTGCCACATCTTCCGCATTAGACCCTGAGCCTTGGAAGGTGTGATACAGATATTGCAGTACTGAGCACTGCGGTCATTGTACATAAATTTTTGTACTGATTTCAATAAATAATTACCTAGACATACAATAAGTTGGATTGTATGGTAATGTTTGTTTAAATACTTAATTAGTTAATTAATTATTTTTTGAGAGAGAGAGGGAGAAAGAGGCAGATAGAAAGAAAAAGAAAGGGCACAGTTGGGGCGTCTAGCCACTGCAAATGAACTCCAGACGCATGTGCCACCTTGTGCATCTGGCTTTATGTGGGTCCTGGGGAATCAAACCTGAATCCTTTAGCTTTGCAGGCAAGCAACTTAACCACTAAGCCATCTCTCCAGCCTCAATGTTTGCTTTTATTTTAAGAGACTGACAAAATACTTTGCATAGTGACTGCACCCCTTGCATTCCCACCAGCAACAATGAAGGCTCCCTATCTTTGGCAGCATTTGATTCTAACAGTACTTTGGATTTCAACCAATCAATCTACAGGTGTGCAGCAATAGCTCATTGTTGTTTTAATTTTCACTTCCTCCTAAAGAGCATCTTTTCATGTGCTTTTTCCATCCCTGTCTCTTCCCTGGTAAGTGTCCATTCAAGTCTTCTGCCCACTTTTTTGTAGGGTTGTTTGTTTCTCATTGTTGAGTCTTAAGTGTTCTTTGTATAATTTGGATACACATCCTTTTTTTAGCTTTATTTATTTATTTGAGAGAGAGAGAGAAGAGAGAGAATGGGCGCGCCAGGACCTCCAGCCACTACAAACAAAGTCCAGACACGTGCACCCCTTTGTGCATCTGGCTTACGTGGGGCCTGGGGAATCCAACTGAAGTCCTTTGGCTTTGCAGGCAAATGCCTTAACTGCTAAACCATCCCTCCAGCCCCAGATACAAGTCTTTTACCAGATAAGTGTTGTGCAAATATTCTCTCTCAGTTCACTGAGTGTCTTTTCATTCTCTTAATCTTCTCCATGTTTGAAGGATAGTTTTACAGATACAGAACTCTAGAATGTTTTTTTTTTTTCCTTCAGCACTTTAAATATGTCCCTCTCCTCTCTTGATGACTGCGTGCATGCTTTCTGACTTGAAATCTATTGAAATTTCTATGTCCTTCCCACAATTGGTATGGTGTTTTGTTTCTTTGGACTGCTTTCAAATTTTTCTTTGTGTGTTTGGTCTTTTTGAATTTGAATGTGAGCTAATTGAATAATAGGTAATTTTAAAGAGAGAGAGAGAAATTTGGCAGAAGCACCCCCATGGGGGTGGGAAACGGTGCACCCAGAAGCCATAGGCTGTTACAGGGAAATCCCCAGTGACAAGAGTGGGATACCTCCCAGTGAGCCCACCAGAACTAGATGGTAAGACCCTACTGCTGAAGACACCACATGCTTCAGTGGCAGAACACCGAGTCATCAACCTGGGACTGAACTGGAAGCCTCCTCCCAACCAGCTAGCTGTCATAGTGCTGGAAAGTGCTATGCAACCTGCTGGGGGAGGACAGGCATCCACAGTCTTAACCAGAAGTGCGCCCTGTAAACCTCACTAGCGGCCAGCCAGGCAAGATATGCCCGATAGCGCAATAGTGGCATGTCTGTTATAGCGGTAACAAAACACTCTCTGAATGGACTTGAGGCCCTCTCCAAAGGGGGGAATTTATGCCCGGTAATTGAGAACCTAATCAAAAGCTAGCAAGTCAGAGCCACAGATGAGTGAGAACATGCAACGATTATCGTTCTGTGATTGGGTGAGTTCACTGAGAATGATCTGTTCCAGGTTCAACCATTTTTCTTCAGATTTCACTGTGTCATTTTTCCTTATTGCTGTGTAGAATTCCATAGTGTAGATATAGCGCATCTCGGTTATCCATTCGTGTAATGGTGAACATCTGGGTTGATTCCAGCTCTCAGCTATTATGAATTGAGCAGCTATAAACATGGTTGAGCAAATCTCTCTGAAGTGAGGCATGGAGCTTTTAGAGTAAGCGCCCAGTAAGGGAATAACTGGGTCTGTTGGTAATTCTATAGTCAACCTTTTTAGGAGTTTCCATATTGCTTTCCATAGTGGTGGTACCACCTTACATTCCAACTAACAGTGAATGAGGGTTCCTATTTCTCCACAACCTCGCCAGCATTTGTTTTCATAGTTGTTTTAATATGCATTTCCCTAATGACTAGGAATGATGAACATTTTCTTATCATACCTCACCAGGGCCTCCACAGAAACCAAGAATAATTGGGAAAATGAGCAAGAGTGCTGCTTTCTTGGTGAACCTGGTACCAGAACAAGAGTGAAGGAGACAGACACAGAGAACACTTACCTCCTACCAAACCAGTTATCCAGGGACACAGAGGCTCCCAAGACCTCATCACTGAAGTAGACCTAAAATGAACCCAACATGGCTCAGGGAAATTCACAGAAGGGTGGGCACAAAGATTGTTAGAGCCACATGTTAGGACATTATGCACAGAGACATTGCCTTTTACCCATAACTAATGGTCAACTCCACAATGCACGGCCCACATTCCCCAGCAAGAAGGGTCCCTGCTGATGGGGGAGGACAGGGAGGAGACTAATGACAGTACCAACATGACTGTATACACACTGTGTGCATAATCATAATTTTTTTTAAAAGCTAGCAAGGTCATAAGCACTAGGAAGGAAGCAACTACTATCATTTGGCTACATGGATATATTTTGCCCACCAAACTGTCCTCTAAATCCTTATGTTTATGCCCATATATTAATGCTACTCTCACCTTTGGTTAGAGAAGTTTCTCTTTTCAGATGGTGGCGACTACTTGGGAGACTCAAAAATTCATCCAAGTATTGAGAGGAAGTGACAGTTGAGGGTTTAGCACTAAGCGTGACATCTTGAATAAACCCTGCAATGCTTAGGGACCATTGTGGAAGAGGTGGTGGAAAGAATAAAACAAGTAAAGTGGCGAGGAATGCTCTGGAACTCCATCTTTCTGATACAGAGTGGCCAGTGTATTCATGACCTCATAGCAGCTACTGTTACCTGCAAAAGACCTACCTAATATGGGGCCCTTCAACATGTTGCCATGGATGATGGAGGAAGGCAAAAAAAAAAAAAAAAATGATGATGTCAAAATAAAAGGGAAACTATTTAGAAAGAAGAGGGGCCATTCAATGGTGAAGGAGGAGGGGGGACAAAGAAAGGTAGTAAGAAGGGACAAAGTACATATGTATGGAGGTTGTCAACATTATTTAAAAATTATTAAGGGGCTAGAGGGATGGGTCAGTGGATAAGGCACTTGCCTATAAAGGCAAAAGACCCAGTACCCACGTAAAGCCATTCGCACAAGGTAGCGCGTGCGTCCAGAGATCTTTTGCAGTGGCTAGAGACCCTGGCCTACCCATTCTCTCTATCTGCCTCTCTCTGTCTCAAATAAAGTATTTTTAAAGAATTATTAAGAAAAAAAATATAAATTTGAACATCATATGTGTATGCTTTTAATGAAAATTTATTGGTAAATATTAATTAGGTAAATTAATGGATTTCACTGTGACATATTTGCCCTTCCCATTATGCTCTCTTGTCCTCACTATGTAAAAACTTTTTAAATATGACCCTAGCTGATGTTCCTGGAACTTGCTGAATCTGTGATTTGATGTCTGTTTTGGAGATAGTATTACTTTAACTATCTCCCCAATTCCATTTCCCCTTTCTTTTCCTTTTATTAAAATAATGCATTTTTCAACTTTTGCAATTGTCGCACAGTTCTTGGGTGTTCTCTTCCTTTGTTCACATGATTTCCCTTTGTATTTCAGTTTGAAGTATTTCTATGATCATAACTGTCAAAACTCTTATGGTTTTGTTTATTTCGGCACTGAGGTTTTTCTTAGAAATATCTGGTGGCTGGGCTTGAGGGATTGCTTAGTGGTTAAGGCATTTGCCTGAAAAGCCAAAGGACCCAGGTTCAATTCCCCAGGATCCATGTTAGCCAGATGCACAAGGGGGCACACACATCTGGAGTTCATCTGCAGTGGCTGGAGGCCCTGGCATGCCCATTCTCTCTCTCTCTCTCCCTCTTTCTCTGTAAAATAAATTAAAATAAAATATTTTAAAAAAAGAAATGACTGGTGGTCTAATGAGATTGTTGAAAATGACCATCATTTCTACTATAATATTTTTTAAATTTCTTTTATTTCTTTGTGATTTTCTTTCTTAAACTTTTCCTCTCTCCCCTTACAGTACCACCTGCTCTTTCTTTTCTTTAAAAAAATATATTATATATTTATTTATTTATTTTCAAGGAGAGGGAGAGAATTGGCAACACTAAGGCCTCCAGCTGCTGCAAATGAACTCCAGATGCGTGCACTTGGTGCATCTGGCTTTATATGGGCACCTTGGAGTCGAACCCTGGTTGTTAGGCTTTGCAGGCAAGTACCTTAACCATCGAGCCATCTCCCCAACCCCCATCTGTTCTTTCTTGTTGCCGTTAGGACCCTGGATCAGTTGCTTTCTCGTTGCTGTGAACAAGTCCTGATGAGAGGAACTTAAGGAGGGAGAGTGTTTTTCAGCTTACAGCTCCACCATGACGGGGAAGGCGGGGCAGTAACAGCGTGTCCGTCACCCCATTGTCAGGTAGGAAATAGACCAAGAATAGTACGTGGGTCCGGGATATCAGATCTCAAGGCTGGACCCAGTGAACGACTTCTTCCAGCAAGGCACCACCTCCTTAAGATTTCACAACCTCTGAAAAGGCACCAGTAGCAGCTGACTAAGTGTTTAAACCCAGGAGCCCACGGGGACCTTTTACATTCAAATCACAGCAGGCGCTGATGGGAGATAGGCAGCATTAAAGAGAGGCCCATAAGAAAAAATTAATCTTAATTCTTGTCTCACTGCTGCTCCCTAATGCTATCTAGGTCCCTCTCAGGGAAAGGGCCATTAAATTTTCTGTCCAATAATTCCAATGTCTGTGTCATGTCAGTCTGATTCTGATTCTCATTGTGTTTGTTCATTCTATGTTGTTTCTTACCTTGTAACATTTTTTAAAAAAATATTTATTTATTTGCGAGCAGAATGAGACGACAGTGGAGGGGTGTGCAGGAGAGAAATTGAAACGGGGTCATTAGGCTTTGCAGGCGAGGGCTGTAACTGCTGAACCATCTCTCCAGCCCACCTTGTAACTTTTGACTGAAAGCCTAATATGATGAATCAGGTCGTGGTGTGAAATTTTGTGTTAAGTGGGTTAGCAGTTGAATGGCATTACGTGTTTGATATGGCTGAAGATGACATCTACATATTCCTTCTGCAGCCTTATTTTTGTCCCATACTAGATCTTATTGGCTTTGTCACATTTTTTAAAATTTTTTTAATTCTTTTTATTTATTTATTCGAAAGTGACAGAGAGTGAAAGAGGCAGATAGAGAGAGAGAGGGAATGGGCGTGCCAGGGCTTCCAGCCACTGCAAATGAACTCCAGATGTGTGTGCCCCCTTGTGCATCTGGCTGACACGGGTCCTGGGGAATCAAGCCTCGAACAGGGGTCCTTAGGCTTCACAGGCAAGCGCTTAACCACTAAGCCATCTCTCCAGCCCCTTTGTCACATTTTGATCTTGGAGTGGTCTCCTATGTGAAAACATTGAGAAGGTTCTGGAGAGATTGCTCAGTGGTTAAGGTGCTTGCCTGAAAAGCCTAAGGACCTGGTCTAGATTCCCCATTACCTACGTAAAGCTAGATGCACTTTATATATATATATAAAAGATTGAGAGGATAAGAAAGGCCCAGCAAAAGGAAAGTCATTGAAGGTGGAAGAAAATGAGGAGAGTCTAGTGGTACCCCAGAAGTCTTAGCAAAGAAGGCACTTTCAAGCAGAAGCATTGATCAACTACATCAACTAAGGTGACAGGTGAGGACCGATTTACCTATTCAGCCATAGAGGACACAGGTGACTAACAATGGTAACCCTAACAATCCCCATGCCCTTGGTCAGGCAGGGTAATGCATTAAACCAGAAATAAGTTGCACACAATTCCAGGTGGAAGAATGAGGAATCATCAAAAAGTTGACACCTGTTTGGCAAGCTGCCCGAACAGTCGTGGCATAATATTGGCTCCATGGCCTGTTTGAGCCACTATTTGTGAATTGTGGCTCAGAATCCTTTAGCGACTTCAGGGACAGGGATCATGCTTTCATCATGTGACCTTGATTTTTTCATACACAGAAAATTTGTGCCCCCAAATAGCTTAAATGTTCTATCACACCTTCCAAGGCTCAGGGTCCATCGCGGAAGAGGTGGCGGAAAGAATGTCAGAGCTAAAGGACTCCTTACAACGTGCTGCTCCAGACACAAAATGGCCTGGATACCCATGACCTCACAGTGCCTGACACTACCTACACAAGATCATCATAATAAGAGAAAAAGACGATGAGGTCAAAAAAAAAAAAAGAAACTGATTGAGACGGGGAGGGTATATGATGGAGAGTGGATTTCTAAAGGGGAGAGTGGGGGAGGGAATTATCATGGTTTATTGTCTATAATTATGGAAGTTATCAATAAAAATAAGTTAAAACTTTTTTCTCACTATGGATATAATTATGATGGTAACTACTGAACTGAAATATCAAAGGCTGGAAAATGCAGGCCCAGGCAAATAATGCTCATACTAGATTTTCTGGAGAGGAAAGCCATATTCCACAGCCACCTAAATGTTTATGGAAATGGCAAATTTTAGGGCAGAGAAAGGAACATGTACTCCGCATATAAAGGCAGAGATGGGGTAGGGGACTCCCCCAGGCTTAGGGGAGCTCTGTGAACGTGGCGAGGTGCTGGTGAGCATGACCTCGCCAGCTCACCTGCACCCTTGGGAATCCCGGGGGTGTTACACCATGGATGAATGAATGAGTGAAATGAATCAACACACAGGACTGACTCATCATTGCCTTTCAGCAGCCTTTCCTGACTAATCTAACCATGTACCAATCATATCCTGTACATTGACTCAGTCAAAAATGTTATGGTTGGGCCTGGAGAGATGGCTTAGCAGTTAAGGCATTTGCCTGTGAAACCAAAGGACCCAGGTTTGATTCCCCAGGACCCACGTAAGCCAGATGCACAAGGTGGTGCATGCATCTGGAGTTCATTTACAGTGGCTGAAGGCCCTGGCGTGCCCATTCTTTTTCTCTCTCTCTCTCTCTCAAATAAATGAATATTTAAAATAAAAGTATGTAAACAACTTTGTCCTATTCTTAAAAAAATGTTAAGGTTGGTTTGCAGAAGTCAATACATTAGAGCAGATATGGCTCTAATGTTTTAGTATCTAATGCCCTTATCATAAGGATTCCAACTATTAATCATAAAACTTTGTTTACTACTGTCAATCACTCGCTTGTGGTATCCCCAGAGATACAACCCCATCCTTAGAAGAGTCTTGTGTAACTTTTGTTTTCTGTGATCTTTTCTTGCAAGATGGCATGACTATACCTTTTCTCACACATTCTTATTATGTTTCCCATCAGAAGCAAACTTTCATTTTATTTTGTATAATATTTTTTATTTTTATTTATTTATTTTTGTTGAGGTAGGGTCTCACTCTATCCCAGGCTGACCTCGAATTCACTATGTAGTCTCAGGGTGGCCTCGAACTCATGGCGATCCTCCTACCTCTGCCTCAAGAGTGCTGGGATTAAAGGCATGCAGCCACCACACCTGGGTTAATTTTTGTAGTTTAGAGAAAAGAAGAAGGAAAGGAGGAGGAGGAGAAGAGGAAGAAAGGGAGGAGGGGAAAGAGGGAGAGAAAATGGGCATGCCAGGGACTTCTAGCTGCTGCAAATGAACTCTAAATGCATGCGCCACTTTGTGCGTCCAACTTTACATGGGTACTGGGGAACCAAACCCCCGATTGTTAGGCTTTCCAAGCAAGTGCCTTAACTGCTAAGCCTTCTGTCCACCCCCAAAGTTTCATTTTCTTAGTCTTTTTCTTCTGACCCCAAAAAAAAAATGAGTTTATATATTGCTTATACAAAAAAAAGAAAAAAGCCCACATACACTTTGAGAGGTTTATAAATGCTCAACTCTAATGACAGCTTCCATAGCTCTCATTACATATTCACACTCAGGATATGTGTTTCTTACATCTGCAATGGTCAGTAATGGCATTGGTAATGAGATTTGGAAAAACAAACTGTTAAACCCTAACCTAAGAAATCCCTTGCAATGGTCTCTTCTCTCCGAATTAGTAAAACAAACACGGAGCGCCTAAAACAATAGAGATGTGGCTTCGGAAATGGCGCGAGGCTCTTTTCCCTTTTCCTGCAGCCGTGCGATTAGTAACGTGAAGCTCGGGGTTCCAGCAGAACTTCCAAAGTAAACTTGATCTTTGCAGTTTTCCAACAATGATGGGTGAACCTCTCGGAGATCACAGTGCTGCCCAAGTGAAGAGCTGATGTTCTTGCTCCAGTTTCCCGGAGCTCTGAATTACTGAGCTGAGCTGAACTTTTCACAACAATGGTACTTGGCATTCACACTGATGACAGAAAATTTTACACACACATAGAGAGAGGGAGAGAGATAGTCAGGTTTCCCAACATTCATCCAACCATTCAGCCACTGTACTGTAAGTTTTGCTGATTTTTTTCTGGTCCTAGATTCAAATATCTAAAATGAGAAATATGGGCTTCAGATTTGCAAAGTAGAAGGCCACTCTCCATTTACTTAGTGACTTGACATCTGTCCCTGTCCTCCATGGCACTCATTCTGACTTGCTGCTAGAAAAAGTGTGTGTGTGTGTGTGTGTGTGTGTGTGCATTTTCTATTCTTAGCCTTTGCAATAACAGAAAAAAAGGCTAAAATGGGGCTGGAGGAATGGCTTGGTGGTTAAGGCACTTCCTGCAAAGCCAAAAGACCAGGTTCAGTTCCCCAGGACTCACGTTAGCCAGATGCACAAGGGGGTGCACGTGCCTGAAGTTCATTTGCAGTGGCTGGAAGCCCTGGTGCTCCTATTCTCTCTCTCTCTCTCTCTCTCTCTCCATCTGACTCTATTAAATAAATTAATTAATTAAATATTTTTAAAAAGGCTAAATAGATGATAGATAGATAGATAATAGAGAGATAAGCAGAAAAAAAACTTTTGAAAACTGAGATGTCACTAAGAAATGTCTTCATAACAATGGAATCCAACCCTAAAATAAAATTCAGAAGACCAAGCATAATAAAGACTACTGGTGGTCTTCTGGATATTTCATATATTTCCTAGAACCCTAAGCAGTGTTGGAGGTTCGCGATATAGAACAGTCGATTGGTAATGATGTGCTGTGTGCTCCTGTGGGAGGTAGGCTGACCAGGGGCACCGCGTGTCCACTGCACAGCCCTAAAGTCAAGTCGAGGACCACGTAGGCAGCTCCTTGCAGAGCCATTGCTAACAATCCTCAATTCAGCTTCCAAATCTGTAGCACCGATGCACCTCTGTGACGAAATCTTCAGTGACACAGATGTGGTCCTTTCATCCTACTAAACATTTTGGAAAATATCCTTGAATTATAAAAAGCATTGACACGGTGGTTTAGGTCCTGGTGTCCCTGCACATCGGTGGGCAAATACTGAAATCTCTTCAAATAAAGGTCACTCTCTTCAACTTTAAAAAGTGAGTAATAGAAAGCAAATGTTAAGGCCCATGGGAGGAGTTAAATAGGATAATTTTTGCAAAACAGAGAGCATAATAAGTGCCCAACAGAATATGGGTTTAACGTTGGCCTCAGAAACAATACATAGGGCTGGAGAGATGGCTTCGTGGTTAAGGCGCTTACCTGCAAAAGCCAAAGGACCCAGGTTCAACGCCCCAGGACCCATGTAAGCCAGATGCACACAGGGGCACATGTGTCTGGAGTTCATTTGCAGTGGCTGGAGGCCTAGCACACCCAGTCTCTCTCTCCCCCTCCCAACCCCTCTCAAATAAGTAAGTAAAATAAAATAAAAATAAAAATCAATACACATTGACTATAGAAGAAGCACTCAAACCATTGCAGATGACAGTGTGGAAAGAATTCAAGAACCAAAAGAAAAGGAGGAGGGCTTTGCAATTCTGTCTTCCAGTCACACAACGGCTGTGGCATGCGTGACCTCACAGAGGCTGATACTTCCCTACAGGAGACCTGTATAATAGGAGGGGGAAATGATGACATCAAATAGAAGAGAGATCAGTTGGAAAGAAGAAAGGATTCACTAGCAGGGGAATTTGGAAGAGGAAAAAGAGAGGGTGGAAGGAATTGTGATTATGGTATATTACCTATATGTTGGAGGTTCTCAACAACAACAACAAAAAAAAAAACAAGTTAATCCAGGCGTGGTAGTGCATGCTTTTAATCCCAGTACTCAGGAGGCAGAGGTAGGAGGATCGCCATGAGTTCGAGGCCACCCTGAGACTACATAGTGAATCCAGGTCAGCCTGGGCTAGAGTGAAACCCTACCTCGAAAAAAAAAAAAAAAAAGCAAGTTAAGAGGCTGGAGAGATGGCTTAGCATGTGCTTGCCTGCAAAGCCAAAGGAAGGACCCAGGTTCGATTCCCCAGGACCCATGTAAGCCAGATGCACAACGGGTGCACGCATCTGGAGTTACTTTGCAATGAGTGGCTGGAGGCCCTGGCATGCCCCTTATCTCCCCCCCCCACTCTACTTGCCTATTTCTGTATCTCTCAAAAAAAAAAAAAACAAATAAATAAAATATTTTTTAAAAAAACAAGTTAAAATAATTAAATAAATAGGGCTAAAAACAGAAAAAGGGGGGTAGAAAATGAACCCAAGTAAAAAGAAAATAGCAACCACCCAGAAGTCTACACGACATAAATCACTGGATTGTTACGGCATCGTTTCTATTTTTCTAGATAATTCTATGTGGAGTACTTCTTTGTTATGCATACACACATACACAAAATATAAAATACATGAGCACTGAGCACCCTCTGTTTCTGTGTCTTTGATCCTCTGCTCTCTCAAATGTGGCCTGTATCCTGCCGTCTTACCTGGAAGTCTGCGCTTTCCTTCCAGAGTCATAATTATGCCACATTCACCTTACGTGGCTGCGCATGTGCGCAGATGGTCCTGCCAAAGCTCTCTGCTGGCACATCTGTGCTTCTTTCAGGTACAAAACACAGGAAGTCTGTGCACAGGAATACATTGCACATGTGTATTTTTGCTAAAGTATTTGAAAGCACATTGCATTCATCGTAACAATTCGGCTGTAAATATTTCTCAATGTGCAGCTAATACAATGAAGACATTCTGCCCCAAGATCATAGCATAATTATCACACCAGAATATTAATGATTAGTCCTTGATGTCATTGAATATCTAGTTTATGCTCAGATTTCCTAATTGTTCCCAAAACTACTCTCTACTTGTTTTTTTTTTTCCCCCTCAAATGTTTGGTTGCTTCTGAATATTAATATTTCCTAAAAGATTAAGAAAATATTTTAAGACAACTTTTCAGGAAAGGTATTCATACATGGCAGGATAAGCTGGGGTTCTCAAATCCCTGCTGGTTTGGGAGATCCAAATTGAAATGTCATTCTCCCTAGAAGTCATTTCCAAGTCTCACTGGGTGCCTTCTCGTCCTCAGTTTCTATACCACGGCCTTCCTTGTGATTTCCTTATTCCTTTGCTTCTCTGATAGGCAATGATTCTTTCTCATTGCAAAGGCCAGTCTCTTCTCAGAAATTAAGAGCTCAGAGATACTGATATATTGTGTTGATATTCATAACATTTTAACATGACATGCTGGCTCTTTTTCTTCTTTTTTCTTTTCTTCTTTCTTTTCCTTCCTTTTCTTTCTTTCTTCTTTCTTTCTTTCTTTCTTTCTTTCTTTCTTTTTTTCTTTTTTGAGGCAAGCCCAACAGACTGGCCTTTTGTTTGTTTGTTTGTTTGTTTATTTTGTTTTTTTGAGGTATGGTCTCACTCTAGCCTAGGCTGACCTGGAACTTACTCTGTAGTCTCAGGCTGGCCTTGAACTCACAGCAATCCTCCTATCTCTGCCTCCTGAAATTAAAAGGCTGGGATTAAAGGCATATGCCACCACACCCTGCTTTTTAATTTTTTTTTGTTTTGTTTTGGTTTTTCGAGGTAGGGTTTCACTCTAGCTCAGGCTCTCCTGGAATTCACTATGTAGTCTCAGGGTGGCCTCGAACTCACGGCGATCCTCTTACCTCTGCTTCCCGAGTGCTGGGATTAAAAGCATGCATCACCACGCCTGGCCTTTTAAAAATTTTTTTTAATTCTATTTTTTGTGGGGGGTTTTTGTTCATTTTTATTTATTTGAGAGTGGCAGGCAGAGAGAGAAAGAGGCAGATAGAGACAGAGAGAGAATGGGCGCGCCAGGGCCTCCAGCCACTGCAAACAAACTCCAGACGTGTGCGCCCCCTTGTGCATTTGGCTAACGTGGGTCCTGGGGAATCAAGCCTTGAACTGGGGTCCTTAGGCTTCACAGGTAAGTGCTTAACTGCTAAGCCATGTCTCCAGCCCTTTTTAAAAAATTATAAATGAGAGAGAGCAAGAGGGCATGAGAGAGATAACCGGCATGCCAAGGCCTCTAGCCACTGTAATAAAACTCCAGACACTTGTGCACATGTGTCACCTTGTGCATCTGGCAAACAAAATAAACAAACAAACAAACAAACAAACAAAAGGCCAAGAAGTGGAATCTGGGGAGTTGTACATGGGTCCGCAGGCTTCACAGGCAAGCATCTTAACCACTAAGTCATCTTTCCAGCCCCTGGTTCTTAATTTTTGTTTTTTGTTTGTTTTTCAAGATAGGGTCTCACTCTAGCTCAGGCTGACCTAGAATTCACTATGGAGTCTCAGAGTGGCCTTGAACTCACAGCGATGCTCCTGCCTCTGCCTCCCGAGTGCTGGGATTAAAGGCGTGCGCCACCATGTCCGGCTATGGCTCTTAATTTTTGACGACACATTGCACATAATAATTAAATATTACCATATGTACATTGACAATCGCCACTAGGTAAATCTGACGAAAATGTATGCCTTAGGAATTCCTTTGAAAACTCTTATTTTAAATAAAACTGCCCAAATAACTAATATGAAGTTAAATATGACAAATCTATATGATGGTGTAGTGTGTAGGCGCTAAAACTATAAAACTCCTAATGAGTCTGAACTACGTGAGGAATCACTTCATAAATTGTTAGAAAGTCAGAATGTGAAATATCAAGATTAGTAAGATCTAGTTAGCAGGAATGAAGTTAGAGATTTGAGGGGGGGGAAATTAACAAAAAAACATTGCTTTTGGCTCCTACTTACCGAACTATAAAAGAGGGGGGGAATTTTTTGATTCACAGTGATTTCTAACTTTCATTCTGATTTTGTACCATGAATTTAATGTTAATGCTACATCAACAAGAGTCTGGTAATAATCAACAAATAAATAACAAAATATTTTATACTTCTCCACTTCTTTCTAGAGATCTTCAGGCAGATTCTATTACAACAGCACGTATTCCATTTCTTTTTTATTTACAAGCCCCCAGACAAAGCTTATCGACACCTCCAGTAATTCTGATGACATGAACATCAGTTGCCAAGTATGTAACAAAGACCAGGTTATTTCACTGTCTTCATCAGCAGCGGTCATTAACAACCACTGACAGCTCGAACCTGGCACTATCCTTGGTATTAAAGCCGCTTATCCTGCAGACCTGGGCCTCAAGCTACAGAACCATACAGCTAATGACCTGTGATCTATAGACTCATCTTTCCTCCAGTCGCATGACAAACCTGGACCCAAAGCCAAAGGAATTTATGGTTTTCCCGGGAAATACGATATTCGCTTTGACAGTTTCACATAGCTTTAACCCGAAGGAAGACAAAGAGCTGAAGTTTCATCGTCAGTCGCCTTTCCTGGGATCAAGCCCTTTGATGGAAAGAGATCACTGGGAATCCATCCCTAGGCCTGGAGGTGTCAGAGGCAGAAACCAGACACCCAAATCCAGCTATTTGGGCCCCTGGGTAAATACCTAGCCATCACTGCCCTCCACCACCAATCTCACATTGCCTGTCTGTCTCTGCTTGTCAGCACAGTGCCAACTACTAGCACTGTGGGTGTCTGTGAGGGGAAGAGGCGCGGTGGGCGAACAGCCAGCTGGTGATGCCTGCTCCAAGCCCTGGCAGACCTCATTAGATTCTGAAATGTTTCACCGCTGCTCCTGCCTGGCACCCAGACCCCTCACCATTTTAAGTGAACTTTTCACATTCCATTCTTCTCCCGAATCCTGCAAAGTAGGATCTCTGTTTTTCCTCCCAGCACAAAGTCGAGGCTGCATTTTTAAAAGAAAAACTTTTACAAGCAATAGACAATGCTAGGGCCGACGCACGTCCCAGCCAGTTTCTATAGGCAAAGAAGCTGTACAGAAATGAAGAAAGAAAGCTTTCTACAAATTGGTGTTGTGGACTGGAACCAGACACAGTAAGTAACAGTGAGTAGACACATTTGACGACCTAAATGCTTAGCATCTGCAAAGAACTTTTTTTGAGGTGCCAAGCATAGATTTTTTTTTTTTTTGAGAGTTGGCATTTCCCAGTTGGGAGCTCAGAGCTGAAGGATCCTCTGAGGCAAATGACATCAAATGTAAGAGAGCAGTGACCCTATGTCAAAAAGGAAGAAGCTATGCATCCCTAAGACATGATCTGTATGATGGACATTCATGAATCTGATGCAACCAGTCCCGGGCCAGCATAGCTGTGTGTTGGGCCTCCCCCATCAGAGAAAAGGGGGGACGTTAGAAGAAAAAGAAGAGGTCTGGAGTGGCTGGCATGTGGCTGGGTAGGGCATATAGGGCAGGTTGTTGTAAAAGACAAGGAAAAGAAGTAAGTGGAGAAACTTCATGAAGAGCCTCAGAAGCTCTTGTGATGAGGGGAAGGTATGTAATGAAGATAATTTCTGTGTTCAAAGCAAGCTGAAGTGCATGGGGAATGGATTAAAGGAGCAGAGCGAGGCAGAGACGAACTGAGCACTTGCGTTATTGAAGAGAAAGATGAAAGCAGCCTAGATAAGGGTGGAGACCAAGAGACTTCCATGGATCTGGGCTAAATACAGGAGGTAGAACTAGCAGGAGTTGGGGTTTTGTTGAGGAGTTGGCATGAAGGGAACCATGAAGGATTGACAAGAGACCAGAATGACCCCTAGGCTGTGGCATCTGTGGGGGAAGCCCATTGAGAAGCCAGAAAGAAAGGCTCATCGTTGATAATATCACCCCAGGCTTTGTGCATTGAGTTAAAAATATGTTTGGAAGTTGTTGACCAGGGAGGTCCCTGATCCACCCCCCCCCAATGCTCCAAAACATTACAGGCCATTACCAAGGCTCTTGGTTTCCCACCACAAATAGATGGCAAGACCATATTGCTGAAGACTCCATGTGATTGGGCTGAAATGTCACTGAGAAATCTTGCTGGAGCTGAACTGAAAACTTCCTCCCTGTAGACCAGTTGACAGAAAGCTAGAAAATACTAGGCTGCATGCAGCTCCATGGGAGAGAAAGAGAGAAGTCATCTGTGGAGATAAACAACAGTGGACACTGCAAGCCTTAATTCTGGCAGGGCCAAATGAGATGATGGTTGCAATGGTGGCATATCTATTGTGGGGGAAATCACTCACTAATTGGACTGGAGGCCTGCTCCACAGGAGGGAATACATGACTAATACTGAAAACTTATGATGGGGGAGGTCATGAGCCCTAGGTGTCTGGCTAAACACATATATTATGCTCACCAAACTACCGGGTAAGCATTTATCTTAATGTTCATATCCATGTATTAATGCTACTCTCACTCTTGGTTAGAGAAACTTCTTTTTTCAGATGGTAGTGACTTCTGGGATGACTCAGAAGGCACCATAGTGCTGAGAAGAAGTGACAGAGGAGTTCTCAGCACTGAAATATCTCTATGGCACCCTCCAAGGCTCAGGGTCCATTGTGGAAGAGGTGGAGGAAAGAATGTAAGAGCCAAAGGAAGGCTAGGACTCCTTACAATGTGCTCCTCCAGACACAAAATGGCCTGCATATCCATGACCTCACAGTGCCTGACACTACCTACACAAGACCATCATAAGAGGAGGAAAAGATCATGAGATCAAAATGAAAGAGAGATTGATTGACATTCCTTTTTGTAAATTTTTTAATTAAAAAAAATTTTTTTAGAGATAGTGAGAGAGGCAGAGACAGAGAGAAAGAGAAAGAGAGAGGGAGAGAGAATTGGTGTGCCAGGGCCTCAGCTGCTGCAGTCGAACTTCAGACACGTGTGCCACCTAATGGGCATGTGCGACCTTGTGCTTGCCTCACCTTTATGCATCTGGCTTTGTGGGATCTTGAGAGTCAAACATGGGTCCTTTGGCTTTGCAGGCAAGCACCTTAACCACTAAGCTATCTCTCCAGCCCTAAAAGAGAGATTAATTGACAGGGGGCATGATGGAGAGTGGAGTTGTGAAGGGGAAAGTGAGGTGGGGAGTGAATTGTCGTGGTTTATTGTCTATAATTATGGAAGTTGTCAATAAAAAAAAAAAAAACTTTTGTAAATCCTTGGAAAATTTCAATGAAAAAACTTTACCAGGCAATTGAGTAAGCAGTGCTGAATATCTGTGTTCTGTTTCTAAAGCTGGGGGAGGCAAGCATTGAGAAGAATAGAAGTTATAGGTGCATTGGAGGTGAAGATAGTGTCTGTTAAAAAGACACAAAAGGAGGACACATGCAGGGGCTGGAGTGATGCTTCAGCTAAGGTGCTTGCCTGTAAAGCCTGACCCAGGTTCAATTCTTCAGTACACATGTAAAGCCAGATGCTCAAAGTGGTGCATGTATCCGGAGTTTGTTTACAGCAGCTGGAGACCCTAACACACCCATTCTCTCTGTCTCTCTTCTCTCTGTCTCTCTCTGCTTGCAAATAAATAGATAAATTATTTTTTTTTAAAAAAAGGACACAAGCATATTTGAATACCATGTCAATGTTGGCAGCTTAGTGTAAGTTTATTGAACAATTCTTTCTTAAAATCCATTTCCTTTTTATTTTTATTTATTTATTTGAAAGGGAAAGAGACAGAGAGAGAGAGAAACCGACAGAGAAAATGGGCACATCAAGGCCTCCAGCCACTGCAAATGAACTCCAGACACATACGCCATATTGTGCATGTGGCTTACATGAGTCATGGGGAATCAAGTCTGGGTCCTTTGGCTTTGCAGGCAAGCACTTTAACCACTAAGCCATCCCTCCAGCCCCCTAAAAGCCATTTCTGAAAGAAGGCCGAATGTTACAGTGGGTTGAAGGACAGATGGAAATAATCCTACGAGTAACTTCTGTTATGGAGCAACTTAACATACACCAACCAGACCCCGTGCTGAGAAGTGTACACGCATCATTGTGTTCATCAGCTTCCCAGCACTGTGACAAACACCTGAGATAATCAGTTTTTAGAGAGAAGGGTTTTCTTTGGCACAATCTGGAAGGCTTTAGTCCACAGACCATTGGTCCTTTGATCTTGAGCTTTGGGTAAGGCAGTACATCGTAGGAGCAGCAAGTCCCAAAGGAAGCTACACACGGGAGGGAGTTTAAGGAGCTGAGAAGCTGCGTGCCTTGTGGCCATGAGAAGAAGGGAGGAAAAGAGAAGGAGAGATTGATTGACATTTCTTTCAAGGGCATACCTCCCAAATAATCTAACTTCTTTCCATTAGGATTTAGCTCTTAAAGTTTCCACCTAACTGTGCACCCAGCTTGGAGCCAAGATTTCAACACATGGGCCTTTGAAGGACATTCAAGATTCAATCTATAGCAACCATTCTATCATATATCATTTAATACTTCCATGAGGTAAATGTCATTGCAATACCTGGAACTTGCAGAAGCTATAGAACTCTGTTTATGCTGCCCAACATGGTAGCCTGTAGCCAGTAAGCATATAGTTATTAAGAACTTGAAATGTGGGCTGGAGGGACGGCTTAGCAGTTAAGGCACTTGCCTAAGAAGCCTAAGGACCCATGTTTGACTTGCCAGATCCCACGAAAGCCGGATGCACAAAGGTGAAGCAAGCACAAGGTCACACATGCCCACTAGGTGGCGCAAGCATCTGGTGTCCCATTGCGGTGGCTGAGGACCTGTTCTGCCAATTCTCTCTCTCTCTCTCATTCTCTAAAAAAAAAAAAAAAAAAAAAAAAAACTTGAAATGTAAGCTGGGTGTGGTGGCATCTTTGATCCCATATTCTGGAGGCTGAAGATCATCGTGAGTTTGGAGGCCAGCCTGGGCTAGGGGTGAGGCCCTGCCTCAAAAGAAACATAAAAGGGCAGGGGAGATGGCTCAGTGGTTAAAGACACTCGCAAAGCCTGTGGCCTACGTTTGATTCCCTCTTACACAAAAACCAGATGCAAAAAAAAAAAAAAAAAAAAAAAGAAGGCACATGCATCTGGAGTTTGTTTGCAGCAGCAAGAGGCCCTGGCATGCCCATACTATCTGTCTTTCTTTCTGTCAGTCTGTGTGTCTGTCTTTTGTAAATAAATAAATGATTGTTTTAAAAGAAGTTGAAATGTGCAATCGAGGGATTTAATTTTTAATTTCATTTCGGTTTAACGCAAGCTCTCCTTAAACTGGAGAACTACCTCGGGCTTCTCTGACTGGAAAACATATTAGAACGTTTGGAATGAACTGAGCATGGGAATCATGATTTTTTTCAACTCTAAAGTTTTATGAAAACTAAATAAAGATCAACTATTTTTGGATGGAAAAATTAGTATCTGAATTAACATGTGCTGCAAGTGTTGAAATGCGTATCAGAATTTTTTTTTAAAGAATACAAAACGATCTCAATAATTGTTTACATTGATTACATGTTGAACTATATTTTGGAAATCCCAGATGAAATAAAATGACTAGAACGAATTTCACCTGTTCCGTCTCACTTTTTTTTTTTTTTTTCTTTTACCTTAGGGAGCTATTGGAAAACATGTTCTGCCCTGATAAGTGGCTGGCACATTTCCTGGCTGGCTGGGTAGCATTTGCAGAGCGCTCACATCCCTGCGTGCGCGCGTGCGCGCGCGCGCGCACACACACACACGTGTGGGTTTGCTCCAGGGGTTCCTGGCGGGATCTGACCCTCTGGCGGTGCCCACGGACCAGCGGGCTTTCCTGTTTGCCTTTTTGAACTCTTGTCTGCTCGGAGCTTTGGAGAGCCAGGCTCTGTGATGTCACTGTATAAACAGAGGGAAGGGTGGGGGCGAGAATAGCATTGGTGCAAGAAGCCTAGGAGGAGGAGGAGGAGGAGGAGGAGGGCTGGCTGGCTGGAGGGTGAGGGTAACGGGGGCGGGGGAGGGGGAGCAGGGAGGGTTTTTTTTTTTTTTTTAAGGTGTGCGTGGGAGAAGCGGGGAACTTTTTGCAGATCTGATAAAGAGACAGAATGGGACCGCCAGTCCCTAAAACCCCGGGGGGGCTGGGGTGGTTGGGAGTGGCGGTGTTGGGGTGTGCTGGGAGGAAGATGTGGCTGCAAGAGAACTGGGTTTGGAAGAAAAAAAAAAGAAGAAAAAGAAAAACCCCCCGATGGGACGCCTAGAGCTAATTCCCCTGATTAAAAATGCATTAGTTTGGAGGTGTCAAGGACACGCAGCTGTTTTCAAGGCAAGCCTGGCTCCAAGAGGGGGCTCCGTCCTGGGCTGGATGTCAGCGCGCGAGGGGGCGCAGCAGCCTGCCCGCCGACGCTTGTCCTCTGGCTGACAGGGCCCTGGCCAGTGTCCTGCTGCTGCGGGGTCGTGGTAATTTACATCCTCTCTGTGTACATTAACTTATCTGCAGCCGCGCTGGCTGCGCTCCTTCAGTCAGCCTGTCTCCTGCGCAGCCTGGGAGACTTCCCCAGCCCTGGCCAGGTCTGCAGGGGGGCGGGGTGGGTGGGGGGAGAGCGGGGCCACGGGGTTGTCCCCAAGCCCTGGGAATCACAACAACAAAAAAAAAAGCCTGGGGCAGACCCTTTCCTGCAAGCCCTGCCTGGATGATGGGCTCTGCAAGGCCTGGCCTGGTGTGGTGGTGGGGGGGGGTGAGGGGGGGACGGGGATAGGGGTGGGGAGGGTGGGGATGTGTAGGGGACACCAGAGGGGACAGGATCCCAGGCAGGGCAGAGAAGCAGACGTCCAGGGGCTGGATGCGAAACACTTAGTGGCTAATACATGACCCATGGGCAGGCTCCTCTTCAGTGACAGGCGGGACAGTTGCTGGTTCTTTGTAGCCAACCCCTCCCCCACCCCCTCCCCCCACTTTTCATTTCGCTGTAATTAAGCAGTCCTTGGAGGGGTCATTTCATAAGGTTATAAGTTCCAGGGGTGGGGGGTGCAGGGCAAACGGGGAGTGGCAGGGGAGGTTGGGAAGAAGGACGTTTGGAGGGCAGGAGGGTAATTGTCTCCGAGAACGCGTGCACTTTTCATAACTCTTTTGGTGACAGGCCCAGGGTGCCGACGCCCCATGTTCTGTTTGAGCCAGCAGGCCAGACCCTCTCTCTTCCCTGACACCCCTGGTCTTCCCTCTGAGAAGCGATCTTGCCCGGCTCGAGGCACACGTTGGATTTTCCTCTTCCCCTCTGGCACCACACTAATCATTCTCCTTAATCACTGTAGCTTTTTAATGAGGCCAAGTAGGTATTTATGGAGCCGTCTACGCTTTTAAATGTGGACGCTTGATAAGTCGTTTAGAACTTATCATGGGCCCAGCCTAGAAGAAAGGAAGTGAGAATAAAATAGAGTCTGGAGCCCGCTAGGAAAACTCCAACCCTATCTTTACGCGCTAGACAGTCACAAGCCCCTGTGACAAATGTTCGCTCCGTAGGGCATAAGAATAAGAAACAACCAGGCTCTGTCCCAGTGCGGTGAAATACTATTATTTTATTCTACTTTATTTTTAGTTTTCCAAGGTGAGGTCTCGCTCTAGCCCAGGCTGACCTGGAATTCACTCTGTAGTCTCGGGGTGACCTCTGATTCAATCCTCCTACATCTGAGTGCTGGGATTAAAGGCCTGTGCCACCAAGCTCAGCTAGGTTCATGTGTTTCTTCGACATCACTGGAAACACCCATTCTCAATTCTACTAAGTGCTTTAAAGAACTATGGAGGGACATGGGTGCAAAATAAAAGGTCTGGGAAGAAGGAAGGAAGGGAAGAAAGGAAGGGAAGAAGGAAGGAAGGAAGGAAGGAAGGAAGGAAGGAAGGAAGGAAGGAAGGAAAGAAGGGAAGAAGGGAAGAAGGGAAGAAGGGAGGAAGGGAGGAAGGGAGGAAGGGAGGAAGGGAGGAAGGGAGGAAGGAAGGAAGGAAGGGCTCCAAATTTTAGTGAATGTCAAAATTAAATCTGGAGAAAGTTGCAGCCCCTCCCCCATGCCCAGAACAAGGCTGTTCATGGAAGACCTCACTAAAAAAAAAAAAAAAAAATTAAGAGAACTTGCAAATTAACAAACCAGCCAAGTTCAAAGATACTATGCTTACTCAACCATCCCCCACACCCCGCATCTCCCAGCTTTCCAATATGTCGATTTTAATTATTAATGATAACACAGCTACTAACAAACAATAGCCCATAAGCAAAAGTTTGCTTTTCTGTTTGGGGCCAGGCACCATGCATCTGTTTGTCCGTATAAAGCTCAAACCCACTGAGCCCTGGTGTGTCAGGTCTGTTCAGCTCTCAAAGGTTTATAAACATAAGGCAAAGAGGACCACGGATGAGGAAGCGTAGGTGACCAGCGAAAGTCACCCAAGGAGGGAACCAGGCGCCTAATCTGGTTTCTAAATTGAAATTAACGCAAGTATCATGTATCACTCAAACACCAGTGGACTGTGTTGATTAGAACTGGCCTACAACAAGTATGGACTATATATCCCACAATGTGTGGAAAGGTTTATTATGAGATTGCTGAAAGGTTTATACATAATACCCCATATATCAAAGTTGGAAAAACCAAGTCCCCTCTCAAACTACTTAATGAAATTGTTCCAAAGTTCCGCAACAATATTAAAAAAAAAAAAAATCCTAGCAAGTTTTTCTCCCAAATTTTTCATTCACTAGTACCACCACCGTGTCATCTAAACAGGACAGAGACCTACAGACAGGCAGGCAGGCAGACAGAAAGAGATACAGATAGAGAATAGATGATAGATAGATAGATAGATAGATAGATAGATAGATAGATAGATAGATAGATATAAGGGTATAAATATAGATTTCTGAGATAATTTGAAAAGTAGGTTCAACTCAATCCATAACTATAGAAAAGCTCATAGCTGGCTCGCTCTCTCCTCTGTGTGGGAGACTTCAGAAGTTTAAAGGTCCAACCCCCGAGGCAGGACCAGGAGCTCTGAGAAACTTGCTCAGGACTTTGGAATGTGCCTAGGTACCCCTGTGTCTCTGGAACGGCCATCCATCCTGAAGCCTATGGGGTTGTCACCCTCTAGTGGATGAGCTATGATAACAGTTGGCTGCCTTCAATGGGGCACCAGAGTGAATCCAAGTCATCTGCGACCAACCTGTCTTAAAGAGGTAGGCAACAGACAGCTCTGTCCCAGGATTCCTCAGCCCTGACCCAACCTATCCCTAGGAACCCGGGTGTTCATGAGCTACTCCATTCAGTCTGCAAGTTCCCTGATTCTTGTGGGTGGATGTTTATATTTCTCCTGGTGTCATTTTCAAGAACAATGCCTGTTTCCTTAGGCAGCCTTCTTACAACCGAGATAGTCCCCGGCCTCTGCTTCCCAGAGATTATAGTCAGAATGGTTTTGCAGACCCTCTCTATCGGCAGGCCTGCTAAGTGGACCTACTGTGTGTGCCCACTATGTTGCTGCTGCCTGTTGAAGGCCAGTTCTGATTCGAGAGATTTCATCCACCAAAGAAAGTCGTTCACTAATAAATACTGCTTTGTCACTCACTGTTGTGTAAGGAACCAAAATGTGGGCACTTGGAGACACTGTGAAAGGTTGATAGCGTGTGTTATCTTGAAAGCTTTAAGATTTAAGCTTTATGTCAGAAAAAAAAAAATGTGACTTTCTAAACTCTAAAAGTGAAGCCTGACTTGACATTCATTAACATTGTACGATTCAAAATACAACGTGATTTTCCTCTCTACATTTTATTAGGTCGCTGAAGAATGGGGTTTCTAAATCTGGATGGGAACTGAGTTTCTACATCACAGACAGTTTCTAGGAGGGAAGGATTATGAGTTCAGGAAATACTCTACATTCTCCAAAGCCTGCATTGTTGATGCCTGCATTTTCTCTGTGAGAACTCACTGAAAGAAAGCATTTCGCTGGAAAATGAGTGTAACGCCCCGAAGATCTGTCTGCTCATTAGCAGAGGGGTTAGATGTTTGAAGTCAAGGACGAGGTGGCTTCTAGATCTGACGTTGAACGGGAACTCCGGTGTGTCGAAGTGAAGTGTCCCTCCCCCACCTCATCCATTTGATAGATGAAGAAACTAAGGTTTGATAAGGTGAAGTAAAGTTCACGGGACTGTCTGACCACTGAGTTGCCGCCAGACAAGAGCCCAGCAATCCACTCCTAGGCCCTCATCTTGTGCCCACATCATCATGGCCCCTCTGGTGGAATTTTCTTAGTGAGTATAAGGAAATGAGCTTCCTAGCCCTATTCAGAGTAACATATATTCTTGTGAACTAAACAGCATTTTATTTTTTTTACTGTGGTAAGCAATATTTAACTCAAAAGTTACCATTTGGCTATTTATTTATAGCTCTGTGGTTTTAAATATGTTCACACTGTTGTACAATCACCACCATTATCCATTTCTAGACCTTTTAATAAAGTTTTTTTATTTTCTTAAAATTCATAATTTACAAAGAGAAAAAAAAAATGTGCCAAAGAATTTTCAAAAGTAATTTCGTTATGATTTATTGTCAGTGAATATCTGGTTATATGTCTGTTTTATATACCTATAATCCCCAGGGTGGCATAAAAAAAATTGCCCAAGGGAAAAGGACTACAAGTGACAGAAGCTTAAGAAGTCTGGTTGAGTCCACATGCCTGTCGGTCCTGCAGATGGCATAGAACCAGAAATGAACCAAGACTCAGTAGGGCCCTGACTGACTCTGAATGACAAGACTCTACCAAGGTAGAAATTCACAGTACGTGACTTGGACGCATTCCACCCTCACAGCAATGCTTTTAAAAGGCTTCAAGAAGTCAGCTGAAGCCGGATGGGTTAGTGCACGCTTTTACTCCCAGCACTGAGGTAGAGGCAGAACTAGGAGGATCGCTGTGAGTTCGAGGCTAGCCTGGAACTATAGAGTGAGTTCCAGGTCAGCCTTGGCTAGAGCGAGACCCTACCTTGAAAGACAAAAACCAAAAGATCTTAGCTGACAATCAGAGGAATATGCTGGGCCAGGAAAACTGTCATCTTCCCAAACTCCGTACTAACTAAATGATTCCCTATTCTCCCCTTCCCTAGCTTCCAGTAACCACCATTATACCTCCCATCTCTATGAATTTGAGTAGCATAGGCATCACATGTAACTGGCATCAATATATATATATTTTTTATATCTGGCTTACTTAGCTTAGTGAAATGTATTCAAGGTTCATCTGTATTGAAGCCCGTGTCAGAATTTCCTTCATTTTAAATGCTGTTATTTCGTTGTGTGTATATGACATTTGTTTTGCTTGGGCATTCCTCTGTTGATGAAACTTCGAGGAAAATATTGCTAGATACATGAATCCAAATCATTAGGGAGTAAAAGCATATTGCAAGAGGTTAATTTTTTTTTCTTAAGTCTACTAGAATTGCCGGAGTTTTGCTACAATAATCAGATAATTAATTCTATGAAAAATTATTTTAATGTAGATATTTAGAATTTGGTTTATTTACCTTGAGATTCACTACCACCACTCCATCTCCTCCTATCACCAGCACAGGGTCCACATGTATTAGGTACTCCATAATTGCATGCTAAATTGCCAAGTTAGGCATGGAAAAAATAAAATACAATCTACTTGTCATTATATCTCTTTTTTCTTCTCCATAAAAATCAATTTTATTGTCTATTGTGAACTGATTATTATAGTCAAAATAACATATCATCTATTAGTCATGATTTATGTGTCAAGGGGACACTTTGTTTTAGACATGTATATAAATGACATAATGTCATTGTCTTTCTTCGCATCTCCATTGATGTTTCCAGTTTCCTGGTTTAAAAAAAGAAAAACTTTGACCAATATTTATTTGAGAGGGAAAAGAAGGATTGGCATGTCAGGACCTCCTGTGGGTGCAAACATGAACTCCAGACACATGTGCCATTTTGTTCATCTGGCTTTCTGTGGGTACTGGGGAATCAAACCTGGACTGTCAGGCTCTGTAAAAAAGCACCTTGAATCTTTGAGTAATCTCTCCAGCTCCCAAAAATCTTATAGAAAGAATATTCTTTTTTTAAAAGATTTTTTTTGTTTATTTTTATTTATTTATTTGAGAGCGACAGAGAGAAAGAGGCAGAGAGAGAGAGAGAGAGAGGGAATGGGCGCGCCAGGGCTTCCAGCCACTGTAAAAGAACTCTAGATACGAGTGCCCCCTGTGCATCTGGCTAATGTGGATCCTGGGGAATCGAGTCTCGAACCAGGGGTCCTTAGGCTTCACAGGCAAGCGCTTAACCGCTAAGCCATCTCTCCAGCCCAAGAATATTCTTTTGCAAGAACGATGTGACAGCCAAGGTTCTTAGTTTCCAGCAACTGAAACCCTTTGCCATGCATCAAACCCAAAAGTCTATTGAAAGAATGTCGCAGAGCACATGGAATGGCTGGATGTCTGGAAAACCTGGCCAGACCTTCCAGAAAAAAAAAATTAAAAAGCCAAGTCATGTCTCAAACTGACCCGAGGAGAAGAACACTGCAAAGGTTATGCTGATGCTAAGCCCTGACACTCAGGCTGCACAGCTGCCAGGACATATCTGTACCCAACCAGCATCTTGCCACATCTGCCCCAACATCCAAACTTTGCAGCCTCCTCTGTCCTCCAATGCTAGATGCCCGGAGTACCACCTCGACAACAAGGTTAATTCTGTATAGCCACCCCCCGCCCCCACTCCCAAACTGTAACCCAAGTTCATGTAAGTTAAGTGATTGACAAGGCATAGTCACATTCCTAGGCCAAGCTCCCCAGAGTTGGGAAGTACTATGTTTTCTACTTGAGGGAAACGGGATCAGGATAATTCCCCACTCACAGAAAGGATGTTCAAAAAGTACTAGACTGAAGGAGAAGAAAGTGTAAACCCACTCTAAGAATGATAAGGCAGAAGAATAGGTAAAATTCTAGCTAGAGGAATTAGAATAAGCTATGACTCACAAACTTTTCAGATGGTTTTCAGCTGAGGCAAGACTCTTCCTGTTTCGCTAGCTCACTCTATCTTGTTTTCCAAACACCACCAACACTAACGCGGAGAAAGCAGAGCAGATCAGCAAGGGTTCAGTTTAGCCCACACTGCATCGCTGCAAAACTTCTTCCTTTTTTTTTTTTTTTTTTTTGAATTTTGTTTATTTATTTGAGAGCGACAGACAAAGAGGGAGAGAGAATGGGCGCGCCAGGGCCTCCAGCCACTGCAAACGAACTCCAGATGCGTGCGCCCCCTTGTGCCTCTGGCTAATGTGGGTCCTGGGGAATCGAGCCTCAAACCGGGGTCCGTAGGCTTCACAGGCAAGCGCTTAACCACTAAGCCATCTCTCCAGCCCAAACTTCTTCCTTTTTGAACACACTCAGCCTTGACCCATGAACAGTGTAGCTGAATTGATAAGGCAGTTATATCTTCCACTTAGACGTTTGAAATACTGTGCTTGCATGGATTCTTCTACATTTATAGTGAAAGCCATGTCAAGTGTGCTTTTATTTTTAGAGTATATTTGCGTTAGAAAAGCAGAAGCTAAAGCCGGGCGTGGTGGCGCACGCCTTTAATCCCAGCACTCGGGAGGCAGAGGTAGGAGGATCGCCGAGAGTTCGAGGCCACCCTGAGACTACAGAGTGAATTCCAGGTCAGCCTGAGCTAGAGTGAGACCCTACCTCGAAAAACCAAAAAAAAAAAAAAAAAAGAAAAGAAAAGCAGAAGCTATAAATCATATATATTAGTCTTTGTTTTCACTTTCACATATTAGTAACTGACACTTATACTCGACCAAACACTACTGGCAAAGCAGTGTGCCTGGGAGAAAAACGTTCAAAGGGCCAAGATGCTGGCTCTGAACTACTAGAGATGGCAAATGAGAAAGTGGTCAAAGATGACATCACCGTAGAACAAAACTTCTAGGAAGATACCAGAAAAAGAAGAATCTAGCTTCATGTGAAAATTGCTCTTCTCCCCAAATGACCCCAAATGATCTAGATTCTAAGTATCATGGGTTGTCATGATTTTAGAAAGAAAGCAAACTAGATTTTATGAAAATGTGCACTCAGAAAACTATCAGGAAATTCCATTCATGATAGCTATAGTCAATAGCTTCTCTCAAACCAAACCAATCTATTGATTGAGAGATGCATGTATTTTTTTCTTGGTATTAGTTTTTGGATTATTCAAATATATATGGTAGATATCTATGAAAAAGGATTCATTTCATATACTAAATTTGATGGAGGAAAAATTAAAGCTATAGTTTAGGGGTACCTTATATAATATTCCACAAAAAAATAAATCGATTTGTTTCATGCAATGCTATTTAACAGAATTTTCTTTAAGTGCACTATATAAATTTTACTTTAAAAAATATCTATAATCTAATCTATGTACTATGGGATAAAAAGGAAGGCATGGAGAGTTTTACTGACAAAATTAAAGTAGAAAATAAAATTGTAAGCTGGAATAGAGTGAGTTTAGCCTGAAATAAATCTTTCAGGTTTCCTAATCCAGGGTTGATAAATATATGGGGTAAGGATAGACACTTTCCTCATTTCTAGCCAAGGCAATTTCATTAATTTGTAAGAGTCAAACACACATAGTCTCATAATTATTCTTAAAACAGAGCTCTGGGACTCATAGAAGTCGAGTCAAATGGTGGTCACCAGAGGCTGGGGAGCCACCTGGAAAGTTAACAGGAGGGATGAAGAGATTGCTTAATGGTTAAGGTGCTTACCTGCAAAGCCTAAGGACCCCAGGTTCAATTCTCCAGGTCCCACGTAAGCCAGGTGCACAAGGTGGCACATGTGTCTGGAGTTTGTTTTCAGTGGCTGGAGGCCCTGGTGTGCCAATTCTCTCTCTCTCTCTCTCTCTCTCTCTCTCTCTCCTTTCTCTCTGTCTCAAATAAAAATAATTAACTTAAAAAAGAAATTTAACAGGAAACCTTGATCATCAGCACAAAGTTTCAGTTAGATATAAGCAGTAAATTCTGATGCTATTGCGTAGTACCATGATCATTGTTAATGATCATGCATTGTGTAATTCAAAATAGCCAAAAGCATCTTAAATGGTCTCAGCACAAAGATGTTAGGTTAATTAGGTGGTTCCACAAAGTATACATGTATCAAAATGCAAGAGCACAACCTATAAATATACTCATTTTTTTTCCAATTTCATTAATATTTGTTTTCAAACTATAATCGAGACTCTAATTGCAGACATTTGGTCAAATAGCTATAAGACATATATAACATTATGACATTTTATAGCACCATTTGGTGGCCACTGACTTTAAATTTTCATCATATATATTCACTGTACATGGTACTGTGCTACATGAGAATATATTCATACAGTATATATTGTACAATGGACATATTTCCCCCACGTCTTTCCCCTCCCTCCCATGAGACCAATTTCATTCCCTAGACAGTTTCACTTTCACTTTCACATCATAAAAACATAAATTTTTTTTCATATTGACATAAAATCTAGCAGCCACATATGAAAGAAAACATATGACATTTGTCTTTTGGAGACTGGCTTGATTCATTTAATATGGTTATCTATAGGTGCACCCATTTCTCTGGAAATGACACAACTTCATTCTTCCTTATGGCCGAAAATAACTCCACTGTATGTATATATTTGATATAGATAGATAGGTAGATAGATAGATAGATAGATAGATCACATTTGCTTAATCCATATCTCTGTTTTCAGACACCTAAGTTTGTTTCATAAGTTAGCTATAGTGAATAATACTGCTAAAAAGCATCAATGTGGAAATATCTCTGTGATGTGTGAACTTGGGTAAATACCCAGGAGTGGTATGCAGTACCCATAAGTATATCAGAAAATACACAATTATTATCTGTCATTGAAATTTTCCCTTAACTATCCCGAGCACAGCACTGGCAAGGCTAAAGACACTATTTGCCGTGTGCGGTGTGCTCACCTCTCATTCGCACACGAGTGAACCCTGAAAAGCACACAGTGACTTACTCCATCCATGTTGCCCAGCTGACAAATGACATCATCGGTACTACGCCCTCCATGGTCTGTGCATAAGCCAGCTCACATACAGGCAGACACAGAATGGAGGACACACCACCTATTATGACCTAAGCCCTGATTCCCCAAATTTAGTAGTTACAGTGTTTCTGGAAAGAGTTTATATTACCAACTTTATAATTTCCCCTACGAAAGAAGTGGAATAGGACAAAAGAGAGAGAGACAGAGAGACTTAAGGCATGTGATCATGTGATTATATCTGAGTTAATTTACCATTCCTGGATGTGAATTTTTCTCTTTGCTCATAATTTTTAGGAGAATGTTTAACTATTTACTGCATACAAGATTACATCTGTGGTTTCCGCTGAAATGCAATGCCCTTAGAAACAGGGAACAGACCTTGAGACAAAGAGCTCTTTTGCATGAAATCTTTTTTGTAACAACAACAAAAAAAAATTCACAATCTATAATGTCCCCTGCAATGTGAAACACCTCTTTACCATCCCTAGAGACAATGACACTTGTGAATCTTCTGGATTTAATAATGTCTTGTCCCACCCATTAAAACGTGTGGGCATCCAGTTTGTTTGATAAGGTACGTCCATTAACGTGCAATTCACCAGCGAAAACAAAACACAGAAACTAGGTACCCAGAAGCAAGAGAAAATGCTCTTGGCACATAGTCATTCACCTAAGGTCAGGGAAGTCTGTGTCTTGAAATACGCTATTTCTAGATTTTTTTTATCTCTTAAATGTAATTTTGTGGGGCTGGAGAGATGGCTTAGTGGTTAAGGCATTAGCATTAGTCTAAGGACCCAGGTTCAATTCCCCAGTACCCACATAAGCCAGATGCACAAGGCGGCACATGCATCTGGAGTTCTTTTGCAGGCTAGAAGCCCTGACGTGCCCATTCTCTCTTTTTCTCTCTGTCTCCCCTCTCAAGTAAATAAATAAAAGTTTAAAAATGTAATTTTGTTTTCTTTTAAAATTCTTTGTACCAGGCTGGAGAGATGGCTTAGCGGTTAAGCGCTTTCCTGTGATGCCTAAGGACCCCAGGTTCGAGGCTCCATTCCCCAGGACCCACGTTAGCCAGATGCACAAGGGGGTGCATGCATCTGGAGTTTGTGTGCAGTGGCCGGAGGCCCTGGTGCGCCCATCCTCTCTCTCTCTATCTGCCTCTTTCTCTCTCTGTCTGTCGCTCTCAAATAAATAAATAAAAATGAACAAAAAGATAAAAAATGCAAGAAAATTCTTTGTACCAGTATAACTCACACATTATTTTTTTAAAAAAGAATTATGTTAAAAAAGCTTTTAACAAAAAAAAAATAGCAGCTATTCTACTCCCAACACACACACACACTTCACATCCTCAAGACAACCCCCTTAAACTTTTCCAGCTATATAGTCTGACATTTATTTCCATATTTCTAAGTAATGCCACTTACATTTAGTGATTTATCTCTCCTTAGACATCTGTAATCGCAGACAAAATTTAAACAACCCTACACACTCCAATTCCTTCTTTGTCCCACTCTCCTAATTTTTGGTAAATTTCATAATCAGTAGTTTCATTATTATGTCTATGAAAATATTATTTACTGTATTGCTAGATCTTCTAGAAAATAGGGGCCCTTTGACTCAATTTTCTGTGTTATAAAACATTGTGCTTTCCTTGGAGTGAACAGTTGCCTCGTACTTTCATTGGCTGAGTTTTCTTCCTCCAACAATGCTGTCAAATGCTTTCGGGCTCAATTTTCTAGTCAAAGCCAGGCATCGCTGTGTCTGCTTCATTCTGCTTTTGCTAGAAAGATCCCTTACCCACCTGCGCTAGTTTTCTTAGCTGCTCACTGGGTCTCCTGTCAGCCCTTGTCCTGGCTCTCCTTTCCTTTACACTCCTGTGTTATTGGAACCCCTCTTTGCAGGACCCCACGTCTTCCTCCTTGCTGGAAAACTCCCATGTGTTGCCATAACATACTTCAAGAGCTTCCTGAGAAAGAATGTCTCAGAGGTGACCCTTCCTCAGAGCTTGCAAATGAGCTCCAGATGCACGTGCCACCTTGTGCATCTGGCTTTACGTGGGAGCTAGGGAATTGAACCTGAGTCGTTAGGCCTTGCAAGCAAGCAACTTAACCACACAGCCATCTCTTCAGCCCCCAGACCCTCATTCTTGATTGACTATTTCACCGGGTATCGAATTTAAGTTATAATATTAGTTTTACTGGGCATGAAGTCATTGCTAGTTGCCATCCGTTTTCCAAAGGTGGAATTGGAAGTCTATTGCCAATCTCGTTTCTGAACATTTGTTAATAGCCCTTCTCTCTGTCTTGGAAATTTCTACAATATCACTTTTATTCCCTGTATTCTGAAGTCTCACAATTATGTGTCACAGTGTGAGCCTTCTGGTAACTTTAGGACAGTGGCTTGACACTTGACCTGTTTTCAGCTACAGAAAAATGGTGGATTTTCTATTTTCTCTGTTTCTTTCTGTAATGCTTATTAAGAAGATAATGGGGGCTGGAGAGATGGCTTAGTGGTTAAGTACTTGCCTGTGAAGCCTAGGGACCCCAGTTCGAGGCTCGATTCCCCAGGACCCACGTTAACCAGATGCACAAGCGGCACATGCATCTGGAGTTCGTTTGCAGTGGCTGGAGGCCCTGGCGCGCCCATTCTCTCTCTCTCTCTCTCTCTATCTGACTCTTTCTCTTGGTGTCTGTCACTCTCAAATAAATAAATAAATAAATGAACAACAACAAAAAAAATTTATAAAGAAGATAATGGAAGCCGGGCGTGGTGGCGCACACCTTTAATCCCAGCACTCAGGAGGCAGAGGTTGGAGGATCACCGTGAGTTCGAGGCCACCCTGAGACTACATAGTGAATTCCAGGTCAGCCTGGGCCAGAATGAGACCCTACCTTAAAAAAAAAAAAATTAAAAAGAAGAAGATAATGGATCACTTCATTAATTTTCCCCGCTTTTCTCTTTCACTTTCAGCTTTTCATTTTGATTGTCTCCTGGAAGACTGGTTCACTTTGTGTGTAGACCTTTTACCTGAATATTTTACTTGTACCATCATATTTTAATTAACCCAAACTCTTATTCTTTTCATATCATCCTAGTCAGTTTCATGGGTTCAGTATCTCCAAGAGTATTAATCTTTGCTTTTTAAAAGTTTTCTTTTGGCCATGACCCCTTCCTCCAAACTGCTTTACTTTCCTGTTTACTTTGGCCTTCTATCTTTTGTGCTCACATATTTTCTCTTATGCCAGTTATTGCTAGCTGCACGATGGCTTTGTGTTTAAGGCACTTGCCTGCAAAGCCTAAGGGCCCAGGATTGATTCTTCAGTACCAACATAAGCCAGAAGCACAGGGTGGCACATGAATCTAGAGTTCATTTGTAGTGGCTAGAGGCCTTGGCATGCCCACTCTCTCCCTCTCTCTAATAGAAATAAACAAATAAGGATGCACTGAACACCTTATTAGTAGCGAAAAAGCTGCTTATTGTAGAGTATCTGGCTCTCACCAGCACCTTGGTACTCCCAGAAAATACCGTCCGAGTGTCTGTAAGTTAAGGCTTGGCTGTATGCCAGACTTGGGTGGGCAAGACGACCGATGTGTGGGCATTTACTCCATCCCTAGTTTTCCTTCCCTCAGTATCTCTCTACCCACTCAATGCCAATGGGCCTCACAGGCAGAACCTTTCTGACTCAATCTGTTCAAGATCTACACCTCCCGTATCCTGTTGAGGGTCACAAGGCCGGGGCAGAGCGGGAAGCTGTTGAAGACAGCTGCCCGGTGCTGGGGTGAACTTCCAGACCAGACACTGTTTATGGGAAAGAGGGGGGTTTATTTCCAGCCGACAGATGCAGGGGGAAGTTCCATCAGCTGGTAGACGAAGCTGCTTCCATACGTCCAAGCAGAGAGAAAACTGCAGCACGTAAAACTCATTCCAAGATGCAGCAAAAGAGCCCAGGCAAACTCTCTGCACACCTTTGGTCTGGAAATCAGACCCACCCCCAAACACACCTTAGGGCCGGACCCCAGGATCTGCCCCCATTGACACCTCCTCCAGCCAGGAGGCTGGGCTCCCAACTTACAATCTTTAATAGCCATACGCTGGGTCATGACACGCAGAGACATTTCCTCCTACCCGAAATTAAAGGCTAACCCCACAATGCACGACCCATATACCCCAAATAGGAGGGTCTCTGTGGAGGGGGGCATGACAGGGAGGAGGCTAACAGTAGTACCAACTTGACTGTATCCACTGACTATAAAAATAAAAATAATAAAATAAAAATACCTCAGTACATGGGGAGCACACATTCAAACTACCACAGACGCACTCACCTAGTTGAACCATCTCACAGAAGGAATTCTAGGGTCTCCAGCTTTCCCCTCATGGACTTTAAAGGACCCCCTATTTTTTAAAAAAATTATTTATTTATTTGAGAGAGAAAGGGGCAGAGAGAGAGAGAGACAGAGACAGAGAATGGGCACGCCAGGGCCGGCAGCCACTGCAAACGAACTCCAGATGCGTGCGCCACCTTGTGCATCTGGCTTACGTGGGTCCTGGGGAATTGAACCTGGGTCCTTAGGCTTCACAGGCAAAGGTGCCTTAACCACTAAGCCATCTCTCCAGCCCAGAACCCCTATTTTCAAGCCAATCTTTGGCAGAACCTGTTGTTCTGCTCCCCGGTCTTTTCTGGATTTTGCAAGTAGGGCAAATAAATACCTTCAGGTAGTAAGTGTGGTCCCCTGCAAACACCGGCTTTCATTTCTGTCTCTCCTTTCTCAGAGTCAGCACACTACCACAGACCAGATGGCTTGAGCACCAGAGACTGGTTATCTCGCAGCTCTGGAGGTCAGAGTACAGTGAAGGTGGCTTCTTCTGAAGGCTGTGAGGAGCACTGTTACCCTGAACTCCCAGCTGCAGTGAACTGTGGTCATCTTGGGCTCCCCTGGCTTAGGCCATATCCCTTCCATTTCTGTCTTCACCTGCACAAGACAGTTTCTGAATCCTCCCGTGTTACAAGCATGCCATTGTTCTGGATTAGGGGCCCACCGTATTCCAACATGACCTTACTGTTACCGACGTATACTGCAAGTTGTTTTCAAGTAAGGCCACATTCTGAGACAGTAGGCGCTGAGACTTCAACATGAGTAATCGGGGGACACAATTCGACCCATACTTACTATCTTTCAATTAGGGTGACCTTTAATCCTCTATTGATGAGAACGGCCTCAGTTTACGTGTCATCCATGCTTAATTAACAGTGCTCTCCACTCTCAATAATAAGAAATCGTGTATTCACCCTACATATTTTATCCTTTCCATTTGTGCGAAATTATCAAAATTAAAAACTGTTCCGTCATTCCCAGTAGATTTGTGACTCAATTCCTGGGAATAGCATTTTCATATTTTCTTTTTTGCTTTTTAATTTTTTTTTTGTTCATTTTTATTTATTTGAGAGTGACAGAGAGAGAAAGAGGCAGAGAGAGAGAGAATGGGCGTGCCAGGGCCTCCAGCCACTGGAAACTTGGGAGGCCAAGGTAGGAGGATCGCTGTGAGTTCGAGGCTGCCCTGAGATACACAGTGAATTCTAGGTCAGCCTGGGCTAGAGCAAGACCCTACCTCAAAACATGCCACATCTGTATGCTGCTAACGGTCATGCTCTTCAAATGCATCATAAGGAATGGAATCTTATTTCTTGCCAAAAACGTTGTAGGTGTCTCTCACGACATTTATATTCTTTCCATCAACAGCAGCAGCAACACCATTATCATCATATTTCATGTTCAACCATGGATGACATCAGGGAGAGACGCCCCACATGTTTCTATAGATTTCCACAATATGGCCAGTACCTCAAGACCACTGTCCCCAAATTCCCCATCTCCTCATTTTTGTAAAGATTCACATTGGTTTTTGTTTTTATAAGATTCACATTCTTTATAAAGCTCCCTTTTGGCCCTGCTCACCAGCAAAATCACTAATTCTCAACACAATAAAAAAAAAAAAACGTTACTGGAAAAATGTCTATTTCTTTTGCATCGATTGGTTTTTGCATTCTCTGCAAGGGTTGTTACCAAAACTTTTTAAAATTTTTTTGTTGTTATTTTTATTTATTTATTTGAGAGCAACAGACAAAGAGAGAAAGAGGCAGAGAGAGAGAGAGAGAGAGAATGGGCGCGCCAGGGCCTCCAGCCACTGCAAACGAACTCCAGACACATGCTCCCCCTTGTGCATCTGGCTAACATGGGTCCTGGGGAGTCGAGCCTCGAACCGGGGTCCTTAGTCTTCACAGGCAAGTGCTTAACCGCTAAGCCATCTGTCCAGCCCGCATTTTCATATTTTCTTTTCACGACCACCACCACCACTCCTCCTCCTCCTTGTCCTAATCCCTCCTCTCTTCCTTCTTTTTCTTCCTCTTCTTTTCTTTCCCTCCTCCTCCTCTTCCTTCTTCTTCATCTTCTATCTATCTTCTATCTTTTTTTTGGAAGCAGGGTCTCACTCTAGCCCAGACAGACCTAGAACTCATTCTGTAGTCCCAGGCTGGCTTCAAATTTACGATGATTTTTGTGCTAGGGTTAAAGGTATGTGCTACCACACCTGGCATAGTTTCTTATTTTCATTTTATTATGGGGACGAACACATACCCATAATTTTTATAAAATGTTATATAAAGCACGCATTCTATACGTGATTTTAAAATACTATGTACATACATAGTATTTAAAAGTAGATAAAAACTAGATGTATGAATTAAAACTTTTTTATTTATGTATCATGAGAGAGAGAAAGAGAGGAAGGGAGAAAGAATGGGTGCATCAGGGCCTCTAGCCACTGCAAACAAACTCCAGATGCATGCGGCACCGCGTGCATCTGGGTTACGTAGACTTTGGGGAATTTAACCTGGGTCTTTAGCCTTTGCAGGCAAGCACCTTCACTGCTAAGCCATCTCTCCAGCCCAGATGTGTGATTTTTTTTTTAAGACGGCTATACCTGTACATCTAGTTAGAAAACACTGAACATTTATTGTGATTGAATAAACATGGCGCACAAGCAGAATTTTTAGTTGTTAAAACCAGTTCTCTTACAAATGAAGAAAAACAAGAGTTTTGTGTTGCTACCCATAAACAACCTTCCAGCAATTCAAGAAAATTGGAAACTTTGAACTCCCAAGGTTCACAGAGGCTTTGAATGTGGCCAAATCGACTGCTTTGAACCCATATTTATTATGGGCTCGGGGACAGCCCCGTTCTTTCCATGGCAACAACAGCGCTGTCATAAACACTCCGGGATGGTCTCTAAATACCCCAGCAGTTGCTGGCTTATGAGGGAGATAAGATCTTATTAAAAATATAAAAGTTGGAGCTAGCATACTAGAACATGGAGACATATTAACAAGGGGATTTGCATTATATATAAACCATACTTTCTCAGTTGACCTCAAAAGGAAAAGGCTGTGCTTGGTGAGAACCAATATGAGCCAGTCCTGCACTTCCTTAAATTCCCGTTACACAAACACCCGACCCACAGGAAGGTCATGTGGAGAGGAAAAGCAAGGTGGGGCCGTCCACGCCGAAACGTTCTTCGTCCCTTTGCTGAGAAACATCACCCCTATGAAGAAGGGTATGTCTTGGTTAGGAGCACTGTTTTTTTCCTCTTGAAAAGACAAAGCCTGCCTTACTCTTGTCTAATTGAAGAAATGCCTTCTCATTTTATCAAATTCAGAAATACATAAAACAGAACATTATATGTCCACTGTAATGTTTAGCTCACCTGAGAATGTTTAGAATGGACGCATGCTAAAGATAATTTCTTCCTTTTTTTTCACAGAGCATTACATCATGAACCTGAGACCATATCATTAAAAATGCTTCATAAACATGACATTTAATGAATTCCTAGTAGTCTATCATATGCATGAACCAGTATTTATTTAATCATTTCCATATTGTGCAGAGATGCTTTTATTGAACCTAATTTGTCCATGGTATGAGTAAGGATCTTATAAATAAGTCTTTATTTAAATTTCATGTCACTTTATTCTATCATTCTCATTGTTAGAAATAAAATTACTAGGACTAGAGAGATGGCTCAGAGTTAAGGCGCTTGCCTACACAGCCTAAGGACCCAGGTTCAAATCCCCGGTACCCACATAAAGCCAGATGCACAAAGTGATGTGTGCATCTGGAATTTTTTTTTTTTTTGCAGTGGCTAGAGGCCCTGTTGTGCTTATTTTCTCTAACCCCCTCAGTTTCTCTCTGCTTGCCAATAAATAAAAATATTTTTGGTTGGGTATGGTGGCATACTCCATTAATCCTAGCACTTGGGAGGCAGAGGATTACCATGAGTTCAAGGCCACCCTGAGACTACAAAGTGAATTCCAGGTCACCCTACCTCAAAGAAACCAAAAAATATATGTATTTCTTAAAATAAATAAAATTCCTAAGGAAAAGGCTGTGAAACATTTTTAAAATTCTCTTGTTCTTATTTTAAGATTCTCATTCTCATTTTAAGAATCTCTCAACAGCTTTTTCAGAAGTTTTATCTACCCTTCCTTATTTACATTTGCAGATGCACTTTATTTAAAATTTTCTCATACTACAAAAAGTCCTTTAAAAATTTTTACTGGGATTACATTGAAACCATAAATTCAAAAGGAAATAATTGACATTTTTACATGTCAGAATATTAATGTGTGCTCATTTGTTTAAATGCCATTTTGTGTCTCTCAATAAACTTTCGTGATTTTTCGTCATACTGTTCTTACACATTTCTTATATTTCTTAACTTCTGTTACTATCGTGGATGCAATTTTCTTATTGTGCTGCTCAATCAGATATTGCTGAGATACATGTCAGAATGACTGACTATAGAATAGTAATATTCTAGCTAATCAGCAATGTATTAAACTATCTCATTACTTACAAGTTTGTAGTTGGCTAGTATGTGTGTTATACAATCATACTACCAGAATATGTTTTGACCCTTTTTAGAAAACATTTTTATTCATTTATTTGAAAGCAGAGAGAGAGAGAATGAGCCTTGCAGGGTCACTCTCCTGAGCACAGGAACTCTAGATGCAAGTGCCGTTGCTTCCTGACATATGCACCACCGCTTCTGGTACTGGGGACTTGAACCCAGGTCATTCGGCTTTGCAGGCAAGTGCCTTAACTGACGAATCATCACTCCGGCCTTTAAATATTTTTTTTAATTTATTTATTTGAAAGCAGACGGAGAGAGAGAGAATAGGCACACCAGGGCCTCTAGCCACTGCAAACAAACTCCAGATGCGTGCGCCACTTTGTGCACTGGGGAACTGAACCGGCTCATTAGGTACCACCGAACCATCTCTCCAGCCCGTATTTTGGCCTTTGAGTTCTAGTAGTAAGGGACATTCTTAGTTCTTGTCTTTTCCACAGCTATCAGAAAAGTTAGCTAATAACTGTCCTGGATGACATCTTTGATTTGTCCCTAATAAAAATGAAAACAGGAGTGGAGAGATGGCTTAGCGTTAAGCGCTTGCCTGTGAAGCCTAAGGACCCTGGGTTCGAGGCTCGATTCCCCAGGACCCACGTTAGCCAGATGCACAAGGGGGCACACGCGTCTGCAGTTCGTTTGCAGTGGCTGGAGGCCCTGGCGCGCCCATTCTCTCTCTCTCTCTCTCTCTCTGCATCTTTCAATAAATAAATAAAAATAAACAAAAAAAACTTTTAAAAAATGAAAATAATCTCCTATCTATGACATAATTAAATATGATGTTGGTTGTGAAATTTCATGTTAGTGCAGGATACTATGCACCTAACGGGGGTTACATGGCTGACAGGAAAAGGTAGAACAGGGCAGCCCTGAGTGCAGGAAAGCCTGGTGGACACTGGCGAACTGGAGGTGCTCCTTCCACAGGGAGACACACAGCCACGCAGCAGACAGATGCTCGGCTTACTTGATCCCACCGCATGACACTGTGGACATACTGTTAGCACATCTTCAGGCCTCCAAGGAAACACAAACTACCCTTTCCGCATATGAGAGAAAGCATCTAATTTCCACCTGCCACATGTCAAGCTGTCCCCAGAGGGGGAGGGTAGCCTCAATTATCCCCTCCCAGGGTATTAAAGTCTGCTCTTCCTTCCAGCAACATGATGCTGTCTTAATTAGTATAGCTTTGTCTTGAGTCTTGATATCCAGTCTCACAAGACTTTCCATTTCATTCTTCTGTGAGAGTGTCAATGAATATTCTTAGACGTTCACATTTTCACTCAGGTTTTATATTATCGGGCTGGACAGATGGCTTAGTGATTAAGGCACTTGCCTGCAAAGCCAAAGGACCCAGGTTCGATTCCCCAGTACCCATGTAAGCCAGATGCACAAGGTGGCACATGCATCTGGAGTTTATTTGCAGTGGCTGAAAGTCCCAGTGTGCCCGCTCTCTCTCTCTCTCATAAATAAATAAAAAATGTATTTAAAAAATTTACATTATCACCCCCCACCACACTAACATGATGAAAATTGAGATTGTATTGATTCCATAGAACAATTTGAGGGTGTATTACTATTTTTATTATATACCAATGACAGCCTATCAGTACCATATATTCTCCACTTTGCTCCCATATTTGTGAAATCCCCTCAGCAACAGAATTATAGTTTTTAGAATGGAAGCCTTTCACATTCATCTTTTCTTAGTTTTTTCCCTAGGTCTCTTTTGCTCACTCCTCTACTTGACAAATACTGATATTGTATATTGTGAGAGTCTTCCTATATACTCTTTTTCCTCTATCATTCATTCCTTTTTCTTTTCTGCTTTCCTTCCTTCCTTCCTTCCTCTTTCCCTTACTTCCTTCCTAAACACTCTTTCCTGCGTGGTTGGATGTATTCCTATCATTTTATGAAGGATCCTCCAAACTTCTACTTGTTACTTCTCTTCTAAATTCTAGAAGCTTCACTGGGTAATAGAAGCGTCACAGACATTCCAGATTTGACATGACCCACACTGAATTCCTGTCTCCCCTTACCTTCCGTTAGTCTTCGTTTCACAAAAAGTGTTCAAATAAGAAAGTGTGAGACCTGAGTCCTTCCCCATCCTTCACTGCCTTCACGGCAAGTTCTGTTGATTCTATTCCTAGACAATGTCTCAAAACTGTCCATTTTTGCCCACCTGCATCTTTCACCCTTAGTCCAGGTTCACACACGTCCTCGCTCATGTTGCTGGCCTCACCCACCGTACTGGCCTCACACCATTCTGTAAAGCAGCTCCAGTTGATTCGCCATGAATACCGTGACCAATTTATGTCTGAAAGACAGTATTGTAAGCAGTCCTTCCCTTTCTTAGGCTCTTACATTCTTGTCGCAACATCTTCTGCATTGGTCTCTTAGCCTTGGAGTATGTAATAGAGATGTGTCATTTAGTGCTGAACACTCCACTCTCACTTCTTTTTTAAAATATATATATTTTTTAAATATTTTATTTTTATTTATTTATTTGAGAGAGAGATACAGAAATAGGCAAGGAGAGAGAGAGAGAGAATGGACATGCCAGGGCCTCCAAGCTACTGCAAATGAACTCCAGATGCGTGTGCTCCCTTGTTCATCCGGTTAATGTGGGTCCTGGGGAGTTGAACCTGGGTCCTTTGGCTTTGCAGGCAAGCGCCTTAACCACTAAGCCATCTCTCCAGCCCCACTGTCACTTCTTCTCAGCACGTTGTTGGAGTCTGAGTCACCCCAGTGGTCACCACCACCTGAGAAGAGAAGTTTCTCGAACTCAAGGGGGAGCAGCCTTAATATACTGGCATAAGCATAAGTATTGAGAAGTCAGTTTGGTTAACATGTATCCATGTAACCAGACAACACAGTGGTTTCCCCCCAGGGCTTACACTCTCCTCAGTCATAAGCTTCTGATTAGGTTTTCAGTACTAGGTAGGAATTCTCTCCCATGGAGTGGGCCTCAAGCCTAATCAGAGAGCAGGTGATCTCCCCCATAGTGGCCTGTCTGCACCAGTTGGCACATTTAGCCCGGCTGGCCAGGCATAAGGCTTGCAGGGTCCACTGCTGGTTAAGACCATTGATGACTTTTCTCTCCGGCATCTTAACAGCTAGTCAAGAGGGAGGAGGCTGTCAGCTCAGCTCCAGCTTGGTTTCTCCGTGACCTGCAGCCCAGGCATTCCACTCACCCACCTGTTTCTAACCTGTGACCAGCTTCTCTTACAGATGCCCAACGTTGGAAGCCTCAGAGATTCCCCAGTCTCCACTTACCACAGGAAATTACAGACATGTGTGGCCACGCCCAGCTTACTACATGGGTTCTGGAGATTCGAACACGAGTGGTCTCAGCCCCTCAGGACTTTATGCTTCTTTGGAAGCACACTTAACCGCTGGGCCATCTCTCCAGTTCCTGTATTAACTATAAAACCAAAATTAAACTACCTTCATATGGTTTTGTGAAGATGAATGGTTACGCAATAGTTTATGTCGGAGTCAATTTAAAAAAAATATTTATTTATTTTGCCTTTAGCAACTGCAAACAAGTTCTAGATGCCTTATGTGGGTTTTGGGAAACTGAACCTGAGGTTGTTTGGCTTTTCAGGCAAGTACTTTAACCATTGAGCCCCATGGAAGTCTATTAATCTAAAACTGCTATGCAAATACAATTTAAAGAAGCAGCTTGTCGGGCTGGAGAGATGGCTTAGCGATTAAGCGCTTGCCTGTGAAGCCTAAGGACCCCGGTTCGAGGCTCGATTCCCCAGGACCCACGTTAGCCAGATGCACAAGGGGGTGCACACATCTGGAGTTCGTTTACAGAGGCTGGAAGCTCTGGCGCACCCATTCTCTCTCTCTCTCTCTCTCTCTCTCTCTCTCTGCCTCCTTCTCTCTGTCGCTGTCAAATAAATAAATAAACAAACAAAAAAATTAAAAAAAAAAAAGAAGCAGCTTGTCATTGCATATCAGGGTTTCAGCTCCTAAGTTCCAGAAGGGGTTCATTTACCTTCTATACACTTTACAGTAGGTTGTTCAAGGTCTTCGAGTCTTGGTGACTGTCCGTTTATTCATCTTTTAAACAGTAATCTCTTCCATCCTCATAGGGACTGCTGGAGTCCTTTGCAAACTAAAAAATTCCCCAAAAGCTGTCATGTTATAAAGGTAAAATTCACAAGATGAGGCCTGATTGAATCTGGGCTATCCAACATGGTAGCCACTTGCCACATAGGCCTTGGAATGTGGCCAGCCCAAATTGAAACGCGGTATGAATGTAAAGTACTCACTGGGGAAAGTGTGAGGATGACTTGCTTAAGTCAAAATTTATCTGGAAGGAGGACTAGGAATTAAAGGACAGAATAATGCAGTGAAACTCTTCAGGCGTTAGTACAGACCTATGAGATGGTCCTATGCAAGGCTTAACCATGTAGCGAAAAGGAGGCCTGCCTTGTGGGAGGAACCCAAATAAAAAGACTAACAGCGTTGCATAGAGAATGCAAAACTAGGTAATTCAAGATTTTAAAGACAACCCCGTAGGTTCCCTCCACTGGGAACTCTGGAAGCAGAGTTGAGTGTATAGCACATCTAGGCGTTTGATATACACCTCTCCCTTTGTTATACAAGCCTAAGAGAATCGAATTGTTGTCTCCACTTGACAAAACCTCAAATCACTCAGTAATAAGATGACAAAGGTTGTTCTATCATGTAGTGTAGGAATAGTGCCGGAACCAGTCCCATTTTGACCAAATTTTACTATCCCATGCTACTGTAGAAAGAAAGAAAGAAAGAAAGAGAGAGAGAGAGAGAGAGGGAGAGAGAGAGAGAGAGAGAGAGAGAGAGGGAGAGAGAGAGAGAGAGAGAGAAAGAGAGAGAGAGAGAGAGAGAGAGAGGAGGGGGGAGAGGGAGGTAGGGAGGGAGGGGGAAGGAGGGGGGAGGAAAGAAACAAGGAAGGAAGGAAAGAGAAAGAAAGAGAGAGAGAGAGAGAGAGAGAAAGAAACAAACTGTAACTCATGCTGCTGAATCCATCTTTACTTAAAAGCACACACAGTAAAAGACCGAAAGGGGGAAAGATGCATATATTCAACATAATGTTACCAGCTTAAGTAATGAACATTTTAACAGACTGTAAGACAGACTTAAATAGGCTCATGCATTAATACGTCTGGAAAAGCAGGGCACACTTCAAATGGTGGCTTTTAACCAGATCAAAGGACTTGCTTGTCGTTCGCCGAGCACACATTTAGTGATAACTTTAGGGTGGTATGGCATCGCCGTGGCTCCAGCATTGAATCTTTATGGGAGACGAGGAGACATGGGAAGCACTAGAAAGCACGACACGAAGTAACTCAACGGGGAGGAAGAGGCCACAGTCTTGCCCTTCCCCAAAAGCCCTGTAAACACGAGAGGACAGTTTAAAAGTCAGAGAGAGGTCAGACATGGTGGCTCATGCCTGTAATCCTAGCACTTGGGAGGCTGAAACTGGAGGATGGCTATGAGTTGAGGTAGCCTAGGTTACACAGTAAGTTCTAGGACTGCAGATTGAAATCGTGCTTAATAAAGAAAAGAAAGGAAAAGAGAAGAGAAGAGAAGAGAAGAGAAGAGAAGAGAAGAGAAGAAGAAAAGAAAAGAAAAGAAAAGAAAAGAAAAGAAAAGAAAGGAAAAGAAAAGAAAAGTAAAGTCAGAGAGACATGAAGTATACAAAAAGAAGAGAGAGGTAGAGGTGCCTCGTATTTTTTTCCCTTTTGCAGGGAAGGGCAAACAGCAAATGAGTAACATGCTGGTGAATTTCTAGCATCGAAAAAAAAAATCCACAGAAATAATCATAAACTTAATGTAACGCAGAGTCTCCACAGAAAGGGGACATGTCTGGTCAAGCTGTCAGAAACCGCCAAGTCTCTCCGAGTATGCCCCTGCGCCGTTCTGGGACCCGTGTCAGTTCTTTGAAGCAAACTTTATTTTTTTGGGCAATACACCAAAGGGTGATGTAAACCTCAAAGCCTGATAAGTTGCATCCCAGTTCTGGCTTTTTTTTTTTTTTTTTTCTCAGAAAAAAAAAAAAAAAAAAACCTCTGCTTTGTCTACCAGAACAACTTGCAGAAAATGTAGACAGGGAATTTATTGACCAGGATAATAGTCAACAACATTAAGACGATAGAGAAAACCCAAGTAGAAGAAAGCCAAGAATTCGGAAACTCTTTGCTAATGTGAATTTACCTTAATTTTTAAAAGAATTCCTTTTTCCTAAATACTTTAGATTCTGCAGGACTTAAGTGCAAACAGTTATATAAGCAAAACAGATCTCATGGGAAAAATCTACTGGTGGACTTTCAGCTTCATCTGCACACTAAGATGAATTCTTACAGAGTCTGTCTACTGTTGGCATGAGTGGTAGGAGGCTATAAGGAGAATGGCAGTCAATAGCACTGGGAGACTATAACAGGAGGAGAGCAAGAATGAGGCCAGCTAGGACTACGTAGCAAGTTCCAGGACAGCCTGGCCCTACTTTGCTGAGATACTGTCTCAAAAAGCAAAAAAAGCAGCAAAAATAAAGAGGAGGAGCAAGAGTAGACAAGACCTTGTTCATATAATTCGGCAAAAGACACATAATCTGATAACATTATAAGAGCACATGAAAGGCACAAGCAGAAGTACATTGTCACTGTAATCTAACCTTTCACATCACTTGAAGCTGAAAGAGAAACATTCACTATTATCTGATCACTTGTAAAAATTTCTTCCAAACCACTGGAAGCTAGGGAGAGAGGATCAGTTAGTTCTCACTGCTTCTGATACCTTTGATGTTGGGATCAAGATATACAAAACAAACTTCTATAGCTCTTCCACAAAACCTCTCAGTAATATGGAAGGGTATCTCCGAATCCTATAAATTCCAAGGATGAGCCCCCCCCCATTATAAAGCATGAGATGAAAACTAATAAAATAATAATTGTTTTTATTTCATAAATTTATGAGGAGCAAAAATAAATGAAGCAAACTGAATCTTTGAGGATTAAAAACTGGCAGCCCAGTTAAACTACCTCGTTTCTCTGTTCCACAAGAGAAAAGAAGCACTTTAAGATTAATTAGATACCACCTTCAGTTGGAAGGTTAAATAGGAGGCAAATTAAATATGATTGAGTTATACAAATGAAGATGGGAGCAGCGATGTAAACTCTTGCTTATATCATCATGTAAATTCAGCATTACGTTTTGCATCAATAAACAGCGGTGATCTTAATTCGTAAATAATGTTTGTAAACCTAGGTGATTCGAGAACCTCTATTTTAATTTTATTTTGTTTCATACTGTTTTATAAACTATGCCTTATACTAGGAAACTGAGGCAGTAGAAATTATCTGTATTTAATTATAATTCCACATCAGAGAGTTAGGTAAGGCATGTGGGTAAATATAACAATGCATCTCTTTATTCTTTGAGATGGTACCAAGCAAAACTGTTTTACATTTTGGAGTGCATATTCTTTTTTGTTGTTGTTGTTGTTACCCATTTAAGAAATGATCTAATGGGGAAGTGTTTGATAATGCTGTTAATAAAAGAGGAGAAATATACAGAATTGAAGTGGTATGTTACCAAACAACTTAGCTAACTTTGTATTTTCTGGAGTACAGTTGGAGTTTAATAAGAAAAAAGTTTTAGCATAGGTTTAAGCACAAGCATTAAAAGTGTGGAGAGAGACGTGTGAGAGAAGGACAAGTCGTATTACACACCTTAGAGTGGGTTTGGGTTTCTTGTGAGTTACCCTGAGCTTGTTTGGAATGTGAATAATCAAGGTGAATGTGTATGGTAATTTCATATGTTACTGGTGCTTCTATGCCCTGAACTAGTTTACTAATATTGCCTTCAAAGTGCCCAACCGCTTTGACTCAGTCCTACGTCTGAGAATCCATTTTATTTTTTAAAAAATCATAAAGAAAAGAATTTTTATCAACAAAGACCCTAGTAATGAGATAAATCTCCTCCCTTCAACCTGACTGAACCAGTTTAAGTCACATACTCTTACCACTGGGACAGCGTAAATGCTCAGAACGCATGCAGACAAGCTAAGTCTGCAATTCTAAACCAGACACAGGAAAGAAAAAGAAAGCGCAAAACCTGGCTTTAAACTAATCACTAGTGAGCCCTGGAATTGAGGGGTTAATCCACTGCAACAATAAGCCAACAATGTAAGGCTTTTTGATATATAAAAATCATAGTTTTAAATGATTCAACTTATTGCCTACTTGAAAAATATTTATCAAATCCATACACCTCTCTCCTACTACCACCCTAATTGAAGCCATCTAACTCTTTTTTATTTTAGAGATAGCGAGAAAGAAAGAGAGAATGTGTGAGAGAGAATTGGAACTCCAGGGCCTCAGCCACTGCAATTGAACTCCAGATGCTTGCGCCACCTAGTGGGCATGTGCCACCTTGCGCTTGCCTCACCTTTGTGCGTCTGGCTTACGTGGGATCTGAAGAGTCAAACATGGGTCCTTAGGCTTCGCAGGCAAGCACCTTAACTGCTAAGCCATCTCTCCAGTCCCCATCCAACTCTTTAGCCCAATGGCCCACCTAAGTGATGCTCTCGTTTCTACTCTTACTTCCTTCTAGCCACTATTTCAAGTATTTCAAGAATAAGTCGAGCATGAGGTTTCCCATTCTGAAGCCCGCCAGCAACTTTAATCAAGATGCACTGAAATCTTTTAGCATGGCCATGAAAGTCCTCCATCACCACCCTGGTCTATAGCTTTTTTTCTCCTGGACCACCCTGGGCTACACACTTACTGACCTCCTATTCTCCCGCATCTTCTCTCCCACCATGTCCTCTGCCTCAACGCTCTTCTCCTCACCTTCAGTGGCAAATTCTGCACATGTCACACCTCTCCATTTCAGTTACCTTCCTTGAACCTGTCTTTCCTCACTTCCCAATCCTACATGTTTTTGCCTGCCGCTTGCTGATCACCCTGTTTCTATTTAGAAACAATTTTAAGTGGCATAGTTATTTCCTTGTTCATTGTGTAGTATCTCTTTTGTCAGTCTGAAAGCTACATGAGGGCAGTGACTTTTTGTTCTCATCTATACTTAATCCATAACAAGCTTTCAATAAGTCTTTGTTGAATCAATGTATGAATGAACAAAGAAATGAATCAATGTGCTAAGCTAAAATATTGGTGGAAAAATAGAACATAGATTGTGTGGACACTGTCATTAAAACTACTTCATAATACCACACATTAAAGAAACCAAAATAAATAAGCAAATAAATGAAAGGATAAAAAGAAAAGAAAATAATTAGCAGTTGAGTAAAGAGATTATGAGTAATTTGAATTTTTTTTATTTTTTCTGTTCCATGTTTTCAAATTTTCTTTAGTGAGTATATAAATTTAATGAACATCTTCAAATACATATGTTAAATTTTTCCTGCTTTGTCTTTCTTACTGACAAAAAAGAAATGAATTTGGGGCTGGAGAGATGTCTTAGCAGTTATGGCACTTGCCTGTGAAGTCTAAGGATCCAGGTTCAGTTTCCCAGTACCCATATCAGCCAGGTGGCACATGCATCTAGAGTTATTTTGCAGTAACTAGAGGTTAAAAAAAAGTGACTAGAGATAAAAGGGAGAGTGCAACTTCCTTTCAATTTCAAACATCTTTTAAATAGCTCTCTTCTTGCCATACCTCTCCAGCATGTGTTGTTCCATGTTCTTCCAATCCAGGCTAATATCAGCTCTAACCTGAAAGTCACCACATCTCAAGTAGTTCCTTCCATCCATGAGAAACCAGTGTTATGATAAAGTTTAAATGTAAGATGAAATGCACCTATCTGATTTTACATTGCAATTCGTTTTGACAGATTTATATCTTAGTGTAAGCATCACCATTATAGAAATATTGATCATTGCCAACATCTCCCTTTATTGTCTGTGCCCGTAAGTTTTAGATATCAACTTGGCTGGACTGAGTGATGCCTTAGACGGGGCACAGCATTAATTCTGATCTGTGTCTGTGAGGTTGTTTCCAGTGAAGATTGTCACGTAGGTGGGTGAGCCAAGGGGGACACTCTGCACTTATTATGGAAAAGTATCATCCAACTGGTTGGGGACTCAAATGAAATAAAAACACAGAGGAGGAGAGATCTGCTTCCTCTATTCTGGAGAAGGATGAGCTCCTGTCCTTGAACATCAGAATTCCAACCTCTTTGAACTTCGGATTCTGGGACTTGTACCAGCAGCCTCCAAAGACCTTTGTCCTTGGACTGAGAATTATGACATCAGTCTCTTTGATTTGATTCAGCCTTAAACTGAGTCACGCTACCTTAGATTCTTAGTGTCGAAGGGTCTTCACCTTTCGGATACATTGCTGTGGGACTTCTCAGTACCTATAGTCATGTGAGCCAATTCTTAGTCTCATCCATCTAATCTATCTATCTACCCACCTACCTATATCTATCTAGCTACCTACCATGTCCTATTTGTTCAATCTCTCTGAAGGCTCTTGATATCTTACCTTGTTTTAAAATAAGTATATGAGATATCAGAAACACCATGAGCATTTCTCTCACCATTCTGGTCTTTCCAACTTCCACCAGCATGGCCCAGTAAGCTACATGTATAGCGTCCTTGGTTTTTCTCTAGGGAATAGCTCCAAACTCTTCCATATTCCTCCTATAAATCAGTTCCAAAGGCTTACAAACCACATAGTAAGATTTTCACAGCAACAACCCCATTTCTGGTACCAATGTTACATATTAGTTATTATTCTTGTACAAAGTACCTGACCAAATCAATGTAAGGAAGAGATGATTTGTTTTGGCTTATAGTTTGAGGGTATACAGCCCATCATGGCATGGAAGTCTTAAGTGTGAGGTAGCTTGAAACATCGTATCCAAAGACAAGAAGCAGAGAGAGAGAGAGATGAATTCTGGGATTCAGTCCACTTCCTCCTTTTTCTTTTCTTTTGTATTCTGTTTGGAACCCGAGCCCATGGTATGTTATTACTCACACTTAGGGTGACCCTTTCCTCCTCAGTTAAACCTCTCCGAAAATCTCCTCACAGACATACCCAGAGGTGGGTCTCCTAGGTGATTCTACACCCAGTCAAGTTGACAGTGAAGATTAGCAATCACATATCCTCTTTTGCTTTCTCTCTTTCTTTCTCTTTCTTTCTTTCTTTTTTTCTTTCTTTCTTTCTTTCTATTATTGTTTTGACTATGAGTTCAAACGCTATATTAAATAAGAGGAGGGTGATTAGACAACTATATCTTGCTCCTGATTTTAGATGAAATATTTTTACTTTTTGATATTAGAAGAGATTTCCATTGGTTTAATCTTCTGAGGATTATTTTTATGCTATGTTAAGGTTACTATACCATACAGCAAAATCAGCCCGAACTGTAAGATATTAGTCTTGTACTATCTCTGTAAAATCCCACAAGTATCTATGGAAGTCCTTGCTCTCTGGCTAAAGGAAATTAGAACAATTCTCAGCTCTGCTTCATTCTTTCCTTGATATTTAGTTTTAGTTGGCTTCATGGCTTTGTTCTGCTATCCAAATTCTAAATACTTTAGCTTTCTAAAATTCTTATTTCCTTCTACTAAAATCAGAAAAAAAAAATTTTTTTTGAACACAATTTGAATTTCTGCTTCCTTGAATCCCACGTAGAAGTCACAACCAGCCAGGAAGCTTTAATGATGCTAAAGTTGACATCATTTATGGTGCTATTTTTCATGGATTATAATCCTATGCCACTTGATGCATATCTGAAAATCACTGTTCTGTCTAGTTCATCTTCTCCTTAGTGTTTCCATTACAAAGATAATATTAGGGCTGGATAGGTTGCTCAGCGGTTAAGGCACTTGCCTGCACAGCCTAATGACCTGAGTTCGATTCCCCAGTACCCATGTAAAGCCAGATGCACAAAGTAGCGTATGTGTTTGGCATCTGTTTGCAAAGGCTCGAGGCCCTAGCACACCCATTCTCTCTGTTTCTCTTCTATCTCTCTCAGCCTGCAAGTAAATAAATAATTTTTTTTGTTATTTTTATTTAGTGATTTGAAAGCGACAGAGAGAGAAAGAGGCAGATAGAGAGAGGGAGAGAGAATGGGCGCACCAGGGCCTCCAGCCACTGCAAACGAACTCCAGATGCATGTGCCCACTTGTGCATCTGGCTAACATGAGTCCTGGGGAGTCGAGCCTCGAACCGGGGTCCTTAGGCTTCACAGGCAAGCGCTTAACCGCTAAGCCATCTCTCCAGCCCCAAATAAATAATTTTTTTAAACAAAAGAAAGATAATTTTAGGTTCCATGTCGCTTAATGTCCCTTTCCTCCATTTTTGACATTTGCCAAACATATTCCAGAATAAGTCTCAAAAATCTAATACAAATCTAATTCTATCATAACCAAGTTGCAAGGAAGGCAGGAAATTCAATATAATTTTATCCCTACCTATCTTTGCAGCATTATTTTTTTACTACTTTCCAATTTCTGCTTTATGCTTCACCATTACCAAATTACACCCAAATATGCTCTGTCTTAGAAATGCACAAATACACCTTTCTTTTGGGATATTTTTTCTGACCCCAAATATTCACTATTCCCAATTAATATCTACTTGTTATCCATTACTAATTTATATATTCTTTTTCTAGAAAAGTCTCTCACAAAACTTAGAGTTGCTTTTATCCCTGCTTTATACTCTCATTACTGCCTGGATTTACCTAATGATATCTCCCATCATTTCATTATTCTCTTGATATCTGTATTTTGTATTAGACTCTTAGATTGCCTCCCCAATAAAAGGTTTAACATTTCTCACTACATTAGCTATATCTTCAGTGCCTTGCACAACAGTTGGCAGAGTTGATCTCAACAAGATGTGATGAAGAAAACTATAAAGTAATTAGCCAAAGAATTGATAATGGAGCAAAGCAGCAAGAGGAAGGAAAAGATAAAACAAACTCCCGTGTTTGGAAACAGAAAGATCTTAAGAGCAGCGATTTTCCATGGGTCAAATTTTTCTGATGCCACGCACTTCCTCATCACTTGGCCGGTGTCGACAGACGCATTAATGTGAGATTGGTGTTTTTTTTGGTGCCTCTCTGGGAACCAAGAAGATTCGGACTAACTGCTTTTCCCTGGTAGAGTTTTCAGAAGTAGTCATGAACAGCTTTACAATAATTGAGCGCAGTACTTGATGACTCCATTACTCTGTCTTGGGTAACTCCGTGGAAGAGAGAGATCCATTATGATTTAACCTGCTCTATGTCACCACTGTTGTTTTAGTGTCACAATAAAAGAATGTCCACAGACCTGTTATGATATCCATCATCCTAATCAAGTCACGTGAACAAATGAAGTTAGGCTCTGACAATCAAAGATGTGGGAAACAATGGTTGGAGAAACTGAGAGATTGCATGTTTCATATAAGGATTATATGTATGCGTTAATTATAACATTTTAATTCAAGGGTCATGGATCCATTATATAAAGTATAGACATGATCTGCTTATTTCTAGACATTCATTCATTGTCTTTAATCATTTACACACTTCTCCATAAAGTAGTGCCATATTTAAAATAACTAACAAAGGGCTGAAGAGATGGCTCAGTGCTTAAGGTGCTTGCCTGAAAAACCTAATGACCTGGGTTTGTTTCCCCAATGCCCACGTGCAGCCAGATGCACAAGGGGGCACATGCATCTGGAGTCTGTTTGCAGTGGCTAGAGGCCCTGGTGCACCCATTCTCTCTCTTTCACTGTCTCTCTCCTTACAAATAAATAAATGAATACTTCAAAAAAAAACTAACAAAAAAGAGAGATTTCCAAACTAAAGCTAAGATTCCCTTATGACACTTTCATTTTGTGGCAAGGTGGTCATTTATTGTCTAAAGATCCAGAACTATCATAAGATATTAGACAGCTGCAAAAAAAAAATTTTTGTTTAATCTCCTATTTTAGAATCACAAAGTGCTCTTCCAACATCATCCACTACTCTCTTAAGTGGCATTTCTACCAGATGTTTGACCTCTGACCCATGAATGATACTCTCTCCTCCTTCCACCGGCCACTGTATGTTTTGCTTCCCTGTCCACAGCCGAGACTCCCACAGTGAGTGCCAGGAACCCTGCTCCTGGTGGCCAGCTAGATCTCACCCTCCTGCCTGCCATTGTCGTCCATGGTGTTGCAGTCAGGTTCGCATTGCTGGAAGAAAACACTCGACCAAGAGCAGCTTGTAGGGGGAAAGGGGTCTATTTTGGCTTACAGACTCGAGGGGAAGCTCCACGATGGCAGGGGGAAACAATGGCATGAGCAGAGGGTGGACATCACTCCCTGGCCAACATAAGGTGAACCATAGCAACACGACAGTGTGCCAAACACTGGCAAGGGGACACTGGCTATGACACCCATAAGCCCACCCCCAATAATACACTGCCTCCACGGGAGGCGTTAATTCCCAAATCTCCATCAGCTGGGAACCTAGCATTCAGAACACCTGAGTTATGGGGGACACCTGAATCAAACCACCACACCTGGCCAACCTCAACTCTTCAAGTCCTCTTGGGCATTTCTCTGGCAAGCAGCTCCTCTCCAGCTACCATGTGTACTCACGTGGTTGTACTGGGTTCCCAGCTGAGGACTCCATCCCTTGCAAACCAAGGTCTTTACCTTCAAGTGGCCCCCTGTAGTTGATTAGTCCTTATGTCATCTTGTGCTGATACACCTCCGCACTCCACACTCACAGGATCTGTCAACCATGGAACATTCTATACATCTAAATACCAAGAACAAGCCGGGCGTGGTGGTGCACGCCTTTAATCCCAGCACTCGGGAGGCAGCGGTAGGAGGATCGCCATGAGTTCAAGGCCACCCTGAGACTGCATAGTGAATTGCAGGTCAGCCTGAGCTGGAGCAAGACCCTACCTCGAAAAACCAAAATAAATAAATAAATACCAAGAAGTCTAAATCCTTTTATTTACTAAATAAGGAAGTGGAAGAAAATAAAAGATACTGACTCACCCAGTTAATGGCAAAAGTCTGACTATAATAAAACAAACAAACAAAAAAAAAGGAAACTCTTAATTCCTTAATCCCACCTTAATATATCTGTGTCCTGGCCATTCATGTCAGGAATTATCACTTCAACATCTGTTGAGCAGAGAATGAATAATCATCCACTGGACACTTCTGAATTTTCCCAACCTCTATCATAGCATGACAGGGTGAAGTGAATATAGGACTTGGCCCCCAGAAGACTACACCTCATCTCTAATGTGTGACAGTCAGGGAAAGTAGCTAAATGGATCTGTTTTACCTGGGACACAGCAACACTGGACTGGCAAAGCATTCCAGACAGGGCCACCAGCGCTCTCCTAGTCCTCCAGTTTGGCCATCTTTCTTCACTCCTCATCTGTCTTAACCCCTCTATAGCTATTACCCGTTCTTCCTCCTTTACAATACTAGTGCAAACTGTCATCTTTAACTACTTTAAATTTAAACACAACCTTAATGTTTTACTTGTTTATTTTGAGAGAAAGAGAGAGAGAATGGGTGCACCAAGGCCTCTAGCCTTTGCAAACGAACTCCAGACGCATACGCCGCCTTGTGCATCTGGCTTATGTGGGTCTTCGGGGAATTGAACCTGGGTTCTTTGGCTTTGCAAGCAAGTGCCTTAGCCACTAAGCCATCTCTCCAGCCCTAAAGACAACTTTAAATACCGATTCTTGGTTCCTATCCCCAGAGATTCTGATGTAACTCGATGGGGCCAGTCTGGGAATTGCAAAGGTTTATGGTTCCCAAGATGATTGGCAATGGGAGAAAAGTGTGAAAAGTGCGGCTTTTTAAGTCATTGCTAGCTCTACTCCAGATGCACAATGGCCTGCCATCTTTTGATCACTTCTTTGTATCCATCGCTTGCCGTCTCTCTAGCACTACACACGCGGCTTCTCGTGTGGGAACGCCGGCCATCTAAACTTGCTTCTCTTGACTCCCATAGTTGGGTTCCAAATCCATTCCCATTCATAGTTACCATGACTCAACACTAGACCTGTTGGGCTAGAGAGACGGCTCAGCAGTTAAAGGCATTGGCTTGCGAAGCCTGACAGCTTGCGTTCGATGCCTCAGTACCCACATAAAGCCAGATACACAGAGTGGTGCACGTGTCTGGAGTTTGTTTATGGTAGCAGGAGGCCCTGGTGTGCCCATTCTTTCTCTCTGTCTGTCTCTCAAATAAATAAATAAAATAGAAATTGAAAAACAACAAGCTTGGCTTATGGAAAAGTCTAGACACCTAGAGTGATTCATTCCCTTCTCCAGAGCTTCATCCCTGTGCAGCCAGAGCCAGGCCCTCCCTTTACTGGCCTTCCATGTCACTCCTGCGTGTCCATTCCGGTCCCTAGTCCCTATCCACTCAGCCTGCATGGTCTCTCACTGACTGCTGCAGTAGCCTCCGACATGTCTCTAACCCTCTTCTTCACCTTGACTGAGCAGTAGATCTCCTATTCCACATCGACGGCACTCACCGATAGCCTAATAGCATGGCCGTCACAGGAGACACATGAGACTGTCGCAGTGAATTATTTTACAAATTAATATCCGCACATGTATAAACCAAGTTACTTTTTTTTAAAGCACCTTCTAATTTTATATCATTTGCTCAGCCTGTTTCCCAGCATTATTAGAGCATTAGCTATGTGAGGACACATGTTTTTGTTTGTTTGTTTGTTTGCTTGTAGTGCTTGTGATGCAACCCCTAGCATAAGGGCTCTACATAAGTGAGCCACTCTCTCCAACCTCCACGATTTTTCTCGTTTTTCTGGTCGTTTATTAAGAGCCTGGTTCCATCCTTATGTGTGGAATGACTTCATACATTTCCCATCACAGTGGACATTGTACTTAATAATTCACACACTTGGGGAAGTACTTGTCACTCAACTTAGGAGCTCCCTGGGGCCCTGGACTTCAGAAGGCTGGAGGGTGAAAAACCCCGTGAGAATTCAGCAGGCTACACTCATCAGACCAGACCTTCTTCTTCGGTTGACCTTGAAGGCCTTCCTCTGGCTCTTCCCTATCTCAGTGTGTTTAGAAAAGCATGGAAATTCTTTTTTTTTTTTTTTTTTGGTTTTTTGATGTAGGGTCTCACTCTAGCTCAGGCTGACCTGGAATTCACTATGTAGTCTCAGGGTGGCCTTGAACTCTCAGCGATCCTCCTACCTCTGCCTCCCGAGTGCTGGGATTAAAGGAGTGCGCCACCACGCCCGGCTCAAAAGCACGGAAATTCTTTGTCCACTCACTTAGCCCGGACACTGGCCGCAGAGAGTTAAAAGACACGAGGGCCCAAGGGCTACCTACCACTGACGAGGGACCAACAGGCTACTTCTCGGGGGCCTTCCCAGCACCCCGGATGCCGCAGCAGTCTTTCTTCTCTGAGATTCACCTGGCCCAGAGCCACCGTAAACACCCCCATCTCCCTCACAGGGAGGAAAGATTAAATATCTGATTAAAAGTTTTGGCTGCTAATTTATTGAACTTGGATGGGTGAACCCTTTGGAAGTCACATGACTTTCCCTGTGTGTCTGCCCGGCTGCTGTTCCCTCCACAGAGGCGAGAGGTCACCAGGCTTATTGGAAAAAATAAACAAGGGGCAGGGGGGGGACCTGGTCGGATGAGAGGACGCTCTTACCCATCTCTGAGATCCAGGACCCCAGTTCTTTCCCAGTTGGCTCCAGAAAGTTCACACCGTCTGTGGCTTTTATTTTTCTTTCTTCTTTCTTTCTTTCTTTTTTCCTTTTTTCTGTTTCAACACATTTACTCTCTGTTCTTGTCACTTGGTAAGAGTTGATTCATGTCATCCCACCCCCACCTATTGTTTCGAGGCGCCCAGAGAAAATGATGTCATGGGCTGCTTGAAAGCGCGCAGGAAGTCTTCAGAGTTGAATGACTTCAATCTACTTTATTCCGTGTGACTTGCTGCCCTGCTGGCTGTGGAAACCACACCCTGCGGAACTCCTCCCCCGGGAGGCTACCACGGGGGCCAGAGGACTCTCTCTCTCTCTCTTCCCCCATGGTGCCTGAATGGGGCCATGTCTCCCACCCTGCGTCTCCATCCCAGGACTCTGGACAGAGGCCACAGGCCAAAGGAGGGAGGGAAGGAGAAAGGAAAAGACAGATCAAGGGCAGTTTCCTCAGGAAAACCAGTGCAGAACTCCCAGGAGGATGGAAAGTCGCCCTCGCTGGCTTTTGAGTGATAAACTCGGTCATTTGGCACAGCGGCCAATCGTGACAATGTCCCCGGAGAGGAAAATGTGACGGAAACCAGAAGTGACTTGTGACAGCCTGCAAACACTTAAGAGTCAGAGTACTGCATTGAGACCACTGCCCAGGGACACGTTGGAGAGTGTCAGGACTGCACAAGACTTATTGCTTAACCACCCATCTATATACATCTGATGGCACGTGACCGTCACAAGTATCTTGTGAGATATTTGCCCCACTTTACTAAAGGGGGAAAAATTGATCAGAGGATTTATTTATTTTAAAAATATTTTATTTATTTGTTTATTTGAGAGAGAGAGAAAGAGGCAGAGAGATAGAGAGAGAGAGTGAGAGAATGGGCACGTCAGGGCCTCCAGCCACTGCAAGTGAACTCCAGACGCGTGTGCCACCTTGTGCAGCTGGCTTACGTGGGTCCTGAGGAATCGAACCAGGGGTCCTTTGGCTTTGCAGGCAAACACCTTAACCACTAAGCCATCCCTCCAGCCTGGAATTTTTTTTTTTTAACTTAGGCCAGATTACCCAGGGCCAAGGATGACGCCAGGACTCAACTCCAGACCTCACATACTTCCCAGAACTCCACTCTGTGATGAAATTGGGATCCTTGATCCTTATTCTTTTTAGAAATTACCCTGAAACAAGTCCTTGTTTGTGGTATTGCTCTAGCTCATGGAGCTACTAGAACTTGATCGGCATCAGTGACACAGATCCAACCTGGCTGTGGAGGAGGTGCTGCCTGCCCCACCCCCCAAGACCTTGGGAATAACTACCTTCACATATTCAGACTAGCTTCCATCAGGTCAAATGGGGTCGGTATTGACTAGTTGTTTTTATTTTATTTTTATTTATTTATTTGAGAGCAATAGAGAGAGAAAGAGGCAGAGAGAGAGAGAGAGAGAGAGAGAGAGAATGGGCACGCTAGGCCTCCAGTCACTGGAAACAAACTCCAGATGCGTGCGCCCCCTTGTGCATCTGGCTAACGTGGGTCCTGGGGAATCGAGCCTCAAACCCGGGTCCTTAGGCTTCACAGGCAAGTGCTTAACCGCTAAACCATCTCTCCAGCCCTGACTAGTTGTTTGTTTTGTTTTGTTTTTGTTTTGTTTTGTTTTGTTTTGTTTTGTTTTTCAAGGTAGGGTCTCACTCCAGCTCAGGCTGACCTGGAATTCACTATGTCATCTCAGGGTGGCCTCGAACTCATGGCAATCCTCCTACCTCTGCCTTCCGAGTGCTGGGATTAAAGGCGTGCGCCACCACGCCCGGCCTGACTAGTTATTTTTATGTAACCTTGGAGACAGTGTGGCAAGACGATAGTGGTGCTAAGGAAAGAAACCAGTGCATGATTTTCTGAAGTCATTTTCCATAGGAATGTAAAGCAAGAGTTCTTAATCTAGAGTCCATAGAGAGGATTTGGTTGTGGAGGGGGTCAGCTAAAGTAGGATGGGGGAAAAAAATGTATCTTTATTCTCATGAACCTTTCATTTGAAATTTAACATTTTCTTCACTATGAATGTAGACAACACGGCTGATCAGTATGTCTGTGACCCTGAAATTTCCAATTTTCAGATCACGTCTCAGCTGCAGCATAGAGCTGCAAATATTATTTAGAGTGTAAAGTTCTATGCCATACATACGTACTTGAATGTGGAACGATGGCACTAGAATTATAGCGTTATGTCTGCTGCCAAATCTTGTTATCTTTTGTCTTACTAAAGGTACATATTTTTGCATCCCACATTTATTTCCTGAACATTCTGATAAATCTTCCCTGGCTGCATAAGAGGGGTCCAATCTTCTTTTAAGATCCTTTCCTCCACCAATCCTAGTAATTTCCTGAAGTCCCTGGGGACGTTTCAAATTATCCCTCCACATGGTTTGCTTCCTATATAACTTTAGTTGTATTATTTTATGCATTTCAAAGCATTGTTCTAACAAGACACCAGGTGACCTTGCACAACTAAATAAATTACTAGTGCTGGAGAGATGGCTTAGCAGTTAAAGCACTTGCCTGCAAAGTCTGAGGACCCATGTTTGACTCTCCAGATCCCACATAAGCCAGATGCACAAAGGTGAGGCAAGCGCAAGGTCACACATGCCCACTAGGTTGCGCAAGTGTCTGGAGTTCAGTTGCAGTGGCTGAGGCCCTGGCAGGCCAATTCTCTCTCTCTCGCTCGCTAAAATTAAAAAAATATATATTGGGCTGGAAGAATGGCTTAGCATTAAGGCATTTGTCTGCAAAGCCAAAGGACTCAAGTTCAATTCCCCAGGATCCACATAAGCCAGATGCACATGGGGGCTCACGTGTCTGGAGTTAGTTTGCAGTGGCTGGAGCCCTGGTGCTCCCATTCTCTCTCTCCCCCTCCCTCTCTTTCTCCCTCTTTTTCTCCATCAAATAAATAAGTAAATAAAAATAAAATATTTAAAATCAAAAATACTAATTTTCTCTGACATTAGGAAAATCACAAGGCCGTTGTGATAGACTCATACAATAGAATGCATAGAAGAGTGCAGTTAAACTAAGCCTTATACACATATTTGTTTCTACTGTGCTGTTACAAACCACCTCCTAATTAGGTTCATCCCAGCATATCACTGGACAGAGTTCTCAATGGCACACTCTTAGTACGGTTGGCAGGTTGTCACAAGTCACTTCTGGTTTCTCTCACTTTTTCCTCTCTGGGGACATTTTCCTCGCCGTTCCCCGCTGTGTCTGTCCCACCTACCAGGTTCCAGCACAGAGCTGCTCTCCATATGGTACGCGGGTCTCCTTCTCCAGGTGCTCTGAAGAAACCAAGTTGGGTAGAGCAAAGAGAGGGACTCTCACTCTAGCTTCCTGCCCGTCGGGCAGAACACGAGCATTCTGATGAGGCAGGTGATGCGGGTGAGCCTGGAGTGAGCGGTGCTCCCCGCTGCTAACTGAGAGGCCTGGGGTGAGATTCCCTGTCGCTTTCCTACAGAGAGATGAGAAATACTTGTCCTCAAGGAGTAAACTGAGGCATAAAGTACTGAGTGCAATACTCTCACATGTCATAATTGACATAATTAGTACTTGATATGTTAGCTAATTTTTTTTTTGAGACAAGTTCTTGTTATGTTACCCAGACTGGTCTCAAACTTGTGGGCTCAAACAATCCTCCTGCCTCCTGAGTACCTGAGACCATAGGTGTAAGCCATCAGGCCTGGTTTTCTTTAAAAAAAAAAAATTATGCCAGAGTTATATCATTTGAAAATAAAAACCCTTAAAGGCTGGTGTCTGGAATTGACAAAACAACCCTTTCAATTAGAAATACTCTCCTTGCTAGTCACTAAGTCCTATAAAAACATATAAGCAATATGAAATTATTTATGTTATGAACTAACAGCAGCAAGCACAATTAAATGATAATACTATTTGATGTGAAGAAAAGGAAAAAGAGACAGGGAAGAGAACTTTTGTTTTGCAAGTGCCTATTATGTGCCAAGCAATATGCCAAGGCTTTGCTGCATTCTCTGAAGGTTGTATTAATGGCAAGGACAGATTAAACTTCTAGATTAGATCTCTACAAAATACTGAAAGGAATTCTTTCCTCTTCTGTTACCTTCCTGTGTATGTCTCAAGACTCAAGCTTAATTATCCACTTCCTAGACAAATCCACTTCTGTGCCCATAGTTCAATCCAGACGTGACGTGTGCTAGCTTATTTGAAGAAGTGTGGGCTCCCCTTCCTTCAACTCTCTCTGAGTCCAGAAGAATCTCTGAGCCTGTTCCCCAGCAGAGTGCTGTCCATTCCCTGAGTCTGCGATGTTGGTCACTGTTGCTTCCTTTCAAGAAATTTCCAAGGCAGCTTTTTGTGTGTGTGTGTGTGTGACCTGTTTTGGTTAGGAGCCCTTAAAATTTTGGAGCCATGTTTCATTTTCTGCTTAAATCTAGCAAAATTGTATATATCACAGACACTTGGGGAGAAAGAGTGGACAGGAGGACTGTTGTATCCACTGAAATTTCCCTGCGGTGACCTTCAAACCCTGTCAAAGGGCATCGAGTAGAGACTAAAATACTTCCTGTTTTCATTTATTGTATTTCTGGGAAACAAGCAATGCATGTTCAAAACTCTAGGTGATTGGAAGGTTTCTTTCTTCAAAAGCTGATCCTGAAATAGAGTTTTGGGGGCTACCCACTTTGATAGGGACACGTTGAATTTTTGTTATTTAGTCCCAAAGCAATGAAAGATGTTCCTCTCTGAAGACAGAAACCAGTCAGGGGCCAAGGCTGCCCAGGTCAAACACCAAACAGAGGGCTGAGATCCCGCGCATCACCTGTGGACTGTTTCCAGAACAGATTCTGAATGGGGAGCGGCAGAAAGAAAGTCGGAGACCGCCCTGTCGCAGGGCTTGGCATTTAATCCCAAGTGGCTCAGGTGTGCCTTGTGCTTCAATCAAAAGTATTGTGACTGGAGATTATGAACAAAACCAGCGTAACCCTTAGATAAACAGAGAAGAAAGCCAAAAGTTGCTGTAGGAACAATACCCCATACTTCCCAGGCCTTCATAGCATTCAAGCATCGACACCATTTATCTGTGCTTTGATTGACTCCTCACCATCATCCAAGTGGCTAATATTTACTAATATTTAGTCCCCTTTCTCATAACTTTCTGTCTCAAGGTTGCTAGCACTGATACTCTTTCTAGAAAAAAAAGTAGGCATCCTAAAAATAATTAAGACTAGCCCTCTTGCCAATACATGCTGTGGGCTCAGAAAAAACATCTCTACCATCGTCCTTCTAAACCTCTGCCCAAGTACTAAAGATGACTGATCTTAGACCATTTAAATAATTTCTTGGATTATTTAAATGCTTTTTTTTTCCTCCCCCCTTTCCATCCTCTTAAAGTCAGGAACATTGCCGGGCGTGGTGGCACATGCCTTTAATCCCAGCACTTGGGAGGCAGAGGTAAGAGGATTGCCATGAGTTCGAGGCCACCCTGAGACTACATAGTGAATTCCAGGTCAGCCTGAACTAGAGTGAGACCCTACCTCGAAAAACAAAAAAAAAAAAAAAAAAAAAAAAAAAAGATTAAAGTCGGGAACATTATCTCACCCAACAGGTGAGGTGGAATAATGTAGTTCTACATACTTACAATTTCATCTCACGTGCCAAGAAACCGAAGACCAAATTCTATTCCTGGGAATAAAGAGTGTTTCTAAATACTCACTGTTTCTCCAGTTTAGCAGGCGGATGGAGTTTTGTTGTGTATTGGGGTGGGTTTTTCTTTTTTTTTTTTTTTGTTTGTTTGTACTATGTAGTAATTTGAATATGAAATGTCTGCCATTTGCCACCATATTTGAATACCTGACCCCCAGCTGGTGACACACATAGCACAAATCTTAACTAAATAGTAATAACAGAAGGCAACGAAGTTTATTTTGTAGAAAAATGCTTGCATTGACAGAACAACAATATAAAGTTTCTTGTCAACTCACAGAACTTTGTGGTTTAATTTTCTCCTCTACATGAGGCTTGGATGGAACAACCCTCCCATGCAAGGACCAAGAATCTAGTTTCCTAGGCTTATGCCAGGAAATTTTAGATAACACACTTAACCTATTAACAGAGCCCATTAAATAGAGAAGAATAGCGCCTTCTCATTTTTTTTATTACAAGAAACTGGATCAATTTGCTTATTTCATTTCTTAAGATACATGGCCCCTTGCACCAAAGCATTTCCTCTGAGACAACTATGCAGATGAGCTCAAACTCAAACCAAAAACTTCGCTTCTCATAGTCAAACCTTCACATGGATTTTGCCATGATGCTAGAGGGAGACCGAGTAAGTCAGTCTTCCTCTGGTTGCTTCTCATAAACTATGTCTCATTCAAATAAATTAACCTAAAAGCCAACTATGAGTGAGGCGCCAGGAGAGGAAGGCATGCTTCCTCCAGGCTGTTAGACCAAAAGGGTTGGACATGGACCTCTAAACCAATCTATTTATTTTTAATTTTTGTTTATTTACTAGCAAGCAGAGAGAGAATGGCTGCATCAGGACCTCTTGCTGCTGCAAACAAACTCCAGATGCACGCGTCACTTTGTGCATCTGGCTTTATACTGGGGAATCAAACCCCAGGATGTCAGGCTTTGCAAACAAGTGCCTTTAACCACTGAACCATCTCTGCGGCCCCAAACCAGTATATTTATTTATTTTTAAAGTTTCATTTATTTATTTGAGAGAGAGAGTGAGAAAAGGCAAAGAGAAACAGAGAATGGGCATGCCAGGGCCTCGAGCCACTGCAAATGATCTCCATCATCTTGTGCATCTGGCTCACATGGGTACTGGAGAATCAAACCTGGGTCCTTAGGCTTCACAGCCAAACACCGTAACTGTTAAGCCATCTCTCCAACCCCCAACCCAGTATATTTAAAACGCCTCCTTTGATTTTGATTCCTAAGTTAGCGTAAGTAGAGACCACTTCTTACTTAATTAGTACCTTTTTAATCTTGTTGATGTAGTCTCCTAGCTTTTGGAGAAACTTTGCTCATTCGTGCTTATCTAGTATCCTTCCTGACATAGCTTCACTGCAGTAGGGGCAGTAGAGTTGGACTAAATTGATTTGACTTCTTCGTTTAACTGATAGTTTGGCAATTGCTAAATGCTTGTGAATTCTAATTGGGAGCAAAAACATTGAGAAGACTCTACTAACAATTAAAGATAACAATACTGGGGGCTGGAGAGATGGCTCAGTGGCTAAGACCCTTGCCTGCAAAGCCTAAGGACTCAGGTTTGATTCCCCAGTACCCACGTAAGCCAGATGCACAAAGTTGCACATGCTTCTGGAGTTCATTTGCAATGGCTAGAGGCCCTGGCATGCCCATTCTCTCTATCTGTCTCTCTTCTCTGTATTTCTTTCTCTGCTTGCAAGTAAACAAATATATATTTAAAAAAAAAAAACAAAAACCAATGCTACAACTATCAAGTCCTAGCCCAGAATAAATAATGCCTGCCTCACATTAAGGACAAATGAGAAATAGCAAACTGTTCTTATACTACTACGAAATGTCCTACCTCTTTCCCAGTGTCCCTTGTGAATCAAGAACCTCATGTTGGGCTGGAGAGATGGCTTAGTGGTTAAGGTGCTTGCCTGCAAAGCCAAAGGACCCAGGTTCGATTCCCCAGGATCCACAGAAGCCAGATGCTCAAGGTGGCATATGCACCTAGAGTTCATTTGCAGTGACTGGATGCCCCGGCATGCCCTCTCTCTGTGTCGCTCTCTCTCTTTCTCTGTCTCTCTCTCTCTTTTTCTCTCTCTCTCCCTCTTTCCTCTGAAAAAAAGGAAAGAAGGAAGGAAGGAGTCTCATTTGGACATCAACAGCAAGTTAAAAGTTGCCTGAGAATGAAGCATAGGCTTCATTCTGAAATTCAAAATAGCCAATGATTGTTTATTCATATTTGTATGAATTCTTTTTTTTCTCTCCAAACTCACATTGCTAAGTCACATTCTAACAACACACGGGAGGCAGTTTTGAAGCATAAGGTTTGGGAAATAGAAAAGAAGAATAGTAATATCTGCAAATAAAGACATGACACGCAGAAGACATGCGACTTGTTCACTGTCTTCAAAGGTGCCTATGTGGTAGCTTATTCAGAACTCAGGGAATCTTAACTACAGACATTAAGGACTAGCTTTTCAAGCTGCTAATTACCTCCCTAAACTTCTCAGATCAAACTTGCTTTTCCCAAAATCTCTTTCAGCAATAGGCAGTGGGAAAGCCTCTTGCTTTATATATAAACTTGAGCACTCCTTCTATAGCAGTTACCAGAAAAGTGCCCTCCAAATGTGTGCCTTGCTTCGGGATCCAGACCCAAGCCAACCAAATCCAATGAAGCTCTCCGGGCCTCTTTCCAAGAGCGCATACTGGGATGGGATAAGAAGGGAGCTAGCTAGCGTTGTTGCTAAGCCGAGAAGAATGATGTAGAACAGGTTATTGTGTAAGAGAGTGCTTGTATTGTATGCAAGTTTTCCTATAATAACAATGTCCAGTTTCATTCATTTCAAGCTTTTCATATCCCTGGATTTTTTTTTTTTTTTTTTTTTTTAGGTGGGAAAGGCAGAGCAAAACTGGTGCTGTGAGTGAGAGGGAGAAAAAATAATAAAACAATACAGCACCTAGCCGGGCTTCCCAGCACCTCCATAGACACAAGTCCTGCCACAGTTCTCTGGAGGTGATAAGCTGGGCAAATGAACACGGTCAAGTCACCTGAGGAAGGAGAAATAAGGAGTCACCTGAATTTGTGGGGTTTTAAAAATATTTTTATTTGGGCTGGAGAGATGGCTTAGCAGTTAAGGCATTTGCTTGCAAAGCCAAAGAAAGGATCCCAGTTCGACTCTCCAGGACCCACCAAAGCCACATACACAAGGGGGAGGGGGCATGCATCTGGAGTTCATTTGCAGTGGTTGGAGGCTCTGGTGAGCTCTCTCTCTCTCTCTCTCTCTCTCTCTCTTTTTGGTTTTTCAAGGTAGGGTCTCACTCTAGCCCAGGCTGACCTGGAATTCACTATGTAGTCTCAGGGTGGCCTCGAACTCACAGCAATCCTCCTACCTCTGCCTCCTGAGTGCTAGGATTAAAGGCGTGCACCACCACGCCCGGCTTCTCTCTCTCTCTCTCTCTCTCTCTCTCTATCTCTCTATCTCCCTCTTTCTCTCAAATAAATAAATTTAAAAATATTTTTTATTCAATTATCTGCCAGCAGAGATAGCGATGAGGGAGAGAGAGAGAGAGAGAGAGAGATTGGGTGTGTCAGAGCCTCCAGCCACTGCAAACAAACTCCAGATGCATGTGTCACTTGTGCATCTGGCTTTATGTGCGTCGTGGGGAAGAGAATCAGGAATAGGACCTTAACCGCTGAGCCGTCTCTCCAACCAGTGAATTTGTGTTTAATGGTGTCCTGCAGAGGAAAGATGAAATATAAACCTCAAAGGGAGAGGGGGTAGCATGAAGAATCGTGTATGTGAAGAAACTGCAGCTGGAGAGCTTTATAGTGTCATTGGCGAGTAGCCCGTTACCTAAAAGAAAATGTGAGGCATGTGCAGGGCAGACAAAGCCGGCGCCCTGTAAACACCGCCGAACTCTTGCAGCAGGGAGAGGCCGGGTCTGTATTTGTCTTTCAGAGACCTGGGTCCACCCGGCCTCACGCTGGAAGAAGGAAATGTCTCTGACCCCTTAAGATCTTGAGTGCGTGCCACACACCACAACACTGGACTATAACCCACTGTGGGCAGGGCAGCTGCTAAAAGGCTGGCAATTGGGCATTCAGTACTTATGTGGTTGTTTGCCCAGGTGACTTCCAGGGCCTAGTTTCCAGCCTTTTCAGAGGAGCCTGTGTTCTTCTGTGGAAGAGGTAAATGTTTCCTTGGAATCAGGCTCGCTTGTAAGCTTGGTACGAAAAACAAAAGACGAGCCTCGGGCATGGTGGTACATGCCTTTAATCCCAGCACTCAGGAGGCAGAGGTAGGAGGATCGCCATAAGTTCGAGGCCACCCTGAGACTCCATAGTGAATTCCAGGTCAGCCTGGGCTAGAGTGAGACCCTACCTCGAAACCCCCCCCCAAAAAAAAATGACGGGGGTGAGGACTTTCCGCAGCCTGCTCCCCAACTCCACACCGACAACTTCAATGCCAACACTGCCCAAAGCTCTTCATGATGGTGTCCTGGAAATATGACATTGAGAAGAGAAGGTACTGAGACAGGATGCGGGAATGTGTTTGAGATCGTGTAATCTTCTGTAGTAGCCATGTGTGTGTGTGTGTGTGTGTGTGTAGGGGGGAGAGAGAGAGAGAGATGAGGGAAGAATTAACGGGGGATTTTAAAAAATGAATGGGAACTGGAGAGATGGCCTAGCTGTTAAGGCACTTGCCTGCAAGCCAAAGGATCCAGGTTTGATTCCCCAAGACCCATGTAAGCCAGATATACAAGGGGGTGCATGGGTCTGGAGTTTGTTTGCAGTGGCTAGAAGCCCTGGGGCACTTATTCTCTCTCTGTCCCTCTCTCTCTCTCTCAAATAAATATATTATTTAAAAAAAAAAGAGGAAGAAAGGCCAGGCTTGGTAGAACATGCCTTTAATCCCAGCATTCAGGAGGCAGAGGTAGGAGGATCGCCGTGAGTTCGAGGCCACCCTGAGACTCCATAGTGAATTCCAGGTTAGCCTGAGCTAGAAGTGAGACCCTACCTGGGAAAAAAAAAAAAACAAAAAAACAAGAGGAAGAAAATAACATCAAAAAGTCATAGTTGGATGCTATGGAGAGTTGAAGAAACTAGAAATGACCACAACTGTAACGTTTTAAGAAGGGTTATGAAATCATGCTGAATTAATTATTCTAATTTTCCAAACAGCACCGAAACAAAGCACATTCATTAAACTGCAAGACAGTAAGAGTAACTCAGTAGCCCCTCAGAGAGCTCACTTGTCATTCCTTCCCACAGACGTGTGGCAGGGAACGATTCCTTTCCTTAGTCCTTTCCTTAGCCACGAGAGGTAGAGACCTCTCCAAGGCAAGAAGCTGACCGCGGAACTGCTTCCTTCCTGATCTCTGATTTTATTCAATTTTCTGTTGCTTATCTTCTAAACGTGCTTGTAATGACCCGCCCTCTCGTGCTAGCACCTTCTTGTAAATGTGATGCCTATCTACGTTCATTCCAGCTAAGTAAACTGAATTCAATAAAAACCCATCTGGGTGATCCTGCGGGAGAGTTATTACTCCACCAGCACGCTACTGCGGCTACTGTTACCCAATGCTTTGGCTTCTCCTTCAGGCTTGAGTTATGCTGCGCTGCTGTATATCTAAGATAAGAGGCTGTCTGGAGTCTGCTCAGTGTTATCACATAACACGCAGTGACTTTTTTATTGAAGGCACTCCATGAGTGTACCTCTGCACTGATGTAGGCTTTATTGAAACTAATTCACAGGCTGTGTGTGTGTGTGCGTACATACATATATGCACATGTATATTCAGAAAATTATATATATATATATATATATATATATATATATATATATATATAAATATAAAGAGAGAGAGAGAGAGAAATGCTAAACTGAAAACAAAGTTAAGATGTTACTTTCCACAGGGCTCTGGGAATCGGCATGGATCTGTCATCCTGGTGCGCCTTACGTTGTATGAATCTGGTTTAAAGCTTGAAGAGAGAATTCCACAGTGGATGCCTGCTTTCTCTCCATGCTGACCAATACAGAGTCTGCCCTTTTTCTGACATTTAAGATCCTTGAGGACACAGCAGTTTTCCACAAGAGCTCCTTAGACTCCCTGACTTCACCAAATTAAATTTAAGGTATTCGAATAAGATACCAACGTTCAAAAATTTTGTATTTCCTACAAAGGCTGTGATGGGCCAAGGCTGCCTTCTTTGGTTGTGAATTTTGTCAGCGCTGAATAACTCTGACTATCTCTTACTTGAAGCTGTGGCTGACATCATACATGATTTGGATGAATCAATTATTTGGAGACAGTAATTGTACCTTAAAACTGGTTTTCACTGTTTGCTTTCTCAGAATGTTTTTGGTATTTAACAACAAGGTTACTGATTTTTTTTTTGTATGTTGTCTGTATCCTGTCCCCTGGCTGATTTTTTTTTTTTTCTTGGCTCTCTATGTTTAGTGTTTGAACTGTAACAAGACATGGGGAAGTTCTTTTCCCATCTCGCCCATTTGGTATCTTCTGTTTGCCTGCAGAGACCGGATGGTCACCTCTCTTCCTCAATGCAGGAAGTTTTCTGCTCTCTTTGTTAATACATTGCTTGTGCCTCTGGCCTGAAGTTCTCCTTCTTCCATCCCATGGTTTGTAGTTTCATCTTTAAAGGTGTACTATGGAACTCACATGTACTGTTGATAATTTCTTACTATTTTCTTCTTGCTGTTGTCTGAATGATCTGATTCACCTATTTTCTTTTCCACACCTGGTATTTTATCTTCGCCTTCATCCATTTTACTGGTGAGGCTTTCTGTTGAGTTTTTTGTCTGACTTGCTGAGGTTTGCATTTATCAAATTTCAACTTGATTTTTTTTTAGTATTTCTCTATATTGAATTCCTGTTCGGTATTATGTATTGACTTTCTTATTTCATTCAGCTGTTTACTTGTATTCTCTTTGAATTCATTTAGGAACTTATTGGTATCCTTTCTAATTTTATTAAGAACTCTTTTTTTTTTTTTCCTTTCTTTATTTTAGAGAGAAAGAGAGAGAGAGAATTGGCACATCAGGCTTCTCAAGCAAGCGCCTTAATTGCTAAGCCATCTCTCCAGCCCTAATTTTATTAAGCATTCTTATAATTGCTCTTTTAAAATCCGTGTCTAGGGGTTCATCCAATTCCCTCTCATTGGGAGCCATTATGTGGAATTGGTAATTTTTTGGGGGGGGGATGTTTAATCTACTTTGAGTGTTTTATGTTTCTGATATTACTGTGCTGAGACCAATCTGGGGTTATTTGGGGTTTTTTGTTGATGGGATTTGTGTGCATGCGAGTGTGTGTGTGCACATACATTTGTGTGCACATGAGTGTGGAAGCCAGAGAAGACCATCCCCAGTGTCATTCCTCAAGTGCTACTGCTCATAGATTTTGAGACAGGGTTTCTCACTGGCCTGGAACTTTCCAGAATGCCTGGCAGTGAGGCGCAGGGATCCACCTGGCACTGACTTCCCAGCACTGGCATTACAAGTATCTATACATATTTTTTTCTATGGGTTCTGGGGATTGAACTCAGTTCCCCATGCTTAAAAGGCAAGTGCTCTACCAAATGAGCTATTTTCTTGAGGCAATGTAGGGGTAAGAGGACCCTCAAAATTAAAAGTGAGGAATGCCCTTGACCCAGTAAGGGAGAACTGATTTTTCCCTCTCATCTATTTCTGCCTAAAAGAGTTCTTATACCCTCCACTTTGCTAGAGGCCACAAATGTCAGAAGGATCTGGTCTTTCCTTATCTCTTTTTCCTAAAAGGATACCGAATAATTGTATAACTTAAGCAAGCTATATACAAACCAATGTAGAATCATTATAAGACATTTATACAGGAGGGAAGATTATAAAAAATAAATTAAGCCAGGCATGGTGGAGCACGCCTTTAATCCCAGCACTCGGGAGGCAGAGGAAGGAGGATTGCCGTGAGTTCAAGGCCACCCTGAGACTACATAGTGAATTCCAGGTCAGCCTGGGCTAGAGTGAGACCCTACCTTGAAAAACCAAAAAAATAAAAAAATAAAAATAAATCAGTCAATAAGGCCTTGAGGGATGGCTTAGCAGTTGAGGCACTTGCTGGCAAAGCCAAAGGAACCAGGTTTGATTCCCCAGAACCCATGTAAAGCCAGATGCACAGGAGGTTCATCCATCCGGAGTTCATTTGCAGTGACTAGAGGCCTCAAAGTACCCATTCTCTCTATATATATGCCTCTCTCTCAAATAAATAAATAAAATATTTTTTAAAAATAAAATAACAAAAAGACAAAGTATAATAAAAGTACACACTAGATTTATTTTTAAATCACATCAGTTAATATGCCTTCCTTGGGATTAGAATTTGAATTCTTTCCCTGTGGATAAAGTAGAGCTCACAACTCCAGTTCAAACCTATAAACCAGATTTGGGATATTTATTGCTCCAGTGGCTTTTAGATCGATTACCTTTGGGTTGAGTTACTAGCACACTGCTAGGGCGGCAGGGACGGATTATCTTGATTGGGGTAAGTGGGAAGACCCATCTTCACTGTGGTTGGCACCAAGCAGCATACCAACTGGCCTCCAATACTGTGAGCCCAAACAAACCTTTCCTCTTGTTTTTTTTTTTATGGATTTGGGGGTGGGAGAAAGGGTTTTTTTTTTTTGCTTTCATTTTACTTTCTTTCTTTCTTCCTTCTTTTCTTTCTTTATTTTCTTTCTTCTTTCTTCCTTCTTTTCTCTCTTTATTTTCTTTCTTTTGTTCTTTCTTCTTTTTCTTTTTGCGGTGCTAGGGATTAGATCTAGGGTTTTGTGTATTCCCTACCACTTGAGTTATACTCGAAGCTATAAATTTCCCATTTTTAGTTGGTTGTCTGTGATATTGTATCACACTGATAGAAAGCTGAAGCAACACCCTATCTCAAGAAAAAAAAAAATAGAAATCTGATTTGATTTATAAGTAGTAAAGAAAGTTACTTAGTAATTCAAACCGTTACATAAACTTAGACCCCAAGTTGATTTTTTGTAAATTTTGTCAAACATTTAAATACGAAATGAAATCACATAGTTTTCCAGAAAGTAAAAAGGAAATGCTTCCCCTCCTATCCTGTGAGGCCAGTATTATGTCAACACACACACACACACACACACACACACACACACAATTTTATTCTGCCATCAAAAAGAGTGACACATGCCAGGCATGGTGGTGCACATCTTTAATCCCAGCACTCAGAAGGCAGAGGTAGGAGGATCACCATAAGTTTGAGGCCACCCTGAGACTCCATAGTGAATTCCAGATCAGCCTGAGCTAGAGTGAGATCCTACCTCCCAAAAAAAAAAAAAAAACAAACAAACAAAAAGAGTGACATGTGCTACAATAGGGAAGCAATGCTGATGAGTCTTGGAAACATCGTACCAAGTGAAAGTAATGGGGTTTAGATGCCAAAGATCACATATCACTTCACCCCATTTGTATAAAACATTCAGAAGCGGCAAATCTACAGATACAGAAGCTAGAAGCAGGGCTTCCTAGAGACACAAATGGGAGGAAGGGAGAGTGATTTTGCAAATGGTCACATATTTAGGCAATATAATTATTTCATTTGGAGATTATGGTAATAGAAGAAGAACCCTACAAACTTGCTGAAAATCATTGGGTTACTAAAAGTTTCAGGATATGGTAAAAGTCAGTACCCTGTAGAGTCATGAAGCTAAGAAAATGACAGTTGGGATGAACCCAAAGAAGTCTGTGTTCAGAGATATATCATAACCAACTTTGGGAAACTAAAGTCAAAGAGGCGTCTTGAGAGCACCCACAGAGAAACAGCATCCACATCACCCACAGGGGAGAATACAAGCACATTTATCGTGTATACCATAGATGCCAAGAAAAAGTAAAGGTATTCTCAGGCGAAGACAGAAATAAAGCAGAAATATTACTTATTTTTTAAAATATATTTTATTTTATTTATCTGAGTGAGTGAGAGAGAGAAAGAGAGGCAGAGAGAGAGAGAGAGAATGGGCACACCAGGACCTCCAGCCACTGCAAACGAACTCCAGACGCATGTGCCACCTTGTGCATCTAGCTTATGTGAGTCCTGGGGAATTGAACCTTGGTCCTTTGGCTTTGCAGGCAAGTGCCTTAACCACTAAGCCATCCCTCCAGCCCCCAAAATTTATTTAGATGAAGAAAATAGAATTTGTTATTAGCAGACCTACCCTTGAGGAATGGCCTAAAAGAAAGGAAACAATAAAAGAAGAAAACTTAGAGCACCATAGGGAAGAATTAACAATGACAAAAGCAGAAACGTGGGCACATATAGTCGATGATCTTTCTTATGAGATTTAGGAAAAATACTTGGCAATTGAAACACAAATTGTATGACACAAGGTATTTTTTTTAGAAAGAGAGAGAGAATTGGCACACCAGGGCCTCAGCCACTGAAATCAAACACCAGACTCTTGTGCCACCTGGTGGGCATGTGCGACCTTGTGCTTGCTTCACCTTTGTGTATCTGTCTTATGTGGGATCTGGAGAGTCGAACATGGGTCCTTAGGCTTCGCAGGCAAGTGCCTTAACCACTAAGCCATCTCTTTAGCCCATGATACAAGATATCTTAAAGTGTGGAAGCCAAGGTGATATAGCTGAAATCAAAGTCCCTGTTTTTTAGTTTTACGTTTTTGTTTTTTTTAACCCAAAATGACAGAATGTGAAGTCATGTAAAGTGTACTACAATGCATAGAGCCATCATTCAGAAAATTAAACAAGGAAATACATTTAGAACATTACAAATAAATCAAAATGGAATTCTACAAGTTGTGCAAATAACTCAGAAAGGGGCAAGAGAAACTGAGAAATAAGTTACAAGGAAACAAACAGAAGGTAGGTTAAAATGTGACAGGCTTAGTCTTAAAATGTGAAGAACTGCCTTAAATGATGCAAAATTTAGACGAGATACAAATAAATTCACAGCGATATTATAGAATCTGAACTTATGGGAATTTATCCCATAGAAATTAAAACTTATACTCATGCAAAAACCTGTGGAAAATATTCATTGAAGATTTATTTGTAATAGCCAAAATGTGAAAATACCCCAGATGACCTTCAATGGGTAAGTGGTTACCATGGAATTAAATGCTATTCAGCAGATAAAAGGAATAAACAATTGGCACAACTTAGATGACTCAAGGATTATATTTTATTCATATTCTCTCTCTCTCTCTCTCTCTCTATCTATCTATCTATCTATCTCTCTACACTCTCTCTCCTATGTAGCCCAGGTAGATCTTCAACTCACTATACTCTTTCCTTCCTGGTTGCTGGTCACATGCAGCTTATATTTCCTCCTCCTCCTCCTTCTGTTTTGTTGTTGTTGTTTTTTGTTGTTTTGAGGTAGGGTCTCACTTTAGCCCAGGTTGACACTGAATTCACTCTGTAGCCCTGGCTGGCTTCAAAATCATGGAGAGCCTCCTACCTCAGCCTCCCAAGTGCTTTGATTAAAAGCAGGCATACCTGGCTCATGTAATAGTCTTGACTTAGTGAAATATAGAAATAGTAAATATTCAGAATTTTATGATGAAACCATAAATTTAAATACAAAGTGTTTGATTGCACTAACAAATTAATTTTAGTACTGACAAATATCTTTGTTGGTTATTAAGTTCTAAAATTTTAGAGATAACTATAGAAATAATTACAAATGGAACATGATAAATGAAATGTGCTTCATAGTAAGGCAGGGAATGGAAGAGGCAGAATCAGTCCTGGATCATTTTTTCTCTTTTTTATTATTTATTTTGAGATAGAGAAAGACAGAGAGCCGGGCGTGGTGGCGCACGCCTTTAATCCCAGCACTTGGGAGGCAGAGGTAGGAGGATCGCCGTGAGTTCGAGGCCACCCTGAGACTACATAGTGAATTCCAGGTCAGCCTGAGCTTGAGTGAGACCCTACCTCAAGAAAGACAGAGAAAATGTGTGCCAGGGCCTTAGCCACTGCAAACAAACTCCAGGCATGTGCGCCCCCTTTCGTGCATGTGTGACATTGCATGCTTGCATCACTGTGCCTCTGGCTACATGGGACCTGGAGATTCGAACATGAGTTCTTAGGCTTCACAGGCAAGTGCCTAAACCACTGAACTATTCCTCCAGCCCTTGGATCATTTTTGCTTAGAGTCCAATGGAACTAACTTAGCAACATGATCAAACTTAGCTACAGATGAGAATGTACAATCTATTCCTAATCCCAGGAGGAAAGTGAAAACATATTTGGCTGCAGCATGATCCTCTCCATCAGAATAATCGATTTCCATAACATAAAAAAAATAGATATAACCATCCAAAAGATGGTATATTTGGGAAACACAAAAGTATCTTCTATTAGGGCTGGAGAGATGGCTTAGTGGTTAAGTGCTTGCCTGTGAAGCCTAAGGACCCCAGTTCGAGGCTCGATTCCCCAGGACCCACGTTAGCCAGATGCACAAGGGGGCGCACGCGTCTGGAGTTCGTTTGCAGTGGCTGGAGACCCTGGCGCACCCATTCTCTCTCTCTCTCCCTCTGCCTCTTTCTCTCACGGTCTGTCGCTCTCAAATAAATAAATAAAAAATACCAAAAAAAATTTTTTAAGTATCTTCTACTAAATTTGAAGGGGAAACTAGGTGTGCATATCCTGCTTCCCCCCCCCCACACACACACAGAGTTAGGAGGAAATTGTCAAAGGAACAAACATTATATCTAAACTATAAACATTAAAGAAAATAAGGAACCAGAAATAATGGTGTATGCCTATAATCTCAGCACTTGGGAGGTTGAGGTAGGAGGGTCACCACAGGTTCAGGGCCAGTATAGGCTACATAATAAGGTCCAGGTCAGCCTGGACTACAGAGTGAGGCACTGTCTCAAAAATCAAAAAGAGGGAGGGAGAAAGGAAGAGAGAGAGAGAGAGAGAAAGAGAGAGAGGAAAGAAAGGAAGGAAGAGATAGAGACAGGGAAAGAAGGGCCAGGCATGGTAGCACACACCTTTAGTCCCAGAACTCAGAAGGCAGAGGTAGGAGGATCACTGTAAGCTCAAGGCCCATCTGAGACTACAGAGGGAGAGAGAGAGGGAAGAAATAAAGGAAGGGAGGAAGAAAGAAAGAAAAGATAAGGGGGAAAGAAAAAGAAAATAAGACAAAATAATCTTATTTTTAGAGTTATTCTTAACTGAAAGGAGGGAGGTTAATCAACAACAACAACAACAAAAAAAAAAAGCATTTCAGATACAAATCTCCAAGGTATATGCAATACAAAGTTAATATAAGTCAGCCTTCATATGTATGAACAACATACAACATACATACATGACAATGTATTTAAAGAAAAGACTAGACTTATAAAGAAAATATCTAGACAAGGTCTTGACAAGAAAATTAGTAATGTCTACAAGATTTTGTAATGTCTGCAAGATATTTAAAAAAAAAACAAAGTCCTAGACAAAAGAAAAAGCATTCCATACCCAGGTGTGCTAGCACAAATCTATAATACCAGTACTTAAGAGGCACAGGCAAAAGTGTTGCAAGTTCAAAGCTAGCCTGGGCTACATAGTGAGATTATAGCAAATATTAAATATGAAAACATTCAGGAGAGCTGGGTGTGGTGGTGCACGCCTTTAATCCCAGCACTCGGGAGGCAGAGGTAGGAGGATTGCCTTGAGTTCAAAGCCACCCTGAGACTACCGAGTGAATTCCAGGTCAGCCTGGGCTAGAGTGAAATCCTACCGCAAAAAACAAACCAAAAATAAAAATCACTAATTTACTATGATAAGTCCTATGTCAAAATCATTGAAATAAGGCTGGAGAGATGACTTAGTGGTTAAGGCACTTGCCTGCAATGCCTAACGACCCAGGTTTGATTCCCCAACACCCACATGAAGCCAGATGCACAAAGTGGCAAATGCATCTGGAGTTTGTTTGTAGCAGCTGGAGGCCCTGGCACACTCATTCTCTCTCTTCTCTATCTCCCTCCGATTTTAAATAAATATATAGACTATTTTAAACCATAATTGAAATCATCTTTGGCCAGCAAACATGATGGAAGTTCAACATAACAATATGTGATGATTTGAATCAGATGTCTTCCAAAAAATTAATGTATTCTGAATGCTTGGTCCCCAACTGATGACAATTTGGGAGATGGAGCCCTGCTGGAAGAGGCGCGTTGTTGGGGACTGGCTTGGAGGGGTGTTATAACCAGCTCCCCCTTGCTAGAGCTCAGCTCATTCTCCTGATGATGTCTTCCCACCTGCTGTGGCAGAGGTGATGCACAGCCTCTGCCCGTGCCATCCTTCCCGTGCCATCATGAAGCTTCCCCTTGAGACTATAGGCAAAAACAAATCCCCTTCCTCCCATCAGCTGCTGTCGGTCCAGTGCTTTGTCCCAGGAACACAGAGCTAATTGCAACATACAACGAGTGGCTTGTCTACCTAAAGTTTAACTTTAAATAGTGGGCTGTGCAGGCCAAATGAGCGAACGGGTACAATAGTGGCACGTCTGTCATGGTGGAAACCAACTGCCCTCTAATTGGACTCGAGGCCCGCTCCATGGGAGGGAATACATCCCTGATACTGAAAACTTAAAACAGGGGCAATCATGAGTCCTAGGTGTGTAATGTCTGCTGATGTCTGGATAAACGTATATACTATGCTAATCAAACTGCCCAATAAGCACTTCTCTTAATGTTCATACCCTTATATTAATGCTACTCTCACTTTTGGTAGAGAATCTTCTCTTTTCAGACTTGGCAGTGACCTTGGGATGACTCAGAAGGCATCATGGTGCTGGCAAGATGTGACAGCAGTGCTCAGTACTGCAATATCTCTATCACACCTTCCAAGGCTCAGGGTCTATTGCAGAAGAGGTGGTGGAAAGAATGTAAGAGCCAAAGGAAGGGTAGGACTCCTTACAACATGCTCCCCCGAGACACAGAACAGCCTGGATATCCATAACCTCACAGTGCCTGACACTACCTACACAAGACCATCATAATAGGAGGATAAGAGATGACATCAAAATAAAAAAGAGAGTGATTGAGGGGGAGAGGATATGATGGAGAATGGAGTTTCAAAGGGGAAAGTGGGAGGAGGGAGGGAATTACCATGGGATATTTTTTATAATCATGGAAGTTGTTAATAAATATTTTAAAAGAAAAATAATAAATCAATAGTGGGCTGTGGATATAGCTCAGCAGTAGAGCACTTGCTTAACATGCACACAGCCCCAGGTTCAATCTCTCACACCATAAACACTCCCGATAGCCTAGATGAATGCTAATATTTATGCCAAATTACAGATGAGTTTCCAAAGCCAAGTTAGAATAATTTTGAAATTATGCTTCTCTTGTTTTTGTCTTGAATCACCAAAACTTCATGGTAAATAAATTTCTAACATGACATGTACATGCCATTACTCATCCTTTAGACATGGTATGAGAATATGAGATGCAAGCCAGTGGAATTCTGCGTGGGTAGCATTCCCTTTCCTTCCACCTTTCCCTAGCAAATATTCTGGGAAATGAGGCGCATTTTTTTCCAGTTTTAAGTATACTTCACTGTGACATCATTCTCTTCTCCATTCACCAGACACTCCGAACTTGACCCATGATCCAAACTAATGTTTTCTCACTGGAACTTGAAGTTTCAGAAAACTGTTATTTCATGGGATTTTTTTTTTTTTTTTGAAGCAAGCCCAAAAGACTGTCTTTTTTTTTTACGAGAGAGAGAGAATTGGCATGCCAGGGCCTTCAGCTACTGCAATCGAACTCCAGATGCGTGTACCACCTTGTGTGCATGTGCGACCTTGTGTATGCGTCACCTTGTGTGTCTGGCTTACATGGCTCGAACATGGGTTCTAAGGCTTCACAGGCAAGCACCTTAACTGCTAAGCCATCTCTCCATTCCTATTTTATGTTTTAATATTTATTTATTTGAGAGGGAAAGAGGGAGGGAGCAGAGGCTCACCAGTGCCTCCTGTTGTTGCAAATGAACTCCAAATGCATGCACCACTTTGTACATCTGGATTGACATGGGTACTGGGGAATCGAATCCAGGCTGTTAGGCTTTGCAAGCAAGTGCCTTTAAGTTCTGAGTCATCTCCTCAGCCTGAAGCTATTTTTTATTTTATTTTATTTTATTTCGTATTTTGGTTTTTCAAGGTAGGGTCTTGCTCTAGCCCAGGCTGACCTGGAATTCACTATGTAGTCTCAAGGCTGGCCTCAAACTCACGACGATCCTCCTACCTCTGCCTCCCTAGTGCTGGGATTAAAGGTGTGTGCCATCACGCCTGGCATGAAACTATTATTTTTAAATAGCGCAATCAGAACCTTCCACCTAAAGATTAGTCTTGTGATGCCCCTCAGTGCTTTCACGTCATTTGGCAAGGTGCCTGAGAATAGTCACGGGTTGTTATCTTGATTGCTCAATATTCAGAGATGCTATGCCATGGGAATCACTAGGAAGGAACACCTTCTGTGGCTAATGGGCACAATTTGTCTGCACTTCCCATTTTCCCAAATAATTATGGACTCCCTGGTATCTGCGGTTTTCCTTTTCCTAGTAGATGCCCCACATGCGAACATGACTAAGCACAGTAACCCAAATACAGTGTGCCCTTCACTCTGTGTCTGCTGCCCCTCAGTACGTGTGTCTAGCAGGATGTGTCATGATTACAAAGAAAGTCCTGAGCTGGAGAGATGGCTCCTCAGTTAAAGTAATTGCCTGCAAAGCCTAACAACCCGGGTTCAATTCGCCAGTACCCACGTAAAGCCAGATGCACAAAGTGGTGCGTGCATCTGAGATTCATTTACAGTGGCTAGAGTCTCTGATTGCCCATTCTCTCTCTCTCTCTCTCTCTCTCTCTCTCTCTCTCTCTCTCTCTCTCTCTCTCTGCTGGCAAAATAAATAAATAAAAAATATTTCACAAAAAGAGAAAGTCCTGGCATATAGGTATATAGTGACAACTTTAGTTAACTTGAGGTTAATAAATGTAGTACACATGTAAGCTACATACCGGGGAGACCCATGGATTGTGTATTGGGTTTTATTATCATGCATGGTAGGCACCAGTCTTCGTGGCCATATCACACATGGTGATTTCTGCCTCCTCTGAGAATGCCCCATGCACAGGTTACAGCTATGGGTAAGATTCTGCTCCTCCCACTAGTAGACTGACAGCTGACACCGCTAGCCCGCTTGCTCACTTTTCTCCTGGAAGTAAAAGAAAAAAGGAAGCCTCTCAGTGGGGAATCTGGCTGCTTGCTGCAGTTCCCACTATGCGATGTGGGAAGGCTTATTTGCAGAGGGCAAGAAGGAAGTGAACAACACAGAAACACGCAGAAACAAGACCCACGAGAAAGTGACGCTCGGGGACCCAGGTGGCCTAGTTTTGGTGGACCCTGGGGGCTGACTGCTTGCCTATATTCCCCACAGTTATATAAAAGGCTTCCAAAAAGCCCTCCCCTTTTAAATGACTTGTTTTTCCTAAGCTCCCAGGTGGAGTTAGATTTCTGTGAGTTCCGGCTCTGATGGGCCCACATTCTTTGGGTCTGGCTTTGAGTCCTTAGAGCCACCCCTTCGAAGCTGCTTGACCTTGGAGCAGTTAACTAATCTTTGTAGCCTCAATTCTCTCAACTTGGTGATGCAAATAGTAATAGAATACACCTCAAAGGGTGCTTAGGAGGTCTTAGTGAATGAGTACATGAATACATCATTTTCATCTGCAAAACATAACATAATCTGCCATTGTGTTATGTCATGTTTTACATATGAAAACGTATATCATTTAGATCAAGAATGACAACAGCTTCCAGGGTGCTTATTAAATACTAGACACGCTGCTAATGGAATCACTGCATTTGGTAGTCACAAAACCTATAAATTAGAAAATACCTTTACCCCCCCCCCATTACTAATAATACAATGACATCATTTGCCCAAGGTCAGGATTGGTAAGTGGAGCTACGCCTTTTTTACTTCCAAACCTATACTTTTTTTTTTGTTTTTGCTTGTTTGATTTTTAGTTTGCGTGTGAACATGTATGAGGTAAGTAAATGAGAATACACAAACTCGAAGTTAAGTAATTTTTTTCACTAACTGAATTTTCACAGAGCGTATATCTTGTACCCATCGCTCGGGCCAAGGGACAGAATATTGCCACCATGTAAGACGCTCCCTTAGAGAAAGCTCTGTCAGCCTCTCTCGTCCTCTTCCCTCGTCTTCGAAGGCAAGCCACTCTTGTGGTGACTTGTACTGTGAATTTAGCTAAGCTAAAATGGCATTTCCCGGAATCCCCATGTAGGAATAAAACAATAGCCATTGAGCTCCGGGAGTCAGTATAGGTCACTAGGCACAGTCACAGACTGTCATGCTGATACTGACATGCTACTGTCACACTTGGCATGGGGCAGTGGACAGGTCCTCAGCTTTTTCAGCTCCCACCAACCCCTTCCTTCAGTTTCTCATAGTCTGAGTCCAGGTATATGTTTGTGGCACACCCCAGACTTGACGATACACGTCTGTCGTAGTTAGCTTCACGTTGCTGGGATGAGCCTCCGAACCAGACACAGTTTATAGGAGGAAGGGAATTTATTTTGGGCTTACAGATCCAGGGGGAGTTCCATGATGGCAAAAAGAGAGAGAGAGAGAGAGAGAACCTACCACCGAAAGCAAGAGCAAACACCGGCAGCCAAACAATAGGGAACTCAGGCAGAACCCACTCTGCTGTCTGCAGTCCTTAGGCTGGAATTCAGATGTACCCCAGCAATGCCTCAGGACTGGACCCCAGGGGTCCACCCACAGTGACACCTCCTCCAGCCCGGCAGCTGGAAACCCAAATGAAAACTTTAATGAAACTAAATCTAGTAGGAGACATCCATTCAAAAAAAACCACAGGGTCCATGCGCATCTTCAAGACTGAAGCCGTACGAGAAAAATACTTGTAATTTGCCTCTTGGCCTCCAAGTGTGACCCCGACTCCATAGTACGATTGTGACATTCATCCATACTGTTAAGACGCCTTGATGACAATTTTCTTTTGCTGCCATTTCACATACTGTACGAATTTCTAACATTGATCTGTCCAGTTTTTTTGTGGTGATTGTTAATTGAGATCTATATCCAGGTTTGGTTATTGTGAATAATGCTCCTATGAATATTTTTGTACCTATCTAATAGTGTATGTGGCAAGCATTTGTGTGGAGTATATAACTAGGGATGGGATTGCTGGAATAGGTAGTATTTGTATACCTAACATTAGTGGAAAGATACTGAATAGTTTTGTAAGGTGTTCATGCCACCTTACGCTTCCGCCACAGTATATGGGCCGTGAATACCTTATCCTACTTTGTGGGTTGCCCTTGTACTCCTTTGATGGAATATATAGATAAACAGAAATTGTTTAAGTGAAATTCTTTAAGCAATACAACGTATCAATCTTTTTCTCTATAGCTAAGGTGTTTTAGATTTTATTTAATACATCTTTCTGTGCCCCCAGTGACATCAAAATGGTCCTGTATTATCTCTTGGAAATTTTACTGGTTTGCCTTTCATATAAAGGTTCGTTAGTTACCTGGAAGTAACTGGATACCTTATATGAGACAGGAATTCAGTTCCATCTCTTCCAAATGGTCATAAAATTGTTCGAGAACCATTCATTGAAATGGTCATCTTTGTCAAAAGCTACGCATGCAAGTATGTCTCCATGAATGCATAAAGCTAGCCCTTCTATTCCATCTAATATTGCAATTCTCCATTACTACACGGCACAACTTACTCTAGCTACGTGGGTTGATCTCCGGTACAATAAACTCCCATCATCCCGTTCTCCTCCACTCTGCCCTCTCTTCTTCCTGTTCTAGAGTCACATGACTGTGCTTAGCCTTTGTTTTTCCATCTAACTTTGAAAGTCAGCTTGTCAGTATCTAACAAGATCAAACCCTATACGAAATTCTTTTGCTGAAAAATTTAATTTTTCTGTGCTGTTTGTGTAATCTTTTTAATATTTTGCACAGGTTTATGCACGTATATAATGTGTTATGATGATAGTCCTCTCCTATTGCCTTCTCTCCCCATCGCCTTCCACTGAACACCTTCTTCCAAACTAGTCCTTTTACTTTGATTTTTTTCCCCCTTTTGTATTTGTGTGAGCCACCAAGTTTAATTAGGGTTGCCTGCTTGAGCATACGGGTGGGATTATTTATCAAAGCATGTGCCACTTATCAGTGGTGACGCCGCTTCAGAAAATCTCTCCCTCCTCAAAGCTCACCAAAGTGCTGAGAAGTGACAGTGATGTGTCCAGCCCTGAGACATCTCTGTCACACCCTTCGAGGCTCAGAGACCACTGTGGAAGAGGTGGCAGAAAGAACGTCAGAGCCGAAGGAAGGGGAGGAGTGCTTTGAAATACTGTCTTGCAGACATTAAACAGCCATCGCATTCATGACCTCAGAGCGGCTGATGCTATCTACCCAAGACCTGAATAGTATGAGGACAAAAAAAAAAAAAAAAGATGACATGAAAATAGAAGAAGAAGTGGTTGGAAAAAAGACGGGGTTCAGTGGAAGGGGGAAATGGAGGGGGGACAAAAGAGAATGGTGAGAGGGGATTCTGATCACAGCACTTGGTATATATGAATGGGGTCTGTCAATATAAGGTTTTTTTTTTTTTTTTTTTTTTTGGTTTTTTCAAGGTAGGGTCTCACTCTAGCCAAGGCTGACCTGAAATTCACTATGGAGTCTCAGGGTGGCCTCGAACTCACGGCGATCCTCCTACCTCTGCCTCCCGAGTGCTGGGATTAAAGGCGTGCGCCACCACACCTGGCTTTGTCAATATAAGGTTTTTAAAAGTTAAAAAAAAATGTAAATAACCTGAGCATGGTGGCACACACCTTTAGTCCCAGCACTTGGGAGGCCGAGGTAGGAGGATCGCTGTGAGTTTGAGGCCGCCCTGAGATACAGAGTGAATTCTAGGTCAGCCTGGGCGAGAGCAAGACCCTACCTCAAAACGTGCCACATCTGTATGCTGCTAACGGTCATGCTCTTCAAATGCATCATAAGGAATGGAATCTTATTTCTTGCCAAAAACGTTGTGGGTGTCTCTCACGACATTTATATTCTTTCCATCAACAGCAGCAGCAACACCACTATCATCATATTTCATGTTCAACCATGGATGACATCAGGGAGAGACGCCCCACATGTTTCTATAGATTTCCACAATATGGCCAGTACCTCAAGACCACTGTCCCCAAATTCCCCATCTCCTCATTTTTGTAAAGATTCACATTGGTTTTTGTTTTTATAAGATTCACATTCTTTATAAAGCTCCCTTTAGCCCTGCTCACCAGCAAAATCATTAATTCTCAACACAATAAAAAAAAATGTTATTGGAAAAATGTCTATTTCTTTTGCATCAATTGGTTTTTGCATTCTCTGCAAGGGTTGTTATCAAAACTTTTTAAAATTTTTTTGTTGTTATTTTTATTTATTTATTTGAGAGCAACAGACAGAGAGAGAAAGAGGCAGAGAGAGAGAGAGAGAGATAATGGGCGCGCCAGGGCCTCCAGCCACTGTAAACGAACTCCAGACACATGCACCCCCTTGTGCATCTGGCTAACGTGGGTCCTGGGGAATCGAGCCTCAAACCGGGGTCCTTAGGCTTCACAGGCAAGCGCTTAACCGCTAAGCCATCTCTCCAGCCCTGTTATCAAAACTTTTAATGAATTGTGAATATTCAAAAAAATGCCCTAAACTGACCAACTGACAGTGTTGTCTTTCTTCCAACCTCCCCCACCCACTACACATTACTTTCATGGGCTAATGTTACCAGAACTTCTCTTGGCATGCAAGCTAAGGAGCGCTGACAATACTAAGGAAAGCCAGTATCCTCTGAATGCCTTTCTTCTCCACTGTCATGCTATTTTCTCCCAACGCTGCCTAAAAACGCTACCATGGTCTTACGGTTGATGGTGTCAGTTATGAAAATTGTAACATCCATACCCCACCCCCAAAAAAGAACTTGTTATAAGGAATGAATGTGTCTATTTCTCCACTCGGATTTCCTGAGGAATGATCTCCCCATAAGCATTTTGGCTTCCTGACCTAGTCTGTACTTGTCGCCATGCAGATCGAGTGACTTGCCTGATTTCACGAGTCTGAGGTAGGGACTGGACATGCGTACCTCGGCATTGTCTTATCCTCTTCCTTTTGGGATCATGCTGTGTAAACGTCTTCCATATCAGAAGTTTTACCGGGCAGGCCCCCAAAAGGAGTAGCCTGCAGAGGTGCAGCCCTGTCCGGTGGATGGTCTGATTTCAAGAAACAAGTAATATTATTAAGATGTTCATTTTGGGCTGGAGAGATGGCCTAGTGGTTAAGCGCTTGCCTGTGAAGCCTAAGGACCCCAGTTCAAGGCTCGATTCCCCAGGACCCATGTTAGCCAGATGCACAAGGGGGCGCACGCGTCTGGAGTTCCTTTGCAGTGGCTGGAGGCCCTGGCGCGCCCATTCTCTCTCTCTCTCTCTCTCTCTCTCTCTCTCTCTCTCTCTGCCTCTTTCTCTCTCTGTCTGTTGCTCTCAAATAAATAAATAAAAATGAACAAAAATTTTTTTAAAAAAAAAAGATGTTCATTTTGGGGTCAGCACAACTAAGCTTCAAACAGAAGCATCTTAGTTTCCCTCGCACTTGCTCTTTGTCAGGGGGTAAACTAGTGAGAAGAGGGTTTATCCCAGGTCTCCCTGCAACTGTGCCAGTGCTACTGGACGCCTGACTGGCACTGCCAGAAGTCACTGAGATAAGGCAATGCAGCTCTCTGGATGTGGCATGGTGGGCATCCTCTTTGTCCCTTAAAGCCTGCAATGTCGTTAGCACTCATAATGACACTGCCGTCCCCCACCAAAAGAAAAAAAAACTTCATCTCGGATATATTTCCCGGTTCTTTGTATTACCTATGCGGCTCAAGGGATACATGCTCCTCACAGCCACAAACCAAGACATTCCCGCACAGAAGCAGAACCGTGTGTTAGATTAGCCTCTGTATTTTTGTTGTTGTTGTTGTTGATTTTTATTTATTTATTTGAGAGCAATAGACAGAGAGAGAAAGAGGCAGAGAGAGAGAGAGAGAGAGAATGGGCACGCCAGGGTCTCCAGCCACTGCAAACGAACTCCAGACGCGTGCGCCCCCTTTGTGCATCTGGCTAATGTGGGTCCTGGGGAATCTAGCCTCGAACCGGGGTCCTTAGGCTTCACAGGCAAGCGCTTAACCGCTAAGCCATCTCTCCAGCCCTAGCCGCTGTCTTTTAAGTAGGCCCTGGCAAGTGAGATTTGAACAATGGAGTGCCTCTGTGGACAGGAATCCCCCCGTCCATGAATGTATGCTTTGGATGACAGGAGAAATGGCTCAGCAATTAAAGGCTCTTGTTTGATCTGGGTTCAACTCCCAAGCCACCCATGTAAAGCCAGACACAAAGTGTGGCACATGCACTTGGCACATGTTTGCAGCAGCACGAGAACTGGTACACCCATATGTAAACATGAGTGAATTAAAAAGAAAAAAAAAGGAATACACACTTTGAATGTTGGCGATATTTCTAAAAATCTAGAAATGAAAAACCTAAGACATTTTCTTTTACTTTTTGTTTTTCATTTGTTTGTTTTCAAGGCTCTAGTCCAGTCTGACCTGGAATTCACTGGGTAGTCTCAGGGTGACCTTGAACTCATGGCCTAAAAGACATTGTCTAACCAACTAAACTACTTCAAATCAACTGAGCATGCAGTCAAAGTTGGTCTCACTTCCAAATGACCCAGAGAGGCTCCAGACAGACAAGTGGGAAAAGCCAACACAGATGAGACCTCTTTTCCCTAGTTCTCTCCTTCCAATACTTGCTGAGTTTCCAGGTCTGTCTTTCTTCTATACCCAGACCTACCTAACGTGTATGGAAATAGAATCTCCCAACTTTTTCTCACTGAGATCAAGTAAGCTTATTATATAATCTCAACTCTTGTTCCAAGAAAACCAAGATCAATCTAAAAAAGCAGTCATCTGAACTTGGCAGACACTCGTGTGGGAAAGTCTTTTAGGAAAAACAAATTTGTTGATGTACTGGGACAAGAAACTCCGAGAACAGATAAAATGTTCCATGAGCCAGCTCTGCCCTTAGCTTCAACACTCAACACTTTTCTCAGACAAAAGGCCCTATTCAACGGACCAAAGGAATCCCGAGACGGAGAGTCCTTAACTACAGAAACTCTGGACTGCAGCACATGAAGAAAACACCTGAACAAAGAAAAAAAAATTATGACTATTGAGCTGCCAATGTATGCCAACAAACAGATTTCCTCTGGAACACGGCTATTGAGAGGGCGTCTTTGTTACCGTGAGATACGACATGACAGAACTGACTGAGTTCAGCTCCAAAATCAAAATAAAGATCAGTGCTCCCCAAGGAAGATAGCTGCTTTTCTTTTCCCAAACAACAAGTGGTGGAGACAGGAAGAAGTGGGTTCTGGGGAACATCAAACAGCTGCCACTCCTTTGACAATGGTACTGATGCTGTGTAAAGACAGCCTCATGCCAGGGAAAGATACGGCGGAGAAACTGGCATTACACTAGACCAGTGTGATCAGAAAACACACAAAACTCTTTATACTCGGTGAATAACACTGGAGGCCCAGGTGAATTGTTTATTATTCAAAAGGGAATTCAGGCCTGCCTTAGCGGTTAAGGCACTTGCCTGCAAAGCCTAAGGACCCATGTTTGACTCCCCAGGTCACACGTAAGCCAGAGGCACAAGGTGATGTATGCACAAGGTCACACCTGCGCACAAGGTGGCTTGCAAGTCTGGAGTTCCATTACAGTGGCGGAAGGCCCTAAGGCACTAATTCTCTCTCTCTCTCTCTCATAGAAAAAGGCCAGTCTGTTGGGCTTGCCTCAAAATAAAAAAGGTAATTCAGCCCTCTAGGAACTGTGCCTGTGTTTTCCCAAAGGACAAGGGGATGACAATAGCTTCAATGTCAGCTATCTCCCAAGCCAGGCAGTGCACGTTTTTGGATAGTGTGGATTTTCCTGATTTATTTTTCTCAGGAGTCCTATGAGTAGTTGGGACCCACACTACTTTCTGGCAAGGTAATCGTTTCCGTCCTTGGAAGCCCCGGATGAAATGATACAAAGTAATGGTAGAAATTAATTTCAAATCTAGTGGTGCCTCATCAAAGGAAAGACCTAGAAATACTGAGAGTCACCATACTTCCTAATCACCACAACTCTGACCCACAAAACTGACCAGTGTTTACCAATGGACTTAGTCTATTTTCCAAAATTCACTGGGTCCATGTTCAAGAATGGACCCAGTCTGCAGTGGACGTAGAGAACAAGCAAGTTAATGTCCTACCAATGTGACCCTGGGCCCCCATGTTGGTTGACAAACATTAATGCAAATCATAATGTGATATTATTGGTAGGGTTGTTACCCTAGTGACCCACATTATTTCTCTGAACCCGGACCTAGAGTTAGCCATTCCTGTCCCATAAAACAGGAATATTCCTTTAATATTAATATTATTTTTCCAACTTTCTGTGAGCTAACTCGTCTGTCTGAAGAGAAACTCACTTAGAATAATTAGGTACCTGATATGTTTTCACAAAGTATAGGACCAAATGTATCCAGTGGTTATTGTTACTTACACACAATTCTTTTTTTCTTACAATGGCTTACTCCCACTCATTGACAAGAATAAACTGTTAATTGTAGAATACTTTCTGTGGTATTTTATAGAATTCACAAGAAACGATTACATTCCTTCAGAAGCTTACCACAAATGAAGCAAGGCCAAGTTTATAAAATTTCCAAAGCTGTAATCCACTTCACAGCACCCCAATGCTGGAAAGAACCCTGAAAGGTCATCTAGTTAATTTTAAAGTCTTCAGAATAGACAAGACCAAAGGAACTGGGAATAAAGAAAAAAAAAAATCTTGGATTTTTAGTTAATGAAATATTTGGCCTTGAGCACATCCCACCAGTTTGTCAGCCTCAATATCTTCACATATATGGTAGCTTTGAACCATGTTATGTCTAAGGATCTATGCAACTTGAACCTGCATGGTCCTATGACATCAGACTTCTGAGAAAGTTGACTAGAAAGAAAGAGCCAACATCCTGTCTTAGAGAAACATTCCAAGACCTTTGTAGCTTGCAGCTAGAAGGACACTACTCATCTTAGCTGAGATCTGGGAAAACTTTAGTCTGTGTCAAGTTTCTACATAATCATTAAAAAGTGGACATAAGGAGCCGGGCGTGGTGGCGCACACCTTTAATCCCAGCACTCGGGAGGCAGAGGTAGGAGGATCGCCAGGAGTTCAAGGCCACCCTGAGACTACATAGTGAATTCCAGGTCAGCCTGGGCTACAGTGAGAACCTACCTCGAAAAACCAAAAAAATAAATAAATAAAAATAAGTGGAGATAAGGGCTGAAGAGATGGCTCAGCAGTTTAGGTACTTGCCTGCAAAGCCTAAAAACTAGGTTCAATTGATTCCCCAGTACCCACATAAAGCCAGATGCACAAAGTGGTACATTCATCTGGAGTTCATTTTCAGTGGCTGGAGATCCTAGCATACTCATTCTCTTTCTTGCTCTCTCTCTCTCTTTGCAAATAAATAATAAAATATATTTTTTTAAAGTAAAGCTAAGTTTTTCTACTTAACACAACTTAGAGGAGCAACAGAATAAGAAACAGAAATTGTGTCACCATTTCCTCTTGATAAACGCAGTTCATTACCTAACTAAAGAGTGAGTGAGGGCTGGAGAGATCACTTAGTGGTTAAGGCGCTTGCCTGCAAAGCCTAAGGACCCATGTTCAACCCTCCAGATCCCATATAAGATGTGGCACACATATGTGGAATTTGATTGCAGTGGCTAGAGGCCCTAGCATGCCAATTCTCTCCCTCTCTCTCTCTCTCTCTCTCTCTCTCTCTCTCTCTCTCTCATTAAAAAAAAAAACAACAACAACAAAGAGTGAGTTAAATAGATGACCTCAGCCAGGCGTTCTGGCGCATGCCTTTAATCCCAGCACTCGAGAGGCAGAGGTAGGAGGATCATCACGAGTTCGAAGCCACCCTGAGGCTACATAGTGAATTCCAGGTCAGCTTGAGCTAGAGTGAGACCCTGCCTCGAAAAACCAAAATAAATAAATAAATAAATAAATAGTTGACCTCCAAGTCACAGCTCAAATCTCTCTCCTGAAGGTCATCTCCCTTCTGTGAGAGTTTCATACAGAACAACAGGCACTGATTATTCATATATACTACAGTGATTCCGGATGTTCATAAGAACATATGGTCTTTTTTTCTGCTTCTAGATTTAATGCTTTATAATAAGTCAAAATGCTCAGTGTTGAAATAACTAAAAGTGAATACATGTAACTTAAAATAAAACAGTTAAAGTTTCTGCTCAATAAAGCTGCATAAAAATCTAGAAACTACAGGTCAATTGTATACGTTCACATTAAGTCTCCTGGTGTTTGATCCCTGTGCTCCTACAAAGTATCCTTTACACTATCCCAACTTGGAAGATCTATGACCCTACGCACCCTCTTTAGAAATATATATTTTATTTATCTTTAAATATATATACATATATAATATTTCTTTTCAAGCAGAGAGAGAGAGAGGAGAGAGAGAGAAGGAATGGGCACACCAGGGAATCCAGCTGCTACAAACAGACTCCAGATGCATGAGCCACTTTGTGCATCTGGCTTTACGTCGGAACCGGGGAATTGAACTTGGGTCATAAGGCTTTGTAGGCAAGTATCTTAACCACTGAACCATCTCTCCAGCACCCTCCCTCTTTAGCTAAGTCTACTCAGTTGTACTTCCTCACATTTTGGTACATTCTTCTCTGTTTTAGGAAATCTGAGTGCCTGTTTTTTTCTTTCTTGGCAACCAGAAAGAAGCCTAGAATTTGAAATGCATATTTAGTCCAAGCAAAAAATAGAAGAACCACTAAATAAGCGAGTAGTAATATTATGAAGCTCTAAGGTTGTCATAAAACTGCCTAATGGTTAAGATTTCTATACATGTCTAATAGATATATGGTATTAATTATATAGAAATAACATATCTTGCATCTATTTTCTATCATATTTATTTTGATATAAGACATAGGTTAATCCTTAGAAAATTAAATGGAAATTATTTCAAAGAGGTCGAATATGTCTGGGGTCCAACCTATATACTATAAGGACAAGTATATGTATTGCTCTTTCTTTTAAAGAACAAGTGTGATTACCATTTGTAAGTTATTGGGCAGTGATTTGAGTAATATTTTGGCTCAATTACCTAAGGAAAAAAAGGGCAAGAATTGAGAGACTCATTCAATACTGACTACAAACTAGTAATGCTCCAATAAAATCAACTATGCAGGATGGCTCAGTAGGTAAAGGCACTTTTCTTACAAAAGCCTCCTGGCCTGAGTTCAATTTTCCATCCACCTATTAAATAAAGCCTGATGATGGTTCATTGTCAGCAGCATGAGACCCTGGTGTGCATATGTGCATACACACACACACACACACACACACACACACACACACAATTTTTCAAATAACTATATAAAGTTTAGTTGCATGAATTAATATCTAAGGGCAGGTTAAATTTACAGTAAAGTTCACTGGTTGATTTGAGTTTTAATTGAGTAAAGAATACTTCCAGCCAAGAAAAGGGGGCTTTGACCTTTAACTAGTCTAGCAAACATTTTAATAGCTATTCCAAAACCAGAAATCAGTCATACAATATGTGGCGAATGTGTTTAACAATTGATATATTTTATTTTATAACAAAAGCATTAATCAAAGTGGAAAAATCCCTCCCCTTCCTTAAGTGATAATTTATTTATTTAAGGAAAACTTCAAATAATGGATAGGGTTTAAAGTTAAACTGTAAATGTAGAGAATTTCCAGTTATTCATGTGACTAGTATTATCTAATAAGACACAGCTTCTCAAAAGAAACAAGTTTGAAGATAATCTTAGTTTAAGGAAATCATCCTATGGAAATATAAAGTGACTGAAAGATAAAGAGTGTTAAAAAAATTTACTAGAGCTTTGTTTAAAAATGTAATAATGAAGCCGGGCGTGGTGGCGCATGCCTTTAATCCCAGCACTTGGGAGGCAGAGGTAGGAGGATCGCCATGAGTTCGAGGCCACCCTGCGACTCCATAGTGAATTCCAGGTCAGCCTGGACTAGAGTGAGACCCTACCTCGAAAAACCAAAAAAAAAAAAAAAAAAATGTAATAATGAACAATCTCCTAAGTACTCCACAGACAGCTATTTAGATAAAATATGAAATACCAAAGCAATGTATTAATTTGTGGCTTTTATAAATATTAAAATATATAATATTGATATGAAAAAAATCTCATTGTATAATAAATATTTCAAAATGCTGGAACAGCATGAGCCTTTCTTGTCATTGCTGATGAGGATTCTTTTCTCCTAGGTCTTGAAAGATCACTGGCTTTCCTACACCCAAACGCTCATTTGTTTTCCTTTCTTCCAACCTTCTCCTTCTCGTGAGTTTAGCTTTTTAAAAAATATCTTCATTTATTGCCATTTGATAGGTCTTGGGAAAGGAACAGAAGAGCCATGTGTTTAATCTGCACCCTCTGTCAGAAATTGAACGCGCCCTGTTTTACCTTCGGGTTATACAACACAACCCACTAATCAGCTGTTCTGTCTCCGGCATTTATTTAGCAGACTTCTAACGTTTTTGTTTTTTTTTTTTTTTGTCTAAGTAATTGCTAACCATTTTCATGTCTTTCCTGTATTATTTGGTCTATTTGATTTTTAAAAAATTACTCCTCAGCCGGGCGTGGTGGCGCACGCCTTTAATCCCAGCACTCGGGAGGCAGAGGTAGGAGGATCGCCGTGAGTTCGAGGCCACCCTGAGACTCCATAGTGAATTCCAGGTCAGCCTGGACTAGAGTCTCGAAAAACCAAAAAAAAAAAAAAAAAAAAAAAATTACTCCTAGGTAGGGACTATATGTACTAAAATCTGCCCTAGTCATTTTTCCAGATCTCTAATTGTTACCTTGAGGATTCTCATTAAATTTCATTTTACTTTTATCCATGTCCCTCCCCCCTCTTTCCTTTCTCTTTTGACCACATGCACACAAACGTACATACAGACATATCTGTCTTATAGCCTCATTATTTTCTTAAAATAAATGCTGAATGTTTACATACTTTTATTTTGTCTACACATAAGTCAAGGTGATATAATAATTCAAATTTTATTGGTGATTAGGATATTTCTCTAGAACAATACATTTTCCCTAAAACTACATAAGATATTTAATTGCAATTAATTACTATCTACAACAAACACGAAAGCACGGAATAGTTTAGAGTCTGTCTAATGTCAGGCAATCAGATCCTAAGAGAGCAAAGAATGGTTCTTTACAAATCTCCACTAACTCAGCTGTGTTTGGGACCCGCTTTTAAAGGCATAAGCACTACCAAGCAAATATCTAGCTGAACAGAGAGAATGAAATAAGGACCCCTCATCTATCCATCATCCAACTTAAACAATTTTCAGTGTGTAGCCTGTCTTGTCTCATCCATACCCCACGTCTTTTTACCATTGAATTACTTTGAAGAAAATCCTGGCAGTATTTCACAAATGATAAACTTCAAAAATAAGTCAATAGGGGGCTGGAGAGATGGCTTAGTGGTTAAGTGCTTGCCTGTGAAGCCTAAGGACCTTGGTTCAAGGCTCAGTTCTCCAGGATGGCCACGTAAGCCAGATGCACAAGGGGGTGCACGCGTCTGGAGTTCGTTTGCAGTAGCTGGAGGTCCTGGCGTGCCCATTCTCTCTCTCTCTCTCCCTCTCTCTCTCTCTCTCCCTCTCTCTCTCTCTCTCTCTCCCTCTCTCTCTGCTTCTTTCTCTCTCTCCACCATGGGCACTGGCCGGTCATTCCCACGACCGGAATTATGCCCCCCACACATAGTGAGCTGCTGATCAGGGAGACTTGAGGTCCCCAAATAATACAGGCTGTTGCCAAAACACTTGGTTGCCTGCAAAACCTAGAAGGTTGCTGAAGACACCACAGCCTGCAGCCGCAGGACATCAAGAGATCACGCTGGAATTGAGAGGAAACCCAGGCTCCTCCCCGCTAGCCCTCCTAGTGCTGGAAAGTGCTAGCAGAGTGGCTGGAGAGTAACAGTTGCCAACTGATTGATTAAGCGGGAGATCCTATCAGCTGCAGAGTCAACCAGCTGAGCAAGAAGTACACACTGGGGCAATAGTGGCACACAGCCGATGCAGGTACCTGACTGCTCATGGATTGGACGTGACACCTGCTCACGGGGAGGAAAACGGAGGGGAGGAGAGGGGAGGGGAGGGGAGGGGAGGGGAGGGGAGGGGAGGGGAGGGGAGGGGAGGGGAGGGGAGGGGAGGGGAGGGGAGGGGAGGGGAGAGGAAGGGAGGGGAGGGGAAGGGAGGGGAGGGGAAGGGAGGGGAGGGGAAGGGAGGGGACAGGAGGGGAGGGGAAGGGAGGGGAGAGGAGGGGAGGGGAGGAGAGGAGGGAGAGGAGGGGAGGGGAGGAGGGAGGGGAGGGAAGGGGAGGAGGGAGGGGAGGGGAGGGGAGGACGGAAGGGGAGGGGAGGGGAGGGGAGGGAGGGGAGGAGGGAAGAGGAGGGAATGGGAGGGGAGGGCGGAAGGGGAGGGGAGAGGAGGGGAGGGAGGGGGAGGGGAGGAGAGATTTGTGTGGTTGACTGATAACTAGTTTGTGTGCTGAGTATTTTGTTTGTTTTGCCTTTTCACTTTGGGGGGACTCTTTGGATTTTATTTTCCCATTTGGTTTGTTTGTTTAGTCTTTGCTGTGAGATTTCTGTTTGTTTCTGGCTACATTTTTAATTTTTAGTTTTATTTAGTTTTTTTTTAATTTTACTTTCTTTTTTGACTACATATGTCATTTACTTTTTTACTTTTGTCTTTATTTGGTGAGTTTTTTAAATTTTGGCTTTTTGCCTGTTCACTTTATTTTTATTTTTATTTATTGTGGCTCTTTGGAGGGTCTTTGGTATGGGATTTGCTTTATTACCAGCTTGGTTTTTAGTTTTGACTTTTTATTTTACTTTCTTCCTTTAGTATTGATTTTTTATTTTACTTTTTTCTCTTAGTTTCAATTTTTTATTTTACTTTCTTTTTTTAGTTTTGATTTCTTTTTTGTTTGTTTGTTTATTTTTATTTATTTATTTGAGAGTGACAGACAGAAAGAGAAAGAAGAAGAGGGAGACAGAGAATGGGTGTGCCAGGGCCTCCAGCCACTGCAAACAGACTCCAGATGCGTGTGCCCCCTTGTGCATCTGGCTTATTTGGGTCCTGGGTAATCGAGCCTCAAACCGGTGTCCTTAGGCTTCACAGGCAAGCACTTAACCGCTAAGCCATCTCTCCAGCCCTAGTTTCAATTTCGTATTTTACTTTCTCTTTTTTAAGATTTTATTTTTATTTATTTATTTGAGAGAGAGAGAAAAATGGGTGTGCCAAGGCCTCCAGCCACTGCAAATGAACTCCAGACACATGTACCACCTTGTACATCTGGCTTACATGGGGCCTGGGGAATCAAACCTGGGTCCTGTGGCTTTGCAGGCAAGCGCCTTAACCTCTAAGCCATCTGTCCAGCCCTACTTTCTTTTTAAACTACATATTTCATTTACTTTTTTACTTTTATCTTTATTTAGTGAGTTTTTGTTTTGTTTTGTTTTGCTTTGCTTTCGGCTTTTTGCCTTTTAACTATTTTTTGGCTCTTTGGAATTTACTTTTTGGCTATTTTTTTTCCTTTGGGTAGCCTTTGGTATGGGATTTTGGTTGTTTTTCTGGTTTGTTTTTTCTTTTTGATTTGTGTTTTGATTTTTTGTTATATTAGTTACATATTTCATTTATTTTTTTATCTTTTTATTTGGCATCCATAGCCTTGCTACAATGTGACTGTGATTAGACTCTGTGGTCTCAGTATGAGGACATGAGCCCCTTAGGCCACGGGAGCTATTCAGAAATCATTTTGGCTAAACACCGACTTACTGGTGTTTTGGTTGCCATCAAAATACTGGACAAGACAGGCAAGAAATTCTTCCAGACTGAGTTGGAGGGGGACATTTTGAAGGTTGCTGAGCACCCGAACACCATTACCCTATTTCAGATTCTTGAAACAAAACAGAGGATCTTCCAGGTCCTGGAACTGTGCCAGAGATCGCTGTGTCATCGTATCTCAAAGGAGGGCTACCTGAAAGAGGACTAGGCCTGCAGAATATTCCGGCAAATCCTGGATGCCATGCGCTACTGACATGACCAAGGGATAGCACACCAAGACATCAAGCCAGAATATTATCACTGCTGGGTTCCATGGGCAAGGTCATCATCGTTGACTTTGGCCTCACCACCAAATTCAGGCCAGGGAAGATTACCAAGCACTGTGGTGATTTCATATACCTTCCACGAGAAGTTTACAAGCACCAACCATATGATGCCTCCCCTCCAAAAAAAAGGACATGTGGTCCTTGGGTGTCCTGTTATACCATATGTTCACAGGCACTATCCCACTTGAAAAAGAAAAAACATGGTGGAGTAATAGATGGTAAGACCCTATTGCTGAAGATTCCACATACTTGGGCTGCAAGGCCACTGAGAAATCCTGCTGGAACTGAGCTGATAACCTCCTCCATGTAAACCAGCTGACAGAAAGCTGGAAGAAGCCATTCTGCATGCAGTTGAATGGGAGAGAGAGAAATCACCAGTGAAGATACTCAACAGTGGACACTGCAAGCCTTATATTTGCCAGCCAGGCAAAATGAGCCAATGGGTACAATAGTGGCACGTCGATCATGGTGGAAACCAACTGCCCTCTAATGGGACTGGAGGCCCGCTCCATGGGAGGGAATATATCCCTGATACTGAAAACCTTAAAACAGGGGTAGTCATGAGCCCTAGGGGTGTAACGTCTGCTGCTGTCTGGCTAAATGTATACACTATGCTCACCAAACTGCCCAGTAAGCACTTCTCTTAATGTTCATACCTATATATTAATGCTACTCTCACTTTTGGTAGAGAACCTTCTCTTTTTAGATGGCAGTGACCTTGGGATGACTCAGAAGGCACCATGGTGCTGCAAAGACGTGACAGGAGTGATCAGCACTGCAATATCTCTATCACACCTTCCAAGGCTCAGGGTCCATTGCAGAAGAGGTGACAGAAAGAATGTAAGAGCCAAAGGAAGGGTAGGACTCCTTACAACATCCTCCTCCCAGACACAAAATGGCCTGGATATCCATGACCTCACAGTGCCTGACACCACCTACACAAGACCATCATAAGAGGAGGAAAAGATCATGACATCAAAATAAAAGAGAGACTGATTGAGAGAGGGAGGGGATATGATGGAAAGTGGAGTTTCAAAGGGGAAAGTGGGAGGAGGGAGGGAATTACCATGGGATATTGTTTACAATCATGGAAGTTGTTAATAAAAAATAAATAAATTATAAACAAAAAACAAACAAAGAAAAAACTGCATGGTGGGAATTGAAACAAAGGATTATAGCAGGGGACTATCATGTCCCTGAGTTCTAATCAGAAGTAACAGATCTAATCAGCCTGTTAGTAACTGATCTGAGTTCCCCCAGGGAAGCAACTGACGACTCACTCATGGCTCCAGCAAAGAGAACGGTGTTCAAGTCATCTAAGGGGACGCTCCCCAAAAGGCTGAACCTTGCCATCCTGAGCATCATGAGGGATATAGGATTTGACCCCATGAGACTCACGTGAGTCTATTCTGCAATGTAAATTTGACCACTTAATGGCAACTTGCCTCCAGCTCCAATACCAGTCAGGCAGAAGGAATGAGGGCAAGGCCCAGACCAAACGGATATGTCCTGGGACGACACCTGTCCCCACCGCCACCCACACCAGAAGAGGAGACGAACTGTGCCTGCCCTCCAGAACTTTCCTTCACTCACCAAAGCAATACCATTCCTCTCATTTTCAGCGCCTCCTTTCCTCCCTGGGGAAAACAGACCCAATCACATTGTACCCACAGGATCATTCAAACGTCCTGGCATATGGGCAAACAAACCTGGGCACCCTTTGCACTAGAGGGTCCCATGATTTCCCACCATACTTCATGGATAAGAGATGACCCTTGAGGAGCCCCGGAGACCCCAGATAAGAAGGTTTCTATGGACAGAACAAATGGGTCAGGGAAGAAATGCCTCCCCTCTCCCCCACCCCACCCTAAGGAGTTTCCTTAGAGAGCACTTATTGCTCCAGAAGGAGGGCACGTTGGGTGAACTGGAGAAACTATTTTGCATCGTAGTGCTTACTGAATGAGGGGACATCCAGACAACAGACAGCCTCCTGCACCAGCCGGCCTAGCTAGTGTGGCTGACTCTGTCAGCACAGCCCAGGAGGACAAGGAACGAGAGAGTGGATGCTTCCAGCTCCTAAGCAGATTTCACCTGGTAACTCCCAGCCTCCCCGGGATCTAGAAAGAACACCACCCCATGCACATAGGTCCTTTGAGTAAGACAGCAGCCCCACGGCAAAGGTGTTGGGGAATGAAATAATTTGTTCTTTCAGAAACAAGAGCATTCCCACTAATCTTCATGCCTTCCCCCCCCCCACACACACACACGCCCCAAAATGTGGTCTCTGGGACTTTGATTCTTACAAGAAAGAGCGTTCTGCAGAACAAAATGTCTTGGCCCTGAAAATCATCTCTTGCTTGTTCCGTCAGAGACGGTTTATTATGGGTCTGTTTAGTGTCATGGTCAAGGGAGGAAAAGGCTAAAACACTGATCCAAGAAGCCATCTTGCTCTGAGGAGTGATGAAGTACATTTTTGTGTGCTGATGCGCTCTCGTGGGTTAGATTTCTATGCAGAGCAGGCCCAAGCAGGCAGGTACAGGAATAGAACGGTTCACTGAGAGAAGATTATTAGTAAAAACCAGAGGCTTATCTGGCCTTGTGTCTCTGGGGGAGATGCGCAAAGAGGGAGAAATAATTCGCTCCGGGTAGAAGAAAGGAATGGCGCCTTATCCCTAACTTGATATATCACTCATGTCGTGGGTGGGAAAGTTCTTTCAAGCGCTTTTGGCCTGGGCAGTAAATTATTCCCCGTGTTTCTGTTTTGTAGTGGTCAGTGAGCTGTGAGTCATTGCGGGTGACTCACTGTATCATCACCCATGTACATTTGGGGGCGCTCACTGGGTTCTTGGGTTCACCCTGATAAGGAAAGCCAGCCTTTGTTGTGACCAAGACTTTTTCCATGCTACGGGTTTTCTGTGTTTTTCTTAGCTGCCACAGCGCTCTTGATGGTGTCATATGACTCAAACGACAGCAATGTATAACTCCTTTGAAACTAGAGAGGAAGAGATAGCATGTGTAAAGGAGAATTTGAAGATGTGTACCCACGTGTCGGGCCCTCCAGTTAGGTATTCTGTAAAATCATTTTCATTTTCCTGTTCGCTAACAAGAGACAGCATTCTGATCGTTGATGTTCTACTAAGGGAAAGTCCTGTTTGCTGTATGGCTCTCAACTTCTCATGGCTTGCATTTCCTCATTTATTCAACAGTCTCCTGATTCTGCTCTAACACTTCATTAACTTCCACAAAAAAAAAAAAAATACCAATGTACACATCTGTCTTCTTATTTATTTTCAAGCAGAGAGAGAGAGGGAAAAACATGGAGAGAATGGGTACACCAGAGCCCTTGCAAACAAACTGCACCGTTTTGTGCATCTGGTTTTATGTGGGTGTTGGAGAACTGATTTGAGACTGGCAGGCTTTGTACGAAAGCACCTTTAAGAGCCGGGCATCGTGGCGCATGCCTTTAATCCCAGCACTGAGGAGGCAGAGGTAGGAGGACAGCCATGAGTTTCGAGGCCACCCTGAGACTACATAGTGAATTCCAGGTCAGCCTGGGCTAGAGTGAGACTCTACCTCGAAGAAAAAAAAAACAAACTTTAACCTCTGAGCCATCTTCCCAGCCCCAAATCTATCTGTCTTTTAAGGGTCTTCCCAGGCCACAAATACCTCAACCCAGACTATACTCTCTAATACCTTCTCCAAGCACCTGACTGGGCTTGGCTTATGAGAAGTGTGTACAGTAAGTTGGCACTAGGGACTTCCGGCCAAGATGGCGACTGCCTAGCTGCGCTGCAAATCCCGGGGAAAGAAAGATAGATGTAGATCTTAAGGAGAGAGCCACCCCATCATACCTCCAAAGGGCCCCGGCTGAAACTAAGAAAAATTGGAGAAACAAGCAAGGGGGCTGTTTTCCTGATGAACCGGATACCAGCACAAGGGGGAAGGAGATCAGCACAGAGAAAAATCAACTCCTACCAAATCAGAGAGCCAGAGCCTCAGAGGCCCCCAACACCTCACCACTGAAGCAGACCAAAAATGAACCCAACATGGCTCAGGGAAATTTTGTGGAAGAAGGGGCGGAAAGAATGTCAGAGCCACATGTTGGGTCACGATATGCAGAGACATTTAGCTTACCCATAACTGTGGGCTAACTCCACAATGCATGACCCGTATACCTCAACAAGGAGGGGCCAAGGGGAGGGGGTAGGTCACGGATGAGCCTAATAATGGTACCAAACTGACTGTATTTGCTGAATACAGAACTGACTAATAAAGAAAAAAGGAAAAAAAATAATAATTTGTCACTAGCATCAAACGATCCGGAAGTTTACACCCCCATCCACTCATGCACGTAAGAAACGTGTGTAGATATTTGTTGCATACTGAGCATCAAATAAAAAAGATCCCTGAACATCAGAACAGAAAAACTCTCTCCTCTTGAGGAGCGCACATTACGGTGCAGGCTGAGTAGGTGGGTAATAATCGTTATAGAGAAGTAGTTTTTCTACGAGGTAGGGCCGTCAGGTTGACCTGGAATTTACTATGGAGTCTCAGGCTGTCCTCGAACTCACAGTGATCCTCCTACCTCTGCCTCCCAAGTGCTAGGATTAAAGGTGTGCACACCATGACCAGCACAAGGAGAGAGAGAGAGAGAAATGGCACAATGCCCCGTCTTGTGCATCTGGCTCTGTGGGTACAGGTCCTTAGGCTTTGCAGGCAAGCGCCTCAGTCACTGATCCATCTCTCCAGCCCAGGAAGTAAATTTTACAGAAAGACCAACTGTGAAAAATAAGTCAGCCTGGGACACTGGAGTGCTTGGCAGCGACGGACAATTTCAAGGGTGGGCTCAAGCTTGGTTTCACTATAAAGGTGGCATTAGCCGAGGCTTGAAGGAGATGAGAGTGAGCCAACAGGATATCTGTTGTGGTCCAAGTGAAGAAACAGCACTGCTGAGGACAGGGGTGGGCTCATGGGGGCGTGTTGGGGGAGCAGAAAAAGTGGCCAGTGGAATCAGAGACACGCGAGCTCAGTGGGAAGCAGGAGATGAGGGAAGAGGAGCGCAGGGAGCCCATGCGCGCAGGACCTTGGAGGGCCTCTGGGAGGTGGCAGACTCATTTTGAATGAAATAAGCTATTGGGAGACTTTCAATGAGAAAACACAAGATGTCACCCACTTTTTACAATAAGGTTTAATCTATTCATTATGCTGATGAAAAAAAAATGCAAGCCGGGCTGGTGGCGCACGCCTTTAATCCCAGCACTCGGGAGGCAGAGGTAGGAGGATCGCCGTGAGTTCGAGGCCACCCTGAGAATGCAGAGTGAATTCCAGGTCAGCCTGAGCTAGAGTGAGACCCTACCTTGAAAAACCAAAAAAAAAAGAAAAGAAAAGAATGCAAGTCAATGACAAATTTAGAATCACTAAACCCACTTAGGAGGTCTTTTAAACAGCCCAGAAGAGAAATTATGTTTGTTTTGACCAGGGTAATAGCTGGGAGGTGTGATAAGTGATCTGACTCTAGATGTAATTTGAAGGTCAACCCATTAAGATTTCCAGATGGATTGGAAGTGGTTGTGAAAATAAGAAGAGTTATGCGTGGCTTCAGGTTTGAGAGGCTCTTGTATAGTGGATGCTTCCTACGGGATGGCACATAAACATCCACCGCTTTATGAGCACACTCACTGGCCTTCATCTTCTTTCCCTGTGTGACTCGGCCTTCTGCCCTTACTCCTTCCAGGCCACTGACCAATAAAGCAAGCAGTTCAGCGCTGCTCAGGAAGTCTGTAGGTCTATACTGCAGGCCAGGGTGTATTATGGGAAATAGCACTGGCCCCACCCACAGTTTACCACCCATAGAGGCAGAAGTTACGGCAAGGCAGATGGCCAAGAGGACCTGAAACTGAGAGGAGCAAGTGAACTTGAGAGGACTTGAAGAGATCCAAAAGAAGTGTCTCTTACATAAGCTCAGTAGATAGAAGGCAGTGAATAAACAATTGACGCAGTAATATACAGACCGGGATGGAGAATAGTAACCAGGAAGTTTTTGGACTTTCAAATATATATTTTTATTTTTTGGTTTTCCGAGGTAGGGTCTCACTCTAGCTCAGGAATTCACTGGAATTCACTATGTAGTCTCAGGGTGGCCTCGAACTCACAGCGATCCTCCTACCTCTGCCTCCCGAGTGCTGGGATTAAAGGCGTGCGCCACCACGCCTGGCTATTTCAAATAATTTTGAGACAGGTTCTAACTATGGAATCCAAGCTGGCCTCAGATTCATGGTGTTCCTCCTGCCTCAGCCTCCTGTGTGTGCTGAGATTTCAAACATGTGCTCATGTAATGTACTGCTGGATATTCATATTTTTAAATTATTTTTTATTTTTATTCATTTATTTGACACAGAGAGAGAGAGAGAGAGAAACAGATGGAGAAAGAGAGGGAGACAGAGAGAATGGGTGTTCCATGGCTTCCGGACACTGCAAATGAACTTCTGACACATGCGCCACCTTGTGCATCTTATGTGGATCCTGGGGAATTGAATCACTAAGCCCTTTCTCCAGCCCCAGAGTACATATTTTGTGGTTGTTGAATATATATTTGCTACATGCACTTGGGGGTGTGGGGAGTTGGAGTCTGCATAGAAGTATATTTTGGCAAGCAAGATGGTGGACAGTCATAGTAATTTCAAATTTTGTGGCTGTGAGGCATCCACCCTTACTAAGTTGGGAGAATCACCTGCTTGTGTGACTTGTGGAAGCCAGAGTGTTATCCACCTCAATGAAAATTAAAAATACCTGTTGGTATTTCTCCCCCTGACCCTCCAGTGAGGGCAAGTACATTCCTCCACTAACTATGTATCTTGCCCAGGAATTTAATTCTAAAGAAACAACTGAAGGGCTGGAGAGATGGCTAAGTGGTTAAGGCATTTGCCTGAAAAGCCTGAGGATCCAGGTTCAATTCCCCAGGACCCACATAAGCCAGATGCACAAGGTGGTGCAGGCATCTGGAGTTCATTTGCAGTGGTTGGAGGCCCTGGCATGCCCATTCTCTTTTTCTAACTCAATAGCTCTGTGTGCCTCTCTCTCAAATAAACAAAAATAAACTTAAGCCAGGCATGGTGGCGCACACCTTTAATCCCAGCAGTCAGGAGGCAGAGGTGGGAAGATCACCGTGAGTTCACAGCCATCCTGAGACTACATAGTAAAGTCCAGGTCAGCCTGGGCTAGAGCGAGACCCTACCCAGAAAAAAATAAAGAAAGAAAGAAATAGAATTTTTAAAAATTAAAAAAAGAAACAACTGCAAGTAAGCAATGAATTCACCCATTGATAAGATGGCAGCACACAGCATCTAGTGACGATGGCGTCAACATCGACATCCCTCATCAAGGAGTGGCACCAACGGCACCATTACTGGACTGCTCCTTGAATGTGACCCGACTTTGGACGTGGTCCTGGAGTTCTCTGGTTCTTACTTTTTCCCAGGTAACTAAATAACCTGGTGCTTTGACCTTCCTGTTGAACCTGAGAATGGCTGATATGCTGCCAACAAAGTTTTCTTTTCCCCTTAATTTGTTGTGGTGGTTTGAATGAGATGTCCCTGATAAACTTGTGTGTCCTGAATGCTTAGTCCCTAGCTGATGGCCATTTTGGAGGTGGAGCCTCGCTGGAGGAGGTGTGTTGTTGGGGATAGGCTTTGGGGTGTTATAGCCAGCTTCCCCTTGCCAGAATTTGGCTCACTCTCCTGCGGCCCTTGCCCACCTCTTGTGGCAGAGGTGATGTCCAGCCTCTGCTCATGCCATGCTTTCCCCTGCCATCATGGAGCTTCCTCTCAAGACTGTAAGCCACAGCAAAAGAACTTCTCTCTCATCATCTCCTTTCGGCCAGATGTTTTGTCTCAGCAACAAGAAGGTAACTACCACATTTGCAAAGTTGGTTACTATCATATACAGCCAGTTCTCTATGTCTGCTTCAGAAATCGATATGGAGGTTCCTCAAAAACTAACATTAGAACTAACATAGGATGTATAGACCATTCTTGGGTATCTACCCCCAAGTATTCAAAGCCTGCATACAATAGAACACCCATGTCTAATCGCAGCCACATTACTAAACCAGCCATCAGTGGATGATTGGACAAAATAATGTGCTATACATGCATAATGAAGCATTTTTCAACCATCAAGAAGAGTGACATCAGGCTGCTTGCATTATAATGCATTGAATAGTCGGCAAAATAAGCCAGACTTAGAAAGACAGACTTACTGCGCTCTCTCATGTGAATTCTAGAAGGAAAAAAAAAGACATGAAAATAAAAGGGGTTGAGGAAGAGGACTGGTGAAACAGGAGATGGTAATAGGGAGTCAATGTGATCCAAGTGTGTTATATGCATATATGAAAATACCACAATAAAATCATTGTTTTGTATAATATATATGCATATATATGTATATATATATATATATATATATATATATATATATATTCCTCTTATTTACTCAATATAAATTTCCCCATCACCCTTTATCAGCCAAATGCATGTTTCTGGAGAATCAGCTCAGCTTCAAGTAAGCTTTTCACACCCTACCTCTTGTTCAGCTAGACATACCTATGTAATCGAAAGTCTACCATAGTGTCATAGGTGCAGCTTACGTTTGCTCATATTCTCTTGGCATAACCTGTCCTCGAAACTTCAGTTACTGGCTCCACTGCAATGATTTCTTTGGTGAACTTCATTTTGTGTGAAATTCTCCTGCCTGAATCCAATGTCCAGAGTCTTTGACTCCTCCTATTATTCCCAGACTTACAGGAAGTACATTTCAGTACATGGGAATTGGCTTCTCTGGTAGCTATTAAAGAGGTAAGATAACACGATCCAGAAACATGAAAGAGCTAACTTTCAGAGGAAGAACTTTAAACCAATGAGAGACAGAAACTGACATACAACTAGAAGACAGGTTCTTTTTCCATGGCCCCATCTACTGTCCTGTTCTAAGGCATAGCTTCTCCATGTAGCTTGTCTGGCACACCTCAAATGGCCAAAAGGTTCAATTTGTTCAGATAATATTTATGCTTCATAATGTCTTATATAGCAAAGAAGTGACTGCAAGAATATCTTGTCTTACTTTCTTCCCTCCTTTATCTCCCTCTTTCCAGGTTATGATAGTATCTCTCAATAAAATATTAGCATGGGGCTGGAAAGATGGCTTAGCAGTTAAGGCGCTTGCCTACACAGCCTAAGGACCCATGTTCCACTCTCCAGATCCCACATAAGCCAGATGCACAAGGGTGAGGCAAGCGCAAGGTCGCACATGCCCACTAGGAGGCGCAAGCATCTGGAGTTTAATTGCAGTAGCTGGGGCCCTGGCCACCAATTCTCTCTCTCTCTCAAAAAAAAAAAAAAGTATTAGCATATAAGCATGTCCAAAGTCTATTTTCCAAGGACAACTCTGCTGAAACTATCTCCCTGAAGACTCTTTCTTCCTTTGACAAAGAGAATGATCTATTGCAATTCTCTCCCCCCCCCTTTTTTTTTCCTCCCTTGACCAGGGACATGATGGCTGTAGGCACTCTGTGACAATTAGGGAAAGACCAAGAGAATGACCAAGACCAAATCCTGACAGCATTAAGTTATGCAACCACAGTCCATTTTTCTCACCTTTAATGCCCTTGTATGCAAGAAAAATTAACTCACTTTTCAAAGCCACTACTGTAAGGTTTTCTGGCACATGAAGCTGAATAAAATCCTACAGATGTATCTTCATAAGAGACTTCCAACGCCTTTAGTAGAAGGTATTATCGGATAACCAAGCTCAATAAAAGTTAAAGATTTTATCCAGCAGTAGTTCTGTTTGATTTGACTGTGTGTGAGACATAGTTCACGAACCATTTTCTAGTATACACAATGGATATCCCTACCCATTTGCTTAGATTTATCTCACACATTCATATGTTTACCCCTGAGCCCCTTTCCCTGAAGCTTGCTTACAAACACGTATCTCCTGGGTCATCTTTAAACCCTGGTCCTCCACGCTCTGTGGTGTTTGTGTCATGTATCTACCAGAAACACCTACGGATATACCAAACAGGTCAAATTTCACTTAAGACAGCTCACCAAGCAGACACAGATACACAAATACAACCTGTTTTCCCAGACTACTAGGACAAGTAAAAGGGGAGCAGGGCTGGAGAGATGGCTTAGTGGTTAAGGCGCTGGGGTAATGCTAAAATTAGACCAAAGCTCATCTGAGAATTCATTCAAAAATACAATTTTATATTAGTGGAAGAAATATGGATTATGGAAGAAAATGTCATTGCAATGACTGGTTAGATATTTGAGGATGGGTATGAACGTTGGGTCTATCTTAGTGCCTGCAACCAAAATAAATTCCAGGTGATTTATCTTTAAGTTTTTGATTAGCAGTGCCAGTGATAGTAGCAAGAAAGATAGTGAGAAAAGGCTCTTCTGATGTGTTTCTCTTCCCAAATGCAATTCAGCTGCCAACTGTCCTGACCTCAGTCTTTTTCCAGTAATAATTACAATACCTAATGGTATAAGGTTTTGCCTGAACTTAGCTCGATCTGTGTAACAGTAGTTCTGGTATGAAGTATTCTCCTTTATTTTATATCTTAGCTTAGGATTTTAGCTTTTTCAAAATATTTTATTTACTGTTGCAGTCAGGTTCGCATTGCTAGCAGAAATCACCCGACCAAGAGCAGCTTGTGGGGAAAAGAGGTTTATTTTTGGCTTACAGACTCGAGGGGAAGCTCTACAATGGCAGGGGGAAACGATGGCATGAGCAGAGGGTGGACATCACCCCCTGGCCAACATCAATCAGGTAGACAACAGGAACAGGAGAGTGTGCCAAACACTGGCAAGGGGACACTGGCTATAATACCATAAGCCCGCCCCCAACAATACACTGCCTCCAGGAGGCTTTAATTCCCAAATCTCCATCAGCTGGGAACCTAGCATTCCTGAACACCTAAGTTTATGGAGGACACCTGAATCAAACCACCACATTTATTATTCATTTATTTGAGAGAGAGTGAAAAGGTAGATAGAACAGGCACACCAGGACTGCCAGCCACTGCAAATGAACTCCAGACTCATGTGCATCTGGTTTTCTTTTTAATTTTTTAATTTTTTTTATTTTAAAGACAGTGTGAATTGTCACGCCAGTGCCTCAGCCACTGCAATCGATATCCAGATGCTTGCGCCACCTAGTGGTCATGTGCAACCTTGCACTTGCCTCACCTGTGCATCTGTCTAACATGGGATCTGGAGAGTCAAACGTGGGTCCTTCGGCTTTGCAGACAAGTGCCTTAACCTCTAAGTCATCTCTTCAGCCCTGCATCTGGCTTTCCATGGGTGCTGTGAAATCGAACCTGGGTCCTTAGGCTTGGCAGGCAAGTGCCTTAACTGCTGAACCATCTCTCCAGCCCCGAGTTTAGATTTTATTGCTTCTTTGATATAGGGGTTATTAGAAGAATTGCTCTTAGGTTCCAGGTAGCAAAGTTTTGATTGTATTTTGTTATCCATTTGCTTTATTTTGTTATTAGAAGAGAGTGGGTTCTATAAAAATATCTTCTTCTCAGAAGTTTTAAAAGAAATTAAACCTTAGGATCTGCTTGTTTGTGACAGTCTCACTATGTAGACCAAGGTGGCCTCAAATGCATAATCTTTGCGCCTCAGCCTGTGGAGTACTGGATTTTTCCCATCACACTTGGCTGACAGTAGAATATTATATTCATTCAGATTAGCACTGAAATGTGAAGGCATACAAGCATTTCTCCAAAACAAATATTTACATGCTTCATAAAAATGAAAAATGTCTCCAAAAATGCAACAAGAGACTGATGAGTGCTAAGCAAACCAATGAGTATACTTTATATTTATCTAAATAGCTGTTGATACATAAAATTACTAATAGTTTGCAACTAGAAAATCTTGGAAAATAGCTGTATTATTTACAGTTCTCCAGAAGAACAGAAAACACACACACACACACGATCACTCTAGGAATTGATTCACACAACTATGCAGATGAAAAGTCCTACAATCGGGCTGGAGAGATGGCTTAGAGGCTACAGCGCTTCCTGCAAAGCCTAAGGACCCATGTTTGATCTCTATCCAGATCCCATGGAAGCCAGACGTGACACAAGTGCAAGGTTGCACATGCGCACTAGGTGGCACAAGCTTCTGAAGTTCGATTGCAGTGGCCAAGGCCCTGGTGCACCAATTCTCCCTTGTTCACTTGCTTGCTCTCACTCCCTCTTAAAATAATAAAAATGAAAAGTCCTACAATCTTCCCTCTAGAAGGCCGAGAATCAGAAATGTCAATGATGTGTCCTCCAAGTCCAAAGGCCTAAGAAATACAGGCTGTTTCTAGCTGATGGTGTAAGTCCCAACCAAGTTCAAAGGCCCCAGGCTAGGGGTGATAGAGTCCGAGGACACAGAAATTATGTTATATGAATGTGTCCTCTCTCCCTCTCTCTTAAAACATTTTATTGGGGCCTGGAAAGATAGCTTAGAAGTTAAGGTACTTGCCTGCAAAGCCTAAAGACCCAGGTTCAACTCCCCAGTACCCATGTAAGCTAGTTGCACAAGGTGGCACATGCATCTGGAGTTTGTTTGCAGTGACTAGAGGCCCTCAAGGGCCCATTCTTGATTGATAGATAGATAGATAGATAGATAGATAGATAGATAGATAGATAGATAGATGATATAGATACATAGATACATAGATACAGAGACAGATATAGATATATGTATATATCTATATATATATAGTTATAGATAGATAGATAGATATAGGTACAGATACAGTTATAATCTGCCTCTTTCTCTTCAATAAATAAATAAAATAAAATATTTAAAATAAAACAAAAATGTTTTATTGTACTTTACTCCTTTGTACTCAAAATAAGCACTTTATAACTGTCCTGTGTCATATCCAAATTGTCACGACTGCTACCTTGAAGTGAAATAACAATAAGGATGGACAAGGACTCAGTGGGTGAGCCCTCCGTCATAGGTAAGGCAGCTGTGGAAGGAACACTGGAACAACACACTACCATTTCATATTCGCCACGAGCTCCTCAGAGCAGATGCGCTTGAAGATCCCCCAAGAGAAGACTCTGATTGAGGTAACTGGAATGAAAAGTGGAGCAGGAAGGTCCTCGTGAACACACTGATGACCCTGTCTCAGCATTTTGCAAGCCATCTTTAACAAATGATTTTTGGCCAGATTATTACTGTTGGATTTTCTCCCACTATCCCAGATGAAGAAAAAAAAAGGTGAACATTTAGGCCTTAGGTTGTTTATATGGAAATATTGGGAACAAGATAAAATGTTTTCATCTTGGAGAAGTCCATATAGGAAAAATAGAAAGTTTTTCCATGTACACAATAGAAAATATGTGTCTGTTTCTCCCTAGTAGAACTTTCCAGGTTTTTCCATTTCCACATTTTTTGAGGTTCTTAGTAAAGGCATGCTGTTTTCATCTTTGACTAAAGAATATCACAAAGGTCTTTAGCTTACATAGAAAGGAGAAAGGAGAGACTGGACAGATGGATTTGTAGTTAAAGTGATTGTCTGCAAAACCTAATGACCCAGGTTTGATTTTCCAGATCCCACATAAGCCAGATACACAAGGTGGTGTGTGCATCTGGACTTCATTCACAGTAGGTAGAGGTCCTGGCATGCCCTCTCTCTCTCTCTCTCTCTCTGTGTATATATATATATATGATCTATCTATCTCCTCTCTTCCTCTTTCTAATAAATAAATAAAAATAATTTTAAAATTATTTTTTAATGAAGAAAGGAGAAGGGAGATTTTCTAAGAAATAAACTGAAAGCAACATGTTTAAGAAGCCCAGATGCCAGGCTTGGTGGCACACACCTTTAATCCCAGCAGCCAGAGGTAAGAGGATTGCTGTGAATTCAAGGCCACCCTGAGACTACATAGTGAATTGCAGGTCAGCCTCAGCTAGAGTGAGACCTTACCTGAAAAAAAACAAAAAAATAAGGGCTAGAGGGATTGCTTAGTGGTTAAGTCATTTGCCTGCAAAGCCAAAGGACCCAGGTTCAATTCCCCAGGACCCACGTTAACCAGACACACAAGGAGGCACACACGTCTGGAGTTCATCTGCAGTGGCTGGAGGCCCTGGTGCACCCATTCTCTCTCCCTCTCTCTCCCTTCCTCTTTCTCTGTCAAATAAATAAAGATAAAATATTTTTTAAAAAAACAAAAAAAATATTTTTTTAAAAAAAGCCAGGGATGTAGTAAGGTTAAGCATATTGTCTTTTTTTACAGCTTAGATTTTTCTCAGAACATTATAGTTTCTGTACAAAAGCTCTCTCAAGGAGCAAGGCTGACCAAGCATGAGATAACTCTGAGTCAGAAACCAGACAGACCTGTTGGAGTGAGTCAGACAATCACAGAAGGTCCCACCCTAAACAACAAAAGGAAGAAGGAGACAAGTGTACTACAGCTGGTAAGTCACAAAGCCAAGACCTAAATCCATTACGCCATGCTAGAGGATTCAGAAGAAGGTGATGAACAGAGGTTTTGGCAGAAGGGTTCGTAATCAGGTGGCCAAAGACAAGTAAATGCATCTAAGAAGAACAAATACTCAGATATGGATGGGGCCAAGTGGAAGGTGAGGAGTGTGGCCCTTTAAAAACTCATGGAGGGCTGGAGAGATGGCTTATGGGTTAAGGCGCTTACCTGTGAAGCCAAAGGACCCAGGTTCGATTCCCCAGGACCCACATAAGCCAGGTGTTCAAGGGGGCGCATGCATCTGGAGTTCGTTTGCAGCAGCTGGAGGCCCTGGCATGTCCATTTTCTCCCTCCCCACCCTCTCTCTCAAGATAAATAAATAAATAAAAATACATACAATGCTGGAGAGATGGCTTAGCAGTTAAGGCACTTGTCTGTGAAGCCTAAGGACCCACGTTTGACTCTCCAGATCCCACATAAGCCAAACGCACAAAGGTGAGGCAAGCGCAACTCGCACATGCCCACTAGGTGGCGCAAGTGTTGAGTTCCATTTCAGTGGCTGAGGCCCTGGTGTGCCAATTCTCTCTCTCTCTTTCTCTCAAAATTAAAATATATATATATATATATATATATCTTTGCAAATAAATATTTAAAAAAATCAAAATCTCATGCAGTGCCAGCTTCAAAGTTGGAGTATAATCCTATCTGCCTGGCGTACCCACATCCTTTAAAGACAGGAGAGCAGACAGGAAACCAAGCCATGAATCCAGGCATGAAAGTGAGAACAGACATTCTCTACACCCACATACCTTGCTGATGGTGTGAACACTGCCTTCCCATGCTTCTGTCTTCATCAAAGTGACCTTACTATTCCGGGAACCTCTTGTCTTAGGAGATACACACTGAAAGGACTTCAGGCTATTTCTCCAAGCGGGCTTGCCACTTTCTCACTTGTTCTCAAAAAGAGCTGGGCCACATTCTAGGAATGAGACAGCCGGGGCAGGGAGGCACTCTCCAGAATAGCCCAGGCTCTCTCCCAGTTCCCCACTTGAAATGAGTGTCCTTCAATGCGTTAGTCCAGGGAGTCATGGTGTCCCAGGTATAAGACTCAGAGTGGGGGGGCTCTTCTATACAAGTGAGGTGCACAGTGAGTGAAGACTCCATCTGCCCCAGGCAGCTTCTCTAAGCTCCGGGGCACTGGCTCAAGATGAGACATAGCCTCTGTTTTCCTGTGGGCTCAATGCGTAAGTGATAAATCCACTTCGCACAATTTGTCTGTGGGTGTTGTATCTCACCAATAAGCAGTGTATGGGGGACCCTACTTCATAGGGTCTGCTATGTGAACATCAAATTGTTCATCTCAACAGCAGACATTTTCAAATGATAACTGACTTCTCAGGACACATGCATTCTCCTTTAAAACTCTCATCTTTCAGGCTGGAGAGATGGCTTAGCGGTTAAGGCACACACCTGTGAAGCCTAAGGACCCAGGTTTGATTCTCCAGGTCCCACGTAAGCCAGATGCACATGGTGGCACATGCATCTGGAGTTCGATTGCAGTGGCTTAGAGGTCCTGGTGTGCCCATTCTCTCTCTCTCTCCCTCCCTCCCTCTCTCTGTCTCTAATAAATAATTAAATAAATGTAAATAAAATCTTTCTTAAAAGCTCTCATCTTTCTGCGCCCATGAGTTCTAAATTAATCATGGCACTTTTCCTACTCTATGCCATGTTCCTATATTATCACATCATGATGTGACATCTGACCCTAACCAAGCCTTTATATTACAAGAACCGCCTAAAGTAGGATTTTCAAATACAAATATTTCAAAATTGCCTTCCCACCCTCTGAGATACCACTAAAACCTTGGCAAAAGAATGTTCTGCTGTACTGGCATAGAGGAAAAACAAAAGTGGGTTATCTTGCTAACAAGTCATCTTGCTGACAACTTCAGAGGTATAAGACTTGGCAGTGTCAGACATCACTGCAATTCTAATCTAGACTTTCTCACCACTGAAGTCTATTTAACCTACTTCTTATCCATCCTACCCATTTGTTCCAAAATTCTTAGCAAATCTTCCTAAATCACAAAATAAGAAAGGTTTAAACTGACTGTGGAAAGCCTAATAAAGAATTCACCATAGGGGCTGGAGAGATGGCTTGGCAGTTAAGACGCATGCCTGTGAAGCCTGAGGACCCAGGTTCAATTCTCCAGGTCCCACGTAAGCCAGATGCACATGGGGGCACAAGCGTCTGGAGTTGGTTTACATTGGCTAGAGGCCCTGGTGTGCCCATTCTCACTCTCTCTCTCTCTCCCTGTAATAAAAATAAATAAATAAATAAATAAAATCTTTTAAAATAACAACAAAAAAGAATTCACCATACTTTACCCTGGTGCTTAAAACACTCCTCTCCTCTCAGCCAAAACCCAAAATAGGAAAAAAAAAAAAAATTAGGTTCATTGGGTCTTCCGAGCCATAAACAAAGCAGCCATGTAGGGTAGGGTTTGTCTACAGGATCAAACCCCAACACTAGCTTATGTTAGGAGTCCTGGGACGACAGCAGCAGGTCTGGATGTTGCGTTCTTCAGTGTCCTTTTAGATCACAATAGTACATGCTTGCTTATGTCCTCTAAGGAAAAATCAACGACCTGTGCTGCCGCGTCCCAGAGCATGCTGGGACACCTTGTTATGTTCATAAATCCTCAAGGAGAACCACAAAGACCACAAATTGCTCTGTGCTTCTATTTGCACGCAATTTATGTGGCTGGCCTTTGTATTCTGGAGTTAATTCAACTTTAAACCTGACCCTATCTACTTACTCAGTGAATGTATAAGGTTCCTAAAGATCTGGCAAAAGGTCAAAGTAACTCCATTCCCTAGACCAGAAATCAGCAAACTACAGCCACTAACTGACTGTCTACTTTTGCGAGTATAATTTCATTGAGGACTCCTCTCATGCACTCGGGTATTTTTGTTCGCGAGGGTTAGTCTACCACCGCAACAAGTGAGTTGAATAGTTGACAGAAGTGATCCTGGGAGAAGCTCACAGGCAAACCGCAGGAGGATAATGTCCGATGCGCTAAATATAGCTGCTTCAGAATATTAGGGAATCTTAACTGGAGTCTCGCAAAAATTTTACATGAAACTGCTCACCACTGCAGGAACAAAGGGCCAGGACAAACCAGCGCTAAAGCCATTGGTAGAAAACTACTAACAAACATTTCTTTCTTTCTTTCTTTCTTTCTTTCTTTCTTTCTGGTTTTTCAAGGTAGAGTCTCACTCTAGCTCAGGCTGACGTGGAATTCACTCTGTAGTCTCATGGTGGCCTCGAACTCACGGTGCTCCTCCTGCCTCTGCCTCCCAAGTGCTGGGATTAAAGGCGTGTGCAACCATGCCTCGCTCCCCTCTTCTTTTCTTTTCTTTCTTTTTTTTTTTTTTTTTTTTTTTTTTTTTGAGGTAGCCTCTCACTCTGACCTCACTGCAGTCCTAGGCTGCCCTCACACTCATAGTGATCCTCCTACGTCTGCTTCCCAAGTGCTGGGATTCAAAGTGTGCACTACCGTGCCCAGCCTGTGTTCTGTTTGCTAATCACTGTCAACTGATGTGTTAGATTTAAGTGGTTAATTATTGCCCCAGGTGTATTTTTATATTAGCAAGGGATAATCTACTGTATATTTAGAAAGTAGTTTTTTGTATATCTACGTGTGTTTATACTTGTACACCTGTGTACATGTGTTACTATAAGTGCTATGTGGCATTTCTTTTTTTTTTTTTTCTTTCAAGGTAGGGTCTTACTGTAGCCCAGGCTGACGTGGAATTCACTATGTAGTCTCAGGCTGGCCTCAAACTCACCTCTGCCTCCTGAGTGCTGGGGTTAAAGGCGTGCGCCACCACGCCCGGCTTCTCTACTAACATTACTGAAGATGTCCCTGGTTTGTATTACATAAGTTACTAGCATAATCCTCATAAAACAGTAAAGGTGGGACATGGGGGGGGGCAAACAGTCCAATGCTCAGATTCCCCTTCCTGACCTCCAAATAGATTGGATATATCTGCTCTTGAAATGGACCTGTAAGGTACTTTTCTGGCTGTCTGCTACTTCTTAGGAAGGACTGAAGCCTTCCGTTGCTTGAGAGCCATGGTTCTCACAGTTGCTCAGGAGGATTACTTGATGACGTGATATGAATCAAAGAAACTCATCTATCCTGTTGCTGGGGTGACGCATACTCACTCATCTTACTGGATACATTGGAAGTTCTCCTGTTTGCCCCCCCCCCCGCCGTGATCTCCATTGCTTAGTGTTTATGCCTTTATGTCATCTTCTCCCAATGGCTGTGGTTAGGACTTGTGACTTGTAACCAACAGAAGAAGGTGATGGGAAGTTACTCCTGTGGTTACGTTCCATCACGTGTGACTCATCTGGCTAACAGTCGCTCCCTCTCCTCCCTAGATTCGGGAAGTAAGCAAACATGTGAGGAAAGCCTTCAGGGCAAAGAACTTTAGGGCGAAGCACCAAGGGCAGCCTCTAGGACCAGCAGGAGCCACCAGGAACTTCCTGAGCACACTGCTAGCCGGAAGTCAAAGTCCACACAATCTTACAACCACAAAGAAATGATTTTTTTTTCTCTCTCTCTCCGATTATTAACTGCAGAAACATACTGTGCCCTGGTCCAGCCTCCAGGTGAGATTTCAGCCTTGAGAAACCTTAAGTACGGCATCCAGATAAGCTGCGCCTAGGCCCGTGGCCCATAGAAACCGTGTGCAGGTGTGTTTAAGTACTGTGACTTTGGGTAATACGTTACACCGTAATAAACAAGAAATCCAGCATGCCATAGCTATGTCAGTGCTTTGCGGGTGGAAGTGGTGGCTCAGCAGTTAAGAGCGCTTCCTGCGCAAGCATGAGGGTCTGAGACACGCTTGGGGTTCAGCCCCCAGGACCCACAAAAATAGCTGGGTGTGGTCGCACCGGCCTGTAACCCAGTACCTAGGGGAACAGAATCCGAGGGATCAATGAAACTAGTGGGGGGAAAAAATGGCAAGCACACTTCTGCTGTGGGCACCTCAGGCAAGGGTGCCCCACAGACAAGTGCATGGGGCACAGCAAAGACACATACATGTGCTTGGTTTTCTCCTTTAAAATTATCCAAATACAATTCTTGGAGGGAAACCTGTTGTTCCAAAATAGATCCAAGCTAACATCGCTGTCTTTAAGACAGGGGTATATTTGTTAAGGGAGCAAGACTCTGTCCAATTTGCAGACGCCACACACACACCACAAAAACTCATACAAGCAAAAAAGAAAGAAAGGGACCAGGAAAGAGAGGGAGGAAGGGAAGGAAAAAGGGAGGGAGGGAGGGAGGGAGGAAGGAGTGGAGGGGAGGGAAAGAAACAGAAAAGAGCTTCGAAAAGTCCTGCTACTTAACCAGACACCTTACTGTCAATATCGGTTCTAGTCATCAGGATAAGTAGTATAAAGATCAAATACAAAGCCAAAGGCTAAACGAACACATTTTTCAGATCCTTAATCTTTAACGACCTAAGATATGATCATTGGCTTTAGTAGCAACGAGAGCAATTCATCAGCTCTCCCCTTGTGAATTGCAGCTGGTCAGCATCTACGATTATGGCCTCGGATTCTAACCTCTACAGTATCACACAGTCGCAGCCAAGTATTCCAGGGAACCCACCTAATCTACCCAGTATATCATCAAGTATTAGCAACTTTTCCTCAACATCATCCTAAACAACGAAGACTTCTATGATTCGAAACCCAGAGCCATTGTAAATGAACTTCTACATCCACAGCATCTTGATGAGAACTAAGGAAGGGGGACACACACTGCCTTTGGAGGTTGAGTCACTCTCCCTGACATCACAAGTCATCTTATTTCCTCAGTTGCACATTACAGCTACTCAGTTCTCCCAGTATCCCACTTTAGATGCCTGACGTTGGGCTCTTCTTGATGAGCAGTGATTAAATGTTAGGAAACTATTGCTCAGCCTATATAGAGACTTAGGATAAATTTAAAGGTGACTCCCAACAAATGCTATTGGATATATAGCATGAAAGCCTTCGGGCTGATACCTGCAAATTGGACAGAGTCTTGCTCCCTTAACAAATATACGCCTGTCTTAAAGACAGAGATATTAGCTTGAATCTATTTTGGAACAACAGTTTTCCCTCCAAGAATTGTATTTGGATAATTTTAAAGGAAAAAAACAAGCCATTTTTGAGAAGCAAAGCTCTATACTTCTTAGAGGTAATTTTCTTTTTCTCTTCGTGCTTCTTTATTTCACACAAATAGGTAGATCCATATATCCTATGGTTCAGAAAATGTGGAAGAGTTGTGTAATGAATAGACCTACTTTAGATACACCATTGGATTCTTTTTTGAAATATTTATTTATTTAGAGAGAGAGAGAAAAATAAATAAGAATGGGCACATCAGAGCCTCCTGCCACTGCAAACAAACTCCGGACACATTCTCCACTCTGTGCACCTGGCTTTACATGGGCACTGGGGAACTGAACCTGGGCCAGCAGGCTTTGCACACAAGCACCTCAGCTGCTGAGCCATCTCTCCAGCCCCACCATTGGCTTCTTGAGGGTGAATATGTATTATCTTATGAGGAATAACATGGTGCCTACATCAATGCAGATCTCAGGGAACTTTAAATAGTAAGGAAAGAAAGTAGAGAGTAAATAAAGAATAGTAGACGCAGGCAGTGTGACTTCCTACTCATGCTTGTTTCTGAGGGCTCTTTCGGTTGAGCATAGACTCTGTTCTCTTCATTTTATTTAGGATTGCGTAGCTCTGGGTTGAGAAGTAAACAGTGAACTCTCGCCTGTGTTTCTGTGTTCAAAGGTGTGATCGCCAGTGTCTTCAATGTTGCTTTATAACCACTGTCGAATGATCCTGCCACGTCTTGTTTATCACATCCTTCAAATAACCCATGAAAACGCATCAAAGCAGAAATTCAGAGGATGCAAAAGACCCAACACTGAAGGAGACAGTAACATGCCTGTCAAGGCTCAGGGAACACTTTGGAAGAGGGGCAGAAAGATTGTAAGAGCCACAGGGTGGGAAGGTATATCCCAAGACACTGACTGACTGACGCATTCATGACCCCACAATTAACATCAATAACCCCACTAAGAAGGGTCCTCAATGATGGAGAGATGGCTTAGTGGTTAAGGCACTTGCCTGCAAAGCCAAAGGACCCAGGTTTGATTCCTCAGGACCCATGTAAATCAGATGCACATGGTGGCACATGTTTCTGGAGTTCATTTGTAGTGATTGGAGGCCCTGGCATGCCCATTCTCTCCCTCTCCCCCCCCCCCCTTTCTCTCTCTCAAATAAACAAAATAAATTTTAAACATTTAAAAAAAGAAGGACCCTCAGTGAAATGAGGGTTGGAGAAGGGGATATAAGAGTATACCTGGGAGTAGAGAGAGATGCCTTAGTGGTTAAGGCACTTGCCTGTGAAGCCTAAGGACCCATGTTCAACTCTCCAGATTCCACATAAGGCAGATGTGCAAGCGCAAGGTCACACATGCCCACTAGGTGGCACAAGCATCTAAAGCTCAATTTCAGTGGCTAAGGCCCTGGCGGGCCAATTCCCTCTCTCTCTCTCTCTCTCTCTCTCTCTCTCTCTCTCTCTCTCTCGTTCTCTCAAAAATAATTTTAAAAAGTATAACTGGATGGGAATATAACCAATATGCAATATATTTATACTGTAAACTGCATAATAATAAAAAGAATGATTTTAAAATAACCTATCAAAAAGAACAGAAAATCTAAGATGCATAGAGTATGAAACATCACCTCCAGATTAATCAAAAGCACAGATGTTAATGGTCTAAAAAAAATGAGCACAGATGAGATACTGAGAAGTAAAACATTTGTGTCCACACAGCTTAGCAACTACATCAAGACAACTTTGTTACTGCCCAATTTTAATGTTTCAAGAACTCTTGACCAGGAAGATAAATGTTGCAAATAACTTCACTGTTAATTTTAGGAGCTCTCTGAAAAAGCCATTTAAATGAACATTAGATACTTTAACTTTTCCATAGGTAGCAAGAGATGAGGCCAGGCGTTTTGGCGGTGGAGGTAGGAGGATCACTGTGAGTTCACGGCCACCCTGAGACTGCACAGTGAATTCCAGGTCAGCCTGACCTACATAGCAAGACCCTACCTCAAAAAAACAACAAAAACAAAAAAGAGATGATCTTGTCTCCAACCCTCCTTATTTTTTTTTAATTTATTTATTTTTCCCAGGTAGGGTTTCACTCTAGCCCAGGCTGACCTGGAATTCACTCAGTAGTCTCCTACCTCTGGCTCCTGAGTGCTGGGATTAAAGGGGTGCGCCACCACGCCCGGCTCTCCAACCCTCTGTAAATTCTCAGCTTCAACATCATTACCTGGCTGTGTTGGTTAAGCTCTGCTGACAACTTGACCACATTAGGAATCTACAGACATCCTTCCTGGGCAGGTAGGTCTGTGACTTTGATTCTAGGTAGGATTAATTGAAGGAGGAAGTCTTTTCCTCCTGAGTGGGCAGCCCTTCTAGTTGTGGGCTCTGTGTGTGTGTGTGTGTGTGTGTATGTGTGTGTGTGTGTGTACATATACATACATATATCTGTGTGTACGTATATGTATGTAGGCATATGTATATTCACTCATTAAGTGAGTCTGCCCTGCTTGGCTATCCTTCGTAGGCATTGGAGCCAAGTTCCATCGGCCTTCCAACACGGACAGAAGACCAGCAGCTCCTCAGGCATCCTCCAGGCCTTCAGTGCCAGACTGAGACTGCTGAGGCATCCAGCCATGGGACTGAGCAGCTGACTACAGACAGCTATTGTTAGACTTCCATAAGCTAATCCAATAAGTGCCCCCACACACGTCTTTTTTAAGTTTTCTATTCTTTTTCTTCTTCTTTGTTTTATTTTATTTATTTACTTATTTTAAGAGGGAGAGAGAGGTAGATAGAGAGAATGGACGCACCAGAGCCTCCAGTCGCTGTGAATGAAGTCCAGACACATGTGCTACCTTTGCATCTGGCTTTACTTGGATATTGGGGAATCAAACCTGGGTCCTTAGGCTCCACAGGCAAGAGCCTTAACCACTAAGCTATCTCTCCAGCCCAATAAATTCCGCTTTATTATTATTATTTTCGACAGAGGAAGAGAGAGAGAATGGGAGTGCCAGGGCCTTTCAGCCACTGTGAATGAACTCCAGACTTGTGCACCCACTTGCGGACATGAGTGGCGTTGCATGCTGGCTTACTGTCGCATCTGGCTGTAAGTGGGATCTGGAGGATTTGAACAGGAATTCTTAGGCTTCGCAGGCAAGCGCCTTAACCACTAAACCATCTCTCCAATCCCAAACCCCTTTTCTAATACCTCTCATTCTATGGGTTCTGCTCCTCTGGAAAACCCTGACTAATACACATCCTATCCTCCATTCCTAGACTATTATATCATGATCCCTTTCCTATCTAAATCAAGCCCCAAGATTGAACGCTCTGCCTCAACTGGACTCCAAAGTCTCATAAAGATTCTGACTCTGGGCTGGAGGGCTGGCTTAGCGGTTAAGGCATTTGCCTGCAAAGGACCCAGGTTCGATTCCCCAGGACCTACGTAATCCAGATGCACAAGGGGGCTCACGCTCTGGAGTTGGTTTGCAGTGGCTGGAGGCCCTGGCACACCCATTCTCTCTCTCTCTCTCTCTCTGCCTCTCTCTCTCTCTCTCTGTCCTTCTCTGTCAAATAAATAAATAAATAAAAATAAAATATATTTTAAAAAAAGATTCTGACTTTGCCCTTCCCATTCTAAGACACTAAGACTCATTCAAAAACTGTCATTTACTCTTCTTTTTAAAAAAATTCTTTTTATTTATTTATTTGAAAGAGGCAGAGAGAGAGTGTGAGAGAGACAGACAGACATAAAGAGACAACGGGCACACCAGGGCCTCCAGCCACTGCAAACAAACTCCAGGTGTATGCACCACCTTGTGCATGTGGCTTACATGGGTCCTGGGGAATTGAACCTGGATCCTTTGGCTTTGTAGGCAAGTGCCGTAACCTCTAAGCCATCTCATCAGCCCTTCTTTACTCTTAAGGTGAGTATGCCCAGGTTGTTTTGATGGGATTTTTTGAGAAGGCATGGTTGGACAAAAGGTGATGCAGATGTCAGTTAGGCAACCGAGGGAATTGGGAATCATGGGAAGAGCTTCGTTTACTATCTATTCAGAAAAACCAGCACCAGACAATGCGGGTCCACAGTCCAACCCGTCTTCATTATGATTTCCTCTAAATTCTAATTGGCTGAAGTGCCTGGGATAGTAATGAAGTTAGTTGGGATTTATATGAATTTGATCTCCAAGAACATATTTCAATAAATGGGACCTTGTTCTGAAACTAGATTTTGGAGAATCCAAAAGGGGAAACTGCTCCAGACAAGCCCCAGCTGGTTTTCACTCATGTCATCAACTGTCTCATCTCACAGTGCCCAGGTTTTATCCTGCACAAGGGACGAATAGCAATCCTTTCTCCAGTCTCTCCACTGTTGATTCACTTGCTTATTTCAATTCACTTTCCTGTCCTTTAATTTCTACCCTCCTTTTATTTTTTTTAATAATGGCTGTGATTTCTAATTTAGTCATATTTCCTTTACCTTTTGTTACCAAAACACGTTTGCAGAGGCACCCGTCAACCAGGACCCCCAAACTGTATATTGGGAAGGAGACATGTGCAATATCCAGATAGGACTTCGTTGAATTAATGAAAGCCACTTGCTCCCTGCCTTTGTGTGAACACACGTAAAAGTAAATACAGAGATCAACATTATCTCTTCAGTTTCTTTAGCTCTGACTTATGGAGGGATTGACGGTTCAGCTTTCTCGCCTTGACCCTTGTGAGGAAAACTGGTGTGATGGAGAAGCGACACTGGCTGTACTTGATAAGTCCTGGCTTTTTCCTTATTAGCTTTGTGCCCTTGGCAAGCCACCTAGGCACTGTGAGGCTCAATTTCCTCCCTGGGCAAAGAGGCTGTCTACTCCACAGTGGTACTGTGCAGGCCCAACAAGATAATGCCAATTAAGGTCCCTGATAAACAAATCGCAGTGGCTGCTACAATCGCAACGCAATAAATATTTATGGATTGACGTTGGCTTTGCACATTGTAAAAAAGAAATGGGACGTGGAAATTATAAAACTGAACTGGAGAACCATTGCAAAGTTTAAGACAGTGCTTGGTAAACAAATTAGAAATTTCTATTCTCTCTTTCTTCTTTACACCTTTTGTAAAATGTGTGTGTGTGTGTGTGTGTGTGTCTTCTGTTTGTAAAATGTGTACATGTTTGTGTGTGGTAGCTTGAATGTAAAATGTCCCCGAATAGCATCATGTGCTTGAAATACATGATTTCCAGTTGGTAGCACTATTTGGGAAGCTTTTGGGATCTTTCTGAAGGAAGTATGTCACTGGTCGTGGGGCTTGGGGGGGGGGTCTTATAGCCCAGTCTGCTTGCTATGGTCTATTCATTCTCTCTGCTCCCTCCCGACTGATGTGAAGATGTGAGGTCTGGCTGTCTGATCCTGCCACGCTTTCCCCACTATGCTGAACCTTCCTCTCAACACTGGAGGCCAGGAGGGCTGGAGAGATGTCTCAGTGGGTAAAGCCACTTGCTAGCAAAGCCTGATGGCCCAGGTTCAATTCACTGGTACCCACCTAAAACCAGATGTGCAAAGTGGTGCATGCATCTGCAGTTCGTTACAGTGGCAAGAGGCCCTAGCATGCCCATTTCCTCTCGTGATCATATTCTCTCTCTCTCTCTCTCTCTCTCTCTCCTTGCAAGTAAATAATCTTTTTTCAAGATCTATAGGCCAGAAATAGACCCTAACCTTCCATAAGCTGATTGTGGTCAGATGTTTTGTCCCAGTAACAAGAGAATAACCGCCACAGCATGTGTGCAGGATGCATACATGTGTGTACACACACATGTGAAGGTCAGAGGACCACCTTGAGGGTCTTTACTCAGGTACACCACCCACCTCCTTTGAGACAAAGTCTCTGATTGGCCTGGAGTTGGTTGATTAGTCTAGATTGGCCAGACAGTGAACCTTTCCTCTGGAGCACTGTGGCTACAAGTATGTGCTACCTCACTGGGCTTTGGAAGGAATATCTTCATTTATTTATTTGCAAGCAGAAAGAGAGAAAGAAAGACAGAGAGGGCATGCTAGGGCCTCTAGTCACTGCAAATGAACTTCAGATGCATATACCACATGGGTACTCAAACCTGGGTCCTTAGGCTTTGCAGTCAAGCACCTTAACTGCTCAGCCATCTCTCCTGCCCCTCACTGGACACCTTTATGCAGGTCTTCATTCTTGCAAGTACTTTATTCTTACTACTTCCTGTGTGTTTTAAAAGGATTCAAGGAAAGTTACTTACAGTAAAGCAGAATCTCATAAGTAATTATGAATGTCAAAACTACTGCTTCAGGCTAGAGCGATGGCTTGGTGGTTAAGAGCACTTCCTGTGTAAGTATGCGGTGCATTTGACCACTGTATAACGTTTAATTTTCTGTTCAGTGAAGGCTCCATGGAAACAAGGCTTTCCTAAATTCAACTCCTATTCTACCTTAAAACAAGGAGATTCCTATCTAATGGGCAGGACAATATAAAATAATTTGTGTAAAGTATGCGATAACCAAAGATTGGCCCCCTTCCATCCGAGAACCTGCAGCTCAAAACAACTCCAACGCCACATTGCTCCTTGATGTTTGAAGCCACGTGCTTCAAGTTCTAATCATGTTTGGCAGACACACCTCCAAACTGCCATTCCTCCACTAAATACCATACAATCCACTCCCAGTTTCCTCTTCTACAAAACGGAGATGGTGGGCTGGAGAGATGGCTTAGCGGTTAAGCGCTTGCCTGTGAAGCCTAAGGACCCTTGTTCAAGGCTCCATTCCTCAGGACCCACATTAGCCAGATGCACAAGGGGGTGCACTTGTCTGGAGTTCGTTTGCAGTGGCTGGAGGCCCTGGCACGCCCATTCTCTCTCTCTCTCTCTCTCTCTCTCTCTCTCTGCCTTTTTCTCTCTCAGTCTGTTGCTCTCAAATAAATAAATAATAAATAAAAATGATAAACAAAAAAAATTTTAAATGGAGATGGTAATAAGACCCTAGCTCCCAGGGTTGAGGGGAACCGATGAGAATATGTTTAGGTGCTCTACCTGGTGCCTTGCACATAGTACATTTTAGCCAGCCAAATGATAGCACTAGTCACAACAACAACATTTCAACTAAAGGCTCATTCACACCTTAGCAAACACTCCGATGGGTCGGCAGCACAGTGTTTGGGCTGGTTTGCCATGTTTTTCCCTTCTTGGATTTCCTCGGCTGTATTTTCTCAGGGCTGAAGTCTGTTTCGGTTCAGCCGCTGGCGGGAACATCTGGCAGCTTGCCCACTCTTGACGTTCTGTGTCCGCGGAGCCAGCAGGCAGGGGAGGCTGGGGGCGCTGATCATCTTCACCACGGAGACACTGGAATCTGTTGAGTTAAACAGTGCTCTCCTGTTACCATCCCCGCCCTTTCCTTCTCCCTCCCTGTGAATGAATCTGGGAAGAATGAACCCGAAAGTCGGTGGTGAACAGCTATAAAACCTTTGTGGTTGAGGAGTGGGGGCCATTATCCTCCCTCTTCATTCCTGGGGTAAACAAAACGTTGTCAGCATATTCCCTGAAGTGGGAGGAGGGGGGGGGTCAATGTTTGAGGGAGCGGTACTCTCGGTGCCTGGCACCTGCTGGTGTGAGAGGCCTGTTGGCAGCAATACACCACCACAATCAACTTTGATGATTGCACTAAGTACAGAGCTCACTGCTCCCAAGCCTGCTAACTCACCAAGCAATAATTATTCCCGGACAGCCACATCCCCAAGACTCTTCCCTTCTGCTCAAACCCTCTAAACAACAGAATCTATTTCGTAAGACTGTTATATAAGAACCACATATACATGACAGAGTGTGTTTTATACTATCGATGTAACCAACATTAAAGTTGCACTGATTTTTTTTTTTTCTAAGTTACTTCCATGAGAAAACCCCAAATTGAACTTGTCCTTTTGAGGTGCATGCAGACTCTGGAGTCAGGCTTTGAAGTTGCCTCACTGTCCTGTTTGATGTTATCCATAAAATTCTGCCTCCTTGATGGCTCCAGTCAGTCTCCAGACCTTGGTCTATGACTTATCACGGTGCCCTCTTTGAAGGATCAATGGCACCGTGCCATCACAGTTGACTGCTTACTTAAACCTTTTAATTTGTGACACCAGGTGTAACCCTTTCCAATTCTACAGAAGGGACAAGAGAGAGCATAAATTCTACTAGCGATCACCTCTTTCTTCTCTCTGTGTTTATCCCATGTCAGTGGCAGGGGGAAAAAGTCATTTTTATCAGCAATAAGTGCTTTTCAAAGGTCGGTTCCCTGCAGGAATCTCTCTCTATGCAGTCCTCCAAGCCTTCTCATCTCTATAGTAGAGTTCACTATTTCACTTGAGTTTTACTATAGGACAAGGTAAAGCCTGTCTTGGAGGGAACTGTTCATGATCCACAAGCAATAGGCCCACAAAGGCTGGTGAGACCCAGTAACCAGCTAGCCGTACTGATGAATACAGCTGCCCTCACTTTGTAGCCTAGCCTTGAAAGGTGAGCTCAGAGGGCTAGTTCCATGTTACGAACATTATGCAGCTAGGAAGCTTGGTCTTTGATTTGTGGTGAGTGAATTAATGAGTTCAACCCAGCACCACAATAGCTGCTGAAAGAAAGGAAGGGAACTTCAGACAAGTCTCAAAATGACAGCAGGAAGATGAGGCAGAAACACACCATCTGATGGTAAAAGTAACATAGATGGAACATTTCTTAATAAGAAGCAAGCATAGCACAGATACTGTATTTCTGGGCTATCTGGGCATTTAATTCATTGTAAATTGTAATCTATTCTACAAAAGCAAGTTCTGTATGGTTTTTAATTATTTTTTTATTTGAGAAAGAAGGAAAGAGGCAGAGAGAGAGAGAGAGATTGGGGGGGATGGGCACACTAGGGCCTCCAGCCACTGCAAAAGAACTCCAGACACATGCGCCCCCTTGTGCATCTGGCTTAGTCCTGGGGAATCAAACCTGGGTCCTTTGGCTTCACAGGCAAGCACCTCAACCACTAAGCCATCTCTCCATTCCAAATTTTATATGTTTATACTTCTACTGTGAACAATAACTCTGAAGTTAAAAAAAATTGTTTTGTATTTTGCTGTGAATATTCTACTTCATATAATTTGGCTTTTTTCCTTAATATACACTTATTATATAAAGCCAATAATGTGCTTAAAAGTACAACAAAAAAATTAAAGTTACCTAGAGTCCCCCCAACCAGATGGGACTGATAAGATTTTGCTATCTTTTTCTACATGCAAATGCAAATAAACACTCTCTGAGTTTGAGAATATTGCTCATACCATTGAGAAATGTGCTTGTCTGACTCAGCAATATGCTAAGAAGAATATTTTCCATTTAATGAGGACTTTTCTAAAAATTTGAATCTTCAAATGAAGACATTAAATATTCATGTCCTCTATATACATATTAATGTAGTACATTTTTACTTTGTTTCTTAGATGCTACTTAAGGCTATCTATCAGTATCCATATTTTCAACTTTTACATACAGATTTTTATAAGCATAAACTAGACTTTCGAGTCCCAAAGTTCCAACACTGAGAGTAAAATGAACTTGTGCACTCCCACTACCAAATACACTGCCTTATCTATTTATAGTCATATATTCTATGTCTTTCCTGCCAAGAAAAGAATGAGCCAGGGCTGGGGGTGCATGATTAAAGAGCACCCCACAAGCTGAGCACGGTAGTGCACAGTTGGAATCCCCACACCCAGGAGGAAAAGGCAAGAGGAAGAGAAGTTTAAGATCATCTTCAGCTACATAGAATTTTTTGTTTTGTATTGTTTTGGTTTTCGAGGTAGGGTCTCATCTAGCCCAGGCTGACCTGGAATTCACTACGGTGTCTCAGGGTGGCCTCGAACTCACGGCGATCCTCCTAGCTCTGCCTCCCGAGTGCTGGGATTAAAGGTGTGCGCCACCACGCCCGGCCTCTACATAACAATTTTGAGGCTAGCCTGACCTATATGAGAACTTATCTTGAAAAAAAAAAATTTGAAAAGACCCAATCTAAGACCATTTACTGGTGTCCTGGATCCTCCCCCCCCCTTGGGACTTCACAAGGACTGTACCCTTTCAGTTGTCATCTCCCTACCATCATCTACATTATCAGTTTTCCTTCCTCCTACCATCACCACTCTGAAAGGTCATCTCTCTCATCTCAAAATACTCTCCCATGGTCCCTTAGTGCGCCTCCAGCTTCTACGCTGTTTCTCTGTACTCCTTCAGTTTCACTCCTTTCATTCTCCCTAGAATGATAGAACCAGGCTTTGCTTCCACAACATCAAAACTGCTCCATTAATGTCACCAGGGACCTCCACGTTATCCTACTGAGTGATCACTTTTAAGTCCTTCTCTGAATCACTGAGCAATATTGTACACAGATAGCCATTCTCTCCTTCTGTAAATACTTCTTTTAAAAAAAAATACTTAATTTATTTATCTGAGAGACGAGAGGCAGGTAGAGAAAGAGGGAATGGGTACACCAGGCCCTGCAACCACTGCAACAAACTCCAGATGCATGTGCCACCTTGTGCTTACACGGGTTCAGGGGAATCGAACCTGGGTCCTTAGGCTTCACAGGCAAGCGCGTTAACCACTAAGCCATCTCTCCAGCCCTGGCAATATTTCTTTTCACTAGCAGGGCACAGTGCTTTCCTGCTTTTTCGCTGATGGCTCCTGCTAAACTTCTTTGCTGGCTCCTCACAACTTTCTGCTCTCCAAATGCTGCAGGGTAGCAGGAAGCAGGACCCTATCAATACTCTCTCCTCCACACACTGGTGATTTGCAATGATGGTTTATAGTAAGTAGAATGACTTGGAGAGGTTGTGAACTTCCGGTGCCTGGCTTGGGATGTGGTTCAGTGGTGGTCAAGCATTTGCCTAGCTTTCATGAGGACCTGGGTCCCAACCCCATTACCACAAATGAATGGATAAATAAATAAATCCAACCTTCATAGCTTAGGAATTGTCGCTGAGATTACTCCCTATTTGGCTTACTACGTTTTCAATACGTTTTTAAGTTTTTATTGATGATCCTCATTTGCAGCCAATGTTCAGAACTATAGGTAGGTCTTAGGTGATTTCATTTCCGTGGTTTTAAATATTAGTTATATCAATACAATTCCAAACGTACACACACACACACTCAGACTGAACTTATCCAGTGTTCTGCAGATTTGAAGACCTAACATCCTGGTATCTCTACTTGGATATTGACTAGACATCTCCAACTTTACATACCTACAACCAAACCCTTGATTCCTTTCCATCCAAAAGCTGCCTCTCAAAACCCAGCATCCTCAGCCTTCACGCTGCCTGACACAAAAGCATCATAGTCAACTCAGTTACCTAACTCTCTTACACTGCATTTCACTCCATCAGTAAATCCTACAGAGTTTACTTTCAAAGCACACCCAGGACAGAGCCACGTCGGACAACGTCCACAACTATACACTCGCCCAAGTCACCCTCATCTTGGATCTGAATTATTGCTGGGGCCTCCCTACTAGTCCCACCACTTCTTCACTACAGTCTCATCTTCTACTTAGCAGCCAAAAGATGCTTTTTAAAAAGTACCTCAAGGGCTGGAGAGATGGCTTAGCAGTTGGGTGCTTGCCTGTGAAGTCTAAGGACCCCGGTTTGTGGCTCGATTCCCCAGGACCCATGTTAGCCAGATGCACAAGGGGCTCACGCGTCTGAAGTTAGTTTGCAGTGGCTGGAGGCCCTGGTGCGCCCATTCTCTCTCTCTGCCTCTTTCTGTCTCTGTCTGTTGCTCTCAAATAAATAAATAAAAATAAACAACAACAAAAAAAAAAAGTACCTCAAGCCGGGCGTGGCAGCACACACCTCTAATGCCAGCATGCGTGAGGCAGAAGTAGGAGGATCTCCGTGAGTTCGAGGCCACCCTGAGACTACAGAGTGAATTACAGGTTAACCCGGACTAGTGTGAACCCCTACCTCAAAAAAACAACAACAAACACACACACACACACACACACACACACACAAAGGTACCTCAAGAGCTGGAGAGATGGTTTAGCAGTTAAGGAGCTTGCCTATGAAGCCTGAGGACCACTGTTTGACTCTCCAGATCCCACATAAGCCAGACACACAAGGTGATGCAAGTGGGCAAATTCACACATGTGCACAAGATAGCACACGCATCTGGAGTTCAATTGCAGTGGCTAGAGGCCCTGGCATGCCAATTCTCCTCTCTCTCTCTCATTAAAAAAAATACAAAATGAATACCTCAAGCTGGGCTGCAGAGATAGCTATCAGTCCAAGTACTTGCCTACAAGCCTGTCAGCCTCAGTTCAATTGCTCAGCACCCGTGTAAAGCGGTGCATGCATATGTGATCCTAACATGCCCTACAGGAACGGAAGGCAGAGCCAGAAGAATCCAGAAGCTTGTGGGCCCCGTAGACACACATGAAGCATCAAAAACAAAGGAGACCCTGTCCGGAGTAACGCAGAAGGACAGTACACACACGCACGCGCGCGCATGCGCATGCGCACGCACACAATAAAATTTTTTGAAAGTATCTGATCATGCCGCCCTCTGCTCAAACACTCTAATGTCGTCTCATCCCATTCCAAGAAAAAGCTGATCTGCCCTCCCCCTCCTACTTCTCCAAGTTCATCTTCTCTCACTCGTTCTCTTGCTCACTCTAACCTAGCCACTGCTATCTTTGTGAAACCTTAAACCAAATAAAACATCACCCCACCTTGGGAGTTTGGTACATGGCCACTCCTTCCAGATTTCTCTTGTCTCAAATATCTGCAGGCTGGTGCTCCTTCACTTCCTTCAGGGACCTTTCCAAACTTTCTCTTATAAAAAAAGACCTCCGCTGACCAACCTGTGTAAAAGAGCTTCACCACCTGCCCACCACGGCCAGTCTCTATTCTCACACAATGCTCTATTTTTCTTCATATCTCTCACCACGGACATAAACACATGTTCCTTGACTTAACCCATCATAAATCAACAACATCATAGGCTGAAACGCATTTAATACACCTAACATCCCAGCTTAGCCAAACAACACACGATGGAGTGTCCGTGGCCACCCTCACGATCATAGGAGCTTGGCTCACTGCCACTGTCTAGAATCATGAGAAAGGGTTGGTCTAAATATTGCGAATAGTCCTGCAAAAGATCAAAATGCAAAGTCTGAAGTATGGTTTCTATTGGATGCTTGTCATTTGTGTCACACTGTCATAAAGGCAAGAAATCAGTGCATTGTTAAGTTAGGGCCCCTTATGTATAGGTGTGTTGTTTCTACACTGATTGTCTCTTCACCCTAAGATTCACTAAGAGGAATCTCTTGTCAGTTTGTGTCACTTTGGAATCCCTGTGTATTGGAATAAGCCTGATGCATTGTAGATGTTTAGGAAATATCTTGTAAATGAGTTTTTAAAACCTGGGGGATGGGCTGGAGAGATGCCTTAGCGGTTAAGCGCTTGCCTGTGAAGCCTAAGGACCCCGGTTTGAGGCTCAATTCCCCAGAACCCATGTTAGCCAGATGCACAAGGGGGCGCACGCGTCTGGAGTTCGTTTGCAGTGGCTGGAGGCCCTGGCGCGCCCATTCTCTCTCTCTATCTGCCTCTCTCTCTCTGTCTCTCTCTCTCTCCCTCTCTCTCTGTCACTCTTAAATAAATAAATAAAAATGAACAAAAAAATTTAAAAAAAAAACCTTGGGGATTTACAAAAAAAGAAAGAGGAGCAATCTATCCACCTCAGCTGTGCCAGAAGGGGCTGCATATATTATTAAATTGTAGCTTTACAATTTTAAGAAAAAAAAAAAAACCGTGAGCCAAAAGCTGGAAGTTAAAGTGATCAATTTCAGTTGACTCTTTTAGGAAACTTTAAGGTCATTTAGGCCAGGACTTTACCATGTCATTTTGTGAAAAATCCACTTGGAGCTGCTTAAGGGACCAACTTGGAAGATCCCTGAAGGTTCCTGGTAGAGAAAGACTAGAACGCAGGACCCCCCCCCCCAGGCTACTGTCCCTTTGATAAACCACTCTTTCTCCTAGTATCTCCATCTCACCTCCCTTTTAAAAGATCATTCCTTCTATCTCGGAATAACTCAGCCATAAACTAACATATACTTACACTCTCACCAACTAAGCTAAATTATGAAGCACAGGTCCAACCAACCCAAAGCTCATGAGAACATGATATCAAAGGCGACCAACAGTCAGCCTAGAATGTGACAGAAAACAGGAAGCACCTTTCCCAACACCACCTCCCTACTTCCAAGCCACGTCAAGTCCTAGTAATGCATTCTCCAGGCTCCACCCCGACCTCAGACTGTTGTTTCCCTGAACAAATCGGAAAGTCGAGGCAGAACCTACAAAGAGGGAACCAGCCAGAAAGAGCCAACACCAAAGTGTGATTTTTGACATGGCTGCGATCATGATTCCGTGGATACGTTGGCTGACGGGGAATGAATGAGGAGGCATTTCATATCTGTAACCCGCTTTTATCTCTAGTCACTGTAGGTATTTAGTAGGTGTGAAAGAGAAGGACATTGAGAAACATGTCAAGCTGGCTTACATGCACCAGATCTGAAGATTGGGAGGATTAAAAAAAAAATGAGAAAGATTCAAGTTCTGTCCACTGACTGTAAGCAGCAAATCTGGCTCCAAGCCCAACTCTTACACTGCAAGATTCACATGATAGCCATTTGCATTGTTTCCTTCTCCCCAATGACCCATCCTTAACTTCCTTTGGCTAAATCACAAAGTATGTTTTTCATTTGCAGTTCAAATAGACAGAGCAAGAGAGATCAGGAGAGAACGCAGCCTCTCTCGTAACCATCCTCCCAATTAAAAACTATGTATTTAAAATAACACTCTGCTTGAAGAGAGAAGACTTGAGCAATGACCCATTTTTCAATTTGTCTATAAAAGTAGACACATTTTTCGTTTTCGCTACAGGGAGAGGTTTTCCTTTAATAACACTTGAAATAGATTCAAAGTGTTGGGAAATCAGTGCATGAATCAAAGACAAATCCAAGGAATCCTGTAAGTTTCAGTGAAATCCTGTTTGCCACAGATTTGGAACATTTTTTTTTTTAATATTCTGTCCTTTTGAACTTGTTTCTGTTCTGCCTCTCTTGCAAAATAGCCTTCTATCAGAAGTTCTAATAAACTTCTAATAGTTTAAAGCCTCGGACTAGACAGTCGCCTTCGTAGCTCACTCGCAAAGTATCAGCTCAGTAAGTAGGGACCCGGAGGAAAAGGGTGCTGCTGGTTGTAGTTGACCTTCACATGGGTGTATTCCTTCTCTCTCCCTCAGATCCTGAGCACAGCATATTCAGGGGCAGTTGGCCTCGTTTGTAAAGAGATCCAAATCTAACCTAAATTCCTGGGACCACCTATGCCAAAATATAAAACAGATAATCCTCGGGTCTTCAAATCCCATCAGCCTTTAAGACAAGTTGTAAATAGGACTAGTGGGCTTAAGTGCAATGAACAATGTAAGTAGAGGACAGAGAGAGAAAACAGACCCGGTGAAACTTCAACTTCCGCATTGGTATAGAAGCCATGGAGACTTTATCGAACCCAGTCCCAGCCTATCACTAATGACTAAGTTTCTAGGCACCCAAGAAGAAAGAGGTCTTCAAAATATAAGAAAATATTTTTTTTTTTTTGGTTTTTTTTCGAGGTAAGGTCTCACTCTAGCCCAGGCTGACCTGGAGTTCACTATGGAGTCTCAGGGTGGCCTTGAACTCACGGCGATCCTCCTACCTCTGCCTCCCGAGTGCTGGGATTAAAGGCGTGCACCACCACACCCAGCAAGAAAATATATTTTTAACAAAATGGTCATAAGATCTGCTGACCTGTGTGCACACTTGTGGGCTCTATGTTCCTAACATCCTTCACCTATCCAGAGAGTTGTCGGCACTACTTAACAAGGTCCTTGGGGCCCCATCCCAAATGCCCTCTTTTGAAATCTAAAGGGGGAGTTATCATCATTTGTCCATATATATATATTATAAACATATATATATAGTATATACATATGTATATAATAATAATATTTATGTATATAATAATATTATATACATATATATAACCAGCAGTTAAATTTGGCATGATGTCAACTCCAATAAGCATTCTGTTACCAGGCACGGAAAAAGTTGTTTGGAGAGGAAAAGTCACCTGGACATGAGTCTATTCTGCTTCGGCCCAATTCAATGGGTGTTTATTGACGTGAACAATGCGCATCACTTAGGCTAGTAGCCTCTTGTCCTCAGCACCCTAACCTCATGTCGGCAAAGGGTCTTCTGAACAAAACGCGCCAACCATCCCTGCCTAGGGCCCTCCAGGTTCTGAGCCCCTCGCTCTGCGGTCCAGGCACCTGTCCATCTGCTAGTGAGTCGTAACTAGCAGGCTTTCTGCGCACGGAGTGACCTGGTGAAACCAGCTTTGCCAAAACTGTCTTATTTGGTCACAGGTCCCCAGGTTTAGACAAGGGTACAACTCAAGTGACTGACTCTGTTGTGTCATGCAGCTATCGTTGAAAGAGGCTACAGAGAAAGGCTTTCGTGGGCCCTTTGACAGCACGGTGTTTTTGCTTAAATATTTGGTGTTTGTGAACTCCACACACAGCTTGTAAGCATCCTTAAGGACTGACTTCCCCTGCCTGTCATCTTTCCTTTGTAGGGTCTTACGCATAGATGGCAGTAGGTGTGTCTGTATTTGTCCATAAATTTCTGTCTAAACACTGTCTAGTCACTGGCGTCCTATATGGTTTCACCAACCATCTGCCACCCCTACATCTAGACACTGTGCCGTCATTTTACCCCAACAAGAACCCCCTGGGGTCATGCTGAATATATACAGGTATTCAAGATTGCCTTATAGGTAGTTGAATGAATGAATGAATGAATGACAATCCTGTCTACGTAGTTTCCTCCCTAATTGTCTTGTTTAACCATCTTCCATAGCTCGCCTTGACTTAAAGGATCACTTCACATCTGTAGTAGACAGCTTCGGGTCACTGAGATGAACTTCCAAACCAGGCACAGTTATGGTCGAAGGGATTTATTGATCATACAGGGGAAGTTCCATAATGGCAGAAAAAGTTAGCCCAAGCAGAGAGAGAAAAAGCCACAAGCCACCACCAAAAAGCAAGCAAGCATACTTCAAGAACTCCAGGCTAGAGCCGGGCATGGTGGCGCTCACCTTTAATCCCAGCACTCGGGAGGCAGAGGTAGGAGGAGGATCGCCGAAAGTTCGAGGCCACACTGAGACTACATAGTGAATTCCAGGTCAGCCTGGGCTAGAGAGAAACCCTACCTGGGGGTTGTGGGGGGGGGGGGGACTCCAGGCTGAACTTTTCCTATCTTTAGACTGGATTTTTGTTTTTGTTTTTGTTTTTTGTTTCTTTTGGTTTCTCAAGGTAGATAGCCCAGGCTGACCTGGAATTTACTATATAGTCTCAGGGTGGCCTAAACTCACGCTGATCCTCCTACCTCTGCCTCCCGAGTGCTGGGGTTAAAGGCATGCGCCACCACACCCAGCTCTGGACTGGAATTCTAAATCCACCACCAACACCTTAGGGCTGGACCCTAAAATCCACTCAGTAACCCCTCCTCCAGCCAGGTGGCTGTAGATCTAAATGACACACTTGAATAAAAACCCTGAATGTACTGGGGGCCATCCATTTAAACTACCACAACATCTCTTTTGCAGAGTCAAAGGAAATTCCGCATCTCCTTTTCCCTTGGACCCGTCCTCCAAACCTCCCAACTCCATCTCCTTTCACATTCAGGGCCCGTGGTTTCTTACCTCTCCCTGCCTCCACCCATGTGAAAGAAGTCTGGGGTTACCTTGTTCAACAGCCCCAAGCTGAACCGCAAGGCAACCCCCCCCTCCACTGTTCTTCCCTCATAGCTGGCTTTTTGATTGCAGGTAATCCACATCACTGCCTCGAAGTCCCCCAGTGACCTTTCTTTCAAAAAAAAAAAAAAAAAAGTATTTTGCTGGGCATGGTGGCGCACGCCTTTAATTCCAGCACTGGGGAGGCAGAGGTAGGAGGATCGCCTGTGAGTTCGAGGACACCCTGAGACTCCATAGTGAACTCCAGGTCAGCCTGAGCTACAGTGAGACCCTACCTCAACAAACCAAAATACAATGAAGAATATATATATACATATATATATATATATATATATATATATATATATATATATGAAGAAAAAACAGAAGGGGCTGGAGAAATGGCTCATCAGTTAAGGCACTTGCCTTAACAGCCCTGGTTTGATTCCCCAGTACCCACACAAAGCCAGATGCTCAAAGTAGTTTGTTTGCGGCGGCTGGGGGGCCCTGGCACACCTATTCTCTTTGTCTGTCTTTCTTCTCTTTGCTTGCAAATAAATAAATAAAATATTTTTAAAAATAGAAGCCAAGACCAATGTTCTTTGGAATCCATGTGCCATAAATAAATTTTAATGGATCTCCGGGAAAAAAAAAATAACAGCAAAGATAATTTTGTACTCCTAATGCCTCACCCAGGATTATGAGATTTTAAATACGAGGAAAGCAATCTTCGTGTCTTAAGTGTAATCCTTTAAAATTTGTTTTTCTTCTGGGATTACTCCATGTTTTGTAGTGAAAAAAAAAAATCGCTTAATACAGCAGTTCATGTTCTCCGGGTCACCTGAACCCAGCCTTGGAAATGTGGCTCTTCCTCCAGCTAACACTGAACGCTGCAAGCAGGCTGGACCACAACCAGCTCGCACTGCCTGGGTCACGATTTAATCTTCAAGCCCCAAGGCAGCTGCGGCTGAGTGGTACTAGTCCCCATCTGTTAAGAGACGAAGATACACAGAGAGAGAAAGAGAAAGAAAGAGAGAGTGGGCACGCCAGGGCCTCCAACCACTGCAAACGAACCTTAGACGCCTGCGCCACTTTGTACCTCTGGCTTATGTGGGTACGGGGAATCAAACCTGGGTCTTTGAGCTTCGCAGGCAAGTGCCTTATCTACTAAGCCATCTCTCCCTGTTTTTATCACCCTCTTGGCAAAAGTAGATACTGCTTCTGGGGGGTGAAAAAGGGATTCTTTTGGGGGGGGGCACTGATACATGAAATGAGACAGGAAAAGTCAGATCACAGGCATGCCCCAGGGAGCACATCTAGACTTTTCTTAACTTGCAGGTTTATTAAACAGTCAGCAAGCTAGCTTGTTTTGTTGTGGTTGTTGTTGTTGTTTGTTTTGTTTTGTTTTGTTTTGTTTTGTTTTTGCCTTCACTCACGCTGCCAGACCAGGGTGGGAATCCTCTCAGAAGGTTTTGGGGACTCCAAACACACACAAACATAGCACAGAAACTATCACAGTGGATCACTTCATGCAATAAATCCTTAACAGTCTGGTGGAGAGTGGGGAGAACATTTATTGGAGATCTGTCTTGAAGATGATCATCTGGGCACTATGCTGAATATTTTGCCTATCTTACCATATTTAACTTATACCACAACCTCTCTTCCTGATGAAGAAACTTAAGCCCAAAGAAGTTAAATAACTTACTTGCTGTCAAACAGACAGAAAGTGGCAAGCATATATATATATATATCAGGACTTGAATAGTGACCTGCTGAATTCCAGCTTTCTTCAGCACATTAACTCTCAGGACTTGTCGTTGAAGAAAGGTGGAATTAAGTTGAGACCACATAAATGTTACTCCTTTACAAAAAAAAAAGTACCACATATAGAAGTAGCTAGAAACAACACAAGTTCTAGAAGTCAGCATTCTAAGATGTAAACCAATGTGTTTGGCTGGGCTGCATTCCTTCTGGAAGCTCCGGGTAAGAATCCATTCTGGGGCTGGAGAGATGGCTTAGTGGTTAAGGCGCTTGCCTGCTAAACCATCTCTCCAGCCCCGTGTAAGACAGATGCACAAGGTGGCACATGTGTCTGAGGTTCGTTTACAATAGTTGGAGACCCTGGCACACCCATTCTCTCTCTCTCTCTCTCTCATCTCTCTCTTAAGTAAATTTTAATTTTTTTAAAGAATCCATATCTATCTACCTCTCTCTCTCTTAAGTAAATTTTAATTTTTTTAACAAAGAATCCATTTTGCCTTTTCCAGCTTCTGGGAACCTCAGTCCTCATTCATGGCCTTGTAGCCCCTTCCTCTATCTTCAACATGAACCATTTCAACACGTACCTCTGTTGTCACACATCCTTTTGCTTCCCAGTGACAAGCATGTGTGTGATGGCCTTGATCCTGTGGAGTTAATCCAGGATATTCTCCTCATTCCAAAATCCTTAAATTAATCTTATCTGCAAAGTCCCCCTTTTGAGGTAAGGTAACACATCCGCAGGTCTGGAAATTGGGACAAGGATTTCTTGGAGCAAGTCATTATTCAGCCACATATAAGGTTATACACATGGTCCTATGTCTCCCCTCGTGTCCTATTCATGGGTGATAAAAGACTCTTCCCTATCAGTCAAAGCTACATAAAATATCTTGAGAAAGCCGGGCGTGGTGGCACATGCCTTTAATCCCAGCACTTGGGAGGCAGAGGTAGGAGGATCGTCGTGAGTTCGAGGCCACCCTGAGACTCCATAGTGAATTTCAGTTCAGCCTGAGCCAGAGTGAGACCCTACCTTGAAAAAAAAAAAAAATCTTGAGAACTTCTATAACAACCTAAAACTGAGAAACATTTCTTCATACAAAAAACCTATCACTTGCAATACCCAAAACATAATTGTAGAATCTCAACAGATCAAAATATGGACAGTTCTTGCTTTTATTGTTTTTTGATAAAGTTGATGATGAAATTGGAACATTATTATAACTGTTTACAATAATAACAAACATTGATATAATGTATAATTATTGATGCATTCTTGTTAATTTTCCTTCATGAAAACTAATTTTTTGCTTGAATTTCTTTCTGCTTTGAATGTTGGAAAATTTATGCAACATTTATATATTCAAGATAATCAAGGACAGCAAGATAAATCATGCTCTTTCACCCAAACTAATAGTTTGTCACATAAAAGCAAACTAACAATCGGATGAAATAAATATTTTGAGAGTCATCCTCAGTTGAATAAATTTGAACACTTTACCTTGACATTAAAAATGCATACTTGTGCCGGGCATGGTGGTGCACACCTTTAATCCCAGCACTCAGCAGGCAGAGAGGTAGGAAAATCACTGAGTTCAAGGCCAGCCTGAGACTACATAGTGATTTCCAGGTCAGCCTGGGCTAGAGTGAAACCCTACCTCGAAAAACAAACAAACAAACAAAAAAGCATACTTGTTTTGTTAGACGAGGTGGTGCAAGCTTTTTAATCCCAGCACAGGGGAGGCTGAGGTAAGAGGATCACTGAGAGTTCAAGGCCAGCCTGGTGCTACAGAGTGAGCTTTAGGACAGCCTAGGCTAGGGTGAAACTACCTCGAAAAAATATGAATATGTACTTTAAAAAGAGGTTAACTTGTAAAAAATGAGATTTTGAAATATTTAGACAAGAATATATGTTTGTTAATACTTTCTCCTTTGAAACCTTATTAACTTGTCTTTCTATAATAGGAATCACCATATCCCAAATGTTATATGGATGACTAGAAGTGATATTTTGTTGTTCTAGTATTTGTTTTCCTAAGTAACTTTCCTAAGAAGTTATAACCTAGGAAACATAAGCCATGTAATAATAAGGTTGTAAAATCGAATTTTATCTTAATGGAAAGAAAATTTTAATAAAATACTCATATTTTTGCATGGCTAGAGAAATGGTGTTTGTATGTCTAAAACATCCATCCAGCTTAATTCTGAAGAGATGTTTCATCAAAATGCTGAAGAGACAGACCCAATATACAATCACTCATGTGGGGCTGGAGAAATAACTTAGTGGTTAAGGTGTTTGCCTTCAAAGCCCAAGGACCCACGTTCAATTCCCCAGAACCCACGTAAGCCAGACGCACATGATGGTGCACACATCTGGAGTTCGTTTTCAGTGGCTGGAGGCTCTGGAGTGCCCATTCTCTCTCTCTCTCTCTCTCTCTCTCTCTCTCTCTCTCATAAATATATAAATAAAAATAAAATACATTTACTAATGTGCACATTACACACATTCTATGTGACATTCATATACTTGTCATGCCTCTATAGAGTGCATACATGCTGTGTGTACATGTGCATGTATGTGTGTGTGTGTGTGCGTGCATGTGTGTACAATAATGGGTGTATATAAAAAGAGTAAAGCATAATATATAATCACTGTCATGATGATACATGGCCACATAGCCTCAGTTATTTTTGTTAAACATTTTATTTTTATTTATTTATTACAGTCAGAGAGAGAGAGAGAATGGGCGTGCCAGGGCTTCTAGCCACTGCAAACTCCAGACGCACGCGCCACTATGAGCATCTGGCTTAAGTGGGACCTGGAGAATCAAACCTGGGTCCTTAGGCTTCGCAGGCATGCGCCTTAACCACTAAGCCATCTCTCCAGCCTAGCCTGAATCTTGAGTTAGAGTCAGCTTGTGCTTGATAGCGGTGGCTGTCGCCTCTCTGCTGTGGATGTATGATAAGGTTAGCTGGCTTCTTCCGCCGTGATGAAGCTTCCCCTGGATCCTGAAAGCCTATAATAAATCCTTTCCTCCCGTAAGCTGCTTCTGGTCAGTTGTCTTTTCCAGCAATGAGAAGGCAGCTACAACAATCTTTAGTAACACCATGTCAATGCCCTAACCAAGAGCTTCTGATGGAACTAGCAGAGGGTACAGGTGACCTGTGACTCCACAGGGCCAGCTGCCATCCCATTTCTCTTCCTTCTCATGGAGAAACAATGTTTGGCGATGGGTGTGTATCTCAGTGGGACAGTGCATGTGTGGAGCTCTGGCTTTGACCCTCACTACCACATACACAAAAAACGAAGTGATGTGGGGATATAAGTATGGAAGAAATAATTAAAAGAATAACTTTAAATCTTGAATTTTATCTTCTTTTAAATATTTTATTATATATTTATTTGACAGAAAGACAAAGGGAGAGAGAGAGAGAGAAAGAGAATGGGCGCGCCAAGGCCTCCAGCCACTGCAAACGAACTCCAGGCGTGTGCGCCCCCTTGTGCACCTGGCTAACGTGGGTCCTGGGGAATTAAACCTGGGTCCTTTGGCTTTGCAGGCAAATGCCTTAACCCCTAAGCCATCTTTCCAGCCCCTTAAAATTTATCTTTGTTTGTGTGTGTGGTTGATGTATATACATGGGTGTATGTGGGCAGATATGCACACCCGTGTGCACACACTTGAAATGGCCTCCTCTGTCACTCGTCAGCTCTATTTCCTTGAGACAGAGTCCTTCCCTGAACCTGGGATTGCTGTTTGGGTCAGAACGGCTGACCAGTGAACTGCTGCTATTCTCTTGTCTCCACCTCCCTCAGGACTGGGGTTACGGGCATGTGTGGCCGTGTTTGGCCTTTTATGTGGATGCCGGGAATTGAACTCTTACGTCCTGAGCCATATACCCCAGCCTGCTGAATTTTATTTTTTGATCATTACAAGTAGATTCATGAGATATCCAATGTCAATATTTACAGATCATGTACAAATAACCTATAAATACTGACATAAGACACACAGAAGTTAAATAGATCAGAACAGTTGATATAAAGCAGATATGAAGAGGCCTGGGCTGTCTTCCAACACCTTTTGTTTCCAACCTGACATTGTCTCTTTGCTGTGAAAAAAAAAAAAAAAAAGATGTAAAGTAGATGAAATGTACCTTAGTGTTTCCCAAATCTCCTTTTTCAAAATAGACCATAAGTGCCTCAAACCTTTGGCATCCACAGGACTATCTCCTAATTCCCAGAGATGTAGGGGAGCGATTCTGCAGCATCAGCCCCTGTGATTCAACTTCTCTTTCCCCAGCAAAACTGACCTGCCCAGTGTGCTGTCTCCTAGGATGCTGATGAGCCATGTGAACAAGTCATCCCATTGCATTAGTGTGTCATTTCCCTGCCAGTCACGTGCTGCCCTTAGCCCCTTCCAGAACTCGCCTTAGCCAAGAGTACAGCATAGGTGGAGATATTGCACTCTTTCAGTGGAACAGTGTGTGCGCACTCTGACCATTCTATCATCATGTCTTCATAGTAGAATGGCACCATCTCGTCCTTTTACCTGAATTCCCCCCTATGTAGAATCTCGGAGCACACTCGTCCAAGTTCTTCACTTCTGACTCGAAATGTCTATTGTGGTCCTGTAGATTCTACCAAGCCCCTGGTGTGGTTGTGGTTTCTCTGACTTACTCAACTCATCCCACCAGCTTCTGAAAGTTCCTTATTTGGGGGCCCACTACTTAGTCACTATGCCCCATCTAACGAGGAGCTCCTGCCCTATCCTGCTATGAGCCTCTTAGTCACCTAAGTGCCTCTCATTCTCCCCTAGCCTGGGGTTCTTTTCTTCTTTGATTTTCAAAATGGAGTTGTTGGTCATTTTCTATTGCCTGGTTTTTGTTTGGGGGGGTTCTCCCCCCTTGTTGGGTCTACATAAGACTCATGTTTTTAAAAAATTAAAAGGAGGAAATGGAAAAGCAATTCTATTAGGGTCAAATATTTTCAAGACAATTTAAGACAATCACATTTTTACATTGCTAAGGACTGTGTGTATAATTGTCCTGTGGTTTTTTTTTTTTTAGACTTAAAAAAAAAAGAAAGAAAGAAAGAAAGAAAGAAAAAGCTCTTTAGGGCTGGAGAGATGTCTTAGTGGTTAAGCTGCTTGCCTGCAAAGTCAAAGGACCCAGGTTCTATTCCCCAGGTCCCACGTAAGCCAGATGCACAAGATAGTTCACTTGAAGTGGCCCTGGTAAGCCCGTTCCTTCTCTCTCTCTCTCTCTCTATCTATCTATCTATCTATCTCTATCTCCCTCTCTCTCTATCTCTTAAATAGTTTTTTTTCAAAAGCTATTTGGGCTTACTTTAGATTGATATGTACCTAACTTCAAGAAGGGAACGGCAACAGTCCAGATGTCCTAGAAGAGCAGACGGGAGGGAAACCTAACTTCCAGAGCTCATTCAGTGACTTTACAAAGGTTCACTTGCTTTATGTCAATATTAGGATCAAGTAAAAGATCAGTTTCCTGCCCTCCTGGAGTTTCCCATCTAGAATCCCAGAGCCAGCAAAGTCTTTGAAGATCCAGATTGCCCACACCAATAGTCACCAATACTTATTTGATGTCAATCATGTTTCTTGGGGTAGGATGGACGAAGGAATTATGTTCCATGGTTACATACAAGTTGAAACATCAAGTTAAACCAGCTGTGCTAATTTATTTCATGCTACCCAGAGCCTTTATAGGCTAACATATGTTGTGATTCTGAGAGGGAGGGAGAGGATGCAATGAAATATAATAATTTCTCTTCTCTGTTAATTCCAACCAACACGTTTGGGTTTTGTTTGTTTGTTTGCTTGGTTGGTTGGTTGGTTGGTTTTTGGAAGTAGGATCTCACTCTAGCCTAGGCTGACCTGGAATTCACTATGGAGTCTCAGGGTGGCCTCGAACTCACAGTGATCCTCCTACCTCTGCCTCCTGAGTGCTGGGATTAAAGGCATGCACCACCATGCCTGGCCCAGCCAACACATTAAAAAAATATATTTTTAAAATTTATTTGTATAGGGATGTGTGTGTGCACACACATGCGTATGTGAGTGTGTGTGTGTGTGTGTGTGCACGCCGAGGTATCTTGTAATTGTAAACAAGTGGGCTGGAGAGATGGCTTAGCCGTTAAGGCATTTGCCTGCAAAGCCAAAGGACCCTGGACTCACATAAGCCAGATGCACAAAGTGGCACATGCCTCTGGAGTTCGTTTGCAGCGGCTAGAGGCCCTGGCATGCCCATTCTCTTTCTTTCTCTGTATCTGCCTCTTTGTCGCTCTCTATCAAATAAATAAAATAAATAAATGCATAAATTTGAAAAAATAAAATATATATATATATTTATATTTTAAAGCAAGTGTCTGAAACATGAGCCAGACTCGTGTGCCGCTGTGTCTGGCTTCACACAGGTACGGGGGTTTGAACTCAGGTCTGAAGGCTGAGCCATCTCCCCAGCCCAACACAAACCTTACTTGAAGTGCACCACCAAACCTCGGCGGTTGGCAGAACATATTCTGTTAATGCTGCCAAGACCAAGGGGCTCTTATTTGAGGTGATCCAGAGTAATGAAGGATACTGCTGAAACAGGAATGTGGTCTCGTTGTTCCCATGATCTTTTACCCAGTCCGTATTGCCTAACGCTGCCCTTCCTCTCTTTCCTTGAGAAGACAAATAAAGTCAATGCTCCTTCTTTATTTCCCATGTGACTACCGTCTCACCTGGTTCCTTTTTTTTTTTTCACTTCTTTTGTTTATAGGTTTGGATCATAAACTCTTAAAAGGAAAAGGACAGGGTTTAGACATTAAAATAGGGGACAATAAGTTCCCAGTAGATGTTCTTTCTTTATTTATTTATGTATTTACAAGGAGAGAGAGAGAAGAGAGAATGGGCACATCGGGGCCTCTAGCTACTGCGAACGAACCACAGATACGTGTGCCACTTTGTGCATCTGGTTTACGTGGGTACTGGGGAACAGAACCTGGGTTGTTAGGCTTTGCAGGCAAGCACCTTAACTTCTGAGCCAGTCTCCCCAGCACCCCCAGTACGTGTTCTTAACCAAAGGGTGATAGTTGATAACCTCCAGCACCTCTTTCCTCCAGCTTCATCAGAAGCCCTTCTAGATACTTTTGCTTTCCCAGCCCAAAACTACTGACACCCTCATCTACAGTGATAATATCCTACTGAAGAAAGATGTTCTTTATGTAGTGCAATGAAAGTTACACTAATAAGTTTTAAGTTCTATTTTCCCATGAAGAAATTGCTTAGCTATTACTGAATAATATTCACATGTGGGGGCTGGAGGGATGGCTTAGCGGTTAAGGCATTTGCCTGCAAAGCCAAAGGACCCAGGTTCGATTCCCCAGGACCCATATTAGCCAGCTGCACAGGGGGCGCACGTGTCTGGAGTTCGTTTGCAGTGGCTGGAGGCCCTGGTGCACCGATTCTCTCTCTCTCTCTCTCCCTCTTTCTCTGTCAAATAAATAAAATAATATTCACATGTGAATAAGTGCTATAGACCATACATCGAATTTTTGTCCTGTCACAAAAGAACAGATGGTATATGAAAGTTTTTGTGAATATTTGCAGGCATGTATTTAACTTAAGAAATCTACTTAACTAAAAACTAGGGCATATGCGCATGATTTTAGAAACTGGACACTAGTATAAAACAAATCCACTATCTCAAGAAACACCTATAGTCCCAATAAGCAAGTAGGGGTTGCTATACTGCCACCGTGTGGTAAGTATGTTAATTAAATAAATACCCATTTAGTGTGTTTTAGTACACAAATGCCCAGATGAGAAAAATAGGGGTGTGTGTGTGTGTGTGTGTGTGGTGTAGTATAGTGTGTGTGTGATGCGGCGTATGTAATCTATGCATATGTGTGTGAGAGAGAGATGTGGTGGGTATGGTGTATATATGTGTGTGTAGATGAGTTACATACTGTAGGCATACTTTCAGAGGCCAGAGAACTTCAGGCACCTTCCTTTCTCCTGTTTTCTCGAGACAAAGTCTCTCACTCCTTCCAGAGTTGGCATTTTGGGCACTTTTTTCCTGGTCAGCAAGCCGCAGAGATTCTCTGGTCTTACCTCTGCAGGACTCGGTTTACAGACCTGCGTGACGGTGCAGTTGTTTATGTGGGTGATGGGGAATGACCTCATGCTTACACAGCAAGGGCTCCTAACCACGGACCCATCTCCCTAGCCTCAGGAAAATACTTTTATAAAGTATTACATTTTTATGTGTGAATTTGTTCTCACTGGAGCTTAGGTCATGGAGTGTAAAAGGTCACCTTTTGGGACATGCCCCTCACCCCACCCCCGTGGAATGTCCAGTGTGTACTGCTTGGGTGCTTTCTATACTGTATTGTGTGTGTGTGTGTGTGTGTGTGTGTGTGTGTGTTGCTCTTGCTGCCAAAAGCCTCTTTGGGCCCACTGCTAACCTGTTCCTCCTTGGAAGAGAATCTTTTCTTCTTGGGGACACTCTTCAAAAAAGACATTTTTTAAGAAATGAATTATTTACAACAGGGATAGTTGGGTTTTGTTTTCATAATCAAAACAGCAGGGCTAGAGAGATGGCTTAGCGGTTAAGGCACCTGCCTGCAAAGCCTAAGAACTCATGTTTGAATCTCCAGGTCCCATGTTAGCCAGATGCAGTGACGCAAGCATGCAATGTCACACATGTGCACAAGGGGGTGCACACGTCTGGAGTTCCTTTGCAGTGGGTGAAGGCCCTGGTGCACCCACTCTCTCTCTCTCTCTCTCTCTCTGCCTCTCTCTCCCTCTCAAATAAATTTTAAAAACCAGCAAATATTGGCCACTGTTGAGTGCTTACTACATGTGTGGCCCCACGCCATGGAAAGATTCCAAAATTTTTCATCAATCAAGACAAGAAACAAACCACAGTAAAGTAAGAAGCAAGCACCATTGAGTTCTGACAAGAGACATCTCAGAAAGTGACTCTGTTGAGTCTCCACTCATCACCTCTTAGAAGAATGTTGCAATTCTGGCCCCGATAAATTGGGTATATGGGCTGGAGAGATGGCTTAGCGGTTAAGCGCTTGCCTGTGAAGCCTAAGGACCCTGGTTCGAGGCTCGATTCCCCAGGGCCCACGTTAGCCAGATGCACAAGGGGCGCATGCGTCTGGAGTTCGTCTGCAGTGGCTGGAGGCCCTGGTGCACCCATTCTCTCTCTCTCTCTATCTGCCTCTTTCTGTCTCTGTCTGTTACTTTCAAATAAATAAGTAAAAATAAACAAAAAAAAATATTTAAAAAAAAAAGAAATTGGGTATATTACAGTGGGCCATGAAACATTCCGCTTGTATGAAACCCAGTTGTCCCCATGTGACAGCAGATTGTCACAGGGCTGAGGTGCTTTGACACGGCAGGACAAGAAACTCCATCGCCTGCCACCTTTGCAGTCCACTCCTTTTCCACAAAGGAGTCACAGGACCAGATCAAGGTGGAATTCATTCACTCATTCTTTCATTCAGTTACGACATATCAATCATCAGTGAACGCTTCCTAAATGGAGGAGACAGTATGAGCAAAGGCAGACATGCCCTTCCCAGTATGTTCTAGAACACCGCTTATTAGACTTAATCCAAATACCATGGCAGAGGATCGCCAGAAAACCATCATTTTGCATAGGTTGTCACTGGTGTCTTCCCTGGCCCCAAGGAAAGTTATCTCAAGTCCTGGGGGAGAAAAAAAAAATGATGGCCAGCTAAAAGAACTAGTCAAATTAGAGAGTTTTTAACATAAGAGAGAGAAAGAAACAGAAAAGGCTTCTGTGAGAGAAAACCAGGAAAAGATATTGGGCACAGCCCTACTTAGCAGAAGTGCATAATATATTTTGAGCACTGGGCTGGAAGATGCAGGTGAGTTCAAATTCCATCAATGACTTCAAGTAGCTGAATCATTGCTAAAGAATAGGACACACGTGAGAAGGTCATTAATGAGGGAATTCATAAAACAGTATAAAATAAGATGCTGAATGGAAGGTACAGGCCTGAACAGAGAAAGCTTTGCCAAAGAACCAGCAATCCTCAAGGTCCATGAGCTGGACCTAGTTGTTTTTTTCTTTTTTAATTGACAACTTCCATAATTCTAGACAATAAACCATGATAATTCCCTCCACCCTTACTTTCCCCTTCACGACTCTACTTGGACCTAATTTTTAAAATATTCTTTTTTATTTAGGGCTGGAGAGATGGCTTAGTGCTTAAGGCACTTGCCTGTAAAGCCTAAGGACCCATGTTCGATTCCCCAGGTCCCACATAAGCCAGACGCATTAGGTGACGCAAGCACAAGGTTTCACATGCACACGAGGTGTCGCATCTGGAGTTCAATCGCAGTGGCTGGAGGCCCTGGCGTGTCAATTCTTTCCCTCTATCTCTCATAAAAATATTAAAGTCTTTTTTATATTTATTAGAGAGACAGGGACAGGCATACCAGAGCCCCTTGCCACTGCAAATGAACTTCAAACTCATGTGCTCCTTTGTATATCCGCTTTATGTGGAAACCAGGGAAATGAACTTGGGCAGAAAGGCTTTGCAAGCAAGCCTGTTTAACCACTGAGCTCTCTCTCCAGCTCTGGGAGCTGTACCTTAAAGATGGGTAAGGAATTGGGTAAGTGGAGAGCTGGAGAGCAAGGTGATGGGAAAACATTTTAGGTGTAAGAAGTAGCGGGAAATAAAAATAGATCGAAAACAGGAAATGTACTTTGAAGACCATAAGAAGTTAGGGGATCCCCAGGGCCTGCTAAGAAGACCATTCCTCTGAAGATAGAGCTCACCATGTTCAAATGGTGAGCTCCAGTCTTGGAGTTGCTCCTAGTTTCCCCTCCTAGCCTTGGTGACAAGGCTACCCAGCTAGGTGAGCAGAAATGTGTCAGCAAATCCTGAAGTCTGGGCTAGGACCAGAAGTGGGTGGCAGAAGAGCCCTGTGGCTCTCAAGTCTCCTCGCTCCTCTTCCCATCCACGGCTTCCTGTCCTGACCTCAGGACAGGACCTACGTCTTCTCCTCAGGAAACAGGATCCAGAATGTTTGTCAGTGCAGAATGGAGATGACAGCTTGCAGGGGGAAAAACAAATATATGCTCAAAGTAGAAACTGCAGGGCTTACAGGGTTTTGCAGGGACGGCCACCGCAACTTCTCAGCGCCATTCACCTCCCTCCCCTCACCCACCGTGTCTCCGGAGCGCCTGTCGCCTCTCCGCCAAGCAACCTCCACTCTGACTTACTTCCCTGCCTTCTTTCCTTTACACTCTATTAATATCTACATTTTGAAAATCCAAGTGAACAAAAGTATTTAATAGCCTGTGAAGCTTTGCTCTTGACATAAAGCCAATTACAGTTTTATGGTGCAATTTATGGCAAACTACAGCCCACAGGCCAAAGCTGACCCATCCCCTATTTTTGAAAATAGGACTTTACTGGAACACAGCTAGGCCCATTTGTTTAAGTATTGTCTATGGGTGTGTGTGTCCTACAACGGCGGGGTCGAGTGGTTGTGACAGAGAACATATGGCCCACAAAGCCTGAATTATTTATAATCTGGGCCTTTACACAAGAAACTGCTGACCCATCTCAGTATAGGACACACACACACACACACACACACACACACAGAGCTGATAGGGTTGATCACAGCAGTTTCAAACTTATGGAATGAGGTCCCATAATCTAGCAATAATAATGGTTGTTATGTCTATCTCACAACACTGTGGTGGGCAGTAAATGAAGTAGGTATTTATAAACACATAAATATTTATTTATAAGTCATACACATACTCGAGTCCCTTACTTTATCTTCTGACTACAATTCTACAGGATCTTGGAGACACCATCCTAGCTTCTTCTCCCATGTAGAGTGGACACATTGTCCTATTGGGTAGATTCTTGTTTATTTTTATTTATTTGAGAGAGCGAGAGAAAGATGCAGAGAGAGAGAGAGAGAGAGAGAGAGAGAGAGAGAGAATGAGTGCACCAGGGCCTCCAGCCACTGCAAATGAACTCCAGATGCATGTCCCACCTTGTGTAGCTGGCTTACGTGGGTCCTGGGGAATCAAACCTTTGGCTTCACAGGCAAGTGCCTTAACTGTTAAGCTATCTCTCCAGCCCCTTGGCTAGATTTTTTACCTTGGTTGGATCCTCACCCCCTTCTCCTACAAAAAAGTGTTCCTAGATATGCCTCTAGCCTCAGCCAGTCTCCTTGTTCTTTGGTATTTACCCCAACAAAGTCAGAGAAACTGAACTCAGTAAGGACTGAGTTGCAAAGGTTTGCAAGGGAGAAAGCGGGACAGGTAGCCGAAGGAGACCACTGTGGCCAGATCTCAGAGTGGATCACAGACATGCGCAGGTGTCTGAGGTCGAATGAGAAGACGGCAGAAGTTCATATTGATTCAGCAAACATTGGGAAGCTCCTGGAGGACAGGGGGAACAAGCTAAAGGAACAGCTGCAGAAAAGGGTCTCAGCTGTGCTGTGGAGACCCCCATGGGGCTGCCATTCTGTACAGGGCTTCCAACCAGGCTCCATTTGACGTCAGGGGCCCAGCCCCCAAAACATTACCTTTCGTGGCCTCCAAAACCCCCTACCCTCCGGTTTCCTCGCTGATGAACAGCCTGGCTCTGGGCCTGACAGTAAGCTGTGGCCTCCAATTCAAAGGCAGCTCAGCAGGAATGACCTTGTTGGTGGATGTCACTGAGCATCTCTTCGAGATTTACGGCCCTGAACCCAGCCTCCTGTTACTTGGCGATTCAGCTGAATTTTCCATTGAGCAATAGGAGCCGCTCAAGGTTAAGCGCCCTTCTGAAGTCCACCGGGTTGCACAAAACTTCTTCCTAATGGTATACACAGGAGATTTATTGAGATTTTTTTTTTTTTTTTTTTTTTTGCGGGCCAGGAAATTGGCTAAATGATTTTTTTTGTCGTTGACAAAGGAGCAAACGTCACCACCCAGTTTCTGTTGGACTTTCTCCCACCCTCCGTTAGCTCTGAAACTAGAAATGATGAAAACAGTCTGATTTCCTCGTTTGGTTATCAGGTGGGAGGGCAACGCAGACGATATTCGAATTTCATTGTTTTCATTTCGGGGATTATGGATGGCCACTTTGGGGCATAGCTTATATTTGCGTTTCCACTCAGTTTCCTGTTCTTGTGGGATTCGTTTAAGTTGCTCCTGGGCTGGGCAGTCAGCATTTCTCTTACGATGCTGGTTCTAAGTTCGCGAGGGAACAGCCGTCGTGTCGGAAATAACTTTGTTTCCACCATCTTGGTATGTGTGTCAGAGCTATTAATCAAAACTCACTTTGTGCACAGAAGGGAGGAAATCCGTAGATGAGACTTCGATACTAATTTCCACTCAGGATCTGTCCTCACCTCTTCCTTAAAGTCAGGTTTGTTGCAATACTATTTATGCCCACCCTGGCACAAGAGCAATTTTTTTTTGTTGTTTTTTGTTTTTCGAGGTAGGGTCTCACTCTAGCTCAGGCTGACCTGGAATTCACTATGTAGTCTCAGGGTGGCCTCGAACTCACAGCAATCCTCCTACCTCTGCCTCCCGAGTGCTGGGATTAAAGATTAAAGGTGTGTGCCACCACGCCTGGCTAAGAGCCATTTTTTTTAAAGCATGGAATCATAATGGTACCGTGACATGAGAGGACCATGTGGGTGACATGCAAATTGAATACTGAGGAAGGTATTAATACTTACAACCTTCTCTCCATGATAGTGGTTAGGGACAGAGGCACAGGACAAGGCAATGAAGAGATGTCATCAAACATCACATTTGTGGGGGTGAATGAAAGATTAGGGGAATGATAGAACATTGAGAAATTAGAAAGATATACCATCACTAGCACTTTTTGGCTTTTCTTTAACTTAGCCATGTCTCGAGTGACTCTGAAAACTATTAATACTTTATTACAACTTCATCTGGTGTCACATTTTGGCACCCACTGTGGCCAAAGGCGTAAGGGGGAAAAAAGGAAATGCTCCCAAGTTGTAAAAGACTTCTGGATCTCTGGCCTGGTGTACTGGTGCACGCCTTTAATCCCAGCACTTGGAAGGCAGAGGTAGGAGGATCACTGTGAGTTTGAGGCCACCCTGAAACTACATAGTGAATTCCAGGTCAACCTGGGCTAGAGTGAGACCTTACCTCAGGGAAAAAACAATAATAATAATAATAATAATAATAACAATAATAATAATAACTCCTCTGGGACTCAAGAGAGGCCTTCATCAGGGATTCCATCTGCTCTTTTTCTCTTTTTCTCTTTTTCTTTTTCTTAACTGAATAACAACCGAAGTCATTTGGAAGCAATGAAGACAGTCCTCACCTTCCCTTATTCCAAGGGAAATTGAGCAGAAAATAAAAGGAGAATATTTTACATAGGAAAGTGAAACGGTATCATCTCTTAACAGCTACCAGAACCAAACTGTCAATACTGACTGCGCCTCACACTCATTGTCCTCGCCAGGAAAGCAGCTCTGTCCTGTAGGAGAGGAGACTGCCCTCCTGGGTCCTCCCTGCTGCCTCAGTTTCCTGTAGGATCCCGCCCTCTCCACCTCCTCCCATCCCCCCCATTCCCTGGTGGTTGTGAGCTGTCTGCAAATCTCCACTCACTCCCTTCCCTTTCCCAAGTCACGGTTCCAGGAATCACTGCAAGGGTACTCCTCACATGTTATATTTCATTCACCAGAAGTCAGCAACTCAAGAGTGTGAGCTTCTGGAACAAGAAGAACCGATCTACCGAAATACTAAGTTCCTCCGGGAAGAATTCTTTTAAGGAGATTTAGGGTTGACAGGGAAAAAAAAAAATGTCAGATACCCGCAGCCACAAAGTCTGTGTGTATGTTTATTTATGTGTATCCACTTAGCTGGTAAAGATTTGCAACACTGTACAAATAACCCACCAACCTGCATGTTTCGGATAACCGGGAGAGTGTGAAAAGACGCTTCCGTATGTATTCTCATACACTCTGCGCTTTGTAATATGGCGCCTTAAAACCCTTTCACACGAATTACATCACTTCAATGTTCCTGTGACTATCTAAAAGAGGGAGGATCATGATGCATAAACATACCTCTTGACCTATATTAGCTAAAAGTGTTTATGTCCTTTTCTTTTTAATTGATAGAGCTTTAACTTTTTTTTTTTAGCAGTTTTAAGTTTACAGAAAAATTGAGTTATTTATGTCTCCCTTGGAGCCATTTTTCTTCTTAAAAGCCATGGGGGTATTTGGCTAAGATGAAAGTAACGTGTTTTCCAGAGTGGGAGGAAAGCCTGGATCCTGGAACCAGATCCTAACTCAGCCCTTATCAGCTGGGAGATCCTCGGCGTGTGAATTCCTTACCCCCTCTCCGTCTCAGCTTTTGCAACTCTAAAAGAGGAATATCAATAATAATAGAAAAACATAACACAAAGGGTGATTAAAAACCAGTGAAGTAACAGTGGTAAGTCCCTAACACAAAGAGGCAAAGACTGCTTTATTCCAATTCAAGTTGTACAAATCAAATGGCTCAGTGGTTAAGGTGCTTGCCTACAAAGCCTAATGTCCCAGCTTTGATTCCCCAGCATAGTACAGTACAGTAAAGCTGGATGCACAAAGTGGCACATGCATCTGGAGTTCACTTGCAATGGCACTGTGCCCTGGCATTCCCATTCTGTCCCCCCCTTTCTCTCTCTCTTTCCCTCCCTCCCTCCCTCTCTTCCTCTCTCCCTCTCTCTCTTTCTCTACTTGCAAATAAGCATATATATATATATATATATATTAATCTAATCTGGGATTATGATCCTTTACATGAGTTTACTCTTTCTCTGCTCTTTGCATTCTACTAAGGAGGACTATAAAGTTCTTGGGACCTGCACAAAAGCAGAGAATTGACATCTGCCTTTCTACCCAGCCATGTTAACTGAGCTTTTTGACCTTCCTTGATGACATGGGACTAAAAACATATATCAGTAAGAAATTGTGAAACAGCCTCTGGGCCAGAATTTCCCTGAATGCGCGGATGGCAAGGGAAATAGCACACTGGGGGTCGCCCAGTGGGGGTCTAGCGAGTACCCACACATAACAGCATAGAGGGCACTCTGACAAAATCAAGACAGCTTGGGAACTGCCAGGAATGTCTTAAGGACACAGTGCAAGGCACAATGGTCCAGCATGACTGAATTCAGCATACTCATCCCTGGCAGCAGAATCCAGGTAGTGGTTAGTGGTCCCTCAGTGCCACTCATGGGCCATGGAACCTGAAGATACTCCCATACCCGGGCAATGGCTCCAAATCAGCCCATCCTGAGAGCTCGTTCCTCTCGTGAATGAAGAAACGGAATAAGAACTTTGTTATGTGCATGTGGGTGTGTTGAGGGGTTAAGGGAGGATGGCAGGCTAGGAATACAGAAAAAAGACCAGAGAGATGAAAAAGAGGAAAGATTTGTTAACTAAGAGGACATTGCAAATGTTTCTCCCACATCCCATCCAAGGCGAGTTGAGTTCAAGGACAGAAAAATAAAGGTGCCTGTCAGATGCCAACTGACTAAAGCTCTGAAAAGACCAGCAACTGTCTTAATTCTCTTATTCAAGGACTCTTTTTTGTAATCAAGCCTAAGAAGAGAAGGCTTTAAGTGGGTGCCTGAGTCAGAAGATATATGGGATGTTGTCATGTGGCTTAATTCTACAAAGAGAAGATCCCAAATAATTTATAATGCAACTTTTACAGATTTTCAGTTTGGGGAAATATTGAAAACTCAGAAAAAAGGACCAAAACATCAAAACAAAAAAAAGAAAGAAAAGAAGTTAAGAAGTAAAGGCTTTCCCAGACACTAATTATCACATGACATGTCAGTGACTTCAGATGTTCAAAAGCAATGGCTTAATGTCAAGGGTCAACTATTTTAAGATTCACCAGTCTCCTTCCCTGTGAATAACGCTGTGTGGAAGCAAACACAACTCTCTGAAAATGGTGTGAGTCTTGGAGCAGTTTGCTTACACAGGAGTTCAGCCATTTACTGATTTCTATTCCTCTCCCTCAGAAGGCAGGTCCTAACATGTCCTTTAAAGGTGGAATCACCAGTACTTTAGAGCCTCTCACACATGATCACACTTTGTTAGATTAAAAAAAAAAGAACCATGTATGGGCTGGACTTCGAAGATGGCTTAGCGGCTAAGGCATTTACTTGCAAAGCCAAAGGACTCTGGTTCAGTTCCCCAGGACCCACGTAAGCCAGATGCAGAAGGAGGCCCATGCGTCTGGAGTTTATTTGCAGTGGCTGGAGGCCCTGGTGTGCCCATTCTCTCTCTCTCTCTCTCTCTCTCAAATAAATAAATAAATAAATGCTATTTTTAAAAAATAATAATAACAAAGCCGGGTATGGTGGTGCATGCCTTTAATCCCAGCACTCGGGAGGCAGAGGTAGGAGGATCACCATGAGTTCAAGGCCAGCCTGAGACTATAAAGTGAATTCCAGGTCAGCCTGCGCTAGAGTGAGATCCTACCTCGAAGAAACAAAATAATAATAATAATAATAATAATAATAATAATAATAGAACCATGTATCTAAGGTTTCTCACAAAGAATCTTAGAGCTAAAGGTGTGGTTATTATATACTTCTTTAATAGAAAGAATTGGTACTTTGAAATGAGACAATTTCTGGTTTCCTTCTTGCATTAAGCTTTAAAGAGAAGTGTAGTAAACACTTCTTTCAGTTAGTCTTGAAGTGATTTAATTCGATAGTTTCTGCTAAGTGACAAAAAAGGAAGACAAGCCATGCTTTTAAATGTAATGTTTATCTTTACCCCTCCCTCTGTGTAAAAGGTCTTCTCTTACTTGGCTCAAGGCAAGAAATGGTTTGACAAGATCAACCCATCCCATGAACTCTTAAAATGGTTTTGTTGAAATAAAGCTGAGAGTTGAATTTTTCAAAGTTGTTAGACGTGATGCCTCATACCACGCACTTATCTACCTTTGGGGGTGGGGAGAGAGCTCTTGTCATTCTGTGTAGAATAGGTGGCAAGGTGTGATATGACCTTAGGAAATTCATTAAGATGGCAATATTAGAGATTAAAGATATAGGTCAAGTATAGTTTGTAACATTGCATTAAGTAAAGGAAAATCTATATATAGTTTAGGTTTCTTCTTTTACCCATTGAAAAAAAAAACAACTAAAAACAAAAGTATAAGTTCTTTGCTAAGTTATATTCACTTCTTAATGAGGTTTTTTCTTCTTGAGAGAGAGAGACAGACAGACAGAGAGAGAGAGAAAGAGGCAGAGAGAGAGAGAGAGAGAATGGGAGCATCAGGGCCTTTCAGGCACTGTGCACAAACTCCAGACGCAAGCAGCCCCTTTGTGCCCATGTGCAAAATTGCACGCTTGCATCACTTTGCGTCTGGCTATATGTGGAACCTGGAGATTCAAACTTGCATTCTTAGGCTTTGCAGGCAAGCGCCTTAACCTCTAAGCCATCTCTCCAGCCCCATTACTTAATGAGTTTTACAGAGAATCAGGAAAAATTACATTTGACTGAACAATAAATAAATCTAACAAATTAATCAGATATTTCAAAAGTTCATGTAGTCTCTGCTTCCTGAACATCATGAGGTCAGCAGCTTTGCTCCAGCATATGATCCCAGCCTCACCACTGGGCTAAAGAGATGGGTTAGTGGTTAAGAAGCTTGCCTATGAAGTCTAAGGACCCAGGTTCGATTCCCCAATACCCATGTAAACCAGATGCACAAGCTGGCGCATGAATGTGGAGTTTGTTTGCAATGGCTAGAGGCCCTGGCATGCCCATTCTCTCTCTCTCTCTCCTCTCTCTCTCTCTCTCTCTCTCTCTCTCTCTTTCTATCAAAATAAAGGAAGAAAGAAAATATTTTAAAAAAAGAAAAGAAAAGAAGGCTGGAGATATGGTTTAGTGGTTAAGGCACTTGCCTGCAAAGTCTAAGCACCCATGTTTGATCTCTCTCCTGATCCCACGTAAGCCAGACTCACAAAGGTAAGGCAAGCACAAGGTCACAAGGTCACACATGCCCACTAGGTGGCTCAAGCATATGGAGCTTGATTGCAGTGGTGCCAATCCTCTCTCTCTCTCTCACCAGCCAGCCCAGCATGGGAAAGTCCAGGGTCAGTTAGACAGTCTGTATCAGAGAAATGAGGCAGAAGAAAAACAGAGGAGGATATTTCATGGTTCTCCTCTGGTCTCCACAAGTGTGTGCCTTGTGTACCAGCATCTGCACACACACACACACACACACACACACACACACACACGTACACAATCAGCAGCAGTAACAAAATTTAGTTTAATAAAATTTTTTATATATTTTGTTTTTATTTGTTTACTTATTTGACAGAGAGAAAAAGGGAGAGAGGGGCAGAGAGAAAGAATGGGCGTGCCAAGGTCTCCAGCCACTGCAAACGAACTCCAGACGTACATGCCCCCTTCGGCATCTGGCTTATGTGGGTGCTGGGGAATCGAACCTGGGTCCTTTGGGTATCTGTCTGTTTATTTAAGAAAGAGAAAAGAAGGAGAGAGAGAGAGAGAAATGGGAGCCCCAAGGCCTCCTACCACTGCAAACTAACTTCAGACACATGCAGCACGTTGCGCATCTGGTTTTGCCTGAGTACTGGGGAATCAAACCCAAGCGAGTACCTTTAACCACTGAGATACCTCTCTAGCCCCACAGACTACTTTATAAATACACACTTTTGGGGGATGGGCTTTCTGAAAAAAGACCCTGGTAGCCCAGGAAATAAAACAAAAATCTACAAATGGGACCCCCTGAAACTAAAAAGTTATTGTACAGCTAAAGAAACCATCAACTGAGTCAAAACAACCTACAGAATGGGAGAAAAACCTAATGCTCTGTATATCTGACAGAGGGTAAATATCTGGCATATACAAAGGACCCCAAAAAGTAAGCAATAAAAATTTAAACAAACCAACAAAATATGAGCCATAGAATGAATAGAGAGTTCTCAAAAGAAGAATACAAATGGCTGATAAATGTGTTTTTTTTTTTTTATGATCAAGGGCTGGAGAGCCAGCTCCGCTTTGCAAAGCCAGCTTCAATTCCCCAGCTATCCATGTAAAGCTGGCTAGGCATTTGTTTGCAGTGGCCAGAGACCTGGACATGTTTATATACACACACACACACACAGACACGCACACACACTTTTTAAATGTTCAACATCTTTATCCATCAGGGAGATGCAAATTAAAACTATTTTGAGATTCCATCTCAACCTGTTCAGAATTGACTGTCATCAAAAAAATCAAATGCCAAGCTGGGCGTGGTGACGCACGCCTTTAATCCCAGCACTCGGGAGGCAGAGGTAGGAGGATCACTGTGAGTTCAAGGCCACCCTGAGACTACATAACGAATTCCAGGTCAGCCTGGGCTAGAACGAGACTCTACCTGAAAAAAAAAAAATGCCTACCATGAAAATTCCAGATATACTGTGATATTTTGCTCGCTGTAAATGGTAGAGCCATTGGCTTCAGCTTTCATTTACATTCCATTTGCACCAACAATAATCCACTCCCAAGCTTAGCTCGTTCTATTGTACCTTGACCTTTATAACTTCAAGGTAAATACAAGAGTTGTGCTCAGAGCATCATTTGGTTCTTGTTGAATGAATGAGTGATTTGGAATGACAGCAAAACACAAGCAAGCCCTACTACTCACTTCCTTTTCCAACACAATTATCAATAACATCATAGCTTTGATGACGAAATTTCAGAAATACATCACTAATATGCATGGAGAACCCTAAATGCTCATCATGTTAAATTAATTTGGTAACTTCAAATGACTTGTAACTTGGACCTAAGGAAAGTTTGTTAGATTTACTTCTAATTACCTGAAAAATATCAATGTCTATTAAAAAAAATCACATGTGGGGCTGCAGAGATGGCTTAGCAGTTAAGCGCTTGCCTGTGAAGCCTAAGGACCCTGGTTTGAGGCTCGATTCCCCGGGACCCACTTTAGCCAGATGCACAAGGGGGCACATGCGTCTGGAGTTTGTTTGCAGTGGCTGGAGGCCCTGGCGTGCCCATTCTCTCTATATATATCTGCCTCTTTCTCTCTCTGTCTGTTGCTTTCAAATAAATAAAAAAATAATAAATGTTTTAATCACATGCAGCATTTTAGAGGAAATGCTGAACTATTTATTATACAGGAGATAAAACCTTATAGTGTATTATTACAACTACATAAATACATATTTTGCACAGAAAAATACTGGAGGGCTGGAGAGATGGTTTAGTGGTTAAGGCACTTGTCTGCAAAGCCTAAGGACCAGTGTTCCGCTCTCCAGATCCCACGTAAGCCAGGTGCACAAAGGTGAGGCAAGCGCAGGGTCATACATGTCCACTAGGTGGCACAAGTGTCCAGACTTCAATTGAAGTGGCTGAGGCCCTGGTGCATCAATTCTTTCCCTCTCTCTCTCTCCCTCCCTCCCTCCCTAAAATATATTTTTTTTATTTTTTATTTTTGGTTTTTCGAGGTAGGGTCTCACTTTAGCTCAGGCTGACCTGGAATTCACTATGTAGTCTCAGGGTGGCCTCAAACTCACGGCGATCCTCCTACCTCTGCCTCCCAAGTGCTGGGATTAAAGGAGTGCGCCACCACGCCCGGCACCTAAAATATATTTTTTAAAAAAACTGGATAGGAATATAATTAATTAAATGGCAATGTTGTAATTTCTTCATTATAGCTGAAGGAGACCTTAGGGATCATCTAGGCCAGTGATTCTCAAAGTGTGATCCCCAGACCAGCAGTATTAATATCATTAGCATGCCAAGACTCACCGCATCAGAACCTCTGGGGGCAGAGGCCCAGGGTGATGGTTAATACTGACTGTCAACTTCTGTCAGCCAGAAGTAGAATCACCTAGGGTACAAATCCCTTGGCAAGCATGCGAGGGACTTTCTCAATGAGGGCAATGTAGGAAGTAGGAAGACCCACCCTAACCGTGGACAGCACCATTCCGTGGGCCGGGGTCCTGGACTGAATACAAAGGAGAAGGCGAGCTGAGCACCAGCATCTGTCTCTCTCTGCTTCCTGACTGCCCGCTGAATGTGACCAGCTGCCCTGTGTTCCCACCGTCATGAAGGGCTATATCCCCTCTAACTGTAAGCTGAAATAAATCTTTCCTCCACTAAGTTTCCAATTGTCACAGCAGCGTGAAAAGAAACTGATGCTCCCAGCAAGCTGTGTTTCGACACACCCCTGGGATGCATCTGCAGCACTCTCGAGGTTAAGTGCCACTGATCTCGGCTTTGGCTCCTCAGACTTGGCTGAACCACAGTCACCTGGGAGTCCTGGAGATCTCAATGCCTCGGTGATACCACCAGAGCGCCTGAGTTAATTTAAGTAAAGCCATCGATAGTTTAACCACTTCTTGTGCGACTTAACAAGAACCATTGATTTAGTCTTGTTCTACCCAGTGGGATCCTTGGACTCACAGACCTGACATGTCTTGTAAGCTTTTTAGGAATGTACAATGTAGGGCTATACTCCCCTATCCTGTGGAATCAGCATCTGCATTTTAACAAGTTCCCCAACTGACTCATATATACATTGAAGTCTGAGAGGCATTGACATTTTACAGCGGGGTTGGGGGAGGAACTATGACCAAAAGAGTTAACCTTGTTCTAAGTTCTCATATCTGAGAGAAGGTTGAATTCAAACCCTAGATGCTCAGACTTGCAACTTTCCATCATGCTATGTCATAAAGCTTTAATTTTGATGTTTTTTTCTCTTCTCCCTACCTCCAAATGGTTTTCTCCCCATAGAGAACATAACGCATGGTAATGCATGGATGCCATGTCTTTCCCATAAAGAAATTGAGAGCTGGCCGAGGAGGAGCTTAGAGATTAAGCGCCTGCAAGCCAGTAACTGGCCCCAGAGATCTCCAAGGATAGCCTTCAGTCCAGGATTCTATGACATCTGCAGTCCAGCCTTGAATAGAAAGCAGAAAGCTAGTATCCTATGCAGTGAGAATTTATTTCATAGTTATCAAAGCAAACCAAAGGTTATCAGTGGGTTGGACATTTAAAGATTAAGTACAGCCGATCACACTCAACTCTTGTGCAGGTAGCTTAACTTCAGTGGTTCTGGTCTCTCTCTGAAGGGAAAATGGAGGTGTTTATGATTCTGTATGGTAATGGGTACCAGGTGACCCAGACCAGGCGGCTACGGGCAGGGCCTCTCGTCTTTGATTTACATGGCAGGATCCAGGCCATCCCTAAATTGAAAAGATATAGTAATGAGCAAATGCAGAAGGAGAAAAGGGTCAGGGGAGGGGGAGGGAAAGAGCTGAGGGAAAACCTGGAGTGCTTTTCCAAGTCCAAAGTGAGCTACGGCTGCCCTCTCTGCCTCAGAAGGTATGATCGTAAATTACCAGCTAATGCTTAGCGCTGGGGCTCTCTGGCCCGTGATATATGACGGAGGACAAGATGCCTCTGAGCAGAAAACACTGTAATTGGGGAGCAATCACATCTGTGTCAGTCGCGGGACTGCAGTTTAAGTGAACTGAGGAGTTGCAGACCGTGCTGCAAAATGCACAGGGATGATGTGCACATTTTTCTGCAAAATGATATGTCATCAGATACGAGTCTCTTTAAATGCTTCGGCGTCACGATAGCCCGAAGGGAAAATTTCTTTTTTTTTTTTTTTAACATTAGCATTGCGTTAGCTAACACCTCAAGAGACTTCTCATTGCTCAGGCAAAGAAGTCTAAGGAACTCGGAATATGGGCTCGGGTTTCTTGGGGGCGCAGACTCTGGGTCACTGAGACACGCTGCTATCCCGAGCCTCATCTCGCTGAGCCGCCTAACAGGGCAAGGTCAACGAATTCGTAGATGACAGGGCTGAACTCAAACCCAGATCTTCTGGTTATAAATCTTGTCATCTTTCTTGTGGTCTGTTTACCAAGACATTTATATCTAAGTAATTACGATACAAGTAGCTGCTCCGTGATCTGGGGACTGAACGACGCGGAGGTTCTTTTGTTCTTAAATAGGTCAAAATCAAAGAGAACTTTAAAAATTCTTTTGGAGATCCGGGTGTGGTGGTGCAAAGTGCTGGAGGCTGAGGTGGAAGAGTCGCAGGTTTGAGGCCAGTGTGGGCAACCTGGAGAGGCTCTCCCAAAATAAATAAATAAATTACTTAGTAACCTAATCAGAGCTAAAACGCCAAACTATCTAGAAATGTTCAGGCAGTTCCAACTGAGGGTAGACTAGAGAGATTGAATTTCAGTTAGAACTTCTTTCTAGATAGCCAGGCGTGGTGGCACATGCCTTTAATCCCGGCAGAGGTAGGAGGCTCGTCATGACTTCAAGGCCACCCTGAGACTACAAAGTGAATTCCAGGTCAGCCTGGACTAGAGCGAAATCCTACCTTGGAAAAAAGAAAGAAAGAAAGAAAGAAGGGAGGGAGGGAGGGAGGAAGGAAGGAAGGAAGGAAGAAAAAAGAAAGAAGAAAGAAAGAAAGGAGGGAGGGAAGGAGGAAGGAAGGAAGGAAAAAAAGAAGAAAAAAGAAAGAAAGAGAGAGAGGGAGAGAAGGAAATTGACCCTAGATGGTCTATTAGGATCTCTTCAGTTCTGATCATTGATTATTTCAATCTAGTGAGCCTAAAGGGCACTTATGACTTCGAATACTTCCTTTCTTTCTTTCTTTTTTTTTTTTTTTTTTTTTTTTTTTTTTTTTTTTTTTTTTTGGTTTTTCGAGGTAGGGTCTCACTCTAGCCCAGGCTGACCTGGAATTCACTATGGAGTCTCAGGGTGGCCTCGAACTCATGGCGATCCTCCTACCTCTGCCTCCTGAGTGCTGGGATTAAAGGCGTGCGCCACCACGCCCGGCTGAATACTTCCTTTCTTTATAGGACAACTATGAATGTTTACTTTTGTGCCAAAGACTCATGCCCCAGGACTGAGGCTCAAGTAAATAGGGAGCTTGCTATTTCTTTTTTTCTTCTTTTTCTTTTTTTTAAAAAATTTTTATTTATTTAATTTATTTGAGAGAGAAAGAGAGAGAATAGGCATGCCAGGGCCTCTAGCCACTGCAAACGAACTCCAGATGCACGTGCCACCTTGTGTGTCTGGCTTTACGTGGCTAATGGGGAATCAAACCTGGGTACATTGGCTTTGCAGGCAAGCGCCTTAACCGCTAAGCCGTCTCTCCAGCCCTTCTTTGTCTTTTTATTTTTTTTTATTAAGTAGAAACTTTGTATGGGCATCATGTGTTGATACCATCATTTCCCTCCTCCCTGTCCCCATTCCACTGAGGGCTCTCCTCAGTGGGACGGCTGGTACTCACCATGCAGTTGTGGGTTATGAGTTGTGAGAGCTCCACGTTGTGTCTCCATGGCCCTTGTCCGAACCAGAGCAGTGCTCTTGACTTCAGAAAAATCTGCTGCGCACTGCGGGTCGTAATCACTACGCTCTGGATCTTTAGCAAATCCACAGGAGGGTTCACCTTCCACTTGCATTCCAAGCTGAACACCCAGGCGCCTCTGCGTGTTTCTCCGGCCAGCTCTCCTGCTAGATGTTTCTAGTAGACTGACTGCTTGGCCACCAGCTGCTGCCAGTCCTCTCAACTGCACCCTTCTCCTACTGGGCCCAGTTAATGTGTTTTGGCTGCTGGATCACACTACTCATCATGGAGTTACCCCTATGCCGTTGTTGCTAACTAGTTCTGCCACTGATATATAATATATCCATGATCAAACTACCGTGTGAGTTTTTTATGCCTTGCTGCTATATCTGCTTATTTGTAGATACAAACTTTCCAACTGCTCAAATATACCATTATTTAAAAATACATTATTTTGGCTGAGCTGGAGGGATGGCTTAGCGGTTAAGCGCTTGCCTGTGAAGCTTAAGGACCCGGGTTCGAGGCTTGATTCCCCAGTACCCATGTAAGCCAGATGGCACAAGGTGGCACATGTATCTGGAGTTCATTTGCAGTGGCTGGTGTGCCCATTCTCTCTCTCTCTCTCTCTCTCTCTCTCTGTGTGTGTGTGTGTGTCGCTCTCAAATAAATAAATAAATAAATTTTAAATATATATATATATATATATATATATACATATATATATATATATATATATATATATATATATATATTATTTTGGGCTGGATAGATGGCTTAGCAGTTAAGGCACTTGCCTGCGAAGCCTAAGGACCCATGTTCAACTCTCCAGGTCCCACGTAAGCCAGATGCACAAGGTGATACAAGCACAAGGTCACGTGTGCACACAAGGTGGTGCTATTACAGTGGCTGGAGGCCCTGGTGCACAATTTTTTTTCTCCCTCTCTCATAAAAAAATTACAAAAATAAATATATTTTATTTATTTATTTATTTGCAAGCTGGGGGCTACAGAAAGAGTATGAGCAAGATAGAGAGAAAGAGAGAGAGAGAAAAAAAGAATGGGTGTGCAGGGCCTCTAGCCACTGCAAGCGAACTTCCAGATGCATGCACCACTTTGTGCATCTGGTTTCACATGGGTTCTGGGGAATGAAACCCAGGTCGTTAGGTTTTGCAGGCAAGCATGTTAACCACTGAGCCATCTCTGCAGCCTCAAATGTACCATTTTTTATAAACTTGTTTTCTTGAGAGCTTGTTTGGAGGTTCTAGCAGGAGAGTACAGCTACTCGTATACCCAGGACCAAAGACGGGAACTCCTCTATTTAGGGAAGGTCATCTTCTTCAACCGAGTGTGCTAGTTTGGGAGGGACGCACATGGGAGCAGTGAGGGAGGAAGGGGGCACCCGCCTAGCCAGCCAGGTCAGCCAAATCAATGGGGTGACAGATGTCACAGCCATATTGCCTAAACATTCTATATTTGTTACCTTATTAGCTGACTAGAGTTGCCATTGACCATACTGAATATCCCCCTCTTGTGGTACATTAAGATGCATTACTTACTACTTGTTAAAAATAAATTACTTATTAACAATAAATTCATTCTTATTATAAGAAAATACCTTAGCATAAGGTAACTCATCCCATGAGCCATGAAAATATAAAGTATAGTTAATTAGTAAGTGCATTTCTCCATTGGATTAGTTTATTTTCAAATGTTCTACAGTTGTTATTTTTGTTTTAGTCTTATATCTCAGGAGATGCTGGTGATGTTACAGAAAATGGATTAGCACTTAGCTGAGAGCCCAAATCATATATCAAAATACTTCAATGTGCCGGGCGTGGTGGCACATGCCTTTAATCCCAGCACTCAGGAGGCAGAGGTAGTAGAATCACCGTGAGTTCAAGGCCACCCTGAGACTACATAGTGAGTTCCAAGTCAGTCTGGGCTATAGTCAGATCCTATCTCGAAAACCAAAATATAAATAAATAAATAAATAAATAAATACCTCAACACTCCCCAGAGTTAGGGATTCCAAACACAATCCTTAATATGTTTAAAAAAAAAAAAGATGTGAAGAATCTTCCAGAATCACAGACAATATCTTCAGGTCCTTTGTAGCTACCTGCTAGCCCAATATAGAGAAGTAAAGCGATCAAAGGAAAGATTCCAATATTCTCTAGTTGAGAAAGTGCTAAACATGTTGAGAGAGTACAATCCCCACCTCCATCTATCTGACAAAAGCACTGGAGCAAATTTCCACTAATGACAGAAACTTCTGCTGGCCCTTCAAAAGCTAGTCTTGCTTCCTTAGTATCAGGGAACTGAAGGCCAAAGGCCTCACATCACAAATGACATAAAGAAATACGGGACAGTCCTGTCACAGAAGACCAGAGTGCTACACTAACCGCAGTCGCCTTCCTCAGGACTGTTCCTCCGTAAGTATCTGTCCTGTTTGAGCCACCGTTGTTTGGAATTTGTTGCACGTGGCCACACTGTTGTAACTGGCAGACTACCATCTGCACGTTGCTTTTCCTCCCCCACCTCTTCCATACTGCCTTTTCTCTGCCCATTATGTGCATTTTAAATTGATGTCGCTTCTTGATCAAAATTCATGGGGAAGAGTGCATTCTGCACAATAACTTGTTCCCTTCCTACAACCACAGAAACAGTTCCAACTACAGAGAGCAACACAGACATCACACCTGAGACGCTCTGGGGAAACAGTGCCTGAAGGTCTCCCAAAAGACCACAGAGCAATGCACAGGACCACCACGTGCATACGGGTGCTTGAGGAGGTCTGCTGTGGGGAGCTGTGAAATCAGACAGAGAGCATCAGTGACATTCTAAAGAGACAGGGCTGGATTGGAAAACAACCCCATCCTATTACCTCTCTGTTTAATTATGATAATCACAGCTGTTAGTTGTGAACACTTACTATAGATCAAAACCATACTAAGCATTTTACCCTGTGAGGTTGATATTATTAGTAACTTTAGTTTCAAATAAGGGACTCAAGATGCAGAAATAAAAAGGAATTTCTTTCAAATCAAAGGCAAGATGAGAGCAGGAATCTGAGTCCAGGCCACTGGCTCTAAAACAGATTCTGCACTTTCAGTCTTTAAGATCAATGCTATGAAATATCATACATTTAGAGTACAATATTTATAGATATAATTAATCTGATATGCTGCATATATATATATATATATATATATATATATATATAATTTATTTTCAAGGTAGGGTCTCACTCTGGCCCAGGCTGACCTGGAATTCACTATGGAGTCTCAGGGTGGCCTCAAACTCACAGAGATCCTCCTACCTCTGCCTCCCGAGTGCTGGGATTAAAGGCGTGAGCCACAATGCCTGGCTTTATGCTGTATATTTTAATTAAAAAGCCAGAAGAAGGGATTTTTAATGTTTTCACTATAATGAAGTGATAATATTTGAGGAAATAAATATTTACTGGGATTTGAAAATGGTCAGTGTGTACATGTATCAAACGTCATATCCCCATAAAAATGTACAATTTTTATATATTAGGTAGGTTGCTTGAAAACAGATACTTAAAGAGAAATAAGCTAAAGATATCACAGTGCCATGTTTCTATTTTTTTAATATCTTATCTATTGATTGATTTATTTTCAAGCAGAGAGAGAGAGAGAGAGAGAGAGAGAGAATGGGCATGCCAGGGTCTTTAGCTACTGCAGATGAACTCCAGATGAATGTACCACTTTGTGCATCTGGCTTTATGTGGGTACTGGGCAATCAAACCTGGGTCATTAGGCTTTGCAGGCAAGTGCCTTCACCAATGAGTCATCTCTCCAGCCCCCCTGTTTTTCTTTTATCTCATGACTCAATGGCTCAAAAGGTGGTCAGGACTCAGTTCCATTCGTCTCTTCACACACACAGAGCATGTACCCAAACACATATACAGATGTTCCCTGACTTAGGAGACTTTTATCCCAACAGACCAAATTTTTGTTATTGTTGTTATTGTTTGTTTGTTTTTATTTTTTGCTTTTTGGGGTTAGGGTTTCACTCTAGCCCAGGCTGACTTGGAATTCACTATGTAGTGTCAGGGTGGCCTTGAACTCACAGTGATCCTCCTACCTCTGCCTCCCGAGTGCTGGGATTAAAGGTGTGTGCCACCACACCCAGCCCAACAAACCAATGTTAAACTGAAAATATCCTAAGTCCAGAATATATCTAAGACCTGTAGCTGACTGAATGACACAGTTCAGTGTACAGTGTCAGCTGTTTACCTTCTTAACCAAGTGGTATAGCACCAGTCCAAGAAAAACCTAAAATTCAAAGTACGGTGTATACTGAATGCATATCATTGTTGCATTATCATAAGTCTGAAAAAAATCTTAATCAAACCTTGTAAGTTAGTAAGGGCCTCTTTATAGTTTCTGAGCTAAGGGGGAAACAAACTTCCCAGACAAAAAGAATCTACTCAGCATAAATGAAAATACACTTCCCCACGTCCTACACTTGAGTGCGTTAAATGACAGGATGCCTTGCCTTGACTCAGCTTTCTTCTAAAAATAGTAAAAGTACAACACAAGACGCCCGATTTGTATCCAGCTCGTTGCTACTCTGAGCCCCCCCCCCCTCTTAGAGTGGGGAAACTGCTCTTCAGAAAGGGTAAATTGAGGTCAGGGAGGGACACACCGGAGGAAAATTCAAGATTAACCTAAAGAGACCTAAGCAGCGTGTGTCGAATGTTCTCGACTGGCGAGGTCTGCACATTGCGCAGCTTGACAGACAAAGCCACACCCCAGCCGCTGCTGACACCCTCAGATTGCTGTCGCTTAGCTTTAGTCACCCCAGAGAACTTAGAGTGGACTTGGCTCCCTGGACACACGGACACAGGCCATGATGGTGGCTAGGATGAAGAGAGCTCTCTGGAAGATTGCTCAATCACAGGAAACACACACACACCGAGCAGGAAAGCGTGCCTTCAACTTTTCCACGTAGTTCACCTACTGCAAGTGGGGTGGTGAGGTTTCCATGAATAGGGGCACCCAAGGAGAATAGCTCATAACAGACTGATCCAGAATCGACAAAGAATAGCATGGCATCTTGCCCCGGTCATGAATAGATGACATAACAAAGAAAGAGGAAAGAGAAACAAGGAACCCAGGAGTAATGGGGAGACCAGGGCTCAGCAGCCAGGCGTCTGGTAAGCACTGAGTGTGGGAACTTTTCCCTGCCTCTGAAACACGTATTGTTGTCCAACAATGGCACAGCGGCTGACGTTGCAGAGTCTCCATTTCAAAGGAGAAGCCACAGCAGAGGTGTTCTGCTCCTCGGCTCCCCTCTGGGAAATCCTGGAAAGTGCCAGCCACTTAGCATTATTGTTCAAAGACTGTGAAACGAAAACAAGCGGCCAACTCTGCCTCTATAATGGACAGGGAATGGGAGAATTTTCTAGGGCCTTGTGGTAGTGCACAGTAAAAGCTGGATCTAGACTGGGAATTTCACAGGACAGTAGTGCAGTCCCAGCTCAGCCACCAACTTATTTTTTTATTTATTTGAGAGAGAGAGAGAGAGAGAGAGAGAGAAAGAGACAGATGGACAGAATGGGCACATGAGGGCCTTCAGCCACTGCAAACAAACTCCAGAAGCATGCGCCACCTTGTGCATCTGATTTGCATGGGTCCTGGACACTCGAACCTGTGTCCTTTGGCTTTGCAGGCGAGCACCTTACCCACTAAGCCATGCCTCTAGCCCTCAGCCACCAACTTAAAATACAACCTCATCTCTCTGTTTCTCAGTGTCCTCACCTACAAAGCAAGAAGGCCGTGTGTCTGCATTAGCACATCTCTTCACCCGACAATATCATTCACCTTAGGTCACATAAACTGGATGCTTCATGGATGGTCCTCACATTCGTTAGAATGTGACAGACAATGAAAAAGTAAACTAATAAATGATTTTCCTGTGGTCATAAATGTTATAAAGAAAATAAAAGTACACTAAAAGGAAAGAGCATAGTGAGTCTCTAAGGCTGTCAGGGAAGGCTGCTCTGAGGGGGAGCTATCAGAGCAGAAATCAGAAGGAAAGAGGTGGGGGTGTGGTTCACTAGTAGAGTGATGACCTAGCATGTGCAAGGTCCTGGTTCCCCTACACAGCATGGCTAAATAAACGAATACACTTAATGGACAAGAAGCACCAGCAGCAGCAAGGAGAAAAAAAGCCAACCAGATAAAAAACCTTGGAAAGACTGTCCCAGACAGAGGGATCGTGTGTGACCATCAAGTAGGAATCTACTTGGCACGTTTGGGAAAATGATGTCGAAATAAGAGGGTCAAGGAAAAAGGTTGTGGAAGATGAGTTGGGGAGATAAACAAGAGGAGCAGTCATTTAGGTTAGAAAGAGATTTTAAACTTGATGGGGAGAAGAACTATTAAAGGGTATTTATTGAGTGAACTGGTATATTGGTCCTTACTAAAATAACATTATGACCAATGGAAGGAGTTCGTTCATTTAATAAATACTGAGTTACTGGGCATCAGCATCCACCAGATTTTGCTGAAAATGTGTGTGGTGGGGGAGGGGGGAGGTAAACATCAGTAAATAAAACAAATTCCTGTTCCAATTGACCTCCTGGGAAACTGCTGCTACAGTCCATCTGAAAGTGATGATGGCTTGGAAAAAAAAGAAAAGAAAAGTAATAGTAATGGAAGTAATGAAGACAGGCCAGGGTGCAGGTTTGCTGTATAAGTGGAAAAAAGTGACTTGTTGATAGAGTGGACATGGGGGTAAGAAATAATGGGGAGAGAGAGGGACAGGCTACACACACACACACACACACACACAGATCCTCCAGTCTTTTGATGAAACAAGGTCTCACTCTACCCAAGGCTGACCCGGAACTCACTTTGTAGCCCAGGTTGGCCCTGAGCTCATGGCGATCCTCCCACCTCATCTTCACAGGTGATGGGATTACAAGCACGTGCCAGCTTCTCCAAGTGTTTAATTCACAGTTGTAAAGCGATTTCCTCCAAGTTAAAATATCCCCTCCCCAGGGGTAGGGAGGAAGGAAGTTCCAGAGATTCAGGAAGTGAACAAGTCTGGGGAAAGTTTGCAAGACTGGGCCCTAAAGATACAGGAAGAGAAAACAAGCGCCTGGGGATGGGTCTCTCCAACTGAGCTGCCAGCAAGTCGCGAAGTATGCTGGCGACTTCGAGCAGCAGAGCTGCCCACAGGTTGCAGCCAGCTTCCTTGAGTCATCACCTATGCTGCGGTGGGCCTGCTGGTGATGCAGCCGCCTTTGAGTCATCCATTGCTCCTGAAGCGACGCCTCACCCTGCTCTGTCAGTGACCCCAATCAACTCACTGGTTCGCCAAAATGGGTTTTGGTATGATTGTACTTGAGTCTGCCGTCTGTGCCCTGTCTGGGGTGAATAGACATGTGTTCACATCTTCCCAGGGAAAAAGTCTCCCACGACAGTGGTTGGCTCTTGAATAGATCCTTTTCATCACCCTAATTTTTGCTCAGCTATCTCCCCTGCAGACTGACTTCCACCGACAGCATTGATTAATGCACACCTCTTTCCTCTAACTGTCTTTGTGCCATTTCGCAGATTCAAGGATAACCCGAGGAAGAGAGCAGGGTCTGAAGTGGAGCCCAGGATTGGAGATGTTAAGGATAAAATGTCTACCAGACATCCAACAAAAGACAAATAGGCTAGTTTGGCACGTAGCTCGGAGGTCATGGGAAATGTTGAGATGAGCATAAAAATTTTGGATATCGCAGTCTGGAAAAAAATGGTTCAGCAGCTAAGGTGCTTGACTGCAAAGCCTAAAGACCTGGGTTCAAGTCCCCAGTACCCAACTTAAAGCCAGATGTACGGTGGCACATGCATTTGGAGTTCGTTTGTAGTGTCTAGAGGCTCTGGTACACCCATTCTCTCCAGCCCCCCCCCCCAGTTCTCTCTGCTTACAAATAAATAAAATATTTTAAAATTTGGGGGGCATCACATAAGAAAGACATGAATGAATATTCAAAAGAGGACCAAATGTTTTCTATAATATTCCAGAATTAGAGATCAAGAAAGGAAAAAGTGGTGATACAGGGGGGAATAGTAAGCAAGATGTCCCAGAAGCCAAACGAACAAAGTGTTCTAAAAGGACACAAACATTAGCATTCTCAGCCGCTGGGAGTTGAGCAGATAAAAATAAAAAATAAAAAAAAAACCTGAATTTGAGTGGGAGAGGGGCAAGACAGGGTAGTGGAGGGGAAAAATTATCAAAATATATTATATACATACATTAAAATGTCACAATAAGCCCCATTACTATGTATAATTAATATATTTGCTAATAAAAAACGTTTTAAAAAGGAACAATGAATTTTAAAATACGGAGGCTATCTGCATGTGGTGGCACACACCTTTAATCCCAGCACTCACAAGGCAGAGGTAGAAGGAATTTCATAAATTTGAAGCCACCCTGAGACTACATGCTGAATTCTAGGCCAGTCTCAGCTACAGTGAGATCCTACCTCAAGAAAACAAAAGAAGAAGGAGGAGAAGAAGAAGGAAGAGGGCTGGAGAGATGGCTTAGCGTTAAGGGGCTTGCCTGCAAAGCCTAGGGACCCAGGTTTGATTCCCCAGGACCCACGTTAGCCAGATGCACAAGGGGGCGCTCGCGTCTGGAATTCGTTTGCAGCGGCTGGAGGTCCTGACGTGCCCATTCTCTCTCTCTCTCTCTCTCTCTCTCTCTCTCTCCCTCTCTCTCCCTCTTTCTCTGTCAAATAAATAAATAAATAAAATATTTTTTTTAAAAATGAGTATTAAGCTGGGCATGGTGGCACATGCCTTGAATCCCAGCACTCGGGGGGCAGAGGTAGGAGGATCACTGTGAGTACAAGGTCACCCTGAGACTCCATAGTGAATTCCAGGTCAGCCTGGGCTAGAAGTGAAAGCCTACCTCGAAACACCAAACAAACAAGCAAAAAAAAAAAAAAAAAAAAGAAAAAGAAAAAAGAAATGAGTATTAATTTTACTAACAATAATGATGGGATTGAGGCTATAGAGTTTTTAAATTCCATATGAAGTATGTATTACTTACAGTCCCTGTAGTAATAGCTGGGATCTTCTATCCAATATAAAGAGCAAGCAGAAGAAAGTCTGGGTGAGACAGATGGAACTAAACTGGCAGGATGTAATTGGTGATGTCACGTGACAGGCACAAGTTGGCTTTTGTTTGTGTATAAACCACTTTGTAAGAGTTTTTAAGTGAAAGGGGAGAGATACGAGTACTATACCTGATGGCTGTGTCGGGGAGCCCCACCTCTCCACACAAGAGTGACTCGGAAGGAGCTGAGTGGGAAGCTGGGATTCCTACTGCTACTCAAGGATGGTGAGCCCCCTTCCCTCCCCATGCCCGCTAGGGTGGGGAGTCTGATCATCACTCAAACCCAAAAGCAACAAGGTATCAGTGAGGGCTTGAGTGGGGAACTGGACTTTGCCCTGCATTTGGCAGTCATAAGACAGGACCCCCTGCCCCTGTCAGCATGGGATCAGAGGGCTGCTTTAACAGAAGACTCAAATGGAACCCAGGATCCCACAACACAATACCCAAGATGTCTAGGACGCAAATGAAAATCAGTCATCATAACCACGAACCAGGAGAATCTCAGCTTGAATGAGAAAAGACAGTCGGCGCATAGGCCAGCCCCACCTGAGAGGTCTCAGATGCTGGAATTATCTGATAAGAACTGTAAAGACACGCATAAAAGCACTTCGCAGAGCAATTACGGACGCACTTGGGATAAATGGAAAAAGTCTCGAGTAGTATGTACAAGCACAGCAATTTTGGGAAATGAACTGGGGCGGGGGATAGCTCTCTTCTATGTTGTGCATATTGAGAAACTGAATGTCCCAGGGTTGGGAGACTTGACTAAGTCCTAGGGCACAGCTGGCCCAGTGCATCACCACCCCTGGGGTCCTGGCTGTTTTAACATATCACTTATTTCCCCAAACTGGGACAACTCCTCAGCCGATTGCTTCACTGCAATGTTTTCCCAGCCTGCTCCCGGAGCAGAGGATTAGGGTGTCTGTCAACTGGGGAAGAATGTTGAGTCCACAGAAATTCCAGCTCCTCAAAGATGGCAAGACTCGCTCTGAAGCCTCACAGTGCTTCTCTCATCTCAGGAGCTACAACTTGAAAACATCTATTAATGTATTCAAAATCACTGACGAAGACGCTTATTAATAACGTGCAAAAAAACGGTGTGTGGGGAACACACTCTAGAATGGTAATCAGAAATGAATTACTTTTCAAAGATGGCGTTGACCTTGGGATGACTCAGAAGGCACCATTGTGCTGAGTAGAAGTAACAGAGGAGTGAGTTCTCAGCACTGACACATCTCAATCACACCTTCCAAGGCTCAGGGTCCATTGCAGAAGAGGTGGCAGAAAGAATGTAAGAGCCAAAGGAAGGGTAGGACTCCTTACAACGTGCTCCTCCAGTCACAAAAGGGCCTCACAGTGCCTGACACTACCTACACAGGACCATCATAATAGGAGGAAAAGATGATGACATCAAAATAAAAGAAACACTGATTGAGAGGGGGAGGGGATATGATGGAGAATGGAGTTTCAAAGGGGAAAGTGGGGGGAGTGAGGGAATTACCATGGGATATTGTTTGCAATCATGGAAATTGTCAATAAAAAAATAGTAAAGGTATGTACTGCTACAAAAAAAAAAAAAAAAAGAAATGAATTATGGTGTAACAGGGCGTGGTGGCGCACGCCTTTAATCCCAGCACTCCATGAGGCAGAAGTAGGAGAATCACCATGAGTTCGAGGCCACCCTTGAGACTACATAGTGAATTCCAGGTCAGCCTGGGCTAGAGCGAGACCCTACCTCAAAAACAACAAAAGAGAAATGAGTTAGTGTGAGTATTTCCAGTCTTTTGAGAAAACGGCTGCATGTTTCTTATCAGTACTACATCCATCAAAATAAGGTAGATAGAGCCAGGCGTGGTACATTAAGCCCTAGCACTTTGTGAGCACAGGAGAATTAGACGTTCAAGGTAATCCTCACCTATATAATGAGCTCAAGGCCCTGGGCTACATAAGACTTTGTCTCAAAAAAAAAAAAAATCAAAACAAAACAAGATGGGCTCCTGGGTGCTCCGTAGCCATCCAAAGCAGCTTGGTAGAGAACTTGACCTTGGGGAAGTGGAAAGTGGAACCCAGGCAGCCCAGTAGGAACACGACCAGTCTTGGGAGGCTGCTGCCTATCAACAAGGCCTTTCAGCTGATCCACAGCCGCCCTACGACCAGGGGAAGCTGGCGGTGCTGAGCCACACCCAAAGCACACATTTTCAGTCCCTGCTCCAGTCCCTCCCCAGTACTTACTTCTTCTACTCTCTCTCTCTCTCTCTCTTTGGAAATTTTATTTATTTATCCTTTTTTTTTTTTTTTTTTTTTTTTTTGGTTTTTCAAGGTAGGGTCTCACTCTAGTTCAGGCTGACCTGGAACTCACTCTATAGTCTCAGGGTGACCTAGAACTCATGGCAATCCTCCTACCTCTGCCTCCTAATTAAAGGATTAAAGGCGTGCACCAGCACGCCCGGCTTATTTTTCCATTTTGAGAGAGAGAGAAAGAGAGGCAGATAGAGAGATGGGTGTGCCAGGGCATCCAGCCACTGTAAATGAACACCAGATGCATGCGCCTCCTTGTGCATCTGCTTATGTGGGTCCTGCAGAATCGGACCTAGGTCCCTAGGCTTCGCAGGAAAATGCCTTAACTACTAAGCCATCTCTCCAACCCTCTACTCTTTTAAAAAAATATATTTATTCTTGTGTGTGTGTGTGTGTGTGTGTGTGTGTACACCAGGGTCTTTTGCCATTGGAAACAAATTCCCATCCAGTTTTACGTGGGTGGCTGGGGAATTGAACCCAGGCTGGCGAGCTTTGCAAGCAAGCACGTTAACCACTGAGCTATCCACCCAGAAGACAGTGCTCCAAAGCACTGCTCCCCATCCACTGGCTCTTTCATTCTTTCTACCGCCTCTTCTGCAATATCCACCGAGCCTGGGTGGGCGTGAGAAGCATGTCTCATTAGACATGAGCACTTACCTGTCACGTCCTCACAGCTCTTTAATGAATCTTGAGTCCTCCCTGGTAGTGACCGCCGTCAACAGAAAGAATCTTTTCTAGCCAGACGTGGTGGCGCACGCCTTTAATCCCAGCACTCAGGGAGATCACTGTGAGTTCGAGGCCACCCTGAGACTACATAGTGAATTCCAGGTCAGCTTGAGTTAGAGAGCGAGACCCGACTTTGAAAAAACAAACAGAAAAGAAGCTTTTCTGACTGAAAGCAAGAGCAGCACTAGTCGATGGACATAAATACTTAGAGGGCAATTTGATGGCCACAACATATCCATTTAGCCAAACAACGTAGTAGCTCCCGGCTGCAGGGACTATGACCTTACCAGCCACAGACCTTTAAGTGGTTTTCAGTGCCAGGCATGAATTCCTCCCTGTGAAATGAAGCTCAAATCCAATCAGAGAGCAGTTGGTTACCCCCATAATGGTCATCAGACTCTTTGATCAGTGAGCACTTCTTGCCTTGCTGGGTGATTGTCTAGCTCACAGGGTCCACAGCTAGGTAAGATGGCTTGAGATCATTCTCCCCCAGGAGGCTGAAAAGCATGTTCCAGCACTCGGCCAACTAACCAGCAGGGAGGAGGCTTCCGGCTCTGTTCCAGCTTGATTTCTCAGTAACCTGCAACCAATGCAGAGGGTATCTTCAGCAATAGGGTCTTACTGTCTAGTTTGGGTGAAAGAAGAGCCCCGGCAATAGCTGGTGTTATTGAGGGGCCCTATAGGGGGCATCCTGCCCTGGCACTGACATTCTCTTATAACATGCTATGAATTCTAAGCACCGCATTTTTTATCCCTATAGGGTACTCCTGTCATGGCCAGATTTTCAAGAGGCTTTGTTCATTATTGTAAATAAACTATGATGCTGTATAAAAACAAATCAGGGCTGGAGAGACAGCTTAAGGGTCTTGCCTGTGAAGCCTAGGGACCCATGTCAACTCTCCAGATCCTACGTAAGCCAGATGCACAAAGGTGGCACAAGCGCAAGTTCGTACAGGACCACTAGGTGGTGCAAGCGTCAGGAATTCAGTTGCAGTGATCTCTCTCTCTCAAATAAAAAAATAGGGCTGGAGGGATGGCTTAGCGATTAAGGCGCTTGTGTGCAAAGCCAAAGGACCCAGGTTCAGGTTCCCCAGGACCCACGTTAGCCAGATGCACAAGGGGGAGCACGTATCCGGAGTTTGTTTGCAGTGGCTGGAGGCCCTGGAGCACCCATTCTCTCTCTCTCTCTTTCTCTGTCAAGTAAATAAATCACTCAATTAAATATTTAAAAAATAAAATAAAAATAAATCTTAAAAGAAACGAATCAGGGCTGGAGAGACAGGTTGGTGGTTAAGGTGCTTTCCTGCAAAGCCTAAGGACCTGGGTTTCATTCCCCAGTACCAATGCAAAGCCAGATGCACAAGGTGGTGCATGTATCTGGAGTTTGTTTGCAGTGACTAGAGGCCCTGGTGTGCCCATTCTCTCAGTCTCTCTATCTGCCTTTCCCTCTCCCTCCCTCCCTCTCTCTCTCTCTCTCTCGCTCGCTCACTCTCTCTCTCTCTCTCCCTCTCAAATGAATGAAATGAAACAGCAACAGAGCGAGCAATGGAATTTCCAGTCACTTATTACTTCACTTAAGCAAACAGAAGGATGATGAAGACAAAGACATGTCATGCTGCCTTAATCATTCCCCTTTATTTTCTTAAAGTATCCGAAAGTGTTGTCAATTTTTATTAGCGTTCACAGGGGGGTTGCATAGCATTTAAAAAAATTTGCTGGATTGAAAGGCTTAAGAAAGATGACAAGTGTTGGAGAAGATATGGACAAAAGAGGGTCCTTGCACACTATTGATGCCCATGTAAATTAGCACACTCAGTATGGAAAACACTGCAAAGGTACCAAGTTTCTGCAAAAATAAATAAATAAAAAGAAGTATAGCAATGCATGACCCATATACCTCAACAAGGAGGGGCTAAGGGGAGGGGGCAGGTCACAGATGAGCCTAATAATGGTACCAAACTGACTGTATTTGCTGAATACAAAACTAATAAAGAAAAAAAGAGGTATCAACTGGCAGTGGTGGCACACGCCTTTAACTCCAGCACTGGGAGGCAGAGGTAGGAGGATCACTGTGAGTTCAAGGCCACCCTGAGACTACAGAGTGAATTATTCCAGGTCAGTCTGGGCTAGAGAGCAAAACCCTACCTTACCTTGAAAAAGCAAAAAGAAGAAGGAGGAGGAGGAGGAGGAGGAGAAGGAGGAGAAGGAGGAGGAGAAGGAGGAGAAGGAGAAGAAGGAGAAGAAGAAGGAGGAGGAGAAGAAGAAGGAGAAGAAGGAAAAGAAGGAGAAGAAGGAGAAGAAGGAGAGGAAGAAGAAGAAGAAGAAGAAGAAGAGGAGGAGGAGGAGGAGGAGGAGGAGTTGGAGGAAGAAGAAGAAGCGGAAGAAGAAGAAGAAGAAGTAGTTTCAGATGAGTCAGGAATGCCACTGGCAGCAACTGGAAGGGTATTTCCACTGCTGTGGTCACTGCTGCATTGTCCCCAATATCCAAGTGACAAGTCAGCCTGAGTGCCCGTCAGTGGATAGATGGGTAAAGGACGTGCAGCAGATACAACGGACCATCACTCAGCCTCATGACAAAAGAGAATCCTGTCGCAACGTGGACGAGCCTGGAGAACTTTGTGCATTGTAACATCCTAGACACAGAAAGGCAAATGCTATGCGATGCTACTCAATGCAGAGTATTGACAAGTCCAAGTTAGGGCTTGGGGTGTACTCAGTGGTAGAGACTTTGTCTAGCCTGTGAGGAGCCCTGGATTTTGCCCTCATCACATCACCAAAAAGAACGGGGGGGCCTCATAGAAACAGAAAGTACAATAATGATTACCCAAAGTTTAGGGGTGGAGCAAATGTGGAAATGTTGGTAAAAGGACACAAAATTTCAGTAATATAGGAGGAATCAGGTCAAGAGTTCTATCTTACCCCATAGCAACTATATTTAGAAACAGTATTGTGTGTGTGTGTGTGTGTGTGTGTGTGTGTGTGTGTGTATGTGAAAATTGCTAATATGTGATGTTCTTAGCACCAGAAAAGATATTAAACAAATGAGTTAATGCAATGTTAAATAGCTTTAATTAGCCATTCTATAATGTGTGTATATAACAAAGTGTCACATTGCACACTGTAACTATATACACTTTTAACTTACTGGCTTAAATAAATGAAATTTTAAGAGTTTGTTTAATTCAGGGTAAAGACGGGAAGGGATTTAAAGTTTAAACAAATTGTATATGTCATATTAAAGTAGTTAAATATTATCTCCCTCTGTAGAATAAAACAATATGGTTATGATTAAAAGCTGGTTTGTCAGAAAGTGGTAGCATTAATTTAGAAAGTTAAGAGGCAGTTCCCAGTGAATACACTTAACTGAGCTCTCTACTCCTAAATAAAAAAGAGGCATTTTTGTCCAAGAAAATACCGCTTTCTTATTTAGCAAAGACGGTATCAGACAAGAAGTAGTTTGAAAGTACATAAAATGTATAGTTAGAAAATACACGGAATTGGCATTATAATTTTTCTGTGTTTTGCATTGACTGGAGACTCTGTCGGAGTCTCAAATTCTGAAATAACATGGGCACGTGTGTCTGTTCAATCCCCAGCTATGGTGACGCTACATGCACACAGATAGGCTGGACTGCATTGTTGGTAGCAGACCATCCTTACATGGGAACTAGAGGTCCTCTTTTCCAGAAGGAGCTAGTATTCAGGAGTTGCAATTTTTATTTATTTATTTTATTATTATTATTTTTTTTTGATTTTTCAAGGTAGGGTCTCACTCTATCCCAGACTGACCTGGAATTCAGTATGTAGTCTCAGGGTGGCCTCAAACTCATGGCGATCCTCCTACCTCTGCCTTCCAAGTGCTAGGATTAAAGGATGTGCCACCAAGCCCGGCAAGATGTAACTTTTAGTATTTTATTTATTTGTTTGAGAGAGAGACAAATAGGGAGAGAGAAAATGGGTGCACCAGGGTCTCTAGCCATTGCGAACGAACTGCAAACGCATGCACCAACTTGTTTATCTGGATTTATGTGGGTACTGAGGAATCGAACCTGAATCCTTTTGGCTTTGCCAGCAAGCACCTTAACAGCTAAGCCATTCAATAGATGTATTTTTTTATACTTTTAACTTTATTTCTATTTATTTGTTTATTATGAGAGAGAGAGAAAGAGAGGTAGAGAGAATGGGCGTGCCAGGGCCTCCAGCCACTACAAACGAACTCCAGATGCATGCGCCCCCTTGCACATCTGGCTTACGTGGGTCCTGGGGAATTGAACCTGGGTTCTTTGGCTTTGCAGGCAAACGCCTTAACCACTGAGCCATCCGTCCAGCCCTCGGTAGATGTATTTTGAGGAAGTAGGCCTATTATATCCAAGTTGTTATAGTGAGCACTGTGTGAAAACTAAAATAAAGGGATAATCCTGCCCTGCCCAGAGGCTTAGGAGAAGGAATCATATATAGAAGTGATGGTCTGAAGCTGGATTAGGCAATGCAAGTAATCCTGGCACAAGAGCCCCAATACACAAACACGTGTGCTTCTAAGAAACCTCTATCACCCGGGGTCTTTGGCTCCTCCTCCCTAAGAAGATCTGAGGAGATGCCTCTACTGAGTCTTACCTGAGCCTAGGACACCCTTTTCTCATAGGCAGGTGTAACAAACAGCTTCAGATCGCTGAGATGAACCTCCAGACCAGGCACAGTTATGAAGGAAGGAATATTTATTGAAGCTTACAGATCCAGGGGAAGTTCCAAAATGGCGTAAGAAGCTGGATCCCTCTTTTTTTTAATTTTTATTTTTATTCATTTATTTGAGAGCGACAGACAGACAGAGAAAGAGGCAGAGAGAGAGAGAGAGAGAGAGAGAGAATGCAAATGAACTCCAGATGCATGTGCCACCTTGTGCATCTGGCTTATGTGGGTCCTGGGGAATCGAGCCTCAAACCAGGGTCCTTAGGCTTCACAGGCAAGCACTTAACCACTAATCCATCTCTCCAGCCCAAATGGCCCCCTCCGAGCAGAGAGAGAAAAAGGCACAAGCCAAAACCCACACCACACAACACACTTCAGGAACTCCAGGCAGAACTTGGCACTTTACATATCTTTAGAATGAAATTTCAATCCACCACCACACTTTACGGCTGCACCCTAAGATCCACCCACTGACGTCTCCTACACCTAGACAGCTGAAACTCTAAGAAGTTTTTTTTTTTTTTTTTTGACAGCTTCCATAATTACAGACCATAAACCAGGGTAATTCTCCCCCTCCAACTTTCCTTTTGCAACTCCACTGTCCACCATATCCCTCTCTCAATCTCTCTTTTATTTTGATGTCATCAGCTTTTCTTCCTATTATGATAGTCCTGTGTAAGTAGTGTCAAAAACTGAATATATTGGGGGACATCCATTTAAACTACCACAGCAGGGCAGTACCACAGTTAGTTAGGATCCTGTGTTGAACTTTTCATACATATCATTGTTAGGTTCCTGTCCTGAATCTTTATCATGTGTTTCCACTGCATGTTAAGTGGGTTGATATATATATATATAATTTGGCATTGCCTTAACCACCATGTATAACATCAGTCTTACAGGGAAATGCACCTGGGTTTTTTTTTGTTGTTGTTGTTGTTTGTTTATTTGTTTTAGGTTTTTTTCTCAAGGTAGGATCTCACTGTAGCTCCATGCTGACCTCAAACTCACAGCAATCCTCCTACCTCAGCCTCCCTAGTGCTGGGATTAAAGGCACACATCACCACATAGTGCTTGCACCTGACTTTAAACAACTTATTTATAAACATCCCAATGGAACACAGCATGTCTAGAAACTAATGGGATGAAGGAAGAAGGAAGAGAGAGGCTATCTGTGTGTCTGCTCAGTTGTCTGGGCCAGGGACAGGTAACAGGTTAGAGAGAGCTTAACTAGAGGCTGAGAATAGACTTCATCCTGGCTTTGGAAGACAAGATTCACATGGACACATTGTGAAGTGCTTTTACAGGGAGTAGGGTGAGGGTGGAAACAGGTTTTCAAAGCTGGTGAAAAAAAAATCACTTGGAAAGAATTCTTTCTCATTGAGGCAAAATATTATTCAGAAAACAGAGTTTAAACAGTCATAGCATTGGTTCAGCACTTGTGTTAGTAAAGTCTCAATTGAAATAGAGAGCACAATTACTAGGGAAAAAATAATTTTTTTATTATTTTATTGTTTATGTATTTGAGAGAGAGAGACAAGCAGATAGAGAATAGGTGCACCAGGGCCTTCAGCCACTACAAACGAACTCCAGATACATGTGCCACCTTGTACATCTGGCTTATGTGGGAACTGGGGGATTGAACCTGGGTCCATTGGCTTTGCAGGCAAGTGCCTTAACTGCTAAGCCATCTCTCCAGTCCAAAATGTAATATTCTTTAAAAAGTACTAAGTGTAACATTGTTGACTGAGTACCTGAAAGAGTAAAGTGAGAGGCAGCACTTACAGGACAGCACAGCGGACACCCTGAGAACTCAGTGGTGAGGGTGGATCGTTAAGGTTTAATTGTATAAAGTAATGTCCCTGTGTGCCAGGAACCCAGACTTCTGAATCAGGGCTGGGAGTAGAAGCTCTGAGAGGATCCACTGAGGCTGGTTCTAGAATGGTGTTGGGAAAATAGCACTGTGAGAGTTTTAAGAACTTTAATCTGGTTGCAGTATGCTAGGAATAAGAAGATTAAAAACAGGAAGATCTGGACTGAAGACATGGCTTAGCCATTAAGGTGCTTGTCTCTGAAGCCTAAGAACCCAGGTTTCATTCCCCAGTACCCACATAAACCAGGTGCACAAGGTGGCACATGCATTTGGAGTTCATTCCTTGCAGTGGCAAGAAGCCCTGGAGTGCTCATTCTTTCTATATGCCTCTTACTCTCTTTCTCTCTCCCTCCCTCTCTCAAATAAATAAATAAAATACTTTAAAAAAATTGTTCACTCTCCAGAGACTGACTAATGCATTCATAACCCTATGGTGGACACTAGCAATCCCACTGAGAAGGACCCTCAGTGGAATGGAAGCAGGAAAAAGGAAATATAAGAGGATTACATGAGGGAAATGATATCAACACACAATTTGTCCATATAGTAAAGTTCATAATTAATAAAAAATAATAAAACAAAAATATAGAGCATAAGGATATGAGATCTGTAAAGCTTGGTACAGAAGGAAATGTGATTAGGTTTTGAGACTCAGAGACCATTTTTGCTCCAGCGACAATTATTTATATTACCACCATGGAGGTTGAGCCAGATGTTCTGTATTGGAACAACAGGGGGAGTGCTAATATTTTTGAAAGAAAGGGACCTGAAGTAAGAATGTTAAAGGAGGGCTGGAGAGATGGCTTAGCGGTTAAGCGCTTGCCCGTGAAGCCTAAGGAACCCGGTTCGAGGCTCAATTCCCCAGGACCCACGGTAGCCAGTTGCACAAGGGGGCGCACACATCTGGAGTTCGTTTACAGAGGCTGGAAGCTCTGGCGTGCTCATTCTTCTCTCTCTCTCTCTCTCTCTCTCTCTCTCTCCCTCCCTCCTTCTCTCTGTCACTCTCAAATAAATAAATAAACAAACAAATTTAAAAAAAAAAAGAATGTTAAAGGAGTTTCCTGCTCCTTAGAATCAGGCTTCATGACCCCTTGGATAAACAAATTTGGCTACCTACCTGGTACTGTTTTTGGTATGACAAATGCAGGAAGTACAAGACCGTTGGATTGCAACATGATGTTCCAGATATGATTGCTGATATTTGCAGTGGCTAGAGGCCCTGGAGTGCCCATTCTCTCTCTCTCTCTCCCTCTCTTCTCTCTCTCTCTCTTTCTCTCTGTCTGTCTGTCTCTAAGAAATGAATTAAAATATAATAAAATTTTAAAAAATAAAACTAAATAGTGGAGAGATATCCCATGTTCACAGAGACTCAAGAGGGTCAAGATACCATTTCTTACCAGCTATATCCATATCTGTAAGGCAATAGCAGTCAAAGTCCCAGAAAGCTATTTTGTTGCTATAAATAAAATGACTTAAAATTTATAATGATAATTAAAAGACCTGGACTGGCCAACACCATATTGAAGAACTAAATATTTTCTTATCACATAATCTATCACACGTTCCTCGTACTGTGAGAAATATGCCAGGGGGCTAGCATTCCCAAGCTTCCCCGTCACACCAGACCTAAGGAATCCAGCTTCCTCATGTAACCTGTGGCATATTTTTAGGCAAATCAAAATTTCCATATAAGCCTTTTCTTCTAATAAAATTATATTAAGATGTTGAATATGAGATATAAGAACTAAACAAGGGGCTGGAGAGATGGCTCGGCAGTTAAGATGCTTGCCTGCAAAGCCTAAGGACCTGAGTTCAATTCCCCAGCACCCCTGTAGCACCAGATGCACAAGGTGACACATTCATCTGGAGTTTGGTTGCAATGGATAGAGGACTTGGTGCACCCATTCTCTCTCTCTCTCTCTCTCTCTCTCTCTCTCTTTCTGTCATAAATAAATCAATAAAATATTTTAAGAGAACTAAATAAGCATATTGAAGAGCATACCAGATACCCTCACATGTGTAAGGGTTTATAAATGCCAGTGAGGGGCTTGAGAGATGGCTTAGTGGTTAAGGCGTTTGCCTGCAAAGCCAAAGGATCCCAGCTCGATTCTCCAGGACCCACGTAAACCAGAAGCACAAGGGGGGGGGGCACATGTCTGGAGTTCGTTTGCAATAGCTAGAGGCCCTGACATGCCCATTCTCCCTCCTCTCTCTCTCTCTCTCTCTCTCTCTCTCTCTCCTTCCCTCCCTCTTTCTCTCTCTCAAATAAATAAATAAAATATTTTTAAAAATAAATGCCAGTGAGTATACCTATAATGAGTACACTTGAACACACTAATCAATTTCCTTTCCTACAATTTCGACTTGACAGGCGTTTCTCCTCCCTTTGAAACACTGCAGAACACACCTGATTCTGCAAATACTCGAAGGTAACGATAGAGATAGGCCCCATGCTGCTCACTTACCCTAGCCTGTACCACTCCACCCCTATTTTCCAGGCTAAACATCCAAGCTGCCTCTGACCATTGCTCAAATGACATGATTTCCGGAACCTGTGACCTTCTCCTCGATCTCTCTCTCAAAATGAAGACCAAGAACTGAGGACAACTCCCCTGATGTCGTCTGACCGCTGTGAGGAACACTTGGATGATGACCTCGTTTCTTCTGGATGCTTTATTTCCATCACATGACCTCAGATCGCATTAGCTTTTTGGCAGCCTTAATTCAGTTGGTTTATATTAAGCTGATAGCTAACGCTCTGAACCTTTTTCTGTTAGAAACTATTAACAACCATGAACATGCATGCATGCATGCACGTGAAAATAAAACACAAAAGGGGGGCTGGGGAGATAGCTTAGCAGTTTAAAGGTGCTTGGTTGCAAAGCCTGCCAGCCTGGGTTTTGAGTCTCCAGTACCCACATAAAGACAGATGCCAAAAGTGGCACATGTATCTGGTGTTCTTTTGCAGGGCCACGAGCCCTGGAGTGATAACAACACATATGTAAATAAATGAATGATGAATCACAAAGAACGTATTAATCAAGGTCTTCCTTGTTCTGCTTTCAAAAGCTTCTGCTTTAAACAGAGCTGTAAGAATCTAAATTCATCCCCCTCGATTTCGCTATGCTGGTTCCAGCCAGTCTTTCTAGGTTGTTGAGATTTTCTTGGTTCTTTAGCCTGTCAGCCCACAAATTATATTTTCCTCAATTTTGAGTCATCTTCCAATTTGATAAGAATGCTTCAAACTGTTGATTTTTTTTTTTTTTTAAGTACTGAACAATTTGGGGCCAAGAATGGAAGTATTCCAAACTCCCATAAAGGCTAAGTCTGGTTAATATTAACAACTGCTACCATTTATTCTGCAATTGCTCTGAGCCAGATAGTGAGTCTAGAGACATTACAAACATCATTTGACTGCATACAGCTCGACGAGAGGAATAGGAGTGTCCTCGCTTTACCAATGATATAACTGAGACTTAGGAATGCCAAGTGTCTTACTCAAACTCTGACGGCCAATAAGTGGAAAAAGCTGCATTCTGCAATCAGATTTGCCTGACATCAAAGTCACAACTTCTTCTAGAATGTCATTATGTTTTGAAGGGGGCGGGGGGACTACTGAGTCCATGAAGAATATCTTTAAGCCAAAAGCCAGGTATGGTGTGGCACACACCTTTAATCCCAGCACTTGGGAGGCAGAGGTAGGAGGATCGCCGTGAGTTCGAGGCCACCCTGAGACTACATGGTGAATTCCAGGTCAGCCTGGGCTAGAGAAAGACCCTACCTCAAAAAAAAAAAAAAAAAAAAAGACTATCTCTAAGCCAAAGTACCCAAGGTTAAGTCAACCCCAATCACACTCATCCTGCCTGTCTCCTACTCTCCCGTGGCTCTCATCACAGGGGCTGATGTTACAGCTCAGGGTGCAAGCCCTCTCCCATGCCACTCTCCTTTTTTTTTTTTTTAACATCTTTTTCTTTTTTTTTTTTTTTTAATTTATTTATTTGAGAGCAACAGACAGAGAGAAAGAGGCAGATAGACAGAGGGAGAGAGAATGGGCGCGCCAGGGCCTCCAGCCACTGCGAACGAACTCCAGATGCGTGCGCCCCCTTGTGCATCTGGCTAACGTGGGTCCTGGGGAGTCGAGCCTCGAACCGGGGTCCTTAGGCTTCACAGGCAAGTGCTTAACCGCTAAGCCATCTCTCCAGCCCCTCCACTCTCCTTTGAAGAGGTCTTGTCCTTTCCTGCTCCACCCCTCACCCTTGTATTCCTCCTGCTACATTCTTTAGTATCTCAGGTCAGTTTTCAAAAAAAAAAAAAAAACACATTCACATTCACACTCTTAGACTTTTCCTCTAACATTTCTCCTTTGTACACCTTTTGTTGAACTAAAACGAAGGATAGCGCTTCCCTCATCGACCATCCCCCTCTCAGAGACCTCTTCATTCAGTCGGTAATTGATGTAACAAATACTAAGTATATCCCCTGTGCTGGGCTCTGTGCCAACAATGAACAAAAGCCATGGCCTTTCTCTCACAGAACTTATAATATAGAGGGGTAGATAGATCACTATATGAGAAATAGAGAATTACACATGTGGTTAGTGTTACAAGGGATAAGCTTGGTGCTCTATGTGTATATCCAGTAAAAAGCAACTACGCTAGTCTGGACAATAAGACAAGACCCCACTTGAGGAAAATCTGTATTACATCTTCATTTATTAAGCCTCAGTGAGTAATAGCACCTATCACAAATGACACAGATAGGTGCACAGTGATAAATAAAAAGAAATTAACATTTCAGTATGCCATGTGATACCTGATGTTGTAAGTGATCAACACGGGGATTTGAATAAGAGCTAGGAACCTGGGAAATTTACTGGGGGAGGGGGCACGCCAAGCCTCATCTTGATACGTAATTAAGTACTGAGCTGCAGCACTAAGGGAGACGTCTATATCTCCACCTCCAAGACTCGGGGAACATCGTGGAAGAGAGAAGAGAGAGATGCAAGAGCCAGAGGACAGAGGATAGGTGGGGAATACCATGGCATGCTATCTTCAGGCATGACACGGTGACTACACTCATGACCTCACAACTGTCATGACTCGCACGAGAAAGACACAGCGTTGAGCCCACCAACACTCTGACATGGGTGCTGGGGGAGAGCAGGAGGCCCCCATCCCTCCCTGAGGAGTTATTAGCAGTTAATGGTTGCTGGAGGAGAGGGAGACATTTTCTTTAAGACTGTAGCCACTGGTAGGTTGTACACGCTCTGGTAAATTATCCCCATCCATGCTCATGCAAGCAACCCTAATTAAACTCAGAGAGAGAGAGAGAGAGGCACACACACACACATACACACACACACATACACACACCACAACACAAATCAAAATAGAGAGAACTCATGCCTAGTACTGAAAACCAAGCCAAAAGCCCATGGCGTGGGGAGACAGGTTATAAACCTCCTACAACCTATTGCTGTATAGCTAAATCGATGTGCTGTCAAACTGCCTCCTCATCTGTCTTTACACCCACATAGCAGCTCTGCTCCCAATCCCAGTCAGAAAAGCTTTGGCTTTTCTCAGCAGTGAGAGGCAGATAATGCAGAGACTTGTAACTGGTCAAGCATTGAAAATGGGTGACTGGCGAGTGCTACATGGGACATAGACACCAAACCCTTCAGGGCTCAGGGAGTCCCCCTGTAGAAGCTGTGATGGAAAGATCTGGAGGGGGGAACACCGGAGAACTCTGTCACCTGGACATGATAGGACATTGCACCCATAAATGGTGAAGCGCACAAGACCTTCACATGATGGCGCCATATAGCCTTCTGTTATGGATAGGAAGGGGCTTGAGATGTCATTTCCCTCCCTGATGCGACAATGGCAGAGCTAAGAAGGAGTACATAGAACTGAAGGGCATAGGGACGGGCAATGTGAGTACATACGCTCTCTCTCTCTCTCTCTCTCTCTCTCTCTCTCTATATATATATATATATATATATATATATATATATATATATATATATAATGTATGTATGTATTTGGAAAGAAAAACAAAGAATTGTTGCTCTGGAGGAAAGAGGCATTCCAGTCAAAGTTTATAGTATCTGTAAAGCTTTGGAGAGACTGTATCATGACACATTTGGTGATCCATAAGGAATTCATCACAGCTACAGCAAAGAGTATATATTATACGCAAAGTATATATATTTTTTATTTTTGGTTTTTCAAGGTAGGGTCTCGCTCTAGCCCAGGCTGACCTGGAATTCACTATGGAGTCTCAGGGTGGCCTCAAACTCACGGAGATCTTCCTACCTCTGCCTCCCGAGTGCTGGGATGAAAAGCATGCGCCACCATGCCCGGCCCAAAGTATGATTTTAACCCACCGTCTGCCTATCAAGACTTAAAAGTAAAGCATCTCCGAGGACAGATAATGATTCATAACAATACTATTCATGTGCAATATGAACTATAATTACAGTATTTGTGCTAGACAAACCTAGCACGGGCTGCGGGGCCCGCTCAGTGTTTGACAAAGCACTTGCCACACAGCTCTGAGTGCCCGAGTCCCGAGCCCGCAGAGATCTGGAAGGTGTGTCGGGCTTCTGTAATGCCGGCGAATCTGCCAGAAGCAGAGAGGCAAAGCTCAGTCTCCCCGAAGCTTCCAAAGGACACAGTGAACAACAGAAGACCCCACCTCAGAGCATGGTAGAGGGCAGGAACAACGCAGAAATTATTCTCTGACTTCTACACATGTGCTTGTACTCACACATATGAACATGTGCGCGTGCACACACACACACACGCACACACACACACACACTAAAGTTTTAGAAAAACAAATAATGGACGTGTTCTGCGGCTATTTGAGTGATAGACGCCGTGTAGGCGAATTTGTGTGCGTACATATAGCAGAGGCGAATCGGAAGGCGGGCACGGTGGCAGAGGGAGGCAGAGGTAGGAGGATCACTGTGAGTTCGAGGCCACCCTGAGACCTCCTACATAGTGAATTCCAGGTCAGCCTGGGCTAGAGAGATACCCTACCTCAAAATAAATCAATAAAGTTAGACTACACTCCAAAATTATTTTTCCAACAATTCATAATGGTTTGCCAGGAATTTTGTTTGCAGTTTAGGTCACAGCACCACAAAACATAGCCAGAGGGTAACTATGACAGTGCATAAACAAAAGGAAAATAAAGTACAATGATCCCATCGCTGGTCGTGCTCCTTGGCATGCGTCTCATTAATTTAATTAGACTAACTGAAAAGGAGGGCCAAGTATCCGATTGATGAAAGGAGGTTTTGAAACGCTGGAAAGTAGTGCTGCGATTTATCTGTCCCGGCAGTTTTGCCCATGTGCAGCCATTAATCACAAGGGAACGACTACTTATTCATCAAGTTTTAGCCGCAGCATTTTTGCTCTTCAACTTACCTAGAAATATGTACCATAGAGTCGTTTTAGATCTAGTGCTAATTGGAAAAATCAATTAATCCTTTGAGTTTATCTGCTGAACTTTATGTCTTCTCTTTTTTTATTTTTATTTATTTATTTATGTGACGTTTTCTCTTTTTTATTTTTATTTATTTATTTATTCGACAGAGAAAGAGGGAGTGAGAGAGAGAGAGAGAGAGAATAGGCACGCCAGGGCCTTCAGCCACTGCAGACAAACTCCAGACGCATGCGCCCCCTTGTGCATCTGGCTTACGTGGGTACTGGAGAATCAAACCTGGGTCCTTTGGTTTTGTAGGCAAGCGCCTTAACCGCTAAGCCATCCCTCCAGCCCCTCGTGTCTTCTCTTTATTCAGTCAGTATACCAACTGAAACAGTTTCCACCTATCAAAGCCATATTGTTGCCACTGTCAAAAACTGTGGCACTAGAGAGATGGCTTAGAAGTTAAGATGCTTGCTTGTGAAGCTTAAGGACCCAGGTTCAATTCCCCAGTACCCACGTAAGCCAGATGCACAAGGTGGCACATGTGTCTGGAGTTCATTTGTAGTGGCTGCAGGCCCTGGCATTCCCATTCTCTATCTGCCTCTCTCTCTCTCTCTCTCTCTCTCAAATAAATAAATAAAATATAAAAATTGTGGTAATTAAATTTAAAGGAAAGGGCTGAAAAACTTACATATGGGGTTGTTTAAGCAAGATTCCATCATTAGTTATCAAATTAAAGGCACATGCCTTTAATCCCAGCACTTGGGAGGCAGAGGTAAAAGGATCGTTGTGAGTTTGAGACCTACCCTGAGACTACATAGTGAATTCCAGCTCAGCCAGGGCTACAGCGAGACCCTACGTACAAAAAAAAAAAAAAAGCAAACACTAATAAACCACATTGTCAAAGAAAAAAACTACTGAAATATCATCAGCTTCTCCCACCACACCAGGATCACTACTCAACATCTTGTCCTTCTAGCTAGACTTGGATCTCGTTATCATTAAATAGCAAGGTTGCTGCTGTAACTTCCATGTCAATATCTCAGCCCTTCTACAGTCAGTTGGAGAAGGAAAGTATGTTCATCAAATTGACGAATAAGAAACCAACAGTGACGGCAACTATTGTTGATCAAAGAATCAAGATTTAGAAAGAGTCATGAGAGGCTGGAACAATGGACTGGATCCACCACAGAAAATTTGGAATTTTTAAGTTCAAGATCCCATGCATAGGCTCCAAAACTGAGCATGAAACCTGGGGGATGTGGTGTCTCAGTTGGTTGAGTGTCTGTCTGACATGTACAAAGCCCTACGTTCATTCCCCACTATCACATAGACCGGTATGGTGAGATATGCCCATAATCCTGGCACTTAGGAAGTAGAAGCAGGAGAATCAGAAATTCAAGGGGATCCTCTGCTACACAGAGAATTTGAGATCACCTTAGGTTACACAAGAACCTTTCTCAAAAAATTAAAATTAAAAAAAATTAGAAAGAGTTCTTAACCTGGCATGATAGCTCACACCTATAATTCCAGCACTCAAGAGGATAAGGTAGGAGGATTGCAGTGAGTTTGAGGCCATCCTGGGTTACAGAGTGAGTTCCAGGTCAGCCTTGGCTAGAGTGAGACCCTACCTCAAATTATATATATATACATATATATATACTTTTTTATTTAAAGGGGGTTGGAGAAATGGATCAGCGGTTAAAGCACTTGTCTGCAGAGTTTAATGACCTGGATTTGATTCCCCAGTACCCACAGAAAGCCAGATGCACGAAGTGGTACATGCATTTGGAGCTCATTTGCAGTGGCAAGAGCCTCTGGCGTGCCCACATGCCCATTCCCCACCCCACCCCCCCTTTCAACTAAATAAATAATTTCTTTTGTTTTGTTTTTGGCTTTCCAAAGTAGGCTCTCACTAGCCCAGGCTGACCTGGAATTCACTATGGAGTCTCAGGGTGGCCTCGAACTCACAGCGATCCTCCTACCTCTCTGCCTCCCAAGTGTTGGGATTAAAGGTGTGCGCCACCACGCCTGGCTAAATAATTTTTTTTTAACATTTGAAATTAAGCTTGAAAGTAGAGTAATAGGTATCTAAAAGAGTTGGGGATTTCAACTAATAAACTCAGTATGTGTCAATACTGTGATATGACTCTATAAGAAAGCTAATGATCCTCTATATTACAGTCCTCTACTAAATATACAATACTGGGGATGAGGAGGTGGCTAACACAGTACTGAATTCAACTGCACGTATAATAGTGTGTTTGAAATATGCTTGGTAAGAGAGCCTGAATTCAAGTTCTAAGAGAACTTGTTCCAAGGACTAGATTAAACCCTTGGAGAATAAATGGTAGTTAAAATGGAATTTCAGGAGGCTGGGGAGATGGCTCAGTGGATAAAATGCCTATCCCACAAGCATGAGGGAGTAAATTTGCACCTCTGGACCCCACGTAAAGCTGGACCACAGTAGCACAAGCCTCTGTCATCCTAGCGCTCCTCTGGCAAGATGGGAGGTGACGACAGGAGAGTTCCTACAAGCAAGCCTGGCAAGCACTATGGTCAACAACAAAAGGCCCTGCCTCACCGGGCAGGGCGGCGCACGCCTTTAATCTCAGCACTCGGGAGGCAGAGGTAGGATGATCGCCGTGAGTTCGCGGCCACCCTGAGACCACATAGTGAATTCCAGGTCAGCCTGGGCCAGAGTGAGACCCTACCTCGAAAAACCAAAAAAAAAAAAAAAAATGAATTCTTCACTTTGCTATGCATAGACTTAAAGGGGGAGAGCTAGGATTGACGAGAGTGAATATCAAGGAGGCAACAGAAAAAGAATGTCTTTGTCACCAAATAGTAAGTCAGACAAGAACTCGGTTGTTCTAAGGCACAATTTCTTAAACTGTTAGTCATTATCCCATAGGGGTTGTATAACTGAATGTGAGGGTCTGGGAAACACTTGCCAATAGTAAAAGGTTCCTGAATGGGCAACAGCCAACAATTCGCGTACAATCAAGCATGAAAAGAACCCAAAGCGTTTCCAGAAGCACAGTCCTGTTTTGTATCACGTGGCTTCACCTTAGCTTCGGTACTGAGCACACAAGATGTACCCGTCGGACTGCGCATGCCGTCAGGCTACACCTGCTAATGATCACTGCCTGTGATACCTCGGCTCAGATCTGAGACTGCAGCATGTTATGAATTGTAGTGATTTTACTGTGCATGCAAAAGTTTATGTTCTAATCACTGTATGGTGGCTTAATTACAGCAGAGTTCTCATTTTCCGTATCATCATTCCTTAGCGCGTAAGCGTCAAATTAATGTATCATTGGACTGTGTGGTGTCAGAATGCTTGATTTTTTTTTTAATGTCTATTTAAGGGCTGAAGGGATGGTTTAGCAGATAAGGTGCTCACCTGCAAAGCCAAAGGACCCAGGTTTGAATCCCCAGGACCCACGTAAGCTAGATGCATAAGGAGTCTGTTAGCAGTGGCTGAATGCCCTAGCACACCCATCACCCATTCTCTCTCTCTCATAAATAAAATAAAATTTTTTTTAAAAAGAATGTAAAAAGCTGAGCATAGACAGGCATGTCTGTAACTCCAGCCCACTGGGGGGTGGGGACTGGAGAGTCACTGAGGCTCACTAACAGACAGTGGCTCAGGGTTGAGGGAGACACCCCATCTCAATGCAAGAAATACACAGATGAGTGATAAGAGAAAGACAGCCCCCCAACATTCTCCTCTGGTCTCATCACATACATTCATGGGGTACACAAAGTGCACACACACATGCATGCACCACAGATCACAGCCCACATAGAAAATTCTATTTAGTTGCTCAATGGAGTTTCGATTTAAAAAAAAAAAAATCACTAAACTATGAGCTAAGGAGATGGCTTGGTGGGTAAAGACTTAAATTTAGGTCCACAACGTCTACTTAAAATGCCAGGTGTAGAGCCAGGTGTGGTGGCACATGCCTTTAATTCCAGGGCTCAGGAGGCAGAGGTAGGAGGATCACCATGAGTTCGAGGCCACCCTGAGACTCCATAGTGAATTATAGGTCAGCCTGGGCTAGAGTGAGACCCTACCTCAAAAAAAAAAAAATTATCTCAGCCAGGTGTGGTGGAGGAGGATTGCTGAGAGCTCAAGGCCACTTTGAGACTACATAGTGAATTCCAGGTCAGCCGGGGCTAGAGCGAGACCCTACCTCGGGGGGCAAAAAAAAATCCAGGTGTAGTAGTGCACGTCACCATCTCAGCACCAGGGACACAGAGACAGTGAGTCCCTGGGCCCACTGGCTAGCTTGTCCTGTTTAGTTGGTGAGCCATAGGTTCAGCAAGAGAAAAACAATCCATGGAGACACCCATACTCAACCCCTGGCCTCCACACATATGCACTGTGGTGGTTTGAATAGAATGGTCCCTGTAGGCTCAGGTGTCTTCTTAAATACTTGGTCCTTAGCTGGTGGCAATTTGGGGGAGTTGTGGGTTATTTGGAAGGTGGAGCCTTGCTGGAGTAGGTACCACTGGAGGGATAGCCTAGCCCCAAGCCCAACTACACAGACTACTTTCTTCCTTGTAATGTGGAGGTGTGACCCAGGCTTCCCGCCCAAGCTTGTCATTCTTCCCCCAACGTGATGAAACTTCCCCCCTTGAAACTGTAAGCCAAGGCTGGACGAATGGCTTAGCGGTTAAGGTGTTTGCCTGCAAAGCCAAAGGACCCTGGTTCGATTCCCCAGGACCCACGTTAGCCAGATGCACAAGGGGGCACATGCATCTGGAGCTCGTTTGCAGTGGCTGGAGGCCCTGGCACACCCATTCTCTCTCTCTCTCTTTCTCTGTCAAATAAATAAATAAATAAAAATAAAAATAAATAAATAAATAAAAGAGAAACTGTAAGCCAGAAAGAAACCTTTTCCTTTTATAAACTGCTTCTAGTCGAGTAGGTGTTTTGTCCCAACAATGAGGAGGTAACTGCTACATGCGTGTACATACCGCACAAACACATACACATAAAAAAAAACAATGAAGTTAATTTTGGCTTCGAATGGGGACAAAATTCCCAACAATTTCTGAAATAGACCTAAACAGATTTCTGTCACTTTGTACTACGTATTTACACAAAGTGACATTTTTAGTATTACTGAGAATAAAATCAAATAGCAATCAACTCTGAAAAATGTCGAAGGTGTCCTACATCCTGAGGCATTAAATATTCAGCCAAGATTTCATTCTTTATGTAGAAATAAGTATATCCATCTGAACAGTATGCAAATTTACTTTCATCTTCAATAAATGGCATACAATAAAATTGTTGTGAAATCAATTTCCTTATGATCTATTAACACCAAAGGACTTGTATACCAATATTATTTATATGCCTGGGTTGATGTAAAGATTTCTTAATGGTTGTGAGTGGGGGAAAAAAAATTTAATAAGCCCTGTTTTAGAGACCTCTACACCTCATTGGTGGTATTCAAGCGCAGGGGAAATCAAGCTGCAGTAATCCAAGCATTGTGTACATTACTAAGCGGGAGAGTCTAGGATCCAGCCTCTTTGGACAAACTCAGCTATCACAAAAGGGGACTCCACAAAGATAGCTCATCTGAGCTCCCACAAAGTACAAGATCTCCTACAGCTGTCAAAAATTATAGCCCCAAATGTGGTAACGCTGACAGGGAGCTTAATATTTTAGTTATTCTAAGAGGGATTTTAGCCAAAGGTCAAGAAGCAATATATTTTATCAGTATGCAGTGGCCTGAGAGAGAGAGAGACAGAGACAGAGAGAGAGGGAGCATTATTTTATTATGAGTCCCTTCTTCCAAGTGTGTGAGATCATCCTTGTGTTTCCAAGAACACTGCCCAGGCCCTGTGGGGACTGTGGGGTGAAGTAATGCCAAATTGGGCCTTTCAGAAAAACGATGTGCTGAGAACAACCCTACTCACAACCTATAAGCAGAAAGCCAAAGGCCTCTGAAGACAAAGCAAAGGCTACAAACATCCACACAGGCAGTAATTCCTGAGAGAAAACTGAACTGGGGATTTATTGACCTAACATGTGTTCAGATCCTGGATCTGTAAGATGTGCCCCATGTCAGTGTACCCCATGAGAGAAGTGCACCCACACAATGCCAAGCTTTATTTTATGTCATATCTTCTAAGATGAGGAGGGGTAGGAGGAAGCTGGGAAACCCAGGGTCTCGAATTCTTTTCTTTTTTTTTTAATTTATCTGAGAGAGAGAGAGAGAACGGGCACACCAGAGCCTCTTGCCAGTGTAAACCAACTCCGGACGCATGTGCCACTTTGTGCATCTGACTTTACACAGGTACTGAGAAACCAAACCCAGACCAGCAGGCTTTGCAAGCAAGAGCCTTAAACTGCCGAGCCATCACTCCAGCCCCATGACTTTTAATTCTGTGAAAATACTTTTTCTCTCTAGTGTTCTCTGAGAAGTTATTGCACTGGCATCCCCAATTCTTAACACCATGATCAGTCCCGCAACTTCAGAGCTAATTGACAGAAGCGTGAACAAGTATCTCCTCAAAGCACAAGGGAAGCAAGTAGAAGGAAAGAAAGGTGAAAACCCCCTGTACTTAAGAAACACATGGTCTCAGGCTGGAGAGATGGCTTAGTGGTTAAGGTGCTTGCCTGCGAAGCCTAGGGATCCAGGTTCGATTCCCCAGGACCCACGTAAGCCAGATGCACAAGGCAGTGCACGCGTCTGGAGTTCATTTGCAGTGGCTGGAGACCCAGGTATGTCCATTCTCTCTATCTGCGTCTCTCTCTCTCTCTCTCTCTCTCTCTCTCTCTCCAACAAATAAATAAAATATTTTAAAAAACAAAAAGAAAGAAAAAGGGGCTGGAGAGATGGCTTAGCCGTTAAGCGCTTGCCTGTGAAGCCTAAGGACCCTGGTTTGAGGCTCCATTCCCCGGGACCCACGTAAACCAGGTGCATAAGGTGGCGCACACATCTGGAGTTCGTTTGCAGTGGCTGGAGGCCCTGGCGCGCCCTTTATTTCTCTCTCTCTCTGCTTCTTTCTCTCTCTGTCTGTCTTGACACTCTCAAATAAATAAATAAAAATTTAAAAAGAAAAAGAAAAAGAAAAGAAACCCATGTAGTACCAGAGGTGGAAAGGAGGTATTGCTTATTGAACGCAAGTCTGTTGTGTACAAGAACGCCACATGAAGTGCTCCAGATCCACCTTACAAGAAGGTAACTGAAGCCAAAAGCGAAAACACGTACGTGACCCTCGGTCTTAAACCCCTAGGCAAGTGCTTGGGCCCTGGGCGTTACGGTAACATGGTAGCCAAATGGCTTTGCTAGGGACCGCTGTCACCTCCTCCACCATAAACACAGGACAAGTGCAGACTGAGGGGTTTTCGCTGCCTTGGGTTGGAGCCTGTTTTTATTTACTTCAAATATTTACTATTTGAGCAAAATTTCTTCTTTTTTTTAAGAGAAGATTCCTTAGATATACTGCATTTTGAGACCCGCTAGCATCATTTGTTACTCCTCCCAGAAACATCTGCACGATACTATCGGAGGACTCCAGTAAGTGCAGAAAGGGCACATCAGAATTATTCTCCACCACTCTTCAGTCAAACCTGCTCCATGGTATGATTTTCTTCTACCCTTTGGATGCGTCTCAAATAGGTCTATTAATTATTTTGCTCCTCTCAGATAACAAAACTATAAAAACACAGGGAAAAAAATGTTTGGGGGATGGAGACATGGCTTAGCGGTTAAGGTGCTTGCCTGCGAAGCCTTAGGACCCAGGTTCCGTTCTCCATTACCCACGTAAGCCAGATGCACAAGGCGGTGCATATGTCTGGAGTTCGTTTGCAGTGACTGGGAACACTGGTGCACCCATTCTCCCTCTTTTTCCATCTGCCTCTCTCTCTCTTCCAAATAAATAAATAAATAAATAAAAGATATACATTTTTAAAGATTTTAGTTTATAAATGAATTTTTTATGAGAGAGAGAGTGAGCAAGAGAGAAAATACTGGTGCACCAGGGCCTCTAGCCACTGCAATCGAACTTCAGACGCATGCGCCACCTTGTGCATATGCATGACCTTGTGCACATGTGCCACTTTACGCATCTTTCTTACGTGGCTTCTGGGGAGTCGAACCTGGGTCCTTAGTCTTTACAGGCAAGTGCCTTACCCACTGAAGTTTTAAATATCTTTTTGTTCATTTTTTATTTATTTATTTGAGAGCGACAGACACAGAGAGAAAGACAGATACCGAGAGAGAGAATGGGCACGCCAGGGCCTCCAGCCACTGCAAACGAACTCCAGATGCGTGCTCCCCCTTGTGCATCTGGCTAACGTGGGTCCTGGGGAATCGAGCCTCGAACCGGGGTCTTTAGGCTTCACAGGCAAGTGCTTACCCACTAAGCCATCTTTCCAGCCCTACAAGTGAAGTGTTAAAAGTTTCTACACAATACCTTCTTCTCATCTCCCCTGCCAGCTCACTTGCTGTGGCTCCGCCCTTTGCAGCAGTTCAGGAAGACAGATGAGGAGGCGGCAGCAGCGGCGTTTGGTAAGTAGCAGAAAAGGCTGTACCTGACAGGAAACAGAACTGCCTGGCGTGGGTGCTTTCTGATGCTGGAGTGCGGGCCCATGGTGTAATGGTTAGCGCGCTGCTGTCTGATTCTAGGGAGAGATTAAGCCAGTCTCTTTTCTTTATGGGGCATGTTTTTGCTGTTCCCTTGGTGACTTCTTTCCTTCATCAGAACAGCTAGTAGGTGGCAGTTTTATAGGAGAGATCAATGTCTCTGTTGGCCAGTTGCTTACAGCTTCCTCATATCCTCCTCTGACTCAATGACTTGGCTCTCCTTCTTGTGCAATCATCTTGCCCATATCCCAAGGCTCACCGGGATGGAATTCCTAGGCCTTCTCTTCCTGGAGTGTCCCACACTTAGTCCCTAAAACCCACACATGGTTCTCAGTGTCTCAATGTCCTCATCTGTAAAATGGGCATGTCAATAGCAACCATCTCTTATGGTTGATGTGAAATTTTTATTTTTAAAAAAAACTAGTCCAGTGCTAGAGAGATGCCTCAGTGGTTAAGGTGCTTGCCTGTGAGGCCTAAGGACCCATGTTCGACTCTCCAGGTCCCACATAAGCCAGATGCACAAGGTGACTCGAGTACGCAAGGTTGCACATGCGCACAAGATGGCACACGCGTCTGGAATTCTATTGCAGTGGCTGGAGCCCTGGCACACCAATTCTCTCTCTCTCATAAAATAATTTTAAAAAGAAAAAATAAAAAAAACTAGTCCAAAGTAAACATTGAAATAATAATCAATAAATGAATTTCCAAATAATTCATTGTTAGTAAGTAGCAAAACCAGATCTGTCCTCCCTCAAATGTGGGGGTGTAGGGGGTGCTTTCTCTGACATCATTGTCACACTACAATGTCAGGGGTAAACATATTAACTATGAACTACCCCATACTACCTGACTCATCTAGTTTGCTTGTTCATAAGAATGCCAGTGGGCATGGCATTAGCAGTCCACTGGCTAGCCTGGCACCTTTGGCGCAGCTGTCCAGCATCAGTCTGAGCTGTGGTCAAAGATCAGGAAGTCTCAGGGTACCTCCTCCTTCACTCAGGAGTTGTCATGACACTGGGAACAGTCCCAGACTGTACAGATTAACCCCTGAGTCTCTGTGTAACTTGAAATAGACAAGAGAATCGATTTGATCCCCTTCAAACCAACGTCACATTCTCCAAACTCTTCTTTTAAAAATCTTATATATCTGCATATGGTGGCACTCAGGAAGCTGAGGCAGAAGAATGGTGAGTTTGGGGCCAGCCTGAACTATATAACAAAGACCTTATCTCAATAGCCCCCCCCCAAAAAAGTTATTTACAAAACCATGCCCACTCTACAATCACCCTCCGAAACGGAGTCTCACTCACTAGGTTTTTAACCACTAATTAATTAGGGGTCTACATAATACCGGCATTGTACAAAATTAAAGGGGGTTTCTGCTCTGGGGACTACACATTCGGGCTCACACCTTTCCACTCTCTCTGCTGTCGAATAATTTATTAGAATAGCCTTAATTAGTGCTGTTGAACTAAACTGTAAAGCTCACCTAAATTTTTTCATGAAGTATTAATTTTCAAATACACCAGAGACATCCACTCTTCTTTACTGGTCAGAAATCTGCTTACAAGCCCTGTGTATTTCCACTCCGAAGTGAAGGTTCGTGCTCCTAGCCTCTCTTTCAGGACTCTACTGTAAACAAAGAACATTTATACGTGCGAAGAACATGTTTGTTTCTTCAAACCCTTTCAGAATATGTACATATCACTCCTAGAGAATACAAACCATCACTTATTACATACTTTTGACAAATGTGCTTGGCTTGAATATTATCGCACCTTTTGATCTAATTTCTCATTTGTAGGAAATGCAAAAGATGGAGGGAGAAGATTTGTAAACAAACACGTGGAAAGTAGGCAGAGAAGAAAACACTAAGGTAATCCGAAGGGTACAATGTCTCATAAAACAATAGGTCTAAGATCTTCCAAAAGCCAACTTTGAAGGTTGAAGACAAAGGTGCTGAAGTTGTAAATAAGAGATTAGAGAGCTATAAGTAACCAAATGCAGCATGAAACTTCCTTGGGTGCCCGTTTGAGAAGAGCAAAAGTCGTGGGGCAAACTGGGGAAATCTTCCTGTGAATTCGATATTGGGCACAGTATAATGGTAGAATTACATGGTTAAATATCCCTGTAATAAATACATATGTAATAAAGCATGTATATCACATATGTATCATATATAAGTATATGTGTATAGTATACATATATAAGTATACATAGGTGAACAAGGTAAAGTTTTAAATCATCAAGGGACTGACATGAATGAAAAAGAAATTTTTTCAGTCATCCACCCAATTAATTTATTTGTCTGAACTGATTTAAAATAAAAGTATTAGTACATAAAAAGCAACCAGTTGGGGGCTGGAGAGATGGCTTCACCATTAAGGCGCTTGTCTGTGAAGCCTAAAGACCAAGGTTCAATTCCCCAGTAGCCATGTGAAGCCAGAGGCACAGGTGGTGCATGCTTTTAGAGTTCGTTTATAGTGGCTAGTGGTCCTAGTGCACCCATTCTCTCTCTCTCTCTCTCTCTCTCTCTCTCTCTCTCTCTCTCTCTCTCTCTCTTCCTCACTCTCCCCCCCCCTCCGTCTTGCAAGTTAATAAATAAATAAGATATTAAAAATGAATCTGTAGCCATGGGATTTTAGAAAGCCAACTTTCTGCCCTCCTTTCTGCAGGCAGTCTTGATCCAGTGTTAGCATCCACTCCATTCCCCTCCTGACATCGAGTCCCTAACGTCTAACCCACACTTCCTGCATTGAAATCTTCATTATCTCATCTCAGGAGCCGAATACTCATTTCTCTGTGCCTCATTTTTCTCATTTATAAAATGAAAATAAAAAGAACATAATCTCAAAGGACTGTTATGAAATTTAGTGTATTAATATTTGTTATATACTTAGAATAGTGCCTGGGCACACAGTAAATACTATAAAAAAATCATTCCAACACATTTTGTTCCAATTGGTCATGTATTTATATGTCTTCTTATCTTTTGTTTTGTTTTTTTTGTTGTTGTTGTTGTTGTTGTTTTTTTTTGTTTTGTTTTTTCGAGGTAGGGTCTCACTCTAGCTCAGGCTGACCTGGAATTCACTATGGAGTCTCAGGGTGGCCTCGAACTCATGGCCATCCTCCTACCTCTGCCTCCCAAGCTCTGGGATTAAAGGCGTGCACCACCACGGCCGGCTTTCTTCTTATCTTTTGATGGGCTCCGTATTCCTCTCCTTAGAAAGGCTAAAGCATTGCCTCATCACCTCAAGTCAAAATGTCATGGTTGGATCTGTCTTTAGGTAGAGGCACTATGAATGCTTTAAGCTTTACATGATTGTGACCTTGTAACATGTTGAGCTGGCTGTTGCGACAACTGTGTCAGAAACGTCATGGGGATAAACAGAACTAGTACTTGAACACAATCTACCTGCCTGAGAACTCCTGAAAACCCAGAATCCCACACCGCAATCGTGTCCCAGTGACTAAGGAATTTTATTATCATCCCCCTGGAGGAGTCCAGACATTCTTCCCACAGGCTAAGGAGCTGCCTCCAGGATATTTACATCTAGAAATATAATATTCACTCCTCAACTTAGAAAATGTAATTTGTGGGCTGGAGAGATGGCTTAGCAGTTAAGGCACTTGCCTGTGAAGCCTGAGGACCCAGGTTTGATTCCCCAGTACCCACATAAGCCAGATGTACACAGTGGTACATGTTTCTGGAGTTCATCTACAGTGAGTAGAGGCCCTGGAGCACCCATTCTCTCTCTCTTTCTCTCTGCTTCTCTCTCTTTCTGTCTCTTAAATAAAGAAATAAATAAGGACTGGAGGGATGGCTTAGTGGTTATGACATTTTTCTGCAAAGCCAGAGGACCCAGGTTCGATTCCCCCAGGACCCATGTAAGCCAGATGCACAAGGGGGCACATGCATCTGGAGTTCGTTTGCAGTGGCTAGAGGCCCTGGTGTGCCCATTCTCTCCCTCTCTCTCCCTCTTTCTCTGCCAATAAATAAATGAAAATAAAATATTTTTAAATAAATAAATAAAAATTTAAAAGAAGAATATGCAATTTGTATTCTACTGTACTTGGTATTTTCATTGTACAATGTTTAAAGTAACCCAGTAATAATGAATAATTGAGGCTGGAGAGATGGCTCATCAGTTGAGGCATTTGCCTGCAAAGCACAACAACCATACAACACAGGTTCAATTCCCCAATACCAACATAAAGCCAGATGCACAGTGACGCATCCATCTGGAGTTTGTAGTGGATGGAGGCCCTGCATGCCCATTTTCTCTCTTTCCCTTTCTCTCGTCTATTTCCCTCTACTTCCAAATAAATGAATGAAAATATATTTTAAAAAAATAAATAATTGCTCATGAAGGACATAATCATGGCACTTTTCATTTACACATTTTATACCTTACCAAGATACATCAGGAAAACCACTACACTTACTGTTACTCATGAAAACCTAATAGAATATGCATTATCCTTATTTGGTAGATTAAAAAATCAAAGCCCGGGCTGGAGGGATAGCTTAGCAGTTAAGGCAGTGGACTGCAAAGCCAAAGGACCCAGGTTCAATTCCCCAGGACCCATGTAACTCAGATACACAAGGTGGTGCATATTTCTGGAGTTCATTTGCAGTGGCCTAAAACCATGGCGAAAGAAATGAAGAAGAAAATCAAAGCCCAAAAGGTCCAGCTGGCCCAAAGTCACATATCTAATAACTAGAGCCATCTTCAATGTTGTTATCTGGCTTCAAATATTTTGTCCCTGTAAACATGACTTGATGGGGAGCACCATGAGGAAGGGATAAAGGGTAAGAGATGATGTGTATTTTTTTTTTTTTGATTTTTCGAGGCAAGGTCTCACTCTAGCCCAGGCTGACCTGGAATTCACTATGGAGTCTCAGTGTGCCTTGAACTCACGGCGATCCTCCTACCTCTGCCTCCTGAGTGCTGGGATTAAAGGCGTGCGCCACCACGCCCGGCTTGATGTGTACATTTTAAGAATGCAGTCTGATTGGGAAACAAAATGAAGAGCAAAGTAATAGACCATGACTATCCCTTTTCTGATGCTCACAGACTTTAATATGTGAAGGAAGCAGATGCAGTTCCAGCAATATAAAAGCTTCCAAAATTAACTGGTCAATAGTACTCTAAGCAGTCCAGCATCCGTACAATGTGAGATGTTCTACACTAAGGCTCTGACATTAAAATGGCACCAGAGGGCAGGAGAGATGGCTGACCAGTTAAGCGCTTGCCTGTGAAGCCTAAGGACCCCCGTTCGAGGCTCGATTCCCCAGGACCCATGTTAGCCAGATGCACAAGGGGGCGCACGCGTCTGGAGTTCTTTTGCAGTGGCTGGAGGCCCTGATGTGCCCATTCTCTCTCTCTCTCTCTCTCTCTCTCTCTCTCTCCCTCCCTCTCTCTCTCTCTCTCTCTCTCATTCTTTCTCTCTGTGTCTATCGCTCTCAAATAAATAAATAAAAATAAATATATAAAATGGCACCAGATTCAGGAGGGTTATAGGTAAGCTGACTCTAAGTTTCAATGCTTTTCAGTCTACTTAACTGTTTTGTCTTAATGCTAAAACTTGACAAAGATATCCCAATAAGAAAAATAAGAGCACCTAAAACTAGCAGAAATTAAAATCTGAAACCAGTTACTAAATCAAATCTAATAATGTATTCAAATGACTAAGTAAAGTGTATTCCAGAAAACCAAGATTTCTCAATTCTAAGTCTATTAGCATAATTTATTATATTAAGAAACTAAATGATAAGAATATGTGATCATTAAATATGATGCCAAAAGCATTTGACATATTGGAACAGATGTTTCTGACATATTTTGTACTGATTTTTTAGGATATTTGTACTTTTTCTCCCCATATGTACTATAAGCCTCTCTCAGAACACATAGCATTTTTGTCTAAGCCTGTATCCATCCCTTATACTAATACCGTGCCCTAGGTCCCAAGAAATTCTAGGGAGTATGAACAACCAGGGCTGGGGAGATAGCTCAGTGGTTTAAGGTGATTGTTTGCAAAGCCTGTTGGCCCTGGTTTGATTCCCCACTACCCTCCTAAAGCCAGATGCACATGGTGCCACATATATCTAGAGTTCATTTGCAATGGCAAGAGACCCTGTGTCTCTCTCTCTCTCTCTCTCTCTCTCTCTCTCTCTCTCTCCTTGCAAATAAGTAAATATTTAAAAGAAACAATGTACTTAGAAGCAGGTTAAGCATGAATCTCAAGACACTAGCCTAAAGAAATCGTTCATCGGAATAATTTCTATGCCTAAGAAATTTGGGTAAATGATAGATTGTGCTTGCCTGTGAGACATTCACAATGAATGTTGGTTAAAGGCTCAGTTTGCCAAGTTAATTGAACATACAGCACCGTTGTTTTGCCAAAGCCTATTAATACTCCATGAATATACTTTGATAAACACTGGTTTAGATCATGTCACCACAATGTCAGTCTCAACATCAGTAACATTGGCTGTCCAGGGTATTGTGTGAAGTCCTGCTAGAGATATTGAGTGGTAAGATATAATCTATTCCCACAGATGATTATAATAAAGTTGAGTCAGAATACATAAATAAAGAGATAAATAATAATGTCAGGCAGCATGGCATAGCTCCCAATGAGTAGTCCAGACACCAAGTCCAGCAAGGATATGTAAGAGGCAGAACTGTTGGGAGCTAAGTGCTTATGAGAGATTTCCAGGAGACTGTAAGACAAGCTTTGATCCTTGGAGAAACACACGCACACAAATAGGCAACCATGTAGATGGCATATCCAAGAGACAGATGAGGACTGGTTTAGAATGATTTCAGAAATAGGCTTGGCCTGTGAAGTATTGTATCTTAATATCTATGACTAAGGATCTGGGTCATTACACAAGTAATACAGAGTAAATGGGGGTCTTTCAGCAGGGAGGAGAGATCTTGGGGGTAAATATATTTGACCCCTGTCTTAGTGCAGATTGTCCAAAAACTCTACACCTGCCACAAAATCTGGTGTTCAAGGGCTTTCTTTAGGCATGCGATTCCCATGTATCTGGAGGAGACATTAGAAAGCGTGTAAGGGAAATGAAATCCAGCCGTGCTCCTTGGGCATCTGAGGCTTGAGAGCACTTGGGTCTCTAGGACACTTGGAGAATGCATCTCAGAGTTGTTCATCCACAAGACGAAAGAAAGAAATACTTATTTATTTTCCAGGTCCCATCCATCTTAGCCAACAGTGGCCTTTATAATTGTAGTTTTGTATGTGCTCCAGAATGCTCAGTCAGGGAAAGCAGAAAAGCCTTGGGGCAGAAAGTTAGAAATGAACAGTGAAGTCAAAGTATGGTACGGGGCTGGAGAGATGGCTTAGTGGTTAAGGTGCTCACCTGAGAAGCCTAAGGACCCAGGTTTGATTCCCCAGTACCCCTGCAAGCCAGATGCACAAGGTGGTGCATGTGTCTGGAGCTGTGTTTTTTGTTTGTTTGTTTGTTTGTTTGTTTGTTTGTTTTCCTGAGGCAGGGTTTTTCACTGTAGCTCAGGCTGACCTGGAATTCACTATGTAGTATGTAGTCTCAGGCTGGCCTCAAACTCACAGTGATCCTCCTACATCTGCCTCCTGAGTGCTGGTATTAAAGGCGTGCGCCACCACACCCAGCATGTCTGGAGTTTTTTTTGTTTTTTTTACAGTGGCTACAGGCCCTGGTGCACTCTCAATCTCCATAAAATAAATAAATAAAACCAAAGTATGGTGTGACCAGGTAGCATACAGGTAGCTGGTGACCCCAGCAATAACTGGAGTACAAAAAGGGAAGTCTTCCAAGATGTCTCTATAGACTTTCTAAACTAAGGTAGGAAATCCAACCCAATACCATATTTCCAAGTGCCTGAGTCTTGTTCCACCAGTCCCCCCTGAGGCACACACAATCCTTGCACATCCTTTACCCTCCTCCAACTTCCTCCCGTCATTCCAAAACAAATAGGTGAAAACAAAAACAAAAATAGCCAAATCATAAAGAATACCTTTGGTTTACCTTTTTTCTTTTTCTTTTTCTTTTTCTGGTTTTTTTTCTTTTTTTTTTTTTTTTTTTTTTGGTTTTTTCAAAGTAGTGTGTCACTCTAGTCCAGGCTGACCTGGAATTCACTATGTAATCTCGGGGTGGCCTTGAACTCATGGCTATCCGAGTGCTGGGATTAAAGGCATGCACCACCATGCCCAGCTTGGTTCAACTTTTTATGCAAAGATAACATGTTTTAGATATACCAAGAACTGTGTGTGTGTCTGTCTACGTATGTGTATAGTATGTGTGTTGTATGGTGTGTTTGATGTGTGGTATATACATGTGTGTGCAGACACATGCACATGCGTGTGGAGACAAGAGGAGAATGTTGGGTGTCCTCTCTCTTACTGCTCATCATGTATTTCCTTGGGACAGAGTCTCTCCTTCAACGGGGAGCAGCTATCCATCAACAAGCCCCAGTGAGTCTCTGGTTTCTACCCCCTGTGTACTGTGGTCACACACATGCATGGATCTGTTCACATGGGTTCTGGGGAGTTAACTTTGTCAGTCTCAGCCTGAGAAGTCCTTGGGCTTAAGCAGCAAGCACTCTTAATTGTTGAGCCATCTCCCAGCCTTCTTTTAAATTTGTTTGGTGTGTGTGGCGTGCACGTGCAATGCTGCATGTACGGAGGCCAGAGGCTCTTCCTCCACCTTCTTTGAGTAGAGTCGCTCGCTGCAGTGAACTAATGCCAGAATTGTTGGCCCACAACCTTCAGATTCACCTGGCTCTACCTCCCACTGTACGTGTGTTGGGATCATAGGTACATGCGCCACTTTTCATCTGGCTTTATGTGGGTGTTGTAAGGCTCAAACTTGCATGAGTAGGCTTTGCAAGTAAGCGTCTCTAACTGCTATGTCATCTCCTGAAAGTAAAAAAAAATTTCTTTTCTTTAATTTGCTTAATATGGTAGCTTCAGTGGCAAAATGACCAGCAGAAGTTGTTCCCAAGCAAGATGTATGTGTTCAATAGCTTTAAAACTCAGTGCCTTAAGAAAGTTCTCAACAGTTTCAATCGGAGAGATGGCTTAGTGGTTAAAGCACTTGCCTGTGAAGCCTAAGGACCCAGGTTCGATTCTGTAGTACTCAGGTAAGCCAGATGCACAAGGTAACACGTGCATCTGGAGTTCGTTTGCAGTGGCTGGAGACCCTGGTATACCCATTACCCACCCCCCTTTTCTCTAGTAAAGAAAGAAAGATTTCAACAGTTCTTTATAGTTCCAAGACAGCAGCACTATTGCTCCAATCAGAGCAAAGACAAGCATCAGTGTAACTGCCATGCACCATGCCAGGTACCCGGTCTGTTTGGGCAGCGGCCATACTTGAAAACTCTGAAAACGGCACCAGTAACACTCTCCATCCATCCATTCAACAGATACCTGCCGAGGACCTTCCATGATCCAGGTAGTGTTCTGAGTCCTGGGAATAAACCTTTAAAGAAATTAGGCCAAGTCTCTGTCCTCAGGAATCTTACAGAACAGTGGTAGGATAAATACCTCCCCAAAATATAGGGGGGTGGGAGGCAATGTAAGAGAATAAGGGACTTCCAAATGAAAGGAAAAAGAGGAGGACATTCTAGAGAGAATAATAGAGGAAAAAAATACATCAAATTAAAGGAATTCACGGAGCTATTGCACAACATTGAAAGCACAAGGGCTAAGATGTTGAAAGCTGATTCAAACTTCGGAAGGGATATAACAATTTGCCAAAGAATATAAAAGAAATGCTTACTCCATACTATAAGTGATAGAACTAAAAGGGATGTACAAATTACTCTTTTCTTGGCAAAGCCAGCTTCCAATGTTAGGGGACCTTATTATTTTTATTGTTATTTTTCATTTCAGTTGGCAGACAGAAATAATGCTTTCATGATGACATTTTCATACATTGACATCATTGTACTTTGCTTATATATTCTCGCCCCTCTCTCACCTCCCCTCCCTCTCCTACTGGTGTTCTTTCTCCCCCTGAGAGATTATCACCTCTCTTCTACTTTGGTGCCGTGTGTGTGTGTGTGTGTGTGTGTGTGTGTGTGTGTCATTTGTGAGGGGTTTTTTGTTGTTGTTGTCTCAAGGTAGGGTCTCACTCTGACCCAGGCTGACCTGGAATTCACTATGTAGTCTCAGGGTGGTCTTGAACTCATGGCGATCCTCCTACCTCTGCCTCCCGAGTGCTGGGATTAAAGGCGTGTGCCACCAAGCCCGGTTTATTTGTGAGTTTTGATTCACAATCCTGAGTCTTTCTCTGTTTATCTGTATCAGTCATCTGCCCCTTCAGGAAGATTTTTTTCCCTCCAGTGTCATCCGAACATATTGCATTTAGGGGTTTCATACATTGTCTCGATGGATCACAGCTCCCAGCAAGCCACAGCCTCTGTCACTAATACTGGAGTCTGTCATTGTGGGCGATATCCAGTTCTCATGACTCTCATGAACCAGGAACTCAAGGCTACCATCTCCTACATTCTGAAGTTTGGTTTCTTGACCATATCCCAGAGTTGTTGAAAGTTGTAGTCATGCTTGTTTTTTTTTTTTTCTTTTAAATATTTTATTTATTTATTTGAACAAGAGAAAGAGGCAGAGAGAGAGAAAGAGAGACTGGGTGTTCCAGGGCCTCCATCCTCTGTAAATGAACTCCAGAAGCATGCACCACCACGTGCCTCTGGTTTATGTGGGTACTGGGGAACCAAACCTGGGTCCATAGGCTTCACAGGCAAGTGCCTTAACCGCTAAGCCATCTCTCCAGCCCCAATGCTCAGTTATTTTTGTTTGCTGATGTCTGCATGTAATAAACCCTACATCTTGTCTTCCCTCCTGATATTCTTCCTTCTGCTTAGTCTAATCTACCGATGATGTTCTCCACTGTGGTTTTGATTTTATTTGATTCATTGACTTTTTGACTTCTACCACTTCTGAGTTTTTTAATGCAAAGTCTCAATTTCCTCGCTGACTTTCTCAGCATGTGGCTGACATCCTTCTCTGGGTCTGAATTGGTTTCCTGACATCATGCATCTACTTGTTTGTGCCTTCCTTAAGGTCACTGATCTTTTTTTTTTTTTTTTTTCCTCTAGAAGATTTTTGAATTCTTACCCTCTTCAATATCTTTGAATTCAGCGATTATGAAATTGCAGTCCTTTGGAGGAGTCATGTTGCCTTGACTTTTCAGATTTCTTGGGCTTCTGTGTGGTAGTTTGTGCCTTTGTTAGTTTGTATGCCTCTTCCGGTTTTATTTGGGATTCTTCGAGTGTGAAGTCTCCCAGCAGAGCTCAAGCCCTACCTAGTACCGCTGGGAAAGAAGAAAGCACAAACGCTGCAATGCCACCAAACCAGACAAGAAACACACTGAGAACTGATTAAAGACCCTCTCCCTCTCTTTTCTCGCAAATAGATAATATATAAAATATTTTAAAAATAAAAAAGAAGCCGGGCGTGGCGGTGCACGCCTTTAATCCCAGCACTCGGGAGGCAGAGGTAGAAGGGTTGCCGTGAGTTCGAGGCCACCCTGAGACTACATAGTGAATTCCAGGTCAGCCTGGGCTAGAGTGGAACCCTACCTCAAAAAAACCAAAATACATAAATTAAAAAAAAAGATATAACTGTCTTATATATAGAGGGAGGGGGTGTGTGTGAGAGAGAGAGAGAGAGAGAGGAGGAAGAGGAGGAAAAGAGTTTGGACAGAAGTACTCTGCAGGGGTGGAGAAAGTTTTATCCTAAAATTATCCATAGTTGCTGATAAATCCCAGTGCCAGAATTGGTTTATCCCCCTCACCAGCCCCCCCCCCCTCCGCCGCACACACACATAGTGAGCTGCTGGTCATGGAGACCCATGAGGTCCCTGAAACAATGCAGGTCGTTGCCAAAGTATTTGGTCACCCACCAGAACTAAATGGTAAGACCCTACTGCTGAAGACACCACAGGCTGCTGTCAAAGGACATTGAGAGAATGAGTTGGAACTGAGATGGAAGCCGGCTCCCTGCTGTCTAGCTCTCATAGTGCTAGAAAGGGGGAGACAAAGGTGGGTGGTGTGAGAGTATTATGATCATGGTATATTGTGTTTATATGTGGAGGTTGTTAATCAGAAATTTTAAATTTTTAAAAAGAAAAGCCGGTATGGTGGCACACTCCTTTAATCCCAGCACTTGGGAGGCAGAGGTAGGACAATCACCATGAGTTCAAGGCCACCCTGAGACTCCATAGTGAATTCCACGTCAGCCTGGGCTACAGTGAGACCCTATCTCAAGAAAAAAAAAAAAGGGAGGGGGGAGTATGGCATGATGGTGCACACCTTTCATCTCAGCACTTGGGAGACAGAGGCAGGAGGATTGCCATGAGTTCTAAGCCAGCCTGGGACTATGGAGTCAGTGAGACCCTATCTTGAAAACAAACAAAACAAGCAAATAAAGGGGGAAAATAGGGTAATATAATACATGTGACCTGAAAGCAGAAAGGGGTGCTGTCTAAGAGAAGAAAGGGAACCAGCCAGTGGGTGAAAGGTAGTATGAGGGAAGGCAGTGAGGGAAGGGGGTGAATTAGAACAAAACATGTGAAATGTGTGTACGTGTGAAAGTATCATAATTAAAACCATTATGTTGAATGCTAACTAAAAAAAAATCAATTTAGCCGGGTATGGTGGCACACACCTTTAATCCCAGCACTCGGGTGGCAGAGGTAGGAGGATTGCCATGAGTTCGAGGCCACCCTGAGACTCCATAGTGAATTCCAGGTCAGCCTGGGCTACAGTGAGGCCCTGCCTCGAAAAACCAAAAAAAAATAATAATAATAAAATTAATTTAAAAATTAATTTAAAAGACAAAGTCAGAATGTGACTAAGCACTGAATTTTAGAAGTTAGGGACGTGCTTAGGTGCTAGTGAAACAACGCCTGAGAATTGACCACTGAGTTCAGCAGTATGAAGGTCACCTGTAACCTTGTGAAGGAAATTACTGGCTTGAGAATGGGATTCCACTGGGTCTGAAAGAGACTCCTCTCTTCCCAGCGACAGTGACTGCAAACAGCCTCCTGAGGAGGTCTTTCTGGAGGCCACGGCTGGAATGGGATGTGAGGCCCTTCCATCCTCTTCAGATAGATGCTCACAGCACCACACATTGGTACCCTGGCTAACAGAATTAGCCTGAGGGTTAACATCAGGAGATGCTGGTGTCAGAAGAGGCAACGATTAAGCCAGTCTCCTTCAGAGAGGGGCCTACCTCATACTCAAGTGCAGGGCTATGTGAGAGGTACCCCAAGCGCAGTCCACAGACCAGAAGCCTCGGCAGCACACGGTGCTCATTCCCAATCCTCATCCAACTAGCAAAGGGTGGAAGTGGGGCCTAGAAATCAGCCTTGGCCAGGGTAGGTTTTGGTGCTCCAAAGTTTGGAGCACACGTGATCTTTGACACACCTCCGAAGTCCTATCATCTGTCAGGCTAGGCTTCAGTAACCTTTACTTCACCGTTTTAATAAGTTTTCATAAAATTGCAGTACTGTTTTCCGATGAACGTTCCTCAAACCCAAACTGTTTTCTAACTTCTGTGACTTAAAAAAAAAAAAAAAACACCAAAGCAATAGTGGCATTGACACATCTTTAAATATACTCATCACCATGTTGAAAATAACTTTCTCATAGTGGAACACTGGACTCCACTTTGAAGGCATTAGGAAAGTGTATATCTTTTCCCTGACAGTTTTTATAATATATAAAGTACACTTCTTAGTGAAAAAAAAATCTTTGGGAATTAAAATCTATGGTTCTCAAGTTATATAGAGGAGGTTTGTGGGTATATATATATTTTTTTAATTCCTTAAAGTGTGTTAGCCCCCAAATCAGAGCAGACAAGGAAAGACAGGTGACATTTATCCCGTCCCACACTGTCGGGCTTTGTGGACTCGGGTCTCTCCAGGCACACACTTGGAGGAAACCTCACACAAACGGAGGAAGCCAGACTCTTTCTGGGAGAACTTGGGAGCTGACTTACTACATTCGGCATTGATGCCTGCTAAAGATAAAACCTGGGAAAAGAGCTTCAGGTCCCCCTTCCCCATTGTTGCTGCCCAGACCCAGTGTGGGTATCTGAACTGTGTACACCATTTCCCCGGGGTGGCTGTCTGTGACAGGATTGCTGGTGTTTACACTAGCAACTCAGTGCTGCTTGGTGCCGAAGCACTGTGTTTCTTATTTTAAAGATGAGAACAATTCCTTTCCTCCTCCACTCCATTGTTTCTTGGTTTACTAGATTTTCAAGAGAAGGAAGCCGTCAATTACTAAAAAAGAGGGAAAAAAAGTGTGTATACCTCACCAGGCTGCCCTTGTTTGAATTTAGACAAACGTTCTGACCCGATGAGATGATGCGGGTCCTCTCTGCTTTATGGAAAGTTGATTGGAGGAACGGAAAATAAAAGTAGATGCTTTTCTGTGTTGAGATCCACACCTTTCCAGGAGCGTCAAGTGGAGCCAGGGTGATAGATTCTAGAAGCCAGCTGATAAGCGAGCAGATGGCCTCCGACAGCCTAGAACACTCTGTCAGCAAGCCCTCTCTCCACAGTCTCCCAAGCCTCTTCCATACTAATTCCATGAATTAACATTGCATTTTCTCACCATTGTGTGTGAGTAATGATGTGTTGGAGGACAGAGGGTGTGTGTGTGTGTGTGTGTGTGTGTGTGTGTGTGTGTGCGTGTGTGTAGGGTGTAGATCAAGTTCAGGGTCTTGGGCATACTAGGGAAGGCACTCTACCACTAAGTACATGCCTCGCCCTTTAATATATTTACATGAGTGGATATTTCTGGTTTGTTAAAATTCTATCTTTGGAGCTGAAGAGATGGTTCAGTGATTAAGACACTTGCCTACAAAGCCTAATGACTGGAGTCCAATTCCCCAGTACCCACATAAAGCCAAATACACAAACATCTTTAATCCCAGCACTCGGAAAGCTGAGGTGGGAGGAGAACTGTGAGTTTGAGGCCAGCCTAAGACTATGTAATGAATTTCAGGTCAGCCTGGGCTAGAGCGAGACCCTGCCTCCAAAAAAAAAAAAAAAAATGTCTTTGGTGATATATAAGACAAGCCTGAGAGAGACTCGGCACTAATTCAGTGTTGTGTTGGGTTCTGTTATTTATTTAAAAGTGTAATAAATAAACACTAAAAGTTCAGGGTTGAACTTTCAAACCCTCCCCCTACTATTGGTTTGAATCATTACAAATGTCCAAATCAAATTGCCATTCAATTTAGACATAAGGCACTTGCTTATGAAGCCTAAGGACCCAGGTTCGATTCCCCAGTACCCACATAGAACCAGATGCATATAGCGGTGTTTGCATTGGGGTTTGTTTGCAGTGGCTGGATGCCCTGGCACACCCATTCTCTCTTATCTGCCTCTTTCTCTCTGTCTCAAATAAATAAATAAGTTAAAAAAATGAATAATTAAGAGTAAAAAATTTTTAAACCCTATAACTTAAGACGAGCAATAAAAATACTCATCTGCAGACTGGAGAGATGGCTTAGCGGTTAAGGAACTTACCTGTGAAGCCTAAGGACCCATGTTCTACTCTCCAGATCCCACATAAGCCAGATGCACAAGGTGACACAAGCACAAGGTTGCACATGTACACTAGGTGGTACAAGCATTTGAGTTCAATTGCAGTGGCTAAGGCTCTGGCATACCAATTCTCTCTCTCTCTCTCTCTCTCTCTCTCTCTCTCTCTCGCTCAAAAAAAAAAAAAAGTACTCACCTATAAATCTGGAAAATGTGTGCAGGTTCTGTGTACTAAAAACTATGAATTTGAAGATTTAATATACTCATTGTCAGCTCTCCCCCAAATTGATCTATCATTTTAACACAATTCCAATCAAAATTGCAGCAACCTTTTTTACACAGAGACAAGTTGATATGTTAATTTATAATGTAAGACAGAAAAACTAGAATAGGGCTGGAGGGATGGCTTAGCGGTTAAGGTGCTTGCCTGCTCTGGTTTGATTCCCTAGGACCCACGTTAGCCAGATACACAACGGGGTGCACGCATCTGGAGTTCATTTGCAGTGGCTGGAGGCCCTGGCATGCCCATTCTCTTTCTCTCTCTCCCTCCCTCTTTCTCTGTCAAATAAATAAATAAAAATTATATATATATATATATATATATATATATATATATATATATACACATATACATATATATTTTTTATTTTAAAATATTTTAACTATTGTAGTATATATATATATACATATATATATACTACAATAGTTAAAATATTTTAAAAATAAACAAAATTAGAGAATTTCCACTGCTTGATATTCAAATTACTATAAATGCGTGATAACCAAGATGATATGTTGTCAGAGGTGAGATACAACCACACAGCAGTGAAACAATATAGATGCTCACAAACATGACTGATTTTGAAAAGTACGTAAAAGGACTGAGGGTATTTTCAGTGGTAGATCACTTGCCTAGCACATAAGAAGCCCAAGGTTCAATCCCTAGTAAGATCAAAAAAGGAAGAGGGTTGGAGAGATGGCTTAGCAGTTAAGGTGCTTGCCTTGGAAGCCTAAAGACCCATGTTCTACTCTCCAGATCCCATGTAATCCAGACACACAAAGGTGAAGCAAGTGCAAGGTTGCACATGCCCACTAGGTGACACAAGCATCTGGAGTATGATTGCAGTGGCTGAGGCCCTGGCACACCAATTCTCTCTATTTCTCTATCTCTCTCTGTCTCTCACTCTCCCTAAAAAATTGTTTTTTAAAAAGAAGAAAATACAGAGGGAAGAATGAAGGAAAGAAGGAGGAAAAGAGGTACAAAGGAAGGAAGGAAGGAAAGAAAGAAAGAAAGAAAAGTATGTAAAGAGATTAAAAGAGAATTTTTTCAAGCCAGGCATGATAGTGCACACCTTTAATCACAGCACTCGGGAGGCCGAGGTAGGAGGATCGCTGTGATTTCAAGGCCACCCTAAGACTACATAGTGAATTCCAGGTCAGCCTGGGCTAGAGTGAGACCCTACCTTGAAAAACCAAAAGGAAAAAAAAAAAGGCTTTTTCAACCAGTGGTATTGGAACACACGTATATACATATATATGCCAAAAATTCACTCTATAAAAAATGAATCATAAATTTAAAAATAAAACAGGCCAGGCATGGTGGCGCACACCTTTAATCCCAGCACTTGGGAGACAGAGGTAGGAGGATCGCTGTGAGTTCGGGGCAACCCTGAGACTACGTAGTGAATTCCAGGTCAGCCTGAGCTAGAGTGAGACCCTACCCAGGAAAACCAAAATAAATAAATAAATAAATAATAAAACAGAAAACCACAAACTTCTGGGGCTGGAGAGATGGCTTAGCGGTTAAGCGCTTGCCTGTGAAGCCTAAGGACCCTGGTTTGAGGCTCAACTCCCCAGGACCCACGTTAGCCAGATGCACAAGGGGGCGCACGTGTCTGGAGTTCGTTTGCAGTGGCTGGAGGCCCTGGCGCGCCCATTCTCTGTGTCTCTCTCTCTGCCTCTCTCTTGCTCTGTCTGTCGCTCTCAAATAAATAAATAAATTAAATAAACAAAAAAAAAAGAAAAAAAGAAAACCACAAACTTCTGGAAGAAAATACAGGAGAAAACATGCATGACCTGGGATTGGCAAAGAGTTCTTAAACATTGCACTGCAAGCAAATTTCATTTAAAAATTAATAAAATATTCTAAATTAAAATTCAACAAATTAAGGGGCGGGGGAGGTGGCTTAGAAGTTAATGGTTGTTGCTTGCAAAGCTTGCCAACCCCAGTTCAACTCCCCAGCTGGATGCAAACTGGCACATGCGTCTGTGAATATAAACTACTCAAGACTGTCTTTGGACCTCCACACATATGCCATGGTGCACGCGCGCGCACACACACACGTGCGCACACACACACACACACACACACAATCACATAGCATAGCACACATAAATAATAAATAAAATTTAAAAAATTAACATTATTAAAAAAGGATTTCTTCTGAAGTTCCTCAAATAGCTAGATAGGGCTGGAGAGATGGCCTAGCAGTTAAGGTGCTTATCTACAAAGCCTAAGGACCCAGGTTCAATTCCCCAGTACCCAAGTAAGCCAGATGCACATGGTGACACATACATCTGGAATTCATTTGCAGTGACTGGAGTTCCTGGTGCACCCATTCTCTCTCTCTCTCTCTCTCTCTCTCTTTCTCTCTCATAAATAAACAAATAAATTTTAAACAGCTACAATTATTACATGACCCAGAAAGCTCAGTTTGGTATTAATCAAAGGAACAGAAAGTGGCAACTCAGGTATTATACACCAGTATTCATTGGGGCATCATTCACAACAGTAAAATGGTAGACTAGTGCAAGGGACCATCGAGAGAGAAAGGGCTAACTAAAATGTACATTAGCATATGACGGAATATTACTCAGACTTAAAAGGAATGAAGTCCTGATATAAATTATAGCATGAATAAACCCTGAAATTTTATGCTTAGTGAAATAAGATGGGAAATGTAAATTAAAACTAGGACATCTCTGGGCTGGAGGAATGGCTTAGCAGTTAAGGCATTTGCCTGCAAAGCCAAAGGACCCAGGTTCGATTCCACAGGACCCACGTTAGCCAGATGTACAAGGGGGCACACACATCTGGAGTTCGTTTGCAGTGGCTGGTGGCCCTGGCGCGCCCATTCTCTCTCTCTCCCTCTTTCTCTGTCTAAGAAATAAATAAAAAATATTTTTTAAAAACTAGGACATCTGGGCTGGAGAGATGGCTTAGCGGTTAAGCGCTTGCCTGTGAAGCCTAAGGACCCCGGTTCGAGGCTCGATTCCCCAGGACCCACGTTAGCCAGATGCACAAGGGGGCGCACGCGTCTGGAGTTCGTTTGCAGTGGCTGGAAGCCCTGGCGCTCCCATTCTTTCTCTCACTCTCTGCCTCTTTCTCTCGCTCTCTCTCTCTGTTGGTCTCAAATAAATAAAAATAAACCAAAAAAAATTAAAAAAAAAAAACTAGGACATCTCCCTCTCTCCTTACAAATAGATAAATAAAATTTTTTTTTAATGAGTAATGGCACAACAGTTAACTTCGGTGATGTCAAATGAACAAAATACCTGGAGAGAAAGTACTGCTAGGGGCGAGTCCAGCCATGGGAGGGAGAAATGGCGGCCTGCTCCAATCTTGTCCTCCAGAGCAGGTGGGGCGGGTCTGAGCCTGCGGAAAACAAGAGTATGTCATGACCGGAGTCACGGGAACACAGTCAGATCTGTAGAAGTCGGCAATAGTTCTTCACTTCTGCTTTTGAAGGGAGCAAGTGAGAGGGGTGTCCACTGGTTTCTAAGCACAAGAAGCCTCCGAAATTGCTGACCACGGTCTACAGAATGGCACTCCAAAGGAGTGTATATTTCCCTGGAAGGTTATCTCCCAACATACTAAAGCCCTTATTAAACACCCTCTGGGGAGCTGGAGAGGTGGCTCAGGGGGTAAAGTGCTTGCCACTCAAACATGAGGACCTGAGTTTGGACCCACAGAAACCAAGCATGGGGGATCCCTAGGACTTCCTGGCTAGATTGTCTAGCTGAATAGGTGAGTTCTAGGTTTAGTGTGAGATCCTATCTCAAAAAAATAAAGTGGCCAGGTGTGGTGGCGCACCCCTTTAATCCCAGCTCTCAGGAGGCAGAGGTAGGAGGATCGCTGTGAGTTCGAGGCCAGCCTGAGGTAACATAGTGAATTCTAGGTCAGCCTGGGCTAGAGTAAAACCCTACCTCGGAAAATCAGAATAAATAAATAAAGTGGATAGCGACTGAGGAAGACATCCCACATGGACTTTCAGCCTCCACATGCGTGTGCACGTGAACACACACACACACGCACACTAAGGTTCACTTTGAGAGAGGGAATTCCTAAGGGAAGAACCCTGCCCAACAGCTGATTCTAAGTGACAAAATTTAAATAGACCATCATTTGATCTTCTCCACAGTTTGCTTCTCTCGTCAACTAATGGCGTTGTGAAGAAGAAACTCTAGGCTTGAACTATTTATCCAGACTGCTTGTTTGTCAAGGTAAGGTCTCACTCTAGCCCAAGCTGACCTGGAATTCACTCTGTGGTTTCAGGGTGGCCTCGAACTCACGGCAATCCTCCTACCTGTGTCTCCTGAGTGCTGGGATTAAAGACGTGCTCCACCACACCTGTATATTTAGACTATTTTAAGTGAGTGAAGTCTTTGAACAAGAGTATGGAGGTGAATAATTGCAGACAACACACAGGCCCCGTGGTGGAATACTCTTCATTCCTCCCTTGACAGAGCCGCGTGTGGATTATCACAAACACCCACCAGAGGGAGACTCGAGACTGTGTTTCCCCTTGGGGCTTTTTCAAGTTTAATCAGCATACTTGAGCCAAAATCGACACCACATGTTGGTACAGTGGGGCAACCCAAGACGGAGGGGAGATTTACGGTTCTGCAAGGAGATGAAAGAATGAAGAGGGAGGAGAGTCAGCCCGTCCTTACACTACACGTCGCTGCTTTTTCTCTGGGGGTTGAAGCGACTTTCTCTTCCTGATCCCTTGGGGTTTTCTAAGCTGGGCTATCGGCTTTTCGAAAGCAACGGCCAAGCCGAGCAAACCATACAAGAGCAGTCCTACTCCACCTACCTATTGCCAGAAGAACCTGCCATTCACTCGCAGGAGACATTTGCCAAAGTCTAGCGATGTCCTCAGGGCCTATAAATCCTGAGACAGGGTCAAAGGCAATCCAGTCCCATTCCATGCCATAGAATTTGATGAACGATAGGTTGGAAGTCTTTGTTAACTTACTCAAAAAAAAGAGGAAGTCTTCGTGTTTTTAAAGATGTCTTTAGGAACTGGACTTAGAACTCCGTGTTGGAGTATGTACTTAGTATGTGCAATGTTCAGCACCATCAAAAGGAGAAAGAACAAGGGTTCTCTAGTTATAGGAACTATCTAACAATTAAATGAGCCCATCATTAAAAACACACAAAGTCTATGCTCAGACTTACTGAGTAGAACATGCTTTTAGTGTGAGTTGCATGTAAGATTAGAGGAAACACGTACACACCAACCAACTATCATGTACCAAGGGAAGTTCAAAGCTAGAGTGCCAATTGTGGTGGCACACGCCTTTAATCCCAGCGCTCAGGAGGCTGAGATAGGAGGGTCACTGTGAGTTCGAGGCCAGCCTGAGAATACAGAGTGAATTCTAGATTATTCGGGGCTACAGTGAAACCCTACCTGGAAAAACCTACAAAACAAAGAAAAGAGAAGAAAAGAAGGGGAGGGGAGGGGAGGGGAGGGGAGGGGAGGGGAGGGGAGGGATTCTTTGCTTTGTAATTGCTTGAATATAAATTTGACATTCACATATGTGGTTGCACCTTTTCCCTTCATGATCACCTAATGTCTCACATTGAGCCCCAAAACCACATCATAAAAAAAAAAGATAAAAACAAAATTAGACTTCAGTTTACCACCCACCAGGGAACAAACACCTCAGCGTGGCCTTGCTGCAAACAAAACGAAACAAAACGTGAAATAAAAAAACGAATGGCTTCAAATTCCACTCTCATGCCTATGACTTGGGAGTCTAGGAAGGTGAGGTGAACGTGGGGTGATAGCCGAGGCGCGTTTTATTCTTGGCGCTAGCTAAACAGACTCTTGGGTATGGGAGCAATGACTGATAAAGAATTTGAAGTCACAGTTCACTCACAAGTTAAGGGTTTAGGGTAGCGGTACAAACTCCCAAGTCTATGGCGGGAAGGAAGCGAGGGTCTCAGCATCCTTTCCCATGGGCTCTCGTCAAGTGAGGGAAAGGATTTTAGTGTGAACCCCTTCACCAGTGGCTTCTCCTGCTGCTCTCTCACCAGCGCCCACAACTGCATCTGCCGTTGCGACACCAGGTGAGCTGGGACAACCCTGGACCATCGTTGTGCTGAACTCGTGAAAAGGAAAGGGAACTTGTAACTGCTTCTGCTTGTGACACAGTAAATCAGAAACTTAAAGAAAAAAAACACGCGAGCGGGAAACTTTCAGTCACATCTGTTTTGGTCCTGGAAGAGGAGGGCAGGACCACTACAGGGACGCTGACACCTCGCCATTTCCTTTTGTCCATAAACAGGCACGAATTGCAAGAACTTTTAGAGCCAAAGGTTAATCACAGAAAGGAATTGGTTTCCATCTCCCAGAAACAAATCTGTACAAGGAATTTGATGACATGTTCCTGGACTGACTGTTAAAAGAACCATATTCCCAAATAATATCAGCTGAGTCCTGGATTCTATCCCCGGGACTAACCCCAGATTCACTGGGGAAATCATTGTATTGAATCAGTTCACTTTTACCAGAGCATGATTTGATTTGCAAGGCTATGTCATGCAACCACATAATTAGTGTGGATAAAAACACTATTAATTAGAGATAAGCATCTGTCCAAGAACTTGCCATAATCGGATCTTGCGGGGGTTTATCTCAATCTTTTGCCAACCACAAATGCAAAGAAAATTTATATGTGAAAGAGCATTGTTCTGTCTTACAGGAATGGGTACTTACGACTCTTCTTTCAAAGAAAAGCTTTATGCTTAGTTCATTACTCGCCTTCCTGTCTTGTTTGTTGTTGTTGTTTTATAAAAGTCGTTTATTTCTATCACTTGCTTTTTTAAATATTTTATTTATTTATTTATTTATTTATTTGAGACAGAGAAAGAGGGAAAGAGAATGGGTGTGTCAGGGCCTCCAGCCACTGCAAACGAACTCCAGATGCATGTGCCTCCTTGTGCATCTAGCTTACGTGGGTCCTGGAGAATCGAACCCGGATCCTTTGGCTTTGCAGGCAAATGCCTAACCACTAAGCCATCTCTCCAGCCCTATTACTTGCTTTTTTAAGCCTAGAGAGACTTTATTAGATTAAGAGAAGGAAGGAGGCAGGAGAAGGCAGAAGGGGGGTAAAGTCCCTTGCCTTCCCTTCTTAAGAAATCTGACCTCACAGAAAATAATAAGCAATGAGCCTTCAATTTTAGCATGATTCTAATAATTCCCTAAATGTTGCCTTTTAAAAATAAGTTAGGCTCAGTCCCTGAAAAATAATTATACTAGGGCCTTAAAAATAATTCTTTTTAGAAAGACATTTAGAACTTAATAAAAATGTAAATCATATTGGCTGCCCATTTCATTATGAAGAATAGAAATTGGACAAAATAAAATGATCAAATTTCTTTATAACTGACTTTTTTAATAACAAAAATGATCTCAGACCTTATATATGCATATTTCCTAACAGCAAAATTGTATGACAAAAATAGCTCAAGAATGAATTGCGGAAAGCTCTGTAATTATAATTTATATTTATTAACCGCACCATGTCATAGCTTTACAGATTGTGGTGTACTGCAGGAAAACTAATCTGATTTAATAGAGTCATTTCCCTCAATATGTCCTGGATAAAGCCCAGAGGAACATGTGACTTAGCCAAAGATACACAGCTAATAGTTCAGGGGAGACGCAGGCCTTCAATGCAAAGCTGCTAATCCAGTGCTTTTCCGGCTATCATGATGTTTCCACTCTCCCCCACACTAGCCTTGCCAGCTCGGCATGTGCGCCAAGCCCTCAGCCTGGGAAGGAGCAGTCTGGTTTCCCTGATAAGTAGTCCCTCAAGCCCCGGCAGCCTCCCTCAGCTCACCCTGTCCTGACCGCTCTGCCCTGCCTTTCTCCGATAATAAGGTCATGCTAACCTGTTGCGTTCTTCCCTCTACTCTAGAACTACGCATTCTCTGCCTCCCAAGGCCTGATAAATTCATCTGTCTATTCACTGCAGAAAAGGAGCTAGAGAAGCTCTACCCTCTGGATAGCATAAGCTCTATTCGTACAAAAAGGATCGGGGGACTGGAGGGATGGCTTAGCAGTTAAGGCATTTGCCCGCAAAGCCAAAGGACCCAGGTTCGATTCCCCAGGACCCACATTAGCCAGATGCACAAGGGGGCGTATGCATCTGGAATTCATTTGCAGTGGCTGGAGGTCCTGACATGCCCATTTTTTTTCTCTCTCGCTCTAATAAACAAATAAATAATAAAATATTATTTTTAAAGTATCAGGATTGAAGCCAGGCATGGTGGCATATGCCTTGAATCCCAACACTCAGGAGACAGAAATAGGAGGATCACTGAGTTCAAGGCCACCCTGAGACTACATAGTGAATTCCAGGTCAGCCTGGGCTAGACTGAGCCCTTACAAACAAATAAAAAAAAAAAAAAAACTTTTTTTTTTCTCTTAAAAACACACACACACATGATGTATCCATATGAAATATGTTGTTAATAATAATAATAATTTTTTAAAAGGTACTCTTCCACCCCAGCCATGTGATTAGAATAGAGCCTATGTTATGCCCCATGGCCCCAAGTCCAGTGACTCAAGCTGGGATATTACAGTATCTTATACTTCAGGCTATAGTGTCAGAGTGACTTGATCAGAAGAATTAGAATCCTGAGTAGATTCTTAGGATTGTGACTGGGGTAGAGGTCCCCTTTCTCAGCAAAACTGAATACATGTCAGCACCTACCCACACACGCAGCGCGGAGAAGCATAATAGCAGTGGGGGGAGGGGATAAACTTGGGTCCGCAGAAGCAGAGAGAACGAACCCCTCCTGGCCATAAGGCCTCAATTCCCATGTGTTGCCTTTCTAACTATATCCGCCATTGAATCCTTCCCAGGGTTCCAACTAGCACAAGTAGTCTTTGTCATAATTATCCATTAATGGATACATTGAACATTGGACCACTTGTAAGACGTAAGTCCTCAGTTATAACCAGTTATAACGCAGGATGCAGAACTTGGAGTCACTCATGCTCTGGCCACTGCTCCAAAATGCGGTGATGTCGACTTTCCCAGCTAGAGAAAAATCACCACACTATGTGGCTAAATGAATTAACCGTCAAAAGCCAAGTTTAAATTCAGACTTGCTCAATTACTATAACATCAAGAAAACCAACCAAACTCTTTGAGTCCCATTTACAAAATGGGACTGTATCTGTCCTCTTTGCCTCGTAGATATTTATTTATAGAAGGAGCAAAAATACAGGTATGAACATTTGAAAACAGCACTTCCCCCAAAAGGTAAGCGCAGCTGATGTCTATCTGCAACAGAAATGTGTTCTCCCCTCTGTTGCTTAAAATTTGGAATCTAAGGGGTGGGAAACAGAAATCTAAAATGTTATCTCATCCATGTTAGTTTCCATCTGAATAAACAGTCACTTCTGTGTTATTGTTGTCGCCGAACATTTATTGAAAGCAAGACGGGGTCTGGGTGCCCTGGAAAATAAAAACTCGAGAGGAGTCTCTGGGAATGGCAGGAAACCCAGAGCAATGGTTGGCATGGAACTTGGGAACAAGAAACCAAAGGTGTGGTTCCAAGTCTTTTTCAGACTTCCAGAGCACTGTGTCCATGTTACAGAGCCTGCCCCGTACTGCCCTGCTCTGTCCCACCACTCACGACGCATTCTGAAGGCTGGTAAGATAGTCAGTGCGCATACCTTGGAGGATAGCGCATGATGTTCTGTAATTAGGCTTAGCTCTGTTTCTTGCAGATACCACCTCATTTTGAAAACAGAACTCCATCTTTTCCTTTGGGGCATTTTTTATGGCATCGTATGGATGCAAGGTCCTCTCTGCTACACAGGTGTTTAAACAAGGGATTCTTTCTTCTGAAAATGTATGTATAAACCACATTTCATCGAAAACAAATTATATCCAAAATGCAACAGGGGATCTCGCTGTTTCTAGGATCTTCATTGGAAATCCACTGTGTAAAGAATGGGAGCGGGGAGACAGGAGGTCCAGACTGAAACCTCAGACCAATACTTGTTACTGGTGTCAATGTGGACAGATCACATAACTTTGGCCCATAGATTGCACATTTGTAACATGGGGAGTCGTTTTTGTTTTTGTTTTTGTTTTTGTTTTATTTTGTTTGGTTTTTTACTTTTCAAGGTAGGGTCTCCCTGTAGCCCAGGCTGACCTGGAATCCACTATGTAGTCTCAGGATGGCCTTGAACTCACAGCGATCCTCCCACCTGTGCCTCCCAACTTGTTTTTTTTTAATCAACTTTTTTGGATTTTTTTTTTGTGAGTACCCATGAAATGTTTTAGAGTTGGATAAAGCCTAGATTGGGCTGGAGAGATAGCTTAGTGGTTAAGGCACTTGCCTATGAAGCCTAAGAACTCATGTTCAAATCTCCAGGTCCCATGTAAGCCACTTGCACAGTGATACAAGTGCACAATGCCACACATGCGCACAAGGTGGCACATGCGTTTGGAGTTCGTTCACAGTGGCTGAAGGCCCTGGTGCCCCCATTCTCTCTCTCTCTCTCTGCCTTTTTCTCTCTCTCTTTTTTTTTTTTTTTTTTTTTTTTTGGTTTTACGAGGTAGGGGTCTCACTTTAGTTCAGGCTGACCTGGAATTCACTATGTAGTCTCAGGGTGGCCTCGAACTCACGGTGATCCTCCTACCTCTGCCTCCCGAGTGCTGGGATTAAAGGCATGCGCCACCACGCCCGGCTCAACTTTCTTTCTTTTTTTTTTTTGTGCCTTTTTCTCTCTCTCTCTCTCAAAATAAATAAATGAAAGAAAGAGAGAGAGAGGAAGAAAAAAGGAAAGCAAGCCTAGAACCAGGTCGTCTGGGATTTCAATCTCTACTCAAAAACACCTAGTTACAAGAATTGGTAAGAATGCAGAAGAAGAAGGGCACAGGAAGAAAATGAACTTATTTTAAACAGGCATGATACTACAGATAACATAACACTCAATAATGTGAATGAAAGGAAAATGATGCTTCCATAGTTTATGCTATTCTGAGACATCACAAATAGCAAGAGATGTCATATGCCTTAAATTGGCCTACTCTCATTGCCAGAGCAAGACACAACAGTTGTGTCTCCAATCACTTGCATGTCATCAGTCATTTCCTCATGATTTTTTACAACTCAAGATATACTTCTCAGGGCTGGAGTGGTGGCTTAGTGGTTAAGGTGCTTGCCCGCAAAACCTCAGGAGCCAGCTTCGAGTCCCCAGGACCCACATAAGCCAGATGCACAAGGTGGCACATGTATCTGGAGTTCATTTGCAGTGGCTGGAGGCCCTGGCGTGCCCATTCTCTCCCGATCTATCTATCTATCTATCTATCTATCTATCTATCTGTCTGTCTCTTTCTCTCTCCCGCTATCTCTCAAATAAATAAATAAAATATTTTTTTAAAAAAGATATGTTCAGAACTTGATTCTCAAAACACTAGAATCAGAATCCCCTGGGTTCATGTTGCAACTGTGGAATCGTGGCTTCTCCTCTGGTTTAGTGAATTAGACTCTCTGGGATGACTGGATAATTTGCATCTTAAGAAGCATGAACACCCTACTAACCCACTTCTAAAGTTTAATTCTAAAGTTTGACTGTGTGTGTGTATGTGGGGGGGGGGGGGCACAAGGATGCCACAGTGTGTGTGTGTGTGTGTGTGTGTGTGTGTGTGTGTGGAGGTCAGAGGACAGCCTCGGTGTGTCAGGCCTCACCTTCCACCTTGTTTCAAGCAAAGTCTCTGATTGTTTGCCACTGGGAATACCAGATCAGTTAGCCTACAAGCTTCAGGGTCTTCCGGACTACACTTCCCATTATCCTAGGCTCTTAGGATTACAGATGTATGTGCTCCTTGTGTCTATCTTTTTCCATGGCTTCTGGGGAGACAAACTCCAGTCATCAAGCTTACCCGGCAAGCACTTATAACCACTGAGCCATCTCCCCAGCTCCCCGGTGTTTTATCTTTGTTGTTGTTGTTGTTTGGTTGGTTGGTTGGTTGGTGGTTGTTTTGTTTTGTTTTGTTTTGGTTTGGTTTGGTTTTTCGAGGTAGGGTCTCACTCTAGCTCAGGCTGACCTGGAAATCACTCTGTAGTCTCAGGGTGGCCTCGAACTCACGGCGATCCTCCTACCTCTGCCTCCCCAGTGCTGGGATTAAAGGTGTGAGCCACCACACCCAGCTGTTTTTTTTTTATGAAAATGTAATAAACTATTAATCCTGTGTCTGGGGGGGAATAAATTCTTTTTAAAATTATTATCTGTGTGGGAAGTATATGTTGTGTGTGCGCACGTGTGTGGCACATGTTCCAGAGCACACATGTGGAGGTCAGAGACAACTTTGGGTATTGACCATCACTTTACACCTTTTAAAATTTTTATTTATTTATTTGAGAGAGAGAAGGAGAAAGAGGCAAAGAGAGAGAGAAAGAATGGGCATGCCAGAGCCTCTAGCCACTGCAAACGAACTCCAGATGCATACGCCATCCTGTGTATCTTATGGCTTATGTGGGTCCTGGGGAATCAAACCTGGGTCCTTTGGCTTTGCAGGCAAGCACCTTAACCATTAAGCAATCCCTCCAGCCCACTTTCCATCTATTTTTTTCCTCAGTGCCATTTTAAAGATATTTTTATTTATTTATTTATTTATTTATTTATTTATTTATTTATTTATTAGAGACAGAGAGAGGGAGAGAGAGATAGAGAGTGAGTGAGAGCCTCTAGCCACTGCAAATGAACTCCAGACACATGCACCACCATATGCATCTGGCTTACGTGGGACCTGGAGAATCAAACCTGGGTCCTTAGGCTTTGCAGGCAAACACCTTAACCACTAAGCCATCTGTCCAGCCCCACTTTCCACTTTTTTCTTTAAATTTTTTTTATTTATTTATCTGAGAACAACAGACAGAGAGAGAAAGAGGCAGATAGAGAGAGAATGGGCGTGCTAGGGCCTCCAGCACTGCAAACGAACTCCAGACGTGTGCCCACTTGTGCATCTGGCTAACGTGGGTCCTGGGGAATCAAGCCTCAAACCAGGATCCTTAGGCTTCACAGGCAAGCGCTTAACCACTAAGCCATCTCTCCAGTCCCACCTTTTTTTTTTAGCTTTTTTTTTTTTCAAATTTTTTTTCTTAACAACTTCCATGATTAAAAGAAAATATCCCATGGTAATACCCTCCCTCCCCCCACTTTCTCCTTTGAAACTCCACTCTCCATCATATCCCCTCCCCCTCTCAATCAGTCTCTCTTTTATTGATGTCATGATCTTTTCCTCCTCTTATGATAGTCTTGTGTAGGTAGTGTCAGGCACTGTAAGGTCATGGATATCCAGGCCATTTTGTGTCTGGAGTGAGCACGTTGTAAGGAGTCCTACCCTTCCTTTGGCTCTTACATTCTTTCGGCCACCTCTTCCGCAATGGAGCCTGAGCCTTGGAACCACTTTCCATCTTCGTGAGGCGACAGTATTACTGTCTGTTTCTGCAGATGCCAGGCTAGCTGGCCCTCGAACATCTAGGGATGCCCCTGTCTCTGCCCCTCGTCTCGCCATAGGAGTGCTAGAACTACAACAAACGCTCACCCTGGCACCTGGCTCTGCATTGGTTCCGCGGATCCAAGCTCGGGTCACCAGGCTTGTGCGGCAAGTGCTTTTACCCACTAAGCCATCTCTCCAGCCCTGGATAAGCTATGCCGGCAAGTCTGATGCTGTGTAATTACGCGTGGACGCTATGCAGTGGGACACTAATGTTACATGTGATGCGCCTAGTCGCTGCTGATCTCAGGTTTTGACATTTGGGTTACCCCCACTCTTTGGTTTTCTTAAAATGGGGTAAGACTGTAGTCAGAGAAAGGGTATGCTGAACTGGGATGCTTGGGTTTCAAGGGGGTGGAGAGGACAGCCACTAGCAGATATTTGACAGCACAATGCAGCCCAGTGCCCAGTGGAGATCTGACAGTACACGCGGCCCAGTGCCCAGTGTGAATTTGACCACACATGCAGCCCAGTGTCCAGTGGGTATCTGACAACACATGCAGCCCAGTGCCCAGTGGGTGTTTGACAGCTACTAATCCCTTTCCCTAGGCTTCCTAACAGTCTTCCCTGTAATCTTGGTGGTGGTTATTAACTGTTTGACATATTCTTTTATTTCCCCTGTTTTCAAAATTATATATAAAAAGAATAGTATGGAGACTACAAGAGGGAGACACAGGGCTGGGGAGATGGTTCATCAGTTATAGGCACTTGCTTACCAAGTCTGCCTGCTGGGGTTCAATTTCCCAGCACCCAAGTAAAGCCACATGCAAAACAGAGCTTGTATTTGTGATCTCAGCATACCCATGGGAGGCAGAGCCAGGAGAATCCTTAGCTCAACCAACTATTCTGACCTTTGTTTACAGTCTGACAGGTTGTTTGTAGGGGCAAGAGACCGTGTCTCAAAAAAGTAGAACACAGAACTGGAGAGATGGCTTAGCGGTTAAGCGCTTGCCTGTGAAGCCCAAGGACCCCGGTTCGAGGCTTGATTCCCCAGGACCCACATTAGCCAGATGCACAAGGGGGCGCACACATCTGGAGTTTGTTTGCAGTGGCTGGGGCCCTGGCGCGCCCATTCTCTCTCTCTCTCTCTCCCTCTTTCTCTCTCTGTCTGTCACTCTCAAATAAATAAAAATAAACAAAAAAATAAATTTTTTTAAAAAAGTAGAGCACAAACACTCTGAAGTTGTCCTCTGATCTCCACATGCCTGCTGTGGCCTGTACACCACACACACACACACACACACACACACACCTTTCTTTTAAATATTCTTTCTTTTCTTTTGCATAGAAAAATATATATTTATTATATATTATATTATTAAATATATATATATAGCTATGTGGCTCGCAAAGAAAAATTTTCCAGATGACTCAACGTATCACTTCCCCAAGGAACTTTAAAGAAATATTTTTAAAGAATTTGCCCCCGGTTTGGCTTCGTGTTTCTGTGCATATGATACACTAGGTGGCGCTAGTAGGCTGGTTTAAGTGGAGACACTGCAGGAGCGTAAATAAAAAGTGGACTAAACCTCAATAGATGTCCTGACAGGTATAAATCAAAGGAGCACATTTCAATTATTAATAACTGTACTTTTGAATCTGCAAAACTGCTTCTCAGATTGTGAGTGGTCCCGGACCTTGTCTTTCCCAAGTTATGCATAATGAGCTGCTTTGCAAAGAACAAAATTTAGCTCCAATTCGGCAACAACAAAAAATTCATATCAATTTTATTTTCAAGGAAAGCTTGCCGAGTCTAAGCCTGTAATTTCAGTAACCCAGGAAGCTGAGGCAAGAGTAACCCAAGTTCAAGTCCTGTCTGAGCAATCCTGTCTCAAACAAAAGGTAACAAATGGGCTAGGGAGATTGCTCATCTAGCATGTGTGCAAAGTCCTACTTCAATTCAAGGAAGGAAGAAAGGAGGGGGGAGGGAGGGAGGGAGAGGAAGAGAGGGGAAGGGAGGGGAGGAAAAGGGGAAGGGAGGGGAGGGGAGAAGAGGGGAAAGGAGAGGAGGGGAGGGAAGAAGAGACAGGAGGGGAGGAAAGGGGAAGGGAGGGGAGTGGAGAAAGAAGGAGAGAAGGAAAAGGAGAGAAACCGCATTCTGGGCAAAACCTTCCATACTAGAAAAGGCTCCAGTCCCTAAGGAATAATAACACAGAGAAGATCTTTGCAGAACCTCCAGGACTATTTTCTTTAGACCCAGGCATGCTGAGGCAAGAACATAAGAACACAGCTACTACAGACAAGCCCTTTGCTGCTTTAGATCAACAAATAACTAAATCACCAAGAACTCCTTTAGTGACCTTTCCTGTATGGTCAGAAGTTGAACTTGGAATTCAAGGTCCATCCGCCCTGTGACCACTGTTCACAGACTAGATGCACAACCAGCGCGCATTCCTGGCAGCAGAAAACGTAAACAAGACATGTGACACGAATCATACGTCCTGACGTGCATTGCAAAAGGAAAATAGTTCTAATTTATAAATGGTGAAAGCGCTTCTCACCCTTTAAGACTCTTGATTTATAAAACTAAAGACACACGCAAACTTTTATCGTCTGTCTTTTATGGGTGCTGGTACATCGGGGCAGAATCCTCGTCACCTTACACCAATGGGTCCCTACAAAGTAAGATCGAAATCATAACTATAAATTGCAGTCACACCTCCGCCTGGTGGAATTTCCACACGTCTCCAGTTCTCCATTACATAACGAGTGAGTGACGCTGTCTTTGTGAATGACTGCACCTGGAGTCTTGCCTCCTAGGTGATCATTGTTTGCAAGTTGGCTTATGTTTAAGCAAAGTTGTCTAAAAGCCTCAAAGGACAACTTGTTATCAGTGAAAGAAGAAATTAAAAATTAAACAGAGGGGTTGGGGAGAAGGCTTCACAGTTAAGGTGCTCGCCTGTGAAGCCCAAGGACCCAGATTCAATTCCCCAGCACCTATATAAGCCAGCTGCACAAGGTGGCGCATGCGTCTGGAGTTCCTGTGCGGTGGCTGGAGGCCCTGGCGTGCCCTTTCCCCACTGCCCCCCCCATCTCTCTCAAATTAATAAATAAAATGAAAAAGAAACAGAAAGGGAAAAGGTAGATATAAGTTATTGGTAATAGATTAACTTTTTAGCAAGTAGTAGATTCAAATGAACAGTTAAATAAAAAGGCCAGGGCTGGAGAGATGGCTCAGTGGTTAAGGCACTTGCCTGCAAAGCCTAGCAACCTGGGTTTGATTCCCTGGTACTCACATAAAGCCAGATGCACAAAGTGGCACATGCATCTGGAGTTTGTTTGCATTGGTTGGAGGCCCTGGCACGGCCAGTCTCTCTGTCTTTCTTCTGTGTGTGTGCTTGCAAATAGATTTTTTTTAATGAAAAAAAAAAAAAAAAGGTCATTCATCAAACAATGATAATGGTATTATATGAACCAAGGACTACGATTAATCCAGTTGTTTCCTCAAATAAGTTAGACAGAATGAATCAAAGATCACACAACTTCCTCCACGTCAGTGTGACTTGACACCTTGCCATCTGCCCTGTTATCATCCAACTCAGGCCTGGATGATAAGCTTGACAGAGAGAGGTCGGACCAGGATGTGAGGTTCTTGGACCTTGATGGGAATCTGTCTGGCTGGAATATGGGTGAGGGAAGATCATGCTGATAACCTTACGAGGCTTCACGTGCCTCCTTCCTGAGGAATGGAGGTAGATGTGCGCGGATCACAACAGACACCAGAAGTCATTCCCCGGAGGACGCAAGGAGAAGCTTCCAAAACACACAGTAAGCAAAGGAAATGCAAATTCAGGGAACTCAGCCTGGGATCAGGACAATGTGGGACAAGACACAAGGCCTTGCATGCTCCCTGAAGGAGACTCTCTACATATCCTTCAAAGCACGACTGCAAAAAAAAAAAAAAAAAAAAAAAAAATCCTGGGACCAGAGGCCTCAGGAGATGGCTCACAAAGCATGAAGGCCTGAGTTCAAATTCCCAACACCCATCAGAAAAAAAAAAAAGGCAGGCATGGCAGCTATGTGCCTGGAACCCGGGCGCTGGGGAGGAAGAGACAGGAGCATCCCTACAGCTTAGTGGCTAGTTAGTCTAGCCAAATTGGTGAGTTCCAGGGTCAGCAAGACACCCTGGACTCAAAGAATAAGATGGGGAACAACCAAGAAAGTCACCTGACATTGATTTCTGGCCTCCACACATACATAGGCACCCACATACACTGGGACCAAAAAGGAGACTTTTAAATCCACAAGAAAGGTTGGAGGGATGGCTTAGTGGTTAAGACACTTGCCTGTGAAGCCTAAGGACCCAAGTTCAATTCCCTAGTATTCACGTAAGCCAGCTATACAAGGTGGTGCACGCGTCTGGAGTTCATTTGCAGTGGCTGGAGGCCCTGGTGTGCCCATTCTCTCTATCTGTTTCTCTCTCTCTCTCTCTTTCTCTCTCTCTCTCTTTCTCTCTCTCTCTCTCTCTCTCTTTCTCTCTGTGTCTCCTTCTGTCTACCTCTTTCTCTCAAAATTAATTAGTTAATTAATTTTTATAAACCACAAGAAGATATAGCTTTGAAGATTAGAACAAGTCTCGAGCTTTGCTCAAAATTCACAAGCAAGCATTTTCTGTATCAATCCTTGGTTTCATGGTCCTCGTAGAGCTGAAGAGAATGTTTTAGTTTTAGTTTTAGGAAGTATCGACTTACAAATATGCAATGACTTTGATTTATTTGAAGCATTTGTCAATTGGTTCAGCATTTATCCACTCTGTAAGCCCTTGCTGTCATTGTAAGGAAAGAAGATAGAAATTCCAGTTGAACAACATTGGACTAAGTTCCTGTCGTCCTCAGAATGGGTTCTGAATGTCACTTTCACAACCCATATATGAGATGTTTTCCTACTTCTTAACTGTGTTTAAGAAGCTGGAGAGATGACTTAGCGGTTAAGCGCTTGCCTGTGAAGCCTAAGGACCCCGGCTTGAGGCTCAATTCCCCAGGACCCACATTAGCCAGATGCACAAGGGGGTGCATGCATCTGGAGTTCGTTTACAGTGGCTGGAGGCCCTGGCACACCCATTCTCTCTCTCTCTGTGTGTCTGCCTCTTTCTCTGTCTGTCACTTTCAAATAAATAAATAAAAATAAACAAAAAAAGATTATGTATATGAAAAGTTGGGGGCTAGAGAGATGGCTCTGTGGTTAAGGCACTTGCCTGCAAAGCCTAACAACCAGAGTTCAATTCCCCAGTACCCACATAAAGGCAGATGTACAAAGTGGCACATGCATCTGGAGTTCATTGGCGCTGGCTAGATGCCCTGATGTACCCATTTTCTCCTTCTCTCTCTCTCCAGGGCATAGTGGCTCACACCTTTAACCCTAGCACTGGGGATGCCAAGGTAGAAGGGTGAGTTCGAGGCCAGCCTGAGACTACATAGTGTATTCCGGGTCAGCCTGGGCTAGAACGAGACCCTACCTGGGTGGGGTGGGGTCGGGGAGGGGAAGTTACTTAGTTGGCAGTTCTGGTTAATTTGGGATCTAGTTCACTGACATTTCCTGTTCTATGCTTGTCTCAAATGTGGAAGTGTATAAACATCGGTCCTCATGACCTCATGACTCTGTAATCTTGCCAGCAGGGTAACTGACCCCTTCAGAAGACTCTGAAGTGCTTGGGATGCTAGGAATGAAGCCTTGGAGAGCACAACAAAAGCTCAGCAGGCGATGGGCAGTGGAAGCCAGGAGGGACTTTCCATCCTGTGAGGCAAATCCGTCATAGACCTTAGCCCAGTCAGCTCGCAGGTCAAGTACGTCTCTAATGAGCTCGTTAAAGAGAAAAGAGTAAAATGGAAACCATTCAAAGGCAAGGTCTATGTTCTCAAACGTCTTTGTAATTCCCCACAGTAATTTAGTATAATGCTCGTTTGACAGTTGTTCCTGGATTAACGATTACCTCTCGTACACTTATTTATCCCTTTCATGTATTTCTTTTTTTTTTTCAAAGAAAAGAAGAAAGCAGCAGCACAGTAGGAGTTACACGAGCAGCAAGATCATTAACTAATGATTAAAGTACAGGTTCAGTCCAGATCGTATCTATTGATTCCTTCCTAAGCAAGATAAGAAAATTAGCGAGATTTCACTTCCTCCCACATCTTCGTTTTAGTTAGGTAGTTTTATACTGGCAGATCTTAGAACATTTACATATGCTTCTAGGATCAGAAGTCCTGCAGCTGTTAAATCTCAGACCATCATCTAGCAATGAACTATAGAAAGGATCCCTGAAAGTGTAGTCTTTAAATCTTAGATCATTATCTAAACGAACCCAAAGGCCACTGCCTCCCCTTTCCTATGTCTTTTCTACTCCTCGGGTCTATATGTTCAATTCATTCCTTGACTATCAGTGTATCGTGTCTTTTTTTTTGAGTTTATTTTTTATTTATTGGAGTGTGAGAGAGAGAGAATGAGGCAGAAAAAAGGAGAGAGAGAGAGAGAGAGAGAGAGAGAGAATGGCACATCAGGGCCTCCAGCCACTAAACAAACTCCAGACATATGTGCCACCTTGTGCATCTGGCTTACATGGGTCCTGGGGAATTGAACCTGAGTCCTTTGGCTTTTCAGGCAGGCACCTTAACCGCTAAACCATCTCTCCAGCCTTCATTGTCTTTTTATACAAAAAGGCTTCATATGTGCTCTATTGGCTGAATTCTTGAATCCTTGAATGTATACGGATAACTGTTTGAGATGATGATGATGAAGATGATAGATAGATAGATAGATAGATAGATAGATAGATAGATAGATAGATACATAGATAGATAGATACATAGATAGATACATAGATACATAGTGATAATTTGGCTGATACTATATTTTGGAGTCATGTTTTCATTCCTCCACTATCTTCTGACACCCAAATCTTACTATACAAAACAAATATTCCATATACAATATGTTCATGTTTCTATATCATATTTACAAATATGCTCTCTGTGCTATTTGCTTAGCATTCTTCTTTGGCGAGTCTGTCTTTCTGCTATGTTGTTTGTCTCTTTTATGTTACATTTGATATAATTATTTTTATAAGTGTTTCACATCCATGCATAGGACTTCCCCCACATCAGTATTTCTATTTCAGTATTCCTGTGTCAGTATTTTAGGGCATGCCTATCTGTTCATTACTCTATATAAACTGGTTCTATGATATTGTTGGTCTTCTCTTTGTCTACTTGTATGAGCTCCCTTTTCATTTCCTTCTTCTATTTGTGAATTCTTCTATTTGCTACTTGTCATACCTATATACATTCTTACTAAATCCTTCTGTATGCAGAATACTTTTGGAAGGCTGGGCGTGGTGGTGCACGCCTTTCATCCCAGCATTCCGGAGGCTGAGGTAAGAGGATCACCGTGAGTTCAAAGCCACGCTGAGACTACATAGTGAATTCCAGGTCAGCCTGGGCTAGAGTGAGACCCTACCTTGACACACACACACACACACACACACACACACACACACACCCTAAAAAATCTTCTAGAAAATGGAAAATCTTTTCAAAATATTTTTTTAAGTTTTGGTTTTTCAAGGTATTGTCTCACTTTAGCCCAGGCTGACCTGGAATTCACTATGTAGTCTCAGACTGGCCTCAGACTCACAGCGATCCTCCTACCTCAGCCTCCCCAGTGCTGGAATTAAAGGTGTGTGCCACCATGCTTAGCTAAAACTTTTTTTAATTTGCATGCAGGGAGAGAAAGAGAGAGGGAGAAAGAGAGAGAGAATGAATGTGTACAGCAGGGTCTAGTACGACTGCAAACAAACTCCAAACACATCCTCCAGTTTGTGCATCTGGCTTTTTTGTGGGTACTGGGGGATTGAACTGAGTCCAGCAGACCGTTAGGGTAGAAGGAAACATCACAACAGAAGAAATGCTATGCCTCTTGTTCATAATTTCACTCCACCTCTTTTAAAAAATATTTAACATAAAAGCCTATTTTAAATGACTAAATCAAGGCAAGAGAAAACAAGCAAACATAAACTAAAGTCACATCTTCCCTATACAATGAAGAAAAGAATGTTTCCCCTCTCTTGTTCTTCATTTTTAAATTTCCATGGTGTATGTTCATTGCACATGGTACTGTGTTACATAACAACTTCTATACACGTATGCATTGTATGTTGACCCTAGGCCCCTCATAACCCTCCTCTCCCTTCTCACCCCTCCCCTTCTCCTTACTCCATTTTGTTCCCCTCATCAGTTTCCTTTAACTTTTTCCCATAGCTATTGAGGATGAACATTTTTTTCCTAGGTTTAGTGGCCATTTGCATTTTCTCTTTTGAGGTCTATTCATTTCATCAGCCCATTTGTTGATGAGGTTGATTTGTTCCTGTATTGTTTTGTCAGTTCTGTGTATATTCCAGAGATATTAATCCTGTCAGATGCACAGTAGCAAGGGTATTCTCCCATTCTGTAGGCTGTCTCTTCAATAAGGTAACTATTTTCGTTACTGTACAGAAGGCTTTTAACTTCGTGAGTTCCCATGTGCCAATTGTTGGTATTATTTCTGAATGACTAGAGCCCCATTCAGAAAGTCCTTGCCTATGCCTATGTCTCAAAGTGTTTCTGCTACCTTTTCCTTTAACAATTTCAGAGTGTCAAATGGGTCTTACATTAAGGTATTTGACACATTTAGAGTTTGCTTTCGTGGTAGGGGGTAAGAGATAGAGATCTAGGGCTGGAGAGATGGCTTAGCAGTTAAGAGCTTGCCTGTGAAGCCTAAGGATCCCGGTTCGAGGCTCGATTCCCCAGGACCCACGTTAGCCAGATGCACAAGGGGGCGCACGTGTCTGGAGTTCGTTTGCAGCGGCTGGAGGCCCTGGCGCGCCCATTCTCTCTGTCTTTCTCTCTGTCTGTCGCTCTTAAATAAATAAAAAAATAAAAATAAATAAAAAAGAGATAGGGATCTAATGTAACTCTTCTACATCTATCTCGTTTTCCCCAGCACCATTTATTAAGGAGGCTGTCGTTTCTCCAGCATATATTTGTGGCAAAAATTACATGGCTGTAGCTATGTGGGTTTATGTTGGGGTCTCCTATTCGATTTCATTGATCTCTGTGTCTTTTTTTTTTTTTTTTTTTTTTTGCTCCAGTACAATACTGTTTGTGTTTCTATGGCTCTGTAGTATTACTTGAAATCAGGTATGGTGATACTGCAACATTATTCTTTTTTGTTGTTGCTTCTGAGTTGATATACAGAGATTTAGGTACCATTCATCCTGGCATTTTCAAACACAATTTCCTTTGTTGGTTTTATTCCCTTCCCCTTGTACTCAATCTCCCTTTCCTTTCATCCCCTCTCCTCCAATGTCCTTCCCTCTCCTGTTCAGATGTCACATGTGTCCTGTTGCCCTTCCCTCATCCCTGTTACAGCTCCGGTCTCTGTACTCACTTTTGGGTAGAGTCTACCTTTATAAGTTTTCCCCACATCTGCCCTCCATATGGACTTACTGATAGATATTATATGCTAAGATCTGCATCTCAGAGAGAAATGTGGTGTGAGCCTTTCTCAGTTTTGGTCACTTCCTTAATATGATTCTTTCCAGTTCCATCCATTTTCTTGCAAATTTCATGATTTCATTTTTCCATATGCTGAATAGAATCCCATTCTATTCAGATTTTCATTATGTATTCATCTTCGACGGGCAGACCTGGAATTCACTATGGAGTCTCAGGGTGGCCTCGAACTCATGGCAATCCTCCTATCTGGGCCTCCCGAGTGGTGGGATTAAAGGTGTGCGCCACCACATCTGGCTGACAATATGTAACCATTTTTGTATCTACATAAATGAGGACTTTAGCTGGGCTGTGGTAACTCATGCCTATAACCTCATCACTATAGGGACCGAGGCAGGTGGACAGCCATGAGTTCAAGCAGAGCCTGGGTTACACAGTGAGTTCCAGACATGCTGGGCTACAGCGTGAGATCCCATCTCAAAGGAAAAGAAAAGAGTTTCATATAGTTAAATTTCAACATGAAGTATTTTGAGCCTAGAGTGATGGTACACTCCTTTAATCCCATCACTTGCAAGCTGAGGTAAGGGAATTGCTGTGAGTTCCAGGCCAGTCTGGGCTACAGAGTGAATTCCAGGTCAGCCTGGGCTTCAGTGAGACCCTGCCTCAAAAAAAAAAAAAAAAAAAAAAAAAAGAAAGAAATACTTTATTTTGGTAGTATGACGTATGTTTATAATCCATCAAACTCTTAGAAACAAGTATGTTGATGCTAAAATTCAGTGACTAGTAATAATTTTTTTTAAAACACAGAATTTAAGATGCATTTCATTTCATATTTTGCCTCTAACAAAACTACTAAATTGGGTGAAACTAGAATTGCTATTTCTTCACAACCAAATGAGTTTTATGCAATTAAATTTTCTCTGTGTTATCTCTTACTTCACGTGGTTGATCTTGTCTCATACAGGTAGGCTGTATGTGTATATATATATATATATATATATATATATATATATATGATACAGAATAAACTGAAACACTGAAAAAGAGAACAAGAAAAGCTGTGAAATCAAGTAACAACCCGGCTGGATCATTTATATTCTCGATGTTCCTTTTCACCCAGCAATTTATTTTGCAGACCTAAGCTTCCATATAAGTTCAGTTTCGTGCAAATCGACAAATTGTATTCCCGTTAATTTTGTTGTCAATGAAGTGGAATGAAACTCCGTCATTTGGGACTGTTTCATTAAACAACTGATTAACTTTTCACTATGACCAGGCTGTATTTATCCAGTGTCACCAGGTTCTACCTGGCTGTTGACCTAGTCAAGCCTACAAAATTTTTTAAATATTCTATTTATTTATTTATTTTGAGAGAGAGAGAGAGAGACAGACAGACAGAACGGTCATACCAGGGCCTCCAGCTACTGCAAACAAACTCCAGATACATGTGCCACCTTGTACATCTGGCTTACATGCATGTAAATAACTTAACCTAAGGAGTAGGCAATTTTAACCCACAGGATAGATGATGGTAATGGTGATGATTTTATAATTCATTATCATAGACAGTTCCCCCCAATGGAATAATGCTCAACAACTAAAGCCACTACACTAAATTAACATCACATTTTACATTCAGCCCAAGAAAGCAAAGCTCTTTCCTGCATGTCCACAACTATTTTGCACTTTTGGAAAATACTTGTTAAATGAGTTTAATTAGTGGGGGGAAAAATATCAGTTGCCTATCCAATCCAGACAAACACTTTGTCTGTAGAAAATGTGACCAGTTGGGCTGGAGAGATGGCTTAGCGGTTAAGCACTTGCCTGTGAAGCCTAAGGACCCTGGTTCGAGGCTCGATTCCCCAGGACCCACGTTAGCCAGATGCACAAGGGGGCGCACGCGTCTGGAGTTCGTTTGCAGTGGCTGGAAGCCCTGGTGCACCCATTCTCTCTCTCTCTCTATCTGCCTCTTTCTCTCTCTGTCTGTCGCTCTCAAATAAATAAATAAAAATTAAAAAAATTAAAAAAAAAAAAGAAAATGTGACCAGTTATGTTTCCCCAAATAAAAGCGTGGATAGTTACAGAACTGAAAAGGTGCTACTGACCTCTGTACTGACATGGGTTTAAGACAGTGACCCCTGAACTTTCATATAATCAGCTAGAAGTATAGTTATCATACAGTGTTGGGCCTTCTAATCTAGTCAGTAGAATTTTTGTTGTTGTTGTTGTTGTTTGCTTTTTGAGGTAGGGTCTCACTCTAGCCCAGGCTGACCTGGAATTCACTCTGTAGTCTCAGGCTGGCCTCGAACTCACGGCAATCCTCCTACCTCTGCCTCCCGAGTGCTGGGATTAAAGGTGTGCGCCACCACACCCAGCACGTCAGTAGAATTCTTGAGAGAAGGGCATGCTGAGCTGAGTATCATATTGGGAGGAGTATGGATGAAAAGAACCAGACTTAATAAGAAGTTTATTTGTTGATGAGATATTTTCTCAGAAGTCACATCTATAAACAGTAGGTTTCATGAACAAGTAGCACAATCTTTTCAGTTCTCTGGAATTTACACTGTCTCCTGTGCTGTATGGCATCCAACAGCATCTTTTCAGTTTGAGTAAAGCCCCTCAACTAGATGGCAGGAGGAAGCAGCGAGCATGCCATTCTCAATACTGTGAAACTCCCCAAGCTTCACGGGTATGACGTATGTGTGGCAGATGTGTCAATGGGCTTTGTGATTTGTTCATGGGCTGTAGGAGAGCAAACCCAGGGCTTTGAACATGCTAGGAAAGCACTCTACCATCAATCGACAGCACCAAACCAAAAAATATTTTTCAATTTTTATTTTGCTTTGCTGGGCATCTTTTTGTTGGTATTATTTCTGAATGACTAGAGCCCCATTCAGAAAGTCCTTGCCTATGCCTATGTCTCAAAGTGTTTCTGCTACCTTTTCCTTTAACAATTTCAGAGTGTCAAATGGGTCTTACATTAAGGTATTTGACACATTTAGAGTTTGCTTTCAATGGTGGGGGTTAAGAGATAGAGATCTAGGGCTGGAGAGATGGCTTAGCGGTTAAGCACTTGCCTGTGAAGCCTAAGGATCCCGGTTCGAGGCTCGATTCCCCAGGACCCACGTTAGCCAGATGCACAAGGGGGCGCATGTGTCTGGAGTTCGTTTGCAGCGGCTGGAGGCCCTGGCGCGCCCATTCTCTCTCTCTTTCTCTCTCTCTCTTTCTCTCTGTCTGTCACTCTTAAATAAATAAAAAAATAGAAATAATAAGAGATAGGGATCTAATGTAACTCTTCTACATCTATCTCGTTTTCCCCAGCACCATTTATTAAGGAGGCTGTCGTTTCTCCAGCATATATTTGTGGCAAAAATTACATGGCTGTAGCTATGTGGGTTTATGTTGGGGTCTCCTATTCGATTTCATTGATCTCTGTGTCTTTTTTTTTTTGTTTTTTTTTTTTTTGCTCCAGTACAATACTGTTTGTGTTTCTATGGCTCTGTAGTATTACTTGAAATCAGGTATGGTGATACTGCAACATTATTCTTTTTTGTTGTTGCTTCTGAGTTGATATACAGAGATTTAGGTACCATTCATCCTGGCATTTTCAAACACAATTTCCTTTGTTGGTTTTATTCCCTCCCCCTTGTACTCAATCTCCCTTTCCTTTCATCCCCTCTCCTCCAATGTCCTTCCCTCTCCTGTTCAGATGTCACATGTGTCCTGTTGCCCTTCCCTCATCCCTGTTACAGCTCCGGTCTCTGTACTCACTTTTGGGTAGAGTCTACCTTTATAAGTTTTCCCCACATCTGCCCTCCATATGGACTTACTGATAGATATTATATGCTAAGATCTGCATCTCAGAGAGAAATGTGGTGTGAGCCTTTCTCAGTTTTGGTCACTTCCTTAATGTGATTCTTTCCAGATCCATCCATTTTCTTGCAAATTTCATGATTTCATTTTTCCATATGCTGAAGAGAATCCCATTCTATTCAGATTTTCATTATCTATTCATCTTCGACGGGCTGACCTGGAATTCACTATGGAGTCTCAGGGTGGCCTCGAACTCATGGCGATCCTCCTATCTCTGCCTCCCGAGTGGTGGGATTAAAGGTGTGCGCCACCACATCTGGCTGACAATATGTAACCATTTTTGTATCTACATAAATGAGGACTTTAGCTGGGCTGTGGTAACTCATGCCTATAACCTCATCACTATAGGGACCGAGGCAGGTGGACAGCCACGAGTTCAAGCAGAGCCTGGGTTACACAGTGAGTTCCGGACATTCTGGGCTACAGCGTGAGATCCCATCTCAAAGGAAAAGAAAAGAGTTTTATATAGTTAAATTTCAACATGAAGTATTTTGAGCCTAGAGTGAGGGCACACTCTTTTAATCCCATCACTTGCAAGCTGAGGTAAGGGAATTGCTGTGAGTTCCAGGCCAGTCTGGGCTACAGAGTGAATTCCAGGTCAGCCTGAGCTTCAGTGAGACCCTGCCTCAAAAAAAAAAAAAAATGAAATAAATACTTTATTTTGGTAGTATGATGTATGTTTATAATCCATCAAACTCTTAGAAACAAGTATGTTGATGCTAAAATTCAGTGACTAGTAATAATTTTTTTTAAAAACACAGAATTTAAGATGCATTTTATTTCATATTTTGCCTCTAACAAAACTACTAAATTGGGTGAAACTAGAATTGTTATTTCTTCACAACCAAATGAGTTTTATGCAATTAAGTGTTGGTCTTAAATTTTCTCTGTTATCTCTTACTTCACGTGGTTGATCTTGTCTCATACAGGTAGGCTGTATGTGTGTGTATATACATATATATATATGTATATATATATGTTACAGAATAAACTGAAACACCAAAAAAGAGAACAAGAAAAGCTGTGAAATCAAGTAACAACCAGGTTGGATCATTTATATTCTCGATGTTCCTTTTCACCCAGCAATTTATTTTGCAGACCTAAGCTTCCATATAAGTTCAGTTTAGTGACAAATCGACAAACTGTATTCCCGTTAGGTTTGTTGTCAATGAAGTGGAATGAAACTCCGTCATTTGGGACTGCTTCATTAAACAACTGATTGACTTTTCACTATGACCAGGCTGTATTTATCCAGTGTCACCAGGTTCTACCTGGCTGTCAACCTAGTCAAGCCTACAAAATTTTTTAAATATTCTATTTATTTATTTATTTTGAGAGAGAGAGAGACAGACAGAACGGTCATACCAGGGCCTCCAGCTACTGCAAACAAACTCCAGATACATGTGATACCTTGTACATCTGGCTTACATGCATATAAATAACTTAACCTAAGGAGTAGGCAATTTTAACCCACAGGATAGATGATGGTAATGGTGTTGATTTTATAATTCATTATCATAGACAGTTCCCCCCTGTGGAATAATGCTCAACAACTAAAGCCACCACACTAAATTAACATCACATTTTACATTCAGCCCAAGATAGCAAAGCTCTTTCCTGCATGTCCACAACTATTTTGCACTTTTGGAAAATACTTGTTAAATGAGTTTAATTAGTGGGGGGGGAAATATCAGTTGCCCATCCAATCCAGACAAACACTTTGTCTGTAGAAAATGTGACCAGTTATGTTTCCCCAAATAAAAGTGTGGATAGTTACGGAACTGAAAAGGTGCTACTGACCTCTGTACTGACATGGGTTTAAGACAGTGACCCCTGAACTTTCATATAATCAGCTAGAAGTCTAGTTATCATACAGTGTTGGGCCTTCTATCTAGTCAGCAGAACTTTTGTTGTTGTTGTTGTTGTTTGCTTTTTGAGGTAGGGTCTCACTCTAGCCCAGGCTGACCTGTAATTCACTCTGTAGTCTCAGGCTGGCCTCGAACTCACGGCAATCCTCCTACCTCTGCCTCCCGAGTGCTGGGATTAAAGGCGTGCGCCACCACGCCCAGCACGTCAGTAGAATTCTTGAGAGAAGGGCATGCTGAGCTGAGTATCATATTGGGAGGAGTATGGATGAAAAGAACCAGACTTAATAAGAAGTTTATTTGTTGATGAGATATTTTCTCAGAAATCACATCTATAAACAGTAGGTTTCATGAGCAAGTAGGACAATCTTTTCAGTTCTCTGGAATTTACACTGTCTCCTATTCTGGAAGGCATCCAACAGCATCTTTTCAGTTTGAGTAAAGCCCCTCAACTAGATGGCAGGAGGAAGCAGCGAGCATGCCATTCTCAATACTGTGAAACTCCCCATGCTTCACGGGTACGAGGTGTGTGTGGCAGATGTGTCAATGGGCTTTGTTATTTGTTTGTGGGCTATAGAAGAGCAAACCCAGAGCTTTAAACATGCTAGGAAAACACTCTACCATCAATCGACAGCACCAAACCAAAAAATATTTTTCAATTTTTATTTTGCTTTGCTGGGCATCTTTTTGTTGGTGGTGGTGGGTTTTTTTTTTCACTTTTTAAATATTTTTATTTTTATTTATTTGTTTGAGAGAAGCAGAGAGAGAATAGGTGCCCCAGGGCTTTCTGCCACTGCAAACGAACTCCAGATGCATATGCCACCTTGTGTATCTCCTTTACGTGGGTCCTGGGGAATTGAACCTGAGTCCTTTGGCTTTGCAGGCAAGCGCCTTAACTGCTAAACCATTCCCCAGCTCTTTTTATTCATTTTCTTTCTTTTTTTTTTTTTTTTTTTTTTTTTTTTGAGGAAGGATTTCATTATTTAGTCTCGACTGACCTGTAACTCACTAGATAGTCTAGGCTGGCCTTAGACTCAAGATTCTCATCCTGCTTCAGCCTCCTAAGTGTTGGGATTACAGGCATGAGCCATCATGCCTGGCTTAGGCATGATTTCTTTTTAAAAAATTTTTTTGTTTATTTTAATTTATTTATTTAATTTATTTATTTAAATTAATTTATTAATTTATTTAGACACAGAGAGAAAGAAGCAGATAGAGACAAAGAGAATGGGCGCGCCAGGGCCTCCAGCCACTGCAAACAAACTCCAGATGCCTGAGCCCCCTTGTGCATCTGGCTAACATGGGTCCTGGGGAATCGAGCCTTGAACCGGAGTCCTTAGGCTTCACAGGCAAGCGCTTAACTGCTAAGCCATCTCTCCAGCCCTAGGCATGATTTCTTATACCAAGTTTAGGTGCTTTCCACACCTAAAGACCCTAAAGAGGATTTAAGTAACTTTTGTTTTCAAGGAAAACTTGTCATCCCAAATTATTAATGTTTGTTTTGTACAACTAAATTTAAAATATATTTCAAATGTATGGCTTATGACTTCTGGGAGCAGCATTATCCGCTCACCCAGGGTACTTCCATCCATTCATTCATTATTTATTTATTTATTTACTCATTCATTCATTTATTATTTGCAAGCAGAGAAATGATGGTGCACCATGGCCTCTGGCCACTACAAACAAACTCCAGATGCATGCATCAGTCCGTGCATCTGGCTCTACTTGGGGAGTAATCAAACCCAGGCTATCAGGGTTTACAAGCAAGTACCTTTAACCACTGAGCCAGCCCAATTGCTTTTTCTTTCTTTCTTTCTTTCTTTCTTTTCTTTTCTTTTTTTTTTTTTTTTTTTTTTTTTTTTTTTTTTTTTTTTTTTTTTTTCGAGGTAGGGTTTCACTCTAGCCCAGGCTGACCTGGATTTCACTATGTAGTCTCAGGGTGGCCTCGAACTCATGGCGATCCTCCTACCTCTGCCTCCCGAGTGCTGGGATTAAAGGCGTGCGCCACCACACCCAGCCCTGCTTTTTCTTTTAGTTATATATTTTTTTAATTAGCTTACAAAGTAGTAGGTTTCCATATGGCCCTTTCAGACAGCCTTAGTTTTGGTTAACTGTCCTCCCATCCACTCTTACCTCACACTCCCCACCCCTATCATCTTGCTCATCGTCAGGCTGAGGTATGCGAGGCAGACGTGTCAACAGTAAACACCAGCGAATGGAAAAAACAAGCTATGATGACAAATTTTTGGCCCATGGGAAGAAACAACATTTATAGAAATATTCTTAAAAGTCCCCAGCTTCAGGAGACCAGCCAGTGGCTCATACCTATCTTTGTGAAGAATTTTTCAGATGCCTCACGAAGACTAAATATACTCATCGTTTAGCAAAAGCACACCCGGTTACCGGCCTTGAAAGCTACGCGTGCTTTGTGAACAAAAGAAATGTTAGAGAGAGTTACAGCTCAACCCATAGCTACTCAGGTTGAAAGCTCAAAAAGCAATTAAAGAACAATAACCTAGTAGGTTTACTAATCCACACCTTCCTCTGAAAAGCACCGCTTCCTTTCGAAGCCTTGTAGATCTCTGTAGGCAAAAGAGAGAAGCGAATATTCGGTCCGGCTCAACTACAGGGTCACCAATGTGGGGGGATGAGAGAATGGATATCATGCTGCTTTTCTCCTCAAAAAAAAAGTACCTGGAAGGGCAACAGTGCATCCACCGACCGTGTCAGCACCTGCTCGGGAGAGTCCTCCCTCCTCCCCAGGGGAAGTGCTGAGCAAGAGGTGATTTACTTCAAATGCTGCCAAGCTTGTGCTTCTAAAAGCCTGGTTCGTGTTGCACATCCAGCAAGGGAAGCAGGCTTGGGGCAAGGAAAGCACAGGAAAGGCCTCTTGACAGTCCCACTTGGGGATTTTCTCAAGAAGATTAGTAAGATGCCAAGATAATCTAGAGGCTTCTTGCTTCACCTCCTTTTATGTCTTTCCCTGAGCGCTTCTTGTATAAACTTGTCTGCAGGATGTCTTTCTGCCTCCTATAAACTCCCACCTTTGGGTAGCCTTGGCACCTCTGCCTTCCCCTCCCCTCACCTCCCCGAGGCCCTTGAACCACTTGCTGATTTCCACATTTCTATGGTTTAAAAACCTCCCTTCGGGCAGGAATGTCAGATCACCACATTCTCCTCTCTGAGTCAGGTGGAGGCAGCAGGCATCGCTAGGCCAGCGAGTTGCTCACTCAGGTCATACCCATTTCGTTCCAAAAGAACCTCTTCCCCTCTGGAAATGAGACTCAACTACCTTAACGCTTAATTACCTAGCAAGGGCCAAGGGAGAGGCTCAACTTTGGAAGAACCAGTTTGTTCTCAGACCATTTTGATTTGGAGCAAAACCCTGAACTAAATCCAGAGGGGGAAACAAGCCAGTGGGCTCTGCTGCAAGCTGCACCAGTCCAGGTGCTGCTGGTTGCCCAGATCAGACTTGGCCTGCTCAAGGCTGCTTTGCCCCAACTCCAGACAAGGAACCTCAAGCAACAGACACTTGAGAAACTTCCAAGCTTCAAGTTCTGGTTCTGGGACTACTTAACAGAGAGATGGCTCAGCAGTTAAGGTGCTTGTCTGCAAAGCCTAATGACCCAGGTTCAGTTCCCCAGTACCCAAGTAAATCCAGATGCACAAGATGCCGCATGCATCTGGAGTTCATTTGTAGAGGCTAAAGGCCTTGGCACGCCCATTCTCTCCCTCTCTCTCTCTCTCTCTCTCTCTCTCTCTCTCTCCCTCTCCTTCTTTCTCAATCTGTGTCTCTCAAATAAATAAATAAATAAATAATATTTTAAAAAAAGAAATATTGACACATACCTAATAGATGTAATTGCTTTCAAAGAATATGGACACAGCCGGGCGTGGTGGCACATGCCTTTAATCCCAGCACTCGGGAGGCAGAGGTAGGAGGATCGCCGTGAGTTCGAGGCCACCCTGAGACTACATAGTGAATTCCAGATCAGCCTGGGCTAGACTGAGACCCTACATCGAAAAAAAAGAATATGGACACAGTTCCCCAAGGTTTTTGCCGCATTATTAATAAGGATCATCCAGTGTGCAATAACAGCCCTCACATGTGAGTTCTCACCAGATTGACCTTTAATATCCATATTTCTATCAATATTGCTAGTGATTATTGTATGTTCTTTTTGGTTTTCTCTCCAGCTCTCCCTGTTCTGAGCACTCTCCAGAGTTTCCCACCCTTGACCTCCATATATCTACAATTACACCTCAAAACTCTTCCGGCCTCTACCCATTGTCAGCTATAGCAGCACCCCTCTTCTCCCTCCAAGAAAACTCCTGTTGGCTAAAGGAGGGTTTTAGTCTTCTTTCCACAATACAAACTTTGGTCACTTACCACAAGAAACCATACTTGTCCTTTCTTATCCTACCTACATAATCATCTGCCCTTTGGTTCACTCTGGCTTTAAATTTAAACCATGGTTTTATGATCTACTCTTTCCTGTCTATTGACCTTTCTTTTTTTAAATTTATTTTTATTAGATATGGACATACTAAGTATGTAAACAACACATGTTGGTACCATCCTTTCCTTCCTCCCTGCCCCTTTTCTGAAGAGGCCCTCCTCATTGGGGATGCAGGTCAACCCCATGGGGATTGTGGGTCATGTATTATGGGGGCAGCAGTCAGTTATGGGGGAGAGGCAACGTCTCTGGGCATAACATCCCAGCTTTTGGCTCTAACAATATTTCCGCCAACCTCTTCCACAAAATTCCCTGAGCCATGTTGGGTGCCTTTCAAGTCTACTTCAGTGATGGGCTCTTAGGAGCCTCTGGATCTCTGCTTTGGTAGGAGTTGAGTGTCCTCAGTGTCTGTCTCCCTCACCCTTGTGCTAGGTATCAGGTTCACCAACAAAGCAGCACTCTTGCTCATCTCCCTAATTCCTCCGTGGTTTCAGCTGGGGCCTTTTTTTTTTTTTTTCTTTTCTTTTTTTTGATACAGAGACTCATCTAGCCCAGGCTGGCCTGGAAGTATCTATGCTGCCTGGGCTGGCTTTGAACTTGTGATCCTCTTGTGTCTGCTCCCCAAGTGTCTCTGTCCATTGATTCTTGATCTCCTTTCGAGGCGTCCTTCTCTTGATGCCTCCTAAATATCTGCATTTCCCGGGTGCCTCTCTGAAACATTACCATTCTTCCTTTTTCAAAGTGAAGAATAAGGGGGGGAGAGGCTGTGGAAGCCTTATCAGAACATTTATTAAATATTTTTTTTTAAAAAACCTATTATGTGCTGGGCGTGGTGGTGCAGTCTTTAATCCCAGCACTCAGGAGGCAGAGGTAAGCGGATCGCCGTGAGTTTGAGGCCAGCCTAAGACTACATAGTGAGTTCCAGGTCAGCTTGAGCTAGAGTGAGACCCTATTCTGTGCCAGGCCCTGTTTTAGTTACTGAGGACACACCAGAGTACAAAACAGACGTGATCCCTGCTCTCCTGAGGTAAAAGGCAGTAAGCAAACTTAAATGTATGTATGATTCCAAATGATGATAGTTGCCATGAAGAAAAACAAAACAGGAAAGGTGACTGATAAGGAAGAAAGCCCTCTCCGAGCTGTGCTGTTGGCCAGCGGGTGTGTAAAGCCACGTGTGACTCTGGATGACTCATCTAGGGAGCAGGGCTCCTAGGGATGGTACACTGAGAACTGGACTCAGAACTCAGGTATGTTATCCTTTCCATTGGCCTAAGTAAAAAAGAAATACCAGGGCTAAAGAGATGGCTTAGTGGTTAAGGCACTTGCCTGCAAAGCCTAAGGACTCATGTTCAACTCTCCAGGACCCACATAAGTCAGATGCACAAGATGACACAAGCAAGCAAGGTTGCACATGCACACAAGGTGGCGCATTTGTTTGGAGTTCGGTTACAGTGGCTGGAGGCCCTGGCATGCCAATTCTCTATCTATCTATCTATCTCTCACTTTCTCTCTCAGGCACATGCATAAAAAAAAAAAATAGTCAGTTGTTGGGCGTGGTAGCACGCCTCTACTCCTAGCACCTGGGAGGCAGAGGTAGGAGGATTGCCATGAGTTCAAGGCCACTGTAAGACTACATAGTGAATTCCAGGTCACCCTGGGCCAGAATGAAACCCTACCTAGAAAAACTAAAAAAAAAAAAAAAGCCAGGTGTGGTGATGCACTTGGGAGGCAGAGGTAGGAGGATCGCCATGAGTTTCAGGCCACCCTGAGACTACATAGTGAATTCCGGGTCAGCCTGGACTAGAATGAAACTTTACCTCGAAAATCCAAAAAAAAAGAAAGAAAGAAAGGAAAATGACCCAATGAAGAAGACTGAGAAGGAGGTACCAGAGAGATAAGATGAAAGCAAGGAAAACATGAAACTTCCACAAAAACAAAAATGTGTTTCAAGAACAAGGAATAACCAACTGTGTCTCATCAGAATGAGATAAGAATAAGAATTGTTTACTGAACTTGGGGAAAGAGAGAGCCCTTTATTAACTAGAAAGCTGGTTTCTATAGGAGCAGAGGAAAAGAGCTTGAGTGGGCTCCAGAAATCAAATGAAAGAGTGATCACTTAAATCTCTACGAAGCAGGGAATGATGGAGCACGCCTTTAATCCCAGCACTTGGGGGGCATAGGAGAACTACTATGAGTTCAAGGTCAGCCTAATACTGCATAGTGAATTCCAGGTCAGCCTAGGCTGGAGTAAGATCCTATCTCAAAAGAATGAAAGAAAGAAAGAGAGAGAAAGAAGAAAGGAGGAAGGGAAGAAGGAAGGAAGGAAGGGAGAGAGGGAGGGAAGGAGGGAAAATAAGTCTCTAAGAAGACTGTTATAAAGGAAAATAGAAAATCAGGGAAGGTTGTAGTCAGATAGAATTGTGCAGTCAAGGGAGACAATTTTCAGAGGACACATATTTACGGCATGAGGACTGGGGTGGTGAGTAAAAGGAAAACTGACGACGCAAAGCAGAAAGGGGAGGGTTGTAGGATCAGGGTCCTTGAGGAAAACAGGAGATCCCATGCACGAATGGAATTAGTTTCTAACTGGACAGAAACTGCACCAGTTTCTGTTGCAAGGGGAATAAAAACAGAGTATGTGGGTAACTGGTAGCTCTGATGTTGAGAGGTGATACAGTTCTCTTAGAATTGATTCTGTTTTCTCAGTTCATTGAATGCTAAGTCATCAGTTGAATGTGAGGGAAGAAGGGTTGTTAGAAGCTTGAAAAGAGGCAAAGTAGGAGAAGTAAGATTTATAACACGTGCTGGAGAGATGGGCCAGCACAGGTTAATGACCCAAGTTTTTTTTTTCTTTTTTTTTTATTTATTTATTTATTTGAGACCGACAGACAGAGCGAGAAAGAGGCAGAGAGAGAGAGACACAGAGAGAATGGGTGCGCCAGGGCCTCCAGCCACTGCGAACGAACTCCAGATGTGTGCACCCCCTTGTGCATCTGGCTAACGTGAGTGCTGGGGAACCGAGCCTTGAACCGGGGTCCTTAGGCTTCACAGGCAAGCGCTTAACCACTAAGCCATCTCTCCAGCCCTAATGACCCAAGTTTGATTCCCCAGTTGCCACATAAAGCCAGATGAACAGTGGCACATGTATTTGGAGTTTGTTTGCAGCAGCTGGGGGCCCCTGGCATGCCTATTCTCTCTCTCTCTCTCTCTCTCTCTCTCTCTCTCTCTCTCTCTCTGCCCCCTTGCAAATAAATAAATAAATAAATAAATAAATAAATAAATAAATAATTGCAACACTGCTTTGGGAGTTTCACTTGGAATCATTCACAGCCTTATAGTCAACCAAGTTGGATGTTCCCTCCAGCTACATTGAGCCAAAACTCTCCTCCCTGTTTCCAAGTGACTTCATCCGGATTCGTGACTTAGTCAACATTTTTGTCTCCTAACTCCCAAATCTGTATCTCCAATCTCAACTTGTTTTCTTGGAATTCCAAACTAATAATGTCTAATAAATTTTTCAACTTAAAATCTCCCAGAGGTTCCTTAAACTCAACATATTCAAAGCTTTAAAAACAAAAACAAAAAAATCCCGCTAGCAAAGCTCTGCTCATGATACCCCCACCCACTCGGTACATAAAGGAAGAAGTAGAAACCTTGCTACATTTCTCCTTTATACACCTCACTCCTCCACCTCCGCATGGGGAATTTTGTTGGGTGGAGGAGGAGAGGATGGTTAATGGGCACAAGGGTGTCACTGGAAAGGAGGAATGACTTCTATCACAGAACATTAGAGAATCTAGAAAGAACCGAGATCCCTGTTGTCATGGAGAAGAGAGTCTATAAGCAAGTGGAAAGTGTGGGCACTGCTTCAAATAGTGATAATGGCCATGAAGAGAGATAAAATGGGGTAGGAGACTGATGGAGAAGAGAGTAACACCGGAGGGTAGCTGTGGTAGTTTGAGTGTATGACCCCCATAGACTCAGGTGTCTTACTAAAGCTTGGGTCTCCAGCCTCCTAAGCGTCACTGGGGGCAGATCCTGGGGTCCTGCTATTTGCTGCCTATTTGTGTCTGCTGCTTTTGAAGTTTTCTTTTATTACTTATTTATTTATGAGAGAGAGAGAGAGAGAGAGAGAAAATGGGTGCACCAGTGCCTCTAGCTACTGCAAACAAACACCAGATGCGTGTGCCACCTTGTGCATCTGGCTTTACATGGGTTCTGGGGAATCGAACCTGGGTCCTTAAGCTTTGCAGGCAAGCACCTTAACCACTAGAGCCGTCTCTCCAGCCCTACTTTTGGACTTTACAGACCGTTTACTTGTTTCTCTCTGCTTGGATCTGTGGAAGCCACTCTTTCTACCAGGGATGGAACTTCCCTATGGGTCTGTAAGCTTGAAGTCAATCATTTCCTCCTCTGAACTGTGTCTGATGTGCGTGTTCATCACAACAACGTGGGACAGACTGCAACAATAACCATGGCTGGCAAAAAAAATATTTCAAAATCTCTAGTGAAGAGGATTCTGAAAGTCATCAATGCAAAAGATTTCTGAATGATGAGAATGCTAATTAACCTAATCTCATCCCACATTGCACACCTAAGCTGAGGTCATATTGTCACATTATGCCCATAAATATGCACACTTATTATATGAAAATTTTATTTTCCTTTCTTAGAGAGAGAGAGAGAGAATGGGCATACTAGGGCCTCTAGCCACTGCAAATGAATTCTAGACACATGCGCCACCTTGTACATATGGCTTACGTGGTCCCTGAGGAATTGAACCTGGGTCCTTAGGCTTCACTGGCAAGCACCTTAACCAATAAGCCATCTCTCCAGCCCCTTCATGAAGATTTTAAAGTATATTACAATATGCAGTTATGTAAAATGCTCATAGCATTTTAATACGTTGTGCTGATTATCCTTTAACATAATGTCCTGTCCATTGGCTTCACTGGCCTTTTAATATTTTATTTACTTACATTTATTTATTTGCAAGCACAGAAAGAAAGAGCAGAGAGAGAGAGAGAGCCTGGGCATCCCAAGGCCTCTTGTCACTGCAAATGAACTCCAGATGCATGTGCCACTCTGTACATAAGGCTTACGTGGCTACTGGGGAATTGAACCCAGACTGTCAAGCTTTGTAAGCAAGTGCCTTTAACCGCTGAGTCATCTCTCCAGCCCCTTCACTGGCCTTCTATTTCAGTTGCTCCAAATTACTTACAGTTCTCCACACCTCAGATTGCATCACATTACAGGACCTTCCTAAACTAACCTCCAATACCTTTTATATTTTTATATTTATTTGTTTATTTATTTGAGAGAGAATCAGAGAGAGAGAGAGGAAAGAATGGGTGTGCCAGGGCCTCCAGCCACTGCAAATGAACTCCAGATGTATGCGCCACCTTGAGCATCTGGCTTACATGCGTCCTGGGGAATTGAACCTGGGTCCTTTGGATTTGCAGGCAAGCGCCTTAAGTGCTAAGCCATCCCTCCAGCCCCTCCAGTAACTTTTCACAATATTCTGCTCCAGCTACACTGGCCCAGCTTGATGTACTTGTTGTGTCTTCTGCCTAGAATGTTCCTTCCCTGGGGTTATACACATGATGACTCTCGTTTCTCCCATACCTCGAGTGCTCCTGCAGACAGGACTTCCCTGGCTCTTTCCCCCTTTGTAGCTATCACCTTCTCCTGTATTATTTGCTTATTTCCTTATTTTCTACCTGATTCCCTTATAGTTTAAGATCCACCAGGACAAAGGCTTTGCCCCCTCACTACACTACACTAATGGCAAGTATTCCATCGATGTTCACTGACAAGTCATATGTTTTTTAAATACCAGTTTACTTATATATCTCCTCCCCTGGCGTGTCTGTTCTTCTCAAACAAGGAATACATCTTATTCAACTTTAAGTCTCGTTTGTCTGGTAGAATGTCCAGTAGGGCCTGTGGTCCTCAGGAGTTGGGCCAACGAACCAGAGCTGTATTCATTCCCTTGACCAGAGTGCTGGTTTCAAACGTGGGCCTCAAGGCCACAGCTTCCAACATGAAGACAAGTGTTCTTTCCTGTGGAAACACGTGCTAGGAGGATGCCCAAGGTTGCTGCCACCACCTTGATATCGCATGAAACCTGAGATAAGAGGAGACGCTACGGAACAGGGACGAAGAACCAACCAGGACCGGGAGGTGTTGCTGAGCTCTTAGTTCCCTGCTCTTGAATAGCTCTAGACATTTTAATTATGTGAGACAGTACATCTCCCTTTTTGTCTCAAATGATTAGAATCAGAGTTTCTATCACTTGCTTCAGGAATCAAAAAAAAAAAAACCTCTTGATTTAGAATTTTCAGGAAAACGAGATTCTTCTGTTCTAATGTCAGATATTCTAATTATAGTAGGTCACAGAAGCTGTGTCTTTAACAAAGCATCCATCAGGTTTGGGGTTACATGCAGGAAAAATCACAGTGTAACAGAGCAAAGCAAAACACTAAAAGACATTAGGCAGCTGGGTTCAATGGCCTATAACTGTAATCCCAGCCCTTGAGAGGTGAAGGTAGGAGGATTAGGAGTTCAAGGCTAACCTCAACTACATAGTAAATTCTAGTCCCAGCCTGGACTCAAGAGATTCTGTGTCAAAAAAAAAAAAAAATCAAACAGAAGGGCTAAAATGTCAGGCTTGGAGTTACACAAGCCGGAACAAAGCCCCACTTCATATTGCCAAATCTGTTTTGCTCATACCTGCCAACTGTAAAGTTTTTTTTTTAATATTTTATTTTTATTTATTTATTTGACAGATAAAGAGGGAGAGGGAGAGGGAGAGAGAGAGACAGAATGGGCACACCAGGGCCTCCAGCCACTGCAAATGAACTCCAGACATGTGCGCCCCCTTGTGCATCTGGCTAACGTGGGTCCTGGGGAATCGAACCTGAGTCCTTTGGCTTTGCAGGCAAACACCTTAACCGCTAAGCCACCCCTCCAGCCCAACTATAACATTTTTAACCAAACTGTTAAAACAATGTAGACTGACAAATGATTTGACTCACTTTTCACCCAATTCTTCAGTGAACTTATGACTATAGTCCATATACCCTATTGATCCAATGTCTGTGTGCAGGTTACAACTACTTGCCCAGAAAGATTCTAAAATTAAATATTTAACATTAAAAACATGGTAGAGTATGAGCCTACCATGTCTGCTGCCCTATGTTCAGTTCCCAGTACCAAAAAAAAAAAAAAAAAAAAAAAAATCTCTAGAACTCTTTCTCCCTTTAGCACGAGGGTAAGAACATTTTTCCTCAGTAACTCTTTAAAAAAATTATTGATTAATTTCTTTTATAAAAAGGTTGTGTCCTCAATAATTCTATTGACATTTGGCCCTAGATCGAACAATTCATAGCTTGCCTTGCTGTCTTGTTTCCTCAGGGTCTGACCGAGCTAGGAAAAAATGAGTTTGTCTTCCTTGTTACACTCACTCCGGAGGGTGACTGGCACGCTGCCTGCTTCTTTCCACACATAACCTGTGACCCACTGTCAGCTTTAAGACAGAGACATGGTGAGAAGTCTTAGGTGACAGGTCAGATGAAGAATGAAGGCTGTTAAGGCTGAAGAGATGGCTTGGCAGTTAAGGTACGTGCCTGCAAAGCCAAAGGACCCAGGTTCAGTTCTCCAGGACCCACGTAAGTCAGATGCACAAGGTGGTGCATGCATCTAGAGTTTGTTTGCAGCGGCTGGAGACCCTGGTGCACCCATTCTCTCCTTCTCTCATTCTTTCCCTCTCTCTCCCTCTCTCTCTCTGCCTCTTTCTTACTCTCTCTCAAATAAATAAATTAAATTAAAAATGAAGACACTTCTGGCTCGCACCTCAGCCTCCTCCACGCTACAGCTCACGTATGTGAAGCCCACATCCATGGGTGTTGCAATCCACCTTTCCCCTTTGACAGTTTATTTCAATGGCTCCCACACACCGCGAAGGCTCTGAGTCACCGTCTGTCGGTTTTTCCATTGCATAACCCTGGAGAAGGACTTCGCAAGCATTTGCTGATGGGGCTTTTGGCCTGCACCTTGCTTGGATCCCCTTGGAACCCTTCTCGAACGTGTCCCCTCCTCAGTACAGGACGCGTGCCTGCCCTTTGTCTCTTTTCTCATCTTTGCTGCCTGACTGCTGGGCCTTTCCCCAATAGGCTTTTGGTTCCGTGTTTTTATCATTAATTGTTATTATTATTACATCATGTAATAGATTAGATTAGATTTATAAAGTTCTTTTTGGTGGCAAAAGTGCAAGGAGATCCCCCTTTTATCCAAAGCCCTGAGCCTCCCTGAAGACCTACCTGAGAGACTGCGTGGTAAGCATGAGTCTACTTCAATAAAACTGTGTGATGCATCAAATTTATTAAATTGCAGAGGCAGAAGGATCTAAGAAACTTCTTCATTATTTTTCCTTATAAGAAAACGTGCTCAGAATGGAGTCAGCCGAGGCGCCCTTCAACTGACAGATGGATAATGAAGATGTAGTATATTTAAGCAATGATGTGATGTTTTACTCAGCTATAAGTTAAAATGAAGTTATGAAATTTGCAGGGAAATGGATGGATGTAGAAAAGATTATACTAAGTAAGGTATCCCAGACTCTGAAAGTCAAACGCCACATGATCTCTTTCATATGTGGATCCTAGCTTCAAATGTTTAGTTGTGTATGTGTATTAGAATCAAAGTCAGTAGTAGATACCAGGAAGCTAGAAAGGGGCTATAAGAGAGGGAAGAGAGAGGAGTGTTTATTAGATATGTAATCAGAGGGGCAGAGTACTGGTAGAGGGTGGTCTAAGGGGAGGGGATGGAGGAAAGGAGGGAATGGAAGGAGAGTTAATCAAAATTTAAGATTTATGAATTATCCATGTGGAAACCTACCACTTCACTAGCTAATAATATATAGGCTAAAAAAGAGAGGATTTGGGAAGAAGTATCCTATGGAGGTGGATAATAAGTTATTATTAGAAAAATTTCAGTGCCAGGGGTGGGATACATTCAAGGAAGTTGTTGGCCAGGGAGGGCCCCTGATTCTCCAAAAACATTACAGGCTATTTCCAAGGCTCTTGGTTTCCTATCAGAACTAGATGGGGAGACCCTATTGCTGAAGACTCCACGTGCTTGGGCTGCAGGTCACTGAGAAATCGAGCTGGAGCTGAGCTGAAAACCTCCACCTTGTTGAAGAGCTGACAGAAAGCTGGAAATAGCTATGCTGTATGCAGCCTTTTGGGAGAGAGAAGTCACCAATGGTATTAACAAAGCACATGACCCTGAAAGCCTTAGGACTGGTCAGCCACCGCCAGATGTGCCAACTCGTATAATAGTGGCATGTCTTATGGGGGGAACCAACTGCTCTTGATTGGATTTGAGGTCAGCTCCATGAGAGGGGGATTCCTGCTTGGTATTGAAAACATGATGAAAACCCAGAGCCGGGGAAGTCATAAGCCCTAGGATGTGGGCAGGGGACTACTACTGTTGCTGGATAAATGGATATATGATGCCCACCAAACTGCTTTCTAAATACTTATGTTTGTGCCCATTGATGCTACTCTCACTTTCGGTTAGAGAAGCTTCTCTTTTTAGATGGCAGTGATCACTGGGTTGACTTAAAACTCATCAAAGTGCTGAGAAGTGATAGTGGAGTGTTCAGCACTGAGACATCTCTATCACACCCTCCAAGGCTCAGGGACAATTGCCAAAGAAGTGGCAGGAAAAAAAAAAATGTAAGAGCCAAGGGAAGGAGTGCTTACAACACTGTCTTCCAGGCACAAAGTGGCCGTGATATTCAAGACCTCACAGTGGCTATAGCTACCTACGCAAGACCTGCATAAAAATGACAGCATCAGCCAGGGCGTGGTGGCACACACCTTTAATCCTAGCACCTGGGAGGCAGAGGTAGGAGGATTGCCGTGAGTTCGAGGCCACCCTGAGACTACATAGTGAATTCCAGGTCAGCCTGGGCTAGAGTGAGACCCTACCTCGAAAAAAAAAAAAAATGACAGCATCAAAATAGAAGTGAGACTAGTTGGAAAGAAGTGAAGAAGAGGAGAATTGGGAGAGTAAAAGGGAAGGTGGTGAGAGGCATATATTTATATTCATGAAAGTAGTCAACAAAAATTTAGGGCTGGTACTGGGGCTGGAGAGATGGCTTAGCGGTTAAGGCATTTGCCTGCAAAACCAAAGCACCTCAGTCATTATATTATATATAATGTATTATATATATTATGTAAGCCAGATGCATAGGATGGTGCATGTGTCTGGAGTTTGTTTGTAGTGGCTGGAGGCCATGGTATGATCTTTCTCTCTCTCTCTCTCTCTCTCTCTCTCTCTCTCTCTCTCTCTCCTCCCCCCATAGCATCACAGCTCTTATCCCTTTTTCCTTTTTCCTTTTTATTTATTTATTTGAGACAGAGAGATAGAGAATGGGCATACCAGAGTCTCTAGCCGCTGCAAACAAACTCCAGATGCATATGCCATCTTGTGCATCTGGTCTTACATGGGTACTAGGGAATCAAACCTGTGTCTTTAGGCTACACAGACAAGCACCTCAACCACTAAGCCATCTCCCCAACCCTCTTATTCCTTTTTCTTACTCCTGATCATCTAACCTCTTTCCATATCCTTTATTCCTAATACTCCAGTCAGAACTGATTTGCTTTTTCTCCAAGTCTGATTTTTTGTTTGTTTTGGTTTTTCAAGGTAGGGTTTCACTCTAGCCAAGACCTGGAATTCACTATGTAGTCTCCGACTGGCCTCAAATTCACCAAGATCCTTGTGGTAGTTTGATTCAGGTGACCCCCATAAACTTAGGTGGTCTGAATGCCAGGTTCCCAGCTGATGGGGATTTGGGAATTAACACCTCCTGGAGGGAGTGTATTGTTGGGGGTGGGCTTATAGGTATCATAGCCAGTACCCCCTTGCCAGTGTTTGGCACACTCTCTTGTTCCTGTTGTGTACCTGATGTTGGCCAGGAGGTGATTCCACCCTCTGCTCATGCCATCATTTTCCACTGCCATCGTGGAGCTTCCCCTCAAATCTGTAAGGCCAAAATAAACCCCTTTTTTTTTCCAAAAGCTGTTCTTGGTCAGGTGATTTCTGCCAGCAATGCGAGCCTGACTGCAACAATCCTCTCACCTCCACCTCCAGCGTGCTGGGATTAAGTGTATGCCACCATAACAGGCTAATTTGATTTTTTGGTGCTGTTGTTGATTACAGTGTAGTTCTTTTGGAAGGAGAAGGAAGGAAAAGGAATTGTAAGCTGTGAAGTACAAGACAGACCGTTGTCTGAGAGTCAGAGCCCCCTGAGAGCTAAGCTGAGCTTTTTTGCTTTTGCTTCTTTGTTTCTTCATCTGTTTGAGGATGGGTCTTCGTCCATTCCCTAGGCTGGTCTTGAACTCCAAGTTCAAGTGATCATCCCATCTCAGTTTAGTTGCATGCCATTTTGCCAGCTTAAGGTGGTTAATTTTTAAGGCAGTCTTCTCAATTTCTTCAGACCTGGTTTCTTTCTTTCTTACTTACTTTCTTTCTTTTTCCTTAGCCTTTTTTAAAAATTTTATTTTAGGGCTAGAGAGGTGGCTTAGTGGTTAAGTGATTCCCTGTGAAGCCTGAGGACCCTGGATAGAGGCTCAATTCCCCAGGACCCACGTTAGCCAGATGCACAAGGGGGCGCACACATCTGGATTTCGTTTGCAGTGGCTGGAAGCCCTGGCACACCCATTCTCTGTCTCTCTCTCTCTGCCTCTTTCTCTCTGTGTCTGTCACTCTCAAATAAATAAATAAAAATTTTAAAAAGTATTTAAAATATTTTTTAAATTTTTTATTTTATTTTTGGTTTTTCAAGGTCAGGTCTCTCTCTAGCCCAGGCTGACCTGGAATTCACTATGTAGGCTTAGGGTGACCTCAAACTCATGGTGATCCTCCTACCTCTGCCTCCCAAGTGCTGGGATTAAAGGCATACACCACCACTCCCAGCTTTCCTTAAGCATTTTATTGACAACCTCCATACATATAGACAATATACCATGATAATAATACCCTTCCATCACCCTTCCTTCCCCCCTCCCAAGTCCCCCCTCCATTGAATCCCTTCTTCTTTCTAATTAGCCTCTCTTCCATTTTGATACCATCATTTTTTTCCCTCCTATTATGCAGGTCTTGTGTAGGTAGCAACAGCCACTGTGAGGTCATGAATCTCACGGCCACTTTGTGTCTGGAAGATTGTACTGCAAAGCACTCCTCCCCTTCTTTTGGTTATTACATTCTTTCCATCACTTCTTCTGCAATGGTCCCTGAGCCTTGGATGGTGTGATAGAGATGTCTCACTTAGTGCTGAACACTCCACTATAGACCTAGTTTCTGCATTGTCCTTGTCTTTACCACTTAGGTTGAAAACTTAAAAAAAGTGCCGGGCGTGGTGGCGCACGCCTTTAATCCCAGCACTCGGGAGGCAGAGGTAGGAGGATTGCCGTGAGTTCGAGGCCACCCTGAGACTCCATAGTGAATTCCAGGTCAGCGTGGGCTAGAGTGAGACCCTACCTCGAAAAACCAAAAAAAAAAAAAAGAAAAAGAAAACTTAAAAAAAAAAAAAAAAGTACTTGCTATGCAAGCATGAAGACCTGAGTTTGGATACTCAGAACCTGCATAAAGCTGTACACAGTTCCGAGTGTCTATCGGCCCAGCCCTTCTACGGTGAGATGGAAGGCAGAGAATCCCCCAGAAGCTCACAGGACAGCCAGCCTTGCACATGCAGAGGGGAACAAGAGAGCCTGCCTCAAACAGGGTGAATGGCAAGGACCAACACCCAAGGTTGTCCTCTGACCTCTGCATGAGTGCAATGGCACGTGCACACCCACACATCACACACACACACACACACACACACACACACACAGATAAATTTTTTAAAAAGAAAGGAGCTGGGCGTGGTGGTGCACTCCTTTAAGCCCAGTACTCAGGAAGCAGAGGTAGGAGGATCACCGTGAGTTCAAGGCCACTCTGAGACTACAGAGTGAATTCCAGGTCAGCCTGGGCTACGGTGAGACCCTACCTTGGAAAAAAAAAAAAAAGGAAAAGAAGTAGAAGTCAGGAATGTTGAGAAGCATTTGGGAAGCAGGAGTAGGAGAAATGCTACAAGCTCAAGGCCAGCCTATTCTATACAATGACTTCCAAGCCAGCCAGGGATACATAGCTAGCCTCTGTCTGAAAACAAGTCAGTCTTCGTGGCACATGCCTTTACTCTCAGCATTCAGGAGGCTGAACTGAGGTAGGAGGAACACAGTGAGTTTTATGCAAGCCTGGACTACAGAGTGAGTTCCAGGTCAGTCCTGGCTAGAGTGAGACCCTGCCTCAAAAATAAACAAACAAGAGCCTGGTGGTGTACGCCTTTAATCTCAGCACTCGGGAGGCAGAGGTAGGAGGATGGCTGTGAGTTTAAGTCCAGCCTGAGAGTACATAGTGAATTCTAGGTTAGCCTGGGCTAGAGTCAAACCCTACCTCAAAACAAAAACAAAAATAAACAAATAACTAAGTAAGCAAATGAGTAAATAATAAAAATAGTAGAGAATAAGCACGTTAAAAATGTTTTAGGGCTGGATGGATGGCTTAGCAGTTAAGGCGTTTGCCTGCAAAGCCAAAGGACCCAGATTCGATTCCCCAGGACCCATGTTAGCCAGATGCACAAGGGGGCACACATGACTGGAGTTCATTTGCAGTGGCTACAGGCCCTGGTGCACCCATTCTCTCTCTGTCTCCCTCTTTCTCTGTCAAATAAATAGATAAATAAAAATTAAAACGATCTAAAAAATAAATGTTTTTATTGATATGTTCTCATGTTATCAGATCACAGGAAGGGTAAGAAAATCTCACATATGTTACAAAATATAAATAAGCTTCAAGGGCTGGGGAGATGGCTTAGCAGTTAAAGGCACTTGCTCTCCAATCCTGTCAACCTAAGTTTGATTCCCCAGCACCCATGTAAAGTGCCTTCAGCAATGGGAGGTAGAGACAGGAGACTCCAAAAGCTCTCAGGCCAGCCAGCCTGGTCTATCCAACAGCAAAACAGCAAGAACAGAGATTCCACCTGAAGAGAAGGTGGAAAGGAAGGGTGGACATGCTGAGTTTATCCTCTGACTTTCTCAGAGGCCTGCACGTGCCTCCTGACACATATACACATATATGTTTATATATATATATATATGTATGTATACCAAAAGCCTTCAAAAGTTATAGATATATTCTATAGCCATATTGACTACAGTTTAAAATTTCACACTTTTGTGCACAGGTGAGGCAAGCACAAGGTTGCATGTGCCCACTAGGTGGCGCAAGCATCTGGCGTTTGATTACAGTGGCTGAGGCCCTGGCACACCAATTCTCTCTCAGCCTCTCTCTCTCATCTCTAAAATAAAAATTAACACTTAATAGTACTTAGTAGCTTATAAGCTCCTGCCTATCCCAAGTGCTGATCCTAGCACGAAGTTTCTGTTTTGACACTAAGATCTACAGCTGTTTCTTTCTGAGACTCGGGGAGCTCCTACAGTCTTCCGCAGGGGTCACTCAAGTTACACTCCCCCTTTTGTCTGCTAATCTCCATTATAAATCTAAGGTGTCACTGGAGGCTGATTTAGCTTATCCATATGAGCATCTGGGGAGTGTCTCCTGAAAGCACAACAAAGAAGCGCTGAAAAAACCCCAAGGAACACATGCAAAGATACGCTTGCTCCACCATTCTCATTTGTTTTCCACCCGACGTTCATTATTACTCCCAACGTACCAAAGGAGGAACAAAAAGAGAGATACCAAGCAAGAAAATGAACTTGGAAAGACTTAGAAAACCGTGACTCAGGAAGATAACAGAGGGGAAAGGACATGTCCCAGCATGAGGATGCAGGCTGAGGTACTGTGCGTGAACCAGTGAAGCACCCTACCCTGCCCCAAGTCAAACAACATCATTATTGCCAATTTCATCAGGCGATTGTCAAGCCTTTTCATTGGTATGGTACCTGAAAATGTATACTCTAACACCACAAGGGAGGATTAGGACAGGATTATAATCATGGTATATTATCTATATGTATGAAAACTGTTAATAAAAAGTAAAAAACAGGGATGGAGGGATTGCTTAGTGGTTAAGGCACTTGCCTGCAAAGCCAAAGGACCAAGGTTCAATTCCCCAGGACCCACGCAAGCCAGATGCACAGGGGACGCATGCATCTGGAGTTCATTTGCAGCAGCTGAAGGCTCTGTCACACCCATTCTCTCCTCTCTCTCTTAAATGAATAAAATAAGCAAAAGAAAACAGTAAAAACAACAAGCCAGGCGTGGTGGTGCATTCCTTTAATCCCAGCACTAGGGAGGCAGAGGTAGGAGGATCGCCAAGAGTTCGAGGCCACCCTGAGACCACATAGTGAACTCCAGGTCAGCCTGAGCTACGGTGAGACCCTACCTAGGAAAACCAAAAAAAAACAAAACAAAACAGAACAAAAACGGCTTTGTATCTTACAATTTGCATAAAACATAGCTAGGGCACAAAGGGGCTGACACACACAACCCCATCACAACCCCCATGCCAGAGCACATGAGTAAGTACAGTACAGTATCATCTGCGTTGGGGCCAGCCACACAAAAAGGATCTGCCTAGAGCTAGTCTTCCTTGTGTTTCTAACTTGTCCGAAAATGTTCAGAGATTGCCATTCCTGGATCAGCAAGTTTAGTTCGCGTCTTGGTGCCAGCAACACCTTTAATTTTGTGGTTTCCACTCATCTGCTATTGCCTGGCTGCCGAGGCATGCCAGCCTCACCCACAGACTAATAAATGGCTCCCGAGTTCTGGTGGGATGCACCTAGGTCAGAAGCCACAGTTTGCTGGATTCTGCTCAAATGAGTCAGGCTCCACCAGATTTGTGGCTGACATTGATCTAAAAGAAAGGGCAAAGGTCTACTCACTTTTCAGAAATGTCTGGGGTTCTAGGAGTGGTCCAAAGTCAATTTGGATCCATGAGAGGTGTGGTTTTCTGGGAATCACCCAGAATTAAGGGATCCTAGGGTGTTTCCTGTTCCTGATGAGTAATACACAAACCATTTAATGCTCCTGTGCCTTCAATTCCTAATGAACATAATAGTCCTCTTTGAGAAGGTGGTGATGTTTTATATTAATTGTATGGTATGCTTTGAAATTGTGCATTTGGGTAAGAAAAAACGTTTTATGCACTACTTTTAATTTAAGGCCAAAAAATCGACCAACTTCTTTTTTCTTCCTTCCTTCCTTCCTTCCTTTCTTTACTTCCCTCCTTGTTTGTTTGTTTGTTTGTTTGTTTGTTTGTTTTGTTCTTTTCTTGATACAGGATCTTACTGTATAACCTAGGCTGGCCTCAAGCTCAACATACTTTTGCCTCAGCCACCCAAGTGGAATTACAGGTGTGTGTCATCAAATTCTGAGCCTTAATTCATGAGGTTTACCCAATGTAGTTGACTTTATCTATGCCAAAGTTTATCTCTTTATTGTCTCATTTTCACTCATTTGCTTATTCATTTGTTCATTATGTGGGACTGTGGATTAAGAACTTAGGGTCTCATGTAAGTGAGGCAACTGGTCTACCACTGAGGTAACACTCTAACCCTTACGTGGGAGTCTCTTGAGTGCACATTGTGTTGGCATACTGTATTCTATCTCTCAAGGGTATAGACTGTGCCTAGGATATCGTTGGCAACAGTACCTAGCACAGTAGCAGATATTTAATAAACGTCCATTCGCTTGCAGGAAGCAATGTGTCAAAATTATTAGAGTCAGGCTGGAGAGACGGTTTAGTGGTTAAGGTGTTCGTCCATGAAGCCTAATGACCCAGGTTGAATTCTCCAGTAGCCATGTAAGCCAGATGCACAAGGTGGCACATGCATCTTGAGTTCATTTTCAATGGCTAGAGGCCCTGGAATGCCCATTCTCTCTGTGTGTCTATCTGCCTCTCCTCCCCCTCCGCCCCCCGCCCGCTCTCTCTCTAGATAAATAAATAAAATATTTAAAAAATATATTAGAGTCACTGAGAATCAAAAGACAGGGTTTTCGTTCTTTTACACCATCTTTCACAAATTATTTGAATTTGGTTTTCTCTTCTGAGATTAGGGACAACAGCATTAATCAACTCTAAGGAAAGACTCAGGCTTTTTAAAATGTATTTACAGCCAGGCATGGTGGCGCACGCCTTTAATCCTGGCACTGGGGAGGCAGAGGTAGGAGGATCGCCATGAGTTCAAGGCCACCCTGAGACTACATAGTGAACTCCAGGTCAGCATGGGCTATAGTGAGACCCTACCTTGAAAAACCAAAAATAAAATAAAATATATTATAAATTTATTATAATTTGTGGAGTTATTACATTCATATGTTCTAATGATGACACACTTTGTAAAAAGAATAAATAGGGGATGTGAAGATAGTTCTTTGGATAAAGCACTTACTGTACAAGTATGGGTACCTGAGTTTGGATCCCCAGAATCTATGTTAAAAAAAAGGGCTGGAGAGATGGCTTAGCGGTTAAGCGCTTGCCTGTGAAGCCTAAGGACCCCGGTTCGAGGCTCGACTCCCCAGGACCCACGTTAGCCAGATGCACAAGGGGGCGCACGCGTCTGGAGTTCGTTTGCAGTGGCTGGAGGCCCTGGCGCGCCCATTCTCTCTCCCTCTCTCTATCTGCCTCTTTCTCTCTGTCTGTCGCTCTCAAATAAATTAATAAAAAAATGACAAAAAAAATTAAAAAAAAAAAAAAAGCACCGGGCATGGTGGCACCCACCTTTAATCCCAGCACTTGGGAAGCAGAGGTAGGAGGATTGCTATGAGTTCAAGGCTACCCTGAGGCTACCGAGTGAATTCCAGGTCAGCCTGAGCTAGAGTGAGACCCTACCTTGAAAAACCAAAAAAAAAAAGGAAAAGAAAAACCTGGAAGGTATGGAGGGCTTCCAGAACACCAAGGGGAGGTGAGATGAGAACAGAAACAGAAGAATTTCCCAGGAGCTCACGACCAGCTAACCTGGTGAACACAGTAATGAAGAAGTATAAGAAAGAAAGAGAGCCGGTGTGGCGGTGCACGTCTTTAACCTCAGCACCTGGAGGCTAGAGGTAGCAGGATCACTGTGAGTTTCAGGCCACCCTGAGACTACATAGTGAATTCCAGGCCAGCCTGGGCTAGAGTGAGACCCTACCTTGAAAAACCAAAAAGAATAGAATGAGAGGCCCTGCCTTACACAAGGTGGAAAGCAAGGACTGACACCCAAAAGTTTTCCTCTGACCTTCACACGTGTCTTGTGCACACACACATACACACACACACATACACATGCACATGAATCACACACACACAACAGAAAGTAAAAATAAAGAAGTGGAAACAAGGACTGGAGAGATGGCTTAGTGGTTAAGGCATTTGCCTGTGAAGCTAAAGAACCCAGGTTCAACTCCCCAGGACCCACGTAAGCCAGATGCACAAGGGGGTACATGCATCTGGAGTTCATTTGCAGTGGCTGGAGGCCCTGACGTGCCCATTCTCTATCTGCCTCTTTCTCTCTCTTTGTTTCTCTCAAGTAAATAAATTTTTAAAAAAGAAGTGAAAACAAATTACCTTTTAGAAAAAAAACACCCAGATATGTATTAATAAATACATTACAAACTAAATACTGCTTCTCCAGACATTGTGGAATGATCCAGAGGACAAATCTAAGACCTGAAAATGGACTTTTGGAACTTTGAGTAATTCATTTCACACTGACTCAGTTTCGTTACCTGTGAAATTATTTTATGAAGTAAGATTAGTTCTATTTATTATTTATTTATTTATTTGAGACAGAGAGAGAGAAAGAGAGAGAATGGGCAGGCCAGGGCATCTATCTACTACGAACGAACTCCAGACGCATGCACCACCTTGTGCATCTGGCTTACGTGGGACCTGCAGAATCAAACCTGCATCCTTAGGCTCCATAGGCAAGTGCCTTAACCACTAATCCATCTCTCCAGCCTGAGGTAAGATTAATTCTAAACACTCTTCCTAGTCAAGTGTGGTGGTGCACGCCTACAACTTCAGCACTCTCAAGATGGAAGCTAGCCTGGGCTACACAGCAAGACCATGTCTCAACATGAAACAAAATGAAAAGGCATTCTACTTAACCACAGGTCTATTTCAGTACCAACAGTCTATAGCTATTCCAGGAAATATTCAAAGAACATGGAAATATATTAAGTAAATCAATTTCATCATAATTCTATTCCTTAAAGATTAGTGATAACACTTTTTGGTTTATGTTTTAAAGTTTACTATGATATATTCATATATATTATTACATTATTACCTAATAAATAAATCACATGATCGTATACTTTTATGATATTTGGCTTTAAAAAAAATTATTTGAGCTGGGCGTGGTGGCGCACGCCTTTAATCCCAGCACTCATGAGGCAGAGGTAGGAGGATCGCCATGAGTTCGAGGCCACCCTGAGACTACATAGTGAATTCCAGGTCAGCCTGAGCTAGAGTGAGACCCTACATCAAAAAACCAAAACAAACAAAAAAAAAATTATTTGAGAGACAGTCTCCTGCCACTACAAATGAACTCCAGATGCATGTGCCACTTTGTGCATCTGGCTTTAGGTAGGTACTGAGGAATCAATCCAGGGCCATCAGGCTTTGCAAACACGCATCTTTAACGGCTGAGCCTTCTCCCCAGCCCTGATATTTGTTTTTTCTTTGGTTCTTTCTAATACTTTCGATCTCTTTAATTAGCTTCTCTGGGGGAAAGGCAGAATGCCAGGCAAGGGGTAAAGAAGACAGAGCCCCACTTGGCAAGTGCTCAGTCATCCTGGGGCAACCACTCTTGCTGGGGCGGAAGTACTTGGATTCCCTGACAGGGAGGCTGTTGGCCTCTGTATTTCACAAGCTCTCAGCTTCCCCGTGGGCCCACTCATGCACGCTGTGGTCAGCCAGATACGCCAGACAGGTAGTGAGAGCCAAGTCCCAGGACGATGGGGAAGATGAAGAAGGCATCCACCACAGGGTCCCTGTCATAACCATGAGAATCTGGGTACTTCTCATAGAGGTTTTCTCTTGGTGTTCTGGTGCCCACTTTCCTGCCGTATGAGAGCAGGATTCCCAGTGCCCTTCCATGGCCCCCACCCAGTACTTGACTTTACCTAAGAATATGCCATGACCATCTTTCAGTTGGATATATGTCACTTTATCTCATACTTTCTGTTGCTAGTAGGCGAATGCAATTTACCTACTTTCTAAGGGTGAACATCTAAATTGCTTTAAGCAGCCGGGCGTGGTGGTGCACGCCTTTAATCCCAGCACTCGGGAGGCAGAGGTAGGAGGATCGCCGTGATCGAGGCCACCCTGAGACTACCTAGTGAATTCCAAGTCAGCCTGGGCTAGAGTGAAACCCTGTCTCGAAAAACAAATTTTTGCTTTAAATAAATGAGCATTTAGGGATTATCCATAGGCATATTTGCTTATCTTATTTTGTACGAATTTAGAAGTGTTTCTTTAGGGAAAATTCCTAAAAATAGAACTTCCGGATGCAGATCAAATTTCATATGTAGGGCCAAATGGCTCCAGAATAAAAAAAAGGAAGTTAGCAACTTACATCCCTGAGACAACAATGTCTGTGATAAGAACATCAGGTGGTGCTATGCACGCCAATTCAGAATTGCTATGTGCCAAGGACTAGGGAAGCTTCGTACCTAGTTTTAGCCTTATCCCAAAATAAATCTAGACTAGTGCTGGGACACAGGCTAGCTAAGTCAGGTCTGGCTTTGTCCCCAGTCAGATTTACCACATCCAGTGCCAGAAAGCCAGGGTCAGGGTATGAAAATAACAGACAAGTTCTGACCCAATAAGCAGACAAAACATTCTAGCTCTCAAAACTCCCATAAGGTTCCTATTAATTAGTAAGAACACGATCACTACTACCTCGCAGACATGGCAATCAATGGGAGGTTAGAAGGCCTTTTGTCAGTTGAGTAATTGAATCTAATGTTTCCTTCAAATTCTAAGGCCCAAAGATATCCAGATTTGAAGGTTTTGATGAATCAGGGTATCTATACTTCTTTATGTCTAAATAACTGTTTTAGGCTGGAGAGATGGCTCAGCAGTTTAAGTGCTTGCTTGCAAAGCCTGAAGTCCTTGGTTGGATTCCCCAGTATCTACATTAAAGCCAGATGCACAGAGTGGTACATGTGTCTGGAGTTCGTTTGCAGTGGCAGGAGGCCCTGGCATGCCCCTTTTCTCTCATGCTATCTCTCTCTCTCTCTCTCTCTCTCCTTTTTTTATTCTCTCTTTTTGCAAATAAATAAATAAATTTTTTAAAGTTTTATGTGTCCTCTATTTCCATAATTGAGTACCTGACAAAGTTAATTTTTGTCAGGTCATTATAAGTACTTCTTTCAATAGTTTGGGTAACTAACTACCCCGAAAAGTAATAACCTCTTTCACAGTTTGAAGCCAATATCTCTATTGCCATTAGCTTATTCAACAAATGTTTGTTGACCCCGACTATGTGTCAGACCTTAGTATGAGATGTTAATAATTTGACAGTCAATAAAATAGACAAATCTAGGACAGGAGAGATGGTTCAGTGATAGAAAGTGCTTGCCAGCCCAGAGTTCAATTCCCTAGTACCTGCATAAAGCCAGATGCACAAAATGGTGGGTGCATCTGGAGTTTGTTTGCAGTGACAAGAGGCCCTGGCATGACCATCTTCTCCCTCTAAAAGGATTGCTGTGAGTTCAAGGCCAGCCTGAGACTACAAAGTGAGTTCCAGGTCAGCCTGGGCTTGAGTAAGACCCTGCCTTGAAAAAATAAAATAAAATAGACACTTCCTGCTCTCATGGAATTTACAGGTTGTGCTTATAAACATAGGCTATATATGGAGGTAACCATAAAATATTTAATTGTCTATAAAATAACTTGAATATAGTATCCAGTAAGTTTCAAGACGTTCATTAAGAAAATCAGAGTCATGAGACACATTTTAGAACATTTCTTACTGCTGATTTTTTTTAAGTGCATGGAAAGTGAAACAGAGCAGAGCTATTGTAATTACTTGAGCAACCGAGGCAAACATCAGAACCGCAGTTATTATACCCACAAGTAAAGCAAATAAAACACATGTACCCTGATTGGCAAGGAAATCACATCTGTGCAAAAGATAAGCCTAGAAGTTTCTGAATACTCCAGGATCGTGGTGACCTTTCTGGTCTCAAACCTAATGTCACAATTCTTTTGACAGGAAGGCTACAAAAAAAAAAAAACAAAGCAAAGGATTGTCTTCAGTTGGATTGCATTTGTTTGTGAAGACAGGTACCAACTAGACCAAAGTGCCAAGGGTGGGGGGGGAAATATCACAAAGTGATTTCCCAAAAATATCCCTGAGCCAAACCCTTTCTTAGGTAAAAATATCATCTTAGCGCACATTCCTCCCTGCTATACATGCATGAGCAGACTGCTTCCTGTTGAGAGCTCATTCTGAAAATGGAATGCAGTTCCTGTTCAGCTTCCCATGAAGGCAGGACAGAGTAGGCAAAATGATACTCACTTTCAACCCCACTTCTTTATTCTAGGTAGGAGCTAGAATATTCAGGGAACATAAGTCTTTCAAGAAAGTCTATTCCTTTGAAATACAGTAGGGACTTATAAAGATAGCAAAAGGTTTTAAAATGATCTTTTTAAACTTTTCAAAAAATTACTGAGAGGGGCTGGAGAGATGGCTTAGTGGTTAAGGAGCTTGCCTGCAGAGTCAAACGACCCAGGTCCAGTTCCCCAGGACTTACATAAGCCAGACGCAAAAGAAGGTGGTGCATGTGTCTAAAGTTTGTGTGCAGCGGCTGGAGGCCCTGTTGTGCCTATTCTATCTCTCTTTCTCTCTCTCTCCTCTTTCTCCCTCTGCCTCTCTCTCTCTCTCTCTCTCAAATAAATAAATAAGTAAATAAATATTTTTTTAAAAATTACTGAGAAAACTTTTATACAAGGGTATAGATATTAAGAGAAGTGCCTATTGGGCAGTTTGATAAGCATAGTATATACATTTATCCAGACATCAGCAGATGTTACACCCCTAGGGTTCATGACTACCCCTGTTTTAAGTTTTCAGTATCAGGGATGTATTCCCTCCCATGGAGTGTACCTTGGGACGACTCAGAATGTATGATAGTGCTGGAAAGAAGTGACTGGAGTACAGAGTAGCATCTCGATCACACCTTCCAAGGCTCAGGGTCTAATGCGGAAGAGGTGGCGGAAAGAATGTAAGAGCCAAAGGAAGGGTAGGACTCCTTACAACGTGCTCCCTCCAGACATAAAAAGGCCTGGATATCCATGACCTCGCAGTGCCTGACACTACCTACACAAGACCATTATAAGAGGAGGAAAAGATCATGACATCAAAATAAAAGAGAGACTGATTGAGATGGGGAGGGGATATGATGGAGAGTGGAGTTTCAAAGGGGAAAGTGGGGGGAGGGAGGGTATTACCATGGGATATTTTTTATAATCATGGTAAATGTTAATAAAAATTGAGAAAAAAATTTATAATTCAGGAGGATTTTCTTAAAATTCAATTATCCTTTATAAATTTCTAAGCTGACATGCAGTGCAAATCATTATTTTTGTCCTGTAATTCAAATGCATCCCTAATCCAGTATAGCTGATAGGGCCACAAGATCATGATCTCTCTCTCTTATAACCCATTAGTGTTAAACTTATCATCCTCAAGAAAGCTTATATCCTGATGTGCAATGTACTTTCATTTCTTTTTTAGGTGTAACAAATGAAATTGCCCATTATGGACCTGTTTGACCTACACAAGCAGGAATTTCACATAGTTCAACTCAACCATGGTCTCACCTTTCTAAATTTCAGAAACCAAAGATCCTAGAGTAATAGTCTATAATTCTAAAATTCATGTTCACACATAATCAGGTGAACCCACGCACGAGTGATATTTGCAACCATAATTTTCTGAGATTATGAGATATAAAAATAAATTAATTTTTTAATGTTTTCATTTACTTATTTGCAAGCAGAGAGAAAGAGAGAGAGAGAGAGAGAGAACAGAGAGACAGACAGAGGGAATGGGCACACCAGGGCCTCCAGCCACTGCAAACAAACTCCAGAAGCATGCACCACTTTGTGCATCTTGCTTTACATGGGTATTGGGGAATCGAACCCAGGTTGTTAGGCTTTGCAGGCAAACACTTTAACTGTTGAGCCAACTCTCCAGCCCCCAAAATAAGTTAATTTAACTGTGCACCTCTATTGAGCAAGACCATACCAGAAGGATATTTTTATGACAAAAAAAGTACTAGAGCTTATTATGCCACTTATGCAGAGAAGGTTCTAAAAGATTTGTGAAGTTTGAATTCCTTGAGCTTTAAGCCAAATTTAATTTTACATATGTCAACATTTGGTCATGCTTAGGAATTCTAACAGGAATGCTTGATAACTACAGTCGTAGCTTTCTTCCAGTGCCCCTGGCCTGAGTGAATACATAAGAAGGGAACAAGGTGCACCACAAGAGTTTCGCAACCCTATTTGGGCACTTTCTTTATTATAAAGAGAAATGTAGAATGTGCCAGATTCCCTCAGGGTAGATAATCTCTTCATGAGTAGCTGATAAACGGCTGAAGGTAACTCATTTAGCTCACTTTAAAAAAAAAAAAAAAGAAAAGAAAAAGAAAAGAGGGCTGGAGGGATGGCTTAGTGGTTAAGGCATCTTCCTGCAAAGCCGAAAGACCCAGGTTCGATTCCCCAGGACCCACGTTAGCCAGATGCATAAGGGGGCGCACATGTCTGGAGTTCGTTTGCAGTGGTTGGAGGCCTCGGCATGCCTATTCTCTCTCTCTCTCTCTCCCCCTCTTTCTCTGTCAAATAAATAAATAAATAAAAATATTTTTTAAAAAGAAAATAGATAAATAAAGCTGGATGTGGTGGCACACACCCTCAATCCCAGCACTCTGGAGGCAGAGGTAGAAGCATCGCTGTGCGTTCAAGGCCAGCCTGAGACAACATGGTGACGTCCAGGTCAGCCTGAGCTAGCTCAAAAAAAAAAAAAAATAGACACATAAGTAACTGTGTTGCCTTTTCATGTGTATGTAAATAGTATTATAGCCAGGAATGAACATCAGAGGACTTAATTCATAAAGAGAGTAGCATATCAGTTGGAATTTCCCCCCGGCCGAGGTAGAGTCTCACTCCAGCCCAGGCTGACCTGGGACTTTCTCTATAGTTCCAGGCTTGCCTCAAGCTCATAGTGACCCTCCTACCTCTGCCTCCTGAATGTAGGGCTCAGTAGGAACTTGAAGTTAAAGAGATGGTATGCACATGAGTACCGGAGAGGGGCAAAGGGGCACTGAACAAATAGATACTCTAAGCTAACTGAACAGAATATGTAAAATACAAAGACCTGAAATCTACATCCAGAGAAAGGTGATAACACCTACAGAACATAGAGCACGAGGCAGACATTAAAGAAAAGAAAACCAAGAAGGCCGGGTTGGAACAATATTTGAAGTCTTAAAGGCCAGTGGAAGGATATGAGCCCCATCCACTGTGTATAGAATGGAGAGCCGTTGGGATGTCTTTAAGGGTCGGAGCAGCATGAACAACTTTGAGAGTTTTGAAATATCATCAAATGACATGTGAAGGACAGTTGGAAAAAAAGATAAGGTTGAGGAGTCAACATCAGATGAAAGATCATTCTGAGAGCATGGGAGAGATGAGGAAGAACTTAAGAGTAAAATACTTTTACTCGTAACCACAAACTTTAAGTATGTTTATAATTAATCTTGAGTTCCATTTACTCGCTAACCTAGCAATCTCAAACTACATGATGCTAAAACAACTGATTTTTTCCCCCACAATTTCATCATTTTCTTTTGGGGGGGGGTATTTTTTTATTTTTATTTATTCATTTGAGAGAGAGAGAGAGAATGGCATGTCAGGACCTCCATCTACTGCAAATGAACTCCAGACACATGTGCCACCTTGTGCATCTGGCTTACGTGAGTACTGGTAGGGTTTCATGTAGCCCAGGGTGGCCTTAAATTTGCTATATAGTACAGGATAACCTTGAACTCTAGATCCTCCTGCTTCCATCTGCCCAGTGCTGGGATGTCAGGCTGTGTGCCACCACACCTGGTTTACATGGGCTGGAAATCAAACGCAGGACCTCATATGAGCTAGGAGAACACTCTACCAACTGAGCTACATCTCCAACCTCCTTTTTTTTTAAAAAAAAAATCAAGTTTTATTTAATTAACTTTTGTGTTTTTTCTTTTTGTTTTTTTTGGTTGTTTGTTTGTTTTTGTTTTTTGGTTGTTTGTTTGTTTGTTTTGTTTTGGTTTTTCGAGGTAGGGTTTCACTCTAGCATAAGCTGACCTGGAATTCACTGTATAGTCTCAGGGTGGCCTGGAATTTGTGGCAATCCTCCTACCTCTCTGCCTCCCGGGTGCTGGGATTAAAGGCGTGCGATCATTTTCATTAGCACAACACTGAGACACTGTCCATCAATTAGCACAAACTCGTTATGGAAATATTTTTTATGAGAAAATGGATGCCAAAGGAGATCTGTCCTAGCTGAGATAAAATGAATTAAAATGAAGTCTCCCTGCCCAAGTGTCATATTAACTCAACCTGTTCACTTGGAATTTTCTGCATAGAGAAGAACCTGAGAGTAAAAAAGTAAGAAAAGGCAAGAGAGCCAAAATAGCTCAGTTGAGAGAGCACTGGACTGCAGAACAACCATAATTGTATTTGGAAACTTTCAGGCAACTCTTCACAGTATGTTTCTCTTGGCTGAATTTTTTTTATTAATTTTACCTATTTGCAAGCAGAGAGAGATAGAGAGAAGAGAGACAGAATAGGCACGTCAGGGCCTCCAGCTGCTGCAAATGAACCCCAGATGCATGCACCACTTCGTGCATCTGGCTTTACATGGGTGCTGGGAAATCAAACTCAGGTCCTTAAACTTTGTACGCAAGTGCCTTGACCACTCAGACATCTCTCCAGCCCATAGATTAATTTTAAGATTCATTTTTCTTATTTGGTACATGGCTGTAGATGCAAGCCACAAGCAAGCTAGGGTAAAATACTAGAAATTGGTATTTACCACAGATAATCGAGAAATGTACTATACACATGACAAAAATTAAATTTGATTCTCGATTTCTAGATATCAGATAATTAGATGGTAGTAATCTCTTTCTGGTGTTTATACAACTGTGGTACTCAGGACAAAAAGACTGATGTGTTCAAATGAAAAGAGAAAATGACCTGCACTGTCTCTAACTATGGATCACAAAAACAGGTTTTGGGCTGGAGAGATGGCTTAGCAGTTAAGGCGCTTGCCTGCGAAGCCTAAGTACCCATGCTCTACTTTGCAGATTTCACATAAACCAGGCACAAAGGTGAGGCAAGCACAAGGTTGCACATACCACTAGGTGGCACAAGCGTCTGGAGTTCAAGTGCAGTGGCTGAGGCCCGGGTGTGCCAATTCTCTCTCTCTCTCTCTCTCTAAAATAAAATAAAATAAGATTTTGTTTAAAGAAAAACAGGTGTCAGGCATGGTGGCACACACCTTTAATCCCAGCACTCGGGAGGCAGAGGTAGGAGGATCACCATGAGTTCAAGGCCACCGTGAGATTACATAGTGAATTCCAGGTCAGCCTGGGCTAGAGTGAGACCCTACCTTGGAAAAAAAAACAGGTTTCTCATGCACTGAGAGAGGCCAGGATGTGAGGGAGATGCATGAGGACTGCTTAGATATTGGGAGGGGGGATGCCCACTAGAGAGCAGTGCCCATGGGGTGGATAAAGACAAATCCTAAGACCAAAGAACTAAATTTTAGCACAGTGAAATAAAAAGGAAAAGGAATAAGAGAATAAGCAGATTGCAAATAATGTTATGATCTTATCTGTTGCTATTAATTATTTTGGTTTTTCAAGGTAGGGTCTCACTCTAGCCCAGGTTGACTTAGAATCCACTATATACTCTCAGGCTGGCTTCAAACTCATTGTGATCCTCCTACCTCAGCCTCTGGAGAGCTGGGATTAATGGCGTGCATCACCACACCTGGCAGAGAGAGAGAGCTACACAGAGAGAGAAAGAGAATAGACACACCAGGGCCTCCAGCCACTGCAAACGAACTCCAGACACATGTGCCACTTTGTGCATCTGGCTCTACATGGGTACTGGGGAATTGAATGAGGGTCTTTAGGCTTCACAGGCAAGTGTCTTAACCTTTGAGCCATCTCTCCAGCCCCACTGTTTATTTTAACAATGACTTCTACTTTTTTTTTTTTCGAGGTAGGGTCTCACTCTGGCTCAGGCTGACCTGGAATTCACTATGTTGTCTCAGGGTGGCCTCAAAGTCATGGTAATCCTCCTACCTCTGCCTCCCCAGTGCTGGGATTAAAGGCATGCGCCACCATGCCCGGCGACTTCTACATTTTACATTTTAGGGCTGCTATTTATTTTTATTTAAGATGATTTATTTATTTATTTATTTATTTGAGACAGAGATGAGAGAGAGAGCAAGGATGGGTGCACCAGGGCCTCTAGCCACTGTAAACGCACTCCAGACGCATGCGCCGCCATGTGCGTCTGCCTTACGTGGGATCTGGAGAATCAAACCTGGGTCCTTAGGCTTTGCCGGCATGCACCTTAACAGCTAAGCCATCTCTGCAGCCCTCGTTTTAATTTAATTTAGCATGAAGTATGAGGTTTGGTTAGAGGTTTATTATTCTTGTGTTCATATGAAACAAGTTGTCATTCATATGGCTGTTTATTCATTCCTGATAACCCGAGGATTTCTTTCTGCTAGAGAATTTCATTTAGTAATTCCTTTAGACCAGGAGTGCAAGCAGTGAATTCTACTCATTTTCCTTCATCTGAGAATACCTGCCTTTATGTAACCTTTATTCTCAGAGGATTTTATTGTAATTTGAATGTAAAAGCCCAGCTACAGCCTCAAGTGTTGAAGGTTTAGACCCATGCTGGTGGTGCTATTTTAGGATGTTATGAAAACTTTCGGAGCACGGACCTAGCTGGAGAAAGTAGGTCACTGGGGACATGTATTTAAAGGTCATACCTGCTCCTTAATTCCTTCCTCACTCTGTTTCCCATTTGCCACGAAGTGAACAGCCTCCTCCTCCATATGCTCCCACCGCCATGATCCCAAAAATCAAACACGGGCTGGAGTGATGGCTTAGCAGTTAAGCACTTGCCTATGAAGCCTAAGGACCCCGGTTCGAGGCTCAATTCCCCAGGACCCACATTAGCCAGATACACAAGGGGGCGCACATGTCTGGAGTTTGTTTGCAGTGGCTGGAAGCCCTGGTGCGCCCATTTTCTCTCTCTCTCTCTCTCTCTCTCTCTCTCTATCTGCCTCTTTCTCTCTCTCTGTCACTCTCAAATAAATAAATAAAAATGAACAAAAAGTATTTTAAAAAAATCAAACACATCAAACTGACGTGTAACTGTCACTGTAAGCCCAAATGAATCTTCCTTCCTTATGTTGTTCTCTCAAGTGTCTATACCAGTAATTAATATGCATATTTTCATTGAACATAAAATTCAGTGTTAACAATTTTGTCAGCACTTAAAAAATGCTGCCTTGGGATGAAGAGATGGCTTAGCAGTTAAGGCAACTGCGTGTAAAACCTAACAACCAGAGTTCAATTCCTCAGTACCCACATAAAGTAAGACGCACAAAGGGCACATGCATCTGGAGTTTGTTTGCAGCAGCTAGAGGCCCTGGTGTGCCCATTCTCTCTGTGTCTTTCTCTCTCTCTCTGCTTTCAAATAAATAAGTAAAAATATTTTTTTATTTATTTATTTGAGAGCAATAGACAGAGAGAAAGAGGAAGAGAGAGAAAATGGGCGTGCCAGGGCTTCCAGCCACTGCAAACGAACTCCAGACATGTGCACCCCTTGTGCATCTGGCTAATGTGAGTCCTGGGGAATCGAGCCTCGAACCGGGGTCCTTAGGCTTCACAGGCAAGCGCTTAACCGCTAAGCCATCTCTCCAGCCCCCTAAATAAAAATATATTTTAATGCTGTCTTACTATTTTCTTGCATGAAGAGTTTCTGATAGCTACAGCCATTTGAAATATATATTTTTTTTCTCTTCCTAGTTTCAGAATATTTTCTTTGTGATATCTTGGAGCATGAATTTCTATGAGTTTGATCCATTTAGGACTTGCTCGACTTCTTAAATCTGTAGTTTATGTCTTTTGCCAAATTAAGAAGTTTTCAGCTGTTATTTATTAAAATACTATTTCTTCTCTCATTCTGAGATTCCAGCAACATGAATGTTAGATTTTTGGTACATTCCTAAATGTTTTTAAGCTCTTTTTTAAAATTGTATTTATTTGCAAGCAGAGAGAGAGAAAGATAGACACCGAGAGAGAACATGGGCTTTCCAGGACTAGCTCATTCTAGCAGTTGCAAACTCTAGATGCATGTGCCACTTTGTGCATCTGGCTTTACGTGGGTACTTGGGAATCTAACCTGAGTCGTTAAGCTTCTCATGTAAGTGCCTTACCTGCTGAGCCATTTTCCATCCCAACTCTATTGATTTTTAAAAATGTTTGCTTGTTGCCTGGCATGGTAGCGCATGCCTTTAATCCCAGCACTGGGAGGCAGAGGTAGGTGGATTGCCATGAGATCAAGGCCACCCTGAGACTACATAGTGAATTCCAGGTCAGCCTTGGCTAGAGTGAGACCCTACCTCGAAAAACCAAAAAAAAAAAAAAAAAAAAAAAGTTTGCTTGTGGTTAAAGGCTTTTATTTGTAAAGCCTATTGGCCTGAGTTTGATTCCCCAGTAGCCACATAAAGCCAGATTCACAGTCATGCATATGTCTGGAGTTCATTTGTAGTTACAGGAGGCCCTGGCATACCCATACATTCTCTCTCTCTCCCTCAAATAAATAAGCAAAGAAAATATTTTTTAATGGTAATATCCTTTCTATTTTGTGGTGTTATACTGAATTATGTTCTCTTTTTTTATTATTGGTTTTTCAAGGTAGGGTTTAACTCTAGCCCAGGCTTACCTGTAATTCACTATGTAGTCTCAGGGTGACCTTGAACTCTTGAACTTAAATTATGGTGACCCTCCTGCCTCCCAAGTGCTGGGATTAAACGCATGTGCTACCACACCGGCTTTTTTTTTTTATGGCTATTACTAATTACTTCAGAGATTCCTCAAAAAATGATTCCAACCATTCTGTCCAGACTGTAGCTATATTAAGTGGGAAAGAGAAAGCGTGTTTGTTCCACCTTTCTTGGAAACAGAAACACAAAAGACATTTCTATGGGTTTACCTGAACTATCAAGGAATTAGAATTACTGTACAACTGTCATTATGCTGTTTTTTTTTAAGAGAGAGACAGACAGACACAGAGAGAAAGAATTGGCGTGCCAGGGCCTCGGCCACTGCAATCGAACCTCAGACGCTTGCGCCACCTAGTGGGTATGTGCGATCTTGCACATGCCTCACCTTTGTGCATCTGGCTTACGTGGGATCTAGAGAACAGAACATGGGTCCTTAGGTTAGGCTTCGCAGGCAAGTGCTTTAACCACTAAGCCATGTACTGGTATTTGTTTCATTCATTTGCCCAACCAAAAAAACACCTTGTTCTACTACATGTGGTTTGTTATCTAGCAACCCACCGAAAGTACTGCTGATGGTTTCTGAATTGGAAGTATCCTCACTAATAACTTGAAAAACAATCATTTGGCCAATGTGGTTTTTTGAATCCTTCTACTGGTTTCTCTTTTACTACGATAAAAGACCACTCTACAATCAATCTCAGACAAATGCAATTTGTATTTAGTAGCAGAACTTAATAAAGTATCGTGCTGTTTGCGTTGACTTCACTTTGAAGCCCTGCGTGGCTAGCCCACCTGATTAAAAACAACTAACAGCAGCACCTCGAGGCCCAGCATGGCAGAGACTAGCCAACTGCATGGCCAGTGAGATAAAAATCTAAATAAGGAGTCTGGAGAGATGGTTCAGTGGTTAAGGCGCTTGCCTGCCTGCAAAGCCTGGCAACCCGGGTTCGATTCCCCAGTGCCCACATAAAGCCAGATGCACAAAGTGGTACATGCATATGAAGTTCATGTGCAGTGGCTAGAGGCCCTGGAGCACCCATCCTCTCTCTCTCTCTCTCTCTCTCTCTCCTCTCTTCTCCTCTCCTCTCCATGAAAATAAACAAATCAATACAATATTGAAAAAGACATAAATAAGGATCCTTCCTTCCCTCCCTCCTTTCCTCCCTCCCTCTGTCCCTTTCCTTCCCTTGCCCTCAGCTCTCTCTGGAGATAGGCCCTCACTATGTTGCCCAGACTGGCATGAGCTGAAGTATTTCTCCTGCCTCAACCTCTCAAACAGCTACCTCATCTAGCTTAAAGTCTATTTTTATTTATTTATTTATTTATTTATTTATTTATTTCAGAGAGAGAGAATGGGCACTGCAAACAAACTCCAGATGTGTGCAAACCCCCCCCCCCCCCGTGCATCTGGCTTATATGGAAATCGAACCTGGGTCCTTTAGCTTTGCAGGCAAGTGCCCTGACCACTAAGCAATCTCTCCAGCCCTTGAGGTCTATTTTTAACAGAGGCTGGTGACTGCCTAATACTTCGAATCACTCCATAATACTGAAACCACTTACGGGAAAGATTTACATAGCGAGTTCTACGCCCTGCCTCTCTCAAAAAAGGGGAGGGTATTTTTCCTCTTATATACCTAATTTTCCAACATTACTTCCAAGATCCCTAATATGGTCTTTAACAACATAAAAATTCAATAAAAAAAAAAAAACTAATGGCAGGAGAGATTTCTCCCAAAGGCTTATCTACCCAAGCTACATCCCCACTACCCAAGCTACATCCCCAGCCAATATTTTCTCTTTGTTGGTTAATTATCCCAGCTATCTGTTATCATAACTCAAAGCTAGCTAGTATACTAACATAGTTATTGGAGTCTATAACTAACGTGTCCTTTAGTATTTCCTCGGTACTCAGAGTGACTGTTCAGTAGAAGAGAATCAAATTCATTATTTTTTTTTTGTCGTCACATCATGTATTCAATTTAAAATAGCCCAGTGATTTTCTTCCCTAAAATACACCAAGAAGATGAAATGTATAATCGACAGCCTTCTGTATACTAGTTTATTTGTTTTAATCACCAACACAGTGGCTTTGAATAGTGAGTAGTCAAGGGATGTCTGAATGATGAGGGTAAGAATGAATGAACGAATGAGTCACACTATAACCTGTGATGAAGGAAAGGAGTTGGCCCATTCCTCCCTGTGGCTCCGCACACTAAACTTTCAGAGCCAGCACGCCCACTTGGAAAAACCCCGTCCGTCCGATTGAAGCTTTGCAGTCCCCCGGTCTGAATGGCGCTGGGCTTCCGGCCTCCAGCGCTGTCCTGGAGTCCTGGTGTTAAGGAATGCAGCTGGGCCTCTGCCGGCACAGGCATGTCACTGAGGTGCCGCTCACACAATCTGGAGCTCGGGTTGGTTTCAAGTCTTCACTTGCTTTGGATGGAAGGCGTGCTGGCAGCTGTTGTCATCATTAGCCTTGTGGCAATGCTTTTCCCTTAAGTGTCTTTCTTGTGTCTCATCTGAAAGCTTAAAGCTCGTTAAATAGGGAGGGGCTTTGGCATATGTGCCAATGTCAAACAGTAAAGTTTTTTTTTATTTTCTCCTGTTGTAACAGCTTTAAAGGTCTGTATTTCCAAATCACAATGCTGGACGCCACTCGGGAGTATAAATTAGATAATAAGGTGAGAATAGGAGGATACCAACCCTTTCTCTGGATTTTATGACCTTTCCTGAGTGAAACTTTTAGAGCCTGTTAGACATGAGGCAATGTAATTCTTCTGCCATTCTAGTATTTATGGAATAAATGAGCTACTCATCTATGATTCTATAACCTACAGTCATGATATCTGGATCTATTACTCAGCCCAGTATACTCTTACATGATAGTAACATTTTCCTAACAGCTAATACAAGTCACAGTAACATCCGCTGAGCTTATATTATGTGCCTGGCAATATCCTAAGCATGTCAGGTTATAAAATGTTCACAAAACATTCTGAGATGGGCACTGGTCTCCATTTTACATATGAGAAAAACCTAAGAGTAAAGAAGCTGGAAAGTTACACACGTTTTCATCCATTGTAAGGAAGATATTTATTTATATATTTACGTATTTAGATACTCACTCCGTATTCCAGGCTAGCCTCCTATCTCAGCCTCCTGAATGCTGAGATTAAAGACATCAGCCACTACACTTGACTTAGGGAAGACTTTTTAAAAGGGTAATAAGAAGCTGGCCATGGTGGCACATGCCTTTAATCCCAGCATGCAGGAGACAGAGGTAGGAGGATCGCCATGAGTTAGAGGCCACCCTGAGGCTACATAGTGAATTCCAGGTCAGCCTGAGCTACCTCAAAAAAAAAGGGGGGGTGGGGAATAAGCTTTTCCTAATATTATAAAAACATATCTATGCTAATAAACTGAAGATTAAGGACAGATCTATTATTTGCTTTATTTTTAAATTCCCATAATATAAATAATAATGTCTCACACCTACAAACTTCTTAAATTTACTAAGCAAATGAAAGGCCTCTTAGTTATGAAACAATCTCTCTCTCTCTCTCTCTCTCTCTCTCGTGTGCATGTTTTATATTATAGGCTAAGTTTAAGTTCTAGAACCCTCACAGTCATTCCGATCCCAAGTGCCCCCATGCTCATTTGATAAATATACCAGCTTCTTTTCCCTCTGGGGCCCAAAGCAGCAGCTGCTGAATGAGTGAACTTCAACACCAACCAACAGGTTCAGGCAGGTCATTAAGGATAACCGAATGCATCTGAGATTGCAGGTGAAATTGAGGGAAGTAGAATGTATTTATCAGAGCTGGAATTTGGCCAGGACTCTAAGGAAAATACCAATTACTCTTTGATAATATAAAGTAGCACATAAACAGCATTTAACCGAATTTCTGGCTGAGGTAAAGATTTCAGAGATCCACAGAAAAGACACCTCCATCCCTCAACAACCTCTTCCATTGAAAAGAGTTCCGTGTACTTTCAGAGTAACCCCTTACATCTGACGAAGCAAACCACTTGTCAGGTCAGCAGGGAAAGTGGCTCGCAGTGAACACGCCTTTGGAACAAGAGAATTTACTGTACAAGTCCAGTTCACGCCATGCATCTGCACAACGTCAGCTAGCTCAATGCAGAAGAGACCCCCAAGAGAGCACTCTCCTCACATATAGTACTTCTCTGTCCAATATAAGTTAGGTTTCATCTTGCTGACATAAAATGTGGAAAAAAAAGATAGTGCCGGGCATGGTGGCGCACGCCTTTAATCCCAGCACTCAGGGAGGCAGAGGTAGGAGGATCGCTGTGAGTTCAAGGCCACCCTGAGACTACATAGTAAATTCCAGGTCATCCTGGGCTAGAGTGAGACACTACCTCAAAAAAAAGAGAGAGATTATGAACCTTTCCAAGGTTTTTAATTACCTTCAAGTTAGGAATTCCATGAAACGTCTAAACTAAAGAAAACAAAAAAGAGAGAGGGATCTATCTATAGATTTAAGAGAAAAACCAGTTAGGAACAATGCATGGACCGAGTCTGCAACCTACTAAATTAAAACAAAGCTATTAAAATAAAAGAAAAGAAAACATTTTATTTATTTATTTGCAAACAGAGAGAGAGACATGGAGAGAGAGAATGGGTGTACCACCAGGGCCTATAGCCACCGCAAAGGAACTCCAGGCGCATGTACCACTAACAAAGCCAATTTTGTAGCCAGTTTTTGGTACTGAGGATTATGCCCAGAACCTTCATGCATGCTAACTACATTCTTTACTACTGAGCTACAGAACTAACCCAAAATAAAGCAATTGTTTAAAAAAATGAGATAACTGGGGGCTGAGGAGATGGCTCAGCAGTTAAGGCGCTTGCTTGCAAAGCCTAAGGACCCAGGTTCAGTTTCCCAGTACCCACATAAAGCCAGATGCACAAGATGGCACATGTGTCTGGAGTTGGTTTGCAGTAGCTAGAGACCCTGCTGTGCCCATTTTCTCTCTCTCTCTAGCTGCTTCTCTCTCATAAAATAAATAAATAAAAATAAAATCATTTTTAAATGAGATAACTGGAGAAATTGAGCACATATTTAATATTTAATGTACTAAGGAATTTCTATTAATTTTGAAGTGTAATAAATATTACACTTTGGAGATATACTATCATAAATGAAATAATAGCACTTACCTTCAATATGAAGGTAGGGAGAAGTCGGAGAATAAACACAAGAAAATTGTTCATGTGTTTATAGTTATGGAAGTTTAGTGGGGGTTCATCCTGCTCTATATCCCACTTTAACAAGTTGAAATTAAATATAATAAACATAATAAATCACTTTTTTACAAAAAGGTAAATATGGCTATTCACCATAGATGGAATGATTCAAGTCAAATACTATTACTCTTTTTTTAATTTTTTTTTTTTTTTTTTTTTTTTTTTTTTTTTTTTTGGTGTTTTTGAGGTAGGGTCTCACTCAAGCTCAGGCTGACCTGGAATTCACTATGGAGTCTCAGGGTGGCCTTGAACTCACGGCGATCCTCCTACCTCTGCCTCCCAAGTGCTGGGATTAAAGGCGTGCGCCACCACACCCGGCTTTCTTTTTTTAATTTTTAAAGAATACTTTTGTTTATTATGCAAGCAGAGAAAGATAGAAGGAAAACAGACAGAAAAAATGGGCATGCTAGGGCCTCCAGCTGCAAACAAACTCCAGTTGCATGAGCCACCTAGTGCATCTGGCTTTATGTGGGTACTGGGGAATCAAACTCAAAATAGTTAGGCTTGCAGGCAAGCACCTTAACCATTGACCCATCTCTCCAGCCCTCAAATACTATTTCTAATAACAATTTTATCTCCTTTGCACACAAATGCACATGAATAGCAAGGACATTAATTTTCACCAGTTCCTAACCTAAGAAAATTTTCTAACACTACATATATTGTTTTTTTCCAGGTAGGGTCTTGCTCTGGCCCAAGCTAACCTGGAATTCACTATGTAATCTCAGGGTGGCCTCAAACTCATGGCAATCCTCCTACCTCTACCTCTCCAATGGTGGGATTAAAGGTGTGCACCACCACGCTGCCCAGTTTAAAATATTTTTTTTCTAAAATATTTTTATTTATTTACTTGACAGAGAGAAAGAGGGAGAAAGAGAAGGAGAGAGAGAGAGAGAGAGAGAGAGAGAGAGAGAATGGGCACGCCAGGTCTCCAACCACTGCAAACGAACTCCAGACATGTGTGTCCCCTTGTGCATCTGGCTAACGTGGGTCCTGGGGGAATTGAACCTGGGTCCTTTGGCTTTGCAAACAAATGCCTTAAATGCTAAGCCATCCCTCCAGCCCAAAATATTTTTTGAGACAAGGTCTCACTATATTGCCCAGGTTGGTCTTGAATTTCTGGGCTCAAGTGATTCTCCTTCTCAGTCTCTCTAGTGCTGGGATTATAGGTATTTGCCACTGTGCAGAGCTATACAACTTAAAAATATTTTAAATATGGTCCCTTCTGCAACTGTCTACTTCATTTTTATTTGAACTTTTCTTTCTTTCTTTTTTTCTCTCTTTCTTTCTTTCTTTCTTTCCTTTTTGGGGGAGGGTTTCAAGGTAGGGTCTCACTCTGGCCCAGGCTGACCTGGAATTCACTATATAGTCTTAGGGTGGCCTCGAACTCATGGTGATCCTCCTACCTCTGCCTCCCGAGTGCTGGGATTAAAGGTGTGCGCCACCACACCTGGCCTGAATTTTTCTATTAATGATATGTTTCAAAAATTAAACCTAGCCTAGCATGGCATTGGGAATGATGAGGCAGGAGGATTACAAATATGAGGTCAGCCTAAACTATACAGTGATTTCTAGGTCAGCCTCGGCTACACAGTGAGACCTTGTCTCAGAGACAGACAGCAACTGAAGGGAGGAGAAGAGAGACAGGAAAGAGAGAGACGAGGGAAGGAGGGAGAGGAGGAGGGAAGGAGGGAAGAATTTTAAATCAAGAGAATCACATTATTTTTATAAACTTCAATTAATAATATTTTGTTGACCAAAAGATTACACCAAAGCATTGTTATTTACAGTGTTCTTTTATTAATCCATTTTAATTGTAAAAATTAATGAATTAACGTTCTTCTTTGTATCATTTTCATATATAAATATATAGGGTCTTGCCCAAATCTACTCTCCCAAATGCCCTCTCCTACCCTCCCCTCTTCTCCCATCCTCTCAACCTCCTTTTCCTTCCCTATTAGTCCCTCTTCCATTTTCACATTATTTCTCCTTCTTCTTCTTCTTCTTATTATTATTATTATTAGCCTACACTGGAGGGAAAGTACTTATATTACTACATTTGGCTTATTTCGCTTAATGTGATGATCTTTCACTACAGTAACAAGAAAAGTAACTAATATGGGTATAATAGTTAACAAATACCAACATTACTTAATGTTCAAGTTTTTTATATTCTTGTTGATTTTTTTCCCATTTTATTTAATACAGAGAAAAGGCTGAAATGTGTTGTTTAAATTGTGGGCTTATCTCTTTTTAGTTTATCAGTTTTTAAAAATATATATTTTAAGCTGGACTTGGTGGCGCACACCTTTAATCCCAGCACTCGGGAGGCAGAGGTAGGAGGATTGCCATGAATTCGAGGCCACCCTGAGACTCCATAGTGAATTCCAGGTCAGCCTGGCCTAGAGTGTGGCCCTACCTCAAAAAAAAAAAAAAAAAAAAATATATATATATATATATATATATATAATATTATATTATATTTTTATTTATTTACTAATGAGAAAGAGATAGAGGTAAATAGACAGGTGATAGGTAGATAGATAGATAGATAGATAGGCAGACAGATAGATAAGAATGGGCATTCCAGGGCCTCTAGCCACTGCAAACAAACTCTGGACTCATGCGCCACCTTGTGCATCTGGCTTACATGGGTCCTGGGGAATCAAACCTGGGTTGTGAAGCTTAGCAGGCAACTACCTTAACCTCTGAGCAGTTTCTCCAGTCCCCCATTCTTTCGTTTTTACCCTTATTTATGCATTTAGCTCTAACAGGAGGCTCCTTGACAATTTACATTTACTCTGACGATTGATATTCCTGGATTCAACTATGAAAACTTGCTATTTTCTCTTTGGCCTATCTGATCTGCATACCCCTTTCCTACTTTTTTGCCTTTTATAGTGAGTGATGTTATTGCTTTTCCTCTCTAGGCTGACATATTAGAAATGATTCTTTGTTCTGGTTTCTGTGTATGTGTGTTATAGTTTGAGTGTATCCCCCAAAATTCACATAATAGAAACTTAATATCTAATGAGTCTTATATAGAAGAACTAAATTACTAAAGAAAAATCCAGGGGCTGGAGAGATGGCTTAGCTGTTAAATGCTTGCCTATGAAGCCTAAGGACCCCAGTTCGAGGCTGGATTCCCCAGGACCCATGTTAGCCACATGCACAAGAGGGCACACACTTCTGGAGTTCATTTGCAGTGGCTGGAAGCCCTGGCGCGCCCATTCTTTTTATCTATCTGCCTCTTTCTCTCTCTGCCTATTGCTCTCAAATAAATAAATAAAAATAAAATGAAAAAAAATTTTAAAGAAAAATCCAGAGCTGTTTAGTATGATAATATGAATGATTATAAACTGGCTTCTGTTTGGAAGAACTGAAAATGCAAGGCATTATGTTGTACATATCAGAGTTGCTGGAAATGTACATCAAAACTGTTGTTGGAGGGAAAGTTTTTGTTATCGTGTGGAATCCAATATATGTAACCCCTCAGGGTTTTGAAAGAGGGGAGAAATTGAGTTCAGGCAGTTAAGTGTATTTTATCTTTACCTCTTCCTTTTTCAAAAACTTCATTAGTGATTTTGTTTAGTTCCTCAAAATGTGTCTGAACAACCTGGAACTTGGAGAGTCATACACTTACAAAACAGCAAACAAGAATTTCTGGTAAGGCACATTAGCTTCCTTGAACAATACCTTTTAGTCTGGTAAATGACAGAAATCTTCTATTTGGAGATGCCCTGAGCCATTTCATCAGTCTGTGTGCTCTCAAAAGGTCCACTTTAGTGATTTGTGAGGGAGGAATGGTACATTAAGTCGCTCGTTTGCTTTGTCTTGTTCTTCTCCAAAACCCGTGCCCGAGGCTTTGCCCAGTGAGGAAATGAATGCTCAGTTTCAACGTTATAAATTTCTATAGCAGCATCACATCGAGAAAGCAGGGCTGGAGAGATGGTTCAGTGGTTAAGGCACTTGTCTATACAATGCCTAAGGACCTGGGTTTGAGTCCCCCTAAAGCCAGATGCACAAAGTGGCACATGTGTCTGGAGTTGGTTTGCAGTGGCTAGAGGCCCTGGCATGCCCATTCTCTCTCTCTCTCTCTCTCTCTCTCTCTCTCTCTCTCTCAAATAAATTAATTTAAAAAACCAAAAAGGACAAGGAGAAAAGTTGTAGGTGATAAGAAAACACTGCGTGGCAAACTCAGTAACATGATTTATCCAAGCACCAGCCCAAGAGGACTCACGATTCTGCCCACGCATTGTAGCCTCCAATATATGTGTTGCTGCAAGCCCTGACCTTCTCCAAGCCCACAGCTGCTTTGGGTAGTGGCATTTCTTGATTTGTCATGGCAAAGTTCCGTGTATTGTGAACATACGGCGGGGTAACTTATTTGAAAGAATCCGATTGTACACGATGTCATATGCCTGCGGGGACTGGCCAGGGCACAGGCGGTGGCAGAGCTGCACTGGTGATCATATTTCTTCACCATGTGGGGCAAAGCTCTCAACGGGCATAGCGGCATTGTGCATTGGATGCCAAAAACATGGACATAGTGACATTCTGAACCCGTTAGTAGATATTTATTCCTCCGGGAAATAACTTTCTGCCAGAAATTACTTCCCTTTTGTAGCCAAATCTCAGCCCTGTTATAAATAAAAGTTTCTCCTCAAAGCAAGGTATTTCCATTTCCATCAATAATTTTATATTATCCTGGAAAAAGTATTTCCTGGCTTTCTGTTGTTGTTTACTTAATATTTCTCTGCTGTTGAGCTTCAAAGGCTATCTAATGTTCCTTATTTTATTCTTTTTTTGCTTATTTTTATTTATTTGAAAGTGACAGACAGAAAGAAGGAGAGAGAAAGAGAATGGGTGCGCCAGGGCCTCCAGCCACTGCAAACGAACTCCAGATGCATGCACCCCCTTGTGTATCTGGCTAACGTGGGTCCTGGGGAATCGAGCCTTGAACCGGGGTCCTTAGGCTTCACAGGCAAGCACTTAACCGCTAAGCCATCTCTCCAGTCCCCTTATTTTATTCTTAAAAATCTTTACAAAGCTACTCCTCACACTTCAGCCAACTCACAGCTGAAACCACAGAGGAATTGGGGAGATGAACAAGAGTGCTTCTTCTGCCCGGCGAGGTGGCGCACGCCTTTAATCCTGGCACTGGGGAGGCAGAGGCAGGAGGATCACTGTGAGTTCGAGGCCACCCTGAGACTACACAGTGAATTCCAAGTCAGCCTGAGCTAGAGTAAGACCCTACCTTGAAAAACAAAACAAAACAAAAAGAGTGCTTCTCCCATAGTGAACCTGACAATCAGCGCCTGGGTGAAGGAGACAGGCCCTGAGGATACTCAACACCCACCAAAGCAGAGATCCAGAGGCTCCTAAGAGCTCATCACTGAAGTAGACTTAAAACACATCAACCACGGCTCAGGGAATTTTGTGGAAGAGGGAGTGGGATGAATATAAGAGCCACAGGTTGAGACAACATGCCCAGAGGCATTGCCTCTACTTCCCCCCACAAAACTGACTACTGCTCCCACAATATATAATCCCACAACCCCATGAAGAATACCTGTAACCCCACAGAGGAAGGTCCCCAGTGGAATGGGGGCAGGCATGAGGGGAAAGAGGGTACCAACACAAGATGTAGCCATACAAAATATGTTATTAATAATCATGATTTTAAAAGTCTTTACAAAGAAAAAACCTTGTCATTTCTTTGCTGTAGCTTTTGGATCAGAGATTTCATGCTTAGTTGTGCGATGAAATAGAACATCAGCCAGGACTGAACGTCAACCTCTGTGCTTTCAATCATCTATTTGTTTAAAAAAAATATTTTTTATTTATTTGACAGAGAGAGTGGGGGGATAAAATGGGCATACCAGGGCTTCTGTCTCTGTAAACAAACTGTAGGCACATGTGCCACCTTGTGCATCTGGCTTTACGTGGGTACTGGGGAATCAAGCCTGGGCCTGCAAGCTTTCCAAGAAAATGTTTTTAACCACGGAGCCATCTCTCCAGCCCCTCAATAATCTTGAAGCGTGTATGCACTAGATCTCGTTTGCTTCTTTCCTGTTACACTTAAGTAGAAATAGTGGTACAGGGCTGGAGAAATTGCTTAGTGGTTAAGGCACTTGCCCACAAAGCCCAAGGACCCAGGTTCGATCCCTCAGGACCCACAAGCCAGATGCACAAGGTGGTGTATGCATCTGGAGTTTGTTTGCAGCGGCTGGAGGCCCTGGCATACCTATCCCCCGCCTTCTTTCTCCAATAAATACTTTTTTTAAAGAAAAAGAAATGTGGTATAGGTGAAACTACTTTTTGGTCTCTGAAAGTAACATATTTGTTTAAATGGTGATAGGTTGAGTTTACACACACACACACACACACACACACACCCCTTCCTTTTTTCTTTACGAAGTAGGATCTCTCTCTCTAGCCCAGGCTGACCTGGAATTCATTCTGTAGTGTCAGGGTGGCTTCAAACTCTTAGTGATTCTCCTATCTCTGCCTCCCAAGTGCTGGGATTAAAGGCTTGTGCCACCATGCCTGGCTAGACCCTTTTATGTAGAGACCAATCTGACTAAAACATCCATTTTAATAGGCATAATAATAGTAAGGAACAGACCTGATTTTGACAGTGATTATGCTTATTTTGTCACTTGAAACAAACGTGCAGTATGGCAAAGCCAAAAATGCCTACATAATTTCTACTGAAAATGAAACAGTGAGGCCTACCAAAAATTCCAAATCAGATTATTAAACCAAGCCCAAGCCCTTTTTGAATGCAAGGGGCCTGCAGAGCTACACAGGCTGCGCCCGTAGAACAGGCCCTGGTGGAGCAGACGTTACTGAGACAGAAGTAACTGTGGAGACCCACTCGCAGCCTACTACTTAATCTTTCACTTTTTCACATTATTTCCTGCCTTAATACCAACAAAAAGAAGTTCACAGTAGAACCTGTGTGCTCAGTCAGTTAAGGACGAGAAGCAACAGCTGCTGATGAGGAAATAAAAACCTTTCTATACATTTTGTTAATTAGATAATAGTCATGGCTTGACTAGTGACCTTAATGATATTGTGAGTCAGGCAATTTAAAACAGCTCTCTAATAGGTAACTGACCCGTGATTCCCCAAACGATTAAAATCTTTCGTAGTTGTGATAATGCTTCCAACCCAAATCAGGTAATCAGGGGTAGGAAGATAGCTCGGGAAGTCAAGTACTTGCCTTGCAAGCATGAGGACCTGAGTTTGATCCCTAATAACCACGAAAATGCTGGGCATGGTGGCTTGTACCTGTAATACCACAGCTACGGAGGCAGAGACAAGTGGGCCACTGAGCCAGGCTAGCCTAATCGGTGAGCTCAGGGCCAATTAGAGACTCTCTCAAAAAGAGGGAGAGGTGGTGGAGGAATGACTCAAGCAGTTAAGGCACTTGCCTGCAAAGCCTACGAACCCAGGTTCGATTCCCCAGAACCCATGTAAGCCCAGATATGCATGGTAGCACATGCATCTGGAGTTCGTTTGCAGTGGCTAGAGGCCCTGGCACACCCATTCTCTCTCTCTCTCTCTCAGTAATAAATAAGTAAATAAAGAATTAGATAGTGCACTTCAGGATGACACCAAAGGCTGTCCTCTGGTCTACGTGAACACATACACAAGAGCACTCATACACATGTGCCTACATGTATGCAAACATTATATATATATATATATATATATATATATATATATATATGCATGTATACCACACACATAATGCACAAAACAAGTAATCAATATGGAAATCAATTTTAACACCGGGAGGCCAAGGGGCAGGGGAAGCAGTTAACAGTTAAGAGAAGACAGTGGGACTAAGGGCACTGACATCTCATGACTGCTCTATAATTAATATCTTTTCAAATAACCATATACTGGATACCTACGAGCCGGGCACCATGAAAAGCCCGTTAATTCATTTTGTCCTCCTAGCAACCCTACTTAGTAAGTAAGGAAAGAAAAAGTGTTCATAAAAGTAGAGTCATTTCAATGGGCATCATCAAAAGAAATGACACTAGAGGACTGTAGAGGTGACTTAGCAATTAAGGCACTTGCCTGCAAAGCCAAAGGACCCAGGTTTGATTCCCTAGGACACACATAAGCCAGATGTACAAAGTGGCACATGCATCTGAAGTTCATTTGCAGGGCTGGAAGCTCTGGCGCACCCATTCTCTATCTCACTCTCTCTCTCTCTTCTTCTTCTTTCTCTCTCTCAAATAATAACTAAAATACTAAAAAAGAAAAGAAAAGGCACTAGAATCTCTATCAGTTGATTTAACTCATTTAACTTGGCATGCAGCTGATGGTAACTTGGGAGGAGGAGCCTTGCTGGGGGAGGTGTGCTGCTGGGGGCAGACTTTGAGGTATGTTAGCTCCTAGCTCACCAATGCTCACTTTCTTGCCTCTATTTTCTACCTGTTGTGGCAGGAGGGATGTCCATCCTCTGACCATGCCATATTTGTTTGTTTGTTTTCCCCCTGCCATCATGAAGTTTCCCCTTGAGACAGTGTCACGGTCAGCCTCACATTGCTGGGATGAACCTCCAAACCAGACACAGTTTATGCAAGGAAGAAGGGATTTATTGAAGCCTACAGATCCAGGAGAAGTTCCATAATGGCAGGAGAAGCTGGCCCCCTTTCACAGGTCCACGCACTGAGAGATACCACCACCAGCACCACAAGCAATCACGCTCGGGAACCCCAGGCAAAGCTCAAGTACGCTGAATATCTTTAGACTGGAATTCAGATCCTCTCCCAGTAACACCTTTGGGCTGGACCCCAGGATCTGCTCAGTGTGACACCTCCTCTAGCCAGGCAGCTGGAAATCCAAGAATCTTGAATAAACTGAATATATTGGGGGACACCCATTTGAACTTCCACAGACCGTAAGCCAAAATAAACCCGTTCTTCCCATCAGCTGCTTGGGGTCAGGTGTTTTGTCCCAGGAACCACAGATAACTACAGCATAAGGTAACTGAGGTTTGCTAACGGGACTGTTTACCAAAATGTGAGTCAATTTCAAAGATACTAATGAAGGATAACATGTGGTCCTATGAGGGTAGCAACAACAGCATCCACTAGATCAGGGGTTATTTTGACTTCCAAAGAGTAACAGTGCAGAGAAAACCCTCCTGATATGTGGCCTCCATTAAAGAGACACAGCCAAGCAGTGGTGGCCTCACAGGGGAAGAGCTAGGAAAACAAACACCCAGAACACAGTCTCCTCCCTCCCTCAGATTTCCTACTGGTGTTTTCCACCAACCAAACCCAAAGCGAAGCCACAAAGGAGTTTCGTTATGTAGTACAGTGAGTCTAGCATGCTTCAGAATCACCAAGAGGGTTTATTAGAAAAGATTGCTGAGCTCCATCCCCTCAGACGGGATAGTGCCTGAAAATTTGCATTTAGTTTTTTAAAAGATATTTTATTTAGCCAGGTATGGTGGCATATATCTTTAATCCCAGCACTCAGGAGGCAGAGGTAGGAGGATCACTGTGAGTTTGAGGCCATCCTGAGACTACATAGTGAATTCCAGGTCAGCCTGGACTAGAGTGAAACCCTACCTCGAAAAACCAAATATAAATATATATATATATATATGTGTATATATATTTTATTTATTTATTTGAGAGAGTGAGAGAGGAAGAGGCAGATAGAAAGAGAGAATGGGTGCTTCAGGGCCTCCAGCCACTGCAAACGAACTCCAGACGCGTGCGCCAACTTGTGCATCTGGCTTTATATGAGCACTGGGGAATCGAAGCTAGGCACTTGGGCTTTGCAGGCGAGTGCCTTAACCATTAAGACATCTTTCCAGCGTGAAAATTCGCATTTATAACAAGTCCCCAGGCATTGCTGACGCTGCTGGCTCAAGGACCATACACCTAAACCATACGGGGGTATCCAGCCTTTTGACAATATGACATTGGCTTTGTCACCCACAAATGTGTTGGGCCACATTCATGGCTATCCTAGATGCATGCAGCCAACGGGCCACAGGTTGGGTACAGCTGAAACTAAGCAGGTCAGCCTCTCTGGGCAGAAAGCAGGGTAGAGAAAGGTGAAGAGTGCAATTGGGAGACATCCAAAGCGAGAACAATAGAAGTTAGTATGAGGACAATGGACTCATTTATCAACAAAACAGCTGCCTCTGATGGTTGTCCCTTTTGTTTCTCCCCCCTTTTTGAATGCTAAAAGGTTTATTTTGTTGCCTTGATGAGTGAGAATAGAAAGAAACTATAGTATTCTAAACTGTAGTATTTTCAACATACCTCCCAAAGAGCCCCTTCGGGGGGAGGGGACCAACTTCAGGAGGACATGTCTAGTCCAAACTGCCTCTTACCAACCAGAAATGGTGCCTGCAAGAAGAGAGTTGTCAGGCATCACAGGAAAAAAGAGCTTTGGCTTTTCCTTACACCACTATGTTCAAAAGCCTGCTATGGTGCTCCGCGCATAGAACAATCTAGAAAATTGACAGTGTTAATACTAAGTCTATGAGAGATGCTTACAAATGTTCTGCTTATAAAAAGTTAGGTTTTTTTAATGGGTGAGATCATCAATCAAGGCTTATAGTAACTGAAATATAAAGCTGAACTGGACGATCTCTCAGTTATAATTCAGTTTGCTCTCACTGTGTTTTCATTAAAGGCCAACAATGACATTATGTTAAAGATAATTGAATTCTTCCTAGCAAAGCAGATAGAATGTAAAACTAAAAGCTAAAATTTTACCTTGCTCTCTGTAAACAAAGTCGAACATGTCAGATTAATAAATGACCTACTTTGGGAAAACTTGGAGACAAGGGTTTAATCTGAGTTTCATAGTGGAAAGGTTGTATCCATTTCCTGGCAGAGATCTCAGAACACCTAGCCTACATGATAAATGAAAACAGTTCCCAAGAAACAAGAAAAGCCCTAGTTATCTATTTTTTTTAAATTTTTTTTTATTATTTATTTGACAGAGAAAGAAGGAGAGAGAGAGAGAAAGAGAATATGGGCGCACCAGAGCCTCCAGCCACTGCAAATGAACTCCAGACGCATGCGCCCCTTGTGCAGCTGGCTGACATGGGTCCTGGGGAATCAAACCTGGGTCCTTTGGCTTTGCAGGTAAATGCCTTAACCACTAAGCCATCCCTCCAGCCCTAGTTCTCTATTTATTTACTGAGGTACTTAACATTGGCTTTTGGTTGTCTACTTAATGCACACAATTTTTAAATTTCTTTTTATTTCTTTATTTGTGAGAGAGAGAGAGAGAAGGAGAGGGAGAGAGAGAAAATAAGTATGGGTATGTCAGGGCCTTTTGCTGCTACAAATGAACTCCAGATGCATGTGCCACTTTGTGTATATGGCTCTATGTGAGTATTGGGGAATTGAGCCTACATCTTTAGGCTTTGCAAGCAAGCACTTTTAACCACCAAGTCATCTCCCCCACCCCAATGTACACAATTTCTGGTTTGCTCATTTAAATTTTAAGAGATGTGTATTTATTCACCTTTTATCTGGGAAAAAATCTATATTAGAAATAGATTAGGTTTGGGGGCCTGAGAGATGGCTTAGTGATTAAGGCGAATGCCTGCAAAGCCTAACGACCCAAGTTCTATTCCCCAGTACCCATGTAAAGCCAGATGCACAGTGGTGCATGCACCTGGAGTTCCTTAGTGGCTAGAGGTCCTGGACTCCTCTTGTGTTCTCTCTCTCTCTCTCCTCACTGCTTGAAATAAATTTAAAAAATTGTTTTAAGAAATAGATTACGGGCTGGAGGGATGGCTTAGCGGTTAAGGCATTTGCCTGTAAAGCCAAAGGACCCAAGTTCAATTCTCCAGGACCCATGTTAGACAGATGCACAAGGGGGTCGCATGCATCTGGAGTTCATTGGCAGTGGCTGGAGGCCCTGGCGAGTCCATTCTCTCTCTCTCTCTCTCTCTCTCTCTCTCTCCCTCCCTCCCTCTCTCCCTCGATCTCTGTCAAATAAATAAAATATTTTTTAAAAAATTGAAAAAAAGAAATAGATTAGGTTTAAATTGGTTATTTAAATCAGTTATTTTCATAGGGAAAGGTGAGTTAAGATACATTAACTTGTAAATTTTCCATTTACCTACTTATTTGCAGGAAAGTTTATGATCACCTTAGAATTTAATTTTCAAGTTACAAATTAAAACAAAGAATTATTAAAGAACAGGGTTGACTTCTATTAACCTTGGGCGTGGTAGCACACGCATTTAATCCCAGCACTCGGGAGGCAGAGGTAGGAGGGTTGCTATGAGTTCAAGGCTACCCTGAGACTACAGAGTGAATTCCAGATCAGCCTGGGCTAGAGCAAGACCCTACCTCAAAATAAATAAATAAAAAGTTTTGTTCTCTATTAACCTTTACATTGATCACAGTGATTATCTCTGAAATTGAACTTAAGGCTACATTCTTCAAAAGTCAGATTATGATCAAATGGGAAAAGGCATAAATATACTAATATTCACTAGATAACATGCTAAATTGGATTATTTGACCAATTCACAGTAATTCAGTCAGTCCAGTGATGCACAGCTGTAAGCTGTTCTCCACCACAATTTCATTTGCCGGGTCCTCCAAACACAGCTTCTTTGTTCTAGTTGTGCAAAATAGCAAGATCTTAGCTGTTGCTCGGATCACCCTGTCTCCTAGGCATATGTGAGTCTCCACAGTGGTGTGGAACCTTAGGGTGGACCTAAGACTCCACGGATGCTGGGAGACTGGTCATTAGCCCAAGTCAGTGTCTAGGAGAAGGAGACATCTCTGGGCCATCCTGTTTGCCCCATAGGATGAGTCAAGTGGAAGAGAGACAAAATGAGAGCAAACCTTCTAAGTGAAAGTGATTGCTAGTCAGCTGGATAGCAATATCATTTTAAAAAATTAAAATAAGGTGGGCTAGAGAGACGGCTTAGCGGTTAAGGTGCTTGCATGCGAAGCCTAAGGACCCAGATTCAATTCTCCAGGTCCCATGTAAGCCAGATACACAAGGTGGCAAATGCGTCTGGAGTTCATATGCAGTGGCTAGAGGTCCTGGCATGTCCATTCACACTCTCTCTCTCTCTCTCTCTCTCCCTCCCTCTCTCTGTCTCTAATAAATATTTAAATAAATAAATAAATAAAATAAAGAAGCTGGAGAGATGGCTTAGCAGTTAAGGTGCTTGCCTGTGAATCCTAAGGACCCATGTTCAACTCCCCTGATCCCATGTAAGCCATATGCACAAGATGCCACATGTCCAAGGTCGCACATGCACACAAGGTGATACATGTGTCCAGAGTTCTAGCACAGTGGCTGGAGGCCCTGGTGTGCCAACTCTCTCCCTCTCTCTCATACAAAAGACCAGTCTGGGGCTGGAGGGATATCTTAACAGTGAAGACACTTGCCTGCAAAGCCAAAGGACCAAGGTTCAATTCCCCAGGACCCACATAAGCCAGCTGCACTAGGTGGTACATGTGTCTGGAGTTCATTTGCAGTGGCCAGAGGCCCTGGAACACCCATTCTCTCTCTCTCCTCTCTCTCTCTCTCTCCCTCTCTCTCTCTCTCTCTCTGTCTTAAATAAATAAATAAATAAAAATATTAGGGGAAAAAAGGCCAGTCTGAGCCAGGCATGGTGGCACATGCCTTTAATCCCAGCACTTGGGAGGCAGAGGTAGGAGGATCTCCATGAGTTTGAGGCCACTCTGAGACTACATAGTGAATTTCAGGTCAGTCTGGGCTAGAGTGAGACCCTACCTCAAAAAACAACAACAAAAATTAAAAATAAATAAATAAGGCCAGTCTGTTGGGCTTGCCTCAAAAATAAAATAAAATGATGGAGTTGAAGAGATGACTGAGTGATTAGACATTTGCTTGCAAAGCCTCATGGACTGAGTTTGATTTCCCATTACTCACATAAAGCCAGGTGCACAAAGTGGCACATGTACCTGGAGCTCGTTTGCAGCAGCAAGAGACCCGAGCATGCCCATACTCTTTCTGTCTCTCTCCCTCTCTCTCAAATAAATAGATAAAAATGTGGGGTTTTTTTTAAACTCAAAAAAACAAAATAAATAAATAAAATAAAATGAGGAAGCCTGATGTGGTGGCACACACCTTTAATCCCAGCACTCGGGAAGCAGAAGTAGGAGGATCAGTGCGGTTTGAGGCCAGCCTGGGATTAAAGTGAGTTCCAGGTCACCTGGACTAGAGTGAGACCCTACCTGGAAAAATAAAATAAAATAGGAGACACACTTATGTTAGGGATTCCTGTCACCTTCCATGCTACAAAGCTAAGTTTATTCCTCTCCCATTCAGTCAAGCATGTTGAATGACCAAAGCGATGGATATAGAGAAGCTCAGTCCCCCGCTGGTCAGGCAGGGATTTATGGACATGCACTACACTGGTGGACCAGACCCCGGATATACTGCATAGCGAACATAGGAACTTCAGTTTTAAGTGAATGACCATCCTAACACAAACCGTAAGATACTTCCCAACGTGTTCATCCTAACCTGAAACCTGTCACATGTGACTTGGAAAACAAACGCTTCATCTCATTCAGCAGACGTTGATGGAGGGACACACAGGAGATGGGTAGATTATGCACAAATATAAAAAAAAGAAAATGTGAGCCGGGCATGGTGGTGCATGCCAGAGGTAGGAGGATTGCTGTGAGTTCAAGGCCACCCTGAGACTACATAGGGAATTCCAGGTCAACCTAGACTAGAGTAAAACCCTACCTCAAAAGAAAGAAGAAAGAAAGAAAGAAAGAAAGAAAGAAAGAAAGAAAGAAAGAAAGAAAGAAAGAAAGGAGGAAGGAAGGAAGAAAGAAAGAAAGGAAGAAAGAGGAAAAGAAAAGAAAGAAAGAAAGGAAGGAAGGAAGGAAGAAAGGTAGGAAGGAAGGAAAGAAGAAAAAAGAAAAAAAAATGTGTTCCTACCTTCAGGAGTCTGCCAGTGAGGTAGATTGAAAAATAAATAAACTGCTCTTTGCACACTTGACGATGGTAAGTGCTATGTAGCAATTTCCTCTAGGTTGGACATGATTATAGCCATATTTTAAAAAATATTTTATTTTGTTATTCATTTATTTGAGAGAGAAAGAGAGAACTCCAGATGCATGGGCCACTTTGTTCATCTAGACTACGTGGGTCCTGGGGAATTGAACCTGGGTCCTTGGGCTTCACAGGTAAGTGCCTTAAATGCTAAGCCATCTCTCCAGCCTGATTATGGCCATCTTGAATTACAATAGCTATGGTGATGTGCAGGAGGCCCTAGTGAGCCTGGGCCTATTAACATTCTCACATGAAGAAAGGAGAAAGGTTCCTCTCCACAAAGATGCATAAATAGTATGCAATTTTTGAAAATATTTTTAGTTATTTATTTATTTGACAGAGAGAAAGGAGAGAGAGAGACATAGAGAGAGAGAGAGATAGCAGGCATGCCAGGACCTCCAGCCACTGCAAATGAACTCCAGATGCATGCACCACTTTGTGCATCTGGCTATCATGGGTTCTGGGGAATTGAACCTGGGTCCTTTGGCTTTGGAGGCAAATGCCTTAACCACTAAGCCATCCCTCCAGCCCAGTATGCAATTTTTGGATGTAGGAGACTCTTTGGTGCTTAAGTTGCCCATGTTCCTATAAGTACTATATGTAACTTCAATCATTCACCAACCTGGACTTGGGTGGAAGCCTGACTTTGAACCATCTTTGTCCCCTGTATATGGGCTGAGTAGAAATAGGCTTACCAGGAAAAGCCAGGCAAGAAGCAAATTTTCTTTCCGTTGTATAGATTTTCTGCAAAGAATCCTTCCTATGTCCATGGAGGACTGGATTGAAATGGAAGACAGCAGATACAGTCTATGGATAGAAAGAAATTCAGAGAGAAATGATATCACAAAACCTCACCAAGTGCAACAGCAATGTGCATCACATTGGTGATGTTCCTTCTACTATAAATACCAGAGCTGGAGGGATGGCTTAGCAGTTAAGGCATTTGCCTGAAAAGCTAAAGGACCCAGGTTCAATTCCCCAGGACTCACGTTAGCCAGATGCACAAGGGAGCGCATGCCTTTGGAATTCATTTGCAATGGCTGGAGGCCTTCGTGCACCCATTCTCTCTCTCTCTCTCTCTCTCTCTCTCTCTCTCTCTCTGTCTCGCTCCCCCTCTTTCTCTGTCAAATAAATAAATAAAAATATTTTCAAAGTTAAATAATATAAATAACAGTGCAGTGGTCCAGGTGGCCACCAGGCTCTGCAGAGAATCGTGCAGATGTTTTTCCTTGCTCCTGAACGCTCTGCTACAAATAAACCCTATGTTTATCATCACATCTGCGGATAGCACAGTGAGGTCCTTGGTACCTCTGGCACTCAGGAGGAATCTGATGAAAGACAGCAGATCCATGAGGCAGTATCTGATGACTCTGGAACTTTCTATCACCCGACGATCAGCAATAACTTAGAAGAACATGCAGAGGAGCCTGTTGAGGAACCAGAGCCTGATCCTAAGCCAGAACCAGAGCAAAAACCTCTGAAAGGGCTGGAGAGATGGCTCTACAGTTAAGGCGCTTGTCTACAAAGCCTAACTACCTGAGATTGATTTAAGGGGGTTAAGGTTCAATCCCCAGTATGCACGTGAAGCCACATGCACAACGCGGCACATGCATCTGGAGTTCTTTTGCAGGCCAAGAGGCTCTGGCATACCCATCTCCTCTCTCTCTCTCTCTCTCTCTCTCTCTCTCTCTCTCTCGTGTGGTGACACGCACCTTTAATCCCACCAATTGGGAGGCAGAGGTAGGAGGATTGCTGTGAGTTCAAGGCCACCCTGAGATGACACAGTGAATTCCAGGTCAGCCTAAGCTAGAGCGAGACCCTACCTCGAAAAACCAAAAAATAAAAATAAAAATATAACAAAATGGAATAAATATCCATGGGGGACAGGGAAGCCCTGGAGGTGGACTGAGTAGTGGAATGACAGGCCGTCCCGTGGGGAGACAGGGTGCAAAACCAGGATTTGTAGTAGGAAGAGAGATTTTTCCAAGGCACTGATCTTTAGGCAGCATACAAATTCCATCTCCTATCCAATGGTGGATTTCTTCAACCTGCCTTTCCTACCGTAGAGTGTGACAATCCTGGTCTATTATAAACTGCTTAGACTTGTACAGTTTTGTTTCCCTTTGTGTTAAAGGTATGTGCTCCATCTTCCCTCTCCTCCCAGACCTTTTAGTCCTTCATGTCCAATTTTGTGGGACAATATTTTTTAAATAACAGATTCTTAAAGAACACAGAAAGCCCTTTTTTAGCTGGGCATGGTGGCATGCCTTTAATCCCAGCACTCGGGAGGCAGAGGTAGGAGGATCACTGCAAGTTTGAGCCCACCCTGAGACCACATAGTGAATTCCAGGTGAGCCTTAGCTACAGCGAGACTCTACCTTGGAAAATCAAAACAACAAACAAATAAACAAATGCATAAATACAAAAATATCAGAATGTAAACCAAAAAAAAAATCCTCCAAATCGGAATAACAAAAACCAGAGCAAAACTGTGCTCACTTAAGCCACTGATGTCAAAAATCTCTAAACACTGAAAATGTCCTAACACTTGCCTGAAGACCAGGGTCATGGCACCTCATAGTAAGTGAAGTCTTGATTTCTACTGCATAATCTATACTGCTCTGAAGAATAACCAATACCTAAAATGAATTACCATACTCCAGTTTAAGTTTTCCTACAGAATTATCAATCCTGAACTAACTCCTACAAAACTTCTACAAAATAAAGTTTTAAACAAAGACATATTTTCAAGATGAGTTGCAACATCATACACTTGTGTGTGTGTGTTTCCTTGTTTGTTTAGTTCTTTTGTGGATCTGAGGATTGGACCTGGGTCCTCGTGAAGTCCAGGCAAATGCCTTACCACTGAACTACATCCACCCTTGTACAGAAACTCTCCTGGCATGACTCACAACTAAATACCTACTGGTTGTTTGGCAAATTGGACAAAAAAATTAAGAATAGACACTTAGATGTGTTGCATTCTCTCTCTTTTTTTCTTTTTCAAGGTAGGGGCTCACTCTAGCCCAAGCTGACCTAGAATTCACCATGTAGTCTCAGACTGGCCTCGAACTCAAGGAGATCCTCCTACCTCTCTGCCTCCCAAATCCTGGAATTAAAGAAGTGTGCCACCATGCCCGGCTACATTCTCTTTTTAATCAACAAAGCAGGCTGGAGAAATGGCCCAGCAGTTAAAGGTGCTTGGTTGCAAAGCTTGTTGGCCTGGGTTCAATTCCCCAGCCACTCACATAAAACTGGGCTGGCATTCATTTGTAGCAGCAAGAAACCCTAGCATGCATACAAAAGCAAATAAATATAATTTTAAACTATGGTTTGCTTAATCAACAAAGCCTTGAGCACATTCTTGTGTTAGAAAAAGTGAACAAAAATAAATAAATTATTGATAGCTCACTGTTTTCAGGTAAACTTTCTAAATTTTATAATAGAAGATGAGTTAGCCAGGAAAACAATGAGATAGGGAATATGTAAATATGAATTTTTTTTACTGACGTACATTTTATCAGAGTAAGTGATAGAGAAGAGAGATTATACAAAAAAAAAAAACCTTGAGACACATATAACAATATTGAACTGTTTGAAATTTCCTGTTGCACAGCTTGGGGGAAAATACTTTAATAAGTAATATTAGTTACAACCTTTTGCAATGAGAAAACTGAGTCTTTAAGTAATTCTACGCGCGCGTGCGCACATACCCCACCCCGTTTCCTCTCTCAGCTATAGCCTGCTCGGGTGATCTCAGAGCATGCCCTCTTCCTTCTCAGGGGAACAACATGAAAGTGCCTATTTGAAAATAAAATGAGGGGTTGAAACCCTATACTTAGAAGACAGAGCTAGTTACCTGACACCTCACACCAGTCCTGGCCGGGAGAAGAATGTCACTGTTTCTTTCACATTCCACACTGGGGAAGAGCTGCTTCCTTCAGTCCACGCTTCTGTGGCTTTATTCAGTTCGGTTACACTTCAGGGAGTTTAATTTTGTGCAATTTTCACATAGGTCTTTGCAGGGACGGGACCAAATCTGGGTACCTTAACCAGAAGTTGGGGAGTTCAGAAAAAAACGAAAGCAACTTGTGTTGCTAATGCGACATGGCCTTGCCCTGAAAAATCAGCCTTTAGGAACTGAGAAAAGAAAAGGAACGTTGACAGCTCAGAAGATGGTCCTTAAAACTGTAAACAGAATGGGATGAAAGTTGATCTCCTTGCGTTCGGAGCCTGCACTAAAGACATAAAGGGAAATGGCCATGAGCCCTGGGCGTTGGAGATTTCACTGAACTGAACTGATTTCAGGAAAGGCTTAAGGATCTACCTGACTGGGGAAGGAGAGTTAACACACCTGTGCTACTAGTCCACACTTGAATAATGCACTTCTTTTCAAACAAAGAGCTGATAATGCTCCAGCTTTGCAAGGGGAGATGCATTCTTCTGAGAAAGTACGGACATCTGAAAGAAACACAGGGGCATTGTGTTTAGGCATGAAACATGTGATGGAGGGAAATGCCAGTTTATCCAGGTTTTGGCTGGGTTAAGGCTTTGTTAAGAGAAGGGACACATTTTTTTTTTTTTTTTGAAACAACAGTGATTAGCTGAGGTTTAATGTGCCTTTTTGTAATTACCTATAATTTTCAAAGATTATATTATAGCTTGCAAGCCTGCTAAAAGAAGGAATCAGGTGATCTTTTAAAAAGATCATTTGTGCTTTACTGCTTAGAATTTATCTTCTAGTACAGAGGAACTCTACATTTTGCTATTTACTGGGAGCAATTTTGTTAATTCAACTTGGCTTCTCTTTGGGACCTTCTTTTTTTTTTTTTTTTTTTTTTTTTTTTTTTTTTGGTTTTCAAAGCAGGGTTTCACTCTGGTCCAGGCTGACCTGGAATTTACTATGTAGTCTCAGGGTGGCCTCAAACTCATGGTGACCCTCCTACCTCTCTACCTTCCGAGTGCTGGGATTAAAGGCATGCCCTCACGAGGGCCTTTTGTTTTTCAGCCATCATATCAACCTCTCTTACTTAGAATTCATATGGTCATGGGCTGGAGAGATGGCTTAGCGGTTAAGCGCTTGCCTGTGAAGCCTAAGGACCCTGGTTCAAGGCTCGATTCCCCAGGACCCACGTTAGCCAGATGCACAAGGGGGCGCACACATCTGGAGTTCGTTTGCAGTGGCTGGAGGCCCTGGCGCGCCCATTCTCTCTCCCTCTCTCTCTCTCACTCTGCCTCTTTCTCTGTCTGTCGCTCTTAAATAAATAAATAAAAATTTAAAAAACCTTTAAAAAGAAAAAAAAATCATATGGTCAGACTAGTTGATGGCCAGCACTGCACAGCTTGATTTACCTTGGGATGTTCTTGCTCCCTGTTTTCTTCAACCAAGTACAGAACCAGAGTGATTTCATTTCAAATACATTCTCAAACTTATAGACTCCAGTTGACTCAAAGAATGAACACAGGGCTGGAGAGATGGCTTAGCGGTTAAGGCACTTGCCTGCAAAGCCTAAGGACCTGGTTTCGATTCCCCAGGAACCATGTAGTTTGCAGTGGCCAGAGGCCCATTCCCTCATTCTCTCTCTCTAATAAATAAATAATAATTCATTAATTAAAATAAAATATTCAAAAAAGCAAGAATGAACACAGATTGTGAGAATGGCTTCTTTAGTCTCAGGCCATTTCTGAACAAAAGGACATTCTCCCAGCAAAATGACCACCATGTAAGCTTGACCCTCAGTGCCTATGCCACTCTCACCTCCTGCAAGAAGGGGGAAGGGGCCGGGCGTGGTGGCACACGCCATTAATCCCAGCACTTGGGAGGCAGAGGTAGGAGGATCGCTGTGAGTTCGAGGTCACCCTGAGACTACATAGTGAATTCCAGGTCAGCCTGGGCTAGAGTGAGACCCTACCTCAAAAAAAAAGAAGGGGGAAGGGGCTGGAAAGATAGCTTAGTGGTTAAGGCGCTTGCTGCAAAACCTAAGGACCCCTTTTCTATTCTCCAGATCCCACGTAAGCCAGATGCACAGAGGCGAGGCAAGCGCAAGGTCTCACATACCCACTAGGTGGCGCAAGCATCTGTAGTTCATTTTCAGTGGCTGAGGCCCTGGCGGGCCAATTCTCTCTCTTTCTCTCTCTCTATCACTCTGTCTCGCTAATTTGAAAAAGGAAAAAAAATTAAGCCAGGCATGATGGCACATGCCTTTAATCCCAACACTGGGGGGAAGGAAGTGTCCCACAGAATTACTCTCTTACCTTTCAGAGCTCAGGTCTGTAGAACTTGCCCAGGGCAGCATCCAGTCTCGGAGCAACATTATTCTCATGTCTGTTCGATCTTTCCACATTCCATTTTCTTCTGACTGAAGTATATCATTTGGTATTTCTTGAGAATATAGCTATGCCTTTTTTTTTTTTTTTTTGAATGGTACTTTGGCTAACTTACTGACTTTTAGACAGCTAATATCCTTCAGCGCTTTGATGACGGTCTCTCATTGTTGACACTGATGATAAAGCTGTCATCAGCTTGTCATTGTCATGCGTGAGTCAACGGTCCATTTGTGCCCAAGACTGGAGAGAGACCATTGGAATGAAAGTCACTTAAGGTTCATGTCTTCTTTATCTGAAAGCAACCAAATTGACCCTGTATTTTATTTTATTTTATTTTTTTTCGAGGGAGGGTCTCACTCTAGCCCAGGCTGACCTGGTATTCACTATGGAGTCTCAGGGTGGCCTCAAATTCACGGCGATCCTCCCACCTCTGCCTCCCGAGTGCTGGGATTAAAGGCGTGTGCCACCACGCCCGGCTATATGTTTAATAGCTTTATAATCTTTAACGAAATAGCTAAAACTAGCTACCAAACCAAAAGAAAGGAAGAGAAGGAAAACAATCTATCAAATCAGAGAAAAATGAAAAGTAAGGTCAAAGCAAAAATAGAATAAATGGAGGCACAATATAAGGTGATAACTCTAAATATGTCAATAATCAGTAAGTAGTATAAACTCACCAAAATAAACTAGAGATTACAACATCATTACTTTCCTAAATCTAGTTACAAATATTGCTAACAAAAGACATTAAGGGCTAGGGAGATGGCTCAGTGGTTGAAGGTACTTGCTTCTTGCTTGCGAATACTGACAGCCCATGTTTGATTCCCCAGTACCCATGTAAAGCCACATGCACAAACTGGCACATGTATCTGGTATTCATTTACAGTGGCAGGAGGCCCTTGTGTGCTTATTCTCTCTCTCTCTCTCTCTCTCTCTCTCTCTCTCTCTCTCTCTCTCTCTTTCTCTCTCTCTCTTTCTATCTGCCCCTTTCTCTGTCTCTCTCAAATAAATAAAATATTTTTTAAAATACATTTGCATGCTAGGCATGGTGGCACACACCTTTAATCCCAGCACTTGGAAGGCAGAGGTAGGAGGATCACCATGAGTTCGAGGCCACCCTGAGACTACATAGTGAATTCCAGGTCAGCCTGGACTAGAATGAGACCCTACCTCAGAAAACCAAAAAAAAAAAAAAGACATTTGGGGTATAAAAGATGGCTCAGCAGTTAAGGTGCTTGCCTTCAAAACCTAAAGACCTAAGTTCAATTCCCCAGTGCCCACATAAAGTGAGATGCACAAAGTTGAACATGCATTTGCATGTTTATTTGCAGCGGCTAAAGTCCCTGGCATGCCCATTCTGTCTGTCTCCTCTCTGTCTTTCTCTGCTTGCAAACAAATATAAATAAATAAATAGAGCTGGAGAGATGGCTTGGTGGTTAAGGCACTTGCCTAAAAAGCCTAAGGACCCATGTTTAATTCTTCATATCCCACACACACAAGGTGACGCAAGCACACAAGGTTGCACATGCATCTGGAGTTCAATTACAATGGCTGGAGGCCCTAGTCAATCGCCCAATCCCACTTCTCTCTCTCTTGCTCTCACTCTCTCATATTAAAAAAAAAAAAAAATCGGGCGTGGTGGCGCACACCTTTAATCCCAGCATTCGGGAGGCAGAGAAAGGAGGATGGCCATGAGTTAGAGGCCACCCTGAGACTCCATAGTGAATTCCAGGTCAGCCAGAGCTAGAGTGAGACCCTACCTTGAAAAAAAAAAAAAAAGCCAGTCTATTGGGATTGCCTCAAAAAATTAAATTAAATTACAAAATAAAAGACATTTTTAAAAAGGCCAGTCTGTTGGGATTGCCTCAAAAAATTAAATTAAATTAATTAAAAATAAAAGACATTTAACACCTGGGAGCAGAATCTAAAACTAACCCTAAAAGTGGCCATGCCTGGTGTCTAGATGCTTTGCCCAGTTATTCAAACACTAATTTATGTGCCACTGTGTATTGGTCAGATTCTCTGTCACTGTGACAGAAATGTCTTAAGGAAGAGATACATTTTATCATGTGGTTTCAGGGGGTTCACTAATCTGGGCAGGAAGAGCATGGTGGAGCAGAGCAGCTCACCCCAATGATAGCAAGAAGACAGGAATGAGGGCTGGAAAGATGGCTTAGCAGTTGAGGTGCCTGTGAAGCCTAAGGACCCGGGTTCAATTCCCAAGTACCCATGTAAAGACAGATGCACAAGCTGGAGCATGTGTCTGGAGTTCATTTGCAGTGGCTAGAGGCCCTGGCGCACCCATTCTCTCTGTCTCTCTCTCTCTCTCTCAACTAAATAAAAGAAGACAGAGATGATAAAAGACTGTCTCCTTTTTTTCCCTTTTATTTTTCATAGGGCTCCCAGGCTATGGGCGGGAGGGTCTTACTCTCCTCCCCTAGTTAATCATCTCCGGTATGGCTATATTAATATCACACAAACTATGACTCAAGATAGAGAACATTACATGAAATGTCATAGGATAGAAGGGATAATTAGGCAAGCGTGGTGGCGCACGCCTTTAATCCCAGCTCTCAGGAGGCAGAAGTAGGAGGATTACCGTGAGTTCGAGGCCACCTGGAGACTACATAGTAAATGTCAGGTCAGCCTGGGCTGGAGTGAGACCCTACCTCCAAACAAGACAAAAGGATAATTAATCAGGAAGACCCAATAATCTAAGCATAAATACACCTAAAAAGAATTTTAAAACTCATAGCAAAAACTGACAAATACAGAGCTGGAGAGATTGCTCAGTGGTTAAGGCATTTACCTACAAAGCCTAATGATCCAGGTTTGATTCCCTAGTACCCAAGTAAAGCCAAATGTACAATGAGGCATATGCGTCTGGAGCTCGTTTACAGAGGCTGGATGCCCCGGCATGCGCTCTCTCTCTCTCTCTCTCTCTCTCTCTCTCTCTCTCTCTCTTTCTGCTTGCATATAAATAAATAACTGACAGAAATAGAGAAATACACAAATAATAGTAGATATTGTAATAACCTGGAATAATTAAGAAGATGCATATTTGAAAAAAATCAGCAAGGTGATTAACCATCTTGGGCTAATTAATATTGACAAAACCTTCTAGTCAACAACTGCAAAGAGCTAATTGTGCTCAAGTATGCATGGAAAGCTTACTGAGGTAGAGCACACACAAAGGACTACTTTTTTTTTTATAAATTTCAAAAATCAAAGATTGCATTCGTGATAATTTCTAGAAATTTCACAACTCATGCTTGCATCAAAAAAAACACAAAAGAAATTATAGAAATTATAAAATATTTCTGTTTTAACTACTCCTTTGCTGTCTTTTTTATGGGCAAGGAGAGCATAGAGGGAGGACCATGAGAGTCAACTCTAAATGTAGTCTCATAGTTTTCTCAGCTTCTCCGTCATTCAACTTCCCCTAAAGAGATAATGTCAAATAACTGTAGTTACTTGGACTCAGGGACTCTAAAACTAGGTAATCGACATTGTCATTTTCTGAGCCACTTCATCACATGCATGGAGCTAACACCCAAATTAAAATGCCAAAGCTTCACCACAGAGCCCCCCTTGTACTGACCCTCTATAATCAACACATCTCCTGCCTCTGACCCCTGACAACCACTCATTTGCTCTCCAGCTCTATAATTTTGTCACTTCCAGCATGTAATTTAAATGGAAGTAGACAGTGCATGTGTGCCTTTTGGTACTGTTTTTTTTGGTTCTTGTTGTTGTTTTTTTTTTGGGGGGGGGTATAGTTTTAGTGTGCCCCTTAAGGAGTCATGTGCTGAAATTTAATTAATTGTGAGCCGGGCGTGGTGGTGCATTGCCTTTAATCCCAGCACTTGGGAGGCAGAGGTAGGAGGATCGCCATGAGTTCGAGGTCACCCTGAGACAACATAGTGAATTCCAGGTCAGACTGAGCCAGACTGAGACCCTACCTATGAAGAAAAAAACAAAAAAGGAAGGAAGGAAGGAAGGAAGGAAGGCAGGGAGGGAGGAAAGGAGGGAATTTAATTAACTGTGAATTATCAAAGAATGGAAACAATCCAACTATGCTGCTTAGAGGTAGAGTTTTGGGGAGGTCGTCAGGATTAAATACGGTCATCAAGGTAGAACCTCCATGGTTTTAAATACTGGGACTTTGTAAAAGAGGAGGGCAGCAAGCCAGGCGTGGTGGTGCATGCCTTTAATCTCAGCACTCAGGAGGCAGAGGTAGGAGGATTGCTGTGAGTTCGAGGCCACCCTGAGACTACAGAGTGAATTCCAGGTCAGCCTGTGCTAGAGTGAAACCCTACCTTAAAAAAAAAAAAAAGAGGAGAGGAGAGGACAGCAGGGGCTAAAGAGATGAATCAGCAGTTAAGACATTTGTCTGCAAAGCTTAACAATCCAGGTTCAATTCCCTAGTACCCACATAAGGCCAGATGCACAAGGTGGCACATGCGTCTGGAATTCATTTGCAGTAGTTAGAGAGACACTGACCGACCCATTCTCTCTGTCTCCCCTCTATCTCTCTCTGCTTGCAAATAAATAAAAATAATTTGGGGGGCATGGTGATGCACTCCTTTAATCCCAGAACTTCAAAGGCAGAGGTAGGGGGATCATTGTGAGTTTGAGGCCACCCTGACACTACATAGTGAATTCCAGGTCAGCCTGGGCTAAAGTGAAACCTTACCTCAAAAAAACAAATAATAATAAAATTTTTTTTAAAAGAGGTAGACATGAATGGTCCCTGTTTCCCGCTATATGCTGCCCTATGCCACTTCAGGAGTCCGCCAGCAAAAAAAAAAAAAAAAAAAAAAAAAGGCCATTTAAGCTATTTACAGGCTTATCCATCTTTGGATATTTAACAAAACAGATTAAAATGGATGTTTTCCACACAGTATAATGCCCTCCAGATCCATCCAACTTATTACATGCATCAATCATTCCTTTTTGTTGTTAAGAAGTATTCCCTACTATGAGTATGTCAGTTTGCTTAATATTCACCTATTATAGGACATGTGGGTATTTACAGTTTTAAAACTAGTACAAATGAAGTTGCCATACACAACTTGGCAACTCTTTGGGGTAGATACCAAGGGCCGCAATTGCCGAATTTTATGTTGAGTATATGTTCAGCTCTTAAAGAAAATGTCAAACTACTTTCTGCAGTGGCCTTACAATTTTATGTTCTTTTCAGCAATAGTAACAGCTCATTGTTGTTTTGGTTCCTATTTTTTTTAATTTTTTTTTTGGTTTATTTTTATTTATTTATTTGAGAGCGACAGACAGAGAGAGAAAGAGGCAGAGAGAGAGAGAATGGGCGCGTCAGGGCTTCCAGCTACTGCAAACGAACTCCAGACGCATGTGCCCCCTTGTGCATCTGGCTAACGTGGGTCCTGGGGAATCGAGCCTCGAACTGGGGTCCTCAGGCTTCACAGGCAAGCGCTTAACCGCTAAGCCATCTCTCCAGCCCTTAGTTCCTATTTTTCACATAGTCATTTGCACTTATATACTATCTCTAGTGAAAGCTAGAGTGCCAAGATCACTTTGCAATAAACACATGAAAAACAAGAAATATTGTTGGCCACCAGTTCTTAAGGAAAAAAAAAAAAACAGTCTGCTATAAACTACTTGAAAAAGATATTTTTTTAATTTTTATTTTATATATAACAGGTTATATTCTTTTTTTGTTTTGTTTTTTGTTTTTTTTGAGGTAGGGTCTCACTCTAGCCCAGGCTGACCTGGAATTCACTATGGAGTCTCAGGGTGGCCTCGAACTCATGGTGATCCTCCTACCTCTGCCTCCCGAGTGCTGGGATTAAAGGCGTGCGCCACCATGCCCGGCCAGGTTATATTCTTTTATCCCCTCACCTGAGTACCCATTGCCCTGAGGGCACTTCTCAGTGGTGTTATGGTCCTCACTGTGGAGCATAAAGACCTCAATCAGACCCTGTGGAGTAACAGGGGAACTGTGTCTCTGGGTTTTCCTACCCGTTCTGTGGCTCTTAACAATCTTTCCCCCTCGCTCTTCCGTAATGTTCTCTGAGCAATGGCGGGCAAGTTGGCGGTCTGATTTATTTTTGAGTTCTCGGTAGCCTCTAGATTTCTGCTTTATAGGTTTTGATTGATTACCATGTCTGTCGCCATCACCCTGGGGCTGGTTGTCAGACTAGCAGTAAAAGCAGTATTCATGTCACTACTTCCTGTGCATTTTCTCCTGGGCCCTGGCAGATATGGTAGGGGTGGCACATCAGCAATCTTCTTATTGATAGATCTTAGCCTCCATTCTCTCTGTCATCTGTAAAATAAAAATAGATTTTCCAACCAAGAGTGACAACATCTTGGGTTAAAGGGGAGATGCAAAATTGAGAGGTTTTTTTTTGGGGGGGGGTGTGCAAGCCCACTCTTCTTCACCAGAGAACAGTGGAGGCTTCTCTCCGATGTCTCACTTTCCTGACCATGGGATTCTGACTTGGTTTCCAGTACCAGATATGAGTCCTATCCCATTGAGCAGGCCTTACGTCTAATCTGAGAACAGCTGGTTACCCACAGAGGCTGCACGCAACTATTGTGCAAGGGTGTAGTACTTCTCGTCTGGCTGGTCGATGTCTTAGTCTGCAGGGTCCCCTGCTTATTCATGCTGCTGGTGACTGTTGTCCTCCACTGGCTTTCATAGGGGACTCCGGCACTATGAAGGCTAGCCAGGGTGGAATTAGCTTCCCTTTTGGCTCCAACATGGAGTTCTGATATCCTATAACCACAGCCTGTAGTGTCTTTAGCAGTAGGGTCTTACATTTTAGCTCGGGCAGGTAATCAAGTGTTTTACTAATGGCCTACATTGTTTTGGGGACCTTAAGGGTCTCCCTGACCAACAGCTTACTGTGGAGGGTAAACCAATTCTGGGCCTGGGATTTCCTGCCCAGAATCTCTGGTTATAAGGTTAAACTTTTCCACCTTCTGCCTGGACTGTCCTCCAAAAGATGAAGTTTTGAATAGGCAAGTAGCAAGGAAAGGCATTTTAGATGTATACTTCTATATGTACTCTGTCATTGAGAAGCTTATTAGAATATTCTATATTTATTTAGTCAAAAGTATAAACTTAGAGGCTAAGGATATAGCTCACTTGATAGAGTACTTCCCAAGTATGCATAAAGCTTTGGGCTCCACCCCCAGAACCTCATAAACCAGACATGGTGGAGCACGTCTGTAATCCCAGGGCAGGTGGAGGCAGGAGGATCAAAAGTTCAAAGTCTTCCTTGGTTAGGAAAAGAAAAAAAGATGTATTTCTATACATGAATCTGTCAGTCTTCTCTTTCTTTCTTTCATTTATTATTTTATTATTTCATTATTTTATTGTGTTACTATTTTTATTTCATTTTATTTTATTTTTAATTTAATTAATTTTTCATTTTATTTTTTATCATATTTTGTTATTTTAATTTTTTTCAAGGTAGGGTCTAGCTCTAGCTCGGGCTGACCTGGAATTCATTATGTAGCTTCAGGCTGGCCTCCAACTCACAGTGATCCTCCTACCTCTGCCTCCTGAGTGCTGGGATTAAAACCACCATGCCCAGATTTTTTTTTTTTAATTATAAACAACAAATGATTCTTCACTTCTCCAAGGTTCTTTTATCTTCATTTCAGATAAAACAAAAGGATTGTATTGTGACTGCTCAACCTATGAATGTTTGGGAAGGACATATGTTTATATGATATGCAAAGTAATCTGAGGGAGATGCCAGAGTTTTCAAGTAGAAATAAAGAGTACCCTAGTTTTTCACTAGGTTTCAGCAGTGTATTTCTATGTGTGAAATTAAGTGCATTTACTAAATTAATTCCCATACAATGGCTTTATAAAAGACAAGAAGATAATAATGCAAGCACAATAACAAACTAGAATACACCAATTTTCAAGGGTCTGAAGAAATTAAAGGTGCTTGCTTGCAAAGCCTGATGACCTGGGTTTGATTCCCCAGCACCCACATAAAGCCAGAGGCACATAGTGGCACATGTGTCTGGAGTTCATTTGTAGTGGCAGGAGGCCCTGGTGTACCCATACTCACTCTTTCTGTCTACCTCTTCCTGTCTCCCTCTCTCTTCCTGTCTCTCTCTCTCAAATAAGTAAATAAAATATTTTTTTAAAAGAATACAGCCTCTCTCTCAAAATAAATTAAAAGAAAAAAAAAAGACCTGGGCATGGTGATGCACACCTTTAATCCCAGCACCTTGGAGGCAGAGGTAGGAGGATCACTGTGAGTTCCAGGCCACCCTAGACTACATAGTGAATTCCAGGTCAGCCTGGTCTAGAGCAAGACCCTACCTCGAAAGAACAAAAAAAAAAAAAAAAAAAAAAAAAAAAAGTAAAAGAAAGAAAGGGCTGGAGAGATGGCATAGCAGTTAAGGCACTTGCCTGCAAAGTCCAAGAACTCAAGTTTGAATCTCCAGGTCTCACATAGCCAGACATAGTGATGCAAGCATGCAAGGTTACACATGCACACAAGGGGCCTCACGCATCTAGAGTTCGTTCACAGCAGCTAAGGCCCTGGCATACCCATTTTCACTCTCTCTCTGTCCCTCTCTCTGTCTCTTTCTCTCTCTCAAAATAAAGTTAATAAATAAATAAAAAGAATATAGCAATCCTCTTATCTGCTTCATGTTCATTTAAAAAATGGTAATGATAGATGGGCTGGAGAGATGGATTAGTGGTTAAGGCGATTCCCCAGGACCCACATAAGCCAGATGCACAAGGTGGTGCATGCATCTGGAGTTCATTTGCAGTGGCTGGAAGCCCTAGCACGCCTATTCTCTCTCTCTCTCTCTCTCTCTCTCTCTCTCTCTCTTAGTAAATAAATGAAAACTAAAATATTTTAAAAATGGTAACGAAAGAATGAAATCTGAGAGGACCTAGATTACCTCCCTATGCCCAATTTTTTGGGGTTGTGAGAAAACTTAAAAATTACTGTCAACAAATTATTTATTTATTTTTATTTTTATTTTATTTATTTATTTATTTATTTTGGTTTTTCAAGGTAGGGTCTCACTCTAGCCCAGGCTGACGTGGAATTCACTATGTAGTCTTGGGGTGGCCTTGAATTCACACTGATCCTCCTACCTCTGCCTCCCAAGCACTGGGATGAAAGGCGTGCGCCTCCACACCTGGCAACAATTTTTAAATATGTAGCATATTTCTCATCGCCGTCATCATTATGTACAATATGCTCTTGAACCCGTTCCTCTCATCGAGCTGAAGTGTGATTTCCTTCAATGATCATCATCTCAATCTCCTCGTTCCCTTACAGTGGTCATTTTTTAAGCGCCATGCTCTAATTGGTCTATGAGTTCTTTGAAGACAGGGACCGTGTTCCACACAACTTTGTTTCCCCAGACCTGCACTGAAAATAATGATTTCTATAAATCTACTACTTTTTTTTTTTTTTTTTTTTTTTTTTTTTGGTCTTTTGAGGTAAGGGTCTTGCTCTAGCCCAGGCTGTCCTGGAATTCACTATGTAGTCTCAGGGTGGCCTCAAATTTATGGCAATCCCTCCTATCTCTGCCTCCCGAGTGCTGGGATGAAAGTTTTAAACATTGACTATGTATCAGTTTTTGACTAAGTATATTACAACGGTACCATTTAATCCTCATAATCTTATTATCCCTCTTTATAGACTACAATACTAAGCTCAGAAGCCCAGTTATAGATGCAACGCTTTACAATTAATACCCAACTGAACTCTGTCCTATAAGAACTCAGGCCTTTCTCATTGTGAACCCCAGTCTCTTAACAGCTATTCTAGTGTTCAGGGAGCAGTTATGAAAGTTGGCCACTGCCTTCCAAGCCAGAAGCAATGTCATGTTGCTACTTAGAAAGTGTGATCTCCAAGCCGGGCATGGTGGCGCACACCTTTAATCCCAGCACTCGGGAGGCAGAGGTAGGAGAATCACTGTGAATTCAAGGCCACCCTGAGACTACATAGTGAATTGAATTCCAGGTCAACCTGAGTTAGAGTGAGACCCTACCTCGGGAAAAAGAAAAGAAAAAAAGAAAGAAAAAAGGAAGGAAGGAAGGAAAGGGGAGGGGAGGGGACGGGAGGAGAGGAGAGGAGAGGAGAGGAGAGGAGAGGAGAGGAGAGGAGAGGAGAGGAGAGGAGAGGAGAGGAGAGGAGAGGAGAGGAGAGGAGAGGAGAGGAGAGGAAAGGAAAGGAAAAAGGAAAAAGGAAAAAGGAAAAAGGAAGGGAAGGGAAGGGAAGGGAAAGGAAGGGAAAGGAAGGGAAAGGAAAGGAAAGGAAAGGAAGGAAAGGAAAGGAAAGGAAAGGAAAGGAAAGGAAAGGAAAGGAAAGGAAAGGAAAGGAAAGGAAAGGAAAGGAAAGGAAAGAAAAGTGTGACCTCCAGATATTTCCACTTAATAATGATTTCCTTGGCATTAAAGACACTGGTCATGATGCTCACAGAAAATCTCTAACGTGTGTCACAGAAAAAAAAATAATAATAACTTGCAATCATACAAGTTTTAAGTAAGAGAAAAGAAATATGAAAGATTAACTTTTATAAAGGTGACTGAGGATTTGTTTCCTTGATGAGCCTAGTTATTATTGCTGTCATGTAAAAGAAAGCTATTTGTGAATTAATACCTGTTTAATTTGGCACAAAGTAGCACCTTGAAGGAAAAAGTTATGAGTGGAAAAAAAATGTAAGGCTTCTAGCAGTATACTGAAGCAAAGGGTGATGCAATGTTCACTGCAAGTCTCCTCAAGTTGAACAAGTCATTAGCCCTATATAGCACCTGAGCAATTTTAAACAAAGCAAGTTGCAATATTTAACCACAATTCCATCTTGCTTTGCAGGTCTTTGAATTCATATTAAAAGTTTATGTACACCAATTACTTCAACATTACATACTGACATAAAGTAACCATTTCAAGGTCTTTCTCTTTTCTAAGTAACGAATGCCACCAAAATGGGAAACCATACAATGCCGCTCTGCTTTTCAAATCTAAGTAAATTTTCATGTACACTAGATGATTAATAGTAGACAATGCTGAGGTTGACTAACGAGCTCCTAACTTGCATTTCAGGGAAACTGTCTCTAGTGAATAACATTGGCCCCATTGGTCTTGCGCTAAATATCCTGGTCCCTGCGGGAGGGGGGGGGGCGGAAAGTGGGTGCTCTGGAGTGACTATGTATATAATTCAACCTCTGCCAATCTGACCCTCCCTCTTGGGTATTTGGAACCAGGACCCAATTCTGTCAGTTAAGACTGTTTGAGCAACTGAGGACTTCCCCACCATGGACACTGTGAAGCAAAAACAGCAAAGGGAAAAAAAAATGTATCATCTTGGGCTGGAGAGATCGAAACTGTTCAGGAATATCCGAAAGTATCCCTCGAAGTCAATGCTGACCACATCACTGTGACACAAGCCCCCAAACCTTCAGCAAAGTCCACGGCATGTGGAAACAGGGACCCAGAGCCAGAGGGGGACCGTGGCAGCATCTCCCTGGCGTTTCTCCACCTGCTTAGCTCCCTGCCTCGTCACTGAGAAAGGTGCAGAAACCTTGCAGGAGCCAGCAGAGTCCCACTGGGCATGGAGTATGGCTCGTGTTAATAGTCTTGAAATCTTCAAGTACTGAGCTAATTTACATGACATTTAAGTCTGCCGCGGGGGGGGGGCGTGCGGGGGAGGGAATGAAATAGACTGGCAGATAGATATTACAATGAAAGACCAAGTGGCCCAGATAGAGAAAATGAGAGCAATGGGGCTTTCTGTTTCCTGATTCTAAGCCCTCATTAGGCTAGACCGACTCCACTTCTGTAATACTTCCGACGCTATACTGCCCTTAGGATTCCTTTATAATTGCAAACAAATCCGCGCCTTGTTTTGTTTGGTTTAAAATAGTTCAAGCTCGTTTCATCTGTGAGTACACAAATTTCAAAATAAGCTTCATATGATACACAGGGGCACGATAAGAGAACAGAAAAACCAGGTAGATATCTTGGGAAGTTTTAATCACACTACCTGCTACCCCAGGGAGAATATTTTATACAATATATTACTCACTACAAGGAATAATAATGCTGTCTCATTTTCAAACTAGTATCCTGCAGCGTGTTTCACCTATTATTTGGTGGAAGTAAATAAGTATGTTATCGTTATGGTTTGAATGTGAAATATCCCAGAAGCTCATGTGGTTTTTGTTGTTGTTGTTGTTTGCTTGTTTGTTTTGGTTTGGTTTTTTGAGGTAGGGTCTCACTGTAGTCCAGGCTGACCTACTCACTATATAGTCTCAGTCTGGCCTCAAACTCACAGCAATCCTCCTACTTTACCCTCCTGAGTGCAGGGATTAAAGGTGTGCGTCACCAGCGCCAGCAAGCTTATGTGTTTGTTTGTTTATTTGACAGAGAAAGAGAGGAAGACAGAGAGAGACAGAGAGAGAGAATGGGCACGCCAGGGCCTCCAGCCATTGCAAATGAACTCCAGACTTGTGCGCCTCCTTGTGCATCTGGCTAACACGGGTCCAGGGGAATCGAACCTGGGTCCTTTGGCTTTGCAGGCAAACACCTTAACCACTAAGCCATCCCTCTAGCCCATGCTCAAGTGTTGAAACACTTCGTCTCCAGCCGGTTGTGCTGTCTTTCAAGGTATATAACTTTTAGGAGGTGGAGCCTCTCTGGAGGAGGTGGATCCCTGGGAGGAGAGAGATCTTGAAATTTTGTAGCCCAGCTCCTGTCTGATCTCTGCTTACTGTTCTGTCAAGATGTGAGATGAGTAGTCCCATCCACACACTCTGCTACCATTGAGCTTCCTGCCACCATGGCTTCCCCTCCATGATGGGCTGGAAGATGAAATAAACCTTTCCTCCTCTAAGTTGATATTTCTAAATATTTTTTTAAATTTATTTGACAGAGAAAGAGGGAGAGAGAGAAAAAATGGATGCACCAGGGCCTCCAGCCACTGAAAACAAACTCCAGATGCATACACCCTCTTATGCATCTGGCTAACAAGGGTCCTGGGGAATCGAACCTGAGTCCTTTGGCTTTACAGGCAAACGCCTTAACCACTAGCCATCCCTCCAGCCCCTTAAGTTAATTCTTGTCAGGTACTCTGTTAGAGCAACAACAAAAGTAATAAAATAAAAGAGCTAGCCGGACATGGTGGCGCACACCTTTAATTCCAGCACTCGGGAGGCAGAGGTAGGAGGATCGCCGTGAGTTCAAGGCCCCCCTGAGACTACATAGTGAATTCCAGGTCACCCTGAGCTAGAATGAGACCCTACTTCGAAAAAACCAAAAAGAAGAAAAAGAAAGAGAAGAAAAAAAAAAAAGAGCTAAAAAATAAAAATACAAAAGTGCCGGGCATGGTGGCGCACGCCTTTAATCCCACCACTTGGGAGGCAGAGGTAAGAGGATCACCATGAGTTGGAGCCACCCTGAGACTACATAGTGAATTCCAGGTCAGCCTGGGCTAGAGCGAGAACCTACCTTGAAAAAAAAAATGCAAAAGTTATGAAATGATTTGTAAAATCAAATGCATTTAGGAAATACTAACAAAAAAAAAAAATAAGTAACTTCCCAGAAGTAAGGAAGACTTCTAAGAAATAAGAGAGATTTTTTTTTTTCTGACATCAAGGAAGCTATAAAACCATTTCTTCCTACTGGATGGCAGAACAGAGAACTATGTTATTAAAGGAAATTTAACAATAACAAGTATAAATAAGAGTAGCTAACATTATGAATATAATATCAATTTGAAGACATTATACTCCTCTCATTTCTAAGTATATAATATGATGTTTCAACACATGTGTTTCAGAGCTACACTGCTAATCCCACTGTAATTATCTCCTCACCTCTAAACAATTCATATCATATAATGTTTTGTAAGAATTAGAGGGCTGGAGAGATGGCTTAGTGGTTAAGCGCTTGCCTGTGAAACCTAAGAATGCTGGTTCAAGGCTTGATTCCCCAGGACCCACGTTAGCCAGATGCACAAGGGGGTGCGCATGTCTGGAGTTTGTTTGCAGTGGCTGGAGGCCCTGGTGCACCTATTCTCTCTCTGTCTCTTTCTTTCTCTCTCTCTCTCTCTCTCTCTCTCTCTCTCTCTCTGCCTCTTTGTCTCTCTGTCTCTCGCTCTCAAATAAATAAATAAAAATAACTAAAAAAAAAAGAATTAGATTCACTATATAAAAAGTAGAGGTCTGAGCATGGTGGCAAACAGTCGTTAGTCCAGCATCCCGAAGGTTGAGGCAGGAGGATTAAAAGTTTGAGGCTGAGTCAGAGAGATGGCTTACTACTTTAGGCTCTTGCCTGCAAAGCCTAACAACCTGGGTTTGATTCTCCAGTACACACTTAAAGCCACATGCACAAAGTGGTGTATGCATCTGGAGTTTGTTTGCAGTGGCTGGAGACCCTGGTGTGCCTATTCTCTCTGTCTCTCTCTCTCTCTCTCTCTCTCTCTCTCTCTGCTTGCAAGTAAATGAATAAATAATTTTTTAAATTTTTTGTTTATTTTTTATTTATTTATTTATTTGAGAGTGACAGACAGAGAAAGAGGCAGAGAGAAAGACACAGAGAGAGAGACAGAGAGAATGGGTACGCCAGGGCTTCCAGGCACTACACACGAACTCCAGATGCGTGCACCCCCTTGTGCATCTGGCTAACGTGGGTCCTGGGGAATCGAGCCTCGAACCAGGGTCCTTAGGTTTCACAGGCAAGTGCTTAACCACTAAGCCATCTCTCCAGCCCAATAATATTTTTTTTTAAGTGTGAGGCCAGGGATGGGAAGATGGCTCAGTGATTATGAGTGCTTGCTACATATGCCTGACCGTGAGAGTTAGGCTCCCCAGAAGCCATGCAAAGCCAGATGCAAGCAACACATGTGTCCGAATCCCAAAGTGCCTAGAGCAATGTGAGGTAGAGTCAGAATTCCAGAGCTCGAAGGCCAGCTAGTCTGGCGTTCATAGTGACGGACAAGGCGGACAAAGACAGCTTCCTGATGTCGTATCCTGGCCTCGACACGTGCACCATGGCATGTGTGGTGGACACACACACACACACAAAATGACAACAATAATACAAAAATGAAGATGTGGTGGCTCACGCCTTTAATCCTGGTACTCAGGAAGCTGACGTTAAAGGACTGCCATGAGTTCAAGGCCCACTTGGGCTACTGAGTGACTTCCAGGTCAACCTGGACTAGAATGAGAACATGCCTCAGGAAAAAAAAAAAAATTAAGATAAAAATTTTTTAAATGAAAGTTGGAGGCCAACGTGGGCTATATAGCAAAGACCTATCTCAAAAATCAAATAAACAAAGAAGTGGCAAACATCTGAAAGCTTTCAAAATAGACAAAGATCCAGCCAGGTGTGATGGCACACACCTTTAATCCCAGCTCTTGGGAGGCAGAGGTAGGAGGATCGCGGTGAGTCCGAGGCCACCCTGAGACTCCATAGTGAATTCCAGGTCAGCCTGGCCTAGAGTGAGACCGTACCTAGAAAAACCAAAAAAAGAAAAGAAAAGAAAGACAATCAAATCCTCATAAATTTCATAGATTGGATCAAGTTAGAGAGAGTGGTCGAAGCTTGAGGCATCAAGGAGGACTGCCAAGCGTGACTCTTCAGGAAGCCAAACAGCCAACGAGTCTGCTGAGACCCAGAGGGTTTCCGGAACTCTTGAAGGATTCGGCACTGTCCCTTATGGAGGAGAAGCCATGGTAGCAGGCAGCTCCCTGGTGGCAAAAAGAAAGGTTTGCTTTGGCTTGCGGTTCAAGAGTACAGTCCATTGTTTTTATTTATTTCTTTGAGAGAGAGAGGAGGAAGAGGCAGATAGAGAGGAAGTGGGCATGCCAAGGCCTCCAGCCACCGCAAATGAATTCCAGACGCATGCGCCACCTTGTGATTTTGGTTTACGTGGGTTCTGGGGAATTTAACCTGGTTCTTTTTTTTTTTTTTTTTCTTTTTTGGTTTTTCAAGGGAGGGTCTCACTCTACCTGGATCTCATTCTGTAGTCTCAGGGTGGCTTCAAACTCATGGCAATCCTCCTACCTCTGCCTCCTAAGTGCTGGGATTAAAGGCGTGCGCCACCACACCCGGCTGTGTTCTTCTTTTTTATTCAGCCCAAGGAGATGGCACTACCCACATTCAGGTCTTTTCTCCTCAGTTAAAACTTTCTGGAGGGCTGGAGAGATGGCTTAGCAGTTAAGCGCTTGCCTGTGAAGCCTAAGGACCCTGGTTTGAGGCTTGATTCCCCAGGACGCACAGGGGGCACACGCGCCTGGAGTTCGTTTGCAGTGGCTGGAAGCCCTGGTGTGCCCATTCTCTCTCTCTCTCTCTCTCTGTCACTCTCAAAGAAATAAATAAAAATGAACAAATTTTTTTTAAAAATACTTTCTGGAACACACCCAGAGATATGTTTTCATGGTGATTCTAAACTTAGTCATGCTGTCAATTAAGTTTATCCATCACAACTTCAGAGCCACATTTAGTTACAGCTTTTAAAGTATTTCTATTTTTATACAAAATTATCTTCATTGGGTTCTCATTCATATACCATTTACAGGTTATTAAGAATTCTGTACCTGGGGGCAGCCATTTAACATTTACATGGCTATCTTGTCTCCAAGTGAATGAATGCTGTGATTAATGACTCATGTATGGATGATCTTTTCTTAGCTAAGGGAAATACTTGTCTCTTGGCTTGCAGTATCATCATGGAATTTTCCAAACTGGTCATTAAGCTCACCAGACTAATCTCAAACAAAATTTTACTCTTGGAGATATTACGAACTAGTAGTGACAAAATCCAATCTTCCTAGATCTCAAAATCTGATGCAATTACATACAGAAAACCAGTCAGGCTGGCTTCTTTTCTTTCTTATTTCAGTTTACTGAGATAAGGTCTCACTATGTAGCCCAGATGATCCCTGAGTGCACCATGGTCAACCAGGCTAGCCTAGAACCCACGATCCTGTGGCCTCTGCTTCCTGAGGATTATAGGCATGTGCCACCATGCCAAGACCAACGTTTCTTTACTGATCAGTTTATATTTTCAATGTAGAACAAAATAATACTATAGATAAATGAATTTTTTTGTGTTTGTTTGTTTTACAAGGTAGGGTCTCGCTCTAGCCCTGGATAACCTGGAATTCACTGTGTAGTCTCAGGCCGACCTTGAACTCACGGCGATCTTCCTACTTCCAACTCCCAAGTGCTGTGATTAAAGGCATGCGCCACCATATCCGGCCTACCCTGGTAACTGAAAAATTTTAGAACAATCTATGTCTTCAGGGAACAAATTTGTATCCCCCACAGGGTACTTGGGCCCAAAGTTCTTTTTAACAAGTATTTTTTAAATAAATATTTTATTTATTTATTTATTTAAGAGAGAGAATGGGCGCACAAAGGCCTGTAGCCACTGCAAATGAAGTCCACGTGCATGCGCCACCTTGTACTTCTGGCTTACTTGGGTACTGAGGAATTGAATCTGGGTCCTTTGGCTTTGCAGGCAAGTGCCTTAACCGCTAAGCCATCTCCCTAGCCCTAACAAGTATTTTTGTTAATATTTCTTATTAATTTACTTCCGAGAAAGGGGGTAGGAAGAATGGGTATACCAGGGCCTCTTGCCACTGCAAATGAACCCCAGATAAATGCACCACTTTGTGCTTCTGGCTTTGCATGGGCACTAGGGATTCAAACATGGGCCAGAAGGCTTTTTAAGCAAGTGCTTTTAGTCACTATGTAACTTCCCTAAACCCAAGTGTTTCTTTTTAATTAGCTCGCAACAAAGTAGGTTTCCATATAGCTTTTTTATGGTTTTTTTTTTCACTAACCCTACTCCCCACACCTTCTTTTCTTCCACCCACTCCCCTGACCCCACTTAAGACCTTTCCACCCCCAGTATTCACCCCTCTGCTTACTTACCCACTATCTGCTCCTCTTAAGCCCTCCCCTCTCCCACCTCCCTCATGGCGTTGTCTCTCTCATATGCACATCCTGGCTTCAAGTTTTTAGATTTCTATGTGAGTTGGAGTAGTAGAGGCCATGAGGGAAGATCGTTTGCAGTTAGAGGGGTATGAACTCCTAGTTCCTTTGCCTCCAGGTCGAACAAAACCATTGTAGTTTATGTTCTGGAACTCCCTGGGAGCAAGTTAATGCTGAACCCACGCCCTTGATTTTCTTATTCTCTTTCCTGGGCCTGCCTTCCTAAGTGCCCTGCTGCTTCCACGGGAAACAGTTTCCAATGAATCGCTGGTACGTGCAGCCGTGCCTCGGCATCAGGTTTTTTTGGGAGCCTAACACACAAGGAGCCCGCATTTTTTTTTTTAAATCGCCCTCCTGTGAAATGTTTTCTAACGGCTTATTCTGCTTTTGCCCTAACATTTTTTCCCCCATTGTTCACTTGCCCTAAAGAATCATAAAAGAAACATTTTGAGCTGAAGAGAATATTTAGAATATAACAATCAAATTCTCCTCACTTAACAAATGAAGCTACTGAGGCACAATGATAGACACCCACTAACCCATGTTTATATGACCTAAGGGTGCTTAAGTTAACCTCAGAATCAGACTTCTTAATTTGGGCTTATTCAGATAAAACACGCTCTCAATTTCATCATGGTCAGGTTTAACTAGGTATTGAATACTATGTTGCAAACCTCTGCTTGTGGAAATTGGCATATATAAATGTTTGTGTACATTTTTTTTCTGTAGGTGCAAGTTTATACTTGTGCCAGTTTGATTGCCTTCCTTATTTTATGATCCATGAACATTAACTTAATTCTCTATTAATCTTACATCAGTTAGAAAAGATTTCCAAACCTGTGAGGTAGCTTAGCTTAACTACATTGTATAAAATAACTAAACTAGTTGTTTTTTGTTTGATTTACAAAGTAGAAATGTAGCTGTGCATGGTGGCTCATGCCTTTAACCCTAGCCTCGGGAGGCTGAGGCAGGCGAATCACCATGAGTTCAGGCCAGGTGGGGCTACAGAGTTAGATCTTGTCTCAAATTGAAAAAAATAAAAAATAGAGTAGAAACATAATTCTGGTTCAGTATAGACTACATTTGTGTTATTATGGCAAACAATATTGTGGTATGAAAGTAGCCAGTGAAATCAGAAAAAGAACTTTGCTTAAGGATAGCTAGGTTAAAAATAAAAAGGCTGAAAGCCGGGCGTGGTGGCGCACGCCTTTAATCCCAGCACTCGGGAGGCAGAGGTAGGAGGATTGCCGTGAGTTCGAGGCTACCCTGAGACTCCACAGTGAATTCCAGGTCAGCCTGGGCTAGAGTGAAACCCTACCTCGAAAAACCAAAAAAAATAAATAAATAAAAATAAAAAAAATAAAAAGGCTGGAGAGATGGCTTAGCAGTTAAGGTACTTGCCAGCAAAGCCAAAGGACCCAAGTTCAATGCCTCAGCACCCACGTAAAACCAAATGCACAAGGTGGTGCATGTATCTGGAGTTTGTTTGCAGTGGTACACCCATCCTCTCTCTCTACCTGCCTCTTTCTCTCTCTCTCGAATAAAAGAGTAAAGTATTTTTTAAAATAAGTAAACACTTGTTTTTTTTATTTTTAAATATTTTTATTTATCTGTTTGTTTACAAGGAGAGGGAGACAGAGAAGAGAAATAGAGGGCTGGAGAGATGGCTTAGCAATTAAGGTGCTTGCCTGTGAAGCCTAAGGACCCAAGTTTGATTCCTTAGTACCCATGTAAAGCCAGATGCACAAGGTGCCACATGCATCTGGAGTTTGTCTGCAGTGGCTAGAAGCCCTTGTTTTCCCATTCTCTCTATCTGCCTCTTTCTCTCCAATATATAAAATAAAATAAGTCAATAAAAACAGAGAATGGGCACACCAGGGCCTCCAGCTGCTGCAAAGGAACTCCAGATGCATGTGCCACTAGGTGCATCTAGCTTACATGGATACTGGGGAATCCAACCAGTATCTTTAGGCTTTGCAAGCAAGTGCCTTAACTGGCTGAGCCATCTCTCCAGCCCAACACATGGGTTTTAAAAATAACCTTTCAAAGACAAATGCTACATGCTTTCTCTCAAATGTGGATCCTAACTTCAAATTTCTAGATTTGTATATAAGTATGTACAATATGACTCAGTAAGAGGCAGGAAGCTGAAAAGGATCTAAGGGGGGGAGGGGGACTAGGGCTTAAAGGAGGGGATAGTAGATATGTAAATAGAGAGCCAAATACCCAGTGTGGAAAGGCTTGAGCAGGGTAAGGGGAGAGGGATGGAGGGAAGGTTAACCCAAACTAAAGATATTATGAAAATGCTCTATGGGGCCAGGTACGGTGGTGCACACCTTTAATCTCAGCACTTGGGAGGCAGAGGTAGGAGAATTGCTGTGAGTCTGAGGGGACTACAGAGTGAGTTCCAGATCAGCCTAGGCTACAGTAAGACACTACCTCAGGGGGAAAAAAAAAAACAAAAAAAACAGGGCTGGAGAGATGGCTTAGCTGTCAAGGCACTTGCCTGTGAAGCCTAAGGATCCAGGTTCAATTCCCCAGGACCCATGCAAGCCAGATGCACAGGTGGCACATGCATCTGGAATTTGTTTGCAGTGGCTGGATGGCCTGGTGTGCCCATTCTGTTTCTTTCTATCTGCCTCTTCCTCTCTCTCTCTCTCTCTCTCTTTCTCTCAAATAAATAAGTGTGACTAAGGAGTATTGTCTTCTAATTTCTCACTTCTTTTTAAAAGACAGGGACCTGGAGTTTGTTTGCTATGGCAAGAGGTCCTGAGGCACCTCTTCCCTCTCTCTCTTTCTCTTTCTCCATATATCTGTCTCTCCCTCTGCTTGCAAATAAATTTTTTTTTCACTTTTCTATTTTAAAATATTTTATTTTTATTTATTTATTTATTTGACAGAGAAAGAGAATGGGTGTGCCAGGGCCTCCAGCCACTGCAGATGAACTCCAGACACATGGGCCCCTTGTGCATCTGGTTAACGTGGGTCCTGGGTAATCGAACCTGGGTCCTTTGGCTTTGCGGGCAAACGCCTTAATCGCTAAGCCATCCCTCCAGCCCATTTTTTAAAATATTTTATTTTCATTTGTTCACTTTTTTTTTTAGAGAGAGAGAGCGAATTGGCACACCAGAGCTTCAGCCACTGCAATCAAACTCCAGATGCTTGCGCCACCTAGTGGGCATGTGCGACTTTGCTCTTGCCTCACCTTTGTGCATCTGGCTTAGGTGGGATCTGGACAGTCGAACATGGGTTCTTAGGCTTTGCAGGCAAGCACCTTAACTGCTAAGCCATCTCTCCAGCCCATAAATAAATATTTTTAAAAATTTTCCCCAGGCACTGTCATACACCCCCTGCAGGTATAGTTCAACAGCCCTAGTTTAATATCACTGTTTTAGAGTCCTTGGGCTGTCAGAGTTTCTCAGAGAAATTCTCCAGTTCCCTGCTTTGTGGGTAAAGAAAACAAACATGGCTATCAGAATCTGAAAGCTACACAGAGGAATGAACCCAGGCAGCTCACCAACCAATATGTATACTTTGACCCTTTCTGTGGAGGGTGGACTAACGGCCTCTGTAGCTCCTCATCCCGTGAAGCTGGGAAGATGTTCTTAGGTGACAAAGAAGAATTAGGAGGTAAGTGGAATTAGGGTAGCTAATTCTTTGACCTTAAAATAGGGAGATTTTTTTTTTTTTAATTTTGGTTTATCCAGTTGCACTAAAATGTAGAAAGGAGTTAGGCATGGTGGTGCACGACCCAGCACTTGGAAGGCAGAGGTAGGAGGATCGCCATGAGTTCGAGGCCACCCTGAGACTCCATAGTGAATTCGAGGTCAGCCTGGGCTAAGAATGGGACCCTACCTTGAAAAACAAATGTGGAAAGGGAGAGACAAGAGAGTAGGGTTAGAAATATGAAATATGGGGCTAGAGAGATGGCTTAATGGTTAAGGCGCTTGCCTGCAAAGCCTAAGGACTCATGTTTGATTCTCCAGGTCCTAACATAAGCCAGATGCACAGTGACACAAGCACGCAATGTCGCACATGCACACAAGGGGGCGCACATATCTGGAGTTTGATTGCAGTGGCTGGAGGCCCTGGGGCACCAATTCTCTCTCTCTCTCTTTCCTCTCTCTCTCTCTCTCTGACATTGAAGACGAAAGGCTAAATATGGGTCAAAAACTACAGGTACCTGGAAAGGGAAAAAGAAATAGCTATTCTCCCCTAGAGCCTCCATAAAGGAATAAATACAGCCTTGTTGAAACCCTGATTTTAGCCTACTGAGATCCAATTTGGACTTCTCACCTATAGCATTATGAGGTGATAAATTTGTGTGTTCTTAAACCACTAAATTTTGGGTAATCTGTTACAGAAGCAATAGGAAAACAACATACTCTCTTTGGTTTCCGTGTGACACTTAATGTCAGCTGTGCCTGGTATCTCCAAACCTGGAGCCCATCTGGGACAACCTCTCCCACCATGAACTAACAAGTCCTTCCTATCTCCTGTCAAGGTGGAAGAAGCAGGTCTCCAGAATCTGGATTAGGGAAGGAAGATTTTTTTTTTCAAGCTATCCTTCCATCCCAAGATCACCCAACAGCCAAAGACTATTTGTAAGTTATTTGCTCCTCCTCCTGTTCCTGGTGTTATCCAATATTCTGCAACAGAGATAGACTAAGTTTTAGGCAAGTATTTATCCAACGAGTTATAGATATTCCTCTCTCAATCTTTTGGTTCTTTAAAAAATGTATTTAGTTATTTATTTATTTACTTGAGAGAGATTGAGAGAGCATGGGCACACCAGGGCCTCCTGCCACTGCAAACGAACTTCAGGTGCATGTGCCACTCTGTGCATCTGGCTTTACGTGAGTCCTGGGGAACTGAATGGCAGGCTTTACAAGTAAGTGCTTTTAACTGCTGAGTCATTTCCCCAGCCCCATTCTCCTTTGCTTTTTTTGTTTGTTTTGTTTTGTTTTGTTTTTGGATTTCCAAAGCAGGGTCTCACTGTAGCCCAGGCTGACCTGGAATTCACTCTGTAGTCTCCGGGTGGCCTCGAACTCACGGCGATCCTCCTACCCCTGACTCCCAAGTGCTGGAATTAAAGATGTGCGCCACCACACCCGACTCCTTTCTATCATTTTAGTAGAATTATAAGAAATGATGGACATGAACTCCCATGTTCATATGCCTAACAATGTTTATTTTCAGTTGACATTTTATGGAGCCTTAGTGTATAGTTGCTTTTCAGATACACTCTTATGTAAATTATGTTATCTGGATCTTCTAACTCTAGGGAGTAGAGGTTCTATTGTTCTATTTCCATTTTATAAATAAACTTGATGCTTGATTCATGCGGCAAAGTGAAAACAGAACTGGCCACGTCTTTTGATTCTAAGGTCCATTTTCCTAACCAACAATGACAAGCTGACCAAATATAGCTATCACCTGTTTTTATAAAGCTTTATTGAGCACTTGGGAGGCAGAGGTAGGAGGATCACCGTGAGTTCGAGGCCACCCTGAGATTACATAGCGAATTCCAGGTCAGCCTGGGCTACAGTGAGACCCTACCTCAACCCCACCCCCCGCAAAAAAAAAAAAAAAAAAAAAAAAAAAAAAAGCTTTATTGGAAAATGACAACATCCATCCACTATTATCTAAGTCTGCCTTTTTTTTTTTTGCTTTTTAATTCCATTCTGTTTGGTTGCATTATAAAAAAGAGTCTCACTTTATTCACTTGATTGGCCTTGAATTTGTCATCCTCCTGCCTCGGCCTCCATGGTACTGGGATTATAGGCGTGGGCAACCAGCCCGCCTTAATCTGCTCCTATGCGATGTTACCAGTGAAGAGCTGCAACAAAGATGCTAACCTCCAAGCTGTGACACAGTTAATCTCAACTCCCACCCAGAAAAAAAATGTGCCAATCCTTCCTCCAAGCTCATGACCAGGTTTTGAGTCACAGCGTCTTCAGCGAACACTGTTCTCGCTGTACCAAGTCAGAGGTACCCTTGTTATTATACCTCCGACCTGTTGTGATCCCGCAGATAATCTCTGGTTGCAGTCAAATAAGACGTCTAAACCCGAGCTTCTTAAACTTCGGATCCTGATCCCTTGTGGAGTTGTGTAACTGAGCATGGGGGGGGGGGGGGGGGCACAAAAACTTTGGCAATAGGAAAAGTTTTGTGAACATGCAACAACTAAAAGCAAAGTGGAAATCAAACACGGAAGAGGTGTGAGGCGCTCTGGTCGTGCTCGCGGCGCTGCATCCTGCAACGTCACAGGCACGTCGCACAGCCGCGAACGCCGCCCCATTCGAGTACGTCCACAATGGGGTGTTTTCACTGCGCGCACACAGTGACTTAATGAAAGGAAACAAAGACTTCTCAGATTTTCCTGCACTCGTTCGTCATCACGCCAAGTATCAAACTAGTATATCTTTAGATTGTATTGTGTGAGAATGCTGGATTCTAAAAATTGCAGTTTGAGTTACTGACTTAAGTTTCATTTAAAAAAAACAACAACCAGGCATGGTAGTGCACATCTTTAATCCCAGCGCTTGGGAGGCAGACGTAGGAGGATTGCGGTGAGTTGTTGGAGGCCACCCTGAGACTACAGAGTAAATTCCAGGTCAGCCTGAACTACAGTGAAACCCTACCTTGAATAACAAACAAACAAAAAAAAAAATCATGGGCTGGACAGATGGCTTAGCGGTTAAGGCACTTGCCTGTGAAGCCTAAGGACCAAGGTTCAATTCCCCAGTACCCACGTAAACCAGATGCACAAGGTGACACATGCATCTGGAGTTCATCTGCAGTGGCTAGAGGCCATGGTGCACTCATTCTCTCTCTCTCTCTCTCTCTCTCTCTTAGCTTCTTTCTCTCAAACAAATAAATAAAATTCTAAAAATTAAAATAAAAAAATACCAGGTGTGATGGCACACACTTTAATCCCAGCACTTGAGAGGCAGAGGTAGGAGGATCTCCACGAGTTTGAAACCACGCTGAGACTACATAGTGAATTCCAGGTCAGCCTGGGCTAGAGAAAGACCCTACCTCAAAAAAAAAAAAATCATGAAATAAATCTTGACTTGGTGTTAGGACAGAATACCTAATGTGGCCCTAAACATATCTCTGCCATTTTGTGCTATCTCTTTATAGCACGCTCAGCACTGATGATTATAACGTCAAAATATGGATTAACTTGGAAAACTGAAGGTGCTCTATATCCTGCAGCATCAAATATTCAGCCAAGATTTAATTTTTTTTAATTTATTATTTTTATTTAGTTATTAGAGAGAGAGAGAGAGAGAGAAGAGACACACAAGGACATCCAGCCACTGCAAATGAACTTCAGACACTTGCACCAACTTGTGCATCTGGCTTACATGATTCCTGAGGAATAGAACATTGGTCCTTTGGCTTGGCAGGCAAACCTTAATTGCTAAGCCATCTCTCCAGTCCCCAAGATTTAATCTTTATGTAAAAATAAATAAGAGCTTGGTGGTACACTCGGGAGACAGAGGTAGGAGGATCGCCATGAGTTCAAGGCCACCCTGAGACTCCATAGTGAATTCCAGGTCAGCCTGGGCTAGAGTGAGACCCTACATCAAAAAACAAAGAAAAAAAAATAAAGGCTGAAGAGATGGCTTAGCAGTTAAGGCACATGCCTACGAAGCCTAAGGACCCCAGTTTGATTCTCCAGGTCCCACGTAAGCCAGATGCACATGGTGCCGCATGTGTCTGAAGTTTGTCTGCAGTAGCTAGAGGCCCTGGTGTGCCATTCTCACTCTCTCTCTCTCTCTCTCCCTCTAATAGATAAATAAATAAAAATTTTTAAAAACTCAAAATTTAAAGATAAATTATTGTCTACAATTATGGAAATTGTCAGTAAAAAATAAATTAAGAAAAATAAGTATCCATTTGCTTTCCAATTTAATAAATGGTAATATATATATATATGTATATATATATATACCAAAAATTTGTTTTAAAATAAATTTGTTTATGATTTATTATCAGTAAATGGCTGATTTATATAACTATTATATATACCTACATCTTGGGGTCACACAAAAATTTTTCAAGTGAAAAAGAGTCATGATGGGCTGGAGAGATGGCTCAGCAGTTAAGGCACTTGTCTGTAAAGCCTAATGACCTGAGTTCAATGCCCCAGTACCCAGGTAAAAGCCAGATGCACAAAAGTGATACATGCATCTGGAGTTCATTTGCAGTGATTAGAGGCCCTGGTGTGCCTATTCTCAATCTCTGTCTCTCTCTCTCTCTCTCTCTCTCTCTCTCTCTCTCTCTCTCTCGGCATGGTGATACACACCTTTAATCCCAGCACTTGGGAGGCTGAGGTGGGAGGATTGGGAGTGGGAGGCGAGCCAGTCTACATAGCGAATTCCAGGTCAGCCTGGGCTAGAGCGAGACCCTACCTTGAAAAACAGTAAAAAAAAAAAGTCATGAGTGGAAGAAGTTTAAGATGCCTTGTTCTAAACCAGCCTCTTTTGTGAAGTTTTTACCGTACTTGAAGTTTCCACCTGCTCTCTTTTCTGGGCTTCTACCTCAACTATTGTAATTATGGTACTTCATGCATTTTGATTCACATGATGGTTGCTAGCTGTGGTTCATTTGGGATCTAGTGATGCTGACTCTGAGTGGATATTCCTTACTAAGCATTTATTAAGTACTTAGCTATCAGTGTTCTAGACACCGGAAATTCAAAACTGAAATTGGGTTCCAGGGAGATGGCCTGAGCTTACACCCCCAGCACCCACATAGAATGCTGGGTGTGTCCATGCATGCCTGTAACCACTGTGCTGAGGAGGAGGCAGGAGGACCCTGGGGCTTGCTGGATAGCTAACTTGTCTATCTGAGTTGGTGAGCTCTCAGATCAATGAGGAACCCTGTCTATGTGTGTGTGTGTGTGTGTGTGTGTGTGTGTGTGTGTGTGTATAGAGGAGAATGAGAAAGGAATACACCTGCTACTGACATCTAGTCATGGACACACACATGCATATACACCTGCACATACACTGGGCCCACAGGAATACAGACATATACACATGCATATACACCATACACCTACATCAAAAAATGAAAATGGTAACTTTGGATCCTGTGTAGTCTATTAATCAGGCATAAAAACAGAAGAGAGGGCTGGAGAAATGGCTTAGCGGTTAAGGCGTCTGCCTGCAAAGCCAAAGGACCCAGGTTCGATTCACCAGGACCCACGTAAGCCAGATGCACAAGGGGGCACACGTGTCTGGAGTTCATTTGCAGTGGCTGGAGGCCCTGGCACACACATTCTCTCTCTATCTGCCTCTCTCTCTGCTTCTCTATCTCATAAATAAATAATAAATAAAATAGAAGAGATCCTGATGCAGGCATGGGGGCTCATTCCTGTAATTTTAGCACTTAGGAAGCTGAAGCCAAAGAATTACCATGAGTTCCACATCAGCCTGAGCTACAGAGTGAGGTCCTGTCTCAATCTTTTCAGGCATGGGGGGGGGGGGTTGGGCATGCCTGCTGTAATCCCGCCACTTGGAAGGTGCAGGCATAAGGAATAGGAGTTCATGGTCGTCATCTTCTATTACATAGCAAACTTGAGACCCTCTCTCAGAAGAACTGTTGAGTAACCCAAGTCAAAACTTTCTAAAGTGTCCCTAGTATGTAGGAGTAGGCTTTCCAATTTTAGACTACAGTGGTGTGAAGATCGTTTGAGAACACAGAAGATAACACACCCGGACAAATGTCTGGTCAACCTACACCTTGTTTCTCCCGCTGTGGTAATAATGCTTCCTTCTAGCTCTTAGGTCAACTTCCCTCATAGGGAATATTAATCTCTCCCCTCAAGGCTAAACTAGAAAAGAAAGCTCAAAGCACTGGTGGGAAAGGTCAGGCATTATGGGATTCTTTTTCATTATAGATCAGCTATTTCTAGAGGCTTTAATCAGCACAGAGCCCTAGAATATGTTTTGAAAAGGATTACCTGCTTCTGAGGATAATAAACCACTTGCTTATATGTATCTACCAGAAGTTTATAACAATGGACTCCTGCTATACCTGACACATGTCTACCCCTCCCACTAGAACTCTGAATTATTTTGCTGGAGGCTACAACATTCTGAGTAGTTTGTTGGGAGGTGGGGATTACTCACCCAGTATACTGAGCCCCTGCAGCACGTTGGGCTAGCCTTTGATGCAGACTGGTCGGACAGGTTCTGGATCTACAGAAGAACCAGTTTAACTGGCCTGTTATGCCAACATATTCTGGTTGGATTCCATGTCCCACAGACGGTAGAAAACCTGCCCAGCAAGTTAAATGAAAGGCATATTAGGTTATCCATTGCACACACTATATAGCTTAGATGCAGCAGAACTCTTCCAGCAGTGTCTAACCAACTCTGGTGTGGTCCAGAGAGGTGGTGTCCACTGGTCCAACATCTGAGTTCATAGCTTCAGGGAAAGTGGCGCCAGAAATACCGCCTGCTTTTGACCAAGAGCAGGCACTTTCTAAGTAAATTGAAGGGTAAGTTAATTTTCAATACATTTTTTTTTTTTGTCAATCTTCTAATGCATCTTTAGAAAGTTAGATGTTTAAGGAGGCGTGTATTCTAATATGCTAAGATTAAAGGCCTGCCTGCACTGTGCTTCTCTATAGAGCTGGTTAGATACTATTTTGGGAACCTTACATGCTGTTCATTGATCAGTGGGGACAGAGTTATTTGGTATGCAAGATACTCCTGCTAGACTTTCTTGTAACTTGATCATAGTTATTGTCATTGAAAGAGCTGTGTTGACTGATTTTGCTAAATGAATTTCACATAGTCAGGATCCATCGTCAGCCATCTATGCCTGTGATAATATCTACTGTTACGTTGTATAGGCTATTGCTATATGGCAACAATTTCATATGGTCAATCTAATTGTGGATAAAAATAATAATTGTTTTTTTTAAGGCAAAAGGAAAGAAAAAAAAAAGTACTATCCTGCTTGGTGATCCTAAGTACTTGAGAGGAACAATTCACAGCAAGAATTGAGGAGTGTGATAAACAAAGATTGTGGAATCTGGTAACTGATTAACTATTGGAGCTCTAAAGCACTTGCTGAGCTGAATAGAAAGGAATGAAGACAGGTTTTGTCATGCCTGTTAGGTCTGAAAACCTTTTCGGTTCAAGAATCCTTGCATCTTCCTTTCACTTGTATTTTAAAATATTTCCTTTATCTCTTTTTCATTGATCTAATTAAATTATCCGAGTGCTTTGTGTCATTTAGAAAGTTACCAATCCCATTAGAATTTTTTTTTTTAAGCATACCACATGCCCCCTTAGGTATCAGTACTTATAGACCCAGCAGGATGCATACATTCTCTGGGGAATTTAGCATAACAGCTGACATGTGAATTTATCTAGAAATATATATATATATGCCAGATTTACACTGAATCTTTTTGTGTCTAGAGCTATCTATAGATCATCTTGATAGGTGTTTGCCTGAAACTGGGGTAGGATTAATGCACCTTTTCAACACCCCTTCGTATTCCCACATTGTCATCGTGTTCAGATACAAAACTATAATAAGTTTCCTTAAGATGCCAATAAAAATTTAATAAGTAAATGTTCACATGAGACTTAATTTTTTGCAGGAGAAACTCTGAGATGCTTCCTGCATAAAACTCCCGGTAATTCAGTTAAGATTCTGAAAAGCTAGGGCAGAACATCTGCAAAAGGAATGCGCTGACTCAGCACACCAAAGTTAATTTTACTCAGCATAAATTGGATTCTGACAAGGTTTTTGATAATATAAACCAAAACTTTCAGTTGCTTGAAATTTCTTTTTTTTTTTTTCACTTAGTTTTCAGGTAAAATAGAGACTATACATCTATAGAGTACATTGCTGATGTTTCTGGTAATTTATTGTGTACAGTAATTAAAAATTTTAAACTATATTCTTTAAAATATGGAGCTTACTATTTCAAGGTCGACTTGATTCTTTAAATATTTTCAATGTTTATGGCTTGGAGGAGAGCTATTTAAGAGCTAAATACATAGTTTACATGAAATCTATGGGTAAAATTCTACTTGCATTTTGAAAGGAGATTTAATGAGATTTTTCTTTTTTACCTTGTGTGTGTGTGTGTGTGTGTGTGTGTGTGTGTGTGTGTGTAAGGAGGGGATATATGAAATGGGGATTGTGCTATGTGGCCTTGAACTAATAGCAATCTTCCTGCCTCCCGAGTGCTGGGATTACAGGCATGCACCACCACCAAGTTTGGGATTTTTATTTTCAAATACATATTAGGTCCTAGCAAATATGACTTTTATGTTCTTTAAACAGACCCTTCAAATTTGATACATTGTGTTTTAACTAAGATGAAAGATACAAATTTACTACATAAATTAGGATACATTCCCATGTTTGTAGCTACCATTTTTTTTTTTTTTTGTCAACTATGCTAGCTTTCTTAAGAACAGTCCCTCCTTCCTTCTGCATTATCTTCTGTTTCTTACTAAAAACATTTATAGTCATGATATTTTTGATCTAGGACTCTTAAAGAATGACTAATGAATTCAGCTTTTCCATTTCGAGTTGCAAAGTAAAATGTACAAAAATGCCACCAAGTCCCTAACTGTATAACCTAAGGATAGAACTGGGACCAGAACATCCGGGTTCCTGAAAGCTAGTTTTGTCCCTATCCTGCTTTGACTCTCCTAACTACTACCTGAAATCTAATCCATGTCTTCTCAAGTATTTGTGAAAAGGTAAAATTACAAATAGTTACGTTAATGGGGCTGGAGAGATGGCCTAGTAGTTAAGGCACTTGCCTGCAAAGCCAAAGGACCTGGGTTCTATTCCCCAGGATCCATGTAAAGCCAGATGCACAAGGTGGCACATACATCTGGAATTCGTTTTCAGTGGCTGGAGGCCCTGACGCACCCATTGTCTCTCTCTCCTCTCTCTCCTCTCTCTCTCTCTCTTTCTCTCTCCCGGCCTCTTTCTCTCTCTCTCTCTCTCAAATGAGTAAATAAAAATAAAATATAAAAAACAGTTATGTTAATGAACCTTCAGTGAACTAGGAAATAGCTTTTATGTTTGAATCCACATTATTGTGAACAAACATTTGAGGTGCAGTGGCTGAATTTATGGGTATGCCCAGATAATGGAGATGACTGCCACTTCAAACACTGGCCTCTTAATGCCACCATACAATTTTCATCTCAAACTGATAAGAAGGCTTCGTATTCTATGCGTTTTGTATCATTTTGGCCATTCTTGCCCCTCCCTTGTTTTTTTGTTTTTTTGTTTTTTTGTTTTTTTGTTTTTTTTCCGAGGTAGGATCTCGCTCTAGCCCAGGCTGACTTGGAATTCACTATGTAGGCTCAGGCTAACCTTGAACTCACACCGATCCGCCTACCTCTGCCTCTTAAGTGCAGGGATTAAAGGCATTTGCCACCACACTGGGGGCCAATCTTGTTAAATTCAGAAAATCAAGGCTGAGGAGATTGCTCGTAAAGCTGCCAGCATGGGTTCAATTCCCTAGCACGCATGTAAGCCAGATGCACAACGTGGTGCATGTAACTGGGTTCATTTGCAATGGCAAGAGGCCATGGAACACCTACACTTAATCTGTGTGTGTGTGTGTGTGTCAAATAAGTAAGGAAATAAATAAAAATATATTTTTTAAACATTTTAAATCTGAAATTTGGGCTGAGGTGTACCTCAGTAATAGAGCATTTGCCCTGCATTCAATCCCTAACATCATTAAAAAAAAAAAATCAGGCCAGGCCTGGTGGCACACTCCTTTAATTCCAGCACTTGGGAGACAGAGGTAGGAGGATCACTGTGAGTTTGAGACCACCCTGAGACTATATAGTGAATTCCAGATCAGCCTGAGCTAGAGTGAGACCCTACCTCGAAAAATAAATAAATAAATAAATAAATAATCAGAAGCCTATATAATCCAACTTAATAAGAGATTTAACTCAATTAAGCTGTTGTTAAAAGTATTTTTTAAGCTGGGTGTGGTGGCCCACACCTTTGATCCCAGCACCCATGAGTTCAAAGCCACCCTGAGACTATATAGTGAATTCCAGGTCAGCCTGGGCTAGAGCAAGACCCTACCTTGAAACCCCCCCCAAAAAAAATGTATTTATTTTCTTGTCCCTATCCCAACCCCTCCCCAAGGAAGGGATACACTGTAGCCCAGGCTGACCTGGAATTCATTTTGTAACTCCAGGCTGGCCTCAAACTCATGGCAATCCTCCTCCCTCTGTTAAAGGTAATTTGAAAACAGTTTACTACGATGATTAAAGAAGTAAATACATTTTTACAATTCAGTTTTCAGTCATCTATACTAAGGCACAGAAGAGTGATACGGATAATGCAAATACTCTAATTCAATACCCCACATGCAGTGATGTGTCTGAGTTTTTCAAAGATTATTTTGTATCTGTTTTCCCATATGACATAAATTAGCTGTCCAAGGATTTCTATATGCTCTAAGAATTTTTTCTGCTACCAGTTGAATTCTATCTTCAGGGTTCTAGAATGAGGTTTGTTGGTTTGTTTGTTTTCTCAAAGATACCCTTTTGAATAAAACTTATTTATAGGTTAGTATTAAATTATGTTCTACTCTCTTCATAGTAAATAATAGTGGGGAGTCCAAGCAAAAATGAATTGGCTATAAAGTTTTCTACAATAAAATTTGGCAGTTTCTAAAGATACATGTCTCAGATTAATTAAGGGACAGAGCAATGAATAAAGATCACACAGGAGCTAGCTATGAAATGGATTGGTCAGAACAGAGTTCAGAATACTGTGACAAACATTCTAAGGCTGGGTCAATTGACACATCTCCCAGTGAATGAAGAGTAGAGAATAGTTGAGGCTTTAATACTAGGGTCTAGGGAGATGGCTCAGTGGTTTAACATATTCACTTACAAAGACTGCCGCCCTGGGTTCAATTTCCCAGCCATCTACATAAAAGTGGATGCAAAAATGCAAGCTGCCAGGTGTGGTGGAGCACTCCGTTAATCCCAGCACTCAGAGGCAGAGGGAGAAGGATTGCTGTGAGTTCAAGGCCACCCTGAGACTACATAGTGAATTCCAGGTCAGCCTGGGCTAGTGAAACCCTACCTCGAAAACAAAACAAAACAAACAAACAAAAAAAAGCAAGCATCTGGTATTCATTTTCAGCTACAAGAAACCCTGGTGCACACCCCCCCCACACACACACACACGCATAAGTAAATAAGTAAATAAAAGGTAGTTAATACTAGAGCCAACTAAAAAACCATCAGTAACACAAACTAATCTTTTGTTTTAATATTGACTTATTTACAAGTAGTGACAGACTGAAAGAAGAGAGAATGGGCATGCCAGGGCCTCCAGCTGCTGTAATCAAACTCCAGATGCATGTGCCACCTTGTGCATCTGGCTTGATGTGAGTACTGGGGAAATGGAACCTGGGTCATTAGGCTTTGCAAGCAAATGCCTGAACCATTGAGCAGTCTCTCTCAAGCCCCATAAATTGATCTTATAAGGTCTTTTAATAAACTGTGAAGTCCAGAAAGATGCTGAGTTTCTGAATAAATAAGCTTTCTGATGTTGTAATTTGAATTTATATCCATAAGTGAATTTTGTTTTTCTATGAGGTTGTACACTTTATATGCAGATGGTATGCTAAAAGACAAAAACCCCACTTCACCAATATAACCCACTAACTATATACTCATGTCAAAATCCCTTTATTGGGCTGGAGGGATGGCTTAGCGGCTAAGGCGTTTGCCTGCAAAGCCAAAGGACCCAGGTTCGATTCCCCAGGACCCATGTTAGCCAGATGCACAAGGGGGCGCACGCGTCTGGAGTTCATTTACAGTGACTAGAGGCCCTGGCACACCCATTCCCTCTCTCTCTCTCTCTCTCTCTCTCTCTCTCCTTCTTTCTCTGTCAAATAAATAAAAATAAAATATTTTTAAAAATCACTTTATTAAGAACATAATTTGGCTGGGCGTTGTGGCACACACCTTTGGTTAAAGCACTTGTTTACAAAGCCTGCTGACCTGGATTTAATTCCCCAGTACCTATGTAAAGCCAGATGCACAAAGTGGCACATGCACCTCGAGTTGGTTTGCAGTGGCAAGAGACCCTGTCGTGCCCATTCTCTCTCTCTCTCTCTCCTTCCTTCTATGCTCACACATATAAAAACATATTTTAAAAAGAAAATAAAATGCTTCTATTACCATCTAATATAGATAATTCAGGACTAACAACTACACTTGCTATGAGTCCAAAACAAATGAGGAAACAGAGATATAGGCAGCTTCAAAAGTAACAGGAGGTCTGGAGAGATGGCTTAGTAGTTGAGGTGCTTGCCTCCAAGCCAAGGGACCCAGGTTCAATCTCCCAGGACCCACATAAGCCAGATGCACAAAGTGGCGCAGGCATCTAGAGTTCATTTGCAGTGGTTTGAGGCCCGGGTACGCCCATTCTCTCTTTTTCACTTTCTCTCTGTGCTTCTCTCTCAACTAAATAAAATTAAAAAGTAACAAGAGGGCTAGAGAGATGGCTTAGAGGTTAAGTGCTTGCCTGGAAAGCCTAAGGACCCAGGTTCGATTCCCCAGGACCCACATAGGCCAGATATACAAGGTAGCACATGCGTCTGAAGTTCATTTGCAGTGGCTGGAGGTCCTGGTGTGCCCATTCTCTCTCGCTCATTCTCTCTCTCTGCGCCTCTCTCTCAAATAAATAAAATTAAATTTTTTAAAAGTAACAAGAAATCATAGTTTGGGCAGTCTGGGGTTGGAGAGATGGCTTAGCAGTTTAGCACTCGCCTGTGAAGCCTAAGGACCCCAGTTCGAGGCTCAATTCCCCAGGACCCATGTTAGCCAGATGCACAAGGGGGCGCATGTGTCTGGAGTTTGTTTTCAGTGGCTGGAGGCCCTGGAGTGCCCAATTCTCTCTCTGCCTCTTTCTCTCTCTGTCTCTCTCAAATGAATAAATAAAAATAAACAAAAAAATTTTTTTAAAGGCAAAAAAAAAAAAAAAAGAAATCATAGTTTGGACATCACGTACTAGTGATAAATATGCCCTTTCAATCCAGCCCATTAACATAATCAGAAAAATAACTTCAATGCACATGCTCTGTGCACCCTGGGTCAGCATCACTGTCCTTATAAACTAATGTGCACAACCAATCTGACTGTCCCCTCCATGGACATAAACTTTCAACATTTTTTAATTTTTTAATTAATTTATTATTTATTTTGGTTTTTGAGGTAGGGTCTCGCACTAGCCCAGGCTGACCCAGAATTCACTATGTAGTCTCAGGGTGGCCTTGAACTCATGGCTATCCTCCTACCTCTGCCTTCCACGTGCTGGCATTAAAGGCATGCACCACCACGCCTGGCAACTTTTAACATTTTAAATTTCCCCTGTTGCTAAATTATAGTGCAATGGAAATTTATAGCTTCCTTTTTGTCTCTTAGCTTATGTCCTTCACAGAAAGTAGAGCCTGAGTTTTTGGTTTATGTACCAGCTCTTTATTTGTGAAGTCATCCCAGAAACAGGAATGAGGGATTAGGTAAAGAAAATAGGGGGGCTGGAGAGATGGCTTAGTGGTTAAGCGCTTGCCTGTGAAGCCTAAGGACCCCAGTTCAAGGCTTGATTCCCCAGGACCCACGTTAGCCAGATGCACAAGGGGGGCACATGCGTCTGGAGTTCGTTTGCAGTGGCTGGAGGCCCTGGCGCGCCCATTCTCTCTGTGTCTCTCTCTCTCTGCCTCTTTTTCACTCTGTCTGTTGCTCTCAAATAAATAAACAAAAGAAAAAAAAAAAGAAAATAGGGAACAGCCCATGGAAGATGCACTCTTGAGTTCATCCTCACTTCAAACAAATAGGCCAGCATATTCTTAGCAGCATATTCTTAGGAGCCATAAAACTACCCCAGAATTTCCTGCCATAGGACAGAAAAGGGGCCCATACACATACCAGTCCTGACTTCCTTCTGTTAAGAGTGGCCTCACAAACTGTTAATTTCTTGGACCTTCAAGTCCTGTATTTGTTTCCACTAGCTTCAGAGAAGGCCCTTGGCCAGAAAATCAGGCTGTCAGGTTTCACCTACACCAATCTGGTTGTCACTTTCATACCTAGGACAGGCAGGGCTCCCAAAGTGTCCAATATATTATGGGACAAATTATGATCAAATTGCTTTTTCTTGGGCTGGAGAGATGGCTTAGTGGTTAAGGCATTTGCCTGCAAAGCCAAAGGACCCAGGTTCGATCCCCCAGGACCCATGTAAGCCAGCTGCACAACCTGGGCTACAGAGGGTTCCAGGCCAGCCCGAGCTGCATGCATAGTAAGGCCCTGTCTCAAACAACAACAACCCCAAAAGTCCTTTATGTAATCTGTTACAATGTAAAAGCCTTCTGAAGTAAACAGAAAATTATACTAGAATTACCAAATAACCTTTAGGAATAATAATGTAAAGAGAGTTGAAATAGATAAAAATACTCCTAAACACAAGAACATTGAAACCTTCCTGTTTTTTTTAACTTTTTTTTTTTTTTTAAAAAAATTTTTTTTTTTTTTAAAACTTTTTTATTGACAACTTCCATAATTACAGACAATAAACCATGCTAATTCCCTCCCCTATCCCACCTTCCCTTCACAAATCCACTCTCCATCATATCATCATATCATCTCTTAATTAATCTTGTATTTCAGTGTCACTTGTTCCTCCTATTATGAGGGTCTTGTATGGGTAGTACCAAGCACCGCGAGGTCATGGATATCCAGGCCGTTTTGTATCTGGCAATGGCTAGAGGCCCTGGTGCACTCTTTCTCTCTCTCTCAAATAAGTAAACAAAATATTTTTTATAAAGAATATTTTTTTTTACTTGAGATAGAGACAGAAAGAAAGAGGCAGACAGAGAGAGAGAGAGTATGGGCACACCAGGGTTTCCTGCCACTGTAAAAGAACCACAGATACACGTGCCGCTTTGTGCATCTGGCTTTACGTGGGTACTAGAGAATCGAACCCAGGCATCAGACTGGCTTTTGTTTCAAGCAAGCACCTTTAACCACTGAGCCATCTCTCCATCCTATACTTTGTTTGAATAAGAACAAAGTGAAAGAGAAATAAATGCTAAAGAAAGACATGCAAAGCCGGGCGTGGTGGCGCACGCCTTTAATCCCAGCACTCGGGAGGCAGAGGTAGGAGGATCGCTGTGAGTTCGAGGCCATCCTGAGACTCCATAGTGAATTCCAGGTCAGCCTGGGCTAGAGTGAGACCCTACCTCGGAAAACCAAAAAAAAAAAAAAAAAAGAAAGACATGCAAAAATCTGACAATGCAGGATAACTTTTTCATTTAACTTAAATTCTATCAGAATAATTAGCTGGGTGTGGTGGCACATGCCTTTAATCCCAGCACTCAGAGGCAGAGGTAGGAGGATCACCATGAGTTTGAGGCCACCCTGAGACTACATAGTTAATTCCAGGCTAGCCTGGGCCAGAGTGAGACCCTACCTCGGAAGGAAAAAAAAAAAGAATATATAATTACCTGAGGTTAAAAAAATAACTCTCTCTTCAGTGGTTAAAGTAATTAAGGAGCTGAATTAGGGAACAGTAGGAAAAATGAAGAGTGTACACCAAATAAAAAGAAGTGGGGACACACACTGCTGAATAAAGCCCAATAATAACAGATACTGTTTTTCTTTATTTGTAAAAATATATCTATTTATTTAACAGAGAGAAAGAGGCAGAGAGAGTGAGAGTGACAGAAAAATGGAATGAGTGTGCCAGGGCCTTTAGTCACTATAAATGAACTCCAAAAGCATGTGCCACCTTGTGCATCTGGCTTACGTGGGTCCTGGGGAATTGAACCTGGGACCTTTGATTTTGTAGGCAAGTGCCTTAACTGCTAAGCCTTCCCTCGAACCCTTTTTTAAAAATTTTTTTTAACAATTTTAAATTTTTATTTATTTTTAATTTTTAAAAAATATTTGCTTATTTTTCAGCAACTGTTTTAAAGGGAGGAATAAAACATCTCAGGTCTTTACTGCATTAGCTAGAATAAAAAATTCTAATATTTATATCAATATTCCATTTCTTGGTCTTGAAGCCAGAAAGGTCATATATCATGATTAAATAAAGAATTTATGATAAGCACCAATTCCTGAAATAAATGGTTTCTACTTTCTCTATAATTTTGTTTCGGGATCATTTTTTGAATCTCTTAGGATATCATGGAAATAGTAACAACCACATGATACTGCCTGCTTTTTATTTAAACTTCATGGTGTAAATCAAATAAGATAATATATGTTCAAATGCTTAAGTCATAATTTAAGTCCCTTCTATATAAATCTCTAACAAATCGCATAGCGATTCATCAATTTCTCTACAATTGAAGCTATTAACTTTATTATACAACTTTAGTAATTGGAGAATGTCTCTGATTAGCTCTAGTTCAGAAATCTACTAACAAAACAGTTTCTTATGCTCTGTTACAATGCAATAGATGATTGGGCTTTTAATCTTAATCCTTTTACGAATTCTGTGACATACTCAACATCTGTGTTATCTTCATTTTGTTGATAACAAAAGAAACAAAGCAAACCGAAGGTACAAATGCAGAAATACACATGTTCTTGGGCCTTCCAGCGCGTGTGCATTCTGCCTGAAGGGCCTCTGCCACTCTGGTCCCAGAGGGCCAGTTTCTTCAAGCTTCTCTGAAGTCTTCTTTAAGGAATTTTAAATTTCATCCCTAATAACAACCACTTTGGGTAAAATAAATATTAATAGTGTCATTTATTTTTCAGCGGGGGAAATAAGTCTTGCTTGCTTAGAAAATATGCAAATAATCACAGAGGGCCAGAGTTTAAAGGCTGGTCATATACTCAGCTCAAGACTCCTTGGAGCCGGGTGTGGTGGCGCACACCTTTAATCCCAGCACTTGGGAGGCAGAGGTAGGAGGATCGCCCTGAGTTCGAGGCCACCCTGAGACTACATAGCGAATTCCAGGTCAGCCTGGACTAGAGTGAGACTCTCCCTGGAAAAAACAAAAATAAATAAAAACAAAAAAGACTCTTCTTAGTGACATTCAGCTGAAAAGCAGGGATCTATACACCTTTGATATGGAACATGATTTTCTTACTTTTTCTCAATTTTTGGAACATTTCCTGATATGGTTCATTCTGAGATTACAGTATAAGGCCCCTTGGTCTATTTTTTTTTTTTTTTTTTTTGAGACAGGGTCTTGCCACATAGCCAAAGCTGGCTTCCAGTTCATAATTCTCCTGCTTTGGCATCCCAAGTGACGGGTTTACAAATGTGCACCACCATGCTTGGCTCAATCTATTAACATTTCTGTTGTGCTTCATTTGGTTTTGGGTCCTACTCTGTAACCCAAAATGGCCTAGAACTCACTATGTAGCCCAGGCTCAAAACAATCCTCCTGCCTGTGTGCTGAGGATGCAGGTATGAGCCACTTTTAACTCAGTCCATGAAATAATCTACAACTCAGGTAATGAGAACCTACCATAAACATTTCTGCAAATTCCATTAAATTACCTCTCCAATGTATAAACTTGGTATAAGAAAAATAAAGCCGGGCATGGTGGCGCACACCTTTAATCACATCACTTGGGAGGCAGAGGTAGGAGGATCACTGTGAGTTAGAGGCCACCCTGAGACTGCAGAGTTAATTCCAGGTCAGCCTGAGCCAGAGCCAAACCCTATCTTGAAAAACCAAAAAAAGAAAAGAAAAAAAATGCAAAATGTACATGTGACAGAATTCTTAAATTATTACTGCAAAAAGTCTAAAGTCTGAAAATAGAACCAGGCATTGTGGTAAACTGCTAGAATCCCAGTACTTAGAAGGAGGAGGCAGGAGGATCAAAAATTCAGGGTCATTCATCCTTGGCTACACAGGAGTTCAAGGCCAGCCTAGGCTAAATGAAACTCTGTCTCAAAAAAAAAAAAAAAAAACGGTTTAGGACTGGAGAGATGGCTTGGCAGTTAAGGCACTTGCCTGCAAAGCCTAAGGACCTAAGTTTGTTTCCCCAGAACCCACGCAAGCCAAATACACATAGTGGCACGTGAATCTGGAGTTTGGTTGCAGTGGCTGGAGGCCCTGGTGCACCCATTCTCTCTCTCTCTCTCTTTGCCTCTTTCTCTGTCTGTCACTCACAAATAAATAAATAAATAAATAAATATGAAATAAATCTTTTTTAAAAATATAAAAAGAAAAAAAGACAGAGCCAGGTGTACACACCTTTAATCCCAGCGCTCAGGCAAAGGTAGGAGGACTGCCATGAGTTCGAGGCCTCCGTGAGACTACATAGGTCAGCCTGGGCCAGAGTGAGACCCTACCTCAAACCACCCCCCCAAAAAAAGAAGACCTTAAAATAATGAACAAGAATAGTTCAAAATAGGTGCTTAACTGAGAGATCCCCGTTTATTTTCTTCTCAATCGTGAGAGTAATTATGTTCTTCAAATTTAAAATTCCTTTTTCGGCCAGGTATGTTGGGACATGTTTATAATACTGGCACTTGGGAGACTAAGGCAGAAGATTGACAAGTAAAAGTCCAACCTGGGCTACAGAGGGTTCCAGGCCAGCCCGAGCTGCATGCATAGTAAGGCCCTGTCTCAAACAACAACAACCCCAAAAGTCCTTTATGTAATCTGTTACAATGTAAAGCCTTCTGAAGTAAACAGAAAATTATACTAGAATTACCAAATAACCTTTAGGAATAATAACGTAAAGAGAGTTGAAATAGATAAAAATACTCCTAAACACAAGAACATTGAAACCTTCCTGTTTTTTTTAACTTTTTTTTTTTTTTGAAGTAGGGTTTCACTCTAGCTCAGGCTGACCTGGAATTCACTATGTATTCTCAGGATGTCCTTGAACTCATGGTAATTTTCCTACCTCTGCCTCCTGAGTGCTGGATTTAAAGGCGTGTGCCACCATGCCCGGCCTTTTTTAAACTTTTTTATTGACAACTTCCATAATTACGGACAATAAACCATGCTAATTCCCTCCCCTATCCCACCTTCCCCTTCACAAATCCACTCTCCATCATATCATCATATCATCTCTTAATCTTGTATTTCAGTGTCACTTGTTCCTCCTATTATGAGCGTCTTGTGTGGGTAGTACCAAGCACCCCGAGGTCATGGATATCCAGGCCATTTTGTATCTGGAAGATTGCATTGTAAGCAGCCCTGTCCTTTGTTTGGCTCTTACATTCTTTCTGTCACCTCTTCCACAATGGACCCTGAGCCTTGAAAGGGGTGACAGAGAAGTCTCAATGCTGAGCACTCCTCTGTCACTTAAACCTTTTTGGTTTTTGTTGTTGTTTTGTTTTGAGAGAGAGAGAGAGAGAGAGCAAGGGGGAGAGAGAATTGGTGCACCAGGGCCTCCAGCCACTGTAATTTAACTCTAGTTGCATGTATTACCTTGTGTGTATGTGCATCCAGCTTACGTGGGATCTGGGGAGTCAAACATGGGTCCTTAGGCTTTGCAGGCAAGTGTCAACCCTAAACTACCTAAAGGCGTGTGCACACTGCCCGGCCTTTTTTAAACTTTTTTATTGACAACTTCCATAATTACAGACAATAAACATTGCCTTAACTTCCCTCCCTATCCCACCTTCCCCTTCACAAATCCACTCTCCATCATATCATCATATCATCTCTTAATTAATCTTGTATTTCAGTGTCACTTGTTCCTCCTATTATGAGGGTCCCTTGTATGGGTAGTACCAAGCACCGCGAGGTCATGGTATCCAGGCCGTTTTGTATCTGGAAGATTGATTGTACGCAGCCCTGTCCTTTGTTTGGCTCTTACATTCTTTCTGTCACCTCTTCCCACAATGGACCCTGAGCCTTGAAAGGGGGTGACAGAGAAGTCTCAGTGCTGAGCACTCCTCTGTCACTTAAAACTTTATTAAAATAATTATAATGGCATCAGTGCACTGATAAAAGTTTATAATTGGGTATGGGAGAAAGAGGGGGGGGTCATTCAAGAAAGAAAGGGTGAGAGAAATGCTAGGTTAGAGTTGTGGATGTAGCTCAGTGGCACTGTGCTTCCCTAGGGTAACATGACTCCCTGGGTTCAAACACAGTCTGCCAGAAATTAATAGGTTAGTTTACTGGAAACAGTCTACCCGAGCTGAGCCTTAAGGGATAAGCAGAATGTAAGAAAAGGATTGCATGAGCCAAGACAAGAAAAGGAGAAATGAATAAAGGATTTCCCCTGTCAATAAAGGAAAAGGGCAAGGTGTCTAGTATAGTAAAGCAGGGCTAAGGAAAGCTTCTGTGACATTTTAAAAGGGACTGAGGACCTGATGTGGTAGCACACATCTTTGAATCTCAGAATTCAGGAGGCAGAGGTAGGAGGATCCCTGTGGTTTGAAAGCCAGCCTGAGACTGGTGAATTCCATTAAGCCATACGCTTCAGTACCCTTAATGGCCCACAGAGAAGGTCACCAAGAGTGTAAAGTATAAAACATAATAATATCACTATCAACTTTTTGTACTCCTGATTATAACATAACTAAAACTAAAGTCTTGGCTAAAAGCCAGTCTCTGTTAAATGAGTGGGTAAATTTAAGGTGACTTGACAGTGATATATTTTTATGGGGTAAAATATGGCAAATAATATTCATATAAAATGTGCAATGACCAAATCAGAGCAATTAGCATTTCAGTCTCTCTTTTTTTGTAAGTTTTTTGTTTTGTTTTGTTTTGTTTTTTGAGGTAGGGATTCAATGTAGCCCAGGCTGACCTGGAATTCACTATGTAGTCTCAGGGTGGCCTTGAACTAACAGTGATCCTCCTACCTCTGCCTCCCAAGTGCTGGGATTAAAGGTGTGTGCCACCATACCCAGCTTTGTAAGAATTAAAAAAAAAAATTATTTGCAAGCAAAAAGGGACAGATAGAGAAAGAAGAGACAGACGGAGAGAATGGGCATGCCAAAGCCTCTAGCTACTGCAAACAAAGTCCAGACATATGCACCACTTTGTGCATCTGGCTTTACATGAATACTGGGGAGTCAACTCGGGTCATTAAGCTTTACAGGCAAGCGCCTTAACTACTGAGCAATCTCTCCAGCCCCTCTCCTTTTTTTGTTTGTTTTTTTGGTTTTTCAAGGTAGGGTCTCACTCTAACCCAGGCTGACCTGGAATTCACTATGTAGTCCCAGGGTGGCCTCGAACTCATGGTGATCCTCCTACCTCTGCCTCCCTAGTGCTGGGGTGGCCCGACTCCACCCTCGTTTTTGAGGTTGCATCTCACTCTAGCCCAGGCTGACCTAGAACTCACTCTGTAGCTCCAGGCTGGCCTCAAACTCACAGGGATCCTCCTACCTCTTCCTTGTGAGTGCTGCGATTAAAGGCATGCACCGCCATGCCCAGACTCATTTTAGTCTCTTTATTTACTCATTTTTTTCGAGGTAGGGTCTTGCTCTAGCCCAGGCTGACCTGAAATTCTCTCTGTAGTCTCAGGCTGGCCTCAGACTCACAGCGATCCTCCTACCTCACCCTCAAGTCCTGGGATTAAACGCATGCGCCACCATGCCTAGCTCATTTCAGTCTCTTTAAACATTCATTCTTTGTGCTAGGAACCTTCAGACTCGTCCCTCTTTTCTACCTCCCTCCCTTCCTTCTTTCCTCCCTCCCTCCTCCCTTCATCCCAAAACATATTTTGATTTTATTTGTTCATTTGTTTGTGACATGGTTGCATTATGTAGCCCAGGCTGGTCTTGAACTCTTCACTATCCTGCCTCAGCCTAGAGCGCTGGGATAACAGGACTTGCTACCATATGCAGCTACATTTTGGATTACTGAATTTACCTCTTTCCTTCTTTCTTTCTTTTTGAGGCAGGGTCTCACTCTAGCCCAGGCTAACCAGGAACTCACTTTGTAGTGACAGGCTGGCCTCAAACTCACCTACCTCTGCCTCCTGAGTGCTGGGATTAAAGGTGTGTGCCACCATCATATATATATATATATATATATATATATATATATATATATATATATATATATATGTATACATATACATATATATATATATAAATGTAATATATATATTTTTTTGAGAGCATCTTTTTCTGGCTGGAATTCATTTGTCTTAGGTTGGACTCTAAATTTCTGACAATCTTTCTAATCTCAGCCTTCCATGTACTGAGATTACAGGTTTATAGGCGTGAGCCACTATACCTTGCTAACCTTTAGTGTACTTATAAGCACTTAAATGAACATCCAAGACACCATCATAATAACAACACTGATGCTGACGTGCTGCATGCGTGTCAAATTTATCTTCTAAAACAATTATAAAACGGTTGACCCTGGTTGGGATCTTGGCATTTATCAACTCAAATCATAGACTAAGCATTTTGGCAGTTGGGGCAAGAACACTAAGATGTATGTTGCCACCCACGAACAAACTGACCAATTCCTCTAAGCAACTCCTAAAACTTAAATCAAGTGTTTATTTAGGTTAATACAAATATGTACTGCTAACGTACTTCTCTTTTCCTTTTCTGTCAACCTTTTGCTCTGTTCTTGACTGTACGTATAACAGCGCACCCCAACTTACAAGTACTGTGTGCTTATATTCGAGGTACTGAAAGTTTTATATAAATAATCATAACGGATTTAATTGCTAACTAAGGTTTTGAGCCTGGAGATACAGGCACTCAGTGGTGAGGAAGAGGAGGAGGAGATGACATGGGCAGTGAAGATACTGGAAAGGCCCAGCACAGCACAGGGAAGCAGTCTGAGACTGAGAATCGGATGCCAGTCTTGCCTTCTCAGCTACATCTTGACTCTGTACATGAACCACAAACCCTTATTTGTTGATTCAATGTTAATTTGTTCATTACATGCACTAGGCCTGTGCTATCCAAAACAGTAGTCACCAAGCCACATGTGGCCAGTCTGAGATGTGCCACTTAGGAAAAAAAAAACACTGGACCTCGATCACTTAGTATAAAAGTAGGGTGTGATGGCACATGCCCCTCACACCTGAGCCATCTCCTCAGCCCCTTTCCTAGCACTTGGGAAGCTGAGGCAGGAGGATTTACAGCTTAAGGCCAGCTTCCATTACACAGTGAGTTCCAAGCCAGCCTGGGCTACCATATAGATGCTATCTCAAAAATAACTAAAATCTGGGCTGGAGAGATGGCTTAGCGGTTAAGCACTTGCCTATGAAGCCTAAGGACCCTGGTTCGAGGCTCGATTCCCCAGGTCCCACGTAAGCCAGATGCACAAGGGGCGCATGCATCTGGAGTTCGTTTGCAGTGGCTGGAGGCCCTGGCGCGCCCATTCTCTCTCTCATCTCTCTGTATCTGTCTTTCTCTCTGTGTCTGTCGCTCTCAAATAAATAAATAAATAAATGAACAAAAAATATTTAAAAAAAATAACTAAAATCTTAGTATGAAGAGAGTAATTAAAAGCTTCATTCATTTGTAACTGATTACAAGTTGAGATAATAGAAATAAATTATATACATATAATAAATAAAAATTTCTAATTTCATCTTTTTTTTGCTTTTTAAAAATATTTTCTGAAAAACAGTCTGCTATTGTAGTCCAGGCTGACTTTGAACTATGTAGCCCACACTAGCCTTGAATTTGGGGAGTAATCTTCCTATGTCCGCTTCCCAAGTACTGGGATTACAGGCATGAGTCACCATGTCCAGCCTTACTTGCATTTTTTTTACTTTTTAATGTGGTTATTAAAAAAATTTTTAATTACCTCTGTGGTTCTCTGGTATAGCACAGTGCTAAAACTCTGGCAAGAGCCTGAATAGCTAAGAAGGAAAAGAAAGTAGTCTGGAATCTAGGTACCCACAATCTAGTTGGAAAACATAAAAAACTTTATTAAAATAATTATAATGGCATCAGTGCACTGATAAAAGTTATACTAGGGGTATGGGAGAATGAGGGGGGGGTCATTCAAGAAAGAAAGGGTGAAGAGAAATGCTAGGTTAGAGTTGTGGATGTAGCTCAGTGGCACTGTGCTTCCCTAGGGTACATGACTCCCTGGGTTCAAACACCAGTACTGCCAGAAATACTAGGTTAGTTTACTGGAAACAGACTACCCGAGCTGAGCCTTAAGGGATAAGCAGAAATGTAAGAAAAGGATTGCATGAGCCAAGACAAGAAAAGGAGAAATGAATAAAGGATTTCCCCTGTCAATAAAGGAAAAGGGCAAGGTGTCTAGTAGAGTATGCAGGGCTAAGGAAAGCTTCTGTGACATTTTAAAAGGGACTGAGCTGAATGTGGTAGCACACATCTTTGATCTCAGAATTCAGGAGGCAGAGGTAGGAGGATCCCTGTGGGTTTGAAGCCAGCCTGAGACTGGTGAATTCCAGGTTAGCATGGGTTATAGAGTGAGACCCTACCTCAAAAAAAAAAAATAAATAAAATAAAAATAAAAATAAAAATAAAAATAAAAATAAATAGATAGGACAGGCATGCTGGCACACTCCTTTAATCCCAGCACTCAGGAGGCTGAGGTAGGAGGACCACCATGAATTAGTGGCCAACCTGGAGCTACAGAGAGAGTCCCAGGTCAGCCGGGGCTGGAGTGAGACTCTGCCTTGAAAAAGAACAACAACTACAACAACAAAAAAGAAGCAACTGGATTTGAGTTGTATTTTATCTGCAAAGTGGAATGTGGTAATGTCCAATTTACAGACTGAGAAAGGAAATTTTAGGAAGAGCATACCCTTTAGTTCATCTTATTTAATCTAGACTGGCTTTGCAGCTAAAATGAAAACACTATGTAGAAAAGACAAAAGAATACATTGAAGGCTTGAAGACAGCAAAGGAAATGAAAGGAGATGCATAATGGCTATTTTAAGGATTAACTAAAGCCCTGCATGAGGTGTAAAGCCATGTAATTTTAGTGTCATTAAACTAACCTTATATGTGATTTCCCTTCACAACACTTAGCTACCCCAACTGTTGGAATTAAATATACACTGCAGAATCAAGAGTTACATTTGTAAATTGTTGAGTTAGATGACTTAAAAACCGACAGAAAGTTCGAGGCCACCCTGAGACTACATAGTGAATTCCAGGTCAGCATGGGCTAGAGCAAGACCCCCCCCCAAAAAAAACCTGCATGAACCCCCAAATTCTAAGAATCCTACAGTTTTATTGATACTACACATTTTTTTAAAGTTGTGCTTAAATATGTATAGCATAGAATTTACTGTTTTAACCATTTCACCAAACAATTTTTAAAATATATTTATTTATTTGTAAGGAGAGAGAGAGAGAGAGAGATTAAACATGCAGGCACACCAGGGCCTCTTGCCACTGTAAACTCCAGATGCACGTACACTTTATGCATCTGTCTTTATGCGGGTAATGGGGAACCAAACCCGGGATGTCAGGCTTTGCAAACAAGCACCTTTAACTGCTGAGCCATCTGTCCATCCCCTGACCACACAGTTTTTAAACTGAGCACCCTAACAGGTGGGCCTTTAATGGGTTGTAGGTATACTGAAGCATAGTGTTCCTAGCCTTGACTGTGGCAACGCTGGGTATGGGGTGACTGGAGTTCCAATTTCTGTTGCCTCTGGATAGAAGTAGCTTTATTCTGTCACACAATACATGACACAGATACAGATGCTCCTCAACTTGCAATGGGGCTGAGTGCTGATAAACTCATGGTGCCTTAAAATATTTTAAGTCAAAAACATCTTTAATAGGGCTAGGGATGTGGCTAAGTGGTATAGCATTTGCCTAGCATGCACAAGGCCCTGGGTTAAACCCCCACCACACTCACACACGGTACAAAATAAAAAATAAACAAGAAAAATCCTTCAACATATGTAGCCTACCAAACATCCTAGCCACATAGTATTCTGTACAGTTTTTTTTTTTTTTTTCACCTCATGATCAAGTGGCCAGCTGGGAGACACAGTTCACTGAGGCTACCCAGCATCGTAACAAATTTATGTTGCAGATCACTAGCCTGGGAAAAGATCAAAGCTTAGTTTCTACTGGACACATAATCACTTTCACACCAGTGTGAAGTAAAAACATAAATCAGAACAACCCTGGGGACCATTGCTATTCATTTCCTATATATGTCCACATTAAAAAGGGTTGGGACTAATGCACCAATTGGGAGTAGATGCTCCAAACTTTTCTGAATGTTAGCAAAGAGAAAGGTTTACATAAGACATTAGAGTCAGGTGTGGTATTGTATGCCTGTACTCCTACACTTGAGAGAAGTTCAAGGCCAACCCGAGCACATTGTAAGTTTGAGGCTGTGCTAGGTTTCATGAGACCTTGTCTCAAAATAAAACAAAAACAGAAAATGTAATATATTATGCAGGCGGTGGTAAAGATAAAGGGATGAAGGTATTTGGTAAAAAAAAAAATTGATTGGATTTGGTGGCGGATTTCTTGAGGAGGCTAAGGGACAAGAAAGTGTCCAGGTGTTCCTCTGGGTTCTGATTTGCATAAACACACTAGAGTTCTGTTTTGTTTTTGAGGCACAGTCTGGCTGTGGAGGCCAGGCTAGTTTCAATCTCACAACAATCCTCCTCTCTCAGCCTCTGAAAGCTGGGATTATAGGCGTGCATCACCACACCCAGCTTCAAATAGCTTTTATTTAGAAAAACCTACTGTTCTTTTTTAAAAACAATTTTATTTATTCATAAGCAGAGAGAGATAGAGGAAAGATGAGAGAGACAGAGGAAGGAGAGAATATGAATGAGTACCTATAGCAGCTGCAAATGAACTTGAGACACCTTGTTTCGTTTTGTGCATCTGGCACCATGTGGGTACTGGGGAATCAAACCCAGGTCATCAGGTTTTGAAGGCACATGCCTTAGCCATTAAGCCATCTTTCCAGCCCCAGAACTACTGTTCTTTTATTATGTTGTTAAATGATATACTGGTCAGGCTTTCCATTTATGCCAAAAAGTCTAGTTCTGTTATCAACTGTATAAATTTCACTGCCAATTATACTCTTTTGTTTGTTTTTCAAAGTAGGGTCTCGTTCTTGACCGGGCTGACCTGAAATTCACTATGTAGTCTCAGGGTGGCCTTGAACTCATGGAGACCCTCCTACCTCTGCCTCCCCAGTGCTGGGATTAAAGGCGTGCGTCAACACCGCCAGCTCCAATTATATTTATGTTGTACTAGAAATGGTATAGCTGGACTGGGTGCATAGATTAGTGGTAAGAGTATATGTGCTTGCCTGAGGGGAAAATGGTCTGTTGTTTTTTTTTTAATATCTATTATTTACTTATTTATTTGAGAAAGAGGCAGAGGGAGAGAGAATGGGTGCGCATAAATCCCCTTGGGTGTCCAGAGTATTTACCATTTAAGATCTGAGATGAAGCTGGGCGTGGTGATGCACGCTTTTAATCCCAGCACTCAGGAGGCAGAGGTAGGAGGATCACCGTGAGTTCGAGGCCACCCTGAGACTACATGGTGAATTCCAGGTCAGCCTGGGCTAGAGTGAAACCTTACCTTGAAAAACAAAGCAAACAAACAAACAAAAAAGATCTGGGATGAGTGCAAAAAAATGCCTTCCACCTTCTATGCTGTTTTTAGATATTATACAACTTTTATTTTGGAGAGGAGTCCTCAAATTTTGCAGTGATAAATCCTGCCTCTTCTGGGATTATAGGCATGAGCCACTACTCTTGGCACTACTCAACTTGAAAAATACTGTATTATCCCCTAGTCTTCCAGGTCTTATTGGCAATACAGAGAGCTGGTTTCAAAAGATCCTGCGGCCAGGCGTGGGGGCACAAGCCTTTAATCTCAGCACTTGGGAGGGAGAGGTAGGAGGATCTCCATGAGTTCAAGGCCACCCTGAGACTACACAGTGAATTCCAAGTCAACCTGGGCTAGAGACCCTACCTCAAAAAACAAAACAAAACAAAACAAAAAATACTGTGATTCTATTTATTTCAGAATTTGTTTGATATTTTTTATTTATTTTTCCTGTTTATTGATAGCTTCCATACTTATAGAAAATAAACCATGATTATTCCCTCTCCTCCCCCACTTCCCCCTTCACAGATCTACACTCCATCTTATCCCCTCCCTTTCTCCATTAATCTCTCTTTCATTTTGATGTCATCATCTTTCCCTTCTATTAGGAGGGCCTTGTGAAGACAGTGCTAGGCACTGTGAGGTCATGGATCTCAAGGCTAATTTCTGTCTGGTTAATAACACTGTAAGCAGTCCTACCCTCCCTTCTGCTCTTACATTCTTTCTGCTACCTCTTCCATAATGGACCCTGATCCTTGGAAGGTGTGATAGAGATGTTTTAGTGTTGAACATTCTTCTGTTATGTCTTCTCAGCACTATGGTGCCCTTTGGGTCATCCCAGTGGTCGCCGCCACATGAAAAGGGAAACTTCTCTAACCAAAAGTGAGAGTAGCATTAATATATGGGTATGAATATTAAGTAAAATGCTTACAGGGCAGTTTGGTTAGCAAAAGATATGCATTTAGCCAGATAAGAGCAGACGTGACACTCCTAATGCTCATGACCTCCCCTACCATTTGATTAGGTTTTCAGTACCAGGCATGTATTCCCTCCCATAGAGCAGCAGGCCTCCAGTCCAATTAGAGAGTAGTTGGCGTGCTCCGTAACAGACATGCCACTATTGCACTCCTTGGCTCATGTAGCCTGGCTGGCCAAACTTGCGGTTGTCCACTGTTTTCACCACTGATGGCTTCTGTCTCCCTTCGGGCTGCATGCAGTGCGATTTCTTCCAGCTTTCTGTCAGCTGGTCTACTGGGAGGTTTTCAGCTCAGCCCCAGCTTGATTTCTTGGTGACCTTGCAGCCTAGGCATGTGGAGTCTTCAGCAATAGGGTCTTATCTATCTCTGGTGGAAAACTAAGAGCCTTGGCAATAGCCTGTAATATTTTGGAAGCATCAAGGACTTCCCTGGCCAACAACTCAATGGAAGATATCCCATCCCTGGCACTGAATTTTTTTCTGGTAAGTCTATGGCTTCTGGGTATGCCATTATCCAAAAAAATTAGGTTATCGCGTGGCTTATTCACAATATCCTGGATTTTGATTACGTCCCCCCCCCCCACATTCCTTTCACTCAATCTCTTCCCCTGACCTTGCATATGCCATTCCACTCACAGTAATCTGTCCATCTACTTCTAGATATACAGTACCACCCCTTTAAATCCACCCCATCCTCCCTTTTTCATAATCCTTTTCTAGCTTATTGACCTCTGCTACTGATTTTTACTCCAACTCACGCACAAGTCTGATCATTTGTAACAAGGATCCACTTATGAACGAAAACATGTGACCTTTGGCTTTCTGGGCCTGGGTTACCTCACTTAGTATAATCCTTTCCAGATCCACCCATTTCCCTGCAAATTTCATTTTTCTTTACTGCTGAATAGAACTCCATTATTATTCATTCATCTGCTGAAGGACATCTAGGCTGGTTCCATTTTCTAGCTATTGTGGATAGAGCAGCAATAAACATTGCTGTGCAAGTTTCTCTAAGGTAGTGAGAAGAACCCTTAGGATATATGCCTAGGAGTGCTATAGCTGGGTCATATGCTAACTGTATTTTTAGCTGTCTCAGGAACCTCCACACTGATTTCCACAATAGCTGGACCAGACTACATTTCCACCAACAGTGCAGAAGGGTCCCCCTTTTTCCACATCCTGGCCAACATTTACTGCATTTGTTTCCTTGATGATAGCCCTTCTGACAGGAGATGAAGTCTCAAAGTAGTTTTAATTTGCATTCCCCTGATGGCTAATTGTTTGATATTTAATTTACAGTATTTTCCCTTAATTGACCTCAAATACCAAACAAGCAGCCACAGGAAATTTTGACTTAAAAAAAAATTAAATTTACCTAAGGACAATACCCATAACCCCCTGCTGGTCTAAATCCTCATTTCAGTCTTGCAGGAACTTTTCAGTAAAATTGAAGCCTGGGGTGAGGTATCTTTTTTCTTTTTTAAATATGACGTCATCAACTGTGCCGCTGACAGCTGAAAGGCTTTGGAAGGTGGAGGGACCCGGAGTCCCATTCCTGCATCAGCTCAATGCCAACATTCGGTTCAGTTCTGCCAGGTCAGAAACCGCTTTCCCAAACATTCCCTACCATCCAAGAGCTGGAGAATCCTCACACACTGTGGCTGCAGGATGGTCCTTCATCCTCCCGCTTGCTAGGCCGCGGGAAGTCCTGCGTGACGTCCTGTGACGTCACCGACGTGCAGCACTCCCAGGCTCTAGATAATCCTCCCGTCAGAAGCTCAAGCTCTCCCGTGAGAGAACGCGGGCGGGGGGCGGGGGACGGAGGAAGTCCGCTTCCCTCACGGGCTTCCGTAAATGCCCGGGAAGCAAGTCTTGGAAGCGGTGAGTAAAGGAACCTTTTCCCTCCACCTCTCAGCCGCAGACCTAAGATGCGGTGGTGGGGGGCGAGGGTCTTTTGGGCCGCTTGCAGGTGCAGAGCGGCGCCCTCAGGGGTGGAAGTGGGGCCGGGCTGGCGCTCCCTGCAGCCTTTGCGTGTCCCACGCGCACTGAGACCACGCCTACATGCGCCGAGACCACGCCTATAGGAGCTGAGGACACGCCCACACAGCGCTTGGGCCCGCCCCGCGCATGCGCCATCCGCGCCGCGCGCGCTTTTCGCGTCGTTCCCGTCGGAGCGCCTTCCTCGGAGCCGGGCTGGTCAGAGGCTGGCTGGTGGAGACCGGGTGGCAGTGAGAGGCCGGCACCCCACGCGTGACTCGTGATACGGGGGCAGGGGGGAGCTTCGTGACTGTGCCTTTGCGTTCGTGTGACAGCGCGTGTCCGCAGCGAGGTGGCCTGCACGCCGGGGGACGCGCTGAGTGGACCACCGCCATGCCGCTTTAGCCCGACACAGGATGCGCGTTCCGAGGCCCAAATGTCCGCGGTCGTGTCGCGCAGCGAATAGCGGCCCAGTGCGGGGAGATGCTAGCACGGAAGTGCCGGGCGAGGACACGGGGAAGCTGGGAGCCATCCTTTCTTTGCAAGCTTGGTATTGAGAGTGCTTGTATGTAATTGTTCGAAACTATTTTTTTTTTAATTTTTTAAACATTGTATGGGCAGGATGCGAATTCTGAGAGAAATGTCCGTGGTCGTGCAGCGAATAACGGTTCCGTGCAGAGAGATGCCAGCGCAGAAGTGCTGGGCGAGGAGATGGGGAACGTCGTTTGCAAGCTCGGCATCGCTAGTGTTTACTTTTTTTTTTTTTAAGGAAAACATTTTTAAATGTATTATTAAGTAGGAAACTTTGCATAGGCAGGATGCACATTCTGAGCCAGAAATGTCCATAGTCGTGCAGCAAATAATGGTTCCGTGCGAGGAGACAGGAAAGCCGGGAGGCATCATTTGCAAACTTGATATTGGTTCTTTGTAGTTTTTGGTTTTTCAAAGCAGGGTCTCACTCTGGCCCAGGCTGACCTGGAGCTCACTATGTAGTACTGTCAGGCTGGCCTCGAACTCATGGCGATCCTCCCCTACCTCTGCCTCCCGAGTGCTGGGATTGAAGGCATGCGCCACCACGGCCGGCATCTATGTAGTTTTGTGTTTTTTTTTTAACTTTACTTTTACTTTATTTAATTTATTTATTTATTTATTTTTTGTTTTTCAAAGTAGGGTCTCCCTCTAGCCCAGGCTGACCTGGAATTCACTATGTAGTCTCAGGGTGGCCTTGAACGCACAGCGATCCTCCCACCTCTGCCTCCTGAATGCTGGTATTAAAGGCATTTATTAAGTAGAAACTTTGTGTGGACACACCATATACTGGTATCATCATATCCGTCCTCTCTGCCGCCACTGAGGACCCTCCTTAGTGGGATTGCTGGTATTCACACTTGACTGCTTTAACTCCCTCAAGATAGACATTTCCTAAAGGATGCCTCGTTTGTACTGCTGGCTTTAACACACTCAGTTTTAAACTTTTCACTAATCAAACGCCTAAAGCATTAGCATGTATTTTTTTTTCCTTGCTACAAAGAAATGTTTCTGGACTCACCTGTACCCATTGTCCATCATTCTGCTTTGAATAATTATCAGGGTTCAGCTCTTAATTTCATCTACACTCACCCAGATTTTGTAGTTTAGCTGTAATACTTTCAAAACAGTCTCAAGGAATATGTTAATTTACTTCTAAATCCTTCAGTAGGTAAAAAAAAAAAAAAGCCTTTTGGAGTTGGGCGAGCAGGGCTTTGTGTTTAGCTCAGTGGTAGTACACTTGCCTAGCGTCACTGGAGCCCTGGGTTCTATAGTATAAACAAGATAAAAATGGAGCTGGGGCTGGAGAGATGGCTTAGCGGTTAAACTGAGGACCCTGGTTCGAGGCTCAATTCCCTGCACAAGGGGGCACTCGCATCTGGAGTTCATTTGCAGTGGCTGGAGGCCCAGGCACGCCCATTCTCTCTCTCTATCTCTCTATCTCTATCTGCCTCTTATAAATAAATAAACAAATAAAAATAAATTAAAACTGGAGCTGGGTGTGGTGGAGCACACCTTTAATCCCAGCACTTGGGAGGCAGAGGTAGGAGGATCGCCCTGAGTTTAAGGCCATCCAGAGACTACATGGTGAATTCTAGGTCCGCCTTGGCTAGAGTGAAACCTTACCTCAAAAAAAAAAAAAAACAGAAAAAGATAAGACTAATTTTAGGGCTGGACAGATGGCTTAGTGGTTAAAGCTGCTTGCCTACAAAGCCCAAGGACCCAGGTTCAATTCTCCAGGACCCACATAAGCCAGATGCACAAGGTGGTGCAAGCGTGTGGAGTTTGTTTGCGGTGGCTTAGGGGCTCTGGGGCGCCCATTCTCTCCTTTCCACTCTCTCCCTCTCTCTTTCAAATAAATAAGTAAATTTCTCTTTTGTTTTTGTTTTTTGAGGTATGCTATCACTCTAGCCCAGGCTGACCTGGAATTCACTAGTCCCAGGCTGGCCTCACACTTATGGCAGTCTTCCTATCTCTGCCTCCCAAGTGCTGGGATTAAAGGTGTGTGCCACCACACCTAGGTTAAATCAAATATTTTTAAAAAAATTTTTAATAGTAATAACTTTTGTTGTGTTTTGTTTTTTTGAGGTACGGTCTTGCTCTAGTCCAGGCTGACCTAGAATTCACTGTGTAGTCTCAGGGTGGCCTTGAACTCACGGAGATCCTCCTACTTCTGACTCCAGAGTACTGGGATTATAGATGTGTACCCCCATGCATGGCAAGATAAAAATAATTTTTAAAAAATTTAAATAGTGCTCACTTCAGCACATACAGCAAAATTGGAATGATACAGGAATTAGTATGACTCCAGTCAAGGATGGCACCCACATTTATGAAGACTTCTATATTTTTTAATTCTTTGTATGGTGATAAAAAAATAAATTAATGCCGGGCATGGTGGCGCACGCCTTTAACCCCAGCACTCGGGAGGCAGAGGTAGGAGGATCGCCGTGAGTTCAAGGCCACCCTGAGACTACATAGTGAATTCCAGGTCAGCCTGGGCCAGAGTGAAACCCTACCTCGAAAAACCAATAAATAAATAAATAAATTAATTAATTAATTAAGCAAGGTGTGGTAGTTCACACCTTTAAATTCCAGCATTCTGGAGGCTGAGGTAGGAAAATCGCAGTGAGTTCCAGGAGAGCTTGGTCTACTATGTTCCAGATCAGATTGGTCTAGAGTGAGACCTCTAGCTTCAAAAAAACTAAATATATAAATGTCAATGAAATAATATGCCACTGAGCAGAGATACAAAGCTGTTAAGAAATTTAGCCAGGCAAGGTAGTGCACACCTTTAATCCCAGCCCCTGGGAGGCAGAGGTAGGAGGATTGCTGTGAGTTCGAGGCCACCCTGAGACTACAGAGTGAATTCCAGGTCAGCCTGGGCTAGAGTGAGACCCTACCTTGAAAAGCAAAAAAAAAAAAGAAGAAGAAGAAGAAGAAATGAAAAGAAAAAAAATCCAAATATTTTAATATGTTTAAAGAAAATGAATAATAACATTATTACACTCAAGAAAGTTAGCAATAATGTCCTAAGATTATTTGAAATCCATATATGTTTAGTTTCTGCTGATTTTTTAAAAATATTTGAAAGTGACAGAGAAAGAGGTAGATAGAGAGAGAGAGAATGGGTGTGCCAGGGCCTCCAGCAACTGCAAACGAACTCCAGGCGTGTGCGCCCCCTTGTGCATCTGGCTAACGTGGGTCCTGGGGAATCAAGCCTTGAACTGGGGTCCTTAGGCTTCACAGGCAAGCGTTTAACGGCTAAGCCATCTCTCCAGCCCCTGCTGATTTTTTTTTTTTTTTTTTTTTTTTTTAAGGGTAGGGTCTTGCTCTAACCCAGGCTGACCTGGAATTCACTTTGTAGTCTCAAAAGTGTCCTTGAAGTCACAGTGGTCCTCCTTCCTCATCCTCCCAAGGGCTGGGATTAAAGGTGTGTGACCCCACACTTTGCAGTCCTGGTTTTCTAATCTCCTTGTTCTGGAGACAATCTCCTGTAGCCCAACCTTTGTACTCTGTAACTGAGACTGGCCTTGAATTCCTAATCCTGTTGCCTTCACTTGCAAAGAGCTGGAATTATTACAGCTCCCAAGGGCTGGTACTATGGCATGTGCCACCATACCTAGTTCTAATTGGAAGTTTTTACATTTATTTTTGTAGTGCTTTACAGGCAACCAAGTGTTTGCATATATTCATTTTCTTTTAAAAAATATGTTTTGGGCTGGAGAGCTTGCTTAGCGGTTAAACGGTGCTTGCCTGTGAAGCCTAAGAAGTGATGTTCAAATCTCCAGGCCCGACGTAAGCCAGACACACAGTGACACAAGCGTGCAATGTCTCACATGCATACAAGGGGGCATACGCATATGGAGTTAATTTGCAGTGGCTGAAGGCCTTGGTACACCCATATTTTCTCTTTCTCTGCCTCTTTTTGTGTGTCTGTCTCTAAAATAAATAAAAAATGTTTTATTTATTTATTTGCCAGGAGATTGGGAGAATGGGCATGACAGGGCCTCATGCCACTGAAAACTCTAGATGCATGCGCCACTTTGTGCAGCTGGCATTAAATGGGTACTGGGGAAATCATACCTGGGTTGGCAGGCTTTGGAAGCAAGCACCTTTAACTGCTGAACCACCTTCTCAGCCCTTCCTTTTTTAAAAAAAAAAAAAAATTAGTTTGTACAAAGTAATGGGTTTCAATATAGCATCCTCATCTTTATGTATCATTAGTGATCTCAGGCTGTATACATTTTTGCTCCTCTTAGAAATTTTTTTCCTTTTTAAAAAGTTTTTATTTATAATTTATTTATTTGCGTGAGAAAGAAAGAGATAGAATGGGAGCGCCAGGGCCTCATGCCACTGTAAATGCACTCAGATGCATGTGCCACCTTGTGCATCTGGCTTTACATGGGTACTGGGAAATCAAAACCAGGCTTTTAGGCTTTGTAGGTAAGTGCCTTAACCTCTGAGCAATCTCTCCAGTCCCCCATATCTGGCTTTTTTGTTTGTTTGTTTGTTTTGGTTTTTTGTTTGCTTGCTTGTTTGTTTTGAAGTAGGGTTTCACTCTAGTCCAGGCTAACCTGGAATTCACTCTGTAGTCTCAGGGTGGCCTCAAACTCGGGGTTATCCTGCTACCTCTGCCTCCCAAGTGCTGGGATTAAAAGTGTGTTCTACTCCACCTGGATACAATATCTGGCCTTTTAAATGGTAGTTAATTAATGGTTTCTGTTTAAGGATATATTAAAATACTCACTAGGCTACTTGAATTTCTTAATAGCTTGGAACCTCTTTTCAGTGGCTACATAAGTAATAAAATTAATCATTAAGTTACTCTGAAAGAGGTACAAAGTAGCTTTGTTAGTACAAAGTTAGTCCAAAGGCTACAAGTGTAGCCTTGTGCCTTTAAGTATGAAATGTTTCTAGATTCATAGAGTTTTGCTATATATGTAACTTATTTGCTAACCTATCTTGTTATCAGAAATACTCAGATCCTCACCAATGTTAATATCTCAACCATCTGTTTTGTTCTTTTATAACATATTCCTTTGTGAATACATATGACAGATTGTTAAATCAGAATATTTCAGAATGCTTACCAGTTTCTGGTCCAGTATATTGTTGCATTTCTCATCAGTTAAAAAGCTAAAGCAGTAATTTGTATATCTCAAGCTGGCTTTGAATTTGGGATTCCTTCCTCCATCATTGGAGTGCTGAAAATATAGGTGTATGCCACTGGCTAATACATCATTTTATAATGATAAATAAATCCTGACTGTGTATGATTACAGACCTTTCAATATCAAAGTAGTCCTTTTACGTTTACCATAATTTAGGTAATTATTTCTTTCAAGGTGGAAAAAGAAATATCTTTTTTTTTTTTTTTTTTTTTGGTTTTTCGAGGTAGGGTTTCACTCTGGTCTAGGCTGACCTGGAATTAACTCTGTCATCTCAGGGTGGCCTTGAACTCATGGCGATCCTCCTACCTCTGCCTCCCGAGTGCTGGGATTAAAGGCGTGCGCCACGACGCCCGGCTAGAAATATCTTTTTTACCTCATATGAAGACAAAATAACTGAAATCATAGTTGTTTTTTTTTTTCCCTCAGTATTGTTATCTTTTCTTACTTCCCTCCAACCTTTTGCAAATTCTTAGGACAATTGTATATAGGTAGATTAGGTAAACTTGAAAGCAACTGGCCTTGTATTTCTGCCATGATTTCAGTAAAGATGAATGGAAAAATTATTTGTGCTCCACTCTGTCATTTCAGGTATTTCTGCTATTCAAAGACAACTTCACGCTTGTATAATGTAATAGGGAAGGTCCGAAAACCTTAAACAGACACAAGAGGGGAGCCTGTTTAGCAAGATGAACATCTCTGGAAGTAATTGTGGAAGCCCTGGTTCTGCCGATATATCTAATGACTTTAAGGAACTTTGGACTAAACTAAAAGAGTATCATGATAAAGAAGTACAAGGTAAAATCTTTAATACTTATTAATATTGTCATAATAGTAACTAAATGACTATTTAATGTTTTAGTTTTTTGAGGTAGGGTTTCACTCTAGCCCAATTCACTCTAGCCCAGGCTGATCTGGAATTCACTATATAGTCTCAAGGTGGCCTTGAACTCACAGTGATCCTCCTGCCTCTACCTCCCAAGTGCTGGGATTAAAGGCGTGCACTATCACGCCCGGCTTAATGTATTTTTTGAAGGAAGAAATGACCTTTAGGTTCAAATGTCTTAGTCCTTAAAGAGCACTTACCATTGTAATTTTTTGTGATTCATTTTTATGGATGAATTGTTACTTTTTTTTTTTTTTTGCAACTATAAGCAACTACTACAATACATAGTTCTCACACAGCTGGCCATTACTTACTTGTAATATCTATTGAAGTGGTGAAAAAAATGTTAGAATTTAGCTGGGCGTGGTGGCACACACCTTTGATCCTAGCACTTGAGAGGCAGAAGTAGGAGTTCAAGGCCAGCCTGAGACTACATAGTGAATACCAGGTCAGCCTGGGCCATAGCAAGGCCCTACCTCAAAACAAAATGTTGGAATTTATTGATTGAGGCCCTGGATTTGAATTCCAGTTTCATTTGCTTCTGTGTTATAAACTTTTTTTTTTTTTAATTTATTTACTTGAGAGAGAGAGAGAGGCAAAGAGAGAGAGACTGGGCATGCCAGGGCCTTCAGCTGCTGCAAACAAACTCCAGATCCATGCGCCACCTTATGCACATGTCTTACATGGGTCCTGGGGAATTGAATATGGGTCCTTTGACCTTGCAGGCAAGTGCCTTAACCACAGCTAAACCATCTCTCCAGCCTGTAAACTTATTTTTTTGTTGTTGTTGCAGAGTTTCTTGCAGGTTAATTTATAGAAGTAAAAGTACTGTTTAAGTCATGTGACAAACCTTTAGGGATCTGCTGCCTATCACTTTGATTCAAAAGTGGAGAGTCACTTACTTCCAAGATGCTGCAGGCTAGTAGAGATAGTCACGTAAACAATCATGTACAGTTGAATGAAATCTGAGCTAAAATGGTTCCTGTGAAGTGAAATGGGACTTTAGTAATTGTGGCTACAAGGAATATATAAATATTTGTGCTAATGAATTTTATGTTTAAAGCTAAGCTCAGATTTGACACTAAGTTTTGATATAGTGTATCTAATTGTAGATGTTTTAAAAAATGCTTTGTTTATATATTTGAGAGAGTTAGAGAAAGGGCATGCTAGGCTCTAGCCACTGCAAATGAACTCCAGATGCATGCGCCACCTTGTGTATCTGGGCTTAATGTGGGTCCTGGGGAATTAAACTTGCGTCCTTAGGCTTTGCAGGCAAGTTCCTTAACTGCTAAACCATCTTTCCAGCCCTAATTCTGGATCTTTAAAAAAATATTTTAGGCCGGGCATGGTGGCGCATGCCTGAAAAGCCAAAAGTTCCCAGTTTGATTCCCCAGAACCCATGTAAGCCAGATGTACAAGGGAGTGCATGCATCTGGGAGTTCATTTGCCATGGCTAGAGGCCCTGGTGTGCCCATTCTCTCCCTCTCTCTCAAATATATATATATATATAATATTTTTTTTTTTTTTTTTTTTTTTTCCCGAGGTAGGGTTTCACTCTAGCTCAGGCTAACCTGGAATTCAGTATGTAGTCTCAGGGTGGCCTTGAACTCACAGTGATCCTCCTGCCTCTGCCTCCCGAGTGCTGGGATTAAAGGCGTGCACCATCACGCCCGGCCATCCTGTTATTTCTTGATTAATTTCCTACTGCAACCATTACTTTAATGTTACAGTACTGTGTAGCTATGACATTACACTGGATGCCTTTAAAACATGATCTACCTCAATCTAAAAAGTAGATGTGGGGCTAGAAAGATGGCTTAATGGTTAAGCTGTTTGCCTGCAAAGCCTATGGACTCATGTTCAACTCTCCAGGTTCCGTGCAAGCCAGATACACAGTGACAGAAGCACACAATGTCACACATGCGCACAAAGGGGTGCACGTATCTGGAGTTCGATTACGGTGGCTGGAGGCCCTGGCATGCTAATTCTCCCCTTCCCCTTCCCCCCACATTAAAAAAAAGTAGATGTGGGTATATTTAGTCTTTCCCATGGTAAACTTAGTTTGTGGCAGAACTTTATGATAATAGCTTAAATGGATTCTAACTATGAACCCCTTAAGGAACCTTGCAAGTCCCAGTGTAGTTAGGGTCACTTGTTCAAATGTATTTTGAGCACTTACTGTGGGCCTGACCTTATGAAAAAGAATCCTATATGGTTGTAGTTTTAGGTGGAATTTTTAAAATAATATTTTTGTTTACTTGCAAGCAGAGAGAGACAGAAAAGAGAGAATGAATGGGTGCGCCAGGGCCTTCAGCCACTGCAAACGAACTCCAGATGCATGTGCCACTATGCATCTGGCTTTACATGATTATGGTTGGTAATAGTGAAGTTGTTTTTGTTTGTTTTGAGCCAGGGTCTCTTGCAGGTGAGGTAGTAGAACTCTTGATCTGCTTGCCTCTTTCTCCAAAGTGCTGGGATTACAGGCATGAGCTGCCACACCCAGATTCAGTGAACTTTTAATTTGTATTTCTTACACAAGTGTAACATGATAATAAGCATCTATGTTTAAAATTGATTTGATGCCTGGTGTGGTAGCACCCATCTTTAATCTCAGCACTGGGGAGGCAGAGAGAGGTGGAGGATCACTGTGAGTTTGAGGCCAGCCTGGAACTCCATAGTGAGTTCCAGGTCATCCTGGGCTGGAATGAGTCCTTACCTCGGAGGAAAAAAAAGTTGATTTGTATTTATGTGGACTGATTATATATTTTATTTTTTAATTTATTTATTTGAGAGAGAGATAGACAGACACTGAAAGTGGGTTTGGGGCCCACAAGGGCCTCCTGCCACTGCAGACACATGTGCCACGTAGTGCATCTGGATTTGCATGGTTATGGGGGAATCAAACCTAGGCCATCGTGCTTTACAAGCAGAGTGTCTTTAACTACTGAGCCATCTCTCCTTTACATGCTTTTTTGATTCTTTTCTTAGGTTGTTGACTTTTTGTTTGAGGGAAAAATTTGGGAGATATTCACCAACTTTTTAGTCTTGTATCTTTGGTATAATTGAATCCTTTCATCATTGTGCATTCTTATGTGTGAACTTACTAATGAGAGTAGACAGCTTTTGCATTTGGAGTTTGTTGGCTAGAGGCCTTGACACACCTCTCTCTCTCTCTCTCTCTCTCTCTCTCTCTGTGCATGTCTGTGTCTACTTGGAAATAATTTTTTTTAAATTACAGTTATTTGGATACACACACACATATTGTCTTTTAAAATCTCAGTATCAGGTTTACTATTAAAAGTACAGTTAAGGGTTGGAGAGAGATGGCTTAATGGTTAAGGCACTTGCCTGCAAAGCCTAAGGACTCATGTTCGACTCTCCAGGTCCCACATAAGTGCAGTGACACAAGTGCACAATGTCACACATGCACACAAGGGGTCACATGCGTCTGAGGATTGTTTGCAGCAGCTGAAGGCCCTGCACACCCATATTCTCATTCTCTCTCTCTCTCTCTCTGAAATAAAAAAAAAGTACAGTTAATAAGCCAGGAATGATGGCACATGGCTTTAATAATCCTAGCACTTGGAAGGCTGAGGTAGGAAGATTGCTGTGAGTTCGAGGACAGCCTGAGACTACATCATGAATTCCAGGTCAGCCTGGGCTAGAGCAAGACCTTACCTAGAAAAACAAAACAAGATAGTTCCTAGTTTGGAATTGAAATAATTTATTAGATAGTTATAGAAATTCTGATAGTATTTTTAGCTAAATCAAGTGATTTGGTCCATAAATTGATGCTGTTTGTCAAGAAAGGTGATACTGGCTTCATCATTGATATTTCAAAGACATAAGCAACTTACTTTGAAGTAATAAGCATTGTAAATGTTCCCCCAACTCTGATAAAGGACTAAAATAATAATTAACAGCATTACTTTTTGTTTATGTATAACATTGAATTCTTGCTTCATTTCTGAACTCTTAACCTTTGGTGTAATATAACTACATGTACTTACCCTTTATTGTTTCATTTCCTCCAAAATTCACGAATGAGTAAGTGTAGGATTAGCTGTAGTAATGTGCTCTGTCTTTGGAGCACTGTTTCCTCAGTAGGTGTCTCAGGTTGCCAGTGTTACAAGCCCAAATACCTTGCTGAACAGACTACCTGTTCATACAAGCACTGTATTGTTGTATCACCTCATTCCTTCCGATGGGTGTGGAACAAGATTAAAGCACACTTTATAGGGGTTCTAATTGTAGATGCCTAATTGACTTGATGAATAACAAATGCTAAAATTTAAACATGCACACATGCACACACAAATGCGTACATACACACACACACCTGTTTCAGAGCTGATCAGCATGACAGAACAAATGTCTCACAGGTGTTGAATGCTTACAAGATAAAAGAGTAGCTTTCCGTATTTCCTAAGTATTTTCTTTTGAAGTTTATATGGATTTCCTACCTCATTGTTTTTTTTTTTTTTTCTTAAAATGGTTCATGGCAACAAGCCATTTCATCTTTGGCTACACTTTTCACTTGTAAAAGCAGACCTGAGTTTTAGAAGTCAGCCAAATTTAAAAACAAGAAAATCTGTCAACAAGTGAAATTTCCCACATTTTGGTAAGGGGAAAAAAGAGAGAGAGAGAAACTGCTGACTCTAGCCTTTTTCCTGTTAGGTCATAAGTTTTTAACTGGACAATTGTGTGGGGTGCTTTACTAAGTACTTTCAAGGTCTCATTAGTCTGTCGTCATTACAGAAGAGAGAGGGAAGCTTCTCTTGCGGGAAATCTGACAGCTGTGAAATGTTGGTTTATTTGCTTGTTTCTCCAATCAAAGATCACAAGGTGGGAGAGATGGCCTAGTGGTTAAGGTGCTGCAAAGCCAAAGGACCAAGGTTCAGTTCCCCAGTACCCATGTAAAGCCAGCTGCACAAGGTGATGCATACATCTGGAGTTCATTTGCAATGACTGTAGGCCCCATTCTCTCTATTTGCATCTCTCTCTTTCTAGTAAATAAATAAAATATTTTTAAAAGATCACAACAGTTTTATGTATATTTTATTTATTTATTTGAGAGAGAGAAGGAGGCAGTTGGAGAAAGAATGGACATGCCAGGGCCCCTAGCCACTGCAAGAACTCCAGATGCATGTGCCACTTTGTGCATCTGGATTTATGTGGATACTGGTAAATAAACTCTGCTTGTTCCATTTTGCAGGCATACGCATTAGCTGCTGAGCCATTTCCCCAGCCCTACTTTTATTTTTTGTTTTTATGTTTTTGGTTTTTAATTTACTATGTAGTCTGGCCTTGAATTCACAGCTATCTTCCTACCTTGGTCTCCTGAGTGTTGGGATTGAAGACGTGTGCCACCATGTTGGGCCCTACTTTTAACATACTAGATTTCCCTTTATTGTCATGTTTTGTATTTTATGTGTTTTCCAAATCTCTTAAGGCAAATAGTTTTCCATTAATTTTTTTTTTTTTTTTTTTTTTTTTTTTTTTTTTTTTTTGCTGTTTTTGTTTGTTTGTTTTTTTGAGATAGGGTCTCATTCTAGCCCAGGCTGACCTGGAATTCACTAAGTAGTAGTTTCAGGGTGGCCTCAAACTCACAGTAATCCTCCTATCTCTGCCTCCCAAGTGCTGGGATTAAAGGCGTGTACTTCTACCACCTGGCCATATTATATGAACCTTATTCATAGTACACAAATTTTGCGTGTGTACTTGTAGCTGTGTGTGTAATATGCATTTATATGTGTGTATTTAGTTTATTAGATTTCAGTAATCTGTAGATTACAGTGTCTGCCACCAAAGATTCTTCATGGCACTCTTTTTTTTTTAAGTATTTTATTTTTATTTATTTATTTGATAGAGAAAGAGAGAGAATGGGCACGCCAGGGCCTCCAGCCACTGCAAACGAACTCCAGACACATGCGCCCCCTTGTACATCTGGCTAAAGTGGGTCCTAGGGAATCGAACCTGGGTCCTTTGGCTTTTCAGGTTGCCTTAACCACTAAGCCATCCCTCCAGCCCCTTCATGGCACTCTTAAATCCCTAGCTTCCATCCTTCCCCTCCAATCTTTGGCCATCCATACTCTGTTCCTCTACAGTTTTATCATTTCAAGAAATTACGTAAGTAAAAATCATATAAAAAGGTAACCTTTTGAATTTGGCAGTTTTTACACACAATTCTCTTGAGACCTAGCTGTGTGTTGATAGATAATTGCTTATTCTTTTTTTACTTTTTTTAAAAATACCATTTATTTATTTATTTATTTAAGAGGGAGAGAAAGAGGCAGATAGAGACAGAAAGAATGAGTGCTCTAGGACCTCCACCTGCTGCAAACAAACTCCAGACATGTGTGCCACCTTGTGAATCTGTCTTACATGGGTCTTGGGGAATCAAACTTGGGTCCTTGGCTTTGCAAACAAGTGTCTTAACCTCTGAGCCATCTCTCCAGCCCTCTACCCTTTTTTTAACCTTTGATACATGATCTTACTGTGTAGCCCACACTAGTCTCATCTTCCTACCTCTGTCTCCCAGATGCTGAGGTTCTAGTTGGCATCAGGACAAGACACACTATACCACTACACCATCATTCCTTGCTCAGTAGTATATGTGGAATATAACCATACCCAGATTTTTAAAAATATCCTATTTATTTATTTGCAAGGCGAGAGAAAGGATGGGTGCACCAGGCCTCTAACCGCTACAAAGAACTCCAGATGCATGCATCACTTTGTGTCTGGCTTATGTGGGTACTAGGGAATTTAACTTGTGTTGTTAGGCATCACAGTCAAGCACCTTAACTGCTGAGCCATCTCTCCAGCCCAACACCACTGATTTTTTGATGTTCTAGCATGTTACTTGATGAAGAACATTTGCATTGTTTCTAATATATAGTTATTATGACTAATGCTACTATAAACATTTGAGCAGAGTTGAGGGTAAATCTGTTATATCCACTGAACTTTTCTTTTTTTTTAAATTTTTTTTTTGTTATTCTTATTTATTTATTTGAGAGCGACAGACAGAGAGAGAAAGAGGCAGATAGAGAGAGGGAGAGAGAATGGGCGCGCCAGGGCCTCCAGCCACTGCAAATGAACTCCAGACGCATGCGCCCCCTTGTGCATCTGGCTAACGTGGGTCCTGGGGAGTCAAGCCTCGAACCGGGGTCCTTAGGCTTCACAGGCAAGTGCTTAACCGCTAAGCCATCTCTCCAGCCCTCCACTGAACTTTTCTTAGAGGTAAAATTTAAGAGGTTGGGCAAAAGTATAACATTACCACTTTTTGTTTTGGTTTTAAGCAAACTCCAGGCACTTGTGCCTCCTTGTGCGTCTGGTTTATGTGGGTCCTAGGGAATTTAACCTGGTCCTTTGGCTTTGCAGGCAACTGCCTTAACCACTAAGCCATCTCTCCAGCCCATCACCACATTCTTTAGGGCCTTTATGTTTCCTCACTATGTGAATCTCATGACAACAAATCATTATCACTGGGGACATAAGAAGAGCTGACTTCCCTGTCAATATTTATGTGACCGTGGTTAGGAAACATGAAGGTGTCTTCTTCAAACTCTGTTTTGTTTTTTTGTTTTGTTTTTGGTTTTCTGAGATAGGATCTCACTTTAGCCCAGGCTGACCTGGAATTCACTGTGTAGTCTCAGGCTGGCCTTAAACTCATAGTGAGCCTCCTACCTCTGCCTCCCAAGTGCTGGGATTAAAGGTGTGCACCATCACGCCCAGCCCAAACTCTTACTTGTCTGAATTATGTTGTTCAAAAGAGTATACTGAGTTACAGATTATCTGAAAAATACTGTTCTCAGAAATGATAAATATATTGTTTCTCTGCGTATATATGCTATAAATATATAACGTAATGATATCCATGAATTTATAAGGGCAATTAGTTAATATTCTTTAATTTTTCAGAAGTCAGTCAATTAATTACTATTTCTTGGTGATGAATTCTGCCTGAATACAAGAAAGTCTTAGTTGGACAAGTTGGCTCACATCTATAATATTCCCAGCCCTCAAGAGGCTGAGGTTAGATAATCATGAGTTTTAGGCCTATCTGGGCTACATAGTGAGTTCAAGGCTAGCGTGTCTCAACAAAGCAAATAAGAAAAATTCTTGGAAAGATAAAGAGAGCATTTTGGGGGGCTGGAGAGGTGGCTTAGCGGTTAAGGCGTTTGCCTGCAAAGCCATAGGATCCTAGTTCGATTCTCCAGGACCCACACAAGCCAGATGCACAAGGGGCCGCATGCATCTGGAGTACATTTGTAGTGGCTGGATGCCCTGGCGTGCCCATTCTCTCTCTCTCAAATAAATAAATAAATAAATATAGTTAAAAAAAAAAAAAGAGAGAGAGAGAGAGAGCATTTTGAAATTTTCTAGGCAATTTATTTTTTTCAATATATTTTATTTATGAGAGAAAGAGAGAGAATGGGTGCGCCAGGGCCTCTAGCCACTGCAAACGAACTCCAGATGCATGCACCACCTTGTGCATCTGGCTTACATGGGTTCTGGAGAATCAAACTGGGATCCTTTGGCTTTGCAGGCAAATGCCTTAATTGCTAAGCTGTCTCTCCAGCCCTAAGCAGTTTATTTTAAAAATTAAATAAAATATGACTGAGGAAATAAGATTATTTAGGAATCTAAAAGTAAATAAGGGCTTTTACTTTATTTATGTAATCAGGTTATAGACAGTAAGGGGCACAGAGAAGAGAAAAGCCATATTTAACCAGTTTGGTTTTTGGTGGTAGCTTCCTCCCTCTCCCTCTCCCCCCTTCCTATCTCTCTCCCTTCCTTCCCTATTTCAGATTCATGTGTAGCTCAGACTGGCCTCAAATTTTTGATCGTCCTGCCTCAGTCTCCCAAGTGCTGAGATTACAAGTTTTCACTACCAGGCCCAGTTTAGTATATGTTTTAAAATAGTTTTTTTTTTAAATATTTATTTATTAGAGAAAGGGGCAAATAGAGAACAATGGACATGCCAGGGCCTCCAGCCACTGCAAACAAACTCCAGACACATGTGCTACCTTGTGCATCTGGTTTATGTAGATCCTGGGGAATTGAACCTGGGTCCTTATGCTTCGCAGGCAAGTACCTTAACTGATAAGCCATTTCTCCAGCCCTTAAAATAATATTTTTTGGATTGAAATAGTTTAAATCAAGGAATATATGGATTGTATAGTATGTTTACACTTCAATAGTACGGTATTGCTAAGTCAACCTTGTTATTCTCAAGTGGTGCTTCATATATTTTCATTTTAACATCTCTATGAGTATTTCATGTCACTAAAATTATTCAGTTAAAAAAATTTTTTAAATATATTTTTTGATTTATTTGAAAGCAAAAAGAGAGCAAGAATGAGCATGCCAGAAACTTGTCACTGTAAATGAACTCCAGATGCATGCACCACTGTGTATGTTTCCTTCCCGCCCCCCCCCCCCCCCCAGGTAGGGTTTCACTCTAGCTCAGGCTGACCTGGAATTCACTGTGTAGTCTCAGGGTGGCCTCAAACTCACTGCAAACCTCCTACCTCTGCCTTCCCAGTACTGGGATTAAAGGCATGCGCCACCACACCTGGCCGTGTATCTGTTTTTACAGGGGTACTGGAAATTTGAACCTAAGTCATCAGATTTTGCAACCTAGTGCCTTTAACTGCTAAACCATCTCTCCAATGACCAAGTTTCTCTTTCCTCCCTCTCTTCCTTCCTTCCTTTCCTTTTCTTGATGCAGGGTCTAACTCTAGTACAGTCTGATATGGAATTCACTATGTAGTCTCAGGGTGGCCTCAAACTCACAGTGATCCTCCTACCTCTGCCTCCCAAGTGTAGATGAAAGGTGTGCGCCACCACTCCTGACTCCAAGTTTCTTTATATGAAATGAGATAATAGTGAAAACCACTTTTGCATGTTGCTGATTGCCTTCTAAAGAACTATACCATTTTCTAATATTGCCAGCAAAGAATGGAAGTATAGTTTTACACTTATCAATGTTCAGTACTATAATTTTTATAATTGTTAATTAAATGGTTTGGCTTATATTTATAGTTAGTTAATCATGTTGGGTATAGTTTTAGGTTTAATGGTTGTTTTATTTTTTTTTTTTGAAAATTTTATCATATTTGCACATGTGTGTGCATGCATATGGGTGTGCCAATGTCTTTTACTGCTGCAAACAAATGCTTGTCTAGCTTTACATGGATGGTAAGGAACTTAACCTGGGTCAGCAGACTTGCAAGCAAGCACCTTTAACCACTGAGCCATCTACCCAGCTCCTGTTTTTCTTCTATTAGTTACTGTTCATGGAAATTAAACCTTTTTACCCTATTCTTTTGTTTGTTTTGTTTTTTTCTTTTCTTTTCGCCCAGGCTGACCTGGAATTCACTATGTAGTCTCAGGGTCCTCAAACTCCTGGCGATCCTCCTACCTCTGCTTCCTGAGTGCTGGGATTAAAGGCATGTGCCACCTTGCCTGGCTCAACCCTATTCTTTCTTGCCATTTTGTTTTGACCCAAGTAAAATTGAAAATACTTGTAACAAATATCTTAAGGTAAAATTTCTGGTGTCCTTTGTTAATTTTCTGTACGCAATTTTGTTTCTAGCCCATGACTTCCTGCCACAATCTCGTTTAATCCCAGAAGACTTGAGCCTACATAAGCACCATCGCTGTTAGCAAATACGTAGGCTGTGTTAGAACATAGACCTGCATTTATAGTGAACAGCTAATTATATGTTTGCCCTCACTGTTAGGAAATAACTCACGTTTGCTTAGCAGATTTACTTTTGTGACCTCAGGCTAAGAGTGAGGGGAATATTCAGAAGCCAGACTGAAGCATTTGATGCATAAAGAAACTTAGATAAGTGTTTTAGAATTAGTACGCTGTGTAATAAATACTGTTTTTTTTTCTTTGTTGCTTTTTCCAGGTTTACAAGTAAAAGTAACCAAACTGAAAAAGGAAAGAATTTTGTAAGTATCAGTATGTCATATTGATGTTTTATTTAGAAAGTAATTTGACCTCTATCTTTTTCTCTATTCTTGAAATAAGATGGAAATATTTTCATTTCACGTAGAAATAAATAGGCTTTTCTTCAGTTGTGAAAATGTTTCTTTGAGTGGTTTGAATTTTACAATGTGAAATATTTTTAGTCTGTCCATCCAGCTTTTCTTACAGGCCAGCTAGTGATGGTTTTTACAGACATTGTTAATCAGAATATGAGTATATCAATGAGATGTTATAGTATGATGGTTAATACATGCTAAATAGAATCCTTAGATGACTGTGCGTTGGAGCCATTCTACTATGTCTTTGTATGCATGACAACACTGTGTAGTTCTTGCCCCTTCAGACTTTTTCTAATTCTAAAGGTTTAGTGTTTCAGAGTTGATTAGTACTTAGACAGTAAATTCTTTATATTGTGTCTTGGTTCAGTGTTGGTTACTGATCTTGTAAATGCTGGATTGACAACCATTGATTTGAATGCCAAACTTCTGAGTAAAAATGTTGGTCTTTGGCGGGGGGGGGGGGGGGGATTTTGTGATAGGGTCTCACTGTTAGCCCCAGGCTCATCTGGAAACTCCCCTTGTAGTTCCAAGCTGACCTGGAACTCCCAGTGATCCTTCTACCTCTGTCTCCCAAGTACTGGGATTAAAGGTGTATGCAACCATGTCCTGTAATATTACCATTTTAATTTATAGTTTTTTAGCTGTAAACTAGTATATCTTAAATATATTTAGAAATGACCTAGATTTTTCTTACTATAAATGTACTTACTGTAGTAGACTTAAAAAATGTTTATTTATTTATTTAAGACAAAGAGAAAGAGGCAGACAGAGCAAGAATATGGACACGTCAGGCCTCTTGCCACTTCAGATGAACTCCATGCATGCACCACTTTGTGCATCTGGCTTTACATGGGTACTAGAGAATCGAACTCAGGGAGGCCATCAGGCTTTGAAAGCATGTGCCTTTAACCACTGAGCCGTTTCTCCAACCCTGTAGTAGACTTTTTATATGAAGTCATTACTTCACACCTGTATCCAAACAGCCACATGAAAAATCTTTTTAAGTTTGAAAATGAATGTGGAATGTTCTAAAAAATGAACTATAATACTTCTGAATATTTTTTACACTTCTAAATACTAAATAATAAAAAAACATTGGAGCCGGGCGTGGTGGCACATGCCTTTAATCCCAGCACTCAGGAGGCAGAGGTAGGAGGATCGCCGTAAGTTTGAGGCCACCCTGAGACTACATAGTGAATTCCAGGAGAGCCTGAGCTAGAATGAAACCCTACCTCGAAAAACCAAAAAAAAAGAAAAGAAAAAAAGAAAAACATTGGTTATTCAGTAGCTGGTAATAATGCCTTTCCTTAATGGATAGTTTGTAGTCATGTGATCCTTTTAGTAGCTTTTAGTGTGTGTTATAATTACATCTGCAGGCCCTAGGTAGATTAGGGTGATAGTGTTTTAGAAGCACAAATGAGTAACTAAATCCCCTTCATAACTAAAGACATAAAGGAATGCTTTACTTTGCCTTCCCCAGGTGAAGTTGGGTCTTCCTTGGTGGGGCCAAGAGCTTGTGTTCACATGTCTTATGTCTGTTACTCATCAACTGAAATGACTGTCCAAGTGGTCAGTTAGAGCATCTGGTAGTCTTATTTGCCAGCCATTACTTAATGTAAAACAGTGGTCTCGTTTGTTTACTAAGGAAAACATAACAAACATGATATATTTCATAATTAGCCATCTAGCATTATAGTACTTAATAAGAAAACTCCACTGGGTATCGTGGTACACACCTTTAATCTGACTCAGGAGGCAGAGGTAGTAGGATTGCCGTGAGTTTGAGGCTAGCCTGAGACTACATAGTGAAGTCCAAGTCAGCCTGAGCTAGAACGAGATCCTACCTCAAAAAAAAAAAAAAAAAAAGAATCCTTTCTAGCTGAGAAATAAACTCTTCACCTACAAATAAATCCTTGTTTTAAATTTATTTTTAAAAATATTTTATTTATCTGATAGAGTTATAGAAAAGGAGCGAGACAGAAGGCCATACCAGGACTTCTTGCCTCTGCATACAAACTCTAGATGCATGTGCAACTTCAAGCATCTGTCTTTACGTGACTGGGGTATTGAATTCGGGCCATCAGGCTTTGCAAGCAAGTGCCTTTAACCACTGACCTATCTCTCCAGCCCCTTAAATTTATTTTTAATTAAGGAATTTAAAAAATTATAAAATTAAAAACCAGTTCTGCAGGACTGTTTTCATGTTTTTAATTCCTTATCACAAGGAGAATAGCACCCATACATACAGGAGATACATATTATTTGCATTAATAGAGTTTGAGAAAATAATAAAAACCAACAATATTTATTTTATTTCAAGAGAGAGAGAGAATGGGCATGCCAGGGCCTCCAGCCACTGCAGATGAACTCCAGACGCATGTGCCACCTTGTGCATCTGGCTTTTGTGGGTACTGGGGAACTGAACCTAGGTCGTTGGGCTTCGTAGGCAAGCACCTTAGCCACTAAGCCATCTCTCTAGCCCAGTAACTGTATATTTTGATAGTCATTTTGTCAAACATGAGTCAGTAGCTAGAATCAGAATCCATTCCTTCCTCTGTCTCATCATTGTATCATGAATGTTGTACTTAGGGTGAATCCCACTTTTGGAGCACACAAGGATGATTTGAACTCTGATAATGACTAGATTTTCAAACCTCATTTTTCTAAGTGCTTTTTAAACATTTTATTTATTTTCAAGGAGAGAGAAAGAGAATGGGCACTGCAAACAAACTCCAGATGAATACACCACTTTGTGTATCTGGCTTTATATGGGTACTGGGGAATAAAATCAGGGTCATTAGACATTGCAGGCAAATGTCTTAACCATAGATAGATAGATAGGTAGGTAGGTAGGTAGGTAGGTAGGTAGGTAGATAGATAGATAGATAGATAGATAGATAGATAGATAGATAGATAGAAATGTAATAAGATCAAACTTGGGAGTTCCAGTATCAGAACTATCTTCATTTTTCCATAAATTTTATGTACTTTTTAACTTTAGAGATGCACAAAGACTAGAAGAATTCTTTGCCAAAAATCAGCAGCTGAGAGAACAACAGAAAGTCCTTCAGGAAACCATTAAAGTTTTAGAAGATCGGTAAGTTTGGCACTTGAGTAAGAAATTATTTTACCCTCAAATAGGGAGTGTGTTGATTTTAATTTATTATCAGTTTTGGCATTAAAAATGATTTTTCCCCCAGCATTGTAATCTTTGACTAATTCCTTTATGACATTAAGAATGTATTTTCCTAGGTTTGCTTTTTTCATTAATTGTAACAGTCATGTCAACTTAACCTTTGAGTGACATGTTTGGTGTTGGATGTGAGGAGAACTTAGAAGTAGAAGTAAGAATCTTTTCATGCTTTAATTCTTTTTTATTTCCAAGTAGGTGGAAACAGCTCACAATTCTCTTTCTGCCTTTTCTTATTCCATTGTTTTCTTCCTTGCATATTTCTCTCTCTTTTTTTTTCCCCCCATTTTTGTTTGCCCAAGCTGACCTGGAATTCACTATGTAGTTTCAGGGCAGCCTCGAATTCACAGCAATCCTCCTATCTCTGCCACCGGAGTGCTGGGATTAAAAGCGTGTGCCACCACACCTGGCTTCCTTACATATTTCTCTACTTTCTGCAAATGTAAGGATTCTTCTTTCTGAATATTCCTGATATAGTATACATAATATAGTAACCTACTTCATCTGTATATACAGACCTCTTTCTTTCCCACTTCAATGAGATTAATTCCCAGATTTTGACACAATTTTTTTTTGTTTTTTAACTATAAGTGCCATTTAGAACTACCTACTCAAGCTAACAGTTTCCTTTATTGTTTGTTTTTAAAAAAATATTTATCTATTTATTTAGAGAGAGACAGATACAGAGCAGACAGAGTGAGTGAGTATGGGCCACTGCAAATGAACTCCAGACACATATGCCACCTAGTACATCTGGCTTATATGGGTACTAAGGAATTGAACCTGGGTCTTTTGGCTTCACAGGCAAGAACCTTAACCACTAAGCCATCTCTCTAGCTCTTCCTTCTTTCCTTCCTTCCTTCCTTCTAAATATTTATTTATTTGTTTGGCGGGGGGGGGGGGGGAGAGAATGGGTGCACCAGGGCCTCTAGCCACTGCAAACAAACTCCAGATGCATGCACCACCTTGTGCATCTGGCTTCATGTAGATTCCTGGGGAATCAAACCTGGGTTCTTAGGCTTTGCAGGCAAGCACCTTAACCACTAAGCCATCTCTCTAGTCCCTCCTTGTTTTCTTTATACTTCCACTGTTCTTTTCATATATGTTACAGAAAGACTGATTTGAATTTACAGGTTTTTCTTTAGCGATAACATAATCCAATATTCTGCACATATACAAACTGGCCTTCTATGGGTACTGGCTTTATGGATGGCCATGTGTTGGAATATACAATATTTTGTGGAAAAAAAAGACCTGTGTGCTTTGGAATTACATACATGTACTTGAGTTCCAACATCACACTATGGCCTTAATTCAGATTTAGCAACAAATATTTTAGTTCTTATGATATCTAGGTATTCTGATATGTATCAGCAATCTCCCTACTTCAGCCTCCCAATAATTAAAGTTGTACACCACTGTACCTGTCTATGGGTCTCATATTTAATTGTCAGAAGTTTGAGCAAGCCATACAGCAGAGAAGTAAAATGGTTTTAGGCAGGAAGTACTCTGAAAAAAATGCTATGATGTAATTGAGTGACCACAGGCATTGAGAAGTAGAGGATATTGATGGATAACCAGGCATGGCCTTTCTAACCTGGGGGGTGGGGGAACTAGTTACTGGAGAAACTAGAGACAAAAGGAGAGAGAGCAAACAAATTCAGAAGTCTGTGGGAGAGTAAGTTTGAAACTCTTGAGGAATAGGAAGTCCACGAGATTGTAGCTAATGAACACAAAGGATGAGTGATAGGAAATACGATTGGAAATCTTAGCTAGATTCCATGTAGACATAGGCAACAAGTTTAGATGTGAACTGTGATGGAAGCTGTTGGAAGGTTTAAGAGGAAATAACAAAAGGGGTATAAGTAAGTACCAACAGCATCCAAAAGGAGATGTCATGTGGATCACTGTATTGTGTGTTTTGAGCTCAGTGGTTCTCTAAGGACATCATATAAGACTAGGAAGAGAATGGAAGGAGTCTTAGGGCTGAGTGCCTTGGTATTTTATTTTATTTATTTATTTGAGAAAGAGAGAGAGAATGGGTGCACCAGGCCCTCTAGCCACTGCAAACGAACTCCACATGCATGCACCCCCTTGTGCATCTGGCTTATGTGGGTCCTGTGGAATCACACCAGGGTCCTTAGGCTTCGTAGGCAAATGCCTTAACTGCTGAGCCATTTCCCCAGCCCCCTGCTTTGGCATTTTAGTTAATGTTAAATGAAGAATAAGAATTTAGCAATAAAAACTTGAGGAACAAGCTGTTAAAATGGGGGAGATGATAGGAATATAAGCGATGATACTAAGTGCCTTCTTAGGGCTGATTAAAAGATAATTAACACGTGTAGCAATTTATAACAGAAGCTGAATAAGGCTTAAAATGAATTTCAACTGGTGAGTAGAATTTCAACCTTTAGCACTACAGTTTAACCTCTTTCTATCTAATGTATCAAAAGCTAGAAAGTCATCTGTTCTCAGTTCAGCTCTAAAAGGAAATAATCAATGCTCATCTTCTTTATTTTTTTTTTTTGCTTTTTGTTTTTCAAGTTGGGGTCTCACTGTAGCCCAGGCTGACCTAGAATTCATTATGTAGTCTCAGGGTGGCCTCGAACTCATGGCAATCCTCCTACCTCTGCCTTCTGAGTGCTGGGATTAAAGACATGCACCACCACGCCCAGTGTGTTTGTTTGCTTTTTGAGTAGGGTCTTGCTGTGGCCCAGGCTGACTTGGAATTCAGTATGTAGTCTCAGGGTGGCCTTGAACTCACAGCAATCCTCCTGCCTCTGCTTCTCAAGTGCTGAGATTAAAGGCACACGCAACTATGCCCAGTTTAACTGCTCATCTTTTAGTGTGGTGAGGTGCTTCCTTGTTTTCTCTGGTTATGTGGTAAAGGATTTGGGGGGAAGGTGGGGTGCATATTTTTTACAGCTTAGCTAGTTACTTGAGTGCTTTCTTCTCTTTCATTTTTATTTTTATTTTTATTTTATTGTATTATTTTTTTGTTTTTTCAAGGTCGGGTCTTAGCTCTAGCCCAGGCTGACCTGGAATTCACTATGTAGTCTCAGGGTGGCCTCGAGCTCATGGCAATCCTCCTACCTCTGCCTTCTGAGTGCTGGGATTAAAGACATGCACCACCACGCCCAGTGTGTTTGTTTGCTTTTTGAGTAGGGTCTTGCTGTGGCCCAGGCTGACTTGGAATTCAGTATGTAGTCTCAGGGTGGCCTTGAACTCACAGCAATCCTCCTGCCTCTGCTTCTCAAGTGCTGAGATTAAAGGCTCATGCAACTATGCCCAGTTTAACTGCTCATCTTTTAGTGTGGTGAGGTGCTTCCTTGTTTTCTCTGGTTATGTGGTAAAGGATTTGGGGGGAAGGTGGGGTGCATATTTTTTACAGCTTAGCTAGTTACTTGAGTGCTTTCTTCTCTTTCATTTTTATTTTTATTTTTATTTTATTGTATTATTTTTTTGTTTTTTCAAGGTCGGGTCTTAGCTCTAGCCCAGGCTGACCTGGAATTCACTATGTAGTCTCAGGGTGGCCTCGAGCTCACGGCGATCCTCCTACCTCTGCCTACCGAGTGCTGGGATTAATGGCGTGCGCCACCACACCCGGCTTTCTTCTCTTACTTTTCTGTACATTTTCTGTCATCTTTCCATCCCACTCATCATAAACAGTCAGGTTCTGTTTTTCCTATGACAGAAAGGAAGTAATGGCAACAATTAGAAACTCTTCCCATCCCATGATTTCTTTTTCTTTTCTTTGTTTGTTTTCAAGGTAGGGTTTCATTTTAGCCCAGGCTGACCTGGCACTCATTCTCTAGTCCCAGGCTGGCCTCAAACTCAAATCAGTTCTTCTACCTCTGCCTCTTAAGTGCTGGGATTAAAGGCATATGCCACCATACCTGGCTGCAGTTTTATTATTTTTTATTATTGTTAAGTAGAAACTTGGTATGGACACATGTGTTGGTGCCATCATTTTCCTTTTCTTGCTCCCATTTCTTTGAGGACCCTCCTCAGTGCTGGTATTCACCTTGGGGTTGTGGGTTATGAGTGAGAGCAGCAGTTTGTCATCGTATGTGAGGGGGCGGGCAGTGCCTCTGGATTTTCCCTCCAACTCTTTGGCTCTTACATCTTTCTGCTACCTATTCCTCAAAGTTTCCTGAGCTGTGGTGGGTGTGTTTTAAGTCCATTTTCATGTTGAGCTCTCAGTAGCTTCTGGATTCTGCTTTGGCACATTTTGAATATCCTCAGTGTCTGTCTCCATCACCCTGGTGCAAGTTGTCAGGCTCCCCATGGAAGCAGCACTCTTGCTCGTCTCCCCAGTTCCTCTGTGGTTTCACCTGGCCCCCGGCTGATGTGCGAAGGGTGGTTCAGTCTCCTTGGTTCTCAGTTCTCTCTGCCTTCAGAAAAAGAAAAACATATTCTCCAGTGGAGAGGTCAGCATAGGTTAAATGGGTGTTAATTAAGAGAGATTTTGATGGATGTAGCCTCTCTTTCAGCCAAAGATTAGTGGGAGCTTCTCATTGAACTCCATGATCTTGGTCTCCATAGGATTCTGACTCAGGTCCTAGTTTCAGGTATGCGTTCCTTTCCACTGAGTGGATCTCTTAGCCAATCAGAAAGCCATCGATTACCCATCTAGACCAGATGCCACTATTGCACAGGTGGGTCCATCTTGTCTGGCTGGTTGCTTATAGCAGTGTCCCCTGATAACACACACCATTATTGGCCATTTTCCCCCAGCAGCTCATGTAGCACTTTTCAGCACTATAAGGGCTGGCCATCTGGGAACTGACTTCCTGCCAGATCCAGGTGGATCTCTCTCAATGTTCTGTGTTTGCAGCATGTGGTGTCTTCAGCAATAGGGTCTTACCTTTTACCTCAGGCAGGTTAATCAAGTGCTTTGGCAAAAGACTGTGTAGTTCTGGGGACCTTGTAGGTCACTCCAATCAGCAGCTCAATGTGCAGATGTATTCTTTAAGTTGACGTATTTATAATGTTTGAGAGACACTAGGCTGTGGTTCAGTTGATAGGCATAGTTCAGAAGTTAGATCCTCAGTCTGGGAGCTCAGGGTGTTTGTTGTGACCTCTATATTACTCCCAGAATAGAATATTACTGGGAGTGGGGAGCAAACACAGCTGCTAGATATGACCTCTATGCAAATGTTGTATTACCCAGTTTCCAGCAGTGGTCTCTCTAACTTTAATAGCTATTGCAGGAGAATTGAACAGGGTAGTATGGTGTGTAGTAGGATTTTAGTTGCTGAGATTTAGAGTGGATGGGAAGTAAGGTTGATAAGGATGACAATTAGTATTAGATCAACTTTGAAAAAAATCAAGATGAGGAAAATAGCTGAGAGGGGAAGGTTGGGATACTGTTAAGACCTACAGATTGTAGAGATTGTTAAGGCTATGGAAGGTTATAGTTAAGTAGCAAAAGGGGGAGATTATGATTGAGAAAGAGGAAAAAATGTAGTAATGAAAGAAAAGTGTATGAGTTGTGCATAGGAAGAATAGTAGAGAGTGGTACTTGCTTGTAAAGCCTGATGGCCCGTGTTCAGTTCCACAGTACCCACATAAAGCCAGATGCACAAATGATGCATGTGTCTGGAGTTCATTACATTGGCAGGAGGCCTTGGCACACCCATGCTCACTCTGTGGCTATCTGACTCTTTCTCTCTGAATCTCTCTCAAATAAATAGATGTTAAAAATTTACACAACAAAAGAATAGTAGAGTGCCCAATAATTAATTAGGTGGAGAAGCACTCAGAACAACCGTAAAACCTAACAGCAATACACCAACTAAAGCCAGGCCATTAGGAGGTGTATATGTAAGAGTGAAGATTGAAAGAAAGCTAAGAAATAACAAACACAAGCCAACCAAAAAGGCAAAGTATAATAAAAGTACATTAGATGAAAAAGGTGCTATGTCAGTATTTCTTCCTTGGCAGAATGGGTTTTACATTCAGGATGATTTCGAGGCCTCTGAGTATCCTAACTTACTACCTTTAGAATACTCCTTTCTTAAGTTAGGAGGCTCAGATCTTGATGCTTCAGTCTTCAAATTGTGATTCAGTTAATGCATCTTGTGATCTCTAATCTTTATCTTTATACTCATACCAACATTGTGGTAGTGTACTTTCTAATGCAGGGTATTTCTTTTTCTTTTATTCTTTCTTCTTCTTCTTCTTTTTTTTTTTTTTTTTTTGTTGTTGTTGTTTTGCTTTGTTTTTCGATGTAGGCTCTCACTCTGGCTCAGGCTGACCTGGAATTAGCTATGTTGTCTCAGGGTGGCCTCAAACTCATGGCGATCCTCCTACCTCTGCCTCCCAAGTGCTGGGATTAAAGGCGTGAGCCACCACACACGGCTAGGGTATTTCTTTTTCTTTTTTCTTCTCTTTTTTTTTTTTTCTTTTTCTTTTTTTTCGAGGTAGGGTATCACTCTAGCCCAGGCTGACCTGGAATTCACTATGGAGTCTCAGGGTGGCCTCGAACTCACAGCGATCCTCCTACCTCTGCTTCCTTAGTGCTGGAATTAAAGGCGTGCACCACCACGCCCAGCAGGGTATTTCTTTTTCAACCATATTTTTTTCTGATTATATGAACAGTAAAATTGCAGAAAGTTTGAAAAATATAACAAGAACACTAAAAAAAATTCTCAATACCATTGTTTTACATAATAACTCTTATTAACCTTTTAGAATATGCTTTGCTATACTATACCCCATCTGTACATATCTTTGTAATATATGCATTTTCATCTCTTCAGCCTTTTCTTTTGTTTTTCTTTCTTTTTTTTTTTTTCTGGTTTTTCGAGGTAGGGTCTCACTCTGGTCCAGGCTGACCTGGAATGAACTATGTTGTCTCAGGGTGGCCTCGAACTCACGGTGATCCTCCTACCTCTGCCTCCCTAGTACTGGGATTAAAGGTATGCGCCACCACGCCCGGCCTTTGTTTTTCTTCCTTTTCTCTTTTTTGTATTTCAAGGTAGTATTTTGCTTCTAGTACAGCTGACCTGGAATTCACTATGTAGTTTCAGGGTGGCCTTGAACTCACAGTGATCCTCCTACCTCTGCTTCCTGAGTTCTGGGGTTAAAGGTGTGTGCCACCATGCCAGGCTAAAATGTGAGGCACTATTTTTTTTTTTTCTTCAGCATTTTCAAATAATTAGCAAAAGGTAATTCACTGTGTAGTCTCAGGGTGGCCTCAAACTCATAGCCATCCTCCTACCTTGGCCTCCCAAATGCTGAGGTTAAAGGTGTGTGCCACCATGCTCAGCTTTATATTCCTTTTTTTTTTTTTTTTTTTTCGTATTTAATTATTTGAGAAAGAGAGAAAGCTAATGGGCATGCTAGGGCCTCCTGCCGTTGCAAACAAATCCTGACACATGTACTGCTTGTGTATCTGGCTTTACATGGGTAATTGAACCTGGACCGTCAAGCTTTGTAAGTAGGCATCTTTAACTGCTGAGTCATCACCCTAGCCTCTGTTATATTGTTTGTTTATTTTTTTCCAGATAGGGTCTCACTGTAGCCCAGGCTGACCTGGAATTAACTATTTAGTCTCAGGGTGGCCTTAAACTCAAACACTGATCCTCCTACCTCTGTTTCCAGAGTGCTGGGATTAAAGGTATGTGCCACCACACTCAGCCCTATATTCTTTGTATATAATAACCTTGTACTAATAGTAGTTTTTTTGAAAGCTGAAAGATATAAACTGACTTTCTCCTTTGTTTTGCTTGACCTTTCATATTTATTCAACAAAACAGTTTGTTGAACATTCACTACATATAATATCTGACTTGACAGCTTAGTGTTTGAGTGGAGCTTGTTATTTCCAGTGATAGGTAAAAACAAGATTGGCCTCTTTCAAGAAAAAATTCCCTTGGTTCTGGAGACGGAAGTAGGAAGACAATAAGTTCAAGACCAGCTTGGGCTACATAGTGAGTTTGAGGTCAACCTGGTGACTCTCTACCTTTAAAAAAAAAAAAAAAAAAAGAGGAAAGAAAAGATATGAAAAAAGAAAAAAAATCTATTGAAGTTTAAAAATTTGTCAAGTTTTGCTCAAAATTACAGTTTGTAGATAATCATGCTTAACATGATTTCAGTGTAGATAAGAATATGTTCAAAGTTTAGTTATTAGGCTAGTTGATTTTCATTGTGTTTGCTGAGTTGATTTAGAACTTCATAAAGTGTAAAACTATTAAAATGCAGATCTATAGCTTTTATCATCCCTAAGTCAAAATTCAAAATGTTCTTAAATCCCAAATTTTTCCACTATCATGTGAGCATTATGAAAATTTTTGGATGGAGGCACATTTCAAAATTTAGGTTTTTGGATTGGGGTCTGTAACCAGCAGTCGGTGAATGTATTCTGAAAGCTAAGAGACTAAACTCTGAGGGTCCCAAGCATGTCCTTTTGTAGAAATATCTTTCAGTAGATGAAAAATATTTTGCTTTTATTTCACAGGTTAAGAGCAGGATTATGTGATCGCTGTGCTGTTACTGAAGAGCATATGCGGAAAAAGCAGCAGGAGTTTGAGAATATCCGACAGCAGAATCTCAAACTTATTACCGAGCTTAGTGAGTTTTCTTTGTTCATTTACTAAGTACTTAAAGCATAATATAGCATTGTTAAAACCTATTAGAAAGTTGGTTGTAATCACATGAGTTTGCGTTTATTTATTTATTTAGAGAGAAAGAGGCAGGTAAAGAGAGAAAATGGGCACTTCAGGGCCTCTAGCCCGTGCAAATGAGCTCCAGATGCATGTACCCCCTTGTGCATCTGAGTTACGTGGGTACTGGGAATCGAACCTGGGTCCTTAGGTTTTGCAGGCAGACTCCTTAACTTCTAAGCCATCTCTCCAGCCCTGCATGTTTTGTTGTTTTTTTAAAGTTAGGTAAAAGTTTAAATGTCTTTCCTCTTTTGTAGATTTAATCTCAGTATTATTTTAGTAAGAAATAGAGTGTAAAAGTTGTGTAAATAGTATTCACATTATCTTTAAAGTCTTAGCAGTTAAAGAAGCAGATTTCTGGATATGTCTGGGTTTTTTTTTTTTTAAATACATTATTTATTTGTTAGCAGTGAAGAGAGGGAAAGGTATGTTAGGGCATCTGCTAGCAAACTCCAGATGCATGTGTCACTTGGCATCTGGATTTACATGGGTATTGGAAAATGGAAAATTGAACCCTGTCTGAGGCTCTACAAGTAAGTGCCTTTAACTGCTGAGTCATCTCCCAGCCCTGTGTTTGCTTTTTGGGTTTATCATTATATTTCATGCAATTTGCTTCATAGGGAAGTTAAACACAAAATTATGCTTAGTGTTCTACAAAAGTGTACACTTCTTTGTCCTATAACAAGTACTATTAGAAACATACTATTTTTAGCATTTCCTACCCATACAGTGTTAAGATTTTCTTAAATTTAATATCCTTCTTATTCATTTTCCCTTCCATTTTTCTTTAAAAAAAAGATTTTTATTTGTTTGTGTATGTGTGTGTGTGAGAGAGAGAATGGGCATACCAGGGCCTCTAGCTGCCATCTTGTGCGTTTGGCTTACCTTGGAACTGAAGAATCGAACCTGGTTCCATAGACTTGACAGGCTAGTATCTTAACCACTAAGCCATCTCCCCATCCCTAGCATTTCTTTTAACTTTCGTTTGTTTTAACTGTTTCTCTATCCTAGTAGCCATTACCTGAATACTATATAAGTCATAGTCTACATATCCAAAATCTAACAGTCTTCTTTTTCATACTAACTTCATCTTCTCACTCTGTTTTCTTCTATTAGTTATATTGTTGCTGTGTGATTACTTAAGCAGGAACATATAAGTACATGCCAGTTATTTTAAAAAGAGATAAAGATATTGTTTTCTATGAGTGACACATTTTCAAGACCATAATATATACAGTGTGGTAGGGTATGGATTAGCAGGCTGTGTGAGTATGTATTAGTTACTGTCCTTGTTGCTATGGCAAAAATACCTGACAAGAAGTAGCTTAAAGGATGAACAGTTTATTTCAGATTATAGTTCAAGGTTGTAGTCTATCATGGTGGTGAAGGCATGGTGACAGGAGTATGAATCAGAGCTGGTCACATTGTATCCACAAGCAAAGAGGGATGAAAGCTAATGCTTATTCTCCTTTTTATTCAGACTGGTACCCCAGCCCATGGAATGGTATCACTACAGTTAGTGTAGGTGGTAGGTCTTCCCACCTTAATCTAGAAACTTCCTCACATGCATGTCTTGGAATTTGTCTCCTAGGAAATTCCAAATCCAATCAAGTTGCTAGATTAACCATCACAGAGTGAATTTACTCTTTACAGCATAAAGCACAAAGGAACAGTTTATTTAGCACACTACAGGGGGCAGGGGGCTTGTAGTACAAGAGTACTACCTGCAACAAAAGTCTAGTTTTAGTTTATACCCCAAGGTGTAACTACTGCTTCTAGTCTCATTTGTGTTTCCCAGGTTGAGGTGTGTGTTTTTTTGTTTGTTTGTTTTGTTTTTTGTTTTGCAAGGCAGGGTCTCATTATAGCCCAGGCTGACCTGCAGTTCACTGTGTAGTCTCAGGGTGGCTTCAAACTCACAGCGATCCTCCTACCTCTGCTTCCCGAGTGATGGGATTAAAGCCATGAGCCACCAAAATGAGCTCAAAATCTTATTTTTTGATATCCTCTTCAGATTTAGGCAAAAATGCATTAATATCCCATCTGGTAAAGGAAGAGTATAGTCTGTGAAAGATTTAAAAATAGCTCTCTGTATTACTAGTTAGACCATGTATATTTTAAATTGCCCTACATGTTATTTGTGATTTTTAAGTTAAGAGGACTTTGTGCGCTTGGGAAGAATTATTAAAACTTTGCCATGTAGCTGGGCGTGGTGGCACATGCCTTTAATCCCAGCACTAGGGAGGCAGAGGTAGGAGGATTGCCATGAGTTCAAGGCCATCCTGAGAATACATAGTGAATTCCAGGTCAGCCTGGGTTAGAAAAAGACCCTACCTCGAAAAAAAAAAAAAAAGAAAAGAAAAAATTTGCCATGTATATCATGCACCTATTTCTGCCTCACTGGTTTTTAAAAATATTTTTATTTATTTATTTGCAAGTAGAGGAGAGAGGGAGGGAGGGAGGGAGGGAGTGAACAAACAAATGAACACACCAGAGTCTCTGTCCTATGAACTCCAGATGCATGCGCCACCTTGTGCTTATGGCTTACGTGGGTCCTGGGAAATTGAACCAAGGTCCTTTGGCTTTGCAGGCGAATGCCTTAACTGTTAAGCCATCTCTCCAGCCCCTCACTGGTTTTTTATTTATTTTTGGTTTTTTTTTTTTTGTTATTTTTATTTATTTATTTGAGAGTGACATACAGAGAGAGAAAGAGGCAGATAGAGAGAGAGAGAATGGGCACGCCAGCGCTTCCAGCCACTGCAAACGAACTCCAGACGCGTGCGCCCCCTTGTGCATCTGGCTAACGTGGGTCCTGGGGAATCAAGCCTCGAACCGGGGTCCTTAGGCTTTATAGGCAAGCGCTGAACCGCTAAGCCATCTCTCCAGCCCCTCATTGGTTTTTTTTTTACTTTGTTTTATTACATGTATTATTAGCAAAAAAGTGTTATGTAGTTTTTGAACTTTTTATTAGCAACTTCCAGAAACATAGACAATATACTATGATCATAATCACCTGTCACCATCTCCCTTTCCCCTTTCCATGCTCACCTCCACAGAAGCCCTTCTTTCCAGCTCTAGTCTCTCTTCTATTTTCATGTATCTTTTTTTTTCTTCCTATTCTGCAGGTCTTGTGTAGGTAGTGTCAGGCACAGTGAGGACATGAATATCAAGGCTGCTTTGTCTGGAAGAAAGTATTGTAAGGATTCCTTTTCCTTTGGCTCTTAAATTCTTTCCATACATCTCTTCTACAATGGTCCCCGAGCACTGGAGGGTGTGATAGAGATGTCTCACTTAGTGTTGAACACCCCACTGTCACTCCTTCTCAGCACTTTAGTGTGTTTTGAGTCTCCTCAATGTTCACCAGCATTCAAAAAAGTGAAGCTCCTCTAACTAAAAGTGAGAGTAGCATTAATATTTGGTTATAAACAAAGGTGTTTACAGAGCACTTTGGTGGGCATAATATATGTAGTTGGCCAGACAAGAGTGGTAGTTTCCCTCCTAGGGCTTGTGACCTCCCCAACCATAGGCTTTTGTTTTTCGAAGTAGTGTTTAACTCTAGTCCAGGCTGACCTGGCATTCACTATGTTGTCTTGGGGTGGTCTTGAACTCACAGTGAGCCTCCTACGTGTCTCCCAAGTGCTAGGATTAAAGGCATGTGCCACCACGCCCAGCCTCTACCATAGGCTTTTAACTAGGTTTTTAGTCTGAGGAATGTATTCCCTCCTGGGGAGCAGTTGGTTTTCCCCATAACAGACATGCCAGCCGTAAAGCTTGCAGGGTCAACTGCTGGTTAACACCGTTGGTGACTTCTTTCTCCAAAAAGGCTATATGCTGCATAACTGTTTGCAGCATTCTGATAGCTAGTCAGCAAGGAGGAGGGTTCCAGCTCAGGTTCAGCTCGGTTTCTCAGTCACCTGCATCCCAAGCGTATGAAGTCTTCAGCAACCTGGCCATATCATCTAGTAGTTACAGTGGGCAACCAAGAGCCTTAACAATGGCCTGTATGTTTGAGGGGACATAAGGGGCTTCCCTGGCTAGTAACACACTGGAAGTCAACTTGTTCTTATTTCCTGTTTCTGCACCTCCTATATAAGCTCACATATATACTTTCTTTGACATAAAGTCTTGGCAGCTTAAAGTCTGGCTCAGGCTGGCCTCCTTGCCCTTGTACTTGTGATCTTCCTGCCTTAACTTCTTGAGTACAGAGATTGCAATCATGTCCTACCATGCCTGGCTCAGGTACCCTTTTTTATTAAATGATCACCTGACTTGTCATCTTATCCACTCATCTTCCCTTTGGTGTATGTTGTACTTATACTAACAAACAAGTCTGTCCATTAATCATCTGTGGGAATCTTGGTATTTTGGTTTGGCCTGTATTTTTTGTCTCACTCTAGCTCAGAATGGCTTCAAAGTCACAGCAGTTCTCTTGTTTCACCTGCCCAAGTGCTAGGATTATGGGCATGAACCACCATGCCTCACTACTTGGGAATCATTGATACAGTTGTCTTCTTAGCCTGGTATTGAAAGACTTATGTTGTCAATTATACCCAATCTTTCTTTTTCCCTACTAATTCTCTACATGGAATAAACTTTGGTCCAGCTCATTTGTCCCTTCTTTTATGAATCCATTTCTGATCTCAAGGCCCAAGTAGCCTCTTTTTTCCTTGGAAATCCCTTCATTCATGGCCTTGCTCCTTTTGATTATACCAAATATGTTAAAGCAAGACTTGCTTCTTTGTTAGACTGTACTTTTCCTTTAAGCTCTCTTTTTGTTTGTTTTGTTTTTCAAGACAGGGTCTCACTTTAGCCCAGGCTGACCTCAAACTCATTGCGATCCTCCTAACTCCCAAGTCCTGGGCTTTTAAGTTATTTTTTTGTTCCTCCTAGGAAAATAGTTTACTCAATGTAAGAAAATATTTTTTCTAGGAAATGATTAATTTTTATCAGTGGAGGTTGCTTTTGCTATAACTTAATTTCTTGGTTCTAGTACTCTTAGTGAAATACATGCTTACCAACAGTGGTAACATACTAAACACTGATAAGAGTTTTGAACTGGCCCCAGTGGAAATTATATCCTGAAACTGGGTTTCTGCTTTATGAATTAAATAAGAATACGAAGATTTAGTGGAAGTAAATTTAAGCATATCCTACTTCAGTGAGATACTTAAATGACTGATATCACAATTATCATGAAAATGTATAACTAAGGAAGAAAGTTTGGTTTTATAAATGTGCTTATAATATGAAAATTGGTATTTGCAGGGCTAGTGATCAAGCCTAGTGCTTCAGAGACACTAGGCAGTTTGTTATTTTTATTTCAAGACAGGTGGCTATCACAAAAATGGCCTTTGAAATTAGTAGGATTGAATAATACAGATGAAATTCTTTCTTGGCCTCAGTGTGAATAATTAAACTATGTCCTTAATATACAAGGCAGTATCTTGTGCACACGAATATTATGTAAAATTACCACTTGAGTCGTGGTGTAGAGCTAGCTCAATGTGAAACATAGTGATCACCACCTAATGGCAAGTCCGTGTTGGACAATAACACTAGCGCTGAATAACATGATTTAGGGTTAGAAATCCTAGCTTCTAGCTGGATGTGATGGTCATGCCTGTAATCCCAGCACTTGGGAGGCTGGGGCAAGAAGATTGCCGTAAGTTCAAGGTTAATTTGGGCTAAATAGTTTGTACAGGTCAGCCTAGGTCACAGAGTGAGATTCTGTCTCAGAAAACCAAAGGGAGACAAAGAGAAACATCATAATTTCTTCATACGTGTTGACATTTTGAATGTTAATATGGTATATCTTCTCTTTAAGTGAATGAAAAGAACACTCTGCAGGAAGAAAATAAAAAGCTTTCTGAACAGCTGCAGCAGAAACTCGAGTAAGTATTTTTCTCAATGGTAGCAGAATCTTTTCCTGCAACTTTTCTTTCTGTTCTTTTATTTATCTGTATTATGTAAACAGTGTCTTTTTTTCCCTTTTTCTGTCCTCTATCATCTATTACAGAATGCTAATGGCAAATCTCACACAGTTAGCAATGGCTGCTGTGAGGTCATGAACACAGCAGCTATTTGATGCCCGCAGGACAGCTATGTGTAGCACTCCTCCCCATCCACGACTCTTACACTCTTTCCACTCCTCTGCAGTGCTCCCTAAGCCTTGCAGATAGAGATGCCTTACTTAGCACCAAGCACCCACAGTCTCTTGTTCTCAGCACTTTGATGAGTTTTGAGTCTTCCCAATAGTCACTGCCAACTGCAAAAGGAAGCTTCTCTGACCAAAGGCGAGAGTAGCAGTAGTCTATGGACATAAACATAAATATGTAGAGTCAGTTTGATGGATACAAAATACCCATTTAGCCCAACAACTGTAGTAGCTTCTTTCCTGGAGCCTGTGACCTTCCCAGCCATAGACTTGACTAGGTTTTCATTAACAGGCATGAATTTCCTCCCATGGAGCAGGCCTAAATTTAATTGGAGATCAGTTGGTTATCTCCATGACAGTCGTGTTACTGTTGAACCAGAGGGCACATCTTGCCTGCATTGGTCTGGTTTTTTTTTGTTGTTGTTGTTGTTGTTTTTTTCCTGTTCTATAACTCTCAGAGTCCAATGCTGTTTAAGACTTTCTAGTAACATATAGTGGATCAGTAGAGAGGCATCCCACCCAGTTGTAGCACGATTTCTTAGTATGCTGCAGCCGAAGAATGTGGTATCTTAGCCATAGGATCTTATCTTCTAGTTCTGGTGAGCAACCAAGAGTGTTGGCAATGTTGTTCACGGGGTTTGGGGGCTTCAGGAGCCTGCTAACAATTCACTAGGAGGTATCCCCCCCCATCCTGGTAATAACCTATTGCTTCTAGGAGCAAAGTAGTTTTATTATCCCCATTTTACAACAGGGGGACCAAAGCTCACAGAGCCATCTAACTTGTCTGCTAATGAATCTGACCATCACTCAGCCCTTGACCTAAACACCTCTCTTTGTTATGCAGCTGTCCCAATGGTTTTCTTTCCTAATGTGGCCCAATTCAGGTAGAGTTAAGGCTTAGCTCTTAATTTCCACATACATCAAGAGTATGCTGTTTTTATTTATATTTTTGTTGATGTTTTAACTTTTTTTGACATGAAATATCACTGTATTTGTTATCCAGGGAGCCTTAAAATTTTGGTAGTCTTCTGCCTTGCAAGTACCTAAGACTTTAGGTACGACATGGTGACTGCCCCTTTTAGTATGTTTAAACTTAGGATCCAAGGTAGTCCTGGTAGTGGTACAGAGTTCTTAAGGATCCTATTACATTTGAGTAGACATCTACAAAAACACTGATAGACTATGCAAAGGTAACATTGTTTTACAGTAGTTATTTGTATATATACATGCCTCACAGTCAGGATTAACATTCTTTTGTAAAAAAATTTTTTTTCATTTATTTATTTCAGAGAGAAAGACAAAGAGTGAGTATAGGCACACCAGGACCTCTTGCCACTGCAAATTAACTCTAGATGCTTTTTGTGGATACTGGGGAATTGAACCAGACTGTTAGGCTTTGCAAGCCAGCACCTCCCCATCTCTCAGACCAGAAGTAATGTTCTTAACACTATGCTTTTAGTAATGGGTATTCTGTAGAATTTAGATATTCCTCCTATGTGTTCACTCCACTCAATATTGGTAGTCAAAAGCAATTTTGAAGAGGATTGATTGTCACATGGGAAAAATGTGTGTGAAAATGTTAACATTTTCGATTTTACACATATTCTATGACAAAAAGAGACTATAACACTGATCTATAGGCTTGTGTATGGCTCCAAATCCAAAAGTTTGTTCTTTCAAAATTTTATTCACAACCAAAGTTCATTTCAACTGCCAGAATAAATTCTTCAAAATAAAAGAGAAAAACTGAATGTTTTTAAAAAAAATACTTGGTTGTTCTACTTGAATAGCCCTAGATCCTTACAGGTCTGTGAGGAAAAGAAAAACTGAGGCAGTATTACCACAAACAGAACAACCGCTATAACCCCCCCCCCCCCCAATGGTACTCTCAGCTTATCTGAGGGAAAAGCAAACAGAAAGTAACAACTAAGCATAATTCATTTAAACAAAAGGTCACAGAAACTCAGCTTTTCTTAGAAAATCAGCTGAGTCTTTATGTTTTACAGAATAACTAATAGGTAAGACATAAAAAGTGTGTTTTCCTTCTAGCTCACCACCTTCTGTGACCAAAGAGGACCAACCGAGCACTTGGGGCACTTATGATAGAGCTAATTTTGAGTTTGGTTTAAGAGATTTTTTTTTTTTTTTTTTGTGATCCCAGTTCCTTATATATACACTCTGCCAGGACATCATTTTCTTCTTGTGACTCATTCATGTTTCAGGATAAATTTTTATGACTATTAAGAACTCAGGCTGTGACGTGATTAGTTAAAAGTTAGGTCACATAGATTTCACACTCCATTAATTTGCAAGACTTTCTCATATGACTTGAGTTTAGTCTTTATAGAATAAGAGTAGAATTGCAGGAAAGGATTATAAATTAGGTATTAATTCTGTTATACAGAATGATGGCTAGATAGTGCATTGTGTATGTTAGTTTGGTAGAAAAGTAGATTTTAACTTTTAATCACATAAATTTTGTAAAATGATAGATTTGTTAGCTGGGCTGATTTGGTCAGTCTGCAGTATAAACATAACCTATAAAATGTATAAGCATTATATGTCAGAATAAGATTTAAAAATTATAAATTAGCTCTGAAGATTATTCCTTAGCATAGGATATAGAATTATAGATCACAGATAATACTGATGTTATCCAGGAAATTATAATTGTTTGGAAACATTAACCTTTGCCTTTTATTGATTTTTAAAAATCAATGCTGGTCTTAGTATACAAAATTCATATTATATAGTTCTTTGAAATAGTATGACAAATTAGTATGCATATATGTTAATTTGGCATTGTGAGAAATTAATGACAAGAATAGTAAGAACTTTAGCCAGTATAATCACCTTGGGCATGGGGAATTAAATAATGCCCAGTCTTTCTAGGTATCATTAGTCCTGAATTGAGTTGGGCGAGAACATTTGCACAGATCAGCACCATTTATTTCTTTAGTGGAACCTGGGAATGTCACATTCATTCATTCAGCAGATCTGTATGAGGTACCTACTGCGTGTCTGCTATTGTGGCCACTGTGAGCCATCTTGTATTATATCAGATGAGCAGGAAACATAAGTAATATGCTTCCTCACAAAGCATATTTACTGTGAATAAAGTGAATAGAACTGAGTGACAAGGAACAAAAATGAGGATTAGGAAAGGGGGTTGCAATTCTAAACATCATATTTCCCGGAAAGGCTGAACATGGTGGAACTTACTTGTAATCCCAGCACACAGGAGGCTGACAGTAGAAAACAGAAAGTTTTAGTCTAACCTGAGCTACACAGTGAGATTCTGCTACCTCACACAAAGAAGAAAAATTAATAAAAATAAAATTCTTATGAACTTGAGATGGGGGAGGGGACAAAAGAAAGTAATGAGAGGGGCTTATAATCAAAACACATTATGTATATGTTTAAAATTGCAATAAGATATTAATAAAAATAAAGAAAAGTCCAGCAGAGATACAAAGGAGATGAGATAGCTAGTCTAGCCATGTGCAGAAGAACATTCCAACAAGATGGAGCACATAGAGCAGAAAACATAGGAGTGTGCTCGGCAGGTTTACGGAACCTTAAAGGAGAGAGCATCTGAAGTAGGGTTAAAGTGCAGAGACATGTGATGTCAGTGCTGTGGCTGATTTAAAGCACTCTGCCTAAGCAAGTGCAATGAGGAGATGTGGCAGGGTTTTGTTTTGTTTTTGTTCTTTCGAGGTAGGGTCTCGCTCTAGTCCAGGCTGACCTGGAATTCACTATGTAGTCTCAGGGTGGCCTTCAACTCACTGTAATCCTCCTGCCTCTGCCTCCCCATGTGCCACCACACCAGCAGTGGCAAGATTTTAATCTGACTTAATTGGTGTCACTTCAATTTTAATTGTACTGTTGTGACTGCTATGTGGGGAGTAGGTGGTGGGCAGTGCAGAATAGAAGCAGTGATAGAAACTCACATCTTGAAGCTGGGTGTGGTGGCGCACGCCTTCAATCTCAGCACTTGGAAGGCAGAGGTAGGAGGATCGCTGTGAGTTTGAAGCCAGCCTGAGACTCCATACTGAATTCCAGGTCAGCCTGGCTAGAGTGAAACCCTATCTCAAAATCCCCACCCCCAAAAAGAAAAAGAAACTCAATCTTGAAGCCTACTGTGGTCATAGACTCATGATCTACACTAAGAAGAGCACACTGCGTGGTGGACAAAGACCCTCCTAGAGGCTGTGCCAGGATTAAGTCCTGGTTCTCCTTTTTTGTTTTTTGTTTGGTTTGAAGTATTTATTTGAGAGAATGGGTGTGCCAATACCATCTACCACTGCAAACAAAACTCCAAACACGTGCACCACTTTGTGCATCTGGTTTTACATGGGTACTGAGGAATCGAATCCAGGCCCTCAGGCTTTGCTAGCAAGTGTCTTTAACCACTGAGCCATCTCTTCAGTCCTTTCTTAATATATTTTTTTAACTATTTTATTTATGTATTGATTGATTTTTATTTGAGAAAGAGAAAGAGAAAGAGGCAGATAGAAAGAATGGACATACCAGGGCCTCTAGCCACTGCAAATGAACTCCACATGTATGTGCCACTTTGTGCATCTGGCTTTACATGGTAACTGGGCAACTGAACTTGGCTTTGCAGGCAAGCACCTTAACCACTGAGCTATGTCTCCAGCCCTCTTACTGTCTTACTTATTTTGGTTTTTTGAGGTAGGTTCTCACTCTGGCCCAGGCTGACCTGGAATTCACTCTGTAGTCTCAGGGTGGCCTCGAACTCACGGCGATCCTCCTACCTCTGCCTCCTGAGTGCTGGGATTAAAGGCATGCGTCACCATGCCAGCTCCCTCTTACTATCGTAATAAGTAACTTTGCTTCTATTTCTTCATTTCACTTATTTCACTTATTGCAAAATGAAAGTGATAGTAATATTTGACACAATTGTGACCATTGCATAGTTCCTTATGGCTCGCACTGTCAGTATTACCCTGTTTGGCATTTGCTAAGTCATGTTGATTCTACCACCACGGTTCCACTTTGTACATCACTGAGTATTGAACTTTAAAGCCCAGAAGCTCTTGCCTGCTCTTTATAGCCACCTTCCAATTTTGACTTGCCTCATTTCTTCCTGGCCTAGTTATTAGCCTTGTAATCTGCTGCTAAACTGTTACATGGCTTCTCCATTGTAAAACCTTCGTTCCTTTTCTCTTGCTTCTTCAATTATGGGCACGTTTACTTAAGGCTTCCTGTGATTCTAGCTTACCTTTCTCCAGAACAAGTGCATAGTTCTGTGTGCCTTCATTCAAACTGTGGATTCTTTGCCATTTGCTTTCAATTTTACCCCAGGTGCCACAGACTGGACTTTCTAGTTAATTTCCACAGTAATATTCTCTACTTGGTCCTGTGCTCGTGTACGTTCTTCTCATCCTAGACTTGGAATGTTACATGCAAGGGATGACATTTTCTGTCCTCCATGTTCTGTTATAGTAGCACATTACTTAGTAGATATTGTACTGTTTGCTGAAGTTACTTTCTTTCAATTTTTTTTTTCTTTCTCTCTCTCTAGGAATGATCAACAGCATGAAGCAGCTGAGCTTGAATCTGAGGAAAATGTTATTCCAGATTCACCAATAACAGCCTTTTCATTTTCTGGCATTAACCGGCTACGAAGAAAGGAGAATCTCCACGTCCGATACAGAGAGCAAACGCATAATAAAGTGGAGCTCTCTGCGTGCACTGCTGGTAAGAGGAGAGCTGTGCTCTTGTTACTTGGTTGTGTAAAAAGCTGTTCATGCCCTGCGTTACGTGGTGGAAGGAAGCTGGGCATTAACTGGTAACCAGCGGTACCACTGGAATTTAACTTGCAGTGGGAAAGTGACAGAAAGCGTTTCTGCCTGCATTACGTACAGATGTGTGTTGTTCATCTGCGTATGTACTTGGCATCTTATAAGTATAGTCTCATTTCCTTTTTCCATTTAAAGATTCTCTTCTATGTATATCTGTGAGTGGGGTGATTTTTTATAAGCATTAATGTGCTGAGTGGTTTGCACACATTATTTTAATCCTCATAGCAGGTTTGTTACGTTAACTGATAGTTCGTTTGTTTTATAGGTGAGTTATGTTGAGAGAAGTTTCAAATGCACTCAAAGTCCACTGTCAAGTAGGTAGATGAGTCAGCATTCAAATGCATGCCGCCCTGGCTCTAAACTCCTGTGCTTTCCAGGGCTTGTCCACAGGCACTCCTACTACTGGAGCCGTTGCTAGCTGACTGCTTTTGTTTTGTGATTTGTTGCACTTGGTAGTGATCAAGAAAGGATTTTATAATTTATAGAATTTTTATATGAATACTTTGGTTTATCAGGGAATATTCTTGTGATTCTAGCCCAGTTTGTTTCTGCTAAATGCTTATACATTCTTTTTCAACCAGCTCTGAGTTTTTTTTTAAAAAAATGCTTATTGACACTTTTATACATGTACATAGTGTATTTTGATCATAATCACCTCCCGTTACCTTTTCCCCTCCAACCCTGACTTACCATGTGATATTATATAGTAATTCATTCTTATAATGTTAAATGGTAAAGAGTAACTTTTGACCTCAACATATGAAAAAGGTAAAACATTTAGGAAGGGAGGTTTACTAAGTTCTGGAGTTATCTGTATGAAAACAGTGTAGACAGTAGCTATGGTTTTTTTTTTGTTGTTGTTGTTTGTTTGTTTGTTTTTTGGTTTTTGTTTTTGTTTTTCAAGGATAGGGTCTCACTCTAGCTCAGGCTGACCTGGAATTCACTATGTAGCCTCATGCCAATCCTCCTACTCCTCTTACCTCTGCCTCCCCATGTGCCACCATGCCAGCAGTGGCGAGATTTTAATCTCGACTTAATTGGTGTCACTTCAATTTTAATTGTACTGTTGTGACTGCTAATGTGGCGAGTAGGTGGGTGGGCAGTGCAGAATAGAAGCAGTGATAGAAACTCACATCTTGAAGCTGGTGCCTGTGGTGGCGCACGCCTTCAATCTCAGCACTTGGAAGGCAGAAGTAGGAGGATCGCTGTGAGTTTGAAGCCAGCCTGAGACTCCATACTGAATTCCAGGTCAGCCTGGCTAGAGTGAAACCCTATCTCAAAATCCCCACCCCTAAAAAGAAAAAGAAACTCAATCTTGAAGCCTACTGTGGTCATAGACTCATGATCTACACTAAGAAGAGCACACTGCGTGGTGGACAAAGACCCTCTTAGAGGCTGTGCCAGGATTAAGTCCTGGTTCTCCTTTTTTGTTTTTTGTTTGGTTTGAAGTATTTATTTGAGAGAAAGTGAGAGAGAATGGGTGTGCCAATACCATCTACCACTGCAAACAAAACTCCAAACACGTGCACCACTTTGTGCATCTGGTTTTACATGGGTACTGAGGAATCGAATCCAGGCCCTCAGGCTTTGCTAGCAAGTGTCTTTAACCACTGAGCCATCTCTTCAGTCCTTTCTTAATATATTTTTTAAACTATTTTATTTATGTATTGATTGATTTTTATTTGAGAGAGAGAGAAAGAGAAAGAGGCAGATAGAAAGAATGGACATACCAGGGCCTCTAGCCACTGCAAATGAACTCCACATGTATGTGCCACTTTGTGCATCTGGCTTTACATGGTAACTGGGCAACTGAACTTGGCTTTGCAGGCAAGCTCCTTAACCACTGAGCTATGTCTCCAGCCCTCTTACTGTCTTACTTATTTTGGTTTTTTGAGGTAGGTTCTCACTCTGGCCCAGGCTGACCTGGAATTCACTCTGTAGTCTCAGGGTGGCCTCGAACTCACGGCGATCCTCCTACCTCTGCCTCCTGAGTGCTGGGATTAAAGGCATGCGTCACCATGTCAGCTCCCTCTTACTATCGTAATAAGTAACTTTGCTTCTATTTCTTCATTTCACTTTTTTCACTTACTGCAAAATGAAAGTGATAGTAATATTTGACACAATTGTGACCATTGCATAGTTCCTTATGGCTCGCACTGTCAGTATTACCCTGTTTGGCATTTGCTAAGTCATGTTGATTCTACCACCATGGTTCCACTTTGCACATCACTGAGTATTGAACTTTAAAGCCCAGAAGCTCTTGCCTGCTCTTTATAGCCACCTTCCAATTTTGACTTGCCTCATTTCTTCCTGGCCTAGTTATTAGCCTTGTAATCTGCTGCTAAACTGTTACATGGCTTCTCCATTGTAAAACCTTCGTTCCTTTTCTCTTGCTTCTTCAATTATGGGCATGTTTACTTAAGGCTTCCTGTGATTCTAGCTTACCTTTCTCCAGAACAAGTGCATAGTTCTGCATGCCTTCATTCAAACTGTGGATTTTTTGCCATTTGCTTTCAATTTTACCCCAGGTGCCACAGACTGGACTTTCCAGTTAATTTCCACAGTAATGTTCTCTACTTGGTCCTGTGCTCGTGTACGTTCTTCTCATCCTAGACTTGGAATGTTAGATGTAAGGGACGACATTTTCTGTCCTCCGTGTTCTGTTATAGTAGCACATTACTTAGTAGATATTGTACTGTTTGCTGAAGTTACTTTCTTTCTATTTTTTTTTTTCTTTCTCTCTCTCTAGGAATGATCAACAGCATGAAGCAGCTGAGCTTGAATCTGAGGAAAATGTTATTCCAGATTCACCAATAACAGCCTTTTCATTTTCTGGCATTAACCGGCTACGAAGAAAGGAGAATCTCCACGTCCGATACAGAGAGCAAACGCATAATAAAGTGGAGCTCTCTGCGTGCACTGCTGGTAAGAGGAGAGCTGTGCTCTTGTTACTTGGTTGTGTAAAAAGCTGTTCATGCCCTGTGTTACATGGTGGAAGGAAGCTGGGCATTAACTGGTAACCAGTGGTACCACTGGAATTTAACTTGCAGTGGGAAAGTGACAGAAAGCGTTTCTGCCTGCATTACGTACAGATGTGTGTTGTTCATCTGCATATGTACTTGGCATCTTATAAGTATAGTTTCATTTCCTTTTTCCATTTAAAGATTCTCCTCTATGTATATCTGAGTGGGGTGATTTTTTATAAGCATTAATGTGCTGAGTGGTTTGCACACATTATTTTAATCCTCATAGCAGGTTTGTTACGTTAACTGATAGTTCATTTGTTTTATAGGTGAGTTATGTTGAGAGAAGTTTCAAATGCACTCAAAGTCCACTGTCAAGTAGGTAGATGAGTCAGCATTCAAATGCATGCCGCCCTGGCTCTAAACTTCTGTGCTTTCCAGGGCTTGTCCACAGACACTCCTACTACTGGAGCCGTTGCTAGCTGACTGCTTTTGTTTTGTGATTTGTTGCACTTGGTAGTGATCAAGAAAGGATTTTATAATTTATAGAATTTTTATATGAATACTTTGGTTTATCAGGGAATATACTTGTGATTCTAGCCCAGTTTGTTTCTGCTAAATGCTTATACATTCTTTTTCAACCAGCTCTGAGTTTTTTTTTAAAAAAATGCTTATTGACACTTTTATACATGTACATAGTGTATTTTGATCATAATCACCTCCCGTTACCTTTTCCCCTCCAACCCTGACTTGCCATGTGATATTATATAGTAATTCATTCTTATAATGTTAAATGGTAAAGAGTAACTTTTGACCTCAACATATGAAAAAGGTAAAACATTTAGGAAGGGAGGTTTACTAAGTTCTGGAGTTATCTGTATGAAAACAGTGTAGACAGTAGCTATGGTTTTTTTTTTTGTTGTTGTTGTTTGTTTGTTTGTTTTTTGGTTTTTGTTTTTGTTTTTCAAGGATAGGGTCTCACTCTAGCTCAGGCTGACCTGGAATTCACTATGTAGTCTCATGCCAATCCTCCTACCTCTGAGTGCTGGGATTAAAGGCGTATACCACCATGCCTGGCTAACAGTAGCTAAGCTTTTGTTCTGGGAGGGGGAGCCATTGAGGTAGGGTCTCACTCTAGTCCAGGATGAACAGGAGCTCACTCTGTAGTCCCACCTCTGCCTCCTGAATGCTAGGCATAAAGGCATGCAGAATTGGGAAATTGGTTGTTTCTCTGTGTTCTGTGAGTTTTTATCACCATCTAGTGGAAAACATGAGAAATGCTTTAGAATCCTACATCTAATTAGGAGCTAAATTAAAATCCTAGATCTTTAGTGACCATTTATTGGCATTTAAGTTTGTTATCAGATAGGATATGAATCCTTATAGATATGAGTCTGATCATGTTTATATTTATGTATATAAAGATCCAGAAAACTAACCACATCAATTTTCTTTGTTGGTAAAGTCTAGTATATCCAGCGTAGATGCATCTGGATTATTTCTTCATTGTAGAGAGAAGCTTATGAATACTTTATTTATTTATTTTTTAAGGTAGGGTTTCACTCTAGCCCAAGCTGACCTGGAATTCACTATGTAGTCTCAGAGTGGCCTTGAATTCATGGTGATCCTTCTACCTCTGCCTCCCAAGTGCTGGAATAAAAGGCATACGCCACCATGCCTAGCCTTATAAATACTTTAAAGCTACTTGATTTGGTCTTGCTCTGATGATATTTTAACTTGGAATGTAGAGTTTTGATTTTGAGATATAAAGTAATTTTTGAGCCATGCAAATTATTTTCAAATAAATTTTAAATTATTTAATGACTACATTAGCTCTGTTCTCCTTCCAGCCATATTGATTATTTATCTTAGATGCGTCTAGTGCTTTTTTTTTGAACCCTACTAGTTATTTTTAATATTATTTTCAAGATACAATTAAAGTAAGGTTCTATTTTCCTTTACTCTGTACCTTTGTTTTTCTTTAAGTTAAATCTTTAAACAGTAGAAATATGTTTAAGATAAAACATGTTTCTTTCTAGAAAATAGAAATTATGAAAGATTGTGGAAATACATGATATAGGATACTTTTTGTTGTTTTTGTTTTGTTTGTTTTTCAAGGTAGGCTAACCTGGAATTCACTATGTAGTCTCTCAGGGTGGCCTCGAACTCACAGTGATCCTCCTACCTCTGAGTGCTGGGATTAAAGGTGTACGCCACCACGCCCAGCTACCTTTTTAAATAAATATTTTATTTTTACTTATTTATTTGAGAAAGAGGCAGAAAGAGAGAATGGACACGTCAGGGCCTTAAGCCACTGCAAACGAACTCCAGACACAGGAGCCACCTTGTGCATCTGGCTTACATGGGTCCTGGGAGTTGAACCTGGATCCTTTGGCTTTGCAGGCAAATGCTTTAACTGCTAAGTCATCCCTCTATCCCTAGGATATGTTTTTAATAAACCTCCTGCTTAGACAAGGAAAGGAACTCCCCAAGCCCCCAAAATAATACCACACAGACAATTTAGGTCAAGAGAAATGTGTTCATTCTAGTGCTGTCTCCCCCTCTGTCCTAGCTTGTAGATTTGTATCATAAAGTCTAAGAATTATATTAATACAAATGTTTTTAATGCATTTAAAGACACGTTTATATTGACTTATCAGAATATTTTGACAGTTTCTTTAATCATTCTTTATTATGTAATCTTGCCTGTTTTTTTCCCCCTTAGAATTAAGAAAAACTTCCAAGCCTTTATCTCCTCCACAGCATAACTCTAAGGAAAATGAAATTCTCGTAGCTGACACTTGTGATCAAAGTCAGTCGCCACCGGCCAGTAAGTAAGATACTATGGGTAGCGTGACCAGCGGCCAGAATTTGACAATATTTTTAAAGTATTTTTCCGTTGGGAAAGTAATGCTATCTTAATAATTGATGTTAATGTTCATACTGTAAATTGCTAATGATTTAGATAAGGAAGGCTTCAGTGTGATACTGTATCCTTAGGTTGATGGGATGTCCAGTAAGGGGTTAGTCGTTCAGGAGGAGGATGTGGCTGCTGCTAAATTCATTAAAAGGTGGAAGAGGCAGTGAGCCTCACTAACAGGGCCAACAAAGTCACTCCCACTTCATATTCTGATATTCTGGAAGCCGCAGGTCATCTTATATTGGTAATTGCATGCATCTGTAATCATGTGTGTGTGAGTATATGTGTGTGTAGAAAGGTGAACTCTGAGCCCAGCACAGGGCACCAGAAGTAGAACGTTTGAATAAGGCAGATCCTTGCTCCACAGTGCTCTAACACCTTTTCTCTAATGCTGCCTTTACTCTGTCAGTTCGTTTTTGTTGTTGTTGCTCTTCTTATTTCCTTGTTTTTGTTTTTTGATTTGAGAGAGAGAAAGAGGCAGATAGAGAGATAATGGGCATGCTAGGGCCTCTGGCCACTGCAAACAGATTCCACACTCATGCGCCACCTTGGGCTTCCGGCTTCCGTGCATACTGGGAATTGAACCTGGGTCCTTAGGCCTTGAAGGCAAGCACCTTAACCACCAAGCCATCTCTCCAGCCCCTTGTTTTGTTTTTAGTAGTGCTAGAGATTAAACCCAGGGCTTTCATATGCTAGTCAGGTGGCTCTAAACCCTGTGCCACATTCCCAGCCTGACCTCTTTTCTTATATTTTCTTCTCTCTCCAGCTTCTCTGCTGGTTCCTTTTCTTTTCCCAACATACACTATATATAATCCCCCATTAAAAATGTAACTCCCATCGGGGTTTCGTACATAGCAGAGCAGCTCCCTCGCTGCGATCTATTGAAAGTCAGCCCTCGACACAACGGTTTAAAAAAAAAAAAAAGTAGCTCCCAGGCTGGAGAGATGGTTTAACAGTTAAGGCGCTTGTCTGCAAATCCTAAGGACTCATGTTCAGCTCTTTGGATTCCACATAATCCAGATGCACAAGGTGACACAAGCACGTAAGTTCACACATACGCACAAGGTGGTGCACATGTCTGGAGTTCAGTTACAGTGGATGAGGCCCTGGCACGCCAATATTCTTGCACATGCGCAGCCCCCCCCCCCCCTTCTCTATCCCCTCTCTCTGTTTTGGATAAAACAAAGGCCAGTCAGGTGAGCTTGCTTCAAAAAACAAAAAACAAAACAAAAAAAAAAAAACTCCCTCCTAGTTGTCTCCACTCTGACCTACAGTTTCTCCGGATTTCAGCTTTCTTATCACTCATCTATTTCAGTCCACTCTGATACTGGGTCTGTTCCCTTATCCTGGCCCTCATAACAGAAAGAGGAAGAAGTACAAGGTAAGGGAGGACAGAGAGGGAGAAGGACCAAAAAGGCAGAGGGAAAGAGAGTGCATTTACACACACACGCCCTCTCATTGCGCTCTGTAACTGCTTCTGGCAAAAAATGTCCAAGCTGCTGTTACCCAGTATATTTGATCTTCAGCCTGTTAATAATGCTACTTTTTGCCTCTTTCTGGAAGGATCTCATCTACAATCTGTATTCTGCTGTCACCCATATGTTAGTAAGTTCTGAATCTCAATCTGTGTTCAAGACTTCTTTCCTGGATTCCAAGCCAGTGTATCTGCCTGCCTATTGAGTGATTCTAGCAGAATATTCTTCATCTTGAACATGTCCAAAATGGAAGCTTTTCTGTGAGACCTACTCTGCCTCCTTGTATTTATAGTCTCCATTAATGACACTATACCTGTGTTTCAGTTACTTAAATCAAAAAGGTTTGAGTAGTGGCCCACACTTTTCATCCCAGCACTCGGGAGGCAGAGGTATTCCAGGTCAGCCTGGGCCAGAGCAAGACACTGCCATGGGGGAAAAGACCTGTTGGATATCTCTTCATTGTCCACAGGAGACATTCTGAACTCCTTAGCACAGTTTTCCCTGTAACTGACTGTCTGGGTTCATGATTTATTTCCACCTTCTGTGTTTCAGCTTCTGTCAACTAAACCCTGTATAGTTCCTGAACAAGCAATGTCACTTCATATATCTGGACCCTTGAAGATACTTAGAATTCTACTTTCTGCCCCAATCTAGTTAAATTGCCAAACTCCCCGTTCTCTTAAGGGTGCCCTTAGACATCATTTTGTGTTATTTATCAGAGCAGATTTAGGGCTCCCGTATGTGTAAACTACCTCTTAAATGTACTTTTTATCATCTATGTAAATAGTTCTCTTAGAAAATACATGTTCTTTTTTTCCCTTTCAAGTGTAGCCCCAAGCTTCTTTTTCAAAAAAAAGAATATATGTATATATATATATATATATATATATATATATATTTTTTTTTTTTTTTTTTCTTTCTTTCTCGAGGTAGGGTCTCACTCTAGCTCAGGCTGACCTGGAAATCACTCTGTAGTCTCAGGGTGTCCTCGAACTCATGGCAATCCTCCTACCTCTGCCTCCCGAGTGCTGGGATTAAAGGCATGCGCCACCATGCCCAGCTCAAAAATACTTTTATTCATTTATTTGCAATCAGAGAGAGACAGACAGACAGAGAGAATGGGCATACCAGGGCCTCTAGCCACTGCAAATGAACTACTGGCCCTCATAAGAGGAAGAAGTACAAGGGAAGGAGAACAGAGAAAAGAGGGCAAAAAAAGGCACCAGTCCCCATGTAAATCCGGATGCCCCCCCCTTAACCACTGAGCATTCTCTCTAACCCCCAAGCTTCTTGAGAAAACACATCTGCTACCTCTGTTTTAGAAAGTGATTCTTTTCGCTTTCTGACTTCCATGAATTTTATATATCTAGTTTCTACAATTGTGTGATTTTTTTTTATTTTAGAAACATGTGGAACAAGCAATTATCGCACTGATAAATCATCTTTTAATTTAGCGACAGTTGTTGCTGAAACACTTGGACTTAGTGTTCAAGAAGAATCTGTAAGTAATTATTTGATGATAATATGAACATGTTAATGTCTGCTTAGATCTGTTCTTAGAGAATTGAGCAACAGAAAAGTCATTTTATACAAAGACCAACGAAAAAATGCCTGGAACAAATCTAAAGTTAGAAAGGTCCATTTATATTATCCACCTCAGGCAGTCCCAAAATAAATTCTTGAGGCATGGATTCAGTAAAAATTTAGGGGAGTAATCATAGCTTGCAGAATTTATTTTGTGAATTTTGTTTCATATTCCTTCTCGCCAGGTTCATTCTGTATAAGACCTAAACTGTTAGATTAACTGCAGAATTTATGGGTGTTTCTGACATCTTTCAATCCTGTATTTGCTTTGGAAAACGGTCTTAATTCTTGGTACTACTGAGAACAATCCAACTAAAACTGATAGTTAGGAACTAGATCAAAGATTGACCCATGATTTTGTTTCTGTTATTTTAGTACTTTCTCCTATCAGGCAAGTTTACTTTTTTTTTTTTTTTTTCCTTTAGTTGATCTTCAGAAAATAGAAAAGTTGAATTCTTCAGTCTTAAGTTTTGCTCTGGCACAACTTGAAGGGCTAGGTGTGTAGCTCAGTAATGAAATGCTTGTCTCGCATTAACAGAACCTGGGTTTGACCCCCTGCACTGTAATATAGATAAGCAGTGGTATAGCTTCCAAATGGCACTACTCCTTTGCTCTTGTAAAGTCAGCTTGCCACTGAATTTCTAAAAATTAAATTGGGTTTTCATTACATTTAGATTTTTGTCCTTTTAAAATCCATCCTCAAGTGATAATAGTTTTTACCTTTGCACTTTACATGTATTTTTATGGTTTCTAATTTTCTCCTGCCATTAGCCCAATAAGTCAGTAGCCTAGACACCAATATATTAAGGGACCTGATCTCTAAAGTCTTTGCTCCAAGTGTGATCGTAGGTCAGTAGCATCTGCGTTGCTCTTGAGTTTGTTAGAGGCACAGTCTCATGTCTACTGAGCTTGTATTTTATTTTATTTTAAAATATTTTATTTTTATTTATTCATTTGAGAGAGAGAAAGAAAAAGAGAATGGGCACACCAGAGCCTCCAGCAAACAAACTCCAGACACATGTGCCACCCTGTACATCTGGCTTATGTGGGTCCTGGGGAATTGAACTTGGGTCCTTTGGCTTTGCAGGCAAGTGCTAAGCCATCTTTCTAGCCCTGAGCTTGCATTTTAATATGATTCCCAGTTGGCTTGTGTGCACTTTAAATCTTCGGAAACACTTCTAAAGAATGTCTTTGTTCTCTTCATCTTAATGTGTTCTGGAACTGGCGTTTTCTATGCAGTAGTAGATATATATAGTATTCAATACAATATTGGTGGCTGCTCTCTAAAATTGTGTGCTTCATATTTTTACTGTGATATTTAAATAAAAAATTAATCATTTTAAAGTATACAATATAGTGGGCTGGAGAGATGGCTTAACAGTTAAGGTGCTTGCCTGTGAAGCCTAAGGACCCAGGCTCAATTCTCCAGGTCCCATGTAAGCCAGATGCACAATGGTGACGCATGCATCTGGAGTTCATTTGCAGTTGCTGGAGGCCCTAGGGCACCCATTCTCTCTCTCCCTCTCTCTGTCTCTAATAAATAAATAAATAAAAATATTTTTAAAAGTCCTTTAAAAATATATATATATACATGCATACATATAAATATATATATATACACACACACACACAATTTAGAAGTATGCAGCATATAATATGCAAATACTTCCCCAAAAGAAAAATCCATACCCCTCACACATTGCGTCTCCACTCCCCACTCCTAACTGCCCCAATCTGCACTGTGTCATTATGGATTTACCTATTGTGGATATTTTATATAAATATATTATGAATTTTCAGTCTGGTTTCTTTCACCTTCCATATTTATGAGAGTTGGCTATATTGTGGTACTTATTAACATTCCATTGAATAAGTGTATTTTATATTTTGCTATTGAAGGAACCTCAGGGTCCTATGAGCCCTCTTGGTGATGAACTCTACCACTGCCTGGAAGGAGATCACAAGAACCAGCCTTTTGAGGACTCTACAAGAACTAGTGAAGAAAGTTTAAGGTAATTTAGAGCACTCGGGTAAAAATGTATAGGCTATTGGTAAAAGCACATTATAATTACACTATTCAGTTAAACCCTTCTCTTTAATATACAGTTTATTGTTATAGCTATGTTTTAAATTTATTTTATTTTATTTATTATTTATTTGCAAGTGGAGAGAGAGAATGGGCAGGCAGGGCCTCCAGCTGCTACAAATGAACTCAAGATGTATGCATCACTTTTTGCATCCGGCTTTACGTGGGTACTAGAGAATCAAACTCCGGTCATTAGGCTTTGTAGGCAAGCGCCTTAACCACTTAGTCATCTCTCCAGCCTTAATTGATTAATTAATTAATTTTAGAGAGAAAGATGCAGGCAGAGAGAGTATGAGTATGCCAGGGTCTCCTGTCTCTACAAACAAACTCCAGACATTGTGCCACTTTATTCATCTGGCTTTATGCAGGTACTGAGGAATCAAGCCCTATCCATTAGACTTTGCAAGCAAGTGCCTTTAACTGCTGAGCCATCTCCCAGCCCCTATTTTGTTTGTTTGTTTGTTTGTTTGTTTGTTTGCTTGCTTGCTTGCTTTATGTTTTTCAAGGTAGGGTCTCACTCTTGCCCAGGCTGACCTGGGATGCACTATGTAGTGTCTGGGTGGCCTCAAGCTCTTGGCGATCCCCCCAGCTCTGCCTCCTGAGTGCTGGGATTAAAGGCGTGCACCACCACACCCAGCCAGTCCCTATATTTTAAAAATATGTCTCCATAGACTCTACAAGGTTTAGGTTCAAATCCCACTACCACCCCCACCAAAAAAAATAGTGTACAGTTTATGACCAATTGAGCTTTTTCTGCATTATAGTAGAGATTAGATGTTATTATTAGATACTTTCTGCATATCATCAAGTAGAATTTATAAGCTTCCAGTCTTCTTCCTCTACTCCTACCATCTCTTCTGTGTTTTTAATCACTGAAATATAACCGCAAAGTGCGGTTATAAGTTTGGATGAGTTTCCAAGATTGTGTTGCTTTTTGCTTATTAAGTTTTACTAATTTCAGAATATCCATTAAGCTAATAATACTTATATTTATATTTATAAAGTATTTTTGTTTGCTCGTTTTTTTTCTTTTCTTCCTCCCTCCCCCCCCCACCTTTTTTTTTTTTTTTTCATTTTTTGAGGTAGGGTCTTGCTGTAGCCAAGGCTGACTTGAAATTCATTGTGTAATCTCACGGTGGCCTCGAACTCATGACAATCCTCCTACCTCTTCCTCCCGAGTGCTGGCATTAAAGGCATGTGCCACCACACCTAGCTCTTGCTTTTATATATATATTACACTTAATATGTCACTATAGTAACTCATTAAGGTAGGTTTTATTATGTTTTCCCTATTTCTTTAAAAGTATGAAAATACAACTCTAGAAAGGTTAGATGTTTCGTTAAAGGTCATGTAGCTGTTAAGAGCTACACTCAGAGTCCTTACTGAACCCTTATCTTCACATTTAAATCCAGTTCTTTATACAGTTATCTGTTTTGCTAAAGACAGGTGGAACATCAATTTATGTATTATAGGAATTTTGTTTCTTAGAATTATTCATAAGATTTCATAATACCATGACTACAGTTCTTCAGTGGAATATTTTGTTCATGTAATGAAGTTGTTTTAATTACTTTTTAAGTGTGTGTTTGTGTGCATGTTTATGTGGGTGCACATGTTGGCACATGTATGTGGAGGCCAAAAACAACCTCAGGAGTCTCCTCAGGAAGACTGTTTACCTCCTTTGAGACAGGGCCTCTCACTGGCCAGCAAGCTCCAAGAATGCACCTCTCTCCACCGCCCCAGAACTGGGGATCCACGTATGCGATATGACACCAGACGATTTTACATGGGCTCTGGGAATTGAACTCAGATCCTCATGCTTGCAAGTAAGGCAAACACTTTAACAACTGAATCATCTCCGAAACGCCTATTTTTATTATTTAAGTAATATTTTAAAATATTTTTATTTACTTGTTTATTTATTTGAGAGAGAGAAAGAAGCAGAGAGAGAGAGAGAGAGAGAGAGAGAGAGAGAGAGAATGGGTGCACCAGGGCATCCAACCACTGCAAACAAACTCCAGAGGTGTGTACCACTTGTATATCTGGCTTACGTGGGTACCAGGGAATTGAACCTGGGTTCTTGGGCTTTGCAGACAAGCACTTTATCTGCTAAGCCATCTCTCCAGCTCTTATATAATTATTTGAGAGAGAGAATGGGTGCACCAGGGCCTCCAGCTGCTGCCAACAAATTCCAGATGCATGCACCACCTTGTGCATCTGGTTTACATGGATCCTGGGGAATTGAACCTGGGTCCGTTGGCTTTGCAGGCAAGCGCCTTAACTGCTAAGCCATCTCTCCAGCCCTTAAATAAAGTTTTTGTGCATAGGAAGCCATGTGCAGTAGCACATGCCTGTTATTCCAGCTACTCAGAAAGCTGAGGCAAAGAATCACTTGAGCCCATAAGATCAAGGCCAGCTTGGGCAGCAGAGTGAGAATGTATGTATGTATGTATGTATGTATGTATGTATGTGTTGTGTGTGTGTGTGTGTGTGTGTGTTACACTTGTCTTTTATTTTTTTCAGTGAGAGAAAAAATTGATCACTTTATTTATTTAGGTCTTCAGATTCTACTGCCAAGTCTCCTCCCCAGGAAGAATTAACTACTCGGGTGTCATCGCCTGTATTTGGAGCTACCTCTGTTGTAAAAAGTCATTTGGGCTTGAATACAAGCTTGTCGCCCTCTCTCTTAGACATTGGGAAAAAAAACCTTCTGAAAACAGCTCCTTTTAGTAACATTTCCATTTCTAGATCAGAGAAAAGTAGATCAAAATCTGAAGACAGTGCCCTTTTCAAACAGCATAGTCTTGGGTCTGAGATGAACAAGGTCATTAGCCAGTCGTGTAATAAGCAGGTACTCATAACTAAAAATGCAAGTGAATGCCGAGGCGAGCAGGAGAGTGTGGATCATGTTAGAGATGGTGCTTCTGATAAACACTGCACTGCCCTGAAGTCACTGGGAAGCAGAGCATCCAAGAGAAAGAAGACTGAGGAAGAAAGTGACCGTGAAGAAAACTGCCCCCAGACCTGTTTTGATAAAGAAAATACTTTTCCTTTTCCAATGGATAATCAGTTTTCCATGAATGGGGACCACATGATGGATAAACCTCTGGATCTTTCCGATCGGTTTTCAGCAGTTCAGCGTCAAGAGAAAAGCCATGGAAATGAGACTTCTAAAAACAGACTTAAGCAAGTTACCATTTATGAGGCTCTGAAGCCCACTCCAAAGGGCTCCTCCTCAGGCCGTAGAGCCTTGAGTGAAAGCTGCATGGGAGCCAAAGATGCCCCCCAGGAGTCCTGTTTACAGGAGAGCACCCTCCAGTCCTCAAGTAAATTCTCTCCGGACCATAAAACACCATTACAAATAAAAGAAGAAAATCCTGTCTTCAAAATCCCTCTGTGTCCACATGGAAGTTTGGAGACGGAGAATCTTTTTGGCAACATGAAGGTTTGTGTAAAAATGTTCAAGGATTTTGATTAAATTCTTGATTGTGATTTTACCTAGGTTCTAATAGTTGTTTTTGTTTAGGGAGCTGGTTCTCATGAGCCAATGAAAATTAAAAACAGGTCAGTCCCCAGAGGGTGTGAACTTGCATCAGTTCTTCAGTTAAATCCCTGTAGAATCACTAAGACGAAGTCTCTGCAGAACAACCAAGGTATGTGCACCATGAGTAGATGTCTGCTCTTTAATTGGGGGATTGTTTGCAGTCTGTGAAGAAGTTGTTTGGGGCCATAGATCTTATTTCTTCCTGTATATTTCTGTCTGTTGGGTGATTCTCATTGGTTTATTTTTCCTGTTTTTTTTTTTCTGCTCTTGTGCTTTTTGCAAAAATGAATTGAAATATTATGATACTTATGTTTATAGGTGATTTTGTATATTTATTTATTTTATGGTTATTTCTTACTTCCTTTACAAAAATTTTAAACTATACAGGTGTACATGCTAGGCAACTGCTCTACCACTAAGCTACAGTCCAAGCCATAAACAGTACACTTAAAAATATATATATATATTTATTTATTTGCAAGAGAGAGAATGAGAATGGGCCTTTGCCACTGAAAACGAGCTCTAGCCACATCTGCTACTTTATTTGGCCTTACGTGGGTTTGGGGAAGTGGAACCCAGGTCAGCAGGCTTTGTAGTCAAGCACATTTAACCACTGAGCAATTTTCCAGCCCCCCAACTATGTGGAATTTTAAAAATAAAAACGAGAACTTTGTCATCTAAATCGTATTCCTCATCTCATAGGCAGCCTGGTTTCTTTTATTTGTATGTTTACCTGTTAGTATACGTGTACATATTTACATAGGTTTTAAAATTTTTTTACTTATTTGCAAGCAGAGAGAAACAAATGGAGAGAATGAGAATGGGCGTGCCAGGTCCTCTAGCCGCTGCACGCAAGCTCCAGACACATCCACTTTGTGCATCTGGCTTTATGTGGGTACTGAGGAATCAAACCTGGTCTTTAGGCTTTGCAGGCAGACACCTTAACTGCTGAGCTACCTTTCCAGCCCCCATACATAGGTTTTTAAATAGTTTAAAACAGTTTATCTTGATATAAATATGTGTTCTTTCATAATTTTGTTTTTTTTTTAAGGGAATCCTTTTGTTTCTAGCCTCTAGCTATTTTTATACGTATATGCAATGAGGTTTTGTTGTTGTTGTATTAGCAAGTTATTCTTTCATTCTTCGCTCATTTTCCTTTTTCCCTGAAGCTCATTCTTTAGTTTTTCTTCTAGCAAGTATTCTAGTATCTGCATGAAAATGTTTTTTCATTTTCTTCTCTGTTTCTTCCACAGCTGTTTTGTTTTGTTTTGTTTTGTTTTAGTTTTAGTTTTTTCGAGGTAAGGTCTCACTCTAGTCCAGGCTGACCTGGAATTCACCTATGTAGTCCCAAGGTGGCCTTGAACTCATGGCGATCCTCTTACCTCTGCCTCCCAAGTGCTGGGATTAAAGGCATGCGCCACCACGCCCGACTTGTTTTGTTTTGTTTTGTTTTGTTTTGTTTTGTTTTGTTTTGTTTTGTTTTGTTTTGTTTTTCGAGGTAGGGTCTCATTCTAACCCAGGCTGGCCTGGGACTCACAGCGATCCTCCTACTTCTGCCTCTGAGTGCTGGGATTAAAAGCGTGCGCCACCACTTCGAGGTCATAATACATATATACCTTTTGTAGTTTACTTAGAGCTAGTATTAATCAACTTCATGTTCTGTAATGACACTTTAATAGTTGACATGTATTATATCTACATATATCACATATAAATCCAAATGTAATATAATGTTAACTTTAAAAAGTACTTTGTGAACGTGCTCCCTCCAGACATAAAATGGCCTGGATATCCATGACCTCACAGTGCCTGACACTACCTACACAAGACCATCATAAGAGGAGGAAAAGATCATGACATCAGAATAAAAGAGAGACTGATTGAGATGGGGAGGATATAAGATGGAGAATAGAATTTCAAAGGGGAAGGTGGGGGGAGGGAGGGTATTACCATGGGATATTTTTTTATAACCATGGAAAATGTTCATAAAAATTGAGAAAAAATATAATAATATAGAAAAAAAAATCAATCAACCAAAGGCAGGCTGACTTGCATTCACCCTGTGTTCTGACAATTGTACCCAGTGGCAATAATAAAAGATTGTGCTCCAACAGAATGAACCCTGCTTGCACTGGTTTCCTCCTGCCAGTGTTGGTATGCACACGAATATACGTGGAAGTGCACACTCACATAAAAAGGGCCCTGTGAAGGTCACTGTTAATGAGCAGAATCTACTCAGATGGAAACCTGAAGAATGAGTTTTGAGTAGAAGCATAGATTAGTCTGATATTTAATACTAGTCTGCTGTAAAATCCCAACTGGTGCCTATGCCATAACATGGCTTTTTAAAAACAAATTGTCTCTACATAATGGATCTATATAAACTCTGTGAGATCAATCTCCACTTAATTGATGAGAATATTGAAAATGTCCAGTAATGCACAGTTGTTATATGGTAAGGTAAGAAATCAAATGCCGGTTCTTTGAGCCTAATTCTTGATGATTATAATAAAATGTCCTTACTTCAAAAAAATAAAATAAAAATAAAAAGTACTTTGTGAAAATATAAACTATATACCATGAAAAGCACCCATTAAAGTATCCAGTGCAAAGGGTTTGGTATGTTCAGAGCTGTACAACTGTCTCTATGGTCTCAAGTTTTTGTCCTTCATATTTAGCTATTCTGAAGTGTTTAGATTAATAGGGGTGGTCCAGTCAGTATATAATCGTAGAACTTCTTTCATTTGCCATGATGTTTTCAGTTTGTATTCATATTGTAGCATATATCAATACTTCATTTATATTGCCAAATAAAATTTCCACTATATACCATGATTTATTCAGAAGTTAATAAAAATTTGCTTTGGTTATTGCTCTTATGAGCAGTACCACCATGAACCCTTGCATACAAGTTTTTGGAGAGATGCATATTTTCATTCTTTCTCGAGGTGCCTAGGAGTGGAATTAGTAGACCATGTGCCAGGTCTCGGGTTGAACTTTGAGGGACTTCCGAAGCAGCTCAGCCATTTCGTGTTCCCTCTTAGCATTATGTGTGTTTCAGTTTTGAACAAGCCAAGTGTTACCAAATTTTTTGATTCCAGCCATCTTAGTGGGTATAAACTAGTATTTTATTTTATTTTATTTTATTTTATTTTATTTTATTTTATTTTTTTTTTTTTTGGTTTTTCGAGGTAGGGTCTCACTCTAGCCCAGGCTGACCTGGAATTCACTATGGAGTCTCAGGGTGGCCTTGAACTCATGGCAATCCTCCTACCTCTGCCTCCCGAGTGCTGGGATTAAAGGCGTGCGCCACCACGCCCGGCTCTAGTATTTTATTTTAGTGTCTATATTTCTGATAGCTGATCATGTTGAACATTTTTTCAGTTTGCCATTTAAGTTGTTTAGCTCCTTTGTCCATTTTAAGTACTACTTACTTGAAAGAGAGGGAGAGAAGGTGCCAAGGCCTCTTGCCACTGTAAGCAAACTCCAGATATATATACCACTTTGTGCATCTGGCTTTAAATGGGTACTGGAGAATGAGCCCAGACCAGCAGGCTTTGCAAACAAGCACTGTTAACCACTAAGCCACCTCTCCAGCCATTATTTTTTAAAGTGTATATATATATGTTGTTGTTGTTTTGTTTTTTGAGGTAGGGTTTCACTCTAGTCCAGACTGCCCTGAAATTCACTATGTAGTCTCATTGTGGCCTCGAACTCACAGTGATCCTCCTACCTCTGCTTTACAAGTGCTGGGATTAAGCCCAGTCTACAGTATATGTTTTAAGAGTTCTTTGTATGTCCTAGACGTAAGACCTTCACCAGACTGATTTGCAAGTATTTCCTCCAACTCTGCATGTACCCTAACATGTTAAAGTGATGAGAGTTTTCAGACCAGTTTTTCCTTTGTCCTTTTTCCCTCCTTATGTAAGATGCATCCTTTGAAAATATCCAGTGGAGTATAGATCCAGGAGCAGACCTTTCTCAGTATAAAATGGATGTGACTGTGGTAGATTCCAAGGTAAGTGAAACAAGAAAGGTAAAGTCTGTGTCCTCTTCTCCTGTGAGTTGTTAATTAGCCTTTCCTGCTCACTCTGTGGCATGAGGATGCTTTTTAAAAACTACTTTTACTTACTAAAAAAAGAAAAAAAAAGATATAAAAATGCCTCTTCTTCCAACATTCTGGTACTGTTGAAAGAATAATAATACTTTTTTGACTTTGAAGGTCTTTGCTATAAAACTTTAATGAAGGGTTTTAAATAACAGAAAATTCCAATTGCATATCGTAAATAATTTTACTTTTATCAAAATAATTCATCATATGCCTGTGGTTTTTTTGAGACAGGGTCTCATATAGCCCCTACTGGCCTCAAACTCATAATCTTCCTGCCTCAGTCTCCTGAATTTTGTGATGACACGCACACACCACCATGCTTTGCTTAAGTACTGTGTTTTTTTTTTTTTTTAATTCGGTTAAAATTCATAGTAGAAATGCTTTTTTTTTGTTTTGTTCAGGTTCTATATTGTTTGAGAAGTTCACTTTCATTTGGTGGCACATTAATGACAAATTATTTAGTAGATGCAGAATAACATACCCACCAGAAAATCAAATTTGATTATTAAAAAAAAACTAATTTCAGTGAACATTGTTTTTCATTTACTGTAAGGTTGATTAGAGAAGGAAAGAAAAACTCGGAAGAGTTTAGTGGTAAATAAGTCTCCCTTTTAGGCTACAGACCTCCTTTTCCTCCACTCAAAGAAGGTGCTAGCTGCCGTTATCTTTTTGTTGCTGGGACAACCACCTGACCAAAAGCAGCTCATGAGAGGAAAGGGGTTATTTTAGGCTTACCAATTCCAGGGACATTTCACCGTGGTGGAAGAACCTGGCTCACTTTAGTATCCACAGCAGAGAGACAAAGGGAAACCAACACCAGCAAGCACAGACAGACAGAGCTCAAAGTGGCTCTGAACACACCTAGTAGGGCTGGACTAAACATTACCCCCAGTGACACCCCTCACCTCACCTCCCAGCAGGGATCTGCCTGCCGGGGACTTAAGTGGTAAGTTTAATCTTTATCAAAACTGCCTGAGTCTCTGGGGCCATATATTCAAACCACCACAGTGCTTATATATTGAAACTAGAATGTTTTTACAGGCAATAAAACCTAAGCTATAAAAGTAAATAGAATTTAAATGCTTAAAAATAGTAACAATTTATATTATGTATATTTTACCAAAATTTTTGGTCAAAGTAGGTACAAGAACATGGAGGAATAATTGCTAAAATGTTGACTTTTTAAAACATTTATCCAGGGTGGCAGCCAGTCAAAATTAGGAGGGGAGACTGTAGACATGGACTGCACATTGGTCAGTGAAACCATCCTCCTAAAGATGAAGAAGCAAGAGCAAAAGGAAAACAGTCCAAGTAAGATTTGTCTTGATTTTTGCTTACTTTAATCAAAATGTTGAGCAAACTTTGTAGTTATGCCTTTGTACTGTTGGGAACTCATAAACAAGGTATTTTTCATGCTCTACTAATTTAGGGTGGTATCATTTTGGTTTGGTTGGCTTTTCAGACAGTAGTCTTGCTATGTAGCCCAGGCTAGCCTTGAACTTGCCATTCTGTCTCAGCCTCCTGAGATCTGAGATTACAGGCATGTACCACCATGTCCAGCTGCTGCTCTGTTAATTTTATGTTCATCTTTAGGAAAGCTCTGTTTGATTATTTCACACAAAAAGCTTTAACCTTAATAATTTTCAGAAATTAAAATTTCTTATATGGGTCAAAAAACCATAGCCAGTGATGAGTTTTGTAAATAAAGTTTTTTAGGAGCGTAGCCTCATTGATTTGTTTTATGTGGCCCCTGTGGTTGCTTGTTCAAAGGCAGAAGTGAGTAGTTGGTTCAAACCTTATGGCTCCTTGAGCCTGAAATATTTACTGTTTAATCTTTTTAAAAAAATATTTTATTTACTTATTTATTTAAGAGAGAGAAAGAAATATATATAGAGAGAGAATGGGTGCACCAGGGCCTCCATCCACTGCTAATGAAATCAAGACACATCCTCCACCTTGTGCATCTGGCTTACGTGGGTCCTGGGGAATTGAACCTGGATCCTATGGATTCTCAGGCAAGTGCCTTAACCACTAAGCCATCTCCCCAGCCCTTTATCTTTTTTAATAAGGAGGTTGTTCATCCCTGGTTTAGACTTTTTTTTTTTTTTTTTGAAGCAGGTAGTGAGCATGTGAGCCTGATGGGGACTTCTGCCACTGCAGACAAACTCCAGACACATGTACCACTTTGTGTATCTGACTTGACATGGATACTGGGGAATTGAACTCTGGCTGTCAGGCTAGGATTTTCTAAAGCATTTTGGTAAAGAAAGGGGAATTCTATAGAGAAATATTAATATAGATTTACAAATGAGCAATAAGAATAATATGTATGTATGCTGAGTTAATCTATCATATTCTGCCTTTACAAAAAAAAAAGGAGGGTTTAGTCAAAGTAGACATTTATACTTTTTTTTTATAATGAGAGTCTGTTACTTCTTTGCCTAACACCTTGATATTTTCCTAAATAGGTGGGAACTTTTGAAGGACTTGTAGGCACTACACTGCAGGTACCCTACATTCCTAGCTTTAGATGCTAGAAACATTTTTTTTTCTTTTTGTTTTGTTTTTTGTTTTTTCGAGGTAGGGTCTCACTCTGGCCAGGCTGACCTGGAATTCACTATGTAGTCTCAGAGTGGTCTTGAACTCACGGCGATCCTCCTACCTCTGCCTTCCGAATGCTGTGATTAAAGGCATGCGCCACCATGCCTGGCTTTTGTATTATTTTTAACTCTGGTACTGACCAAAGTTCTTATCTTAGGGAACTTATTAAAATAATGGGAGAAAGGGCTGGAGAGATGGCTTAGCGGTTAAGGCATTTGCCTGCAAACCAAAGGACTCAGGTTTGATTCCCCAGGACCAATGTAAGCCGCACAAGGTGGCGCACACATGTGGAGATCGTTTGCAGAGCTAGAGGCCCTGGTGCTCCCGTTCTTTCTCTCTCTCTATCTCATTCTTTCTCTGTCTCTTAAATAAATAAATTAAATTAAATAGTTTTTTTTAAAGAATGGGAGAAAAACAAGTAAATCTATAATATGATACATGATGAGATATTCAGGGCAACAAAATCCAGAAAAGGATGTTGGAGTTCTGGGGATAAGAAGCTGTTGTCATTTTATGCTGAGCACTCTTGGCTAGCTAGCTCTGGCCTGACTTGATAGACAAGTGATTCTGTGACTGTTCTTAAACTGTGGTGTTCTGGTTTTTTTATTAATATTATTTTCTTAATTTTTTATTTTTGGTTTTTTCGAGATAGGGTCTCAATCTGGCCTAGGCCGACCTCGAACTCACTATGTAGTCTCAGGGTGGTCTTGAACTCACGGCGATCCCCCTACCTCTGCCTTCCGAGTGCTGGGATTAAAGGCATGCGCTGCCACACCTGGCTTTTGTATTATTTTTAATTCTGGTACTTTAAAACTATGATTATGTAGTAGGAAATGTAGTTAGACCTCTAAAGATGGATTTAGCACTATTTTACATAATAGATAAGGTATTAAATTCATTGTTTCTGTCATTTTTATACTACCACATGCTAATGGTATTTGAAGAAAGATGATTTTTTTTTTTTTTTTGCTGTTTCATTAGAAAAACAAGGCAAGTAAAATTCTATAGAGATTTTATTATCTGTTAATTATACATTTCTAGTTTATACAGCGTTTTCACCATTCATTCTGATTTCTATCTCTCACAGTTTCTTTGGCAAAAGTTCTTTTGATTTTATTAGTTATATATGAGCTGATAGAAAAAAAAACTATTTTTTTTAAATGATTTTATTTATTTGCAAGAGAGAGAAAAGGGAGAGGGAAAAGAGTATGGGTGCCCCAAGACCTCTTGTTTCTACAAACAAACGCCAGACACATGGACCACTTTGTGTGACTGCTTTATTACTTGAGAACTGGGGAATTGAACCCTGGGCAAGATGGCTTTGCAAGCCAATGTCTTTACTGAGCCATCTCCCAAGTCCCAAACTTTAATTTTTTTTGCTTAATTTTTATTAACATTTTTCCATGATTATAAAAAATATCCCATGGTACTATCCTCCCTCCCCCCACTTTCTCCTTTGAAATTCCATTCTCCATCATCTCCCCTCCCCATCTCAATCAGTCTCTCTTTCATTTTGATGTTATGATCTTTTCCTCCTCTTATGATGGTCTTGTGTAGGTAGTGTCAGGCACTGTGGGGTCATGGATACCCAGGCCATTTTATGTTTGGAGGGAGCACGTTGTAAGGAGTCCTACCCTTCCTTTGGCTCTTACATCCTTTCCACCACCTCTTCCGCATTAGACCCTGAGCCTTGGAAGGTGTGATCGAGATGTTACTCAGTACTCCAGTCCCAAACTTTAATTTTTTATAAAAGATTTTACTTTTATTTATTAGAGACAGAGAGAGGGAGAGAGAGTGTGTGAGAATGGGCACACCAGGGTCTCCAGCCACTGCAAACGAACTCCAGGTGCATGTGCTACCATGTGCATCTGGCTTACATGGGACCTGGAGAATCGAACCTGGGTCTTTAGGTTGTGCCTTAACCACTAAGACATCTCTCAAGCCCCCAAACTTTAATTTTTATAAGGGATATCCTTAGCAGCAAAAATGAATAGTCTCTTCACAAGACAACACTTAAAATCATCATGTAAAGACTGTAAATGTTCAGAACCGCCAAGACTTGGGAGTTTAGTCTTGCCTCGTGTGCCACTTGTTTTGTTTTAATTATTTTTATTGATTTATTTGTGTATGTGTGTGTGAGAGAGAGGGAGAGAGAGAGAGAAGAGACAATTGCCTTGTGTACAGTTTGTAAGAATTATGATACAATGTATGATTCATGGTTTAAATTTTTTTTAAATACTTAATTACATACATTAAAGGTAGGGTCTCACTCTAGCCCAGACTGACCTAGAATTCACTCTAGTGTCAGGGCGGCCTCAAAAAGTGATCCTCCTACCTCAAGTGCTGGGATTAAAGGCATACGCCACCTCACCCAGCCCAGAACCATTTTTTTTTTTCGAGGTGGGGTCTCACTCTAGCCCAGGCTGACCTGGAATTTACTCTGTATTCTCAGGGTGGCCTCAAACTCACGGCGATCCTCCTACCTCTGCCTCCCGAGTGCTGGGATTAAAGGCATGCACCACCACACCCGGCTAGAACCATTTTTTTAAGAATGTGTACCTACAAATGCCTCCCTACTTACAGCTATTCATTAAAAGAACATTCTTTATAACTAGACCAGAAACCTGTATTATAATTGTGTTTTTAAAAATTATCCTGGGCTGGAGAGATGGTTCAGTGGTTAAAAGCTCTTGCTTACAAAGCCTAATATCCTGAGTTTGGTTCCCCAGTACTCACGTAAAGCCAAATGCACAAACTGGTGCGTGTGTCTGGAGTTTGTTTGCAGTGCAGGAGGCCCTAGTGTGCCCATTCTTTCTCTCTCACACTCTCTCTCTCTCTCTCTCTCCCTCTCTCTTTTTAATCTCTCTCCCTCTCAAATAAATAAATAAAATATTTTTTAAAAATCAAAATTATCAGGATGGAGAGAAGGCTTAGCAGTTAAGGCTCTTGCCTGCAAAGCCCAAGGATTCATGTTCAACTTTCCAGGCCCCACATAAGCCAGACACACAAGCTGACGCAAGCGCACAAGGTTGCACATGCATACAAGATGGTGCCCATGTCTGGAGTTTGATTTCAATGGCTGGAGTCCCTTGCGTACCAATTCTCTCTCTCTCCCTTTCCCTCTCCCTCCCTCTCTCTCTCTCTCTTTCTCTCTCTGTCTCTCTCTGACTAAAACAAATCAAAATTATCTCTAGGGGTTGGATAATGGCTCAGTGGATAAATGCTTGCCATGCAAGCATAAGGGTCTTAGAGGGCCTGGTTTGCCCTGAGTTGATTTCCCAGCACCCACATAAGCAGTTGGGCATAGCCACACACTCCTTTAACTCCAGGCCTGTGAGGAACAGGGACTAAAGAATCTGGGGCTCACTGGTCAGCCAGTCTGACCAAAACTGGAATTTCCAGTTTCAGCGAGTCTCTGTCTCAAGGAGGCAAAGCTTAAGAGTGACAGAGGAAGACACCACCATTCTCTGGCCTCCCCACATGTACTTCACACATGCAAAAATAGTATCTTAGGGCCGGGCATGGTGGCGCATGCCTTTAATCCCAGCACTCGGGAGGCAGAGGTAGGAGGATCGCGGTGGGTTCGAGGCCACCCTGAGACTACATAGTGAATTCCAGGTCAGCCGGGGCCAGAGTGAGACTGTACCTCAAAAAACAAAACAAAAAAAATAGTATCTTAACACTGAATTACACACTTTATAGTTTGTTACCCATTCACAACTCACTACATTGGCAGTCTTGGCAATCATCTTTTACGTATGTTTGTTTGCTTGCTTGCTTTTGGTTTTTCAAGGTAGGGTCTCACTGTAGCTCAGGCTGACCTGGAAATCACTATGTAGTTTCAGGGTGGCCTCGAACTCACGGCGATCATCCTACCTTTGCCTCCCAAGTGCTGGGATTAAAGGCATGCGCCACCACGCCCGGCCTCATTACATTATTTTACGGCACTTACTACTACAACTTTCATATTGGATGACATAGAAAACCAAAAATTTCTTGTTGCTCTAAGCTAGTGCTTTTTTTATATAGATGAAGAAGGGAAACTGAATGACAGCTTGGAAGATATGTTTGATCGGACAACACATGAAGAATATGAATCCTGTCTGGCAGATGGTTTCTCCCAAGGAGCACAGAAAGAAGAAGAATTGTGTGTGGCCACAAAGAAACCCAACAGTAAGGCTCTTTAATTATGGCTTCTCCATCACTCTGAGTTCATTACATTAAGTCATCAAGGTAGTTAATAGAGAGTTGATAAGGTAAACTAACCATTAGAGTTTCGTGTTTTTATGTAAATTTCTTTCTCAGTTACTTTTTTTAAGTTTCAAAACAAGTTCAAGCTAATAGAAGGATTTCAAAGAGCAGCTCAGAGAGTTCTCTTACACCTTCCACTCCTTACATAGGCATTTACAATTTTCATTCCTCCTTATGTAAGCATGTTGCATAACTGCAGTATTTATAACAGCTAAGAAAATAATCTTGGTTCAGTGGCATGAATTTCTTTATAACATATACATAAAGCTTGTAAAAAAAATATGAGAAACATGACTGGAGAGATGGCTTAGCAGTTAAGGTGCTTGCCTGCAAAGCCTAAGGACCCAGGTTCAATTCCCCAGTACCCATGTAAGCCAGATGCACAAGGTGGCGCATGCTTCTAAATTTGTTTACAGTGGCTGGAGGCCCTGGCACACCCATTCTGTATCTGCCTCTTCCTATCTGTCTCTCTCTCTCTCTCCCCCTCTCTCCCTCTCTCAAATAAATAAAATTTTTTAAGAAATTAAAAATGTTGCCAGGCGTGGTGGCACACGCCTTTAATCCCAGCACTCAGGAGGCAGAGGTAGGAGGATTGCCTGAGTTCGAGGCCACCCTGAGAATGCAGAGTGAATTCCAGGTCAGCCTGAGCTACAGTGAGACCCTACCTTGAAAAACCAAAAAAATAAAAAATAAATAAATAAATTAAAATGTGAGAAACTTTAATTTTACATTTAGTTAATTTAATCAATAATTGTAATAGAGTGGGATTAAGATTTGCAGAAAATTTAGGCTCATTGTAATTTTTTTATGAGAAGGAAAAAGAGCATGAATTGGTATGCCAGGGCCTCTAGCCGTTGCAGTCCTACTCCAGATGTGTATGCCACTTTGTATGAATGTGTGACCTTGCATGCTTGTGTCGCCTTGTGTATCTGGCTTACATGGGACCTGAAGAGTCAAACATGGGTCCTTAGGCTTTGCAGGCAAGCACCTTAACTGCTAAGCCATCTCTCCAGCCCTGTCTTAAACCAATTTAAATGGACATACCTTCCACTATAATTGACTCTTCTTTTTTATACCTTGTTTATGCTCCATCAGGCTTTTTAAAATGTTTTACTTACTTATTTCTAATTTATATTTTATTAATTTATTTGAGAGCACACGAGAGAGAATGGGCCCACCACACCAAGGCTGTGGGGTCCCTGGATCCTCGGGGCCGCCATTTCCCAAAGGCGTCTAGTCAACCGTGGAGAGCAGGGTCTTGAGTGGCTGTGAGCGCAATGGGAAATATACCTGGAGAGACAACTTCAGGGAATAGCTCAGTTTATTCAACAGGGAAATGGTTGGGTTTTTGTTTTTTTTGTTTTGGTTTGGTTTTTGTTTTTTTTTTTTTTTTTTTTTTTTTTTTTTGGTTTTTCGAGATAGGGTCTCACTCTGGTCCAGGCTGACCTGGAATTCACTATGTAGTCTCAGAGTGGCCTCGAACTCTCGGCAAGCCTCTTACCTCTGCCTCCCAAGTGCTGGGATTAAAGGCGTGCACCACCACATCTGGCTGGAAATGGGTTTTTATAAGCAGTTGAGGGAGTGCATGGGAAGAGGGTCCTAAGGGGATTGGTGGGTTCAAAGGTTGCTTGCCTAGGAATGTTTATTCCAGCACTTAGGGAGAGTCAGGTGATCTACATGTTGGGATATCTACAGGTGTGAAGGCTGCTGGATGATACCATATAAGGAGTTTCCTAGGCCTAAAGTCACAGGGCTATGAGCCAAGCCTAAATTCAGGTGTACTGGGCTTGGAGAGGGAGTGGCCTCCTGTAGCCCAGCCCTTAGCTGTGCCTGGCAGCTCAGGCCTTATCCTAAAGGCTCCAGCCTGTGCCTAGCAATGCACGCAACACAAGGCCTGTAGCCACTGCAAATGAACTCCAGACACATGTGCCACCTTGTGCATCTGGCTTTTTACATGGATACTGGGGAATTGAACCTGGGTCCTTTGGCTTCCTAAGCAAGTGCCTTAACTACTAAACCATCTCTCCAGCCCCTATTTATTTAAGAGAGAGAAAGAGGCAGATAGAGAAAGAATAGGTGCCCCAGGGCCTTCAGCCACTGCAAACGAACTCCAAATGCATGTGCCACCTTATGCATCTGGCTTACATGGGTACTGGTGAATCAAACCTGGGTCCTTAGGCTTCGCACCCAAGCACCTTAACTACTAAGCCATCTCTCCAGCCCCATCAGACTTTGAAAATGACAGTGACAGCAATCCTCCTTCCTCAGCCTCCTGAGTGATGAGATTATTGGCATGAGCCACCATGCCCATCCTCAAATTAAAGTTTTAATGCCAAATAAATAGGAGCTACTTGCAATTGTGATTGTGGTTTGCTTACCCATTAGGGTGCCATTTACAAAGTCTCCCTCACCCAGGAAGACATGCAGAGCAGCCCAGGAAGTAGGGAGTCATTTTTCACCTCACTCTCATGCCCAGTCTATTACGTAGGCAGTGCTGTCTCCAAAGCTTGTTTTCTATCACTTCACTCCTCTGTGCCATTCGTCATCACCCTCATCTACACCATGCTCTCTTACCTGTTCTCTTGCAGGTCTCCCGTCTGCCCTTTGTTTTCTTTTTGTGTGTATAGTGTGCATGTTATGTGTGTGTTCATGTTCACAAGTGTTTGGCCGCAGACGTGTGGAGGCCAACGTCAACGTCAAATATCTTCCTCCATTGCTCTCCAATTTATTCCTGGGGGAAGTCCCTCACTGATTCAGCTAGACTGGCTAGGCAAGGAGCCCCAGGGTTCCTTATCTCTGCCTCCCTGGCATTGGGATTATAGACACATGCCATAATGGCCAGCATTTTATGTAGGTTCCAGGGAAGCAAACTCAGGTCCTCATTTTTGCGAGGCAAGCACTTTATTCACTGAGCACTTCCCCAGCCCCAAGAGACCCCCCCTTTTTTTGAGGTAGGGTATCACTTCAGCCCAGGCTGACCTGGGATTCACTATGTAGTCTCAGGGTGGCCTCAGACTCATGGTGATCCGCCTCTGCCTCCCAAGTTTTGGTATTAAAGATGTGAACTACCATGCCCGCTTTAAGTCTTTAAAAATCAGTTATATCTCCTCTGTAATCTGTTTTGTACAGAATAACAAAGTGAGCTTAATTTTAAATACAAATTGTATTGCATTTTATTATTGGTTAGAAGCTCTTTAAAATAAAGATTGAGAACTCAGAAAGCCAGCATTATTGGGTATCAGAGATTGAATACCACTTCACACCCACTGAAATGATTAAAGTGATTAAAAAGACTGACAGAATCTCATTCTGAAAAGAGTGAAGAGTAGCTGGAAGTTGTATGTATGGAAAGTGGGAGGATAGATATGTTACTATTACTTTCAGAAACAGTTTGGCAAGCTTTTTTTCTAATTATCATTATTGTCAAGCTTTTTTAACAGCTTTGTAGAAGCTTGTCAGTTTCATACAAAGTTCATATATACCTATCAGCCAGCAGTTTTAATCTTATATATCCTAAGAAAAATGAAAATACAGAACACTCTCTTTAAGAATGTTTATAGGACTGAGATTCAGCACTAACAAAAAAAAATGTTTATAACGGCCCACATGAATAAACAGTTATAAGTTAATTTAATGGAATATTAACAACATAGATAAGTCTTTAGTTGAGATAGAAAAATACGGATGATGAAAAATCTACATAATTTTAAATATGTAATTCTAAGACATATAAGCCATGTGGTGAAGGAAGTGGAGAAGGGGAGAGAACAGAAAAGCACAGGAAGAACATTCCTGAGCATGAGAAACTTTGGGATATTAGAAAACTCAAGGGTAATGAAAAGTCTCTTGATTTAGACAGCACACATTTATTCAAAATTCATCATAGTATACTTAAAACTAATGTAATATATATATATATATATATGCCATACCTCAATAAAGATGATTCTTTTAAAATTCTTCAGTGACTTCCTGTTACACAAAGTAGAATTCAGACTGTCTTTTGGACCCCAAGGCCTGTCATCATTTGGTACCTGCCTACCTCTAACCTCACCTCCATCATTTCTCCCTGCGTTAAATCTCAAATGCGCTGGCATTCTCTTAGTCCCTATTATACAACACACTTGTTCTAATCTCCAGAATTTTCCCTGTAACATTCTCTACCACTTCCCATGGCTGACATCTCATTTATCAAATGGCATCTGACATGAGCGTCTACCTCCTTAATTTATCTGCTTGCTTCATGTCAGTTTCCCTCACTGTAAAAGTGCATTCTGTGAGAATTCTGTTCTGTAGTGCATATTCAGAACTTAGCAAATTGCCAGTAAGTTTTGGTTCTTTGACTGTTTGAGTCTAGACATGTTGCAGTTCAAGGTCTGAGCTCCTGTTCTTCAATTTCATTGTCAGTTTTTTGATAAAATGCTTTAATCTTTTTATTTTCCTAGTCATAACATTATACAGATTAGCAGGACAGATCAGTGAGGTACTAAAGATATCTTTTGTTGTTTTTTTCCCAAATAATAGTAACAGATACCTAGATAGTTCTTTGAAAATCTAAAATCTCTTCTAAGATATGGTTTTCAGCTGTATAGTAACTCTGAAGTGAGAAAGTCACCACCCTCCTCATTTTGTAAGTGAAACAGAAAATTTAAATGGGTTGCCTCTGAAACACTTTAATAAAGAGGAATTTTAGTATATGCCATATTTTTTCCAAGTGAGCTGAGTTCTTTGGCATGCTTGTTTTGTTTACAGCACATGGTGATAAGCAAGATAAACCCAAGCAGAAAGCATTTGTGGAGCCGTATTTTAAAGACCGTGAGAGGTGAGTGAGTAATATCAGTGATGTGATTGGAATTACCACAGAGCTGTCTTTGTCAAAGAAAATCTCTTAAGCCGATAATTGCTACCTTGATTAAAATAGAGTATTAATCAGGATACTGAGGCTTGTGCCATGAGTTTGAGGGCAACCAGGGTTACAGAGCAAGACCCTATCTCAAAAAAAAAGAATTATTTATTTTGCCGGGCACTTGGGAGGCAGAGGTAGGAGGATTGCCATGAGTTCGAGGCCACCCTGAGACTACATAGTAATTTCCAGGTCAGCCTGAGCTACAGTGAAACCCTACCTCAAAAAACCCATATATATATATATGTATAATTTTTTGATCATAAACTGAAAAAAACCACAAATTTTACATGTAAGGACTATTTTCCCAAAACCACTCATTTTAAAACAGAAGTAATAGTTTCTATGCAGAAATATTATTCCAAATACCATACTTTTAAATATTTTATTTCTACTTACTTATTTCACACAGAGAAAAAGGCAGAGAGAGAATGTGCATGCCAGAGCCACCAGCCACTGTAAATGAACTCCAGATGCATGCACTACCATGTGCATCTGGCTTACATGGATACTAGGGAATTGAACCTGGGTTCTTAGGCTTCACAGGCAAGCACCTTAACTGCTAAGCCATCTCTCCAGCCTCAAAATACCATATTTATCTTCTATTTTATTTTGAACTTTGGGAATTTTTTTAATTTTTTTAAATTTATTTGAGAGAGAGAAAGAAAAAGGCAGTTAGAGAGAGATAGATGGGTACACCAGGGCCTCTAGCCACTGCAAATGAACTCCAGATGTATGTGCTTACACATGGGTCATGGGGAATCGAACTTCAGTCCTTTAGCTTTGCAGGCAAGCACCTTAACCACTAAGCCATCTCTCCAGCCCTGTAGCTATCACCACACTGCTGTAGTGCAAACCACCCAAATATTAGTGGTTTAAACTGGCAGACATACTATGTCCCATAAGTCTCAGGGGCAGCATGCAGTGTTCCCTCTCTCTCTCTATCTTCACCCCCTCTCTCTCTCCCTCTCTCTCTCTCTCTCTCTTTCTCTCAAATTAAATAAAATACAAAAATAAAAATTAATATCAAAAATACTTCCCAATCAATAAATGCAGTAGATAAACTAATTTAACAATTCTCAAAAGAAAAAAATGCAAGAAGCCAATTAATATTTGAAAAATTCCTCAATATCCTGAGCTGTCAGGGGAATGCTAAAGCTGCTTTGAGATTTCATTTCACCCTAGTTAGAATGGCTATTATTTAAAAAAAATAAGACAACACATGCTACAAGGACATATCCCCTTACACATTGCTGATAGAAATGTAAATTGATGCAGTCATTATGGAAATCAGTATCAAAAATCTAAAAATGAAAAAAAAATCTAAAAATGGAGCTACCATATGACCCAGTTACACCCTTCCTGGGTGTATACCAAAGGGCTAAGTCCAATCACAAAAATACTTACACAGTCATGTTTATTGCTGCTCTGTTCACGACAGTTAAGTTATAAGACCAGCCTAGATGTCCATCAGAAACTAAATGGATAAAGAAACTATGGTGTATAAATACATAATGGAATTTTAGTCATGAAGAAAATGAAATCATGACATTTGCAGGAAAATAGATGGTACTGAAAAATCATTATGCTAAGCTAAATAAGCCAGACTCATGAAGACAAGTACTGCTTGTTTTCTCTTTTATGCAGAACCTAGATTTAAGTGTGTGTGAGAGATAAAACTAGAATTGAGACCATTATAAGGGGAAAAAGCCATTTCAATGTAGGAGAGAAAGGAAAAAAAAAACAAGACCTACGACATGAGAGCAGAAGGGGCCGGGGCTGTGGGTGGGAAGGAAGGGGACACGCCAGAAGGGAGCCAGGGAACAAAGACAAATGTGGGAAGAGGGATGAATAAAAGTAACGTGTGCATGAAGATGCTACAGTGAAACCCAGTACTTTGTATGCTAACTTAAAAAATTAAGGGCTGGAGAGATGGCTTAGCGGTTGAGGCATTTGCCTGCGAAACCAAAGGACCCAGGTTCAATCCCCAGGACCCACGTAGGCCAGATGCACAAAGTGGCACATGTGTCTGGAGTTCATTTGCAATGGCTGGAGGCCCTGGTATGCCCATTCTCTTTCTGTCCTGTCTCTCTTCTCTCTCTTCTTACAAATAAATAAATTAAAAAAATAATTTAAAAATACTTGGCATTTGCTAAGTATTGAAAAATGGTTGTTTTCTTGATATTGTGAATAAGCAAATAAAATATCTCAAATTTAATGAATAAAATGTTTAGTAGATTTTTTTTGAGTTCTCATCTTTTTTAAACCAAAGATTTTATAGTAGCAAATAGGTTAATTTTAACTTCAGTTAATTTTTCCCATAGAAACACCAGCATACAAAATTTTCCTCATATTGAGGTAGTTCGGAAAAAAGAAGAGCGACGAAAATTGCTTGGACACACATGTAAGGAATGTGAAATTGTAAGTAATAATGTAAACACTTTTTTTAAAGTATGTCTTTAGAGATCCTAAGTGCATGGTTTAAAAAGCACAAATAAAAGCCATATTTATGCCCAGAACCCCTGCTTGTTCCAGTAGTAACAAAAGGAATAGAGTATGTTGTCTATGACTATATAATAAATATGAAATAAATATTAAAAAGTTTAAAGTATATAAATAGATGAAAAATGCATAATAATGTAAACCCCATTTTCTGTTATTATAAGTGAATCTCAAGCCTAACTTCTTAGTACTAGTTTAAGACATTCATGCCGTTTTTCTTTTCCTGTCATCATTCGCAAAGACTCCTATACATGTATGATTAGGGGAAAACTTTGATAATCACAGAATCTTTTTACTATCAATTCCAAAAAATTTGACAAAAAAAAAAAAAAAAAAAAAACTTTGAAAACTAATCAGAACTGCTATACGATCTTTTCCCAGGTATTTTCCTTGGTGAACAAAATGTGATGAGTATGTTTGCTTCGTCCTTAGAACAGTCAGGTTTTCCTTTTGTACGTTGCCGTCTCAGATGCTGAAGTAGTCAGCTCTAGTGCCTCACTGTCCCATCACTAAGTGGTCCCAGGCACATCTGTTATCTAAAGACGGCTGGGTTTTGTTTTTCTTTGTTTGGTTGTTTGGGGTTTCTTTTTGGTTTTATTTTTTGTTGTTATTGTTTTGTTTTTTCAATTTTTTTTTTTTTTTTTTTTTTTGAGAGGGAGACAGTGAGAGAATGGGCACACCAGGGCCTCCAGCTACTGCAAACGAACTCCAGATACAAGCTCCACCTTGTGCACCTGGCTTACCTGGGTCCTGGGGAGTCAAACCTGGGTCCTTTGGCTTTGCAGGCAACCGCCTTAAACCACTAAGCCATCTCTGCAGCCCAAGATGTGCTGTTTTTATTTTTTGCCTTGCCATCCACTAGCTGTCAGAGGCTTGTCTCCAGCATCTTACTTTCCCATTTCAGTTTCCCCTTTAACAAGTGCAGGCTAGAAAATTTGATAACCAAGCACCCCAAAGCACACGGGAAAGTATGAGTAGGTTATAGTGAGAAGCTCTTACACACTCACAGTGGGAATATAAATTGGGGTCATATTTTGAAAAGCAGTTTGGCAATACAAACAAAGCCACCTCTCACCAGTTTTCATAACACATTGATGTGCCTTCTTCCTCAGTAATCACTTTGCGTGCTGCCAGTCACTGAAAGCAATTGTTTCATTTCCTGGAAGTTTTCTAGTAGTTTAATGTGTGTGTGTGTGGGGGGGGGGTCCTCTATGGTAAAAGAAGCAAAAGTACAGATCCTGTGTACTTAAATATCACCTGCATGCTCATAGCTTGTAACTTTATCTCATTGTCTATTCAAAACATAGAATATACATGCAGATACATGATTGTAATCTCAAATTGCACGTGTTCAAAAGCAAACATTGTTTCTACAGGCAATTTCCCTACCTTACTACTCTCCTAGTTTTTTTTTCAACAAATGATCCTGTTGTTAATCACTATGTACATTTTGCACATCAGTAGTATATTTATGCAAATCTCACTGATTCTACCATCAAAACTTGTGCCATTTACCTGGACCAAGACACTGTTTTATCTGTCAGACAATTGAAGTGTGCCTCTCACCTCCCCCCACTCCCAACCCCAGCACCCTAATACACTTTTTAAAAAATAAATTTTGTGGTTTTTTTTTTTTTTTTTTTTTTTTTTTGAGAGTGGCAGAGAGAGAGAGAGAGAGAATGGGCCTCCAGCCACTGCAACTGAACTCCAGATGCATGCACCCCCTTGTGCATCTGGCTAACGTGGGTCCTGGGGAATCAAGACTCGAACCAGGGTCCTTAGGCTTCACAGGCAAACGCTTAACCGCTAAGCCATCTCTCCAGCTCCTAGACTTTACTTTTTAAAGTGTTTTAGGTTTTCAGCCAAGTTGAGCAGAGAAAGTTCTCATATCTCTTTTATCTCCGTTTTCCTTTCCTTTTTGTACTTGTCTCTTATTACACTTTAAACAGTGATGGATGCTCTTCTGTTTTTTTTTCCTAGAGATATCTTGGAATAAGTCCTCTAACAAAACCTTTCAGTGTCCTCCCAGCTTATTAAGAAATCAAATCCAGACATGGGAGTAGCCTAGTGGTCGAGTGCTTGCCTGGCGCACTAGAGATAGAGTTCGATCTGTAGCATTTGAGTGTGGGCGGTGGTGGTTCAAGTCTTTATCAGTGATATAGACAGAAGGAATGTTAAATATTAATTACTGACAATGAGTATTGTTTCCTTAGAATGTTTAAGTTTTAAGTCGCTTTCGTTTCTGGTTTATAAGCAATAAAAAGGGCACTTGGTTTACTATTCCTAACTGAAGAGGCTCACCAGTTTTTATCGTTAGTATTACGCAGATCTGCCAGCAGAAGAGAGGGAACAGAAGCTGACTTCCTGTTCACGACACCGATTTCGCTACATTCCTCCCAACACACCAGAGAATTTCTGGGAAGTTGGTTTTCCTTCCACTCAGACTTGTATGGAAAGAGGTAAGAATATAGACTGACACATTCTAGAATTATTGTTTACACTGTCCAGGCCCAAACTCGAACATCAGTATTTTCTCCAGGATTTCCTTTATCTTAATCTTAAAGTTTAAAATCTTAAAGACACTACTTCTGTAACATAAAAATAAATTCTTACATGTGAAAGCCTTATTGTCACCTCTTTTGCTTACAGTCACTTTAATGTGATTAAGTTTATGTTAGTCTTGCTTACTATTCAGATTTCAGAAAGTAGTTCATCTTTCAGAATAACTTTTGGTTTTTCGAGGTAGGGTTTCATTTTAGTCCAGGCTGACCTGGAATTCACTATGTAGTCTCAGGGTGGCCTCGAACACACGGTGATCCTTCTACCTCTGCCTCCCAAGTTCTGGGATTAAAGGCGTGCGCCACCACGCCTGGCTAGAAATACTTTTAATAATATAAATAACTTTATAAAGTTAACAGAGTTACAGTACTAAAAAGAACATGGGTTTTGTATAGTATTTTACTTACTATTTATTTATTTTAGTTTTTCCAAGGTAGGGTCTTACCGTGTAGTCCAGGCTGACCTGGAATTCACTGTGTAATCTCAGGGTGGCCTAAAACTCACAGCAATCTTCCTACCTCTGCCTCCTGAGTGCTAAGATTAAAGGTGTGCACCACCACACCAGGTAGATGTTGCATTTTAAAACCTCACTTATTTAAAATGCTAGATAAACCATATCTGACTTGAAAAAAAGCAATATTTGTTATTGTTGGCATTTAGCTAGCTCCTTCAGATTTTATATGTTTATATACATACATATTATACTTAGTATAATTTGAGAATATATACATCTGTAAAGCTATTTTTAAAAGGCACAAGTAGGGCTGGAAAGATAGCTTAGCAGTTAAAGTGCTTGCCTGCAAAATCAAAGGACCCAGGTTCAATTTCCCAGGACCCATGTAAGCCAGGTGCACAAGGTGATGCATGCGTCTGGAGTTTGTAGAGGCTAGAGGCACACTCATTCTCTCTCACCTGCCCCTTTCTCTTTCTTTCTCTTTTTCCCTCTTTCCCTCTCTCAAATAAATAAATAAAAGTTTAAGAAAGAGTCACAAGGAGTGATCTTTGTTCCTCACTGTCACCAACAGCACAGTGCTAAAAAATACAGGTTTTGGAAAATGGTATGTTTTCCTAGCTATAACTAGAAAATATAGTAATGTTCAAACTACTTATAATTCCACTATTAGACCTGTGAAGTTCAGTTAATTTATCACCTTTGGGTCTTAGCACTATATTTTAAGTTATAAATATCTAAAACTTTTACCCAGAAAAAGATACAATTGTGAATAAATATCAATACAGTTACCACCTAGACTCTGAGTTCAAACTCTCTCATGCTGTTTTCCAGTACTCCAAAGGTCTAGTTTTGTGACTGGCAGTTTGTGGTTGGGGAGTTCATCCTCAATTTTAGAGAAGTTCCAGATATTTAACTAAAATGGCTTAACCAAAGAATATAAAATCATTGACATTGTATCTCTGCTCAGTCATCACATAGAATGAGAAAGCTACCTAGAGCCAGTGTTTGCACCACTAGCATGGACCAGAGTTATTATGACAGCCTCCCCCGCCCCCACCCCCACCCCAACCAGCCCCTGAAAATTACATGAGTGGAGACGCCTTGGGAGACTCTGAATGGTATGAAAAAACAGAGGCATTTTGCAATGAAATAGCTACTACAAAAGGCACACGCCTTTAATCCCAGCACTTGGGAGGCAGAGGTAGGAGAATCATCATGAGTTCGAGACCACCCTGAGACAACATAGTGAATTCCAGGTCCAAAAAAAAAAAGGCTGGAGAGATGGCTTAGAGGTTCAGGCACTTTCCTGCAAAGCCAAAGGACCCTGGTTCAAGTCCCCAGAATCCACATAAGCCAGATGCACAAGGAGGCTCATCTGGAGTTCGTTTACAGTGGCTGGAGGCCCCTGATGCACCTATTCTCTCTTTCTCTCTCTCTCTTTTTTTTTTCTTTTGTTTGTTTGTTTTTCAAAGTAGGGTCTCTCACTCTGGTCCAGGCTGGCCTGGAATTAACTATGTAGTCTTAGGGTGGCCTGGAACTCATGGCGATCCTCCTATCTCTGTCTCCTGAGTGCTAGGATTAAAGGCGTGTGCCACCATGCCTGGCATGTTATTTTCCTATTCTCTCTCTCCTCCCCCCCCTCCCTGCTCTTTTCTCTCTCTCAAGTAAATAAATAAATATACTTTAAAAGAAACATAAAAAGGTCTCTTTGGATAATCACTGGAATTTAGTCATAATAGAAGAGTTTGGCTTTAGCAGTTTGCCTCCATTTGTAAACCAATGGGAGGCAGAACAGGGAGATGCCTGAGAACTCTGGTACTGGAATTAGATGGAGCTTAGGCAAAATTCTACTTTTTTAGCTGGGTGTGGTGGCACATACCTTTAATCTCATTACTTGGGAGGCAGAGGTAGGAGGATCACCATGAGTTCGAGGCCACCCTGAGACTACATAGTGAATTCCAGGTAAGCCTGGACTAGAATGAAACCCTACCTCAAAAAAAAAAAAAAAAAAAAAAAAGTTCTAGTTTTTTTTCCAGTTTTGTGAACTTGAGCAAGCTACTTGATTTTCCTAGGTCTCTATTAACTCATCTGTAAAATAGGTATAGTGGAAACTACTTGAAAGGAATAAGTTACATAAAATAACGTATATAAAGCATTTGATAAGTGTTTGCAGCTTTTTGTTAGCATAAATGAGAACACTGATACTAAGGAGTGAAATTCATTAGCATCGCAAAGCTAAAAATCAGAAGACCCATATAAACAGGAAACATCAAATATGACAAATATTTAATGGGTATATTCTTGGAATGCTGCTTTTGTTGTGTGTTGCCAGGGTTTCTTTTTTTCGTTTTTCTTTTTTTTCTTTCTTTTTTTTTTTTTTCTTTTTCTTTTTTGAGGTAAGGTCTTGCTGCAGCCCAGGCTGACCTGAAATTCACTATGTAGTCTCAAGGTAGCCTTGAACTCTTGGCAATCCTCCTACCTCTGTTTCCCGAGTTCTGGAGTTAAAGGCGTGCACCACCACACCCGGCTTTCTTTTCTTTTGAGAGAGAGAGAATTGGCACACCAGGTCTCAGCCACTCCACTCAAACTCCAGACGCTTGTGCCACATAAAGGGCATGTGTGACCTGGCGCTTGCCTCACCTTTGTGCATCTGGCTTACGTGTGACCTGGAGAGTTGAACCTGGGTCCTTAGGCTTTGCAGGCAAGTGCCTTAACCGGTAAGCCATCTCTTCAGCCCTTTGGTTTGGTTTTGGTTGCTTTGTGAGACTAGGTCTCATAGAGTCAAGGCTGTCCTTGAACTCCTGATCATCCAGCCATCCTAAGGTTCCCGGCCCTATGGCCAGCTGTGTTGAAAGAAGTGCATGTTGCAAATATAGCATTCTAAATTTACAACTTGTTTTTAAGGTTATATTAAGGAAGATCTTGATCTTTGTCCTCGTCCAAAACGGCGGCAGCCTTACAACGCAATGTTCTCTCCGAAAGTCAAGGAGCAGAAGACATAGATGAAGAAAAATCAGGATAGAAGACAGCTGTTTCTCCAGTTTAGTTATTTATAGTTCAAGTTGGTATTAAACATTGATTTTTTGATCTTCTGTAAATTGATTTATAAACCAGTTTTCTATTAAAAATGTTTTTAAATGGTATTTACCGACTACACAACTGTTTAAAGTGTGGATGTGTTCACATTGTATTTTCTTGGTTTTGCACCTTTGAATAATATGGTACTTCATTTTGCACTCTGTTTATTTACTGTGTGTGGTAATTACAATTTTGAAAATATAGTGGTAGTACTCTGTGATTTGTTCCTTACAGATCTTTCTTTTTATTCTGTTTCTCCTGTAGTGTTTTCATATAACAGTGCTTTCATGTTATTACAGATTTTCATTTTCCTTTTCTGTACATCATAGTATTGGTGTCTGACAGCCAAATCTTTGAAAACAAAGGCTAGGGGTTGGGAAGATGGCTCACCAGTTCAAGGTACTTGCTTGCAAAGCCTGATGGCCTGGTTTCAATTCCCAAGCCATCCACATAAACCACATGGAAAAAGTTATGTAAATGTCTGGTGTTTGCAGCAGCAAGAGGCGCACATGTGTGTGTGCACACACACATACACACATGTAAATAAGTAATTTTTAAAAATAAAAACAAAGGCCAAGGCTGGAGAGAGATAGCTCAGTGGTTAAGTGCACTTCTTGTGCATGCATGAGGGCCTGAGGGGGCCTAAAACTGCCTGAATTCGAAAATCCATAACCCTAAGCAAACATCTGGGCGTGGATGGCCACACATGCTTCTGAACCCAAGCCTGCAAAGGGAAGCCCAGGCCAGGGGTTCACCCTGCAGCATGAACAACAGCAAATTTCTACTGTCACTCTCTCTCTCTCTTTTTAATCTGCAATGGCCAGCAGCATCTTTAAATGCAGCAGTGAGATAGATTTTTTTTTTTTCTTTGAGAGAGAAATGACATGCCTGGGTCTCCTGCCACTGCAAACTTTAGATGCATGCACCACTTGGTGCATCTTGCTTTATGTGGGTACTGGGAAATCGAGACTTGAACCAAGTGCCTCCAACCACCAAGCCATCTCTCCAGCCCAAAATAGATCATTTTAAAACCACTTGAGATACAAGGCATTGAAATGCAAGTGGAAGTTTATGATACGTTCCAGTTTTAAACTTTTCTCTTAAAGATAGTACATAAAATTAGGCTTTATACATTTGTAAGTTATTTCTGTCATGTAGATGTTAGATAGTATTTTCATATAAATATGTCATTCATTGGTTTTATACATGTTAAGCATAATTCAGGTCACCTATAAACTTTTTGAGAGAGAGAATGAGACTGGGTGCCCAGGGCCTCGCTGCTGGAAGTGAGCTATAGATGCACAAGCCACTTTTTCTGTCTGGCTTTGCATGCGTATTAGTGATTGGACCTGGGCGGGCAGGCTTTGCAGGCAAGTGCATCTAACCGCTGAGCCACCTCCCTAGCCCTCTACAAACTTTAAGGTTGAAGAGATTTGACTGAAATGCTGGAAACATGCAGAACCTACATATCAGCACTTAACCATTCAAGTAGCTTCCTTGGGTGTTAGGGTGATCTGGCTGCAACAACCGTCACCCCATTGATTGCTAGGGTTCGTTCAGCTATCTGACTCATTGTACGTCCCTCCCGAGGCTGCGCCCTCTGTGGAAGAGGATGAGCTTCCTCAAATAGAGGAGAACAGGTCTTCAGTCAAGGGTATAGTACGTGCACTCCCCTGCTAGAACCGCCAAACAAGCCCTCAAGTAATTCTTGACTGTCTTTGATAAACAGATACTCTGATGAAACCCAAGGTCATGGACAACAGCTAGTCATGAGTATCTAAATGTATGTAAAAAACATGTTACCTTGGGATTAAAAAAAAAAAAAGCTAAATGCAACAAGAATATTCCCTAATCCTCTCATCTGCTGGGGAGTGGTGGTTCTATTCTATTTTTTTGTTTTTGTTTGTTTTGAGGTAGGGTTTCACTCTAGTCCAGGCTGACCTGGAATGCACAATGTATTCTCAGGGTGGCCTCGAACTCACAGCGATCCTCCTACCTCTGCTCTGCCTCCCCGAGTGCTGGAATTAAAGGCATGCGCCACCACACCTGGCTGGGATTTTTTTTTTTTTAAGTCCACCAATCAGGTTACTGCTTATTCTGCCTAATATATTAGAAGTTCCATCTGAACTGCAGGGAACATGTGCATTGTGAAGTGCATGCAAGGCATTCCTATACACTAAATAATTTTGAAAGCCACAAACGTTCCTCCCGAAGTTGTCTTTATTACAAAATCCTGTTACAAAAAGAGCACTGTTACATTAGCCAAAGAGCACTTACTCATTTATTTAGCAAACATTTACCAGAAGCCTTCTCTGTAACCAGCACAATACTACATGCAGTGTCAGAATCAGGCAAAATTTGAAGCATTTTCTCCAAAAGAGAAACCTTTTAAAGAAGTATGTCTCAGGATCTTACTTCACTGTCCCTGACAGCTTAACAAGCTTGAATTTAAGTTTGAAAAATGCTACTTGCAAAATAAACATGTGAATTATAACTCACATTCTGCCATTCAGCCATCTCTTCTCAGCGTATGTAGCAGTTGAAGAGACATCTTAGAACAGCCTATCTAGCAGTTTAAGAGACACCCGTAAACAGTCTTTGTGACCTTGTTTAGCAAAGAAGTAATGAAACTCAAAGAATTAATGAAAAAAATTGTCTGCTGTCACACCAGCAGAGGTCAGGAGAGAGCTATTTTGGAGAAATAATCATTTGGAAACTAAGCAATGAGTAGTCAAAAGAAAATTGGTCTAGGCTACATAGACAAGGAGCTGGTTGCCTTTGGTACATGTAATGGAATCTCACTGGGCCAAAAAAGCTTTTAAGTATATTGTCGGAATAAAATGAAAAGCAAAAGCAATTGTGACGTTGACAGAAAAACATCAACAGAAAATATATGTGTGTGTGTATGTTTCCCTAAATGCCAGATCATTTATTCATATAATACACGAGCTCCTGTTACCTAGTGGGAGAAGACAGAGACATAAATGATACGTAAGAAACCTCGAGAGACACATGGGAAAGGCGAGTACAATCTACATTGGGAAACGAAATGCTGAGAGCCAGAGGGACCTTCGTCCCTTGGTTTCAGCTCTCACTTTACAATGAGTGAACCCGAAGCCCAAAGAATTAGTACCCAAGGTTCCAAAAGGCTGAAACTAGTGTGTGGTTTATCTGGGGCCTCAACTTGGTGGTCTTTCTCCTTTCTAGTTTACATGTCAGTACCAGAGAGTACAACACCTAGGGGTGTATTATAAGGGAGGCCCCAAAACTGGGTCTGGAATGCAAACCTGAGAGCCAAGCTCTTCAGTTTTTAGATGAGTGATTTTCATTTATTTATTTGACAGAGAAAGACAGAGAGAATGGGCGCGCCAGGGCCTCCAGCCACTGCAGACGAACTCCAGACGCGTGTGCCCCCTCGTGCATCTGGCTAACATGGGTCCTGGGGTATCGAACCTGGGTCCTTTGGCTTTGCAGGCAATCACCTTAACCGCTAAGCCATCCCTCCAGCCCAGACTTGTGAATTTTCTTTTTTTTAAATCACTCTTAGGTCGAACCTCAGAAGACAGTTGAATGGCATAAATTTACTCCATTCATTCAAATTTGTCACCTTATAAATCCAGCTAGTAAGGCTAGATGAGATAAATACAAAATTGGGCAATGAGTTATGGGTGGCAGGTCAGCCTCATCAACATATCCCAGTCAAATGTTTGCTGTGCTCCAAACTAATTAAATCAGGATATTTGAGAGCAAAAGCCAAGCATATGTTCTTAGGTGATTGTAATGTGCAACTACGTCCGTGGTTACACATTAGTGCACTTGCGTTCAAGCATCAGAGTGCATTGGAATTACCAGAAAGGCTTGTTCAACCACAGGCTGCAGTGGCCCCCCCCCCTTCAATCCCCCCCCTCACCCAGCTTCTGTTGGAGCAGGTCTGGGCTTGAGCCCTGACATCTATGCTGCCCACGTGCTTCAGGATGCTGCTGGTGGGACCGCCACAGGTCTAATCAGCCCGTCATAGGAACCACCCAGACGATTCAGGCGTAGCCTGAGCATTCGTATTTTTAACACGTCCTGTGGTTTGATAACTTCCCCGTCACGTCCACTCTGGACACTGAACAGAAAGTTAGATGCACTTAATTTATGAAAGTGCGTGTTTGTTGTCCTGAAAATGGGATGACATGGGTGGATTCTGGGGATGAGGCATACTCATCATTTCTATGAGAAATACTGCTACGACAGCAGAGAGAACTAAACAGAAAAAAAAAAAAATGGTTAAAGGCTTCAAATATTCCTTCATAGGATTTAATTTTTTTTTAATTTTAGTTATTTGAGAGAGAGGGAGAGACAGATAGACAGACAGAATGGGTGCACCAAGGCTTTTAGCCACTGCAAACAAACTCCAGACGCATGTACCACTTGTGCATCTGGTTTACAATGAGTCCTGGGAATTGAACCTGGGTCCTTGGCTTCTCAGGCAAATGCCTTAACTGCAAGCCCACCTTGATAGGATTTTTTTTTTCCAGGCAGGGTCTAACTCTAGCCTAGGCTGACCTGGAACTCACTGTGTAGCCCAGGCTGGCTTCAAACTCAAGATGATTCTCCTACCTCAGCTTCCCTAGTGCTGGGATGAAGGACGTGAGTCACCCTGTAATTCTTTGTAACCAGTAATACTTTGATTTATGTAAAACCACCATGCCGACAACTGTGTGTGTGTGTGTGTGTGTGTGTGTGTGTGTGTGTGTGTGTGTGTGAAACACATATGTAAAATGGACTTAATGGATGGGGCAAGGGTAGGTTAGGCATAGTCAAGTTTTCAAGAGAAGCAGTTAGGTATCTATTCCAAGTAGAGTGAGCAGTAGGCCTACAATGGCAATGAAATAAAAAATATTATCTGGGCTGGAGAGATGGCTTAGTGGTTAAGCGCTTGCCTATGAAGCCTAAGGACCCCGGTTCAAGGCTCCATTCCTCAGGACCCACATCAGATGCACAAGGGGGCACACGCATCTGGAATTCATTTGCAGCGGCTGGAGGCCCTGGCGCACCCATTCTCTCTCTCTCTCTCCATCTGCTTTTCTTTGTCTGTCGCTATCAAATAAGTAAATAAAAATAAAAAAATTTAAAAAAATATTAACCAACTACTCAGTGGCTGTGCATTACATACCAGAACTGGCTCCTGTGGCCACAAATATCAATATGACAGTTTCTCCTCAGGGATAACAAGGAACATTACAAAGTAAAAGCTATGTTACTAGGTCCCCCACTGTAAATGATGGGTCAATGTTCCACTTGTTGATATAACGGTCACCTAAGAGCAAACCTATCCCTAAGTCTACAGTGAACTAGCTGAGGCTGTAGCTTAGCAGAGGAATGTTTGCTTCTCACACTGGAACTTAGATCCCCAACACCGCAGGGAGGTGGAAACTATCCTGGCGGGAGAGCCATGAGATCAGGGCAGCCTGGGCCACATAACAGGACTTTGTCTTAAGAAATGAAAATACAAGGCTGGAGAGAGATGGCTTAGCGGTTAAGCGCTTGCCTGTGAAGCCTAAGGACCCCAGTTCGAGGCTCGATTCCCCAGGACCCACGTTGGCCAGATGCACAAGGGGGCGCATGCGTCTGGAGTTCGTTTGCAGTGGCTGGAGGACCTGGTGCCCCCATTCTCTATATATATATCTGTCTCTTTCTCTTTCTTTCTGTCATTGTCAGATAAATAAACAAAATTTTTTTAATAATGAAAATACAGGCTGGGATGTAACTCAGTTGGTAGAGTGCTTGTCTGGCATGCACGAAACCCTGCATTTGATCCCCAGCACCACATGACATGGGCATGATAGTGCATGCCTATAATCCTAGTACTTGGGAGGTAGAGGGGCAGGAGACTTCAGAAGTTCAGGTTAGGGCTGGAGAGATGGCTTAGCGGTTAAGACATTTGCCTGCAAAGCCAAAGGATTGCGGTTCGACTCTCCAGGACCCACATAAGCCAGATGCACAATGTGGCACATGGGTCTGGAGTTCGTTTGCAGTGGCTGAAGGCCCTGGTGTGCCCATTCTCTCTCCCTCTCTGCCTCTTTCTCTCTCTCTCTCTGTCACACACACACACACTCTCTCTCTCAAATAAATAAAGTTGTTGTTTAAAAAAAAAAAAAGAAGTTCAGGTTAATCCTCAATTTACATAACAAGTTCAAGGCCAGCCTGGGGATACATGAGACTGTCTCAAAAAAATATCATTTATTTAGTGATAATTTTTATACATGTATATTATGTATTTTGATCTTATTTACCTCCCATTACTTTCTCTTGTCCCCCCTCCTTCTCATTGAACCCTTTCATTCCAACTAGTCCCTTTTCTACTTTTTGTTTTTTGCTTTTTTTGGCGGGGGGGGGGGGTGTTTCAAGGTAGGGTCGCCCTCTAGCCCAGGCTGACCTGGAATTCACTATTTAGTCTCAGGGCTGCCTTGAACTCACGGCGATCCTCCTACATCTGCCTCCCGAGTGCTGGATTAAAGGCGTGCGCCACCACGCCTGCCCCTTTTCTACTTTGATATCATTAATGCTTACTGACTCTGGACCCTTTCAGTTTATATTAAATGTCTAACAAATGTCCACAGAACAAATAAAGGATCGTATGTTACAAGACATAGGTAATGTTGACAAAGATGGTCAAAATATATATGAAAAATCCATTCTAGAATGACAGATCTAGGCAAAGCTAGAATGGAAAGGGGTCCTCGATTGGTCACTTGAACAGTAACACACAGTTAAAGATTAGTCAACTGAAACACAAGTCAATGGGCAAACACACAACATGAAGCAGAGGCGTTTGAAAGGAGGTGGCAGGAAAAGGCACAGCGGGTGCATGTGCCACGCTGAAGAAACCTAACATGCGTAACTGGGATCTCCGGGGAATGAACAGAAGCAATACTGGCCGTTGTGTTGAGACTTGATCAAAACACAAAAGACATCGTCTGCTCTCACATTCAAGAAGCTCTTCAAACCTCAGGCGGCGGCGATGAAAACCACTTGGAGATGCGCAATACCGAGGTGCTGAAAACCTTAAAAGCAGCCAGCAATGAAGCAGTGTACTCAAGCTCTGAAGGACAGCGTGTGCCAACCCGGACTACTGCATCCACACAAAGCCATCCTTCCTAACAGAAGACAAGCGTTCCGCGCTAAACTAACTGCAGGAATGACCACTGAACCAACGCTGTGGAAGATCCTTGAAGGAATTCTATGTGCCAAAGAGGCCAGCAAGAAAGAAATCACACTGCAGTAAGAAACGAATAAGCACTGAGGAAGCATCAAAACGTTACAAAACCCACAAAAGGACTAGAGTCAGCACCTTTCAGAAACTGAAAGTTAACAGTGCCGATCCTTCAGTCAAGAGACACAGACAAGCACAGTGGATTCAAAAACAGGACCCATCTCTGTTGCGTACAAGAAATGCCCCTGACTTGCACAAACACAATCTGAGGTGCTTGTCTTTCTGAGCCTGGGTTACCTCACTTGTATTTTCCAGATCCGTCCATTTTCCTGTGAATTTCGTAATTTCATTTTTGTTTTACAGCTGAATAAAACCCCATTGTGTACATGTACCACATCATTATTCATTCATCAGCTGAGGGACATCCAGGCTGGTTACATTTCCTGGCTATTGTGAATAGAGAGACAATAAGCATGGCTGAGACAGTCCTTAGGATGTATGTCCAGGAATGGTATGGCTGGGTCACATGGTTGATCTATTTTTAGCTTCATTTGTTTGTTTTAGTATTTCAAGGATCTCACTCTAATCCAGGCTGACCTGGAATTCACTATGTAGACTCCGGGTGGCCTTGAACTCACAGTGATCCTCTTATCTCTACCTCCTAAATGCTGGGATTAAAGGCATGCACCACCACACCTGGCTGTTTTTAGTTTTTTGAGAAAAATCCACATTGATTTTCATAATGGGTGTACCAACTTACATGTCCACCAACAATGAATAGGCTTCCTCTTTCCCCATAGTCTCACCAGCGTGTCTTGTTTGATTTGTATGTAACAGCCATTCTGACCAGGATGAGATGGAATCCCAAAGTAGTTTTTTGTTTGTTTGTTTTTTTGTTTTTTGTTTTTTAATTTATGAGAGAGAGAAAGAGAGACAGATAAAGAGAAGAAGAAGCAGGTATAAAGAGAGAATTGGTGTGCCAGGGACTCTAGCCCTGCAAACGAACTCCAGACACATGTGCCACCTTGTACATCTGGCTTACGTGGGTCCTGGGGAATTGAACCTGGGTCCTTTGGCAAGGGCATTAACTGCTAAGCCATCTCTCCAGCCCTCAAAGTAGTTTTAATTGCATGTCCCTAATGGCTAAAGCTGTTGACCACTTTAAAAATAGTTATTGTCCAATTGTACGTCTTCTTTTTAAAAACTCTCAGTTCAGCTCCACAGACCGTGTCTTATTGGGTTGATTTTTTTTTTATTGTTTAGCATTTTTTAAAAAATATTTTATTTATTTGAGAGAGAGAGAGGCAGACAAAGAGAGAGAGAGAGAGAATGGGCGCTCCAGGGCCTCCAGCCACTGCAAACAATCTCCAGATGTGTGCACCCCCTTGTGCATCTGGCTTACATGGGTCCTGGGGAATTGAACGGAAATCCTTGGGCTTTGCAGGCAAACGCCTTAACCGCTAAGCCATCTCTCCAGCCCTAGCTTTTTTAATTCTTTGTATATTCTAAATATTGATTTTTCTCCATTCTGTAGGATGCCTCTTGGCTTTGCTTGACAGTTTCCTTAGCTGTAACACGGCTTTTGAGTTTTATGAGGTCCCAGGTGTTGGTTGTTTGCTTTCCTCCCTGGACAACAAGGTTCCTATTCAGAATGTCTTGCCCTATGCCTGTATCTTGAAGTGTTCTCCCTACTTGTTTTCTAGTCATTTGGGGGTTTTAAGTTTGAACTTGTACTCATTCTAATTTGGAGTTGACTTGTATGCTTTTTTAGACATAAGGGTCTAGTTTTATTCTACATGCAGATATGTCCTTTTTTATTCATAGCTTCCATAAATATAAACAATATATCATGATCATTATCCCTTTCTACCAACCTCCATTTTATCCTCCCAAATCCCCTCTCCACTGAATTCCTTCTTTTCAAACTAGAATACTTTAAAAAATATTTTACTTATTTCTTTATGAGAGAGAGAGAATGGGCACACCAGGACGTCTAGCCACTGCAAATGAACTCCAGACACATGTGCCACCTTGTGCATCTGGCTTTGCTTGGGTATTGAGGAATAGAACCTGGGTCCTTTGGCTTTGCAGGTAAGTGTCTCAATGTCTAAGCCATCTCTCCAGCCCTAGTTTCTTATTTTGACGTCATTATTTTCCCCTCCTACTATTCAGGTCTTGTGTAGGTAGCACCAGCCACTGGGAGGTCATGAATATCAAGGCCACTTTGTTCCTGGAAAATAGTACTATAAGCAGTCCTCCCCTTCCTTTTGATGCTTATATTCTGTCTGCCACCTCTTCCTCAATGGTCTCTGAGCCTTGGAGGGTGTGATAGAGATGTCTCAGTGCCGAACACACCACTGTCATTTCTTCTCAGCGCTTTTAGTGAGATTTGAGTCTACACAGTGGTCTCTACTGTCTGAAAACAGAAGCTCCTCTAATCAAAAGCGAGACTAGCATTAATTTATGGACATAAACGTGGGTATTTAGAGGGCAGCTTAATGGGCATAATATATGCATTTGTACAGACAACATTAGCAGTTTCCCCTCCTAGGGCTTATCACCTCCTAATCCTTAGGCTTTTAATTAGGTTTTCAGTACTGGGCAGGAATTCCCCCGTGGAGCGGGCCTCAAGTCCAATCAGAGGGCAGTTGGCTTCCCCCATAATATTGTCAAAGATTCTAATGAGTGGATTTTATCGAAAGTTAGCATTGGGCTCCAGAAAAATCACAAATAGCAAATTGGATAAGAAGCTGTGTAGGGGTCCCGCTGAGCATGCATTGATTGATGGGTTCGCAGTGCCAAATATCAAAATGTTAATGCCAGAAATGAACTAGTCCAACTTCCCATTATAAATAAATAGTTTGGAGGTACCCGAATAGTTGTCTTTTTGTTGTTGCTTTTCGGGTTTTGTCTGTCTGTCTGTCTGTTTGTTTGTTTTGAGGTAGGGTCCCTAGCTCAGGCTGACCTGGAATTCACTGAGTTGACTCAGGGTGTCTTTTGCCTGAACTCATAATAATCCTCCTACCTCTGCCTTCCAAGTGCTGGGATTAACGACGTGTGCCACCACACCTGGCTTTTTTTTTTTTTTTTTTTACACAGGTATTTGTGATGTGGTATTATAAATAACAGCCACAGTATTAGGCCAACTTCATTTGCAAGTTATTTCAGTATTTTGATTGCTTAGAACCATGATTGTCTTGATTTACACAGATAAATTGTTGCCAGCGGACAGTGTTTTTAAAAACATCTATCTTGGGGTTGGAGAGATGGCTCAGCAGTTAAGGAGCTTGCCTGCAAGGCCTAAGGACCCAGGTTTGATTCCCCAGATGCAAAAAGTGGCACATGTGTCGAGTTCATTTGCAGCAGCTGGAGGCCCTGGCTCACCCATCTGCTGCGTCTCTCTCTCTCTCTCTTTCTGATTGCAAATAAATACATAAAAATTAAAAATTTATCTTGCTGGGCTGGAGAGATAGCTTAGCGGTTAAGACACATGCCTGCAAAGCCTAAGGATCCTGGTTCAATCCTCCAGGTCCCATATAAACCAGATGCACATGGTGGCACATGCGTCTGGAGTTCGTTTGCAGTGGCTAGAGGCCCTGGCCTACCCATTCTCACTCACTCTCTCTCTAATAAATAAATAAATAAAAATTTAAAAATCTTTTAAAAAATTTATCCCAAGACTCTCTTCTATTAAAGTGCTCCAGGGTCTGGGAGAAGCATAGTAGAGCAATTTCATAGCAAAGTTAAATCATTCTCAATATCTAACATGTAACTAGCCAAACTGTTCAATCCTATGAATTAATATTCATCTGTATCCTCCTGATACAAGCAAATACAATGGAGACCTGCTTGCTGTTTCTTCACATGAAGTATCATTATGATGTATAGCAAGTTAGTTTCACAATTCTGTGGGTAGACCTAGCTAGGTCATAATTTTCTAGTTGATTTCAGTTTTTAAATATTTTATTTATTTATTTGAGAGAGAGAAAGTAGTATATATATACAGAGAGAGGTCTTGGGCTTTGCAGGCAAGCACCTGGTTTCATATTGATAAAGTTGTACCCAAGTATCATTAGGACCACTTTAATCTGAGTAGCCATAAAATTTGAGTTTATGTTGCAGAACAAGTGAACTCGATGATATCCAAATTATGAACATCTTACATGTAATGTGTTCTATGGTGTATTTTAGCCCAAAAGAAGTACCCAGAGAAACCAGCAGTCCAACTTAGTGTCTAGAATGTAATAGAATATACGTTTGCTGAATTAATAAATAATGAGTCTGGACTGGGCGTGGTGGCACACGCCTTTAATCCCAGCACTCGGGAGGCAGAGGTAGGAGGATCGCTGCGAATTAGAGGCCACCCTGAGACTACATAGAGAATTCTAGGTCAGCCTGAGCTAGAGTGAGACCCTACCTTGAAAAACAAAAAATAAATAAATAGAAAGGAAGGAAGAAAAAAAGAAAGAAAAGAAGGAAGCAAAGCAAGAAAGAAAGAGAGAAAGAGAGAGAGAAAGAAAGAAAGAAAGAAAGAAAGAAAGAAAGAAAGAAAGAGAGGAAAGAAAGAAAAGAAAGGAAGAGTCCAAGAAGCAGAACAATAGGGTTGGTCTAGGTCCTGCCGACATTCCATGTTACTTTGGTCAAGTCTGCTTTTTGCATTTTTAGGCTTCTTCTTGATAAAATGACAGGATGGGACGATCTGACCTTGGAGATCCCATCCAGTTTCACCAGCTTCCCACACAGAGAATCAGCACCTTTCTGGAGGACAGACCGGACAGCAATTACCAGCATGATCCCAGAGCCAGGCAAAGCAGCCTAGCGTTCAGGCTCCCTCACTTACAGGAAAGCGATCACCACTGGGCTCACCTTGTCTCAGCTCTCCACACCTACCAGTAGCCAGGCTCTGATGGCGATTACATGAGATGATAGAGGGGCCTGGTATAGGGCCTGGCACTTAGTAACTTCAGTAATTCATAGTTGTCTTCAAGTTATTGTTCGTATTGCCAAGATGGTGATGGTGAATCCAAAGGAATGCCTTTCAGAGAAGTCATGATTGGAGCTGGACCTTGGAAACCAGGGAAGACTTAGAGAGGCAAGGGGAGAGAAGTGAGAGAGAAGATTTCATACAGGGAAAGGGGGTCCCAAGAGCAAAGGCCTGTAGGCAGTAGGAGGTTTGTTGGGGGGGGGGTGTAAGGAGGGATGAAAGGAGACTTATGAGCAGGGAGGGTCCAGTAGGGTAGTCACACACAGTGAGGACACACATGCATGGGTAAGTGAGGACCTCTAAGTACATTGCACAGAGGGACTCCTCACTAGAACATCAATAACCCTGTTGCAGTCAGGTTCGCATTGCTGGCAGAAAATACCCGACCAAGAGCAGCTTGTGGGGAACAAAGGTTTTATTTTGGCTTACAGGCTTGAGGGGAAGCTCCATGACAGCAGGGGAAAATGATGGCATGAGCAGAGAGATGGTGGACATCACCTCCTGGCCACCATCAGGTGGACAACAGCAACAGGACAGTGTGCCAAACACTGGCAAGGGGAAACTGGCTATAACACCCATAAGCCTGCCCCCAACAATACACTGCCTCCAGGAGGTGGCAATTCCCAAATCTCCATCAGCTGGGAACCTAGCATTCAGAACACCGAAGTTTATGGGGGACACCTGAATCAAACCACCACAAACATCAATAACCCTTTCTGAGCCCCTGGGTCCTCCCTGCCTTCTCAATGTGAATGTAGAGCAAGTGTCACTCTTAAACCAGTCACTTAAAACGCAGACTCATTTTTGCATATATGTATGTGCTTGTGGCGTGCATACATGTGCTATGTATGTTCACATGCATGTGGACTCCCAGGGATGGTGCCCATGTATGCACATGCATGTGGAGGTCAGAGGTTGACTCTGAGTGTCGTCCTCGGTCACCTTGCACTTCCTCTACTGAAGCAAGGTCTCTCACTTGAACCCAGAGCTCATCAATTCAGCCAGCTTGCTCCGGACATCCCCTTTCTCCACGTTGAATGCTGGGATTACAGACAGGTAGCCATGCCCATCAAGCATTTGTGTAGATGCTGGGCATCTGAACCCCAGCCCTCATCTTATACAACAACCATTTTACCCACTGAGCCATCTCCACAAGCCATGAAGTAAGTTTTGAAGAGTAATCTTTTTCCATATTGCAAAATATATATTGACCACTTTTTTCTTTTATCTTTTTCCTGCCTGTGCCTCAACTAACCACTTCTTTTGTTAAGGTTTTTGTTGTTGTTGTTGTTGTTGTTTGTTTTGTGTTTTTCAAGGTAGGCAAGGTAGTTTCACTCTAGTCTAGGTTGACCTGGAATTCACTCTGTATTCTCAGGGTAGCCTTGAACTCACAGCGATCCTCCTACCTCGGCCTCCCGAGTACTGGGATTAAAGGCGTGTGCTACCACACCCAGCTTAAGGTTTTAAAAAAAATATTTATTTATTTATTTATTTGAGAGAGAGAGCGAGGAGGAGGTAGAGAGAGAGAAACAATGGGAGCGCCAGGGCCTCAGCCACTGCAAATGAACTCCAGATGCACGTGCCACCTTGTGCATCTGGCTTATGTGGGTCCTGGGGAATTGAACTGAGGTCCTTAAGCTCTGCAGGCAAGCGCCTTAACCGCTAAGCCATCTCTCCAGCCATGACCACTTCTTTTTAAAACTATTTGATTTACTTAGAAAGAGAAAGAGGCAGATAGAGAGAGAATGGGCACGCCGGGGCCTCCAGCCATTGCAAACAAACCCCAGATGCATGCAGCACTTTGTGCAACTGGCTTTATGTGGGCACTGGGGAATTGAACCCGGATCATTAGGCTTTGCAGGCAAGTGCTTAACTGCTCAGCCATCTCTCCAGCCCCAACTGACCACCTCTTACTCGCTTAAATTCAAAGCAGCAGAGACCAGAAACGGATGCTGCAGGTTTACTGAGACAAGATGAAAACTGAAAGGCCAAGTTAATACTTTCTTAAAAACACCGATACACGTGCTTGTCCTGTGTCTCTTTCCATCTGATGCTCTGTGCTGCCTCAGGACTGAGCCAGCAAGAGGGCCCACCCTCAAAATAAATCTCTTTATAAAGAAATAAAAGCCACAGGGGGAATTTTCCAAAACGTGCCCAGCCCTGTTTCATAATTCAGAGCTTGAAAGGAAAGCCAGCGTGACCTGCAGATGTGTCCCGCAGAGCGTCGATAGCTCTGAGGGTACGCGGGTGTGCATTTCAGGTACCAGGTGTCGGCTGGGCAGTCCTCCCTGCTCCCCAAATGTACCTTTCTCTGCACCCGTTTGTTCCAGAGAAGGTGGAGGGTTGAGCCAGGTTGAGTGACACAGCTGCTGAATTATCTAGCGACGGTCCCTGTCCCAACCCTCCTGCTTGACACAGAGAACAGGGAGGTGACCTGAGCCTCAAATGTTAAAACGGGGCCTCCTTAAGTAATGTCCAAACAGCCACAAAGAGAAGCAACGTGGAACACGAGAAATATGACCATCTGGCTGGAGAGATGGCCTAGCGGTTAAGCGCTTGCCTGTGAAGTCTAAGGACCCCAGTTCGAGGCTCGATTCCCTAGGACCCACGTAAGCCAGATGCACAAGGGGGCGCACGTGTCTGGAGTTTGTTTGCAGTGGCTGGAAGCCCTGGTGTGCCCATTCTCTCTCTCTCTCTCTCTCTCTCCCTCTGTCGCTCTCAAATAAAACAAACAAACAAACAAACAAAAAGAAATATGACTATCCATGCCGGGCATGGTGGCGCACACCTTTAATCCCAGCACTAGGGAGGCAGAGGTAGGAGGATCACCATGAGTTTGAAGCCACCCTGAGACTACATAGTGAATTCCAGGTCAGCCTGGACTAGAGTGAAACCCTACCTAAAAAAAAAAAAAAAGAAGGAAATATGACCATCCACAAAGTCAGCTGTGTAAACTGAGGCACTGAGGCACATGTCATGATTCCATTTGTCCTTCGACAACATACCGAAAATTTAAAACCAAGCCTTCTCTTCAGAAGGAAATAAACTACTGACTTGTAAAATTTTGTCTCCCCCAGCACTTGGGAGGCAGAGGTAGGAGATCACCATGAATTCGAGGCCACTCTGAGACTACATAGTGAATTCCAGGTCAGTCTGGACTAGAGTGAGACCCTACCTTGGAAAAAAAAAAAAATTATCTCCCTCTGTAATCATTTAATTCCTTTGACTTTTTTTTTTTTTTTTTTTTAATGTGTGAGAGAGAGCATTGGCATGCCAGGGCCTCTAGCCAGTGCAATCAAATTCCAGATGCATATGCCACCTTATGTGCACGTATCACCTTGCGGCTTACGTGGGTTCCGGGGAGTTGAACCTGGGTCCTTAGGCTTCTCAGGCAAGTGACTTAACCGCTAAGCCATCTCTCCAGCCCTCCTCTGACTTCTTGCCTTGGGTGAGTAGGCCCTTGATATAATTTCAGAGGTTCTATAATCACCTCCATCTGCCTCTAAGCCTCACCTGAAATCCTCCCCATTACATTATTATTATTTTTTTCTTGCTGTTAAGACATTCTATGTGCAAGACTCGCCTGTTACAACACGAGCACCTCCCTCCACCGGACCCGCTGAACGTTTTAACAGTCTGTTCGTCATCGTAGTGGTCATCGATTTCTCAGGTAACTGGTTGCTACGAGGAAAAAGAGAACAGGGTCTTCCAGAAAGGATTGTTCTCGAAGGTGCAATGTCAGAGACAAGACAAAATGTCTGAGGCACAAAGTGCTCCCAGTGCAGCCAAGAGAAACCAAGCACTGCCCAGAACGGGCAGTGTGTCGTCTGATTCACCCAGAGTTTGTTCTTCCGCTCGCTGCAGTTGAGTGGCGAGCGAGCACTCCGTCACAGTAACTGAGTGCTGAGTGCCGCAATAGGGCTTGCTGTCGGGTGGCCTTGGGCATGTGGCATTGGTGGGAAGAAGGCACTGAAGAGAAGGTTCCTGGCAAAGAGGCTTGGCTGTACCTGTCAGCCCCTAGTTCAGTTATTTCTTTTTCTTTTTTAAAAAAAATATTTTATTTTTATTTATTTATTTGAGTGAGAGAAAGAGGCAGAGAGAGAGAGAGAGAATATGAGAGAATGGGCATGCCAGGGCCTCTAGCCACTGCAAACGAACTCCAGGCACATGTGCCACCTTATGCACCTGGCTTACGTAGGTCCTGAGGAGTGAAACCTGGGTCCTTAGACTTTGCAGACAAGCGCCTTAACCACTAAGCCATCTCTACAGCCCCACTTATTTCTTTTTTATTTAGTGGAGAGAGATGAGAGAGAGAGAGAGACAGAGAGGGCACACCAGGGCCTCTTGCTATTGCAAACAAACTCCAGACATATGCATCACTTTTGTGTCTGGCTTTAATGTGGATGCTGGGGAATTGAACCTGAGCTAGCGGGCTTTGCAAGCAAGTGCTTCTTTTATAATTTTATAAAATTTTTTATTAATTAGTTTTGTACTCAGTGAATACAGTCAAGTTGGAACCATTGTTAGGCTCATCCATGTCCTAACCCCTCCCCCTGGCCCCTCCTTGTTGAGGTGTATGGGTCATGCATTGTGGAATTAGCCCACAGTTATGGGTAGGAGAAATGTCTCTGCATATCATGACCCAATGAGTGGCTCTGACATTCTTTTTTTTTTTTTCCTCAATTTTTATTAACATTTTCCATGATTATAAAAAATACCATCATGAAAACAAATGATCATAAATGTTGGCGGGGATGTAGAAAAAGAGGAACCCTTCTACACTATTGGTGGGAATGCAATCTGGTCCAGCCATTGTGGAAATCAGTGTGGAGGTTCCTAAAACAGAAAGATTGATCTACCATATGACCCAGCTATAGCACTCCTAGGCATATATCCTAAGGATTCATGTCATTTCCTTAGAAGTACGTGCTCAACCATGTTTATTGCTGCTCAATTTATAATAGCTGGGAAATGGAACCAGCCTAGATGTCCCTCAACTGATGAGTGGATAATGAAGATATGGCACATTTATACAATGGAGTTTTACTCAGCGGTAAAGAAAAATGAAGTTATGAAATTTGCAGAAAAGTGGATGGATCTGGAAAGAATTATACTAAGTGAGGTAACCCAGGCCCAGAAAGCCAAGCGCCACATGTTCTCCCTCATATGTGTATCTTAGCTACAGATGATTGGGCTTCTGTGCGAGAAGGAAAAAACTCAGTAGCAGAGGCCAGTAAGTTAAAAAGGAGATAGAAAGGGAAGAGAAAGAAAGGGAGGAGGGCATTTATTAGGTTGGTATTGTATATATGTAAGTAGAAAGATTGAGATGGGGAGGGGATATGATGGAGAATGGAATTTCAAAGGGGAAAGTGGGGGGGGGGTACTACCATGGGATATTTTTTATAATCATGGAAAATATTAATAAAAATTGAGAAAAAAAATATCCCATGGTAGTACCCTCCCGGACCCCCACAAGTGCTTTTTAACTGCTGAGCCGCCTCTCCAGCCCAAGTTCTGGTATTTCTTTTGGATAGGAATGATTCTCGTCTGGGGGAGTTTTGAATTAGCTGCATGCGGACACCAGTGTTGCTACACCAAGATCATCAGATCTGAGCCTGAGAAATGAAGTCTGAGTAGAGCTGCCTCTGCTGGGAGTTGGCACAGTATAGATCCATGAGGACATGTCCTAGTCATTCCAATGTGTGGACATTTTCTTTCTTTCTTTCTTTCTTTCTTTCTTTCTTTCTTTCTTTCTTTCTTTCTTTTTTTCTTGTTTTTTTGAGGTAGGGTTTCACTCTGGCCCAGGCTGACCTGGAAATCACTATGTAGTCTCAGGGTGGCCTCCAACTCACAGCGATCCTCTTACCTCTGCCTCCTGAGTGCTGGGATTAAAGGCGTGCGCCACCACACCCGGCTCAATGTGTGGACATTTTCACTGATGGCACAAAAGCAATAACAATGTCCTTGCTATATGGAAGCTAAGGAGATGCAGCAATTCCATGCCACCTGGGATCCCAGATCCACTACCTAGAAAAAGATGTCAGTGAGAAACCGGTGAAGTGTGAATGTTTCTCTAATAATTTTATAACTCTAAATGCCTAGCTTGAACAAAGGTACTACAATATATAAGATGGCAACATTAGAAGACGCTGAATACAGGCTGGAGAGACGGCTTAGTGGTTAAGGCCTGCGAAGCCTAAGGACCCAGGTTTGACTCCCCAGAACCCATGTAAGCGAGAGGCACATGGTGGCGCATGCATCTGGAGCTCATTTGAAGTGCTTATAGTCTCTGGCATGCCCATCCCCCCTCATAAATAAAATAAAATATTTTTTATAAAGAAAATACATTTTAAAAAATAAGATGCTAAGTATAAGGTTTCTCTCTTCTATAGCCTTTTTTTGTAAAATAAATGATTGTAAATTTAAAAGTTATAAAAAGAATGTAGGGAGCCAGGTGTGATGGTGCAAGCTTTTGTAAATTTTATTTTGAGAGAGAGAGAAAGAGGCAGAGAGAGAGAGAATGGGTGTGCCAAGACCTTCAGCCTGCTGCGAATGAACTCCAGATGCATGTGCCCCCTTGTGTGCATGTGCAAGATTGCATGCTTGCCTCACCACATCTGGCTATGTGGGACCTGGAGATTTGAACATAAGTTCTTAGGCTTTGCAGGCAAGTGCCTTAAACTGCTAAGCCATCTCTCCAGCCCTGGTGCAAACTTTTTTTAAATTTTTTTTTGTTTGTTTGTTTATTTATTTGAGAGCGACAGAGAGAAGGAGGCAGAGAGAGAGAGAGAATGGGCGCACCAGAGCTTCCAGCCTCTGTAAACGAACTCCAGATGCGTGGCCCCCTTGTGCATCTGGATAACGTGGGTCCTGGGGAATCGAGCCTAGAACCAGGGTCCTTAGGCTTCACAGGCAAGTGCTTAACCGCTAAGCCATCGCTCCAGCCCCTGGTGCAAACTTTTAATCCCAGGACTCGGGAGACAGAGGCAAGAGGATCACTGAGTTCAAAGCCAGCCTGTAACTAGACTGAGTTCCAGGTCAACCTGGGCTAGAGTGAGACCCTACCTTGAAAAACAAACAAGCAAAGAGAAGAAGAAAGAAAAACAACGATTGTACAGGTAGGGAGATAGCTCAGCAGTTAAAGGCACTTGCTTGCAAAGACTATATTGGTCTGGGTTCTATTCCCCAATAACCATGTAGAGCCAGATGCACAAAGTGGCACATGTGTCTGATGTTCATTTGCAGCAGAAAAGGTCCTGGCACGCCCATAATCTCTCTGTCTCTCCCTCTGTCCTCTTAAATAAATAAATATTTTAAAAAAGGAAAAGAATGTAGAAGAGGCAGTAAAAATCTTGATTTAAAAGAAGGGATTCAGTGGAGAAGAGATAGGAGAGGGGAAAGAAGGAGCGGATTGAGAGAGGATTATGATCATGGTATATTGTCTATATGTTGTCAATAAGTTTAAAAAAAAACTTGACTTTTTAACTTTCAGCATCTTTCTGGTGTTTTCTGCAGGGATGAAAGCCTCAAGGAAAAGCCCTTTGGGTAAACTAGCCACTCTGGATGGCATGCCTTTTTTTCTTTTATTGTATTGTTTTTTGAGGTAGGGTCTCACTCTAGCCCAGGCTGACCTGGAATTCACTATGTAGTCTCAGGGTGGCCTCGAACTCACGGTGATCCTCCTACCTCTGCCTCCAGAGCGCTGGAGCATGCCATTTTTTCAATGGCTAATAACCACACTGTTATTCAGACTTGGTTATTTTGGCAGACATTATTTCAAACATGAATGAAATAAGCCTGTCACTCTATATTTTTTTTGTCAGTGATAAAAATTTGAGCTTTCAAGTGAATATTGTAACTGCTGAAGACTTGTATCACTGCTCAACGATCTAACTTCCTCCCAACACTGGAAGGCTTTTCTGACGATATTGGTGAAAGTACTGATGGATATGATTTTTTTATTATATAGTGAAATATGTTAGTATGCAGGACCGTCAGTTAGCTCGGTGAACCAGATGACCAAGATGTTAAATAGTCATGAGTGGGTAAAAAGCCAAACTGCAAGTTGAACAAAAGAGGGTATCAAAAATTTCATCGTTGTGCTTTCACAATCTACATTGCAGCCAACCTTTTAAAAAAGTTCTGCTTTTGGGAGGGTGGGGGTTGGAGAAATGCCTTAGTGCTTAAGGCACTTGCCTGCAAAACCTGAGGACCCAGGTTCGATTCCCCATGACCCACGTAAGCCAGACGCACAAGGTGGCACATGCATCTGGAGTTCGTTTGCAGTGGCTGGAGGCCCTGACGTGCCCATTCTCTCTCTCTCTCTCTCTCTCTCTCTTTCTGGCTTTTTCAGTCTCTATCACTGTCAAATAAATTTTAAAAAAGTAAAATAAACATTTTAAAAAATTATTCGTTTTGAATATTGGTTTCCATTTAAATAGAAATCTGCTCACTTTTGTCCATAGGAACACCACCTGTATTCTTGCGAATTTTATGCTTGAATTTGTAAGTCAGCCAGGTTAAGTTCGCCTGATCCCACAAGCGATGTCAGAGAGTTCTTTCCGGTCCGCTGGTGAGTGCTAGACTTTTTTGTTTGTTTTGAGACGGGGCCTTACCACTGCCCAGGCTGCTTGAACTCATGACCTTCCAGCTTCATGCTCCCACTTAGCTGTGGTCACAGACCTGTACACTGCACACATCTGTGTATGTGCATGCATTACAAGGCCTCTGGCACAGAGCTTCTAAAACCTGTGTTCTTGCCTGGACACGGGATAAGAACATCTTGTGATAATTGGCCAGCCAGGCCAAATGAGCCAACGGGTGCAATAGTGGCACGTCTGTCATGGTGGAAACCAACTGCCCTCCAATTGGACTGGAGGACCACTCCATGGGGGGGGGGGGAATACATCCCCGATACTGAAAACTTAAAACAGGGGTAGTCATGAGCCCTAGGGGTGTAACATCTGCTGATGTCTGGAAAAATGTATATACTGTGCTTATCAAACTGCCCAGTAAGCACTTCTCTTAATATTTATACCCTTATATTAACACTACTCTCACTTTGGGTAGAGAATCTTCTCTTTTCAGATGGCAGTGACCTTGGGACGACTCAGAAGGTATCATAGTGCTGGAAAGAAGTGACTGTAGTACTGAGTAACATCTCGATCACACCTTCCAAGGCTCAGGGTCTAATGCGGAAGTGGTGGCGGAAAGAATGTAAGAGCCAAAGGAAGGGTAGGACTCCTTACAACGGTGCTCCCTCCAGACACAAAATGGCCTGGATACCCATGACCTCACAGTGCCTGACACTACCTACACAAGACCATCATAAGAGGAGGAAAAGATCATGACATCGAAATAAAAGAGAGACTGATTGAGATGGGGAGGGGATATGATGGAGAGTGGAGTTTCAAAGGGGAAAGTGGGGGGAGGGAGGGTAGTACCATGGGATATTTTTTATAATCATGGAAAATGTTAATAGAAATTGAGGGGAAAAAAAGAGAACATCTTGTGTCATAATATTAGCCCCTACTTTCCTGGCAGTTGAGTTTGTAAGACCCTTAGAATCTCCTGACTAGTTACAGTGTCTTTTTGTCTGATGATGGTTCCTAAGTAACTTCAGGATAGACAGTAGTGTCCAGAAGGACTGCGGCATAACTGGAAGATTGAGCAGAAGGGCTCAAGGCTGTATGAATTATCACTAGTCAGTGCTTTAATCAGTCATGCCTACCCAGTGGCTGCTTCTAGTGAAGCATTTATTAAGCCTTAAAAACAGGGCTCAGCCGGGCATGGTAGCACACGTCTTTAATCGCAGCACCCAGGAGGCAGAGGTAGGAGGATCGCTGTGAGTTCAAGGCCACCCTGAGACTACAGAGTGAATTCCAGGTCAGCCTTGGCTACAGCGAAACCCGACCTCGAAAAGCCAAATAAATAAACTAATAAATAAAATAAAATAAACCAGGCTCAATGGGCTCTGGAGATAAACACATGCAGGTACCCAGGTTCACAGGGACCCTTCTGGACCTCACTCATCTGCTTTCTCTTTGCCATTTCTTTCCTTTATAATACCACTCAGAATAACTCCTGAGAACGAATAAAATGTTCCCGTGAACTCTATGAACTTCAAGAGAAAATTATCAAATCTGAGAAGGTGGGTGTGGAAGCACCAGCTTTTCAATTAAAAAATCTGGTGGCTGCCGGGCGTGGTGGCTCACGCCTTTAATCCCAGCACTCGGGAGACAGAGGTAGGAGGATCACGGTGAGTTCGAGGCCGCCCTGAGACATTCAGGTCAGCCTGGGCAAGAGTGAGACCCTACCTCAAAAAACAAAAACAAACAAACAAACAAAAATCCGGTGGCTGGACATGTTGATGCACGCCTTTAATCCCAGCACTTGGGAGGCAGAGGTAGAAGGAAGAATTGTTGTGAGTTCGAGGCCAGTCTGAGACTACATAGTGAATTCAACATCAGTCTGGGCTACAGCAAGACCCTACCTCAAAGAAGAAGAAAAGAAAAAAAGGCCAAAAAAGAGAAACCAAATTGAATTAACAAAATTGCTCTCAGTAGTAACAACTGGCCTCTGAAATGGGGTGCAGTGTTCATGCAACTGAACTCTGAAACTGTGGGATCCACTGCAGCTCCAGGTACTGTTCAGGTACTGAGGGCTGGAGAGGTGGCTTAGTGGTTAAGTCACTTGCCCGAGAAGCCTAAGGACCCAGGTTCGACTCCCCAGGTCCCACGAAGCCAGATGCCCATGGTGGCCCATGCATCTGGAGTTCATTTGCAGTGGCTGGAGGCCCTGGTGTGGCCCATTCGCGCTCCCCACCCCCTCCCGTCTCTAATAAATAAAGATTAAAAAAAAAAAAAGAATTGAATTAAGTCATAGAACACACAGGTGGTATCCACAGAGAGCTAGAGACGTGTCTGGTGTGGAAGCCTGAATAAGTGGTGCAGGCAGTGTTGTAAGCAGAAGACAGTTTTCCTCTACCGGTCCTTGTGGGGCTAGTGCTCTGGGCTCTTCATACCTCTCCATCGGTCCAGGGTGTCAGCCAGGAGTCGGAGATGCCCGGGAAGACATGGACGGAACTGGCTAGCTTCAGTTCACGGCATCGCTAGTCTTGGGAATCACTTGGGGGGGCACAACAGAGAGGGTTGCTCAGGACTTACAATTGCCTCTCTGTAATAACTTCGCCCAGAACGTAGTCAGATTTGGAATCTTCCAGACACGTCCCATGACCCAGAGGACGGGGCAAAAGCTAAAGAGCAGAATTATAAAGGCCTCTAAAGTGGGTTGCTGGAAAGAAGGGTTACAAAGGCCGACAGTGGGGAGATGCATCGCTGGGCGTGGGCAATGCTAATTCTTCTAGCAGCCCTTACCTTATCAAACATCGGTGTCACCCGGCACCGCGCAGCCTCGGAAGCTTTGCTAAGCATTCCTATGATTCCGTCCCAAGCTTTGATGTCACCTAAAAAACATTTGTCACACTGACCTTGCCCTGCTAAACACAGCTCCACTATTTGTTCAGAGGAACCAAAAATGTCTATTTTTCTCCTTAAGAGAAAAAAAAAGAAAAAGAAAAAGAAAACTTTTCTCATGTTCCATTTTATTCTCAATGCTTTTAAGAGGAAGAAAAGCTGGCAAAGAAACATGATGACTGGCATGTTTTTTTTTTTTTTAATGAATTTTTAATAGCAAATAATTTGTTCCATCTGGGAAAAGCTGATCACATTTTCAGCAGCGAGGCACAAATCAGAATAAATTATTTGCAGCATTAAAAGAATTTTTAAGGCTCTTTTAGGTCCGCATCACTCTAGCCACTGAGTGGCATTTCCTGACCCTGAGACGGGACTGAGCCCTTGGCTGCCTCCTTCATCCCTTGAGGCCACAAAGTCACAATATCCAAGGCCTTCAGCTCGCCAGATTCCCTGCCCCGGTCACTGCGCAACATCTTCTCTCAGTAGCTAACTTTGGCTTCTCTGGGTGTGGCACTTGAGAAGGACAGTCAACAATAGATACTTTATGTGAGAGCCACAGTTGGGATTGTATTAGGGCCCTGTTTTTTTGTTTTGTTTTGTTTTGTTTTGTTTTGTTTTGTTTTGTTTTGTTTTGTTTTGTTTTCGAGGTAGGGTCTCACTCTGGCCCAGGCTGACCTGGAATTCACGATGAAGTCTCAGGCTGGCCTCGAACTCATGGCGATCCTCCTACCTCTGCCTCCCGAGTGCTGGGATTAAAGGCGTGCGCCACCATGCCTGGCTTGTTTTCATTTTATTTTGTGTGATGTATGATGTGTGTGTGTTTTAGGCACGTATATGTGTTTAATGCACACGTGTGTGGCCCACGTGCATGTGTGAGGAAGCCAGAGGAGAACACCAGGTGTCCTCTCCTGTTACTCATCCATGAATTCCCTAGAGATGGAGTCTCTCGCTGAACTCGGGGCTGCTGTTGATTCTGTCTGGCCAGCCATTATCTGGTCTCTGCTCCCCTCAGGACTGAGGTTACCGGCATGTGACACCATGCCCGGATGGTTATGTGGTGCTGGGGATCGAAGTCACTGTAAATCAGGCCCCTTGAGCCCCCAGGCTTGTTCAGTGACAGCTTTGACACACAGAGCCATCTCCCCAATGGTGAATTTAACCTGAGGTATATTTTGCTATGCTTTTTTAAAACAAAGGAAAGAAGCTTCTGCTTTTCATTGCCCCCAACAACCTTTAGAGAGGAAGTTTTCTGGGTGTCATCATTGTGAAGTAAGGCAATGGTCAGTATTAATACTGCCCCGTGGTGTGCTGGTGTGTTTAACAACTGACCTTCCAGCAAGAACAGAGTATCTCATACAACTAATTGCATGGAAATATTTGTGCAGGGTTGGAGAAATGGCTCAGTGGTAAAGGTGCTTGCTTGCAAAGCCTGATGACCTGGGTTTGACGACTGGTTTGATTCCCCATGTGGTGGTTTGACTCAGGTGTCCCCCATAAACTTAGGTGTTCTGAATGCTAGGTTCCTAGCTGATGGAGATTTGGGAATTAACGCCTCCTGGAGGGGAGTGTATTGTTGGGGGCGGGCTTATGGGTACTTTAGCCAGTTTCCCCTTGCCAGTGTTTGGCAGACTCTCCTGTTGCTATGGCCCACCTTATGTTGGCCAGGGGGTGATGTCCACCCTCTGCTCATGCCATGGTTTTCCCCTGCCATCGTGGAGCTTCCCCTTGAGCCTGTAAGCCAAAATAAATCTCTTTTTCCCAGAAGCTGCTCTTGGTTGGGTGATTTCTACCAGCAATGTGAACCAGACTGCAATACTTGCCAAGGCTAGAGTACCCTAGCATGCCCATTCACTCAGTGTTTCTTCTATCTCTCCATGTTTGCAAATAAATAAGTAAATAAATATTTTTAATAAAATATTTGGGGCTAGTTAAGGCACTTGCCCGTGAAGCCTAAAGACCCATGTTCGATCTCTCTCCAGATCCCATGTAAGCCAGATGCACAAAGGTGAGGCAAGCTCAAGCTCGCACATGCTCACTAGGTGGCACAGGCACCTGGAGTTCGATTTCAGTGGCTGAGGCCCTGGAACACCAATTCTCTCTGTCTCTCTCTAAAATAAAAAAAAAATTTTTTTTAATGAATAAAAAAGACACAGAAGCAACATTTATATGCTCAACTGTCTCTAAAAGTAAAATAAATAAAAATAAAATATTTGTACATAAGTTTATTATAAATTTTACTCATTAAAAAAAATTGTGTCACAGGACAGGAGAGATGGGAGATGGCTCAATAGTCAAGTACACATCCTGCACCAGCATGAGGACCTGAGGAAGCCTTAGGCTATCCAAGTTCAAGTTTCAAGATCCCATGTAAAAACAGCTGGGCACATTCACAAATGTCTGTAATCCCAGTCCCATAGGTGAGCAGAGACCTGAGAACTATGTGTGCCTCCACAAAGCTCCTTAATTAGTAAAGAAAAACAAAACAAAGAAAGACTCAGGCTCAAAATATGACCAGGAAGAAGAACACATTGGATAGTGTAAGGACACACACACACTACATACACACACATGCATGCAAACACACACACAGACCCACACAAGTAAAAGAAAATAAAATCAAAAGTTGTGTCACATCTGTTACAAACAGTGGAGTTTCGAAGGGGAAAGTGGGGGTAGGGAGGGAATCACCATGGGATATTGTTCACAATTATGGAACTTGTCAATAAAAAAATAAATAATAAAATAAAATTGTGTCACATCAGTTACAATAATAAGAAACTTAACACTCCTAAATGACACATCTCCAGTTGATTTTCAGGGAAGGGTGTGTGGTGGTTTGATTCAGGTGTCCCCCATAAACTTAGTTGTTCTGAATGCTAGGTTCCCAGCTGATGGAGATTTGGGAATTAACGCCTCCTGGAGGGAGTGTTTTGCTGGGGCAGGCTTATGGGTGTCATAGCCAGTGTCCCCATGCCAGTGTTTGGCACACTGTCCTGTTGCTATGGCCCACCTTATGTTGGCCAGGGGTTGATGTCCACCCTCTGCTCATGCCATCGTCTTCCCCTGCCATTGTGGAGCTTCCCCTCAAGCCTGAAAGCCAAAATAAACCTCTTTTTCCCATAAGCTGCTCTTGGTTGGGTGATTTCTACCAGCAATACGAACCTGACTGCAACAGTAAAGTGGTACCGAGGTGTGGGATTGCTGGTAGACACCTGACTGTGTGGCTTTGGCCTTTTGGAGCTGATTTTCAAGAGGAATGTGGAAGGATTTGAAACCTTGGCCTAAGAGATGACTTGCAGTTCTGTAAGTACAGCTTGATGGACTATTCTGGTCAGATTGAAAGACCGGAATGCAATAAGAACTATGGACTGTGAGGTTTGGCTTATGAGGGTGAGAAAGAGCTTTGCTTGGACGGGGCTAGCAGTTTGTGTGAGAAGCTTGCTGTTATGCCCATGTCCTGAGAAGTTGTGCGGGGTTGCTTTGCATAGAAATGAACTGGTGTGAGCAGAAGGATATGGCACAGAAAGAAAAATCTTTGGGTGAACTGCTGCCCATTCAGCTACAATTGAGAGATTACAACCTTTGAGACTGGGCTAGCTGACCGGAACTGGGGCAACAAAAGAATGTAGACTCTTTTGGAGAGGCCTGAATGCTCAAGGAGTGTCCTGTTCTTCAAAGTCTGCTTTATTCCCCCCTGGATTAACAAATTGGCACCCTACCTGGTATTGTGGAGTGTAAGAAATTTAGGAAAGAAAGAGTCATTGAGTTTGCAACACGGTCTTGTGTTATGGAAATGGCCATGAGCAATGTGAAGCAGGATGCCTGCATGGAGACCCCATGGGGCCATGAGGATGAACCGTGGGTTGCAATGGAGACCCAGTGGAGAGGTGGGGACCATGAGATGGCTGCTAAGGAGCTGCCGCCAGGATGAAGTTTTCCAGGACTGTGAGTAGCCTAGCTGGAGGGCGGAATTGGAACTCCAGAGACTTGTTGCTGGTTAGAATTATCGGACTTGGAGATTGCTAGAAAAGTTGTTGGACTTGAAGCTACAGAGTTTGATGTTTGCCCTGGTTGTTTTAAATCTTGTATTGGTTGAATATTTCTTTGCTATACCCAATGCCGTCTTTTGCAGTGTGAATGTTTATTCTGTACCATTATGGGTTTTGGGGGGACTTTTCTGGTATTATGGCTCAGTTAAAAGACCTTGGATTATGGGGATATATGAACATCATTGGAATTGATTTAAAAAAAAAACTATGGGGACTTTTAAAGTTGGACTGAATGCATTGTATTTTATACCATGCATGGCTATCAATTTATGGGGGTCAGGGGCAGAATGTGGTGGTTTGATACAGGTGTCCCCCATAAACTTAGGTGTTCTGAATGCCAGGTTCCCAACTGATAGAGATTTGGGAATTAATGCCTTCTGGAGGCAGTGTATTATTGGGGGCAGGCTTATGGGTGTTATAGCCAGTTCCCTCTTGCCAGTGTTTGGCACACTCTCCTGTTGCTATGGCCCACCTTATGTTGGACAGGGGCTGATGTCCACCCTCTGCTCATGCCATCGTTTTTCCCTGCCATCGTGGAGCTTCCCCTCGAGCCCGTAAGCAAAAATCAACCTCTTTTTCCCACAAGCTGCTCTTGGTTGGGTGATTTCTACCAGCAATGCGAACCTGACTGCAACAGGGTGCAACTAACACTTGTATCTACAGCCAACGGTGCTTGTAACTGATGAAAAAATACAGTTCTGACAGGAATGTTGGTTGATAGTTTCACAAAACAAAAGTTTAGACAAAAATGAAGCAACAAAGACATATGGTGAAATGACACTCCCATTCAGGGGTGCAAGCAATTTGTTGATGAATTGGATAGTGACTTTGGAACCATTGAAGACTATTTTTCCCAATTTCTAGTGTAACCCACAGTGTAATACTGATCGACTCAACACATTATGTTTAGTCTTCAACATTAACATTTCTGTCACCATGTTGTTACATTCAATTAGCCTAATGATATTTTAAGGCCTGATTTGTAGTATTTGCTGATTTCCATGAATAAATACTCCCACGGTGGCTAATTTCAATCCATCAGTGGGAACATATTGAAGGCAGAGTTAGGAAGGAATATGCAGTAACGCATACCTCTATGGAGGGAGGAAGGATTATGCAGCAACACATGCTTCTCTGGAGGGAGGAAGGATTATGCAGCGACACGCCCTTCTATGGAGGGAGGAAGGATTATGCAGCGACACACCCTTCTCTGGAGGGAGGAAGGATTATGCAGCGACACACCCTTCGCTGGAGGGAGGGAGGATTATGCAGCGACACACCCTTCGCTGGAGGGAGGAAGGATTATGCAGCGACACACCCTTCTCTGGAGGGAGGAAGGATTATGCAGCGACACACCCTTCTCTGGAGGGAGGAAGGATTATGCAGCGACACACCCTTCTATGGAGTTCCACCCAAGAGACTTGGGCAACCTTCAGAACACTGAGGTATAGAAACAATGCTAAGAAGTGATCAATTTTTACTATGTATTGTGGTTTTATTTTTTATTTTTATTTATAAGTGAGAAAGAATTGGCAAGCCACGGCCCCCAGCCACTGCAACTGAACTATAGACATATGTGGCGCCTTGTGCGCATGTGTCACCATGCGTGTCTGGCTTACATGGGGCTGGGGAGTCAAACCTGGGTCCTTAGGCTTCACAGGGAAGTGCCTTAACCGCTAAACCACCTCTCCAGTCCAGTTTTATTTTATTTTATTTATTTTTATTTATTTATTTGAGAGCGACAGGCAGAGAGAGAAAGAGGCAGATAGATAGATAGAGAATGGGCGTGCCAGGGCCTCCAGCCACTGCAAAGGACCTCCAGACGCATGCACCCCCTTGTGCATCTGGCTAACGTGGGTCCTGGGGAATCGAGCCTCGAACCGGGGTCCTTAGGCTTCACAGGCAAGCGCTTAACCGCTAAGCCATCTCTCCAGCCCCGGTTTTATTTTTATATTGTTGTTGTTGCATGCATATGTATTGTGGTGTGAGTGTGTGTGTGTGCGCACAAGCGTGTGGAGGCCAGAGGTTGATGGCAGTGTCTTCATTGATCACTCTCCACCTATGTTGCAGTCAGGTTCACGTTGCTGGCAGACAACACCCAACTGAGAGCAGCTTGTGGGGGGAAAAAAAGGTTTATTTTGGCTTAAAGACTCGAGGGGGAAGCTCCACGATGGCAGGGGAAATCAATGGCATGAGCAGTGGGTCAACATCATCTCCTGGGCAACATCAGGTGGACAACAGCAACAGGAGAGTGTGCCAAACACTGGCAGGGGGAAGCTGGCTATAACACCCATAAGCCTGCCCTCAACCATACACCACCTTGCCTCCAGAAGAGTTTAATTTGCAAACTGCCATCAGCTGGGGACGTGACATTCAATATATCTAAGTTGATAGGCAACACCTGAATCAAACCATCACCACCTTATTGATTTTTATCTCTCACTTCCAGAGCTTGACAACTCAGCCAGCGTGGCCTGGGGATCCCCTTCCTTTTGCCTGCTGAGCACTGGGGTCACAGGCTTACCACCACACCTGCCTGGCATCTACATGGTTGCTAGAGATCCAACCTCAGGTCCTCACATTTAGGCAGCAAGTGCTTCATGACTGAGCCATCTCCCCAGCTCCCATTAGAACTCTATGGGATTTAAGCCGGGCATGGTGGTACACACCTTTAATCCCAGCACTCGGGAGGCAGAGGTAGGAGGATTGCAGTGAGTTCGAGGCCACCCTGAGACTACATAGTGAATTCTGGACTAGAGTGACACCCTACCTAGAAAAAAAATAAATAAATTTATGGGATTTAAATGCTTAAATTATCAGGCTGGGAGGATGGCTCAGCCATTAAAGGTACTTGTTTGCAAATCCTGATGGCCCAGGTTCAATGCCCCCAGTACCCACGTAAAGCCAGTGGCACATGTGTCTCGAGTTTGTTTGCAGTACCAAAGAGGCCATGGTGTGTCCAATCTCAATCAATCTATCATCTTTCTTCCCCTCACGAATAGAAATCAAATAACCATATCTAACAACTAGCTCACAAACCCTTAATAATTGCTTTTCACCGGCCAGTACACACCAGGTTTAGAAAAACCGTGAAACCTTGTCTCTCGCAGAGTTCTAGAGCAACCCCGGAAAGCAAGGATCCCGGGAGGGCCTGTCACGTGGGCCTCCCAGCCCTCCTCGCTGTATTTGCCCTGTGCCTCTGTGAACCTGCTCCTCTGCAAAGCACTTCTCACGGGCTCCGCTGCCCTCTCTGTATCGCCTCTTGTCAGTTTCCTTGGTGTTGCCATGAGTGTTTCTCTCTCCTTTTTCCTTTCATTCCCACTGCGTTCTTGGCTTTCCCTCCACTTCCTCATGATCCACCAGCCAGCATGGAACTTTCAGCTGCCATTTGCAGTGATTTCTCCAATCCCCCCTCGCGTCTTTCTCTGGCACAGAAGTTTAAAACGAGCCCACAGGAATCCAGGACTACCAGAGGACGTGGGGGAACTCTCCAGCAAGCCCAGCCTTCAGGGACGTTTTTCTCTTGTTTTCCAAGTTCGGTGCCATTCATGCATTCTAATGAACTCTGCGATCAGAAGAGAGGAAATTCTATGAGAGGTTTCATCTTTAAAAAACAATATTTTATTTATTTTTTTTGGAGGGAGAGAGAGATACAGAAATAGACGGGGGGGGGGGGGGCGGGGAGAGAGAGAGAGAATGGGCGTGCCAGGGCCTCCAGCCACTGCAAATGGACTCCAGATGTGTGTGCCCCCTTGTACATCTGGCTTAAGTGGGTACTGGGGAGTCGAACCTGGGTTCTTTGGCTTTGCAGGAAAACGCCTTAACTGCTAAGCCATCTCTCCAGCCCAGCTTAATCTTTTTGTTGTTGTTGTTGGCTTTTCAAGGTAGGTTTTCACTCTAGCTCGGGCTGACCTGGAATTAACTATTTAATTGGCCTTGAACTCACGTGATCCTCCTGCCTCTGCCTCCCAAGTGCTGGGACTAAAGGCTCTAGAGGTTTTATTTTGTTTTTGTTTTAAATATATATAATTAATTTACTTATTTGAGAGAGAGAGAAAGAGCCAGAGAGACAGAGAGAATGGGCATCTGGTTTGCGTGGTCCTGGAGAATCGAACCTGGCTCCTTTGGCTTTGCAGGCAAACACCTTAACTGCTAAGGCATCTCTCCAGCCCTTCATTTTTTTTTTTCTTTTCTTTTTTTATTTTCTCAATTTTTATTAATATTTTCCATGATTATAAAAAATATCCCATGGTAGTACCCTCCCCCCCCACTTTCCCCTTTGAAAATCCATTCTCCATCGTATCCCCTCCCCATCTCAATCTTTCTACTTACATATATACAATACCAACCCAATAAATGCCCTCCTCCCTTCCTTTCTCTTCCCTTTCTATCTCCTTTTTAACTTACTGGCCTCTGCTACTGAGTTTTTTCCTTCTCGCACAGAAGCCCAATCATCTGTAGCTAAGATCCACATATGAGGGAGAACATGTGGCGCTTGGCTTTCTAGGCCTGGGTTACCTCACTTATCATTTTGTTTTTTGTTTGGTGGTTCTGAGAATGAAACCCAGGGTCTCATGCATGCAAGTGATTTCCTGGATATAAGTGGTTGTCCAATTTCCACCCACAGGAAAAGCATCACACAGAAGCAGTAGGAAAAGTTAACAAGCCCATGATAAAATGAGACACTAAAAACAAGGCAAATTTCTACAGAACGGATTAACAAAATATCTCTTTTTTTGTTTGTTCGTTTTTTTTTCAAGGTAGGGTCTCATTCTAGCCCAGGCTGACCTGGAATTCATTATGGAGTCTCAGGGTGGCCTCGAACTCACAGCGATCCTCCTACCTCTGCCTCCTGAGTGCTGGGAGTAAAGATGTGCGCCACCATGCTTGGCTGAAATATCATTTTTAAAAGCCTCAGTGATACTTGGCCAACAAATATTAGGTGATTCATGGACTCTTAAAATTTTTAAGGTGTTACAGAGCCTTTTTTATTTTTACTTTTTAGAGAGAGAGGGAGGGAGAGAGAATTGGCATGCCAGGCACTGGAACTCAAGGTGCTTGTGCCACCTAGTGGGCATGTGTGACCTTGAGTTTGCCTTTGTATGTCTGGTTTATGTGGGATCTGGAGAGTTGAACATGGGTCCTTAGACCTTGCAGACAAGCACCTTAACTACTAAACCATAACGCCAGCCCTACAGAGCCTTTTTAAATGTACAATCAATCCTCTGGATTCTCTTCAGAGTGTGTAAATCTTTCACCTTTTAAAACGAACAGTCATTTTCATAAACCCTCAGGGTTGCTTTGACTTATCTTTATTATGTTCTTAAAGAGTATAAACACAAGCAAGGCATAAACACTATCCTCATCTGAGCATAAAAAACAAATGCCTAAAGATAGATAAAAAGCCACAAAAATCAATAACCGTTTCATGAACAGCATTCATTTAATGATGTCTGCTGTTCTCAAAAGCAAGTTGCCCCTGTTAGGTTAAATAGTTGGCTTGTTAAAAATTGATTGATTAATCCATATTTGAGGAAATCCCATCTTTTGTTCACTGATGTTGATACATGGAAGATTGTGGTATCTCTATTCTCCCCAGGCCCCATCAACTTTTTACTGCCCCACAAACGTTCAGAAATAAGATTAGGAAGTATTTTTTTTCTCCTAGGTTCTCCTATATTTACCACTGTTAATAAGTAAACCTACCCTCCTGTGCTCTGTGACTGAAACAGTGAATAGTACCAAACCATGTCTATGTTCTTTTCTTTTCTTTTTTTTTAGTTTTTTCGAGGTAAGGTCTCACTCTAGTCCAGGCTGACCTGGAATTCACTAGTAGTCTCAGGGTGGCCTTGAACTCACGGTGATCCTCTTACCTCTGCCTCCCAAGTGCTGGGATTAAAGGCGTGCGCCACCACGCCCGGCTTTATGTTCTTTTCTTATACAGGCATACATGATAATGTTTAATTTATAATTTAGATACACTAAGGGATTAACAAACTAATAATAAAACACAACAATTGCCGGGGGTGGTGGCACATGTCTTTAATCCCAGCACTAGGAGGCAAAGGTAGGAGGATCGCCATGAGTTCGAGGCCACCATGTGATTACGTAGTGAATTCCAGGTCAGCCTGGGCTGGAGTGAGACACTACCTTGAAAAACAAAACAACAACAACAACAAAAAATTATAAAGGGATCTCTTTGTGTCTCAGAATATTATGTTGCCCTATGTTTTCAGACATCACTTGACCACAGGTAATGATGACCATAAAAACCTTGAATAAGGAGACTATCATACAGACCACAGACTCCCAGTCTTAATACTGTGGCAATGTGAGATTCAAGTTCCAGTACCAAAAATAAAAAGTATAATTTAGGGCTGGAGAGATGGCCTAGTGGTGAAGGCACTTGCTTGCGAAGCCTAGGGACCCCAGTTCAATTCCCCAGTACCCATGTAAGCCAGATGCTCAAGGTGGAGAATGTGTCTGGAGTTCCTTTGCCATGGCTAGAGGCCCTGGTGCACCCATTCTCTTTCTCCCTCTTCTCTCTACCTCTTTCACTTTCTCTCAAATAAAATATTTTCAAAGGAGTTCTGGCACTGAGTTGTAAACTAGGGCCTTTCTTTTTTTTAATATTTCATTTTTATTTATTTATTTGACAGAGAAAGAGGAGGAGAGAGAGAAAGAATGAGAGGGCACACCAGGGACTCCAGGCACTGCAAATGAACTCCAGACACGTGTGCCCCCTTGTGCCTCTGGCTAATTTAAGTCCTAGGGAATTGAACCAGGGTCCTTTGGCTTTGCAGGCAAACGTCTTAACCGCTAAACCATCCCTCCATCCCTAAACTAGGGCCTTTCCTTGTGAGCATGGAGAAAGTCTCAGCCCCGTATACTATGTACAGTGAGAGGACTTCCCTAGTAGTAAGGTCAGCGGATCTCCTGTCTCCAAGTTTTCTTTGTGTGCCGCTCAAGACAGCATAAAAGAGAGTTACCTAGGATCCACCCATACGTCCACTTACTCCAGACAGTGGGGTCACTGCCTGGTATCTCTGTAGAAAGGGACAAAATTCTCCCACCCAGGTGGAAAACTATTTGCTCTGGTTATCCCGGGAAGAAGGCACGGATGAATGGAATTAAAGTTCTGATCCCTTCCACCCTTAGCTGTGTTTCCTTCCAAATGCTTCACATCACCCCGCATGTCCCAGAAGAGGTAGCTGGATGGAGCCTTATCCGTGGACACCACCCTCCAGCCTTAGTGAGATCCGTTTCTCCTCAGTCTACTGAGTGTGATGTACTTTTCTACTGGACCCGGTTACTGTACAACCCAGAAACCCCTGCCAGCCTCACCATGTGGGGAGGTCTTTTCTTCCCAGACTTCCATCTTTTCCCTCACTGTATCCCCCTGCTGAAGCAGCCAGGCTCATATATGTGTGTGTCAGGACTCGTTCTCAGTTTCCCAAGGATTTGGTTAGTTATCTCAATAGACAGAAGTGGATGAGGGTGTTCCAACACAGACTGGAGGTCGGTGTACCTTTGTGCTAGGTAAGAGTACAAAAAATGAATTCCAGGGCTGGAGAGATGGCTAAGTGGTTAAGGCATTTGCCTGCAAAGCCAAAGGACCCAGGTTCAATTCCCCAGGACTCACGTAAAGCCAGATACACAAGGTGGCACATGTATCTGGAGTTCGTTTGCAGTGGCTGGAGGCCCTGGTGTGCCATTCTCTCTCTCCCTCTCTCAAAAATAAAAATAAAAATTTTAAAAAGGGCTGGAATAGCTGGGCATGGTGGTGCACGCCTTTAATCTCAGAACTTGAGAGGCTTACAAAGCCTAAACACCCAGGTTTGATTCCCCAGGGCCCACGTAAGCCAAATGCACAAGGTGGCACATGTGTCTGGGGTTTGTTTGCAGTGCTTGAAGTCTTGGTTCTGCCTTCTCCTCCCCCCCCCCCCCCGCTACTTCTTTCTCCCAAATAAATAATATATATATATTTTTAATTTTTAAAAAATGAGTTCCAGCACTCAGGAGCCGTAGATTGTTGCTAGAAAATTTTCAATGCAAGGGATGGGATACTTCCCAGTGAGTTGTTGGCCAGGGAGGTTCTTGTTACCCCCAAAACATCACAGGCCATTGCCAAGGCCCTTGGTTTCCCACCAGGAATAGATGGTAACGCCCTATTGCTGAAGACTCCACATACTTGAGCTGCAAGGCCACTGAGAAATCCTGCTGGAACTGAGCTGATAACCTCCTCCATGTAGACCAGCTGACAGAAAGCTGGAAGAAGCCATTCTGCATGCAGTTCAATGGGAGAGAGAGAAATCACCAGTGAAGATACTCAACAGTGGACACTGCAAGCCTTATATTTGGCCAGCCAGGCCAAATGAGCCTACGGGTGCAATAGTGGCACGTCGATCGTGGTGGAAACCAACTGCCCTCTAATTGGACTGCTGCTGTCTGGCTAAATGTATATACTATGCTTATCAAACTGCCCAGTAAGCACTTCTCTTAATGTTCATACCCTTATATTAATGCTACTCTCACTTTTGATAGAGTTTTCTCTTTTCGGATGGCAGTGACCTTGAGATGACTCAGAAGGCACCATGGTGCTGGAAAGAAGTGACAGGAGTGCTCAGTACTGCAATATCTCTATCATAGCTTCCAAGGCTCAGGGTCTATTGCGGAAGAGGTAGCAGAAAGAATGTAAGAGCCAAAGGAAGGGTAGGACTCCTTATACCGTGCTCCTCCAGACACAAAATGGCCTGGATATCCATGCTCTCGCAGTACCTGACACTACGTACACAAGACCATCGTAATAGGGGGAAAAGATCATGACATCAAAATAAAAGACAGACTGATTGAGATGGGGAAGGGATATGATGGAGAATGGCGTTTCAAAGGAGAAAGTCGTGGGAGGGAGGGCATTACCATGGGATATTGTTTACAATCATGGAAGTTGTTAATAAAAAATTTTTTGAAAAGAAAAAATACGAGTTCCAGGCTGGAAAGATGGCTTAGCCATTAAGGTGCTTGCCTGGGAAGCCTAAGGACTCCTGTTTGACTCTCCAGATCCCACCCAAGTCAGATGCGCAAAGGTGATGCACACACAAGGTCACACATGCCCACTAGGTGGCGCAGGCATCTGGTGTTCCATTGCAGTGGCTAAGGCCGTGGCAAGCCAATTCTCTCTCTCTCTCAAAAAAAAAAAAAAGAATCCCAATCTGCAAACTCTCAGGACCCAAACCCAGAACATGATGATCCTTGGATCCAGGCAGTGACAGTTCATTGAAAAATACTGAGCTTCTGCCCACAGAGGCTGAGGCCTCACTGGGGAAACCCCAACCCCAGTAGCACAATGGATGAGGCACCTGGAGTGGCTAAGACCTCTGACACCTCAGCAGACAAGCAACCAGTGTCTCCAGGGGGAGGGCCAGTCACACCCTTGGGCCTGGAACAGTTGGTTAATGTGACCTGCTTAATCACAGAGTGAATGACAAGCTCATGGATGGCACTGTGTGTGGGTCCTAGAAGGAACCACCCAGAACAAACACTTGTTGGTGTTTACCCTGTGCTGTGCATATTGTATTTGACGGGTTGGTGGATAAAATAAAAGTCAATATTTATAGGGAATTTACTATAGGTTCCAGGCTCAAGATAAATAAGCTGTATTATTTTTTTTAATTTTATTTATTTACTTATTTATTTGTAAGGGAGAGAGAGAATAGGTACACCAGGGCCTCTGGCCAGTACAAAAGAACTCCAGATGCATACACCACTTTGTACATCTAGCTTGGCATAGGTACTAGGGATTCAAACCAGGGCAGGCAGGCTTTATAAGAAAGTACATTAACCGCGAATCTATCTCCCCATCCCAATAAATAAGTTTTATATCCACTCTTATTTAATCTTCATCAGCACGTTACGAGGTAGATTTAGTCATCAGCCCTTTGTGACTGGATCACTGGCAATCAGTCCACCCCAAAGCCTGAAACTCTCTGGGGGATCTGATGACGCCGAGCATGTGACCTTGCAAAGAGCTAAGGGCTTGGAACACGGTGACCCTGCCAAGGTAGAGTCACCCCAAGGGTGCCAAACTGAACCAGATGGCGACACTCTCCTAAAGCTTATTGATTACAACAGAGTTCATCTGTTCCAGCCCTTGGGTGACCAGGCCAGCTTATCAAAGTAGTGATTTCCTGGTAGGATGCAAAACTCCAAAGATGCAAAACTGAGATGTGAACGGACACATGAGCCAGAGTCCCAAGGGCGGGGGGCAGCTTCTCTGGAAACGCCAACAGCCTGCATCATAGAAGCTTTACTTTCAAGGACCTGGGGTCAGAGACAAGAGTGTGTTCTACTAAGGACAGGTGACATGTCTCTGATTGCACGTAAGGGGACAAGCACTTACGCAGTGTGAAAACGCTGTCAAAGACTCTAGCTCCTCTGGGAAGGTCAAGAATCCCAAGTTCCTGCTGGGAGTGGTGACGCACACCTTTAATCCCAGCACTTGGGAGGCAGAGGTAGGAGGATAGCCATGAGTTCGAGGCCACCAGGTCAGCTTGAGCTAGAGTGAGACTCAACCTTGGAAAAAAAAATGAATTCAACTTCCAAAATGCCATCTTGATGGAAAATTGGAAACTTGAGCCATTGACATAATCAAAACAAAAGATATCCAAAAGAAAATTGTAATGATCTTGATGTCACGCAGCTTTCAGATTCATTTCAGCCCACACTGACGATTCTCCACAGTGGATTCCCCTGTGGCTGTGGAACATCATTCCATTCCAGTGCCTTCCCATCATCTCAATCAGCAGAGCAGGAAGGGGCTGGCGTGCTGGCATTTCACGCAGATAAAAGCGAGGGCTCAGTGGGTCTGGTTTGGTAATTAGACCCTTGTTATAGTTCTGAAAAGGAGAGCCAAGCCCACCAACTTCCTGTGACAGTAAAAATATTCCTGCCTTCTTCCAGATATCAATCCTGATCTAAAGTTAGAGAAGTTAGGTATGGAACCTTAGAGAAAACCACATGCACATGATCTGACAACCTCCAAATATTTGCCTATGATTAAGGGAATAGGGACCTGAGGATTTGGCATCAGCATGGATCTTATTGAAGTATGAATAGGAAGTCAAAGATGTACTTCAAATATTGTTTAGAATGCCTGCATTTATTTAATATATGTGTGTTTAATACATATATAAAATGTAATATATATATATACATATATATATGTGTATATATATATATATACACACACACACACACATAAACAGAGAGAGGAAGATAGAGAATGAACACATAAGGGCCTTCAGCCACTGCAAATAAACTTCAGACACATGTGCCACCTTGTGCATCTGGCTCAGGTGGGTCCTTGGTCCTTTGGTTTTGCAGGCAAGCTCCTTAACCACTAAGCCATCTCTCCAGCCCTATAAAATGTATTTTAACCACTCCTTTCCCTTCCTATAGAGGTCTCATAGAAGTCCATGTGGACACACTATCTAGGGGGTCCCCTATTCAATTGTGCCTGTTTACCAGGAGACTTGTAATAGAAAGCCCATTCCCTCCACCATCAAAAAGGGGGCATGACGGGTGTGGTGGCACACGCCTTTAATGCCAGCACTCGGGAGGCAGAGGTAGGAGGATCGCCGTGAGTTCAAGGCCAACCTGAGACTGCATAGTGAATTCCAGGTCAGCCTGAGCTAGAATGAGACCTTACCTTAAAAAAAAAGTGGGAGGCATGAGATTGTAAACAGTGAGCATAGCATTAGTGGTATGTTAGTTTAGGATTTGGGGAATGGTACAAAAAGGACTGTTTCTAAGGCTGTGACTCCACATGGGGACGGAACAGTTCCAAGCATTCGTCCAACTGTCTCTTTCAATCAAACCAAGCATGGCAACCTGTCTTCACCACAGTGTAATTGGAATATGTAATCCTTGGAGCTCTCCATGGCTGTGCAGACATAGAGCATCGGTCAGTCTGACCAAAAGTTAAGGCCAGAGTCATTCTGGGAATTTTCCTATTGCAATTGGTTTTAAAAAAATATTTTTATTGGCCGGGCGTGGTGGCGGGCGCCTTTAATCCTAGCACTCGGGAGGCAGAGGTAGGAGGATCACCGTGAGTTCGAGGCCACCCTGAGACTACATAGTGAATTCCAGGAGAGCCTGAGCTAGAGTGAGACCCTACCTCGAAAAACCAAAAAGAAAAAAAAAAAAATTATCATTTATTTATTTATTTGACAGAGAAAAAGGGAGAGAGGAGAGAATGGGCGTGCCAGGGCCTCCAGCCACTGCAAATGAACTCCAGATACGTGTGCCTCCTTTTGCATCTGGCTAATGTGGGTCCTGGGGAATTGAACCTGGGTCCTTTGGCTTTGCAGGCAAACACTGTAACCACCAAGCCATCCCTCCAGCCCCTGTTTTTCTTTTCTTTTCTTTTTTTCTTTTTTTTTCTTTTTTTTTTTAAGAAGCACTTCAGAAGGATGGCGATGACAAACTGAATGGAAATAGGGATGACCAGTGAAAAAAATGGGTAGGCATACAATGTTTTAATTTAAGTTTTACATTCTTTAGCCTCTTTACTCATTATTAAAATAATGTAATTTAGCCGGGTGTGGTGGTGCACGCCTTTAATCCCAGCACTCTGGAGGCAGAGGTAGGAGGATTGCTGTGAATTCAAGGCCACCCTGAGACTACAGGGTGAATTCCAGGTCAGCCTGAGCTAGAGTGAGACCCCTAACTCGAAAAACCAAAATCAAAAAAAAAAAAAAAAAAAAGTAACTTGTTCCAAAAAAAAAAAAAAAAAAATATATATATATATATATATATATATATATATATATATACATATACATACACACACACACACACATATATATATATATATAACAAAGCATAAAGAAAAAAAATCACCAATAATCCTTCAACCGAAAAGGTGGGGCAAAGTCGATTTTTAAAAAATACGTTTTCGTTTATTTTTATTCATTTGAGAGTGACAGAGAAAGAGGCAGATATATGTAAAGAGAATGGGCGCGCCAGGGCCTCCAGCCACTGCAAATGAACTCCAGATGCGTGTGCCACCTTGTGCATCTGGGTTATGTGGGTCCTGGGAAATCAAGCCTTGAACTGGGGTCCTTAGGCTTCACAGGCAAGCGCTTAACCACCTCTCCAGCCCAAAGTTGATTTTCTATAGTTAACAAATATCCTCATGTGACCTGGTGCCTGCCCTCCATTCAAAGATTTCCTCAGGCTGGAGAGATTGCTCAGTGGTTTGAGGCACGTGCTTGCAAGTCTAATGGCCTGGGTTTGCTTCCCCAGTACCCATGTAAAGCCAGATGCACAAAGTGGCTCATGTATCCGGAGTTCATTTGCAGTGGCAGGAGGCCCTGGAGCTCCTGTACTCTGACTTTCTCTGATTGCCTCTCCCTCCTCCCCCCCCCCCGCCACTCTCTCTAGTAAATAATAAGTAAATAAAAATAAAAACACACCCACCACAGCTCAAGGAATTTTGCCTTAAAGGGGGTCAGGAAGATTAAGAGGCACAGAGTGGGAGGGAATGTCCAGAGGCACTGTGTCCCCTCCCCCCCCACCGCCCCTGCCATGACCTTCTGCTGCTGATACAACTCATAACCCACAACTCCATGGGGAATACCAGCAATCCCACTGAGGAGGGCCCTCCATGGAGTGGGGGCCGGGAGGACAGAAATGGTGATACCAACATATGGTGTGTCCATACGAAGTTTCTACTTAACTAAAGGGCTGGAGAGATGGCCTAGCGGTTAAGGCACTTGCCTATGAAGCCTAAGGACCCAGGTTTGATTCCCCAGGTTCGTTTGCAGGGGCTGGAGGCCCTGGCATGACCATTCTCTCTCTCTCTCTCTCTCTCTCACACACACACACACACACACATACACACACAAATAAATAAAGAATAAAATAATTTGTTATTTATTTGAGAGAGAGAGAGTAAGAGAGAGAGAATGGGTGAGCCAGGGTTTCTAGCCACTGCAAATGAATTCCCAATGCATGTGCTACCTTGTGGGTCTGGCTTTACATGGGTGCTGGGGAACTGAACCTGGATAATTGGCCTTTAAAGGTAAGCACTTAGCCACTAAGCCATCTCTCCAGCCCCAATATTCTTTTTTTTTCGGGGGGGGGGTTTCAAAGTAGGGTCTCACATTAGCCCAGGCTGACCTGGAATTCAATCTGTGTTCTCAGGGTGGCCTCGAACTCTTAGTAATACTACTACCTCTGCCTCCCGAGGCTGGGATTAAAGTCATACGCCACCACGCCCAGTTTCCAATATTCATGATTAATTATGTGCATGAAACTTCTACTCACAGCTCATGATAAAGTGTGGGGTTTGGGGGCATCTCAGGTTTTGGAGCACTTTGGATTGAGTTATTAAACTATTGTGAAGGGGGTGATGTATTTCAGAACTGTGGACCTCTGCGTGAGGAAGCAATAGTTCTGGGCAGGCTGAGCCCTTCCAACATCAGACATCCCCTTTTGAAAAAAAATATTTTTATTTACTTGTGTGCATGTGTTTGTGTGTATAGGTATACCCGGGCCTGTTGCCACTACAAACCAATACCAGACATGTGTGCCACTTTTAAATTTTTATTTATTTTATTTGAGACACAGAGGCAGATAGAGAGAGAATGGGCACCCCAGAGCCTCCAGTCACTGCAAATGAACTCCAGACACATGTGCCATATTGTACATATGGCTTACATGGGAACAGGAGAATTGAACCTGGGTCTTTAGGTTTCGCAGGCAAGCACCTTAGCCATTAAGCCATCTCTCCAACCCATGTGCCACTTCTTGCTCCTGGCTTACATGGGTGGCTTGGGAATTGAACCCTGGCCTGTAGGGTTTGCAAGCAAGTGCCTTTGACTGTTGATCCATCTTCCCAGCCCCCTGGCATCCCTTCTTCATAGCATTTCTTTAAAGTTTAAATGGGGCTTGCTCTAATTTAAAATGTGGCCAATTCACTGTGTTTTGGTCAAAGCACTGGCCCTATAGCCATTCTGTTACCTGGGAAAGCTGGCCTGAGACACACAGAAGTCAAATCATAGATGTCATTTCCTTTCTACCTTCTCCTTTGAAAATAGCCTGTAGTTCATGCTTCCTAAAATCAGTTTAAAACATTAGTAAGTGGGGCTGGAGAGATGGCTTAGCGGTTAAGGCCTTTGCCTGTAAAGCCAAAGGATCCTGGTTCGATTCTCCAGGACCCATGTAACCCAGATGCACAAGGGGGCACATGCACCTATCTGGAATTCGTTTGCAGTGGCTGGAGTACCCATTCTCTCTCTCTCTCTTTCTCTCTCAAATAAATAAATAAAATATATTTAAAAACTCGAAAAACAAAACAAAACAACAACAACAAAAAAAAAAAAAACAATTAGTGAGTGTACCAGGCATAGCTGTCCATTTTCCCGTGAGAATTCCTCACCTTCTCTTATGCATCTAGTCTTCTCAACCCACCATTCCTCCGTATTTTCCATTTAGCCAAGGCTCTGAGTTCATTGATCGTAAACTGTTTAAGTCCCTGGAATTGTCTTTAAGAAAGGGTCATCCTAGCTGGGCATGGTGGTGCACGCCTTTAATCCCAGCACTTGGGAGGCAGAGGTAAGAGGATCACCGTGAGTTCGAGGCCAACCTGAGACTACATAGTGAATTCCAGGTCAGCCTGGGCTAGAGTGAGACCCTACCTCAGGGAAAAAAAAAAAAGGGTCATCGTGTTTATTAAATAAAATTATTTGTGTCTCCCAGATTCAGTCAATGAACTAATAGCCTTGTTTCTTTGGGATTCTTTGATGTCTCCAAAGCTTCTGGAATATTTTTCCTGAGACTTTTTATAGGTTCTTCTTCCTTAGAACAGGAAGTTGACAAAAAAATCCCAAATATTTATCTTATTATTCGGATGAAAGATGTTAGATTGATTCTAAATATAGTAAAAATCCTTTTACAATGAATTTTGGCTCCACCAAAAGATTCAATTAATTTGAGTTGAGTCCGAAATTTGTCCAAAATTGAAGTGATTGAACTTGGAAGAATCTTTTTTTTTTTTTTTTTGGTGTTTTGGTGTTTTGGTGTTTTGGTGTTTTGGTGTTCTGAGGTAGGGTCTTGCTCTAGCCTAGCCTGACCTGTATTCACTGTATCATCTCCAGCCCATGTCACCTATGCTTCTGACTTCGGCTATAAGCTGGGATTTGCATGACCACCTTCTCAGCCTTGTTTAACTTACCAAAGTGAACCACAGAACTCAGGGAATTTACTTATATGAACCCATTTATTAGAAAGGATACTTCAAATGGTGCAAATGAGAACCAGGTGGCTAAGATGCATAGGGAGAGGTATGGGCGAGGGGCATGGAGTTTCTCAAGGGCCACCCTTTCAGCATCTCCTCTTCCATAGCCCTGTGTGGAGATGATGTCTATGGACAACCAAGCAAGTTTGGGGTGCTCTGTGAGTTCAGTACTGCTGTCTATGCAGAGTGATCTTGAGGCTCAGGACACCCAGAGGCGATTTCCACAGAGGAACAAACTCCACAGAACCTTCCAGAACTTTGCCCTGGAACTGACATGAGGTCATCACAACCCAGAGCTGAATTCCCAGGAAGAATGCTTTCGTGAGTGTCAGTGAACGTCTTTTTTTTTTTTTTTTTGAGAAATTGGGACAGTTTATAGAGGGCGGTGTGAGGACACAGTGAGACACTGTAGGAGGAGGCGCTGATGGAAGTTTCCAAGCTCCCTGTGTGACCCAGTCACTCCAGTATGTTTAAATTTCCTGATCTGTGTTATGGGAACCCTAGTACATCATGCTAATCACCAGGGAGTAAATGAAAAGTAATATGAGGGGCTGGAGCAATGGCTCAGTAGTTAAGGACACTTGCCTGCAAAGCCTGATTCCCCAGTACCCACATAAAGAGATGCACAAAGTGGCACATGCTTCTGGAGTTCATTTGCAGCAGCAGGAGGCCCTGAAGACTCATCCATCCTTTCTCTTTCTCTCAAATAAATTATACAAAGATAGATAGATAGATAGATAGATAGATAGATAGATAGATAGAGATATAGATACAGATATAGATATAGATATATACATATATATAGTTTTTTCATGAGTTTAACAGAATTTATTTTATTCTTTATGTATCTACTTAGAGCATTAGTAATGCAGGGTCCTATGGTAAGGCCTAAGAGCAGTAGTATCAGGGGACCAGCAATAGAAGAGACAAGGGAAGTTAGCCACAGAGACCAACTAAACATAGACTGAAACCAATTACGAGTGGCCCGTCTCTGAAGTTCTCTTTCTTTGAGATTTCCTCTAACTAAAGCCAGTGTATTTCAGATTATTCCTGACTGATTGGCATAAAAGCAACAAGTTTTACCTAGAGCCATGCATAGGCTCCCTTGTTTTGTAAAAAGTAAGTCTAATCCTCTTCTATTTTGTCTCCTCCACTTTCATGGCCGTTGGAGTGGTCAGGATGACCTAGTGGGGGCCCTTCCAACGTCCCAATACGGCGTCTCTTCACCCGAACTCTGGCCGAGCTGAAAGGGATGGGGGCAAACAGGGGCCTCTAGGACTCTTTGTAAGACTTGGATAGAAAGAAGCTTTCATTAGTAAAGTCGGTTATCTGTTCAAGACACCTCTGGATATATATATATAGTCTTTTTATTTTATTTTGGTTTTTCAAGGTGGGGTCTTTCTGTAGCCCAGGCTGACCTGGAATTTACAATATAATCACAGGCTGGTCCCAAACTCACAGAAATCCTCCTGCCTCTGCCTCCCAAGTGCTGGAACTAAAGGTATGCACCACCATGCCTAGCTAACATTTTTTTTATTTTTATTTTTTTGGACTTTCTGAGGTAGGGTCTCGCTCTAGCTCAGGCTGACCTGAAATTCACTATGTAGTCTCAGGGTGGCTTCGAACTCATGACAATCCTCCTACCTCTGCCTCCCAAGTGCTGGGATTAAAGGCATGTGCCACCACGCCTGGCTAAAATATTTTTTAAACCTTTTATTTATCTTCAAGGAGAGATGGGAATAGAATGGGTGTGCCAGGGCTTCCAGCAGCTGCAAATGAACTCCGGATGCATGCGCCACTTTGTGCATCTGACTTTCCGTGGCTACTGGGGAATCAAACCTGGGTCTTTAGGCATTACAGGCAAGTGCCTTAACTATTGAGCCATCTCTTCATCCCTAAAAAAAAAAAAAAAAATTTTTTTTTGTTTTTTTTTGAGTAAGGGTCTCACTCTAGCTCAAGCTGACCTGGAATTCACTATGTAGTCTCAGCCTAAAATCGGTTTTAAAGTCATATGAAGGAGATCATATGAAACCTACAAAGTGCCCTAGACATATGATTGCTGCTGTGTAATGTGTGTGCATGCCACGTGCGTGGAGGGGAGTTTCGCTGGCATAATGTGCAGCAGCAATGGCCTGTAACAGGCACCCTAAAGAGCAGCACACTTCGTGGCGGAATTTCAAGTGGCTGCTGCATTATTAAAACCTGCAGCAAGGGCTGGAGAGATGGCTTAGCGGTTAAGGTGCTTGCCGGCAAAACCAAAGGACCTCGGTTTGATTCCCCAGGACTCACATAAGCCAGATGCACAAGGGGGCACAAGAGTCTGAAGTTTGTTTTCAGTGGCTGGAGGCCCTGGTGCACCCATTCTCTATCTTCCTCTCTCTCGCTCTCTCTCTCAAATAATTTTTTTTTAAACAGTGCGGAAAGTGGACATAATAGGAGTAATAATAACAACAACATCTACCTCAGGCTCATTATAAAGAAATAATGAGGGCTGAAGAGATGGCTTAGCAGTTAAGGCGCTTGCCTGCAAAACCGAAGGACCCAGGTTCAATTCCCCAGGACCCATGTAAGCCAGATGCACAGGGTGGTACATGCATCTGGAGTTTGTTTACAGGTGTGCCCATTCTCTCTCTCTAATAAGTAAATAAAGGTATTTTTTGGGGGGGAGTCAAAGCAGGGTCTCAGTCTAGCCTAGGCTGACCTGGAATTCACTATGTAGTCTCAGGGTGGCCTTAAACTCACGGCGATCCTCCTACCTCTGCCTCCCGAGTGCTGGGATTAAAGGCGTGCGCCACCATACCCGTGTAAAAATAAATATTTTTAAAAGATGAAATAATGAAATAACAAATACCAGCATAGTGTTGGACACCTAGTAGGTACCCAGTTAGTGTTAACTATTAAAATTAATCTCAGAAAAAAATCAGATATAAAGCACACTAGGTTTTCTTTATTTACTTCAATTTTCATACTTTTCTTTACCAATGGACAACTGTAGTCTATAAACATTACATAGAAAATTCCAGAAAGAATCAGTTCATTAGGATTTTTTTTTAAGTGGGGAAAGTGGACATCCTTGTCTTATTCCTGACTTTAGAAGAAATGCTTCCAGTTTTTCCCCATTTCAGTTCATAAGTTGTAACTAGCATGCCTTTCTTTTTTTATTTTTATTTATTTATTATTTGAGAGTGAGAGACAGAGAGAGAAAGATGCAGACAGAGAGAAAGAGAGAGAGAGAGAAAGAATGGGCACGCCAGGGCCTCCAGCCACTGCAAACGAACTCCAGATGTCTGCACCCCCATGCATCTGGCTAATGTGAGTCCTGGGGAATCAAGCCTCGAACCAGGGTCCTTAGGCTTCACAGACAAGTGCTTAACCGCTCAGCCATCTCTCCAGCCCTAGCATGCCTTTTAAGTAGTGTGATCAACTCCTGCACGGTCCTTCTCCAGCCTGCCCATGATGTGAATCATCCCTCTGTCTAGTGTGTCCACACTGTCCACTAGCCACTTAGCTGCCTGTCATCAGATTGACTGCTATAGTATCCCACCACTTGCATTCAAGTTACCCTTATTTTAGTGAACGACAGTCTCAGATCCCAAGTGTAATGATAGTGGCAACTCAGATAAGCCAAGGAGAAGCCATGCACTGCTTCCTTTAAGCGAAAGATGAAAGTTCTCAACTTAAGGGGAAAAAATTAATCACATACTGAGGTTGCTAAGTGTGATGGTTAATCTCTGGTTGTCACCTTGACAGGATTTAGAATCACCATGGAAACAAATTTCTGGAGATGTCTGAATGTATTTTCTTTCTTTCTTTCTTTCTTTTTTTTTTTTTGATTTTTCGAGGTAGGGTCTCACTCTAGCTCAGGCTGACCTGGAATTCACTCTGTAGTCTCAGGGTGGCCTTGAACTCATGGTGATCCTCCTACCTCTGCCTCTTGAGTGCTGGGATTAAAGGCATGCGCCACCATGCCCGCTCTTTTTTTTTCTTACTTATTTGAGAGAGAAAGAGGCAGAGAGAGAGAAAGAGAGAGAGAGAGAGAGAATGGCATGCCAGGGCCTTCAGCCGCTGCAAACAAACTCCAGACACGTGCACCCCCTTGTGCGCATGTGCGACATTGCATGCTCTGGTCACTTCATAGGCTTTGCAGACAAGCGCCTTAACTGCTAAGCCATCTCTCCAGCCATGAAGACATTTTCTAGATTAGATTGATTGAGTTGGGAGGACCCACCCTAACGTCATTCCATGGGCTGGGGTCTCACACCAAATGATAAGCAGAAAGTTTGCCAAGCGTTCATCTGTTTCCTGGTTGTGGACTGAATATAAACAGTTGCTTCAAGCCCCGCCACCGTGCCTTCGCCATGATGGACCGTGACCTGCAGCTGTAAGCCAAAGGAAGCCCTTCCTTCCTTGAGTAATCATTCTTGTTTTTGTTTGTTTGTTTGTTTTTGTTTTTTGATTTTCAAGGTAGGGTTTCATTCTAGCTCAGGCTGACCTGGAATTCACTATGGAATCTCAGGATGGCTTTGAACTCACGGCGATCCTCCTACCTCTGCCTCCTGAGTGCTGGGATTAAAGGGGTGCGCCACCACGCCCGGCTCTGGAGGGCAGATTTTGTGCAGCAGAATGCAGACACTTGCATGCGTGTTTTTAGACAAAACATAATACTTCAAAGAACTTTCTGGCATGCCATATTCCATTTTGCACTATGCCTCTGGTTCAGCCGACACTGTGTGCTCTGCCAAGGAAGTCTCTAGGGGAAGTCGATGGGGCTTTGGGGTAGGAGAAAGAGCATCAGACCAGAAGGCAGCGGGGACAGTGCGCTAAAGTCTGTCCTCCCTGCTTTCAGCCCTGGTCTCGGGTCCGACACCATCTAAGCTTCCTTTTTCTTTGTTTGTTTTTGTTTTTCAAGGTAGGGTCTCACGCTAGCCCAAGCTGACCTGGACTTCACTATGCAGTCTCAGGATGGCCTTGAACTCATGGCGATCCTCCTCCGTGTGCCTGCCAAGTGTTGGAATTAAAGGCGTTGCACCACCACACTGGGCAATCTAAGCTTCTGGACTGACGGTTTCCCTGGCTTTTATGCAGAGGCATCCTTTGAAACCAAAGGAGGTCAGCCTATCCCTTTTTGTTCAAAAACCTTCCCCATGGTCCTCTGTCCTGTGAAGTAAAGTCCACATTTCTATAACCTGGCACAAGTTGGGACTCAGTGCCCTTGAAGTAATTGATATTCTGCTGCCCCCATACACCCCACTTCCTTCCATTCTCCCCCCCCCCCCCCACACACACACCCTGTCAACTTCTTGTTGCCCATTCCACTACAGCTGGGGAACCTTGGGTCACCTCTAGACCTCACTGTATTCCTTTCCCAGGGGAAGCCTTTGCTGTCTCCACAAAGCAAGGGGGAAGGTTTCCTCAGGCTCAGCCCGGACTGTCAGTGCGAGCTGACTGTTGCTTTGTTCTCTGTTGGCTTTTCTAGTTGGCAGAGAAAGTTTCTTCCAGAAGCTCTTTTGAAATGAAACCTCAGCAGATTTTCTTCTTTGCAAGAATTAAAACAGGAAGTGAGAGTCAAACGTGTGCGCTTCACTGTGACCAAAGTCACATTGCAAAACCAAAAAAGGTCGCATCTCCTCGGGGGGGTGCACAGGGCTGCCCCCCACGTTTCCATCTGAGACTGCAAACTTATTCCAGGAGCTTCTGAGGCTGGGCACAAGGTTCTATGGCTTTGAATGGCAAAGGGAGCCCCTGCAGAGCCGAAGTCAGATGGGGGGAAAGAAAAGGGCTGTGGAGAGCAGGAAATAAGCCAGCTGGAATTTAACAGATATGCTAGTGTTTCTTCATTGAAGAAAAAAAAAAAAAACAAGAAAGTTTTGTGGAGGAAGTTCTGTAGCCCTAAGCAAGTTCGATCTTCATTAAAAAGCTGAGCTAAGCTATGCCCACCAGCTCAATGTTCTTCCAGAAAGAGGGGGGAAGAACCGGGGGTGGGGGCTGTCTGCTCAACTCCAGGGCGGTGGAAATTAACAGTGAATTCATTCTGTTTGTCTTCAACACCACAAACCCAACGTGGGCTCACTTTCACCCCAGCTGATCCACGGAAATCAAGTCGGGGTCACTAGAATTCCCAGAAGCTCCGGATTCTTCCCACTTTGTCTGCTGTGGACAATCCTGGCTACTTTGTTGTTTGACTGGCTCCTCCCACAACTGGCAGTACGGTCATCAAAAACTAATGGACAGGGACTGGAGAGATGGCTTAGCTGTTAAGCGCTTGCCTGTGAAGCCTAAGGACCCCGGTTCGAGGCTCGATTCCCCAGGACCCACGTTAGCCAGATGCACAAGGGGGCGCACGTGTCTGGAGTTCGGTTGCCGTGGCTGGAGGCCCTGGCACGCCCATTCTCTCTCTCTCTGTCTTTCTCTCTGTGTCTGTCGCTGACAAATAAATAAATAAATAACTAACTAAATAAATAAATAAAACTAACGGACAAGAAACAAACCAGCTGACAGCACTGGAAGCACATGCTAATTTCAACCCGTTCTGAAATCTCCCAGCAATTCACATTCTCGTTCCATTGTTCGTTCATTCATTCATTCATGATCAAATACATAGTGAATGGTCATGTGTAAGGGATTGCGTTGAAAGTCAACCCTCAACATACACCAGGAGATGACTCTAGCTATAACACACCTGAGTCACCTGGGTGACTTGCTAAAACAGATGTCAGGGTCAGGCCCCTGACTGTCCCCCTCTAAGATGTTTTAGACTTTGAATGTCTCCCAAAGATACATGTGTTAAAGACCTGGTCCCCAGGCTGGTGGTAGAGTCTTTAAGAGATGAGGCCTGATGGACTGGCTCACTCTCTCTCTTTCTCTCTCTGTATTTCTCTCTCTCTTTCTAGCCATGTAGAGAATGGTTTGCCATTCTTAAACCAATGGGGTCAATTAATCATGGACTTGAGGCTTCAAAACTGTAAGCCAATAATGGTTGAGGCACTTGCCTGTGAAGCCTAAGGATCCAGGTTCGATTCCCCAGTACCCAGCATGTAAGCCAGATGTACAAGAGGGTCTATGCGTCTGGAGTTCATTTGTAGTGGCTGGATGCCCTGGTGCGCCCATTCTCTCTCTCTCAAAATGGATGAATAAAATAAAAAATAAAAAAAACCTGTAAGCCAAAATACCCCCTTTCTCTATACAATCATCACAGGTAATTTTTTAAAATAAATATTTATGTATTTAAAAAAGAGAGAGGCAGGGCTGGAGAGATGGGTTAAGCAGTTAAGGCACTTGCCTGCAAAGCCAAAAGATTCCAGTTCCATTCTCTATTACCCACGTAAGCCAGATTCACAAGGGGGCGCATGCATCTGGAGTTTGCGTGCAGTGGCTGGAGGCCCTGGTGTGCCCATTCTCTCCCTCTCTCTCTCTTCCTCTTTCTATCTCAAATAAATAAATAAAATATGTTAAAAAGAGGGGGGGGGCAAATAGAGAGAAAGAATGGGCGCCTCAGGGCCTCCAGCCACTACAAACGAACACCAAACATGTGCGCCACCTTGTGCATCTGGCTTTATGTGGGTCCTGGGAAATCGAACCTGGGTCCTTTGGCTTTGCGGGCAAGCGCCTTCACCACTGAGTCATCTCTCCAGCCCCTACAGATTCTTTAATATAGCGATGGAAAGTTGTGATTATTATAGTAGCTGTGGGGTTGGGCCTTGAAATTGGTATTTCTTAAAAGTTCCCATGTAAGCCAGGCATGGTAGTACATGCCTTTAATTCCAGCACTTGGGAAGTAAGAGGTAGGAGGATCAGAATTTCAGGTCATCCTTAGCTACATAGATTTAAAGCCAGTCTGGGCTACATGGGGCTCTGCCTTAAACAAAACACAAAACAAAACAAAACAAGGCTCCCAGATAAGACAGCTGTTTCTAGTCCTAGATTCACACTCGTGAGAACTACCACATTCATATAGACGCTGTGAAATTCCTAGAATGTAGGAAATAATAAATATTCATTACACTGAATTAAAGCAGACTTGAGATGATCTTGGATTCCAGAATAACATACGAATTTGTGCAAATATTTACACGCTTTCCTGGAACAGACATGCAACAAGATAAGAATAGCTTTATCGAGCAGGACGCTCTCCTTCGCATACCACATGGTAGGGGGAGGGCAGCCTGTGCTACAGCCAACTGGCACGGACATGGAGAGCAAGAAAAACCTGGGAGCTGGGGGTGAGCTCAGTGGCAGAGAACGCGCTCAGCTCCCCAAGGCTCTGGGTTCACTATAACAAGGGCGGGGGGAAGGGACAAAATAACTTTACCTTTGCCATCTTCTAGTGGCCTTCCTTTCTAATTCTCCTCTCCCTTCTCCTGCTCCTCCTCCACAAGGCTATCAGTTACTATTCACACAAATACTTTGAACTTTTTTTTTTTTTTCATCCTGAGGTAGGGTCTCACTCTAGCTCAGGCTGACCTGGAATTCACTAGGTAGTCTCAGGGTGGCCTTGAACTCATGGTGATCCAACTACCTCTGCCTCCCGAGTGGAGTGCTAGGATTAAAGGCGTGCGCCACCACGCCCGACTTATTTTTATGTTTAGAGAGAATGGGTGCACCAGGGCCTCCAGCCACTGCAAACAAACTCCAGATGCATGCGCCACCTCGTGCATCTGGCTTAGGTGGGTCCTGGGGCATTGAACCTGGGTCTTTTGGCTTTGCAGGCAAACACCTTAAGTACTCAGCCATTTCTCCAGCCCCTTGAATTCTTTAGAAGAGAAAAAACAGTATTGTTGCCAAATGAAATAATTTCTCTTTCTGCTTTAAGAGGGAGACAAGACATGTCAAAAAAAAAAAAAAAAAAAAAGATATACCAGGTTGGGCATGGTGGAGGTAGAGGTAGGAGGATCACAGTGAGTTCAAGGCCACTAAGACTACATAGTGAATTCCAAGTCAGCCTGGGCTAGAGCCAGACCCTACCTCAGAACAACAACAACAACAACAACAACAACAAATTTAATTTAATTTAAAAAGATATACCAAAAAAAGAAAGAAAGAAAGAAAGAAAGAAAGAAAGAAAGAAAGAAAGAAAGAAAAATGGGCTCTTTGTAGCATCTTTTCTGTTCTTATACTTCAGGGGCATAAGAAACCACATGCGCAAGCCCTCAAAGGCCCACAGTCCAAATGTTATTTGTGAAGAGGGTCACTGATTGGTATTTCAAGCGTTTCTTTCAGGCTTTGAACGGTGGCTTGTTTTCCCTAAACAGTGTCACTTCAAGTGTCCTTATGTGTTTACTGAATTCTCTTATCAAGCAGTAACCCTGGGGGAATGTAAGTGACAGGATTTACATTTTAATTTTTGCTCACTCTTGGCTATCTCGCAAAGGGAGAAAAGCAACTGCAATTCTTAATTATTTATTTATTTATTTATTTATTTATTTATTTATTTGAGAGAGAAAGAGGCCGGGGTGTGGGGGAAGAGAAAGGGTACGCTAGGGCCTCTGGCCACTATAAATTAACTTCAGATGCTTACACCTCTGAGGAATTGAACCTGGGTCTATATTCTTCACAGGCAAGCACCTTAACCACTGAGCTATCTCTCCAGCCACCCCCCTTTAATTTTTTTTAAACAACTTTTTATTTATTTACTTTATTTATTTGAGAGAGAGAGAGAGAGAGAAAGAGGCAGATAGAGAGAATGGGCACACCAGGGCCTCAGCCGCTGCAATCGAACTACAGAAGCGTTCACCACCATGTGCATCTGGCTTATGTGGGTCCTGGGGAATCGAACCTGGATCCTTCGACTTTGCAGGCAAGCGCCCTAACCACTAAGGCATCCCTCCAGCCCCCCCCTTTTTTTTTAAATAGATTTTCTCCCATTCTGAGGGATTAGGTTTCCTTTCACATCATATTGCTGGACTTTGTTATATCCTGGGAGCTTTATAATTTTATATACGATATTTTGGCCTATGATCTGTTTAGAGTTCATCTTTTTTTTTTTTTTGGTTTTTCGAGGTAGGGTCTCACTCTAGCCCAGGCTGACCTGGAATTCACTATGGAGTCTCAGGGTGGCCTCGAACTCACGGCGATCCTCCTACCTCTGCCTCCCAAGTGCTGGGATTAAAGGCGTGCGCCACCACGCCCGGCCAGAGTTCATCTTTTTGTTGTTGTTTTGGTTTGGGGGATTCTGGGGTTCTAACCCAGGGCCTTACACATGCTAGGGCGACGTTTTCCTATTGCACTACATTTTGAATGGCATATGGTCTGTGTCTTGATTTTCATATGTAGATGTTTGTTGAAAAGACTGTCTTTGCCTCCACTGCACTTGGCTCCTTCATCAAAGATCAGCTCAATGTTTCCTTTTTAAATATTTTACTTTGTATTTATTTGTAAGAAAGAGAGAATAAGGGCATGCCAGGGCCTCTAGCCACTGCAAACGAGTTCCAGTTGCATGCGTCACCATGTGCATCTGGCTTACGTGAGGTATGGGCAATCGAGCCTGGGTCCTTAGGCTTCGCAGGCAAGTGCCTTAACCACTAAGCCATCTCTCCAGCCCCAGCTCAGTGTTTTTACATGAGTCTGTTTCTGGGCCCTCTGCTCGGTTCTGTCTATCTACTCGTTCATTCGTCAGCTCCCCACTGTCTTGATTACAACAGCCTTATAGTAAATCTCGAAGTACGGCAAGGTCAGTCCCCTAACTCCGCTTTTCCCCTTCAATACCGGATTGCCCATTCAACACACTTTAGAACAAGTGGGTTGAGGTTCATATGATAACTTGCTGGGATTTTTTTTTTTTTTTTTTGACTGGCACTGAATTAAACCTTTGGAACAGGTTGGAAAGAACGTTCCCCCTAGTGATATTGCATTTTCTTATCCATGAACCTGGGATATCACCTCATTTATCTCATAATTATTTTCTGGGAAAATGTAGTGAAGAACTGACACAGTGCTGTGAGACAACAGAAAAGGGAAGATAGACCCAAATCGCACACAATCCAGCTTATTTACCGACACAAGCACAGTCAAGTAAAGAAACAAACAAGTGTGTGCGTGGAACTAAGAACGATCTGATAATCACCATAAGCGCAAAAGATAAAGTGTTTTAAACATATGTATTTTTTAACTTTATTAAATGGGGAGAGAGAGAGAGAATGGGCACACAAGGGTCTCTTGCCATTGCAAATGAACTCCAGACGTATGTACCACTTTGTACATCTGGCTTTATGTAGATACTGGGGAATTGAACCCAGACTGTCAGGCTTTGCAAGCAAGTACCTTTAATCACTGAGCAATCTCCCCAGCCCCTGATATACTTTTTAAAGCTTTTTGTTGATCTTTGGAAGATAAACAAAACTCTCCATCCACATAAACAGATTGGAGACAAAAGCAATAATGACACCTAATGAAATATCTAGTAGCAGGTCTTTTAAATACATGTGCAGTAGGGTCACAAAGTGTTTTTTTTTTTAATATTTTATTTATTTAAGAGAGAGGGAGAGAGATTGGAAGAGGCAGATAGAGAATGGGCATGCCACGGCCTCCAGCCACTGCAAACAAACTCCAGACACATGCGCCATCTTGTGCACCTGGCTTATGTGGATACTGGGGAATTGAACCGGTGTCCTTAGGCTTCACAGGCAAATGCTTTAACCACTAAGCCATCTCTCTAGCCCACAAATTATTATTATTTTTTTTTCAAGGTAGGGTCTCACTCTAGCCCACACTGACCTGGAATTCACTCTGTATTCTCAGGGTGGCCTCAAAGTCACGGTGATCCTCCTACCTCTGCCTCCCAAGTGCTGGGATTAAAGGTGTGTGCCACCACACCCAGCTAAATTATGTTTTTAACTATAGAACCTCTCAGTTTTAACCTTGACTCTGCCTTTATTTGAGGAGAGGTTGAAAATACAAATTGAATGACAAAAGGTAGTAAGCTGTCACTGCCCTGTCAGTCATTAAACGACACAAATCGTCTTGGGTTGTGACTCTTCCTCCTCATCATACCCGTCATGGCCAACATTCCTTTAACAAAGGCTAATAAAGAGAAGCAGAACAAATTCAATTAATCAAAGTTTTACATGCATAGCAAGCAGCCTTCAAACATAAAAGTACCAGAAACATGAAAACATTTCTATGCTTACATTTGAGGAAGCATGGGTAATTCTCGGAATAGGATTAGAAAAAAAGAAGAAGCAGGGCGTGGTGACACACACCTTTAATCCCAGCACTCGGGAGCCAGAGGTAGGAGGATCGCCGTGAGTTCAAGGTTACTCTGAGACTAAAGAGTGAATTCCAGGTCAGCCTGGGCAAGAGTGAGACCCTACCTCAAAAAAAAAAAAAACAAAAAAAAAAAAGAAGACATGACCTCATGCCTAATATGAAACCAAGTACGGAAGCCGGGTAGAGCCTGTTTGTTTAGATCTGTCCATGGCTTCTCTGTGTGCCATTTCCTCCCCCTGGGAATGAAGGTCTGCTGACCTACACTAGACAAAGCCAGTCAGAAAATTTCCTTACGGCCAGCTCATAGACACAAGGGGGGGAGAACGTTCGGAAATGTTTCCAAGTTTGTGTCTGTGTTTATTTACGTGTGTGTGTGTGTGTGTGTGTGTGTGCGTGCGCGCGCAGGTAAACATGTGTCACAGCACACATGAGGAGGCCAGAGGATAACTTCACATGTCAGTCATCACTTTCCACCTTATTTGAGGCTGGGTCTGTCATTGTTCACTAGCTAGCCTGCGGGCTTCCAGAAAATTCTCCTGCCCACCACCTTTCTCTGACACCGTAGAGCCGATCACAGTGTCTAACTTTGTATGTGGGTTCTAGGAATGTGTTTTTGTTGTTGTTTTATTTCAAGGTAGGCTCTCGCGCTAGCCCAGGTTGACCTGGAATTCACTATGTAGTCTCAGGGCGGCCTCGAACTCACAGTGACCCTCCTACCTCTGTCTCCCAAGTGCTGGGATTAAAGGTGTGCGCCACCACGCCCAGTGGTTCTGGGGATCTGAACTTAAGTATGTTGGCATAGTGTGGTGGTTTGAATGTGAATATATATATATATACCCCATAGCTTGAGGTATTTTTGATTGAGCTTGCAACTTGGGTCTCTAGCTGGGGGAGAACTGCTGGGGAAAGGGTGTGTCGCTGGGGTTGAGTCTTAGGTCCAGCCCTAAAATGTGTTCAGAGCAGTTGGAGTTCTGGCTAGCGGTGCTTGCTGCTTGCTGATGTTGTTTCTCTCTGCTGTGGATCTGGGAAAGTGAGCCAGCGGCTTCTGCCGTTGATGGACTTTCCCCCTCGGTTCCGTAAGCCAGAAATAAACCTTTTCCCCCCATAAGCTGCTCCTGGCCAGGTTTTTGTTCAGCAAAGCAAAAGTAAGCGTAACACATGGCGAGTGCTTGATCCACTGAGCCGTCTTCTCAGCCTCTGTGTCTAGGTTTTGTGGTTGGCATGGGGGGGATGGGCTCTGGTTTCTATGAAAGTGGGGGGAAAGGAATTCTAATGAATATGGACAGCCTTGGGGAGAGAAAAGGAGACAGGAGAAAGGAGGGTGGGAGAGCATAGAAAGATATTGCTTTGTGAGGCCCCCAAGGGCCATCCTTTGAGGCACTGTTTTCTTTTTTTTTTTTTTGGTTTTTCGAGGTAGGGTCTCACCCTAGCCCAGGCTGACCTGGAATTCACTATGGAGTCTCAGGGTGGCCTTGAACTCACGGCGATCCTCCTACCTCTGCCTCCTGAGTGCTGGGATTAAAGGCGTGCGCCACCACGCCCGGCTGAGGCACTGTTTTCTAAGCCCCAACCTTATCAACTCCTGGAAGCCTGAATAAAAGGAGTAGACAGTAGGCCTTCAATTCCCAGCAGAATCAGTGGTGCCTATGGAAGCCACAAAATGTTAGATGTAGGAATCCTCCAGATATATATATATACTATTTATTTATTTGTAAGCAGAGAGATACAGACTGAGAGGCAAGGAGAGACAGTACCAGGGCCTCCAGCCACTGCAGATGAACTCCAGATACATGTGTTGCTCTGTGCATCTGGCTTGTGTGGGTACTGGGAAATTGAACTCAGGTCATTAGGTTTTGTAGGCAAGTGTCTTAACTGATGAGCCATCTCTGCACCCAAAAATATTTTATTTTTTTTAAGAGAGAGAGAGAATGAATGTGTCAGGGCCTCTAGCCACTGCAAACGAACTTCAGACACATGCGCCACCTTGCTCTGTGCATCTGGCTTATGCGGGTACTGGGGAATTGAACCTGGGTCCTTAGGCTTCACAGGCAAGCTCCTTAACCACTAAGCCATCTCTCCAAACCCCCATCCAGATTTTGTTGGTAGATGGTAGATGGGAGAATAGTATAGGAAAATCATACAATCTTCCACGTGTTTTCTTTTTTAAATGATCACTAGAACAACAAAGCATCTTTTCAAAGCAGCTGCCATATATTGAACTCCTATTGCATGCCAGGCATTGAGCTGATTGCTGAATCTGTCCTTTCAGAAACGGTGACATAATTCATGGGTATCAAGTTCACTCTTTCAAAGAGTTCAGTGGTTCTCACATATTCATCAAGTGGTACAGCCAACACTGTTTGATCTTAGAATGCTTTCACCACCCCCCAGAGAAATGCCATCCCCACGACCAACCACCATATAAAAGTCAAAATTAATGTCCTGTGTAGCAATGTAAGAATTTTAATCTCTTCACTGCAGAACAAGAATTCCTCCCAGGCGCTGAAGAGATGGCTTAGTGGTTAAGGCGCTTGCCTGTGAAGCCTAAGGATCCATGTTTGACTCTCCAGATCCCACGTTAGCCAGACGCACAAAGGTGAGGCAAGCACAAGGTCGCACATGCCCACTAGGTGGCGCAAGCATCTGGCATTCGATTTCAGTGGCTGAGGCCCTGGGGCGCCAATTCTCTCTCTCTCTCTCTCTCTCTCTCTCTCTCTCTCTCTCTCTCTCTTTCTCTATCTCCCTCTCTTGCTCTCTCTAAAATAAAAAAAAAATTAAAAATAAAGAATTCCTCCCAGGAAGCTTTCTTTGGTTGGGGAGATACTGTGGAGTGAGGGAAAAGGAGGGATTCTCTGAAACCCTGTATGAAGACAGGGATTCTACACGGAGAGCGATAAGTGTGTGTGAAGGGAAGGGGAAAGGATTATGGTGAGATAGAGGTTTTTTTTATTTTTATTTTTATTTTTATTTTTAAATGGGTGCACCAGAGAGTCTAGCCACTGCAAACAAACTCCAGATGCATGTGCCACCCTGTGCATCTGGCTTTATGTGTGTACTGGGGAATCAAACATGGGTCCTTAGGGTTTGCAGGCAAGTGCCTTAACCACTAAACCATCTCTCCAGCCTGAGAGAGGTTTCATTTATTTATTTGCAAGCAGAGATATAGGAGAAAGACAGACAAAGAGAATGGGTATGTCAGGGTCTCCAGCCACTGTGAACAAACTTCACATGCATGTGTCACTTTGTGCATCTGACTTGTATGTGAGTACTGGGGAATCAAACCTGGATCATTAGGCTCCGTGGACAAGTGCTTTAAACCACTGGGTCTTCATTCCAGCTTGAGATAGCATTTTTGTTTTGTTCACTGATGTAACCCTAATGTCTAGAAGAATGTCTGGCACAAAGCATGTGCCCACTAAATATTTGTCAAATGATTTAATTCTATATTTATTTGCGTATAGGATTCTATTTATATGTATATCTGTATGTGAGCTGGAGTATGTTAATTTCCTTACTCAGATCTTCCATATCTTTAAAAAAATATCTTATTTATTTGTTTGTTGTTTATTTATTGGAGAGAGAGAGGCAGATAGAGAGAATGGGCACACCAAGACCTCTAACCACTGAAATGAACTCGAGACGCACGCGCTACCTTGTGCATCTTGCTTACCTGGGTCCTGGTGAATCGAATCTGGGTCCTTAGGCTTCACAGACAAGTGCCTTAACTGCTGAGCCCTCTCTCCAGCCCCAAATCTTCCCTATCTTTTTGTAGGTTTCGGTTCTCTTATCTAGGAGTTTCCAGAAAGGTGTTTTTTTTTTTTTTTAAAATCCCCCATTCTTGTCATGGCGTTTGCCTGTTTGTCCATGTGGTTCTGTCCCTTTGCACTTGACCAGTTTCCAAGGCCATTTAGGCACTGTCACCTGGGATTCCAAGTAGCCAGCAGTAGAAACTGCCTGGCTCATTTCAGCAGAAAAGACGCCTTGAATAATTTTCTGGAGACCTGAATCAACGGGCTTAGAGTACACAGCAAAGCACTGTTGCCCACAGCCAGCTGCAGGGAAGGGCTGGGTAGGAAGCTGCTGTTACCACGAAGCTGTGCCAGGTCTACCACCAATTCCCTGAGCAGCCCAGCATCCACTGCCACGAACATCAGAGCCAAAACGCCATGCTGGTGGCTAAGTTTGGCCTGGCAGAAAAGTTATGTGGGGAGTCACTGGTTCCCCGAGCCAAGTGGGGCAAAGGCATGTGCTGTAGTTATCTTCTCGTTGCTAAGAGAAAACACCCGACCAGAAACAGCTGATGGAAGGAAAGGTGTTATTTTGGCTTACAGTCCCGAGGGAAAGCTTCGTCATGGCAGGGAAAGGGTGGTAGAGCAGAGGGTGGGCGTCACATGTTGCCACAGCAACTGGCAGGAAGCAGCAAGAGTGAGCTGAGCTCTGACAAGGGGGAGCTGGGCTATGATACCCCAAAGCTGTTCTTCATGGACCAGAATCTAGCCATAGTCCACTTCTTGTGGTCCTAAAAAGCGAAGTTTGGGGCTGTAGAGATGGCTCAGTGGTGAAGACACTAGCCAGCATAGCCTAACGACCTGGGTTTGATTTCCCAGTACCCACGTAAAGCTAGATGTGCAAGGTGGTGCGTGTCTGGAGTTCATTTGCAGTGGCTACAGACCCTGGGCAGCCCATTCTCTCTCTGTTTTTTTTTTTTTTCTCTCTCTCCTCTGCTCTCTGCTTACAAATAAATACCAAAAGCAAAGTATGGCTTAGGGTATGATCAGGCGACTTCTTTTTCATTTATTTGTGTAAGGGAGAGAGAGAGAGAGAGGAGAGAGAGAATATGGGCATGCTGGGGGCTCTAGCCACTATAAACAAACTCCAGATGCATGTGCCACCTTGTGCATCTATCTGGTTTATGTGGATACTGGGGAATCAAACCTGGGTCCTTAGGCTTCGCAGGCAAGCGCCTTAACCACTAAGCCATCTCTCCAGCCCTTAAGGAGGCCACTTCTTAGAGAAGTGAACAAAACAGAAAAAGGGGTCTCTGACTTGTCATTAGTACTATAATCTGTGCAGACCAAATGTAATCTAGTGGCCTGTTTCAAGAACTTACCACCTACTTCAGATGTACACAGAAGTTCCGAGGATGTAGCTCAGTAGTAGAATGCTTGAGTGATGTGTGTAAATCTCTGTTCAGTCCCCAGCAGATAGGTACTCACTTGTGCGTGCACACATACACACACACATGCACGCACAAAGGAAAAAGGACATAAGGCATCCCTGATTCTACGTTCCTCTCTTCCTTTCTCCCCAGAGTTTGCCACTATCCACAAACATTTTTTTTCTTAATTTTCATTAATATTTTCCATGATTATAAAAAATATCCCATGGTAATACCCTCCCTCCCCCCACTTTCCCTTTGAAATTCCACTCTCCATCATATCCCCTCCCCATCTCAATCAGTCTCTCTTTCATTTTGATGTCATGATCTTTTCCTTCTCTTATGATGGTCTTGTGTAGGTAGTGTCAGGCACAGTGAGGACATGGATATCCAGGCCATTTTATGTCTGGAGGGAGCACGTTGTAAGGAGTCCTACCCTTCCTTTGGCTCTTACATTCTTTCCGCCACCTCTTGCGCATTAGACCCTGAGCCTTGGAAGGTGTGATCAAGATGTTACTCAGTACTCCAGTCACTTCTTTCCAGCACTATGATACCTTCTGAGTCATCCCAAGGTTACTGCCATCTGAAAAGAGAAGATTCTCTACCCAAAGTGAGAGTAGCATTAATATAAGGGTATAAATATTAAGAAAATTGCTTACTGGGTTACACCCCTAGGGCTCATGACTACCCCTGTTTTAAGTTTTCAGTATCAGGGATCTATTTCCCCCCATGGAGCGGGCCTCCAGTCCAATTGGAGGGCAGTTGGTTTCCACCATGACAGATGTGCCACTATTGCACCCATTGGCTCATTTGGCCTGGCTGGCCAATTATAAGGCTTGCAGTGTCCACTGTTGAGTATCTTCACTGGTGATATCTCTTTCTCCCATTGAACTTCATGTAGAATGGCTTCTTCCAGCTTTCTGTCAGCTGGTCTACATGGAGGAGGTTATCAGCTCAGTTCCAGCAGAATTTCTCAGTGGCCTTGCAGCCCAAGTATGTGGAGCCTTCAGCAATATCCACAAACATTTTTATCATTCTCATACATGTTTTCAGATTTGTTATGAACAATAACCATTAACTTTTTTTTTTTTCATTTAGCACTGGATTCGGGGACTTTTCCACATTGATAAAGGCAGTTGTAGTTCATTGATTGTATCTGCTGCATAGTATACATTGTGACGAATATATCATAATTTATTACTTCATTCCCCTGTTGGTGGATACTTAACTGACTCCCAGTATACTGTGCTGTTAACAGGCAAAGTGCTATAAAAAAAATTACCTTCTTGGGCTGGAGATATGGCTTAGCGGTTAAGCACTTGCCTGTGAAGCCTAAGGATCCCGGTTCAAGGCTCGATTCCCCAGGACCCACATTAGCCAGATGCACAAGGGGGCGCCCACGTCTGGAGTTCGTTTGCAGTGGCCAGAGGCCCTGGCGTGCCCATTCTCTCTCTCTCTCCATCTTCCTCTTTCTCTCTCTCTGTCTGTCGCTTTCACATAAATTTAAAAAAATAAAATAAAATTTAAAAATTTGCCTTCTAATCCGGGCGTGGTGGCGCACTCCTTTAATCCCAGCACTTGAGAGGCAGAGGTAGGAGGATCGCCATGAGTTCAAGGCCACCCTGAGACTACAGAGTGAATTCCAGGTCAGCCTGAACTAGAGTGAGACCCTACCTCAAAAAACAAAATAATAAAAAAAAAGTTTGCCTTCTCTCTCCTTGTGCATGTTTAGAAAAATTCTCAGGAAATTAATTACTAGGATTAAGTACATGCCTATCTTCAGTTTTACTACAAATAACCAATTTGCTTTCCAAAGTAGATGTATCAATTTCAACTCTCAAAGGTAGTTTGTTCCTATAATTCCATGTTGTATTCAGTATTTGTAAGACTTTTTAAAATAAACATGAAATGTTATGTCACTCTGATTTTAACTTACAGTTTTAACTTATTGGTGGAATTGAGCATTTTTGCATATACCTATTTACCATTCTGAGGTTTTATTTTCTGAATTGTTTCTTCATATCATTTACCCACTTTTTTCTTGGTATCATATGCCTCCATTGAGTTATACAAACTTTTATATTTTGAATGTTGGTCATTTATGTATTGTTACTATAAAGAGCTTCTCGAGGTTGATAGTTTATCATTGCATTTTACTTATAATGTCTTTTGGTGAACAAAATTTAAGACCTTTTTCTGGTTTATATTTATTTAGTTGTTTATTTATTAGAGAAGGAGAGAGAGAGAGAAAGAGAAAGAATGAGAATGAGAATGGGCATGCCAGGGCCTATAGCCACTGCATATGAACTCCAGACGCATGTGCCACCATGTGCATCTGGCTTATGTGGGACCTGGAGACTTGAACCTGGGTCCTCAGGCTTCGCAGACAAGTGCCTTAACTGCTAAGCCATCTCTCCAGCCCATAAAAGTTTTTAAAAACAATATATAAGAAAATTTAAAATAGGGCTGGAGGGATTGCTTAGTGGTTAAGGCATTTACCCGCAAAGCCTAAGGACCCAGGTTCATTTCCCCAGTACCCACGTACGCCAGATGCATAAGGTGGCACATGTGTCTGGAGTTTGTTTGCAGTGGCTGGAGGCCCTGGCATGCCCATTCTTTCCTCTGTCTGCCTCTTTTTTTTTTCCTCTCTCTCTCTCAAGTAAATAAATAAATAAATATATTTAAAGATTTTTGTTTATTTATTAGAGATAGAGAGAGGGAGAGGGAGAGAGAGAGAGAGAGAATGGGCACATCAGGGCCTCTAGCCACTGCAAACGAGCTCCAGATGTATGCATACCATGTGCATCTGATTTACGTGGGACCTGGAGAATCAAACCTGGGTCCTTAGGCTTCACAGGCATGCACTTTAACCACTAAGCCATCTTTCCAGCCCCCTAAAATATTTTTAAAATTTTTATTTCTTTATTTATTTGAGAGAGAGAGGAAGAGGCAGAGAGAAAGAGAGAATGGATGCACCAGGGCCTCCAGCCACTGCATATGAACTCTAGACGCATGCACCCCCTTGTGCATCTGGCTTATGTGGGTCCTGGGGAATTGAACTGGGGTCCTTAGGCTTAGCAGGCAAATGCCTTGATGGCTAAGCCATTTCCTCAGCCCTAAAATATATATTTTTTAAAAGAAAATTTAGGATAAGCAGAAAAGATTGATATTCCCAGTGGACAGCCTTGAATTTACAGTACATGCCATTCAGGTTAAGACAGAATAAGAAAGGCTGGATTCCTCAGCCACATTTTCCATCTTTAATGAGAAGCAGGCTTTTGCAGGATAAGCATCCTAAGATGACTCTGCTGAAGTCACCTGCTTCCTTCAAGAGTTTGCAAAGGGTCTTCCCAGACGCCTTTGCTTACCCAGCCCAGTTCTGACTGAGGCATGAGCTTAGGGTTGGCCATAGTAAGCAGGTGTCCTGTCCCTGTGCTGAGAGCCAGCGGTCAGATGAGAGACACGCAGACGTCCTGGGCCTGGGCACGGCAGCCTCCAGCGCCTGCACAACCTTCCTGCCGGTCTGTAGCGCCAGGCCAGGACTGTCACCTGTGCACTGTCCCCCTTGTGCTTGAGCCCAAGCCTCAGCCACGCCTCCGTTCTATTGTCGTTCTGTGACTTTGTGGTGTCTGTCTGGAACTGAGCCGAAGAACCTGAGGCTGAATTGTTAACAAGACTAGTCAATGCTAGCTGGTCTTTTTTTTTTTTTTTTTTTCTTTTCTGAGGTAGGGTCTCACTCTAGCCCAGGCTGACCTGGAATTCACTGTGTAGTCTCAGGGTGGCCTCGAACTCACAGCGATCCTCCTACCTCTGCCTCCCGAGTGCTGGGATTAAAGGTCTGTTCCACTACACCAGGCCCTAGCTGTTCATTTTATTTGAGGTGTTTTGGAAAAATTTTTTTTGATCGTTGTTTAAAGGTTGTACTGCTCTCTCACTCTCACTCTCTCTCTCTTTGTAAAGTAGAAATAAATAAATAAATGAAATGGGATGGAGACATGGCTAAGCAGTTAAGACACACGCCTGCAAAGCCAAAGAATCGAGATTTGATTCCCCAGTTCCCATGTAAAGTCCGATGCATGTGTCTGGAGTTTGTTTGCTATGGCTAGAGGCCCTGGCATGCCCATTCTCTCTCTCTGTTCATCTTTTTTCCCTCTCAAATAAGTAAATAAATTTTATACTGTACTTTTATTTACTTATTCTTCTTTTACATTAATTACAATCTCTTTTGCCCTTCACCCCAGTTCCCATTCCCCTGGAGGCCCTCCTCAGTGTGGTTATGGGATTCACTGTGGGGTCATGAAGGCCTCAGTCAGTCCCTTGTGGCGTATTGGGGGGGGGGGCAATGACTGTTGCTCAGGGTACTCTTACCCACTCTATGGCTCTTACAATTTTTCCGTACCCTCTTCCACAATGTTCCCTGAGCCATGTCAGGCCTGTTGGGAGTTTGATTTAGTGTTGAGTTCTATGTGGCCTCTGGATTTCTGCTTTGATTGGTTTTTGATTAACCACTGTGTCTGTCGCCATCACTCTGGAGCTGGTTGTCAGGGTAGTAGTAAGAGCAGTACTCATGTCGTCACTTCCTCTGCAATTTCTCCTGGGCCTTGGTCGATGTGGCAGACATGGCAAGTCTCATGGTGGGCAGTTGGCTATCTTCTTGTCTTATCAATGGATGTTGGCTCTCCTCCATTTTCTCTGTCGTCTATAAGACAAAACAGATTCTCCAACCAAGAGTGAGAGCAGCTTGGATTAAAGGAAGTATGCAAAGTTATTTGAGAGATTTGTTTTGGGGGGGGTGTAGTTGGGGCTTCTCTCTGATGTCCATTACTATTATTTTATTTATTTGTTCACTTTGTAGTGAGGGAGAGAGAGGTTGAGAGAGAGAGAGAGAGAGAGAGAGAGAGAGAGACAATGGGCACACCAAGGTCTCCTACCACAGTAAACAAACTCCAGACACATGAGCCACTTTGTATATCTGGTTTTACATAGGTAATGCAGAATTGAACCTGAGCTGATAGGCTTCACAAGCAAGTACCTTTAACCAGTGAGCCATCTCTCCAGCCCTCTGTTTTATTATTATTATTATTAATTTATTTATTTTGGCCATTCTGGGGCCAGAACCCAGGACCTTGTACATGCTACACAAATGCTATGCCACTGAGGTACACCCTCAGCCTCTAATTTCTGTTTTTAAATTTAATTTAATTTTAGAGAGAGTAAGAGAGAGAGGCTGAGAGAATTGGCACACCAGGGCCTCAACCACTGCAATCGAACTCCAGACACTTGCGCCACCTAGTGGACATGTGCAACCTTGTGCTTGCCTCAACCTTTGTGCATCTGGCTTACATGGGATCTGGAGAGTCGAGCATGGGTCCTTAGGTTTCACAGTTGAGTGCCTTAACCGCTAAGCCATCTCTCCAGCCCTAATTTCTGTTTTTAAACCTACCTTTAGGATTTTTTAATGTTTTTATTATATATATGTATATACATATACATATATATATATATGTATATGTATATATATGACAGAGTATTACATAGTCCAATCTGACTTTGAACTCATTCTGGAGCCGCAGACAGTCCTGAACTCCTGATTCTCTTGCTTCTGCTTCCTGATGAATGTTGGAATTACATGTGTGAATCACTGGAAAAAATTTAACACAATATTTTGTAGTTTGTCAAGTGTGTTGCAGACTATTCAGTAAATAGCTGTTATGTGGCTGATGGCCAAATGCAGCCAACTTCATTTGAATAATTGTGTGTTTGTCTATGATATGCAAATTTCATATTCAGTTATATGACCTATGCATTGCCTGCCTTCCAGTTTTATATAGGTAAACATCTAATGAAAACAAACACTTGGAATAGCCCTACAGGACAGGTAGGAGGACTGGAATATCACAAATTAATATCTGGGGGAGGGAGTGATAAAACAGCATTGTTGCTAAGCAACCAACTTCATTGCTAGCAGTTCCTGACCCCAGTTCCAGAGGCATTTTTCTTTGCCTCTCTCTTTTTCTTAGCTGATACCACCAAGAAAAACATCACCCAGGACCGTGGGAGGTAGCAGTGGAGAGTGAGGGCTTTGCTGACCAGTGCTCTTGTCTAGGGAAAAACTATGATTCAGTTTATAAGACACAGACTATAGATTGTGACCCACCTTCCCTTTTGGAGAGGACATACTGCCACTAAGCTCAATCAGGTGGTGATTTTTTAAATTTAATTTAATATTTATTTATTTATTTATTTATAAGAGAGAGAGGAAGAATGGGCATGCCAGGGCCCTGTAACCACTGCAAATGGACTCCAGGTGCATGTGCCACCTTGTGCATCTGGCTTACATGGGTTCTGGGGAATTGAACGTGGGTCCTTAGGCTTCGTAGGCAAGCACCTTAACTGCTAAGCCATCTCTGTAGCACTAGGTTGTGATTTTTGCTTATTCTGTAATCAGAAACTTGGATTGCTGAGATCTGAAAGGAATCCCAGGGATACAGTAAGCTTTTTTTTTTTTTTTTTTTTTTTTTTTTAGTTTTTGAAGTAGGGTCTTGTTCTATCCCAGGCTGACCTGGAACTCACTATGCAGTCTCAGGGTGGCCTTGAACTCACAGCAATCCTCCTATCTTTGCCTCCCGAGTGCTGGGATTAAAGGCATGAGCCACCATGCCCAGCTTCTTTTTCCTTTTTTTTTTTAATTTATTTTTTTTTTAGTACACATGTTTTGGAAGCAAATAAATCATCTTTTACTGAGGAAGTCATAACAGATTATGAGCACCTCGAGGCAGGAATGATGAGTTTTGCTTTGGTTTTGAAATGATTGTTCAGTAACCATGTACAAATCGGTGATGCTTTGAACTAGGTGTCCCCCACAAACTCATGTGATCTGAATGCTAGGTCCCTAGCTATGGCGATTTGGGAATTGGAGGTGATGTATTCCTGGGGGTGGGCTTATGTGTGTTACAGCCAGCTCCCCCCTTGCCAGTGTTTGGCACACTCTCCTATTGCTGTTGACCACGTGATGTTGGCCAGGAGGTGATGTCCGCCCTCTGCTCATGCCATCATTTCCCCTGCCATCATGGAGCTTCCCCTCGAGTCTGTAAGCCAAAATAAACCCTTTCCTCCCACAAGCTGTTTTGGTTGGGTGTTTTGTGCTAGCCATGTGAAGGTAAGTACAACAAAATCTGAGAACAAGAAGCCTGGGGGGCAGTTAAACTGTCATAATGGAGATAATTTGATGAGTTGTCAGCAACGAGCAGTGTTTAGTTCAAGGGCTGTGACGATCCCACAGACGGTCCAGGAAAGCGCCTTACCCACTAAGCCATCTCTCCAGCCCGTTTTGAAACTTGTTATTGGCAACTTCTATACATATAGACCACGTACCATGAGCATAATCCCCCCCACCACCTTTCTTTTGCCCCCTCCCAAGTCCCCCCTTGACTAAATCCCTTGTCTTCAACGAATCTCTCTTCTATTTTGATGCCATCATTTTCCCCCTACTATTATACAGGTCTTGTGCAGGTACCGTCAGCCATTGCGAGGTCATGAGTATCAAGGCCACTTTGTGTTTGGAAGACAGTACTGTAAGTGGTCTCCCCTTTCCTTTGGTTCTTATGTCCCTTCTGCCACCTCTTCTGCAATGGTCCCTGAGTCTTGGAGGGTGTGATAGAGATGTCTCATTTAGTGCTGAACACTCCGCTGTTTCTTTTTATTTATTTATTTGAGAGAGAGAGAGAGGGAATGGGTGCACCAGGGCCTCCAGCCGGTGCAAACGAACTCCAGACGCATGCACCACCTTCTGCATCTGGCTTATGTGGGTCCTGGGGAATCGAACCTGGGTCCTTCGGCTTTTCAGACAAGTGCCTTAACTGCTAAGCCATCTCTTCAGCCCTCCACTGTCACTTCTTATAACTCTTTGGTGAGTTTTGAGTCTCCCTAGTGGTCACTGCCATCTGAAAAGAGAATCGTCTCTAATCAAAAGTGAGAGTAGCATTAATATATGAGCATAAACATAAGTATTTAGAGAGCTGTTCGGTAGGCACAGTGAATCCATTTAGGCAGACAACAGTAGTAATTCCCTCCCTAGGGCGTATGACCTCACCAGCCATAGGCTTTTGATTAGGTTTTCAGTACCAGGCAGGAGCATCTTCCTGAGGAGCAGACCTCAAATCCATTCCCCATAACAGACAAGCCACCATTGCACCAGTGGGTACATGTGGCCTGGCTGTGATCTTGTGGGTCCTCTGCTGGTTAAGACCTTTGATAAATCACTTTTCTCCCCCAAAGGGCTGCATAGGTCTTTCCAGCATTCTGACAGCGAGTCAATAGAGAGGAGACTTTCAGTCAAGCTGCAGCTTGATTTCTCAGTGCTAGAAAAGATTTTTTTTTTTGTTTTGTTTTTTTGTTTTTTTGTTTTTCAAGGTAGGGTCTCACTCAAGCCCAGGCTGACCTGGAATTCACTCTGTAGTCTCAGGGTGGCCTCGAACTCACAGCATTCCTCCTACCTCAGCCTCCCGAGTGCTGGGATTAAAAGAGTACACCACCACGCCCAGCCCAGAAAAGAATTTCATTGAGTTGGTATGAAGAAAAGTTGGAGTCTATTAAGCAAAGGAGAGTACACACTCACAAGACAGAGTTAGGGTATAAATGTAAAGAAGGATACATGCTATAGTTGTGATTTTTGTGGCTTGTGAATTACCTTGTTTCAAGGATGTATTTTAAAACTAGTTTTAAGATTAAAGTTTAAAGCTTGGGAGGCTGAGGCAGAAGGATCGCAAGTTCAAGGCCAGCCTGGCATATGTAGTGAGTTCCAGGCGAGTCTGAATTATACACTGGTAACCAAAAATAAAATAAAATAACTAAAGTTTAAATTTTAAGTTAAAAAATGAGCTGATCGCCGGGCGTGGTGGCGCACGCCTTTAATCCCAGCACTAGGGAGTCAGAGGTAGGAGGATCACCGTGAGTTCAAGGCCATCCTGAGACTGCATAGTGAATTCCAGGTCAGCCTGGGCTAGAGTGAGACCCTACCTCAAAAAAACAAAACAAAACAAAACAAAAAAAAAAAAAGAGCTGATCAACAATTTGTTTCCCTTAATTGATGATTTTGTTCCCTTTATTAATGATTTTGTAAAAGTTGTAGGGTTGGGTTTGGAGAGATGGCTCAATAGTTAAAGGCACTTGCATGCACATCCCAATGGCTTGGGATCAATTCCCCAGCACCCACGTAAAACCAGATGCACAAAGTGGCACAAATTCTTAACTCTCAGCTCATGAGACTTTAAACAGACGCAGGGGAACGAGCGGCTCTTTTCTTTCTAAGGTCTCTTTCATTTCCCTTTCTATCCCAACTCAATACTGCTGCTTTAAAGTCTTTCCTTTGCACATACTTGTGCAAACAAATCAGAACTATGGGACTGAGCCGGGCACGGTGGCGCCCGTCTTTAATCCCAGCACTTGGGAGGCTGAGGTAGGAGGATCCCTGTGAGTTCAAGGCCAGTCTAGAACGACAAAGTGAGTTCCAGGTCAGCCTGGGTTAGAATGAGACCCTGCTTTGAAAAAAAGTAAAGTAAAAGAGGTACTCAGGTACTCAGTCTGAAGTGGAGACTTCGCGCCATCAGCGGGTGAGCAGTGGGTAGATTAAGCAGCAGGGAGGTCACCATAGGTGGTTGAGACGAAGAGGCTGAGTTCATGGGAATTCTGCTTCTCAAAGGCGGAGATGACCAGAGATTCCTGTGACAGATGCCTACGGGCAGCAGCTGGCAAGGCAGGAGGGCCACAAGAGGGAGAGGAAGGGGATGAAGACCAGAGACATGCATTGCTTTGAGGAGGAAGGAAGGAAGAGTCAATGCCAAAGCAAGGTTAAGGAAGGCCTGCAGCAGAAGCTGGACTTAGCACTGGCTGGCTCCAGCCACCCGGGGTGACTTGGGAAGTTTTTCTGTCCTCCTTTTGTGTGTGTTTCAGGGCTCCTGGAATGATGTGGACTGTCCCTAGCTGACTACCTTACCTACACGGAAAAGCTACCTTGCTCCTGATCGGTATCAGGGCCAGGAGAGCGAGCTCAGGTGCTTTCAGCCTCTCTTGTGACTATCTTTTTTCTTAAAAAAAATTTTTGTTCATTTTTATTTATTTATTTGAGAGTGACAGAGAGAGAGAGAGGATGCATGCGCCAGGGTCGCCAGCCACTGCAAACGAACTCCAGATGCGTGCGCCCCCTTGTGCATCTGGCTAACGTGGGTCCTGGGGAATCGAACCTCGAACCAGGGTCCTCAGGCTTCACAGGCAAGCGCTTAACCGCTAAGCCATCTCTCCAGCCCTCTAGTGACGATCTTTTACTTACCTTCCCCTCAAAATCATCCCGTTGTGCTGGCCCTGCCCTCCCAGGCAGCCGCCAGTGCAAAAAAGGATAATAAAAAAGAAATAGTCACCGGAGAGGCCCTTGCCGAAAGCCTTGATTGCCTGCCAGAGCTAAAAAGTAAGACCCGATGGCTGAAGACACCACAGGCCGCGGTCACAGGACGTTGGATCGAAAGCACCGTGGAGCTGCTGGAAGAACATGGTCACCAGCAGCATGAAGAAGCAGAGGATCGTGCAGACTACGAAAGCAACCAGCCGGACAGGAAGCACCCACCTGTGCAGCAGAGGCACGCAGCCTCTGTGGGTAACCAGCTGTTCTCTGATTGAACATAAGGCCTGCTCAGAGGGAGAGAGCTCATACCTGGTACTGGAAACCAAGTCTGATTCCTATAGCCAGGAAACTCAGACTTCAGAGAGAAGCTCCCACAGCTCTCTGGAGACAGAGTAGGCATGCGCACAAAAAAAGCTCCCCAATAACTTTGCACACCCCCCTTTAAGCCAAGCTGCTCTCAGTCTTGGTTGGGGAATCTGCATTATTTTACAGATGGCAGAAAAAAAAAATGGAGAAGAGTTGAGACTGATAAGACAAAAAGATAACTGACTGCCCGCCACAATACTTACCACCTCTTCCCCATCTTCCAGGGTCCAGAGGAACTTAGAGTGGAAGCAGCGCCAAGAACACTGTTCTTATTGCCAACCTGGCAATGAGCTCAGGGAATGTTGCAGAAGAGGAGGCAGAAAGACTGTAAAAGCCACAGAGGTGGGGAGACAGGTCCCCCCACTATCCCATTGGGACTGACTGAGGCCTCCATGACCCCACAGTAAATCCCATAACCGCACAGAAGAGGGCCCCAGGAAAATGGGAACAGGAGAAGAGGAATAAGAGTATAATCTGTTAAAAAAATACATTAAAAAATTATCCTTACGCCAAAATGACATATTTGAGGGTAGCATAATCTACCCTTCATAAGAATGACTCAAACAACAGCTTCCTGATGCTTCTTTATTTTCTTTTTTTTTTTTTTAATTTTAGGATGTGTGTGTTTGTGTGTATAAAAGTATGGGCACGCACATGCCACAGCGCATGTGCAGAAGTCAGAGGAAAATTTGCCCATCAGCCCTTGCCTTTCCACCTCGTTTGGGGCAGGGTTGCTTTCTCTGGATCTCACTCTTCTTTTGTCCTTTGCTGGGCAATTTTCCTGTCTCTGCCTCCCCTCTGGCCATCACCATGATGGGATTACTGAAGCCAGCCATGCTTCTGACTTTTTTTGTTTGCTGGTTTGTTTTTGTTTTTGTTTTTTTGAAGTAGGGTTTCGCTTTGATCTGGAATTCACTATGTAGTCTCAGGGTGGCCTCAAACTCACAGCAATCCACCTGCCTCTGCCTTCCTGAGTGCTGACTGCTTCTGACTTTTTAAAAAATATTTTATTTATTCGACAGAGAGAACGAGGCAGACAGAGAGAGAGAGAGAGAGAGAGAGAGAGAGAGAGACCTCCAGCCACTGCAAACGAACACCAGACACATGTGCCATCTTGTGCACCTGGCTTACGTGGGTAGTGGGGAATCGAACCTGAGTCCTTAGGCTTCGCAAGCAAGTACCTTAACCGCTAAGCCATCTCTCCATCCCGCTTCTGACTTGTTACATTGAGTCTGGGGCTACAGCTTGGGTCAGGCCTGAGTGGCAAGTGCTCTAACCACTTAGCAATCTCCCCAGCTCTGTTCTAATTTTTGGCTTGTGTATGCATGTTCATGTGTGTAACGTGGGCATGTGGTGCCAGGGTCCACACGTGGTCAGAGGCTAATTCTGGGCTATCAGTCCTCATCTTCCACCTTGTTTGAAACAGGGGCCTTTCACTGTTCACTGTTCCAGGAGCCAGACTAGCTGGCTCTGAGCTGCCTGCAGCTTCTCCTATCTCTGCCTGCCTTCTCCCTGTAGACATGCTGAAATTACAGGTCCTAGTGCTTTAGATGGGCTCTGGGGATCTGAACTCAAGTCCTCTGTATCTACTGAGCCACCTCCCCAGCCCATGATGATGTTTCTTCTTTTTTTAATATTTATTTTATTTATTTAAGAGAGAGAGAGAATGGTCACACTGTAAATAAACTCCAGACTCATTAGCTACCTTGTGCATCTGGCTTACGTGGGTTCTGGGTAATCAAACCTGGGTCCTTTGGCTTCGCAGGCAAACGCCTAAACCGCTAAGCTATCTCTCCAGCCCCCATGATGATGTTTCTTTTCTTTTCTTTTTTTTCTTTTCTGGTTTTTCAAGGTAGCTCAGGCTGACCTGGAATTCACTCTTTAGTCTCAGGGTGGCCTCGAACTCATGGCGATCCCCCTACCTGTGCCTCCTGAGTGCTGGGATTAAAGGCGTGCGCCACCACGCCCCGGCATGATGATGTTTCTTAACAAGCCCTTAGCTCCTTTCATCTTTGTCTTCCCTCACCCAGATCTTATTCTCAGGAGCTCCTGTGACTCTCTACCTGTCTCTGTGAATTCTGTTGTGTTTGTTTTCTGTAAGGAGCTCACTGTGATAGGAATGTGCATAACAGGAGAGTGGGCCCCGCATCTCTCACTGCTGAAGCACAGTCCCACCCCACGGTGAGCCTCAGGTCATGTCTCCGGGCAGGTGGCTTGAGTTCTCTGGAAGTTGAAGGACCTGATTTGATGACTGTCTTCTAGAGTAATTTTCCTTAGAGTAACTCTAAAGCGAGATGTTCAAGTGACCCTTCAGAGATCTCCAGGAAAGGATGTGTGGTTGCTAGGAAACCAACAATAGGTGTTAACCACACCTAGCATGAAAATGTTCCCAACCTAAAGCACTGTAATTATATTGGGGAGAATTTTTAGCCTCTGTTCCGTTACCTTTTAAAAAGCCAGTTTGACAAATATTTATGGAACTTACACATGCAAGGGACTTGCAAGGCACAGAGCTGATTACGTCACTCCTTAGCTAAAAAGACGCCTGCTCCCCATGGCCCCCACACACACATACAAAAACACCAAATGGAACCAAATCAAAGCTGCTTCATCTGAGTCTTTTATAAGGCTCTGCTTTACGCACTCCCATAGCCTTATCTCGATGCCCTGTACTCTTGGAACCCCATCTGCTCTTGCCAGATCAATTCCTCAAAGCCCGATTTTTTTTTTTTTCTTGGTTTTTCGAGGTAGGGTCTCACTCTAGCCCAGACTGACCTGGAATTCACTATGTAGTCTCAGGGTGACCTCGAACTCAAGGTGATCTTCCTACCTGTGCCTCCCGAGTGCTGGGATTAAAGGCATGCACCACCACGCCCAGCTCTTAAAGCACGACTTAATACTATGTCAGGGCTGGGGAAATGACTCAGTTGGTAAAGTGATTGACACACGAGGGTGAGGACGAGTTCAGGTCTCCAGCATCCACAGCCCACCTGTGTAAACCCAGTGCTCAGGAGAGAAAATAGGGTCCCTGGAGCAAACTGACTAGTTAGACTTGCCCAAACTAGCTAATCTGAGCTCAAGTGAGAGACGCTAGCTCAATAAACATGGTAGAAAGCAATCTGAAGACGTCCTCCAACATCACCCTCTGGCCTCAACGTGCCCATGCACGTAGGAACATGCACGTGTGTGTGTGTGCGCACGCATATACTTGCAAAAATGTAAATTAAAATAAAATTTTAAGGCCAGGCGTGGTGGCGCACGCCTTTAATCTCAGCACTCGGGAGGCAGAGGTAGGAGGATCGCCATGAGTTTGAGGCCACCCTGAGACTCCATAGTGAATTCCAGGTCATCCTGGGCTAGAGTGAGACCCTACCTTGAAAAACCAAAAAAAAAATAATAATAATAAAATAAAATTTTAAGGCCAGGCGTGGTGGCGCACACCTTTAATCGGAGCACTCAGGTGGCAGAGGTAGGAGGATCACCATGAGCCTGAGGCCACCCTGAGACTACATAGTGAATTCCAGGTCAGCCTGAGCTACAGTGAAACCCTACCTTGAAAATAAAAAAAAATTTTTTAAATAAATTTAAAAGAGACTACTTTGGACTGGAGAGATGGCTCAGTGGTTAAAGGTGCTTGCTTGTAAAGCCTGCCAGCCTGAGTTCAATTCCCCAGTGCCCGTGTAAATCCAGATGCACAAAGGGGTGCATGCATCTGGAGTTCGCTTACATTGGCCAGAGGCCTTGGCACACCCATTCTATCTCTCTTTCTCCCTCTCTCTCTGCTTGAAGATATATACATAAATATTTTAGGGCTGTAGTGATGGCTTAGCAGTTAAGGTCCTTGCCTGTGAAACTTAAGGACCCAAGTTTGATTCCCCAGTACCCACATAAGCCAGATGCAAATAGTGGCATATGTGTGTAGAGTTTGTTTGTGGTGGCTAGAAGTCCTGGTGTGCCCATTCATTCTCATTCTCTGTTTCTCTCTCCTCTCTCTCCCTCTCTCTCTCTCTATCCCTTTTGCTCATAAATAAATAAAATTTAAAAAAATAAAATAAATATTTTAAAGGGCAACCTGGGCTACAGACTAAGTTCTAGGTTAGCCTGAGTGAGAATGAAAACCTGCCTCAAAAAAAAAAAAATCTAGCCGGGTGTGGTGGTGCACACCTTTAATTCCAGCACTCTGGAGGCAGAGGTAGGAGGACTGCAGTGAGTTTGAGGCCACCCTGAGACTACATAATGAATTCCAAGTCAGCCTTGGGCTAGAGCGAGACCCTACCTCAAAAAAACAAACAAACAAACAAAAAAAAAAAAACTATTTGAGGTAGGATGTATTGCTCATTTCTGCTCATTGATTGTTTCAAATGAGTACACACTCATTCAAAATTCAAAATTACTTTTGCTGGGCATGGTAGTGCATGCCTTTAATCCCAGCACTTGGGAAGCAGAGGTAGAAGAAACACCATGAGTTCAAGGCTACCCTGAGACTACATAGTGAATTCCATGTCAGCCTGGGCTAGAGAGAGATCTTACCTCAAAAAACAAAACTACCTTTGTCCACCACATACCGAGCAAATCTTGTTTTCTTCCTTTCTCTATGGGGTTCAACTAAACCATTCTGTCTGCCTCTACCGTATGGGTTTCCCATTGGAGACAAAACTGTAGCCGCTGGCAATTCTTTTATTTCACAAATTATGGTCCTGATTTAATAAGTACAGTATTGAGAATTTAAAATGTTTCAAAAGTAGCTAGTAATTATCCCAGGGTGGTTTTATTTATTTATTTATTTAAATCCATGCTCAGTTACCCAATCAAGCTCGACATAGCAACGAGAGGTACCCTCCTCTATCCATGCTTTGTTGGAAGCTCAATGGTTTAAAGAAAAACAAAACAAAAACCCACCAATTGCTAAGAAAATAAATGGTTTCTCATGATAACATAGATGTCTTACCAGCTACCTAACTAATTGCCATCAAACCTGGCTGATTAAGATAGTTAACTTCTGTTGGTTTTGTTTTATTTGAGAGAGAGAGATAAAGAGAGAGAGATTGGGCATGCCAGGGCATTCAGCCACTGAAAACAAACTCCAGACACATGTGCCACTTTGTGCATCTGGCTTACGTGGGTCCTGGGGAATTGAATCTGGGTCTTTTGGCTTTGCAGGCAAGCGCCTTAACCACTAAGCCCTCTCTCCTGCCCTTCTGTTTGTTTGTTTGTTTGTTTGTTTGTTTTTCTTTTCTTCTTCTTAACAACCTATTTTGTGTGGGCGCATCACGTGTTGGTACCCTCTTTTCCCTCATGCTTATTTCTGTTTGTTTTTGACGTACTCTTATAATCTAATCTAAATCTCTGTGCATAAACAGGCTCGGCCTCTGTATGTTACCGATGCATGGATACAGGTGTATCTGATGGTGCCACTGTTTGTGAATCTTCCTCCCCTCACCTCCTTCATGTATGTTCCCTTGAACTGTCAGGAATCCCATTGCGATCCTAGGTTATAGCCAGTTGTATCGGCAGGGTCCCATGACAAAAGCAGAACCCAGCTGGGGTAGGTTGGAGGGAACTTACTGTAAGGAGCGCAAGATCTAAGGGAGCCCTAAGGGGAACAGCAGACGTTCACGACAATGGAAGCTACAAAGGCTGGAAGGTCAAAGGGAAGAGAAGCTGTGAATGGAGGAGACCTGATATCTGGAGCTGTTTACAGCGACGCTGCTCAAGGAAGAGAGGACGTTCCATGACCTCCTCAGTGACTCTAGTCGCTGATGAACATCTCGTGCTTTCCCTGCCCCATGGCTGGCTCCTTTCCCTGGTCCTTGCCAGGCTGCTAATGTCTATATCCTGGGAGGATGCTTCCAAATTGCTCAACTCTCCATTGCCCAGCCTTCCGTTCCATCTTCATCGATCAGCACCCTGAGCGTCCAGTCCCACACTGATTTCCCAGCTCCTGCTAGAACTTGCAGCTCAGGCTGGGGAGATGGCTTGGGGGGGTCAAGTGAGGACCTAAGTTCAGATGCTCAGCACCCATGTAAAAGCTGGGTGTGGTGGAGGGTGCCTGAACTCTCAGCACTGGGTAGGAGGGACAGGAAGATCCTCAGGGCTTGGTGGCTAACAAATCTAGCTGAATTGGTGTCATAAAGAAAAATAAAATAAAAATCAAGCAGGGGGCTGGAGAGATGGCTCAGAGGTTAAGGTACTTGCCTGCAGAACCCAGAGACCTGAGTTCAATTCCCCAGTATACACGTAAAGCCAGATGCACAAAGTGACATGTGCATCTGGAGTCCATTGGCAGTAGCTGGAGGCCCTGGTGCATACATTCTCTCTGTCACTCTTCTATCCTTCGCTACTTGCAAATAAGTAAATAAAATTTTAAAAAGAAGGCAGGTAGTATGACTAAAGAAGACATCCAACATTGACCTTACCCTCCACATACATATGAACATGTGTGCACACACCCACACATGCACAAACACACACACATATGCACATCACAATATATACACATTTAAAAAAAAAAACCTGCAATTCTCCCAGCATGTTGTCCTGTCTCTTCCTCCAGAACTTCCTCTTTCAGGCTATATGGAGGCTTGATCCTATAGCTTTAGGCTGGGACCTTCTCCTTTTCTCTGCATTGAAATCTTGCAGTAGCATTCCTGGTATATCCAACCAGAGAGGGCAAGAACCTTGAAGTATCGATCCCCAGGCAGCAGATGGGAGCAGGGAACAGGCGAGGAATGCAGCTGATAGTGGGAGACATGAGCCAATACAACCATGCCTTTGTTCTGTCTCTCTGAACACACCTCTAATGCAGACATTCTCCCTTGTCGCCTCATAGTGCCCTCACCAGTAAACCCTAGTCGAAGCAGATCTGTGAAAGATGCTCTTTTATCTCCATGAGAGTTGGCTAGCTTTTTTTTTCCTAATTAAATTTTAGGATTCTAATTGTTGTTTGGTGTGGTATGGTTTTGGGAAACCAGATCTCCCTATCTGGCCCAGGCTGGCTTTGAACTCATGATCCTCTTGTACCAGCCTCCAGAGTACTAGGATTACAGGCATGTACCATCATGCCTTTCTCATCTAATTAAGTCTTTTTTTTTCTCAATTTTTATTGACATTTTCCATGATTATAAAAATATCCTATGGTAATACCCTCCCTCCCCCCACTTTCCCCTTTGAAATTCCATTCTCCATCATATCCCCTCCCCATCTCAATCAGTCTCTCTTTTATTTTGATGTCATGATCTTTTCCTCCTCTTATGATGGTCTTGTGTAGGTAGTGTCAGGCACTATGAGGTCATGGATATCCAGGCCATTTTGTGTCATCTAATTAAGTCTTGACAATCATTTCCTAAAGAGAAATGAATACACCTTCAATATGATCATGCTCTGTATTTAAGTTTCAAGTGGTTTTCTACTTTAACTTTAATTAGTACATACCTTTCTTTCAATTTAATATTCAAAATCTACTCATAAGCATGCATCTAGTCCTATTTTTGTTGCACTTATTCTCTGTTTTTGTTTTTTTTTTTTTTTGATTCAGTGTTCTGAAGAACTTTCAAGTAGGTAAATTTAAATAATCTCCTCTAATTGGAAGGAAATTCTTGGAGTGTAGTGCAGGATTCCTTAGCCAGCGTGAGCTCGACTTGCCTGAAAATCATTTGCACAAAACATTTAACGTGCACTCCTGGAAAGTTCTTTATGTGCTGGCAAGATCTGAACCACTGAGGGCAATAGTAATTTGAAACAAAAAGTCCTAGGATCAGGAAAAGCAAATGGGAAAAATCCTACTTCTATTAAAGAGGACTATTAAAACGACATATTTCCTTTGTCAGCGCTAGTCTTTAGAAGCTTTTTGTTCAGTGCTGGAGATCAAACACAGGGCTTCACATATGCCAGGCAAGGGCTTTACCATGGAGCTACATGGCCAGCCCCCGAGGTGTTTATTTACACTAAAGCTTACCTGTAGTGAATGTGCTTATTTGCATCATAGAAATTCTTTCTTTATTTTTTTTTTGTTTTGTTTTTCAAGATAGGGTCTCACCCTAGCTCAGGCTGACCTGAATTCACTATATATTTTCAGGGTGGCCTCGAACTCACAGCGATCCCCCTACCTCTGCCTCCCAAGTGCTGGGCTTAAAGGTGTGCACCGCCACGCCCAGTTTACATCATAGAAATTCTTATCTCCATTGAGTATTCAACCCCTTTGCTGTTTTATAACCATTTTTATTATAAAAATATAAGAAATCATTGGGGCTGGAGAGGCTCAGTGGGTTAAGTGTGTGTCTCACAAGCTTGAGTTCAAATTTCCAGTATCCACGTACAATGCGGAGCATGGTGGCTTGTGCCTGGCAACCAGGTGCTGGAGAGATGGGGAAAAGGAACACCCCGCCCTCACAGTCTCACTGGTCTGGCCAAATTGCCAAGAGCTGTAAGTTCAGGGAGCTACTCTGTCGCAAAGAAGAAAGTGAAGAATGATTGAGGAAGACTCCCTGGTTTCTACATGCGTGCATGCGCACACACACACACACGCAACATGCCTCCGCACACTACACACACATCTACTAAACAAATAATAAAATATAAATACATTCTCAAATATTTTAAAAGTAAGACTATAATAATTTTTAAAAAGTTCACGGAGCTAAAATATAGCTCAGTGATAGATCATTGCCTGATATGTGCAAAGTCCGGAGGTTGGTACCCAGCATAGAAAAAGAAACCCCAAGCCTCATAATGCCAGCATTCAATGATAACCTTAATTAGCATTTCAGTGCATCTCTTTCCTATGTGTGATGATACCGCATACACATTTGTTTTTAAATTTTGTTTATTTTAATTTATTTGTTTGAGCGACAGACAGAGAGAGAAAGAGGCAGATAAAGAGAGAGAGAGAGAGAATGGGTGCGCCAGGGCCTCCAGCCACTGCAAACCAACTCCAGACGCGTGTGCCCCCTTGTGCATCTGGCTAACGTGGGTCCTGGAGAATCGAGCCTTGAACCGAGGTCCTTAGGCTTCACAGGCAAGCGCTTAACCACTAAGCCATCTCTCCAGCCCCACATACACCTTTATATTCTGACTTTTATCATTTACTCATTTATTTTAGAGATTTCTCCATATTAATTTTTTTCAATTAAAAAAAACTCTCATTTTAGCTAGGCATGGTGGCACATGCCTTTAATCCCAGTGCTTGGGAGGCAGAGGTAGGAGGATCACCATGAGTTCAAGGCCACCCTGAGACTACAGAGTGAATTCCAGGTCAGCCTGAGCTAGAGTGAGACCCTACCTTGAAAAACCAAGCAACAACAACAATTATATATATATATATATATATATATATATATATATATATATATATATATATGTGCTTACATATATTTAAAACAAACTAGCACAGGCAAGTGAGAGTTGTAACCAAATGTACATAATCCATATTGTTCTGCTAAGGGCTTCTACTAAAATCAGAACATCTGTTAAATCCTCCTCCCAGTCTGTATAAATATTTATTTTTAATTGACACACATAATTAGCCACAGGACGCTGCTCAAGCATACGTGAGCCAGTGTGGCCTTTGGAAGTATGACTCCAAGCTGGCTTCTCGCTATTGATCAGACCCTAACCTCAAGGAGCTCATAATCTAGTTTGGGGAAACAGGACACATTGAAACAATTCCAAAGATGTCATAAGACAACATTAATAGTAAATTCTAAACAAGTTGCCCAGACAACAGACAGTGTCAGTCAAAGTAAGAAAGACTCACTCCCTGCCTGGAGAGATGGCTTACCAGTTAAGACATTTGCCTGCAAAACCAAAGGACCCAGGTTCAATTCCCCAGGAGCCACGTAAGACAGATTGCACAAGGGGGTGCATACGTTTGGAGTTCGTTTGGAGTGGCTGGAGGCCCTGGCTCACCCATTCTCTCTCTTTCAAATAAGTAACTTAAGTATCTTTTTAAAATGAAAGACAATTTTTTTAAAAAAATGAAAGAAAGACTCACTCTGGCTTAGGGCTAGCAGAGAGTATTTGGTGAAGCAAAGAAAGTATGACCATGTCCCTATGAGAGGAGAAGGTTCTGAAAAAAATGTAGGGAAAAATAAACTTGCATTGTGGAAGAGGCACACAGAACTGCAAAGAAAAGCAAATGGACAAAGGCTTCATCCTCTGACCATGTTTTGAGTCAGCATCTCAACCCTAACCATCTTTCCTAAATGGCAGATGCATGCCCTTTGGCCTTCTTTCTTTCTTTATTTGAGAGAGAGAGAAAGAGGCAGAGAGACAGAGAGAGAGAGAGAATGAATGGGCGTGCCAGGGCCTCCAGCCATTGCAAACAAACTAGAGACGTGTGTACCACCTTGTGCATCTGGCTTACGTGAGTCCTGGGGAATTGAACCAATGTCCTTTGGCTTTGCAGGCAAACACCTTAACCGCTAAGCCATCTTGTCTTGCTCATCCTTCTGGTATTTCTGGGTTCTTACTTCCATGGGTCACCCATTCCCGACTCTGCTACTCAGATCTCTGAGTTGCCATGTACTCTAACCTCACTTCCCTACCCAGCTATTTTGGCCAGAAGTCACTGGTGCTGTGGTTTGGAAAACAAAAAAAAAAGAAAGAAAGAACTGTCACCCACCATATCTGAACAAACAGCCTAGACATGGTCACAAGAAAGAGAATGAGGGCTGGAGAGATGGCTTAGCGGTTAAGCGCTTGCCTGTGAAGCCTAAGGACCGTGGTTCGAGGCTCCATTCTCCAGGACCCATGTTAGCCAGATGCACAAGGCGCCTGCATCTGGAATTCGTTTGCAGTGGCCAGAGGCCCTGGCGCGCCCATTCTCTCTCTCTCTGTCTGCCTCTTTCTCTCTGTGTCTGTCACTCTCAAATAAATAAATAAAAATAAACAAAAAAAAAAAAAGAAAGGGAATGAGCCTAATCAGTTTACATGAGGAAGAAACAAAGTTCATAATTGTTGAGTATTTTCAAGAGAAAACTTGGCCATTTTTATTTTTCTCTCTTTGCTTTGATAAGTTCCTTTTCAATCCTTTTGGAGGGGAAGGGGATTTCAAGGTAGGGTCTCACTCTAGCCCAGGCTGACCTGGAATTCACTCTGTAGTCCCAGACTGACCTCAAACTCATGGCGATCCTCCTACCTCTGCCTCCAGAGTGCTGCAATTAGAGGTGTAAGCCACCACGCCCGGCCCCTTTAAATCATTTTTTTCCTTTCTAAAAATGGACACCTACCTAACATGATAGAGGAATTGCCCTCCATGCTGTGAATGATAGTGCCAAAATATTGTTAAGTGAATCCTTAGCAATAGGATATTTGGAATAAAAAAAAAAATTAGCCAGGCATGGTAGCTCACACCTTTAATCCCAGCACTTGGGAGGCAGAGGTAGGAGGATTGCTGTGAGTTCAAGGCCACCCTGAGACTACATAGTGAGTTCCAGGTCAGCCTGGGCTACAGTGAGACCCTACCTTGAAAAAAAAAAAAAAAAAAACCAAACCCAAAACCCAAACCAAAACAAAGCATTAACCCTGAGGCTTGGGAGAAGGCTCAGGGGTTAGAAGTGCTTGGTGCAAACCTAAATTAAATCTCCAAAACATGCATAAAACTGGATGCCAAGCAGTGCAAATGTCTGTAATGCCCACAAGACTATGGCAAAACAATAGCCAAGAGACCCTGTCTCAAGGAAGATAGGAGACCCAGCACGTTGAAGTTGGCCTCTGACCTCCATACATGGGCTATATGGCATACACACACACACTAATTAATTAATTAATTAATTAATTAATTAAAAAAGACATACCCCCGGGGCTGGAGAGATGGTTCAGTGGGTAAACTGTTTGCTGCATAAGCTTGAGCGCTTGAGTTCAGAGCTACAGCACACACATCAAAACTGGGTGTAACAGCAGCCAGAACTAGAGAACTGTACCCCAGAACTGGGGAGGCGGAGGCAGGAGAATCCCTTAGGGCTTGCTGGCTAGCTAGTCTGGCTCAAGCAGTGAGCTCTAAAGTCCAGTGAGAAACCGAGGACTGAGGAAGATACTCCGTGTCAACCCCGTCCTCCCACGCATGTATGCATGCATAGACACATACATGTATGCCCGTTCACATACAGACATGTGCATACACGTGCACACCACATATACATACACATTCAAAAAAACCCATTATGGGGCTGGAGAAACGGCTTAGTGGTTAAGGTGCTTGCCTGCAAAGCCAAAGGACCCAAGTTCGATTCCTCAGGACCCATGTAAGCCAAGTGCACAAGGGGATGCACGATCCGGAGTTCCTTTGCAGTGGCTGGAGGCCCTGGTGCACCCATTCTCTCTCTCTCTCTCTCTCTCTCTGTCTGTCTATTTCTCTCTCAAATAAATAAAGTAAAATATTTTTTAGAGCCCATTAATCTACCAGCTCCACCCAAAATTGATAAATGGGTCCTAGTACAAGCTGTGATCAAAATAAACCTACTGTGGAATTCAGGTAAAAATATTCGTGAAAGTCCTTATGTTCATTCTAAATGAACCACGCCCAGCTAAATGTGAGGTTTTAAGACTATATGTCACAGATGTTTTATACCTTAATTCAGTAATTGCTATTCTAGTAATTAAGAACAAATATTTTCATTCTGAAACTTAGAAATAAAGCTGGCGATGGTGGCGCACACCTTTAATTCCAGCACTTGGGAGGCAGAGGTAGGAGGATCGCTATGAGTTCGAGGCCACCCTGAGGCTACATAGTGAATTCCAGACTGACACTCTACCTCGAAAAACAAAACAAAAATCTTAGAAATATTCCTACAAAAATGCCCAAGTAAGCCAAAGGAAGGGCAGGACTCATTACAATGTACTCTTCCAGACACAAAATGGCCTGGATTATCCACAATAGGAGGAAAAGATGATGACATCAAAATAAAAGAGAGGGGGAGGGGACATGATGGAGAGTGGAGTTGTGAAGGGGAAGGTAGAGGGAGGGAATTACCTTGGTTTATTGTCTATCATTATGGAAGTTGCCAATTAAAAAAATTACAATTTTTTAAATTAAAACAAAGTCCAAGTAGACACAAGTTATGATGATTATCGAGTATGTAATAAAACACACCAAAATACAATGCACACAGAGGTAGATGAGGGTGAGAGGGCAATAGAACAGACTGCTTTTTCTTTGTTGACCGATTCTGCCAACACTGCATTTGGAATTTTGGATGTGTGCTTATCTGAGATCATGTTGACACAGGCATGAATGTTCTGAATTTTTAAAGTGTGTGTGTGTGAGTGAGTGTGCGTGAGTGTGTCTGTCTGTCTGAGGCTGTTCTGCTGTGTTTATTGGAACACATTTATCACAAGGAAGAGCTTTCGATAAGCTGTAACAATTTCACAACATACAAACATTTGATAACAACAGCATGATTTCCTTGGGAAAAGCAACTGGTGACACAAAACAGTAGATGTTATTTAAGTTCTGTTTGTTCTGGGAATAGTGGAGAGATTCTCTGAAGATAGTCTTCCAGACAGTGTCTAATAAGGCCATAGTCCTGATGCAGTGCTAGTGTCTTGGTGATTGAGTTTTTATTTTTCATTTTTTATAATTTTTAAATTTAATTTAATTTTTATTTATTTGTTTGAGAGATACAGAAATAGGCAGGTAGGGAGAAAGAGAGAGAGAGAGAGAGAGAGAGAATAGGTGCACCAGGGCCTCCAGCCACTGCAAACGAACTCCAGATGCGTGCACCCCCTTGTGCATCTGGCTTATGTGGGTCCTGGAGAATCGAACCTAGGTCCTTTGGCTTTGCAGGCAAAGTGCCTTAACCACTAAGCCATCTCTCCAGCCCGGTTATTGAGTTTTTAGCAACATCCCACTCAACTGTTTAGTCTGAGGTTTTGATCTTATTCTGGTCTGTAGTTTAAAGGACCCTCAGTTGCTAATACTAACGCAAATTAATGAAGGGATTTCTACTAGACGCTAAACTGTACAGAGCGCTTTTCTCCCCCACAGGGTTCTGGTATAATTTGTTTTCCATGTAAGTTGTTCTTCAATAGCAACTCATCATATGTCTGTTGATTGGTCATTATACGAAAAGCAAATGAAAGACAAAAATATTAAAAAATGAATTATGAATTTTAAACTTAGTCTTACGTCAAGTACATGGAGTTTTACTTAAAGCAAATGTGCTTTACACCTATAGCATACACCTGTAGGCATACACCTTTAATGCCAGCCCTTAGGGCATTGAAGGCAGGGTAAGGTTCAGGAGTGACCAAGGACCACGGAGAGGACTCTGAGGCGGAGATGGAAGTTTTATTGGGGGGTGGGGGTGGGGACGAGCTGCCAGGACTGACTCTCAGGAGCGGAGCAGTCAGTCTGGGGTACAGATAGTGGGCTTTATAGGTTTTTTCAATCGGGGGAAGGTGAGAAGGGGGAAGGAATTTTGTTGTTAGGGCAGCAAATCTCTGTTCTTTTACATTAGACCTATGGAGAGACCAGGAGTGACCCGGTGAGAGATGGGGGACAGTAAATCTCTGATCTCAGGGTGAGACCAGAAGTGACCTGGGGAGAGATAAGGAGGGGCGGTAAATCCTGTTCTTGGGGCATCATTCTTGAGGAAGGTGGATGATCCGTTTCCTTATATCTCCTTATATCTCTGTAGCCATCCTGTTTTTCTTTTGGTGACTCCCTTTTGGGAAGCACATTTCGACCTCACAGGCAGGAAGGTGGTGAGTTGCAGGTCAGTCTGGTTTATATAGTGAGCTGTGGCTCAGCGGTAGAACTTTGGCTTAGCATGTATAAAGCACCGAGTTCAAACCCCAGCATCAATTAACAAACACACGCCTAATTTTTTTTTATTTTTATTTATTTATTTGAGAGCAACATACAGAGAGAGAAAGAGGCAGAGAGAGAGAGACAGAGACAGAGGGTGAGAGAGAGAGAATGGGCGTGGCAGGGCTTCCAGCCACTACAAACGAACTCCAGACACGTGCGCCCCCTTGTGCATCTGGCTAACATGGGTCCTGGGGAATCGAGCCTCGAACCCGGGTCCTTAGGCTTCACGGGCAAGCGCTTAACCGCTAAGCCATCTCTCCAGCCCCACACGCCTAATTTTAAATATGTGGCTGCCTCTGCTCAGGTTCTAACATCGTTCCCTGCTGATAGGCGCTCCTACAACTGCTGTGAAAACAAGTCAACAAAGCCCGGCGTGGTGGCACATGCCTTTAATCCCAGCACTCGGGAGGCAGAGGTAGGAGGATCGCTGTAAGTTCGAGGCTACCCTGAGACTCCATAGTGAATTCCAGTTCAGCCTGGGCTAGAGTGAGACCTTACCTCGAAAAAACAAAAAAAAAAAAAAAAAAAACAAGTCAACAAGCTAGGGACAGGTGCCCAAGCCAGGCTGGGAAAAGTGCTCCCCGGGTATGTTTCTACCACCTAGCTGTTTGTGTAGGCACACCAACCTAGCCTGCAGGTCACATCTGGGTCCCAGCCTACCAAGTCCTTCTCACTGTCACAAAACCCAGACAGGACACCCCAAGGATGTCCCTGTGGCGTTACATACCAGTTAACTCTCATGTGACTCAAAACCACAAAAACCTCAAGTAAAACAAGTAGTTTTATCAAATAGACTGCTTAAGCTATTTTCCTTCATCTGCTCACCGCAAGAGAAATTAAAGAGTAGGAAAGGCTTGTCCCATATCGTGCTTCTGCCCCTCACCCAGCTCCATTCTCACGCCTCAGGGCCTCCTCTAGAGCCCTCAGTTCTCAAAAAAAGAAAAAGAAAAGAAAACCTCTGGTAGCAGGTTTGTTATTTCCATTGGTTCAAAATACAGGGAAACCGGGCGTGGTGGCGCACGCCTTTAATCCCAGCACTTGGGAGGCAGAGGTAAGAGGATCGCTGTGAGTTCGAGGCCACCCTGAGACTACCTAGAGAATTCCAGGTCAGCCTGGGCTAGAGTGAGCCCCTACCTCGAAAAATAAATAAATAAAACAAGACACAGGGAAATAGACTCCCATACCCCTTTCTTTTTGTTCCAGTACTCCTAATTCTATCTGAGCTTCATGGCCATGAGGATTTTATTTTCTTTTTGGGGTATCAGCAGCCAAATCCTCATTCTACCAGCGAGCTACAGCCCGAAAAGATGGTTTTCCTTTTGATGGCACTGTGTTCCAGAAGATTCCATTCAGTGGAGGGTGAAACCATTGTCTGTTGCTTGGTCTTGATGCTAACAGCTAATCAAAGAGAAGTGCTAAACATGTGGGAAGCTCAGGCTAATGCCCAAGAACATGGAGTACAACCTTCCTTGGCCCACAAAGCTAGACTGCCTTTTCTTGTTCTGAAGTAGGCTCTCACTCTAGCCCAGGCTGACCTGGAATTCACTATGTTGTCTCAGGGTGGCCTCGAACTCACGGTGATCCTCCTACCTCTGACTCCCAAGTGCTGGGATTAAAGGTGGGCACCACCATGCCCAGCCTGTGAGGCACTTTGGTGGGTACTGGAGGGAAGAAGCGAATGGAGGAGATTTTAAGGTTTCTGCAGAAATAATTTGGGGACATGTGGCATCTTCTCCCCCTTCTTGGTTAGGTAGGACTCCCTGGTGTTTCTAGGCCTTCAAGAATCAGAGCCCCACTACTTACGGTCAAAGAACCATTTCCTAGCTTGCCCGCTGGTAGCTGGTGGCTTTGTGAAGGGCAGAGGTGGTAAGAAGGCATTCTAGGGCTGGAGAGATGGCTTGGCAGTTAAAGTGCCTGCCTAAGGACCCAGGTTGGATTCCCTAGTATCTATGTAAGCCAGGTGCACAAGGTGGCACATGCGTCTGGAGTTCGTTTGCAAGCGGCTAGAGGTGCTGGCAGGACCATTCCCTGCCCTTTCTATCTACCTCATTCTCTCTCTCTCTCAAATAAATAAATAAAATATTAAAAAACAGTTTTACAAAAATGTTTTTAAAAGCTGGGTGTGGTGGCACATGCCTTTAATCCCAGCACTGGGGAGTCAGAGGTAGGAGGATCACCATGAGTTCAAGGCCATGGGAGGGGGAGGGAGAGGAGGAGGAGGAAGAAGAAGGCTGGAGAGATGGCTGAGCGGTTAAGCGCTTGCCTGTGAAGCCTAAGGACCCCGGTTCGAGGCTCGATTCCCCAGGATCCATGTTAGCCAGATGCACAAGGGGGCGCATGCGTCTGGAGTTCGTTTGCAGTGGCTGGAAGCCCTGGCGCACTCATTCTTTCTCTCTCTCTCTCTCTGCCTCTTTCTCTCTGTGTCTGTCGCTCTCAAATAAATAAATAAACACAAGCGACCAAAAAAAAAATTTTTCTTTTAAAGGGAAAAAGAAAGGAGACAGTCCCTGGGTCTGTTATGTCCAAATACTGTTGAAGCAAGACACAGACACAGGGGTCCTTGGGGTGCGCTGTTCGGGGTTCCTTCTTTGCTGGATAAAGTTTAACCTCTGAGTGATCATGCCTAGTACGGAGAACTCTGCCTGTCCTGGTAGGTTCTGAGTGTGTGTGTGTGTGTGTGTGTGTGTGTGTGTGTGTGTGGAGTTGGGAGACTAGAAGCGTGTGTACAGAATCCATTTGTAGCCTTCAGAGTTTCCTGAGCCAAAGGCAAACTCAGAAAGTCAGTTTAAACACCTGGGCAGTTAGCAACATTTCCTGACCTTTGACAGCAGCAAATAATAAAACAGAAACAACGCTTTCAAGTTGAAGGAAATGCCTTTGGCCGTACTTAGAGGCAGGTAAAACTGAGAGCTTTTAATATTTGCTGCAGGCGTTTCAGCTTTTAAAAATGTCTTCCTTTTCCTGTCTGTGACATTCGCTTATGTTAGTGATCCTCAAAGTGCAGTGGGGAAGTTTTCTATTGGAATAATATATTTGGAAATAGAAGAACCCATAAAGCTTGAACCATTGCTGCATTTTTGTTTGTTTGTTGTTTGTTTTGGAGACTATTCCCATCAGGTATCCTCGCATGATTCTTCTGTCTTCTCATAAAATAGGGAGCTAAGAAAAGGAAGAGGGCTGGGCGTGGTGGTGCACGCCTTTAATCTCAGCACTAGAGAGACAGAGGCGGGAGGATCGTTGTGAGTTCGAGGCCAGCCTGAGACTACATAGTGAATTCCAGGTCAACCTGGGCTAGTGTGAGACTCTACCTCAAAAAAAAAAAATAAATAAATAAATAAAGGAAGAAAGGAAGAGGGAAGTAAGCTTTGTTTTCCTCTCATCAACTGCATACATCCATTGTATTTTGACTCCCCTGCAGGATCCTGTCACTCACTTCAGCACCCCCACGTGCAGTGTATGGAACAAACTGTCATCCCTTTATTTCTGTCAGGAGAAAATCAAGCAAATCTCTCTGAGCCCCTTGCTCATGGGACAGAATGCTCCGAATGGGGTTGGAGTGGCATTCAGATGAATGAAGCCCTTAACTCCCACATCTTTCCCCAGCATATGGCCAAAATCACAAACCTGACCTCTCTTCTCCATTCCTGGGAAGTGTACAGCACCTATTCCCATAGTGTTAAATTTTACTGTGGGCGGCTGGAGAGATGGCTTAGCCATAAAGGCGCTTGCCTGCAAAGCCAAAGGACCCAGGTTCGATTCCCTAGGATCTACGTAAGCCAGATGCACAAGGGGGTGCACACATCTAGAGATCATTTGCAGTGGCTAGAGGCCCTGGCAGGCCCATTTTCTCTCTCTTTCTCTCTCTCTCTCCATCCCTCTCTCTCAAATAAATAAATAAAAATAAAATATTTTAAAAAATTTACTGCAGGGGCAAGTTGCAAATACAAACATTCAGAACTCCGCCCACCATCCCTTATTGTCACAGAGAATGTGCTGTCAAAAATGTGTGCCCGGGGCTGGAGAGATGGCTTAGCGGTTAAGCGCTTGCCTGTGAAGCCTAAGGACGCCGGTTCGAGGCTCTATTCCCCAGGACCCACGTTAGCCAGATGCACAAGGGGGCGCATGCATCTGGAGTTCCGTTTGCAGTGGCTGAAAGCCCTGGCGCACCCATTCCCTCTCTCTATCTGCCTCTTTCTCTCTCTGTCGCTCTCAAATAAATAAATAAATAAATGAAGAAAAAAAAATTTAAAAAAATGTGTGCCTGGGCTGGAGAGATGGCTTAGCCGTTAAGGCACTTGCCTGTGAAACCTAAGGATCCATGTTCAACTCTCCAAGTCCCACGTAAGCCAGACGCACAAGGGGATGCAAGCATGCAAGGTGGCACATGCGCTCCAGGTGGCACACGTGTCTGGAGTTCGATTTCAGTGGCCAGAGGCCCTGGTGCACCAATTCTCTCTCTCACACTCTTATTCTCTTGCATTAAAAAAAGGCCAGGGGCTGGAAAGATGGCTTAGTGGTTAAGCACTTGCCTGTGAAGCCCAAGGACCTTGGTTCAAGGTTTGATTCCCCAGGACCCACATAAGCCAGATGCACAAGGTGGCGCATGCATCTGGAGTTCTTTTGAAGTGGCTAAAGGCCCTGGTGTGCCCATTCTCTCTCTGCCTCTTTCTCTGTCTATCTCTTTCAAATAAATAAATAAAAATAAACAAAACAAAATTTTTAAAAAGCCAGTCTGCTGAGTTTGCCTCAAAAAAAAAGCACACCCATGGGGCCTAGACATGTTTTCAAAGGGCACAGTCAAGTGGGCATTGCCACCTCTATTTAAGGGGTAATTGCCACACCACTAAAAGGGGAATCATGGTATTTTTTTTTTCCTAACTAGAAAATAATATGTTAGCGTTGAATGTTTAAAAACACAGAAAAGAGTTTTAAAAAATAAAATTTTAGTTAAAATAAACATGTACATTTATGGTTATAGAATACGTATATGATGAAATATATTGATGAGATCAAATGACATCGCACATCTGCTTGATAGACTGAGGGATTTTTTTATTTTATTTATTTTATTTTATTTTATTTTATTTTGAGGCAGTATCTCATTCTGGGCCAGGCTGACCTGAAACTCATTCTGTAGCCCCAGGATGGCCTTGAACTCACGGTGATTCTCTTACCTGGGACTAAAGGCGTTCATTATACCTAGCTCTATACTGAGTTTTGTTTTGTTTGTTTTTTGTAGCGTCTCACTTTTAGCCTAGGCTGACCTGGAACTCACTCTGTAATTCCAGGCTGGCCTCGAACTCACAGCAGTCCTCCTACCTCTGGCTCCCTAGTACTGAGATAAAAGGCGTGTACAATCATGCCCGGTTTACACTGAGTTTTTAAATTAACTACGTAGCATGAAAATCTTCCCCTTTCATTTAATATTATTTAGAGCAACATTTGAAATGACTGTATACAATTGCTTTATAGGACAGCGCTGTGATAAGTTAAGCAAATCCCAGTGCCTACATATTATTTCAAAAGTCCTGCTACTGGAGCTGGGTGTGGTGGTGCACACCTTTAATCCCAGCACTCAGGAGGCAGAGGTAGGAGGATTGCTGTGAGTTCAAGATCACCCTGAGACTACAGAGTGAATTCCAGGTCAGTCAGCTTGGGCTAGAGCAAGACCCTACCTTGAAAAACCAAAACCAAAACAAAACAAAACAAAATTCCTGCTACTAAAAACGATGGAGAGATGGCTTAGTGATTAAGGCACTTTCCTGAGAAGCCTAAGGATCTAGGTTCAATTCCCCAACACCCATGTAAGCCAGATGCATAAGATGGTGCGTGCATCTGGAGTTCATTTGCAATGGCTGGGGCCCCTGGCATGCCCATTCTATCAGCCTCTTCCTCTCTCATATCCTCCCTTTCAAATAAATAAATAAATACAATAGAAAATACTTTTAAAAATTCTTTGAAACCTCCTCCATGTAGACCAGCTGACAGAAAGCTGGGAAAAGCTATGCTGCATGCAGCTCCATAGGAGAGAGAGCAGTCGTCAGTGGAGATAAACAACAGTTGACACTGCAATTTAAAAAAAATTTTTTTTTGTTTATTTTTATTTATTTATTTGAGAGTAACAGACAGAGAGAAAGAGGCAGAGAGAGAGAGAGAGAGAGAATGAGCGTGCCAGGGCCTCCAGCCACTGCAAACCAACTCCACATGTGTGCGCCCCCTTGAGCATCTGGCTAATGTGGGTCCTGGGAAATCGAGCCTCGAACCGGGGTCCTTAGGCTTCACAGGCAAGCGCTTAACCGCTAAGCCATCTCTCCAGCCCCCCAGTGCAGTGTTAGTACGTATTTATGTGACTACTAATGAGGCTCTGAGTTTCTTCATAGTTTTATTAGTGGAAGTGTAAAACTGGAGATTCGGATACAGAGGCTGAGACCGTACTTGTGGAAATGGGAGGCTTATTAATGGCTTGGAGGGGAGCATCTTTAGATTAAGGGGCAAGTGGAGGGTGAAGAGCCAAAAAAAGGGGGGGCTGCTATGGCTCAGGTCTCTGAGTGGCACACTCTCAAGAGGGAGTCCAAGGTGCCCACTAGGAGCAGCATATGGTGGAGCAAGACAGGAAGCAAGTGAGAGCCGGAGAGATGGCTTAGTGGTTAAGGCACTTGCCTGTGAAGCCTAAGGACCCAGGTTCGATTCCCCAGTACCCACATAAGCCAAATGCACAAGGTGGTGCATACGTCTAGAGTTCCTTTACAGTGGCTAGAGGCCCTGGTGTGCCCTGGTGTGCCCATTATCTCTGTCTGTCTCTCTCTCTCGCTCAAATAAAATAGCTGTTGTTATCCGCTCTGAAAATCCCGCGAATTGGGCCCAACCGGAATGTTTGGTGTCCATTCCAGTTTCTGGGCCCTCAGCTTGGAAGACCACGTGACATCCAGGGATGGAATCAGCAATAAGAATCTGTATCGACACATCTAGCAGTTGATACTGGTTATTCAGCGCAGCCGTGGCGAGGCTCATTCGCTGGAATACCTACAATGGCTTCCCCACTGAGGCTGGGCTTCCTTATAACATGGAAGCCCTTTGGTGGTGGACTGCTTACGTGAACATGGCGCACACAGCATCATCTTTCCCAACAAAGCCTCAGAAGCCTTGCAGCGTCATTTCTACATCTTTCTATTGTGACAGAGAGGAGCAAGTCTGCCCAGATTCAAGACAGGGTAGGGTGGGGTGTGGCTTGGTGCCAACACTGACCCTGTGACAGGCAACTTTCCATTACTGTAATGAGTACCTAAGATCTAAGGTATTAAGGTATCCTCGAGAGATAAAAGGTTTATTTTGGTTCCATTTAGTCCAGGACTGCTTGGCCCCAGTGCTTTGGGGCTTGTGGCAGTATGTCATGACAATAGCACATGGTAAAAGGACCCAGCTCTTCACTAGGACATAAAAGAGAACAAAAGAAGATCGATGCCAGGGTCTTGCAACCTCCAGTGACCCAAACCTCCCACTCGTGAGGACCAAGCCTGTGACAACAGACCCCTTCTCTTAGTTGAAAAACCAAAGATATTTTACTTTATTTTATTTTATTTCATTTTATTTTATTTGAGAGGGAGAGAGAAAAAGAGTCAAATACATAGAGAAAGACAGAGAGAGAGAATGGGTGCATCAGGGCCTTTAGCCACTGCCAACAAACTCCACATGCATGCGCCACCTTGTGCATCTGACTTAACATAGGTACTAGGGAATCAAACGTGGGTCCTCAGGCTTCGCAGGCAAGCACCTTAACCACTAAGCCATCTCTCCAGCTCCCGACCCCTTCTCTGTTTGGAAGGAGTGTGAAGGTCCTATTGGAGACAAGCATGTGAATGAAAGATACTGTTTGACCATCTCTGAGAACATAGTCTGTCATTGATTGTAATTAGAGCCTTCTTAGCCAGATGAGGTACTTCGGAGGTGTAGACAGAGAGAAGTCCTGGACGAACCTTGACTTTTCACCACTTAAGAGATTGGAAAGGGGAAGAACCATGGGCAGAAAGAAACCAGGAACGAGTGTCACTTCCTGCTCTCCCCCTCCTCACTTCCTGCTCTCCCCCCACACTTCCTGTATGTAATGTTTCCTTATGGCAAAATGTATAGATAAGATTTGCGGGCTGGAGAGATGGCTTAGCAGTTAAGGCACTTGCCTACACAGCCAAAGGACCTACATTCAATTCCCCAGGACCCACATAAAGCCAGATGCACAAGGTGGCACATGTGTCTGGAATTTGTTGGCAGTAGCTACAGGCCCTGACGCATCCATTCTCTTTCTCTCTCTCTGTCTCTCAAATAAATAAATAAAAATAAAAATATTTTTAAAAAGATTTGCCATTGGAGTCTTTTAAAAAAATATATTTTATTTATTTGAGAGAGAGAGAGAGCATGGGCACACCAGGTCCTCTAGCCACAGCAAACTCCAGATGCCCCACCTTGTGCATTTGGCTTACATGGGTACTGAGGGAATTGAACCTGGGTCCTTTGGCTTTGCAGGCAAGCACCTTGACCGTTAAAGCCATCTCTCCAGCCCTGGGATCTTTTTTTTTTTTTTTTTTTTTTTTTTTTCATTTTCCAAGGTAGGGTCTCACTCTAGCTCAGGCTACCCTGGAATTCACTATGTAGTCTCAGGGTAGCCTCAAAATCATGGCAATCCTCCTACCTCTGCCTCCCGAGTGCTGGGATTAAAGGCGTGCACCACCACGCCCGGCCCTGGATCATTTTTAAGTGTACACTTCAGTAGAATTCAACACATGACATCATGTCACACAATCATCCATTTTCACAACATTCTTTCTGTAAAACTAAAACCCCTGGTCCTCCTTCCTTCCAGGCTCTGGTAACCACCCTCCTACTTTGTCTCTGGTTTTGTGCTTTGCATACGTAGAGTTACTCTGTACTGGATCTTTGGTAACTGGCTTATTTCACTTAACACAGTGTCTTCAAGGTAAGCTCAGTCTTACATCAGCTGTAAGCTGGGGCCACAACCTGCCCTCCCGCGTGTGGTGTGGGGCCTGGGGCTCCACCAAGATGATCACAGCCTTCACTCCCTCTCCATCCTACAGATCCTTCTTCCCAAACCCGAGGCTGGGGACAGCGGACTGTCACTGTCCAACCCAAACTCGCCCTTCTAGAAAACTGTGTTTGCTCCTCCTTTCAAGAGTCCAATTTACTCAGCTCTGAAGAAACATCCAGGGCTGGAGAGATGGCTCAGCGGTGAAGGCCCTTGCCTGAGAAGCCTAAGGACCCATGTTTGACTTTCCAGGCCCCACGTGAGCCAGACGCACAAAGGTGACGCAAGCGCACGAGTTGCACATGCGCACAAGGGGACGCATGCGTCTGGCGTTTGGTTGCAGTGGCTGGGGGTCCTGGCATGCCAGTTCTTTCTTTCTCTTGTGTACTTTCTCTCTCTCTCTCATAAACAAAAGAAACATCCAAACAGCTACACCTGTGTGTATAGCTTTTACTTGTCTTTAGAGTTTCCTTTGAGAATGTTTGGCGAGCCTTACCTTTCATCTTGGAGCATTTCCCCAAACTAAGAGGGTCCCAAAGTAATGATAGTTTCGCCTCTGGGAAACTCGGCTGCCAGCACTTTCCTAGATGCCAGTGAGCAGGTGACAACACAAAATAATTAAACCCCTTCTTACAAAGCCCCCGTTCGGGCTGGAGAGAATGGCTTAGCGGTTAAATGCTTGCCTGTGTAGCCTAAGGACCCCGGTTCGAGGCTCGATTACCCCGGACCCACGTTAGCCAGATGCACATGTCTGGAGTTCGTTTGCAGTGGCTGGAGGCCCTGGCGTGCCCATTCTCTCTCTCTCTCTATCTACCTCTTTCTCTCTCTGTCTATTGCTCTCAAATAAATTAATAAAAATAAACGAAAAGATTTAAAAAAAACAAAGCCCCCGTTCACTTAGGTAAAATACACAGTCTATATCATTAGAGCTGGGAATTCCATTATTAAATAGAGCTCTCACTGAGATGGGTTCTAACCTCTAGGAAGTAGATGCATACTCTTCCTTTAATGTTGTTTCTGCTCATGCAAATACCTCTGTGCTGCACCCACTAATGGTTAAGTACTAAGCTCAAAACAACCGCACGGTGATTTGGATCACTCAAGAGCCCGGTCCCTGCTTCGCGGTCATGTGTAATTTGCATATTGTATATAAGAAGACTTGACCTGGAGCAGGGAGGGAGAGAGCTGTATAATTAGAAACACTTCCCAAGGAAATTATGGTGACAAGGAAGGGCTTGAGGATTTGTGTGGGAGCCTGGAGCTGTGGATAGTCATTACAGGTACTTGGGAAGCACAGTGGCCCATACTGAAAATCTGTCCAATCGTGTGTGTGTGTGTGTGTGTGTGTGTGTGTGTGTAAGCACTGAGGTGAACCCAGAGGTGTCCATAATTAGGGTCTATGGCAACACTGCACCCACAAAGAGAGAGGAAGAGAGAGGGAGGGAAGGAGGAAGTGAGAAAGGAAAAAGGAAAGAAGGAAGGAAGGGAGGGAAGGAAGGAGGGAGGGAGAAAGGGAGGGAAGGAGGAAGTGAGAAAGGAAAAAGGAAGGAAGGAAGGAATTGCTTTATTTTTTTCTTTTCCTTTTCCTCTTTTTCTTCCCACCCATTTCAGAGTTGAGACGGGCTGTGGGTAGCCTGTAAGCCTAACACTTCCTGGGAATTATGACTAGCTAAGTGTCCTTGCCTTTACCTCCAGTCAGCCCTTAATTGCTACACCAGGAAGTGCTTTCCAAACAGATGATTGTTTAATCCAGACAAAAGAAAATAAACTGTCCGTTGCTGTCAACAGCAATGACCAAGCCTCCCTGTGAGACTGGGATTGTGGGAATGGTGTGAGCTGGCCAAAGTGTGGTTACATGGCCTACCCTGGGTGGGGGGGGGGGGGGCTGGTCCCAGTCAGCCTCACACTGCTGGGAGGAACCTCCAGACCAGGCACAGTTATGGGAGGAAGGGAATTGATTTCAAGCTTATTGATCTAGGGGAAGTTCCACATGGCAGAGGAGGAGGGGGGACCCCCTTTCACAGGTCCACACAGAGAGAAAAGCAAGCACCGCCCAAAAGCAAGCCCACCCCAGGAACTCCGGGCAGATCTCAAGCGCTTTGCAGATCTTCAGATTGGAATTCTGGGTGCTCACCCCCACACCTCAGGGCTGGACCCTAGGATCCACCCAACAATGACAAGCTTTAAATAAAGGAGTCTGCTGGGAGGCCGTCCATTCAAACTTCCACAGGCCTCATTCACTTGCTTGGGTGAGGAGGGATGGTGACCCACACGCTGAAGAGCGACGGCACCCTGGGGTCCCTGGGTCATTGGCAAGGTAACTCTGTAACCTCCTCGCCACGGGCTTCTAGGGGAGGGTCTGCAAGTTCCCTTCAGAAAGTTCCACGGAGCTTCACCTCACTTCACTGGGCCGCGCATGCGACATGTGCCAACACGACAGGTTTCCTGGGCACTGACCACGAGCCAGGCAGGAGCAGGGCCCTGGGGTTCAGGCACAGATCTGCAATGCCAACGTGAGGCAAGTACAACCAATGTCACCCTGCAGCTGAAGAGGCAGGCTGGGGGAAGGGCAGGGCACAGGGCTCAGTGGGTGAGAGCTTACCTACCATACAGGTGGTGAGAGGGAGTATAGTTAGGGGGATTGGACCCATGAAAGTTAAAAAAAAGGGGGGGGGGAGCGCAGGAAACTCCTCACTTGCTAGAAATTCAAAAATGATCTGACTTCTCTTATTTCTTGCCTAGTAGTTCCTGGGACCTATTTTTCCACAAACAACCAGGACTCCTCCTGGGAGGGAGGTCTTCCGTAGGGTTTAAACATTGTGGTTGGTCAAGTTCAGCCCCTGGAACTTGGTGCCAGGGCTAACCTCTTCCTGAGACAGCCCCTAGCCCTCACCAATGAACTGTCCCTCTGGCTCACCTGAGCCGGAAGACAGCCCACCACTATAAGATTATAAATACCTTTGCAAGGGGAGGGCAGGCACTCTGATCACTTGGGAACTTCCACCCGTGGTTGAGGTTTTCCCTCTGCTGGGCCTGGCCCCCCCCCCACCCCTTACTCTCCACATGGGCTCCTTTATCCCCTCCAGCTCCCCACATGGTAGGAACTCTTTTAACTTTCTTCTCTCTCTCTTTTTTTTTTTTTTTCACAGTTTTTCCAGGCCCTCCATGCAGGATCTCCAGCCACGTGGATGACTTTCCTTGGCTCTGTATCTCCCTCGATAAATATAATAATTTAATAATTATCCTTCTCAGTCTTTTTTTTTAAATTTTTATTTTCTTTTATTGACAACTTCCATAATTATAAACAATATCCCATGGTAATTCCCTCCCTCCCCCGACTTTCCCCTTTGAAACTCCACTCTCCGTCATATCCCCTCCCCCTCTCAATTAGTCTCTCTTTTTTTTGATGTCATGATCTTTTCCTCCTCTTTTGATGGTCTTGTGTAGGTAGTGTCAGGCGCTGTGAGGTCATGGATATCCAGGCCATTTTGTGTCTGGGGGGAGCACATTGTAAGGAGTCCTACCCTTCCTTTGGCTCTTACATTCTTTCTGCCACCTCTTCCTCAATGGACCCTGAGCCTTGGAAGGTGTGGTAGAGATATTTCAGAGCTGAGCACTCCTCTGTCACTTCTTCCCAGCACCATGATGCCTTCTGAGTCATCCCAAGGTCACTGCCATCTGAAAAGAGAAGGTTCTCTACCAAAAGTGAGAATAGCATTAATATATGGTTATGAACATTAAGAGAAGTGCTTACTGGGCAGTTTGGTGAACATAGTATATACTTTTAGCCAGACAGCAGCAGACATTACACCTCTAGGGCTCATGACTACCCCTGTTGTAGGTTTTCAGTATCAGGGATGTATTCCCTCCCATGGAGTGGGCCTCCACTCAAATCAGAGGGCAGTTGGTTTCCCCAATAACAGACATGCCACTATTGCACTCATTGGCTCATTTGGCCTGGCTGGCCAAATATAAGGCTTGCAGTGTCCACTGTTGGGTATCTTCACTGGTGATTTCTCTCTCTCCCATTGAATTGCATGCAGCATGGCTTTTTCCAGCTTTCTGTCTCAGTCTTTTAAAATTCAATTCTTTGATTAAAATTAGAAACAAGCCTAGGGTTTGGGGTTCAAGGACTTTCCTGGATCCCAAGCACCCCATTACAGTGAGAAGATCTGATTTTAGATCCCAGCACCCACGTAAATGCCAGTGAGTTCTGGGTTCAAGTGAGACACACCCCCACACACCTTAGTAACTAAAGGGGAGAAGGGTTGAGGAAGATAACTAAAGCTCACCTTTGGCCTCTGTACACATGCATGCATACGCACATGATACACACCTGTACACACATTCACACACATACACTATACATGCAAACATACATACTTACAAGAAATAGAAAGAGGGCTGGAGAGATTCCCTAGCAGTTAAGACACTTGCCTGCAAAGCTAAAGGAACCGTTTTCAATTCCCCAGGACCCACGTAAACCAGATGCACAAGGTAGTGCATGCATCTGGAGTTCATTTGAAGTGGCTGGAGGCCCTAGTACACCCATTCTCTTTCTTTCTCTCTCAAATAAATAAATAAATAATAAAAATACAAATCCTTTAGAAAAAACAGTAAAAAGAGCTGGGCATGGTGGCACATGCCTTAAGAAAAAGAAATAGAAAGAATAAAAGAAGGAAGGAAAGAAAGAGACTCAGAGAGGTTAATCCAGCCAAGAGACAGCAGAGTTAGAATACTATTTCTGATTTTTCTTTTTTTGTTGTTGTTGTTGCTGTTGATTTTTTGAGGCAGGGTCTTGCACTAGCCCAGGCTGACCTGGAATTCTCTATGTAGTCTCAGGCTGGCTTCGAACTCACAGCGATCCTCCTATCTCTGCCTCCCAAGTGTTGGGATGAAAGGCGTGAGCCACCACGCCTGGCTCATTCCTGATTTTTCTATCAGATCTCATAAAAACCACGCAGAATGTACACGGCAGAGAATGTATGATCTTCACGATTTTAAAAGTGTGCAGGCATTAAATCCAGTCACACCACTGTGCAACATCCCCCCCCCCCCGCAACCACTTACCCATAGGACTCTTGATCTTGTAAAACTGGAACTCTGTCCCCTACACTAACTTCTCGTGCTGTGTTCCACAGCTCTGGCAACTGCTCTTTTCCCTTTGTCAGGATGTCCTTGATGACTCATGTAGGTGGGATCCGCCGTGACTGGTCATTTGTGATGGGCTTTATCCCACTTAGTAGAACGGGCTTCCAGCCAAGTTCCTTTGAAGGCCGAGTTATTCATGTACCACGTTTTGTGTATTCATGTGTGAATGGACATTTGGGCTGCTCTGTCTTTTGGTTTTGTGGATAATGCAGCTATATTTAACTTTTTAAATTTTATTTATTTATTTATTTTTGAGGTAAGGTTTCACTCTAGCTCAGACTGACCTGGGTTATTTTTGAGGTAACATTTCACTCTTACCTGGCTCAGACTGACCTGGAATTCACTCTGTAGTCTCAGGGTGGCCTTGAACTCATGGTGATCCTCCTACCTCTGCCTCCTAAGTGCTGGGATTAAAGGTATGCGCCACCACACTTGGCTCTTTTCTTTCTTTCTTTCTTTCTTTCTTTCTTTCTTTCTTTCTTTCTTTCTCTCTTTTTTAGAGAGACTGAGAGAGACAGAGCAAGATAGAGAGAGACAATTGGCATGCCAGGGCCTCAACCACTGACAATCAAACTCCAGATACATGCACCATAGGCTTCTGGCTGACATGGGTTCTGGGGCATCAAACCTAGGTCCTTACGCTTCGCAAGCAAGTGCCTTAGCCACTAAGCCATCTCTCCAGCTCTGTTTTTTTTTTTTTTTTAAACTATGGGACACTTCACAGATTTATGTATCATCCTTGAGTGAGGGCTATGGTAATCTCTGTGTCATTTCAATGTTAGTTTAAGTGAACTCCACCATATTTATGAGACAGGGTCTCTCAGTGAGACTGAGATTACCAGTTTGGCTAGACTAGCTAGCCAGTCAGCCCTAGGGACCTGCCCGTCTCTGCCTCCCTAGCACTGAGGTTATGGGCACGTGCCACCCATGCCCAGCATTTTATATGAGTCCTGGGAATCCAACCTCAGGTTCTCATGCTTGTGTGGCAAGCACTTTGCCAACTGAGCCATCTTCCCAGCCCCTCCCTAAGTCTTAGGTTTTTAAGATGATAAGGTCCGTCAGATCCAAACCATTTGAATGGGGGCTGGAGATACACAGAGTACCTGCTTAGCTAGGGTTTGAATCCCAGCTCCCAAACCAAACCAAACCAATTGCTCAGGCTGGACTTTATTGCTGGATTGGGGGCTGGAGATACACAGAGTACCTGCTTAGCTAGGGTTTGAATCCCAGCTCCCAAACCAAGCCAAACCAAACCAAACCAATTGCTCAGGCTGGACTTTATTGCTGGATTGCACAGCTGGACCACAGCTGCCCTGGGGTTGAAGAGCCTCATCCCAGTGGCTCCCAGCAGGGATAGAACTGAAAGAGTTCCAGACCCAGGGCGCCATTCATAGCAGGCTTGTGCATGTGTGACATCTGAATTGACATAATAGGGGGCACTACTGATATATAGCCTATGAGGACAAGCACTTGAGGTGACCTGTAATATATAAGGGGGTCATGATAAAGAACTGTCTTTTACCCCAAACTGTATTCAAGCATACCATTAACATGGATCTACTAAGGCCTGGGACAACAGCACTGTTGACCTTCCTAGATCCCCCTCCTGCCCTCCTCTCCCCTAGGTGAACTGTTCCCTACCCAGAAGCGGTTGCCTCAGTCTCTTGTCCCATGGGTGTAAATAATTTAGGAGACTGCCCCCAAACCTCCCAATAGTATTTGTCACTCCTTTGGGCAGATACCATAGGCATGTTCATTCAATCTAGACTTTTTTTTTCTTTCAGAGAGACGTCAAAGATAACAGGATAGATAGAGATAGCAATCACCGTGCAATGGGAAAGGCACACAGGAGGGGTGAACAGCAAAGGGTGGGAGCCCAGGAGCCCTAGGCTCTGCCCTGAGTCTCTCCGAAGACTTCACTGAGAAGAATGTTTAAATTGAGATTTAGGGCTGGAGAGATGGCCTAGCAGTTAAGCGCTTGCCTGTGACGCCTAAGGACCCCGGTTCGAGGCTCGATTCCCCAGGACCCACGTTAGCCAGATGCACAAGGGGGCGCATGCATCTGGAGTTCGTTTACAGAGGCTGGAAGCTCTGGCGCGCCCATTCTCTCTCTCTCTCTCTGCCTCCTTCTCTCTGTTGCTCTCCAATAAATAAATAAATAAAAAACATAAATTGAGATTTAAAAAAAATATTTGTTTGTTTTTCGCGGTAGGATCTCACTCTAGCCCAGGCTGATCTTTTCTGTAGTCTCAGGGTGGCCTAAACTCACAGCAATCCTCCTACCTCTGTCTCCCAAGTGCTGGGATTAAAAGCGTGCACCACCACGCCCAGCTCATTCCTGATTTTTCTATTAGATCTTATATTTAAAAAAAAAAAAACTGTTGAGGAGGGGCTGGAGAGATGGCTTAGTGGTTAAGGTGCTTGCCTGTGAAGCCTAAGGACACATGTTTGACTCTCCAGGTCCCACATAAGCCAGACGCACAGTGATGCAAGTGCTCGAGGTTCCACATGTGCCCACTAGGTGGCGCATTCATCTGGAGTTCGTTTACAGTGGCTAAAGGCCCTGGCGCACCGATTCTCCTCTCTTTCTTAGCTGGAGGAGACTCCCTAGGACTACTGAGGACCTTAAGGAAGGCATAGCGTCTCCTGCACAGCAGGGAATGCATCCTGAGGAAGAGCGTGGACCCCTTGGATTTAATGGATGATGCTGACCAAGGCCCTGTTTGGACCATAATGTAGTCAGCACCCCCATCCTGACCAAGGGAGCAAGCTCCCTCCAGCTTCCCTCCCAGAAACGAATTCCATTCCCTCAGGGAACAGGTAGAGCAGGGAATTGGTATGCCAAACGCTTGGCAAAGCTCTGTTTCTTTCTTCAGAAGGGCAAACCTTGCTGTGGTTTCGGGGGTGGGGGTAGGGGAGAGTCCCAAGACAAAAGTGGAGCATCTTTCTGGAATGTTAATTTCAGTCAAAGACAGGGAAGGAAAAGTTAATTAGTGTAAGTGGTAATTGAAAACATTTTACATGAAATCAATCGTGGATATATTATGAGGTAGAATGAACACACATTTTCCTAAATTTAGCATCTTAAGAGGTACTCAAAGATGAATAATACACTCATACTCAAAATCCAAAGGCAGAGAAGAGTTTAGAATGGAAATGGATATCACTTCACACCTAAGGGGTAACTATACTATCCCCAATTCCTTAGGATCCTCCAAGGGACATCAGACCCATATAATACAACACTTAGGTCATGTATTTTTTTTTTTCCAGTTCTGACAACAGGACTCATGGCTTCATGCATGGTAGATAAGCTCTCTACCCATGAGCCATACCCTCAGCCTATTGTTTATTCAAAAGCAAATGATAGCAAAAAACCACCACTCCTTCTGGAGAGATGGCTTAGTGGTCAAGGCACTTGCCTGTGAAGCCCAAGGACCCATATTCAACTCTCCAGATCCCACACAAACCAGACACACTAGGTGGTGCATGCATCTGGAGTTTGACTGAAGTGGCTGGAGATCCTGGAGTGTCAATTCTCATATTCTCTCTCTCTCTCTCTCTCTCTCCCTCTCTCCCCATGTGTGTGTATATATATATATATATATAATCATTAAAAAAACACCACTCTGACTTACTTACTATACAACATGGGAGCTGCTTCCCCACCTCTGAGACGAGACACACAGACAGTACTGTGTTCTCAAGCTATCTGAAAAGCTATTTCTTGTGAGATTTTATTTATTTGTTCCAGTGTTAGAAGAGGCTGGATATCCCTTTTTATGTTGAAAGACTCATTGTATTTCTTATTCTAGGAACTGTTTCCATAGCGCTCATTTTCTTTCTTTCTTTTCTTAAAAAGTTGTGAGGATTTTTACTGTAAGTTATATAGAGTTACAATTCTTTTTTTTTTTTTTTTTTTTTTTTTTTTTGGTTTTTCACGGTAGGGTTTCACTCTAGCTCAGGCTGACCTGGAATTTACTATGTAGTCTCAGGGTGGCCTCGAAATCAAGGCAATCCACCTACCTCTGCCTCCCGAGTGCTGGCATTAAAGGCGTGCGCCACCACGCCTGGCCAATTGTTCTTTTTTTTTATATTTTATTTTTATTTATTTATTTATTTGATTGAGAAAGAAGGGGGGAAGAGAATGGGTGCACCAGGGCTACCAGCCACTGCAAACGAACTCCAGACACGTGTGCCACCTTGTGCATCTGGCTAACGTGGGTCCTGGGGAATTGAACCTGGGTCATTTGGCTTTGCAGGCAAATGTGTTAACCAATAGGTCATCCCTCCAACCCTCCCCATTTTCTTTTTAATACTTTTTAAAATTCATTTGCAAGCAGAAAGAAAGAGAGAGAAGAGACACAAAGAGAATAGGCACACCAAGGTTTCCAGCCACAGCAAATTAACTCCAGATGTTTGCGCTACTTAACAAATCTGGCTTTATGAAGGAACTGGGGAATGGAACTCTGGTCGTTAGGCTTTGCAGGCAAGTGCCTTAACTAGTAAACCATCTCTCCAGCCCATGGTGTCCATTTTCTTTTTCTTTTCTTCTTCTTTTTTTTTTTTTTTTTCAAGGTAGGGTCTCACTCTAGCCCAGGCTGACATGGAATTCACTATGTAGTCTCAGGGTGGCCTCAAACTCACAGCGACCCTCCTACCTCTGCCTCCCGAGTGCTGGGATTATAGGCGTGCACCACCATGCCCAGCCATAGTGCCCATTTTCTATTGTGTTGTTGGCCTTTTTCGTATCAATAGTTAGGATTTCTGTAATTATTAAGAAAATGGGGAAGGAGGTACAATTTGGTGACAGAGTGCTAGCCTAGCATGCATGAAACCCTGGGCCAAATCTGTAGCACTAAAAATAAATAAATGAATAAACAAACAAACAAATAAAATAAGGCAATGTACCTTTTGTGTTAAGAATTACAAATACTTAGTGGGGCATGGTGGCACACGCATTTAATGGCAGCACTCAGGAGGCAGAAGTAGGAGGATCGCCGGGAGCTTGAGGCCACCCTGAGACACCATAGTGAACTCCAGGTCAGCCTGGGCTAGAGTGAGACCCTCCCTCTGTTGTGATGCTGCCTTTTTCTTCTCTGATTTTATTAATTTGTGTCTCTTCTCTCTTTCTTTTTGTCAGATTTGCCAAGGGTTTATCAATCTTATTTATCCTTTCAAACAACCAACTCTGTTTCATTGATTCTTCGGATTTTTTTTTTTTTTTTTGGTTTCTATTTCATTAATTTCTGCTCTAATCTTTATTATTTCTTCCCGTCTGCTGCTTTTTGGCTGAGACCCTCCCTCAAAAAACCAAAGCCAAAACAAAACAAAATTAAAAATACTTCCCTCCAGTATGTTTGTCTTTTTACTCCCGTCCCCCACTACACAGTCTTTTTTTTTTGTAGCTGGATTTATTTTTGCTTTTTTATGGCTCTGGCTTTTAATAAGATATTCAGAAAGGCTACTCCCATATCTGAAGTGATTTAAAAAAAATGTTCTCTCATTAATTCATTCCCCATCAAATGTTGACTGGGCTCCAAATCTGTCACATCCTATTGGAGGTGCTGAGACGGCAGGGTTGAACAGACCTTTGGTGCCTTTCCAGAAGTCTCTGCTTACATCTCTGCTGTAGCTTCTTCAAGGTGCTCTCAAGGTTTTGTTTTTGCATCTAAGTCTTCTGTTGATTCTCAAACTGAGAACTTAGTTTGGTATGAACTCTAGGGGATCCCCACTGCCAAGCTGGCAATCCAGATACTCCAATATCAGTGACTGAAGAATCTCTTACCTTCCCTCCCACTCCCTACTTGCTAAATTGCCCAGGAAAGTCTTAAACTTGTAATCCTGGGCTGGAGGGATGGCTTAGTGGTTAAGGTGTTTGCCTGCAAAGCCAAAGGACCCAGGTTTGATTCCCCAGGACCCACGTTAGCCAGATGCACAAGGGAGTACACGCATCTGGAGTCCATTTGCAGTGGCTGGAGGCCCTGACACGCCCATTCTCTCTCCCCCTTCCCTCTTTCTCTGTCAAATAAATAAAATATTAAAAAGCAAAACAAAAAGACCTTGTAATCCCCCTGCCTCAGCCTTCAGAGTACTAGAAGTACACAGCATGCACCACCATGTCTGCCTCTATCTTTTCTTTACTGATTGGAGATGTCAATTTTATCATATGCCTAATTCTTACAGCTCATTGACTTTTTTTTTTTTTTCTCTTTTTGGCTTTTCAAGGTAGGGTCTCACTCTAGCCCAGGCTGACCTGGAATTCACTATGTAGTCCCAGGCTGGCCTCGAACTCATAGCCATCCTCCTACCTTTGCCTTCCAAGTACTGGGGCTAAAGGTGTGCACTGCCACGCCCAGCTAGCTCATTAATTTTTAACTTTAAAAGACCCCAAAGTGGGTTGGATAGATTGCCTAGTGGTTAAGGTGCTTGTCTGTAAAGCCAAAGGACCCAGGTTCAATTCCCTAGTACCCACATAAACCAGACGCACAAGGTGGCACATGTGTTTGGAGTTTGTTTGCAGTGGCTGGAGGCCCTGGTGTGCCCATTCTCTCTCTCAAATAAATAAAAAAATATATATTTTTAAGTGATTTAAAAAAAAGACCCCAAAGAAATACCCTGCTTCAAGCTCCATGGATAGATCCCCTCAGATTGTTAAAGTATTCTCTCAGTCCTTTAGAGGAGTTGTTGGGAGATCTTTAAAATTACTGATAATTTTTGTCCTCTTAAACCATCTCAATAGCCACCAACAATGCAGATAGTATATCTTTATTATGCAAATGAGTGAATTAGAATGAAATAAATCTAGAGACTGTCCCAGAGTCTTTGTTGTAGACCCCTGCAATCCCTTTGGGAAATGCTCACCTCTCACACCATCCATCTGCTGTTCTGTGAGCTGAGATCCTGCTGAGAAGCTGTCATTCATGGCCTGCTCTCCTAAACCTTGGCAACCATAGTCTTTCTTTAAAAATGTGCAATGGTAACTTTACTTTTTTTTTTTTTTTTCAATCTTCCTGCTCTGCACTTGGCTATCTCTCACTATAGCTGTGAATCACAGCACTTAGCAAAATCCATGCCGCAGAGTCAGTGTTATTCTGACTTGAAATTTCCATTAATTTTAAATTCAACTTTGCTCAAGTTCTCAAGGCACAGGAGGCATGAATGCAGCCAGGTTCTTTTGCCAGAATAGTCCAGCAACTGCCTCCACCTAGTTCCCAACAGAGTCCTTGTCACCCCTCTGAAACTTCATAAACCACGCCTCCACGGCCCACATTTCTCTGTTTCCTGGTCTTCTAGACTCCTACCAGAATGGCCCCATTAAGCTCTCTACTTGTAGCATTGTGATGCTTCTCGAGTGTAAATTCCAAAATGTTCCATGTTCCTTCCACAAACCAGTTCTCAGAGCCTAGGAAGACATGGTCAGGTTTGTTGTAGCAATGGCTCCATGCTCAGTTCCCAGGTTTGTTGTTGTTGTTGTTGTTGTTTTGTTTTTTGAGGTAGGGTCTTACTCTGGCCCAGACTGACCAGGAATTCACTCTGTAGTCTCAGGGTGGCCTTGAACTCACGGCGATCCTCCTACCTCTGCCTCCCGAGTGCTGGGATTAAAGGCGTGTGCCGCCACGCCAGGCCAGTTCCTAGTTTTCGAATTGGTTATTTTCTCCTTACTGTGAACAAATACCTGACCAGAAGCAATGTAGGGAAGGAGAGAAAGAGCTTGCTTCGTCTTACAATTCCAGAAGGCATAGTGCACTATGGCAGGGGCGGTACGGCAGGCCGGAGCCAGTGATCACATTGGCAGGCAGACAGCAGAGGAAAAAAAAAAAAAAAAAAAAAAAAAAAAACAGCAAGTGGGGGCCCAGACTTTTAAAAAAAGAAAAACCGGGAGGCCCACCCTCAGTTACCCACTTCCTCCAGCAAGGCTCCACCACCTACAGGTTCCACAAACAGTACCACTTTCCTGGGGAACCAAGTGTTCAAACACATAAACCTATGGGGGACATTTTACATTCAAACCACAACAATCACTATGATAACACTCAATCGATAGATTAAGCACAGTATGACACTAACAACAATTGCTGAAACAGAACGATTATAATATGTGGTATTAAGTTTTGTGAATATGGCAACTCCTTCTTGAAAGAGTGCAGCCAAATGTTAGTATTTTGGGTCATGGTTGACCAGAGGTAATGGAACAGTGGAAAGAGAAACCTCAGAGAGAGAGAGAAGGATTGCTATATGAGGTTCTGGCCAGGATACGAGTCTCCAGAGGCCAGTGTCCTCAGCTGCCCATGTTTTAAAGACACATGTGACCAAACCAGAATATTATGCCAGTACAAACTAGAAGCCTGAAGCCGAAGGTGGAGATCAGTAAAACTGTGATTTACCAAAACTAGATTGTCTTAGCCTGTTCATTGGGTCGCTATGTGAAGGTCCAGAACAGTTATTCGTGACAGATTTAGAATTTCACCCTCAAATCCCTTCTTCCCTCCCTGGGGCACTCAGGGTTCTTCTGGGAATCGCAGCGGTGGCCCCGTCGCCTCCCAGGTTGGAGATCTGGAAGCCAGTTTTTCCTCATTATGTCTCTGGCGGCCCTTGACCCTTCTTTTTCCATTCCAACTGCCAAGTCCAAGGTTTATTGCCTTGAGCCTGAATTGTTGTAGAAGAATCCCAAGGTTAATGGCCCCTGTGCCTTTTCACGACCTGAAATGCCCCGTCTAACATGTGAACTAGAGTCTAAGTTCAAATATGACCGTCCCTGTGGAACCTCTCTGACCCTCGGGAGTCACGGCCCATGGTCTCTGACACAAACCTCCATCACTAGGTCATCACCGGCAGGGATTAGGAGGTGATCAGTTAGGTAACTTGAGGTGTGTCACCATGCTTTGGTTTGAAGAGCCTCACCTCCTCCCAACATGGAGATGACCATTTCAGAACTGGTACATCAAAGGTCACCTGCCCTTGTTCCCCTTGCGCGCCTCTTCCTCATTCTCTCAAGGGGCTGTTAACTGTTCAAAGCTCGGGCCCCTGTCTTCTGCTGTGTGTCCAAAGTACGGTCCCGGCAGGCACTGAATGAGTGGGTGAACCCCCCCCTCTCACTCCCTCAGATTTTCTGTTCAATCCCTTCCACACTTGGCCAAATGGATACTCTTCCAATAGGGCTTTCGGCACACATGTTGCTTCTTGTTTCAAATGTCATATGTGAAGATGGAGAGATGGCTCAGTGGTTAAAAGCGCTTGCTTGCAAAGCCTAATAGCCTGGGTTTGATTCAGCAGTACCCATGTAAAGCCAGATGCATAAAATGGCACATGCATCTGGCTTTATTATTATTTGCAGTGGCAAGAGGCCTGGCATGCCCATTCATTTTCTCTCTCTCTCTCTCTCTCCTTGCAAATAAATAAATAAAATATCATATGACCATGCACATTATACAAGCAAAAAGGAACTAATAAAAGTCACCATACTTCTATTAGTTAGTGATTGGACTTTCTAGTTAAATATCTTTTAGACATGTATTAGCACTTAAACAATTCCATTCATCTTCCCCCCAAAGTGGAGATATTGTAATCCATCTAGTTCTTCTGTCTTTTTTGGGTTAGCATTGTTTCAAAAATGTTTTTCATAACATTGAGAAAGCCTGTTAAAGATTTTTAAAATGGAAGCACAATATCCCATTGTTGAAGTAAGCCACAATTCGCTTATTTTTCTGTTCCACATTTGCTTTATTTTAAACAATACTAGAATGAATGTTTTCGTGCATAAATCTTTGACCCTGTTTCTCAACAGCTCCCATGGAATTATGTCAAGAACCACATTTCCCGAGTACTTGCCACGCCCGTGCTTTCTTTTGGTGCCTTGGATCTCCAGGACATTGCTAGGAAGAGGATTTTATCATTCCCATTTCACAGACAACAAAAGCAAAGCAGCCAGTCTGTGGTGGCGCACTCCCTTAATCCCAGCACTCGGGAGGCAGAGGTAGGAGGATCACAGTGAGTTCGAGGCCAACCTAGGACTACAGAGTGAGTGCCAGGTCAGCCTGGGCTAGAGTGAGACCCTACCTCGGGGGAAAAAAAAAAAAAATGAAGCACGAATGAATAGAGAAATGTGCTTGCCACACTGAAACCATGAGACTGGGGCTGTCTTGCCCGTTTTCTGTTGCTAATAACATCATACCACAGACTGGGTGAGTCATAAAGACATTTGTTTTGGCGCATGGTTATGTTCCAAGGTCAAGGGGCCACATCGGGTGATGGTTTTCTTGCTGGCAAAGTCTCAAGGCAGCACAGGGCATCACATGGCGAGAAACAGGAAGGACTAACATGCCTCTTGTCTTTCTCTTCTTGTAAACCCACCAATGTTCAATCATGGGGCCCTACCCTGATAACATTATCAGATCCTAATTGCCTCCCAAAGGCCTGACCTCCAAGCCCCACAGTCAGATTAAGTTTCTACCCTCTTAATAACTCACAGTGGGGATTAAACTCCAACATGAGTTTCACAGACAAATACACTCACCGTAACAGGGACAGAAGTTAATATCCTGGCCTCAGACTTACTCCAGAGTTCATGCTGTCAACTGTAGAACCATTTCTTCTTTCCTTTTTTTTTTCTTATAATATTTTATTTTATTTATTTGACAGAGAAAGAGAGAGAGAGTGTGTGCACACCATGGCCTCCAGCCACTGTAAACAAACTCCAGATACGTGCACCCCCTTGTGCATCTGGCTAACGTGGGTCCTGGGGAATCGAACCTGGGTCCTTTGGCTTTGAAGGCAAATACCTTCATTGTTAAGCCATCCCTCCAGCCCTCTTTTCTCTTTTGTTCGGTGTTTCCTTTCCCTCTGCACTTTCCTCTCCTTCCCTTCCTTTCTCCTGTTTGACTCAGGTCTTGCTTACATTGAACTCACAATCATTTTGGCTTTAGCCTCAAAGTGCTGAGATTCGAGCTATACACCGCCACGTTCAACTTTCAACCAAGACAGCTATAAGGCTCTTTCCACACACAGCAAATGACTCCTCAGAGAGGTTGTTCCCACCTGCACCCCACCAGCGGCATGCACGCACACCACTCTGCTTCTCCTTCCTGCAAGCGATTGCTGGCCATTTGCACCCCACTTTCTGTGAGCGCTCTCTCCATCTGAGTTTCCCGATCCGTGATGGTCAATCTCTGGTGACCGGTTTGACTGGGTTTAGAGTCACCACGGAAACAAATTTCGGGTCATGTCCGTGAGGGATTTTTCTCCGTGAGATTAGCTGAGGCAGGAGGACCTACTGTAACGGTGGGCAGCACCACCCCAGGGGCTGTAGAGAAAGGAGGAAGCAGAGCAGCCTCATTCATTGTGCCACGTCCTCTCTGGTAATGTGATAATGTGAGGCTGGCTTCCCGTTCCTGTTGCTCTCTCTCTCTCTCTCTCTGCCTTGATAGACTTCCTTCCCGTGGAAACTGTAAGCTGAAATAAACCCTTTCCTTCCCTAAGCTGCTTCTGATTGGGAATTTTGTCCCAGCAGTGAGATGTTGACTAAGATACCACTCACTAGCAAAGACATCCACGGATCACCAGTTAGCCCAGCCGTTTGCCAGATGGCAGGCAAAGTGGTGACATTCCCCCACCCCACCCCCCCGGACACCCATGCCAGTCCCGTGTGAGAATGATCTGAGGAAATACGTACATGGAGGGAAGCTGTCATGCTGGGGGCACTGAGCCCGGGAGGCAGTGCCACCTCCTGCTCTAACTGTTTGTGCTGTCTCTGGTGCCCCTCGTCTAGAGGCCGGGCACACAGGCCCAGAAGTTGAATGTCCGTGAGCTGGAATTCTAGAAGTGATTTCTTCACTGTTTATAAGCTTGTTATGCGTGCACCCCAGCATTATTTCAAAGAAAAGAAGACCAGGAGGCGCCTTAAGTGCAAAGGTAATGCAAGAACTAAGTCATTGGTTTTCTCGGGCTGGCAGAGATGGCTTAGCGGTTAAGCGCTTGCCTGTGAAGCCTAAGGACCCCAGTTCGAAGGCTCGATTCCCCAGGACCCACGTTAGCCAGATGCACAAGGGGCACACGCGTCTGGAGGTCCTTTGCAGTGCCTAGAGGCCCTGGTGTGCCCATTCTCTATCTATCTATCTGCCTCTTTCTCTCTCTGTCTGTCGCTCTCAAATAAAATAAAAAAAAAAAGAACTTAAGTCATTGGTTTTCTTATGCCCGCCAATACCATTTAAATTCTGAAGTTGGATTATGAGTGGAGTTCTGAGAATGAACAATCTCCTTCTGGAAGACTGAGACCCTCTCACGGAAGTATCTGAAATGGATTTTCCTGACAGTTTGATGCCACGTTTCTTCCTCGGCAGTTAATGCCTTAGGCAGCGTGACAGGTAAGAAACACTGTATTTGGTTTTTGCCTCTGACTGATATAGAGGCTTGAGACTGTGATCGGTTCTAATGTTTGGTCTTTGAGCCTGATCCCTGACACTGAGCTTGCATTAGTTACCTTTTTTTTTTTTTTTGTGGCTGGGACAAGATATCTGTCAAAAATCAGCTTAAGGCTCATCCAAGTGCTGAGAAGAACTGACAGTGAAGTGCTCAGCACTGAGACATCTCGATCACGCCCTCTAAGGCTCAGGGTCCATTGCAGAAGAGGTGGCAGAAAAAATAAATGTAAGAGCCAAAGGAAGGGGAGGAGTGCTTTGTAATACTGTCTTCCAGACACAAAGTGGACATGACCTTCATGACCTCACAGCGGCTGACAATACCAATATAAACAAGCCATGCATAATATAAGGGGGAAAATGATGGCAAAAATAGAACATAGGGGGCTGGAGGTGGCTTAGCGGTTAAGGCGCTTGCCTGCAAAACCAAAGGATGCAGGTTTAATTTCCCCAGAACCCACGTTAGCCAGATGTACAAGGTGGCGCATGCATCTGGAGTTCCTTTGCAGTGGCTGAAGGCCCTGATGTACCCATTTTCTCTCTCTCTCTCTCTCTCAAATAAATAAGTAAAATATTTTTAAAAATACTTGTTAAAAAGAATTTGGGGCCCAAGTACCTTGTAGGGGTTACAAATTTGTTTTAGGTTGTTCCAAAAATTTTCAGTTACCAGGGTGGGCCGGATGTGGTGCCATACGCCTTTAATCACACGCTTGGGAGGCAGAGGTAGGAGGATTGCCTTGAGTTCAAGGCCAGCCTGAGACTACCCATGGGCCACCATGACTAGTTCTCTCTTCTATTTTGATGTCACCATTTTTTCCCCTCCTATTATGCAGGTCTTGTGTAGTTAGCATCATGTGGAGTGGTAGGTTTTGTGCAGTGGTCATGAATATCAAGGCCACTTTGCGTCTGGAAGACAGTATTATAAGCACTACTCCCCTTCCTTTGGCTCTTCTATTCTTATTTATATTCTTATTTTATTTTTTATTTTTCGTGGTAGAGTCTCGCTCTAGCCCAGGCTGACCTGGAACTCACTACGTATTCTCAGGGAAGCCTTGAACTCACAGCGATCCTCCTACCTCTGCCTCCCGAGTGATGGAATTAAAGGTGTGCACCACCACACCCGGCTTCTTATATTCTTTAAAAAATATATTTATTTATTTATTTATTTATTTGCAAGCAGAGAGAGAGAGAGAGAGATAATGGGCACAACAGGGCCTCCAGGCACTGCAAATGAACTCCAGATACAGGCGCCACTTTGTGCTTCTGGGGAATCGAGCCAAGTCATTAGGCTTTGCAGGCAAGTACCTAAGCAGCTGAGCCTTCTCTCCAGCCCAGGGTCTCATATTCTTTCTGCCACCGCTTTCACAATGGTCCCCGAGCCTTGCAGGATGTGACAGAGATGTTTCATTCGGGGCTGAACACTCCCACTGACACCTCAGCACTTTGGTGGACACTGCTTGTTCTCATGGGCACAACAAGCACGCAAGGCAGGTAAAAGTTGCTCCAGCCAGATGGGGAACTGGAGGCCCAGAGGCCCCAGCATCGACACTGAGTGTGATCTGCAAACCAGGTCTGTGCCCTTCTGTTACCTAAGGCCCGCTCCCCAGCACTTATTGAGTGGACCATTTCCTTGAATGCCTGGCCCTTCTCTTTTTTTAGTATTTCATTTCATTTATTTCATTTCATTGACAGAGAGAGAAAGAGGGAGGGAGAGAGAGAGAGAATGGGCATGCCAGGGCCTCTAGACACTGCAAATAAACCCCAGATGCATGCACCACTATGTGCATCTGACTTTACATGGGTACTGGGGAATCGAACCTGGGTCCTTTGGCTTTGCAGGCAAATGCCTTAACAGCTAAGCCATCTCTCCAGCCCTAATATATATATATATATATATATATATATATATATATATATATATATATCGTTTTTTTCAAGGTAGGGTCTCACTCTAGCCCAGACTGACCTGGAATTCACTATGTAGTCTCAGGGTGGTCTCAAACTCACAGCAATCCTCCTACCTCTGCCTCCCGAGTGCTAGGATTAAAGGCATGCGCCACCATGCCTGCCTCCAAAACTATTTTCTTAAATAATTTTTAATTACTTTCTCATTGCTGAGACAAAAAATGCCTAACAAAGCCGGGCGTGGTGGTGCACGCCTTTAATCCCAGCACTCGGGAGGCAGAGGTAGGAGGATCACCTTGAGTTCAAGGTCACCCTGAGACTACATAGAGAATTCCAGGTCAGTGTGGGCTAGAGCGAGACCTTACTTGGAAATACAAAAAAAAAAAAAAAAAAAAAAAAAAAAAATCCTAACAAACACATCATAAGGGAAGAAAGACTGATTTTGCCTCACTAAGCCATCTCTCCAATCCTAATAATGATTTTGAAAAATATTTTTTATTTATTTATTTGCAAGCAGAGACAGAAAGAGAGAGAGAGAGAGAGAGAGAGAATGGGTGCACCAGGGCCCCTAGCTGCTGCACAAGGGTACTGGGGAATCAAACCTGGGTCATTAGGCTTAATGACAATCATGTCGTCGTCTCAAGCAGCAATATTTAAAATCAAACATTTTAATAAAAATCCAAAGATATATACATTTCATATACGCTGAGGCATTCTGATTATGTTTCCAGAGCAGCAGAAAACTTTGTATGTTCAATCCAGGCATTGCAATCCAGAGCATGCGGTGGTCTCCATCAGAGCTGACGTGTTTCAGGCAGTCTGTTGACGTTGTGAGGCAGGGCAGTACCCAAAGTGCCAGGCGTGTGTCTTATGTGCTCCACGTCAAAGCTACAGTGAGGCTCTGAGACACGCCATGGGGAAAACGCTCTCAGAAACACCTTGGATTCATTCCATGTTTGATTTCGAATCAATTTTTGATTGTCGCGTCTTCAGAAACCTTTTACTGTTGCCAAATTTTTCCACAACCCCACATTCAATTACAATTGAATCCCACATAGGGTCACAGCTCATAGTTTAAGAAGCTAGAGTCCAAGATACCTTCTTCCATGGTGTCCCTACTACTTTCTACAATTGGTGTCAACTTCCTGCACGAGGCAGAGAGAGAGAGCGAGCAAGCAAGAGAGTGAGAGAGAACGCCAGGGTCTCCAGCCACACTGCAAGCGAATTCCAGAAGCAGGCATCTAGCTTTACGTGGACTCTGGGGAATTGAACCTGGGTCCTTAGGCTTTGCAGGCAAGTGCCTTCACCACTGAGCAATTTCTCCAGCCCTTCTAGGTGATTTTAAATCCAGTTGAGTTTATAATGAAGATTGACCATCACAAGTGTTAAATGAACTTGGGTTTGGGATTAGAACAGAATTTCCAACAATTTCTGAAACAGCCCTAAATATACCTTTGCCGTGTTAGCCTACATATTTATGTGATGCAATATTCTCAGCACTGGTGGTTACAAAATCAAAATATTGATGAACTCTGAAAAATGTTGACAATGGTCTACATCTTACACTATTAGATCTTCAGCCAAGGTTTAATTCTTTATGTAAAAATAAACAAGTGTATCCCTCTAATTAGTACGCAAATTTGCTTTAGCCTTTAATACATGGTAATAGTGTATGAATACCAAACAATTGTTTCACTACATTTCTTGGGCTGGAGGGATGGCTTAGCGGTTAAGGCGCTTGCCTGCAAAGCCAAAGGACCCAGGTTCGATTCCCCAGGACCAAATTAGCCAGATGCACAAGGTGGCACATGCGTCTGGAGTTCGTTTGCAGTGGCTGGAGGCACTGGCGCTCCCATTCTCTCTCTCTCTTCCTCTTTCTCTATCAAATAAATAAATAAAAATAAAATATTTAAAATACATTTCTTTATGATTTATTATCAGAGGATGTTTGATTTGTATACTTATTTTATGTACCAATATACCCAAGGATGCATAAAAGTTTTCTTGAGTGAACAAAGGACATGAGTGGAAAATAGTTATGAAGTCATGCCCTGCAAGTGGTCTGAGAAACAAAGATTAAAATGGCCTCTACTCTGAAGAGGTGTACCGAGGCTGGTTGGTCTTTATGCATAAAGCTTTCCTTTATTTGTTTTTATTTTTCAAGGTAGGGTCTCACTCTAGTCCAGGCTGACCTGGAATTCACTATGTAGTCTCAGGCTGGCCTTGAACTCACAGCGATCCTCCGACCTCTGCCTCCTGAGTGCTGGGATTAAAGGCGTGCGCCACCACGCCCTGCTTTTCCTTTCATTTCTCTTTTTTTTTTTTTTTTAGAGATTTTTTTTTTTTTTTTTTGAGGTGGGGTCTCTCTCTAGCCCAGACTGACCTGGAACTCACTCTGTAGCCCCTATCTAGCCTCGAACTCACAGCGATCCTCCTACCTCAGCCTGCTGAGTGCTGGGACTAAAGACGTGCACCACCACTCTCCTGGCTCTTTCTTTTCTTTTTAATACTTAAATGTATAATAGTGCAAGTAGCAGCAGGGCTTTCTCTGCTATTAGCTTGAGGGCTCCTGGACAGGACTACCTCCTATCCTCCTCAGGATCCACAGAAACTAGCCCAGAGCCTAACACGAGACACAGGGAATATGGGGGTCAGCAGTACAAGCCATATTTTGTAGGCTGCTTTAGTGGGCTATATATATTTTTCACTCTGTGAACTTTTCATGTAATATCACCCTGCCTCTAGTCAAGCCTCAATCAAATGTTGTATCTTGGGCTGGAGAGATGGCTTAGTGGTTAAGTGGCTTGCCTGCAAAGCCAAAGGACCAAGGTTCAATTCCCCACTACCCACGTAAGCCAGAGGCACAAGGCGGCACATGAATCTGTTCATTTTCATGGCTGGAGACCCTGGTGTGCCCATTCTCATTCTCTCTCTCTCTCTCTCTGCCTCTTTCAAATAAATAAATGACAATAAAATATAATAAAAATATGTTGTATCTCAGCCTTGGTCCTGAACACAAACAGAAGAAATAAAGGTTCATGTGTCAAACTGTAACAGGAGAAAGAATGGCCATTCGCCTCCCTCCTCGTCCCCATTCTCTTGAGCCAATAGACGTGATCACAAGTCCCCATCAGCTAGGCCAACTTCTAGAAGCATTGCGGTGTTAAGGGCCACCTCTTGGCCAGTCCCCATTTCCGGTCTTGGAAGCACTGACCTTGCCTGGACTCAGGAGCCCAGCAGGTGTGTCAGGGTACCACGCCTCTGCTGGAGATCTGTGAGTCTGGTGAGCGTGCTCCAGCAGCGGGTAGCCGCCTGCGACCTGATGGAGCATGCAGTCAAATAACCTGTCCTGAACCGGAACTGGTGGCTGGAGTTACTTGCGGCCTTGCCAGCTTGGACCAAGGAAAGCTACGGAAGAAACTAGAACCTAAAACGCCCTGGCATTCTGTTTTTTAATGTGTACCTTCTATATTTTGCGTTCTTCTAATAGCCATCCGGTGTATGCCAACTAACTCTGCTGCTGGTTATATAATTTACACTATCAGCGAGCCTCACCACTCTGAAAGGTGAAATAACACTGCACCTACATACGGACGAGAACACAGGCCACGGAACTTGGTATATGCCCAAGCTGGAGCGTTCCCAAGGTCACATGCTTGCAAGGGCCTAAGCTGGCAGCGAAACCCGAGTTTCACTGAGTCAATAGCCTCATTTCTCTCACGTCAGATCACTACTGTCTCTAATTTTTAGATGTCTTTGTCCACCATATTACTTTAAAAAATTGATTTTAGGGCTGGAGAGATGGCTTAGTGGTTAAGCACTTGCCTGTGAAGCCTAAGGACCCCGGTTCAAGGCTTGATTCCCCAGGACCCACGTTAGCCAGATGCACAAGGTGGCGCACGCGTCTGGAGTTCGTTTGCAATGGCTGGAGGCCCTGGCACACCCATTCTCTCTCTCTCTTTCACTACTCTCTGTCACTCTCAAATAAATAAATAAAAATTAACAAAAAATTTTAAAAATTGATTTTAATATTGTTTCTTTGAGATAGGGTCTTACTCTAGCCCAGTCTGACCTGAAACTCACGGCAATCCTCCTACCTCAGCCTCCCAAGTACTGGGACTAAAGGTGTGTGCCACCACATTTGGCTGTATTATTTGTTTGTTTGTTTATTTTGAGGTAGTGTTGACTCTAGTCCAGGCTGATCTGGAATTCACCATGTAGTGGCAGGGTGGCCTCAAACTCACAGAGAGCCTCCTACTTCTGTCTTTTGAGTGCTGAGATTAATGGTGTGCACCACCATGTTTTTCTGTATTACTTTTTGTTTTCTCAAGGTAGGATCTTGCTCAAACCCAGGCTGACCTGGAATTCAGTCTCAGGCTGGCCTTGAACCATGGCGATCCTCCTACCTTTGCCTCCTGAGTGCTGGGACTAAAGGCGTGTGCCACCACGCCTGACTCTTTTAAAAATTTTTAAAACTATTTTTCATTTTATGAGAGAGAGGGAGAATTGGCAGGCCAGGGCCTCCAGCCACTGCAGTTGAACTCCAGACATGTGCACTACCTTGTGTGCATGTGCAACCTTGCACGCTTGTGTCATTTTGTGCATCTGGCTTACGTGGGACCTGGAGAGTTGAATGTGGGTCCTTAGGCTTTGCAGGCAAGCACCTTAACCACTAAGCAATCTCTCCAGCCCCTGTATTACTGTTTTAAAGTAATTATGTCTAAGTTTCTTTTTGAAAGCAAAAAGGCCCAGGTATTGTATATGCTGATCTAAACAACACATGCATTTTCAGTCAATGCATTCAAAGTTAAGTTTCCAGACTGAGAACTTGAAGAGAACATGACTATGAAAGGGAAGGAGGAGATTGGGGGAGGGGGGGACTTGGCAGAACAAGAACTGCCTATTACACAGTCTTCTATGACCGCAATGCACAAGAATCTGCATGCAAAATTTGATAGTCAGCCAACTGCTGCTATAACTAATACCTGAGCTAATTCACTTAAAAAGAGAGAAGGTTCGTTTTAGCTCACGGTGCTGGAGATTTCAGTTCCTAGTTGTTGGCCCTGAAGTTTTGAGACCTTTGCAGAGACAGCATGTTATGGGAGGCGTGTAAGGAGAATCAGAACTACTCACCTGGTGGCTGGGAAGCTAAGAAGAGAAATGAAAAGATGTGGATCCCACAGTCCCTTTCAGGGACACGCATCCAATGACCTAACTTCCTTTCCCAGGGCCCCACCTCCTTAAAGGCTCCACCATCAATCCGTAGCACCCCCTCCCGCCCCCAATGAGGAGCAATCCTTTATCACACAACCTTTAGGAGGCATTTAAGATCCAAAGCACCCGCCAGGGTGATGGAGACACTGAGGACATTCAAATGTTTTCAAAACAGATATCCATGAGCTGCTGAGGGCTCAACATGAAAGCTAACTTAAAATACACCCTCCACGGCTCAGGGGATTTTGCAGAAGAGGAGGTGGGAATATTGTAAGAGCCACAGGGTGGGAGGGACTATCCAGAGACACTTGCCCCCCACAGTGACTGACTGCTGCTCTCACAACTCATAACCCTCAACCCCCAACCCCATGGTTAATACCAGCAACCCCACTGAGGAGGGCTCTCAGGGGCAAAAAAGAGGAAAATGGGGCTGGAGAGATGGCTTAGCGGTTAAGCGCTTGCCTGTGAAGCCTAAGGACCCCGGTTTGAGGCTCAATTCCCCAGGTCCCACGTTAGCCAGATGCACAAGGGAGCGCACTCATCTGGAGTTCGTTTGCAGAGGCTGGAAGCTCTGGCGCGCCCATTCTCTCTCTCTGCCTCCTTCTCTCTGTCGCTCTCAAATAAATAAACAATCAAACAAAAAAAGGAGGAAAATGATGGTACCAACATAAGATCTGCCCATACAAAGCTTCTACTTAATAATTTTTTTAAAAAAAGGTCCAAAGCACAGCTATTTTTTTCTCTGCATGTCTCTTGCTTCCTTTATCTCCCAGCTCAGCTCTAATTCTAGTCTTGCCTAATGCCTCCCTCCACAAGTCGCAATTCAAATCTGAAGCTCTTTTTCAGATTTTTTTTTCTTTATCAGTTATGTACATACTCAGTGTGTAAAAAGCCATGTTAGTACCATCGTTAGCCTCCTCCCTGTCCTCCTCCCTCCGAAGGGACCCTCCTCGCTGGGGATTGTGGGTTGTGCATTGTGGGAGTAGTCATCAGTTATGGGGAAGAGGCAATGTCTCTGTGTATAATGTCCCAACTTGTGGCTCTAACGATCTTTCCACCCCCTTTTCTGCGAATTTCTCTGAGCCATGTTGGGTTCATTTTAGGTCTACTTCAGTGATGAGGTCTTGGGAGCCTCTTTGTCTCTGGATCTCTGGTTTGGTAGGAGTTGTCTTTTTCATATTTTTAAACATTTTTAAATTTATTTTTATTATTTGAGAGAGAAGAAAGAGAGAGAGAAAGAGGCAGATAGAAAGAGAGAGAATTGGCACGCCAGAGCCTCTAGCCTCTGCAGATGAATCCAAGACTCATGTGCCGCCTTGTGCATCTGGCTTATGTGGGTCCTGGGGAATCAAACCCGGATCCTTTGGTTTTGCAGAGAAGTGCCTTAACCACTAAGCCATCTCTCCAGCCCTCTTTTTCATATTCTAATGACGTATCGCTCACTTGACCCTTATTCCATTGGTCTTGAACTTTTCTTACAATGTGTCCTCAGCTTTTGTTTCCCACCATGTTCACTATCAAGGGCACAAGGGGTACTGACCACACTTCTCTTATTCCTTTGTTCCAAGATGGCACTGGTCGCATAGAAGTTGCTCAGTAAGTAGTTGGTCCAACACTTAACAATGGTAAAATGAGTGACCCTGGAATATTTCAGGCTCCAAGTAGATCAGGATGCTATCTTAACCCCTGACATTTATTTTTTATTTATTTTTTTGCTCATTTTTATTTATTTATTTGAGAGCGACAGACAGAGAGAAAGGGGCAGATAGAGAGCGAGAGAGAGAATGGGCGCGCCAGGGCTTCCAGCCACTGCAAACGGAACTCCAGATGCGTGCGCCCCCTTGTGCATCTGGCTAACGTGGGTCCTGGGGAATTGAGCCTCGAACCGGGGTCCTTAGGCTTCACAGGCTAGCGTTTAACCGCTAAGCCATCTCTCCAGCCCACCCCTGACATTTTAAATATTTTATTTTTATTTATTTGAAAGAGGCAGGGGTTGGAGAGGATGAGAATGAATGAATGAATATGCACACACCTCCAGCTGCTAGAAATGAACTCGGCTCATGCACCATCTTGTGCAACTGGCTTACAGAGGTCTTAGGAAATTGAACCTGGGTCCTTTAGCTTTGCAGGCAAGTGCCTTAACTGCTGAGCCATCTCTCCAGTCCACCCTGGGCATTTGAAAAAGTACCTCAAGGTTTATCAAACATTCCTTATACAGGCTCCTCTGTACCAAACAGCAACCCAGAGAGGAAACGGGTTTAGAGAGCTAAAGGATCTGCTCTTGACATTCAGATCCTCTTACCCCAAAGCTGATAATGCTTTCATTATAATTGATGAATACCGGAGACTGCTCTGCCTATAACACGTCCTTACCAGTAGAGGGCGCAGGAACATGCATGGGCCTTGGAGATAGTGGGCTTTGCATGTTGGTCTGGCCCCTGTGAGCTAGCTGACGTTATTCAATTTTTCTGTGCCTTGTTTTTAAAATATTAATGATAATGCCCTCACCACACACACACCCCTCAGTGGTTATAAGAATTATAAATAATCTCTGGCTAACACACAGTTGGGGATAAATCAATGCATGATCCCCACTAGGGGATCATAGAGGTATGGAGATTAAATAGACATTGATTCATGTTTGATGCTCTAATAAATACTTCAAATCAGTTTGCACACTTGAAACTTAAACGGGCAGAGTTCTGTCAAGTAGGCAAAGAAATGGCTATCGATGAAAAGATAGTAATACACAGCAAGAATGTAAGAAAGCAGACTGTGACAACCTTTCTGGGTGGAAAGCCTTTTTAACAACACATGGTGTCATTGGCTATAGTGACTATTTAACCAAAAACAACAACAACAACAACAACAAAAAACCCATTATATTCCAAGGTAGGCTGGAACTGGTGGGGCAGGCCTGGAATCCCAGTTACTTGGGAAGCTGAAGCCGGTGGATAACAGGGAATTTAGGGCCTTGTGGGCTGCACAGACCTTGTCTCAAAAAAATGAAAAAGAAGCAAGGCTGAAGAGATGGCTTAGTGGTTAAGGCGTTTGCCTGCAAAGCCACAGGACCCAGGTTCGATTCCCCAGGACCCACGTAAGCCAGATGTACAAGGTGGTGCATGTGTCTGGAGTTTGTTTGCAGTGGCTGGATGCCCTGGAGTGCCCATTCTCTCTCTCTCCCCCTCTGTCCTCCTCTCTCTGCTTCTTTCTCTAATAAGTTTAAAAAAAAAAAAAAACAGCAAAAAGAGGGCTGAGGGTCACAGCAGCGGGGTGGTGAGCCCCATGGATTGCATGGTAAAAGGACTCAGGAAAAGAAAGATTGATCCCCGTGGCCTGCTCTTAATAACAGCAAAACAGGGAACTAACCAAGTTATTAAACGTGCAAGCTTAATAATTTATAATCTCCATCAAATCGAAGAGTCATTACCATAACACTACAGAATATTAAGGTGGAAATATGATCACCACACAGCAAAATCACATTGCTTTTGTTTGAAAACACACACAAGACAGAAATGGAAATATTAAGGTATTTTTAAAGAAATATTTTATTTATTTGAGAGAGAGAAAGAGGGAGAGGAGAAAAGAGAGAGAGAGAGAATGGGCACACAAGGGCCTTCAGCCATTGCAAACGAACTCCAGGTGCACGCGCCCCCTTGTGCGTCTGGCTTACGTGGGTCCTGGAGAGTCAAACCGGGTTCTTGGCTTTGCAGGCAAACGCCCTGACCGCTAAGCCATCTCTCCAGCCAATATTGAGGTATTTCATAGGAAACGAAATTGTTGGTGATTTTCTTTCTCCTCCTTTTTGCTTACCATTGATCACTTTTGTCACAAAACAGTTACTTTTATTGTTTTGTTTTGTTTTTTTCTTTTACAGTGTTTGGTGTCTCTTTGAACTTGGGCTTCCCACCGCAGGCAGGCCATGGTCTTACAGACTGAGTCAACTGTAAGAAAACTACTTGGAAGTTTCAAGGTAGTTAAAGTAATTAAAACCTGATGAAATTTCAGAGTTGATCACCCAGCTTAAGATAGATGCTGGGAGGCTGCGGTAGAACCAGTTCCACTTTTTCTGCAGGCATTTTTTTTTTTAAAAAAGCACAAAATTAAATATGAAATGGACCATTGTTCATGCAAAGGGCCAAGCGACCTGTTTGTCCCCAGCAGATGTAACCCGAAACCCATCCTGTCTCCGCGCTCGGCGCTCGCTGCACTGTCTCCGGGCCCTGTGTTATTTGCTCTCCATTACTTAATTTACTTTCCTGAACTTGAAATGGAGTGGAATTTCAATGGAGAGTTACCCATTAGCTCCGGGGCTAAATTTAAACCTTTAATTAAGTTAATCCGTTGATCTCAAACACATTGCTTGTCCCTTAGAAAACTGTAGCAAGGTTTCTTAGGTGTCACAGAGCTCAATGTGGCGTGACAATCGGTCCACGCTGTATTTAGAAAGTCAAGCAAACCGCCTGGAGAAATCTGTACAGGTCTCCGGATTGCGCTGGGCGGACCCCCCCCAAAAAAACCCCCGTCCACCCTACCACCCACAATTGTTAAGAGGCTGTGTGACTCCCCAGATCCAAGAGCCACCGTGTCTTTAGGCAGGAACTCATCTTTCTAGAACACACGAGAGGCGACACACGGATGACTATGAAACAAATGAGAATAACTGTCCGTATTGGTCCCCGTTTATAGGGGAGAAAAAGATCACCCCCTCTACAGACATTTGCGACAAGGGGGACACCACAGCAAGGCATTTTGGCCCCCCTCAATCTTCGCAGGAAATTTTTTACATCCCCCCCCCACCTTTAGGGCCAAAGTGAACATTTCCGCTGGTCTCTACTCATAGAGCACCACGGATTTGGGGGTGCGTGCATCAGCCGGTCCACCTGGAAGATGCTCACACAGAGCTTGCCTGTATTTCAGGTGCCCCCCCTATCCACTCCCCGGACTCCTAGGCCTGCGAATGAGATGAGACCGCGATGATTTCAACCTAGTGGCGGTGGACCTTCCCAGGTAACTCCGAATAAGAACCCCATGCGGCGGTGGCCCCCATGACAAAGCGGGGGCGGGGGGGAGGGTTGTTCGGTTCCCTCCAGGTAACTGCCGTGCGGCTCCAAGCTCTCCGGAGAGCCCCTCCCCGCGCTGTGGCTCTCCTCCTCTGGGTGGGGAGGGGGGGAGGCTCGGTCTGCACCCCTGCACCTCCAACCCTTGGTGGGAGCGTGCCGGGGGGGGGGATGGAGCTGGGGGTAAGGGAGGTGGGGGGCGGCAAGGGGACGTGCTCGCTTCCAGCACCTGGCTTCCGCGCGCCCGGAGGGGGAAGGGAAAGGGGGAGGGGGAGCCACCAACTCTCCCAGCAGGCAACTGGGAGGACCTGCCAGGCGCGCGGATCCCCGCCCCGCCCCGCCACGCGCTCGACCCGGCCTTCCTCCTCCTCCTCCTCCTCTTCCTCCGGCCCCTTCGCCTCCCAGCCTCCGCCCCGCGGCTTTTGTTTTTCCTCCCAGGTTCCATTCCCCAGCCGCACGTGATAGATCACCGCGTTCTTATAGCGAGGAGGAGCGCTCCGGAGCGAGCGCGAGCGCGCGGGGAGGCGGGGGGGCGCGCGCACTTAATATAAATCCGGACACGCCGGGGAGGGAGGGAAGGGTGGTGGAGGGTGGGAAGCCGGCAGCTCCACCTCCCCAAGCCCGGGGCGGAGTGGCGTGGTGGGGAGCGAAGGAAAGAAGGAAGGAGAAGGACCCGGAGCGCAGGAGACCGGCAGGCAGGCAGGCAGGCAGGCGTGCGCGCTCGCGCGTGGGTCCCGGAGCAGCCAGCATGGTCCGCCCGCAGGAGAACCGGGCCGCCGCGCGCACCCTCCGCGCCCCGCGCTCTGCCCAAGCCGGGTCTCCGCGGCTCACGCACGCTGCTCGCTGCTGAAAAAAACAAGGGACCCCCCCCTCCCACACACACACCCCTCGCCGCCCCGGTCTCCCTTCCTCTCCCCGCGGAACTCCACGCACACGGACACAATGGCGACGACGACAACGACGGCGGGCACGGCCGCCTGCAGCAGCAGCAGCAGCAGCAGCGCGGGCACCGACGCCGCGGGCACCAGCGGGGTGCAACCTCCACCTCCTCCTCCGCAGCCCCAATCCGCGGTCGCCGCAACGCCCCGGCCGGAGCCGGTCCGGAAACCGCGCATGGACCCTCGGCGGCGCCAGGCTGCCCTGTCCTTCCTCACCAACATCTCTCTGGACGGACGGCCGCCGCTGCACGACGACTACTGGAGCGGCGGCGGCGGAGACGAAGGCGGCGCGGGGAAGCCAGCGGGCGCGAGGACACGGCTCAGCCTACTGGCCGGCGCGCCGGGCACCGCGAGCTGCCCGTGGCTCCCCGGATCCGGTCCGTGGTCGGCCGCGCAACCCTCGCCGCTGCCACCTCCGGTCTCCGGTCACCGTGCGTCCGGGGAACTGTGGCATCCGTCTCGGTCGGTGTCCCTGTCCGCTGCCTGTGCCCAACTGCAGCTGCTGCCCGACGGATCGGGGGTCGCCGGGCAGGAGGAACTGGAAGAAGACGATGCTTTCGCCAGCGTGCAAGTGCCGGCGGCGGCTGCTTTTTTGGGTTCAGGGACCCCCGGGAGTGCGTGCGGCAGTCGGGGACGACTCAACTCGTTCACTCAGGGCATTTTGCCGGTGGCCTTCTCCAGGCAGTCCTCGCAGAACTACTGTCCCCTGGAGCAACCGGGCCAGGGCGGCTGCATCAGCGCCTTGGAACAGCTGCAGAGGTCCAGGTGAGTGTCCCGGACGCCACGCGCGCAGCTCCGACTCCCTCCACGCACCCTGGACACCCAACTTCACTGCTATGGTGTGTGTGTGTGTGTAGGGGGGTGTTCCCCAGGGCTAGAAGACCACCCGAAGTCTCTCCCACCTTCCCGCGCCCGGCTGGATCCTGGCACACGAAATAGGAAGAGGCCCAATGGAGTGTGTGGTCATACGTGTGTGCACGAGCCTTGGCCCGGGGAGTTAGGAGTTGCAGGAACCCATTAAAAATAAAAATAATTAAAAAAAAAAAAAGTCGCGCTCAACCCTCCCGGCACAAGGAGGAGATCACGAGCTTCCTGAAACCCGGTCCAGACCCGGAGGCGCGTCCTCCACGCCGGGGGTGGGGGGTGGGGGGTGGGCAGTGAGCCTGGCACAGCCCGGAGCAGTGGGTGGGGCCCCCGCGGCTTTGCGGGAGCTCCAACGGGTAGCAGACACGCTTGAATCAACCCTCCGGAGAAGTTTGGGTGGTCCGGAGAAAACTTGGCAAGTTTCCTTTTGCTTCCCTAAGAAGTGGAGGAAAGTTCTTGTATTTCCTTGATCCGGGCCCAGGGGGAAGGGGGAACTGGGGATAAGAGTTTTTAAGACTTTTTTTTTTTTCCCATTCAAAAAGGAATTGGCTTGAGTTAGTTAAAAGCTTATTGTGTTCGCCGGCTTAAGTTGTCCGCAGGTATTTGACATCTTTAGTAAAAAATATGAGACGGTGGACACGTGCTTGTTCAGGAACTTGATATATGCCAAGGGGGCATTTGGTTAGAACGCTGACCAGAATCTCCGTTCGGTTCACTTAGTGAGCTCCAGCCTCTGTCGCTCTTGCCAACATTCTTCGGGGCATCAAGATGGCAAGGAAACAGTCTTTTACAGTCTGTGTAGTAATGGGGCCAACGAAGGCTCTCTGGGCCTGTTGGAAAATTTACTTCCTCCCGGTAATCGAATCAGGAAGCAGTCCACTTGGGCTCGCCCAAGGAGTTTGCTCTTTCCAGCCGTTGGCATCGGGACCCTGCTGGTGCGGAACGCAATAGCTTGAGTGCACCAGGGTCTCAGGCAGGGGTGTGGAGCCTGGGCGGCTGCCGCCAGCCTCTTGCACTTGCACTGGATGAATGAGCAACAGCACAGGTGACAGTCCTGCTCCGGCATTTCTTGTGGGGAGCACGCGTCTCCCCAAGATCAGCTGAGGGCAGGGCGGCTCCAGGCCCGGCAGTAATAGCAGAGTTTTCCTCCCGACCCTTTTACTTGACATCACACCCTGGCGCATAGTGACCCTGGAGTTTGAGCCCTAGTCCAACAGTCGGAAAAGGTCATGACAGGCCTTGTAATAAGAGTGTCATACTTGGCGAATGTGCAAGGCCTGGACTGTGTCGGGTGGTTCCTTGTGTGCTAACAGCAGCTAGGGAGGAGACCACCCCTCCCACCACCACCGTGTACACACTCTTTCTTCTGGAAACTCACTCCGAGGGGGGATGCTCGGGATATAGTGTTTCTGAGCTAGAACATCTAAAACTTACTCTCTCACCCTCCCACTTGGAACCTTCAGGACCGTTTGTTAATCTCTCCCACCAGAACACACATTAAGATGCACCCTCGCCTGCCAGTCATATCTGTCTTGTTATTTCTCAGTGGCTTATATCTGGCAGCCTGACAGGCCATTTTTTTTTTTTTTAATAATAGCTGTTCACAGAAACAACATCATTGGATTTGACATACAGGGCTGCAGGTGGGGAGGTAGAAAGGATTCGCGGGAGGCCAGCTTGACTGTGGAGACCCCTGTCTGTGGTGTTTTTATGTTCCCTGAAGAGTACATCCACCTGCCCAGACCAAGTGTAGCATAGAGTACTCTCACCTAAATAAGGAAGGCCTGTGGGTGGGGCTGGCCTCTGCGGTCCAGTGTGCCTGGCTTTAAGGAAACCTGCTGCTGGCACTTCACGGGATGTTGTCCTGGGATGCGGTTTGTCAATCAAATGAGAATTTCCTCGGATCCCTTCTCCAGCTCCTTCAGGAATTCCACGGAACTCACAAGTGTGAAAAAAGCCTTGTCAGAGTGAATTTCAGATTGTCCCCTTCCCTCCCCACCAATGAATTTGAGTTTTTCTGTATTCAGTTTGCTATGGGTGTAAGACAAATGACAACTTCAGAACCTAGTCTTGAAACTTTTTTTTGTTGTTGTTGTTATTTCATCTGGAGTGTGTTCTGTATGGGGGGGTGGGGTGGGGATTGAACTTGCTTAGTCTGTGCATGTTAGGCTAGTGCCCCACCCCTGACCATCTGGACTCTTAAAAGCAGTCAGAGTGAATTGCTTGGCCTTTCAATCTTTGAAATATACCAGGTCTTGGCATGAGTATGTGCCCAGTAAACATGAGTCCCTGCAGCGGTCACCAGCGCTGAATACTGCGTGGGTACTTGCCATCTGTTTTGTCACCCTGTGTGTGGTGGATTCTGTCATGGGTGACGAGCCCTTGAGGCTCAGAGAGGTTGAGAAACTGCCTCACACTGGCCCACCTACCACGAGGCAGCCTGAGGACGACTGTGGATACTGCGGATCCAGTTTGGGCCAGGATATGAACCTGTGTCTTTGACATCCAGGTCTGGTGTCTTATCCTCTGCCACCTTAGATAATTTATTTTTATTTATTTACTGGTTTTGCGAGGTAGGGTTTCACTCTAGTCTAGGCTGACCTGGAATTCACTCTGTATTCTCAGGGTGGCCTTGAACTCATGGCGATCCTCTTACCTCTGCTTCCCGCGTGCTGGGATTAAAGGTGTGTGCCACCACGCCCGGCTTTTTTTAAAAAATGTTATTTATTTATTTGAGAGAGAGGCAAACAGAGAGAGAGAAAGAAAGAGAAAGGGCACGTCAGGGCCTCCAGCCACCCCAAACGAACTCCAGACGCATGAGCCACCACCTTTCCTGGGGAATCGAACCGAGGTCCTTTTTGGCTTTGCTGGCAGATGCCTTAACCGCTGTAGATAATTTTGGAACTGCTGACAGTAAACGTTTGTCCAGGATACAGCAGGCCAGTTATACAGTGTGATTCTGTGTGACCTCTCCTGATTCAGGTTCCCCTACATTTAGTCTTTGGACCCCCAGCTGTCTGGCTACTTCCTAGGCTTCATGCTTATTAGAGTGTCCAGGGCTCCCCAGCCTGTGAAAGAGACTCCATCTGGCCCTGGGTCATACCGCGACAGAAGCCAACAGGTGCCAACAGGTGCCTTTTAGCTTCATCCCCTGTCGTGGTCCCTCTCTGCTGGGGCAGTGAACTCTGCATCCAGAAGGTGTTAATAGACATTAGGGAGTGCAGATTTAATACACCTTTATTATTATTATTTTTTTTTAGAACGATTGAGAGGGAGACAGGAAGAGAGAGCATTGGTATGCCAGGGCCTTTCTTTCTTTTTTTTTTTTTTTTTTGGTTTTTCGAGGTAGGGTCTCACTCTAGCCCAGGCTGACCTGGAATTCACTATGGAGTCTCAGGGTGGCCTCGAACTCACGGCAATCCTCCTACCTCTGCCTCCCGAGTGCTGGGATTAAAGGCGTGCGCCACCACGCCCAGGCTTGCCAGGGCCTTTCAACTGCTGTGAGCGAACTCCAGATGTGCGTGCCCCCCCCCCCTTGTGCAGCTGGCTTACGTGGAACCTGAAGAATCGAACCTGGGTCCTTAGGCTTCGCAGGCAAGCGCCTTAACCTCTAAGCCATCTCTCCAGCCCGGGAGTGCAGATTCAGACAATGCGTTTTAAGGTTTCTTTTACTTTAAAAACATCATCTCAGGCTGCAGCTGGCAGCAACCCTAGGTTACTACTCCCTCTTCCAGGAGCTACTGACTGGCAGGCAGCCACCCAAAAGCAGAGTAGAGCCCAGGTAAGCGCGTGCCTGCCAGGAGGTCCACAGGGTGGCTGGGGTACTGTTTAAAAATAGCACAGGGGGCGGGGCTGGAGAGGTGGCTTAGCGGTTAAGCACTTGCCTGTGAAGCCTAAGGACCCTGGTTCGAGGCTCGATTCCCCAGGACCCATGTTAGCCAGATGCACAAGGGGGCGCACACGTCTGGAGTTCGTTTGCAGTGGCTGGAGGCCCTGGCGCGCCCTCTCTCTCTCTCTCTCTGTCTGTCGCTCTCAAATATAATAAATAAACAACAACAAAAAATAAAAATAGCACAAGGATTTCTGCGTTTTAGAGCCTCGGAGTTAGCACCACGCCTAGTGAGGAGGTGGGCATGGTGGTGCACGCCTTTAATCCCAGCACTTAGGAGGCAGAGGTAGGAGGATCTCTGCAAGTTCGAGGCCACCTTGAAATTACATAGTGAATTCCAGGTCAGCCTGGGCTAGAGTGAAACTCTACCTCAAAAAACAACAACAAAAACCCCACAAAAGCTCTTAGGGCTGGACCCTAAGATCTGCCTAGTGAAACTCTTCCAGCCAAGTGGCTGTAGATCCAAACTACAGTAAGACACTGAATATGCTGGGAGCTATCCATTCAAACGACCACAAGATCCTCGGCTGGGCCAAGTGTCTAGGGCCTTCCTTGTACTTGCCCATTCTATTTGCATTTCTTAGGGAATGCTGACTGAATATGTTCAAGACTTTCTGACCTGTGATGTTAGTGTGAGTCGCTTCACCTGGGGGAGCACTCTTAAAAGCAGGTGGTCTCAGGCTGGAGGGATGGCTTAGCGGTTAAGGCATTTGCCTGCAAAGCCAAAGGACCTCGGTTCGATTCCCCAGGACCCATGTTAGCCAGCTGCACAAGGGGGCGCATGTGTCTGGAGTTCTTTTGCAGTGGCTGGAGGCCCTGACGTGCCCATTATCTCTCTCCCTCTCTCTCAAGTAAATAAATAAATAAAAATTAAAGGGAAAAAAAAAAGCAGGTGGTCTCACAAATGGGCAGCACATGCTTGTAACTCCATAAGCCGGCTTTGGCTTACGTTGTGAGACCCTGTCTGCAAAACACAGCAGCAAACCCCGTAGAAGCAGGCCATCCATCCGTTTCTATCCAGCTCCTTGGGATGGAAGTGGAACGTACCAGCTTACCATGAACAGGAGGTGCTGGTCAGGGTTGTGATTAGTATCCAGTGTAAGGCTAATGGACTGAGTCAGGAGGTTAAATAACTTGCCCAAGGTCACAATCTTTCATGGCAAGGCCCAGGCTAGCCTGATTGCTACTCCTTGCTACCTCGGGCTTCTGTCTACCTTTCCTTTTGTGTTGGCCACCTCCTCTCCCCGAGATGAAACAGTTCATGCTTAGGAGTCTGAGTGTCTTTACAGAAAGGAAAACTGTGGGGCTGGAGAGATGGCTCAGCAGTTAAGGCACTTGCCTACAAAACCTAACGACCTGGTTCGATTCCCCACTTCCTGTATAAAGCCAGATGCACAGAGTGGCATATGTATCTAGAGCTGGTTTGCAGTGAGTAGAGGCCCTACAAGCGGCTGTTCACTCTCTCTCTCTCTCTCTTCCCTCTATCTTTGTCTCTGTCTCTCTTTCTGCTTGCAAATAAATTAAAACAAAATTTTACAAGCCAGGCGTGGTGTCACACGCTTTTAATCCTAACACTCAAGAGGCAGAGGTAGAAGGATTGATGTGAGTTTGAGGCCACCCTGAGACTACATAGTGAATTCCAGGTCAGCCTGGGCTAGGGTGAACCCCTACCTTGAAAAACCAAAACCAAAACCCAAAAATGCGAACTGACCATGAATGGAGAGCCAGAGCGTGGGAGGGGGTGTGGCCATACTTTTCTGACTTTGTCACCACCTTGCTTTGTGACTGATTTCTTTTAGCAGTAACACTCCCGTTACCTCTCAGGTACATTTTTCCAGCCGCTTGTGTGAGAGAAGCCAAAATGCAAGTCTCCAGCTGGGCTAGGCCGGGAACTTTCCCAAGCCTGGGGCACCTGCTGCGTCCTGTGAGGGGCGGAAGCACATAAACCAGTGACCCTGGCTCATGGTGGCAGCATCGCAGGCCTGCCCACTGTCATGAAATCTGTGGTGTGGGTGAGCTTGAGACAGAACAAGCTGGAGGCCTGCTCCTTGCTGGCACTGCCAGCCAGGGCAAGCAGGTTTGGCTGTGACTTGTGCTCTCTGGCTCTACCCAGTGCACCCAGCAACTGGTCCCAGAAGTTTCTAGTTGCCTGCACTGTCCTGAGGAGTGAAGTGGGGCAAAGGAGCCCCAGGTGCTTGATGTGGAACCAGGCCTTGAGGGCTCTGGACCTCAGTTCTCCTTAGGAAACTGAAGGTTAAAAGGTTGGGATGGGGCTGGAGAGATGGCTTAGCGGTTAAGCGCTTGCCTGTGAAGCCTAAGGACCCCAGTTCGAGGCTCGATTCCCCAGGCACCCACATTAGCCAGATGCACAAGGGGGCGCACGCGTCTGGAGTTCATTTGCAGTGGCTGGAGGCCCTGGCGCACCCATTCTCTCTCTCTCTCTCTCTCTCTTTCTCTCTGTCACTCTCAGATAAATAAAAATAAACAAAAAAAAATTTTTTTAAAAAAGGTTGGGATGGATGAGCACAGTATCCTTAACAGGTCTACATTATTTTTTCTAAAAAAAAAATTTATTGAGAGAAAGAGGCATTCTTTAAAAAAATTTTTTTAAAAATTTATTTGTTAGAGAGAAAGAGGCAGATAGAGAGGATGAGTGTGCCAGGGCCTCTAGCCACTGCAAACAAACTGAAGATGTGTGTGTCACCTTGTGCATCCAGCTTTAAAAGTGGGTCCTGAGGAATCGAACCTGGGTCCTTTGGCAGGGCAAGCATCTTAAACCACTGAGCCATCTCTCCAGCCCCTCGGGTCCAGCGTTCTGTGTGTCGTTAAGTTCTGTGGCTTGCTATGGGGACCTGGGGCATGTGTAGTATGCAGACATTGGATTACTTAACCATCAAATTAGATGCAAAGCAGCAGTTAAGTTTGGTCTAGGGCACTGCTTGGCCGACATGCATGCTCTGAGGAAAGAGTGGAGTGAGGAATGAGTGGCAGCTGCCCTCAGTATATGGCGAAACTTTTTTTTTTTTTTTTCAAGGTAGCGTCTCCCTGTAGCCCAAGCTGATCTGGAACTCACTCTGTAGTCCTAGGCTGGCCTCAAACTCACCACAGTCCTCCTACCTCTGCCTCCCAAGTGCTGGAATTAAAGGCATGCGCCACCACGCTCGTCTATGTTGCAACTTTAAAATTTTTTTGTTTATTTTTATTTATTTATTTGAGAGCAACAGATAGAGAAAGAAGCAGAGAGAGAGAGAGAGAGAGAGAGAGAGAGAATGGGCTTGCTAGGGCCTCCAGCCACTGCAAACGAACTCCAGACATGTGCGCCCCCTTGTGCATCTGGCTAGCGTGGGTCCTGGGGAATCGAGCCTCGAACCAGGGGCCTTAGGCTGCACAGGCAAGCGCTTCACCGCTAAGCCATCTCTCCAGCCCAATGTTGCAACTTTAAAAATCCTACCTTCAGCTGTGTCCCCTGGGCAGCAGGCGGGCACGCTGAACTTTAGACTTCACAAGGCCATGGAAGCTGGAAGCCTCTGTCTACAGAGATGTCCATCCCCAGCCAACATCCCTCCCTCATCAGGGAAGTGAGCCAAAGGGCCTCACGTTTATGAAGTGCTTTTATGGTTGTTGATTGCAGCGCCAACCAAGAGTGGGGCAGGAGTCCAAGGGCACACAGTGGGCAGAGGGCAGCCTCAGGCACTTTGCTACCCGTGAGCCATGTAGAGGAGACTGTAGTAATGGGATTTGATGCCCCCCATACACCTTATTCATTCAGTGAACAATGAACACAGTGGGTATCAACTATGTGCGGCCATTGTACTCATCACAGAGGTAGACATGCGACCTGGTTCCTGAGTTGGTTGAGTGACAGGAGCGAATAAGTGATTTAGCATGCTAATGAATGGCAGCTTAAAGGTTAGTTTTCAAAGCCTGGTGTTGTGGTGCACGCCTTTAATCCCAGCACTCGGGAGGTAGAGGTGGGAGGATCATCATGAGTTCGAGGCCACCCTGAGACCACAGAGTGAATTCCAGGTCAGCCTGGGCCAGAGTGAGACTCTACCTTGAAAAACCAAAAAAAAAAAAAAAAAAAAAAAAAAGTGAGTTTTCAGTTTGAGCCCACCATGGGGCAGGGATACTACTTATTTTTTAATATTTTATATTTATTTATTTATTTATTTGACAGAGAAAGAGGGAGGGAAAGAGAGAGAGAGAATGGGCACACCAGGGCCTCCAGCCACTGCAAAGGAACTCCAGACGCATGCGCCTCCTTGTGCATCTGGCTAACGTGGGTCCTGGGGAATCGAACTTGGATCCTTTGGCTTTGCAGGCAAATGCCTTAACCTGCTAAGCCATCCCTCCAGCCCCACTTTTTTAAAACATACATACATACATACATATATATATATATATATATATATAATTTATTTGGGGGTAATGAAGAGGTAGATAGAGAGAATGGGTGCTCCAGGGCCTCTCTATCCATCACACACTCCAGACACATGGGCCACCATGTACATCTGGCTTATGTGGGTCCTGGGGAATCAAACTTGGATCCTTAGACTTCGCAGGCAAGCGCCCCAACGGCTAAGCCATCTCTCCAGCCCCAGGGACGCTTCTTGCCCTCCCCTATGGAACTTGGCACAGGACCTTGGGCGCAGTATTTTGCCTTTATGTGTAGTAGCAGGCCTTCCTCCACGCACCTTCTGGGCATTCAGCGAGTTCATATTTATAACTCCCAAATCCTGTTTGAAGCTGGAGATGTTTAAGTGACTTGTCTGGGGTTCATTCAGCCCATATGTGGAGCCTGGGTTTGAAGCCAGGCCCCTCGGCCTCCAGAATCGTTGCTGGTATCTGTGTCCCTTGGTGCTGGGGCTTGTGGATCTGGCTCTTAAAGCTGGTTCAGTTGGTCTCAGCCCACAGCAGTTGACCTAAATCACTTCAGAGGTCACTGCCACTTCGATTTCCTTGTTGGGAATCCCACCATTGTGTCAAACAAGGAGGCCCTCCGTGGGCCAGGGGGCCATGGCTTAGTTGAACCCAATAGAGAAGTCCTGTTGGGTATCTACCTGGACTCCCCTCCTCGGGGCTCAGCGGGCTCCAGGCCTCTCTGCTGCCTCTTACTCCCCTGGCACTGTCTCTGCCCTCTCGCTGGGGCTTGGTGGGCAGTGGGACCAGCCCTGCCTCCTGTCCTTGGTCTTGGTGGCCCTGTCTCCTGGACTGAGGTCTCATCCATGAAGTGGGGACGATCGCCCTGCCTCCTCGTCCCTGGGTACCTGTCCTGTGGGCCCTCCCGTTTCTTCACAGCATCGCCTTGATCCCAGGCAGCTGGCAGCGCACTGTGGCCCACTGGCCGTTCACACACTTCATTACAAACAGCCCGGCCCGCTTCCGTCCGTGCAGTCTGGTGGCTGGCGGCCGGGTGGTGACAGAATGGAGGAGTTGCAACAGAGACTAGGTGACAGCAGAGACCTTGACTGTTTATCTCCCCCTGCCACGTCCCAGCCAAACAGTGCCACCTGTGGCCTGGGCAGGTGGTGCTCAGTGCCCTGCATTTATGCAGGTGGCCCAGGACCCCTTGCTGACCAGTAAGCCCTGGCTTTCTCCTGAATGCCATACTAGCTTTCTGAGAGATTCCTAGCTGCTTTTATACCTGGCCTGCAGCAGAGGAGGGGGGGGGGGGGACACCTCTCTGAGACCCGCACCCGACCTACCCCATGAGTTTTAAATTTCCTGTATTTCTTGCAAAGCAACCTTTGGCTGGTCCCTGGTCATACTGTTTCCCCCCACCCCCCCGAGGCTGCCATTGCTACTGCCTGTGTGCAGACTTCTCCTGAGAAGGGGCCCCCAGCACTGCCCACTGACCTTCACAGATTCCGGTGCTGCTCAGGAGCCTAAAGATGGGTCTATTGGGGCTCGCTCCCACTTGACCATGGCACCCAAACAAAACCAGGTCCCTGGCAGTGTGAGGAGAGTTTTTTTTAAAAAATACTTTTGAATATTTTTATTTATTTGAGAGAGAGAGAGGGAGGGAGGGAGGCAGCTAGAGAATAGATGTGCCAGGGCCTCCAGCCATTGCAAACAAACTCTAGACTAATGCGCCACCTTGTGCATCTGGCTTATGTGGGTCCTGGGGATTCGAACCTGGGTCCTTTGGCTTTTCGGGCAAGTGCCTTAACCGCTAAGTCATCTCTCCAGTCCAGAGAGGATTTTTGTTTGTCTCATTTTGGTAGGGCTGGGGATCAAGCCTAGGGCTTTGTACCACTAGGCCTATGCTCTACTGCCAAGAACTGCATCCTCAGCCCAGCTGTTAAGTTGGATCCTGGCAGAGCCTCTTTGAAATCTTGAAGCATGCTTTTCTTTCGAGCCCCTCTCTCCCTGGTCACACACCCCCCCTCCCCACTTCCCAGGGTTTTCATTTCCTCCTGGCACTCTAACCCCTTTGATTGGTGAAACGGAGTACTTACCTAGCATCTCCTTCCTCGGTTCCACAGCCTGAAGGGCCCCTTCCCTTTGAGGTAAGGTGAGATCTCTTGTGAGCAGCACCATCCCTCCCCACGTGTCCAGGACGGAGCTCACACCCTGTCTCAGGGGTTGTGTGCTTGAGTTTTTATCCTGTGCTTGATAATCTTGTGCAGTGCGGGGAGGGGGGCCCTCTATCCAGTTTAGATCTGAGGAGACTGAGGCTGGATAGGATAAGGAAACTTGCCTTCAAGCTGTCTCCAGGAATTGAAATTTTCTGGCCTCTGAGCTGAGGTTGGCTAAACACAATAGTGTACCATACTTGTGGCCTTGACAGAGACCACGGTGAACTCTATTAGGGTACGAACCTCCCAGGCTGCCAGTCAGGGCATTTTTTTTTTTTTTTTGAAAGCTAATATGCTCCAAGGGCTGTCCCCCACACATTTTATTTTATTTTGAAAGAGAAAAAGGCAGATAGAGAGAAAGGGTGCGCCAGGGTCTCTAGCTACTGCAAGCGAACTCCAGATGATTGCAGCACCTTCTGCATCTGGCTTTCGTAGGTCCTGGGGAATCAAACCTGGGTCCTTTGACTTTGCAGGCCAGCATCTTAACACTAAGCTATCTTTCCAGTCCCCCTCCCCCCGCCCCACATTTTTATTCCTTGCTCTCCTCTGGGGGCCATGCAAAGGAAGCCTGTTGGAAATAGATTTTGTTTCTTTGATTTTTAAGAATCTGCCACTTAGCTGGTGGTGTGGCTTATGCCTTTAATCCCAGAATTTGAAGGCTGAGGTAGGAGAATGGCCATGAATGCTAGTCAAATCTGGGCTAGATAGCAAAATTTTTTTTTTTTTTTTTATCAGAAACACTTAAAAAAAAAAAAAAACACCAAAACCCCCAAGGGAATCTGCCACTCAGGGTGTTGGTGTGAATTTCCCCTGAGATCACCATCACTCATTCTTCTACTTCTAAAAGGCAAAACAAGGGGTTGGGGATGTAGCAAAGCCAAAGGACCCAGGTTCGATTCCCCAGGACCCACATAAGCCAGATGCACAAGGTGGGGGTGCATACATCTGGAATTTGTTTGCAGCGGCTTGGAGGCCCTGGCGTGCCCATTCTATCTGCCTCCCCCCCTCTCATATAAATAAAACTAAATTTTTTTTTTTTTTTTTAAGCTTAGCCTGAGCCGGGTGTGGTGGCGCACGCCTTTAATCCCAGCACTTGGGAGGCAGAGGTAGGAGGATCGCTGTGAGTTCGAGGCCACCCTGAGACTCCATAGTGAATTCCAGGTCAGCCTGGGCTAGAGTGAGACCCTACCTCGAAAAACCAAAAAAAAAAAAACAAAAAAAAAACAAAAACTTAGCCTGATCTTTAGATTTCAGCCTGTATGCAGTTGTAAAAGAAAGCTTTTCAGATACTGAAGCCCAAAATCACTGCCTGGCACTGCACGGAGGAATCACATAATCATTAGCCCATGCTTTCTGTTACAGTCTTCAGGGCTGTCCTTGGTCTCGCTTGGTGTTTGGAAGCTCCAGGAACACATCATCAGCCAGGGTTTTCCCGGGCCCCTCTCTGTTTGTGTTGGTAGTTTGGATAGTTGCACATGAATTCATATTTAATGAGGTTATCATTCATGTGGTTTGGGGTTTATGGCTGCACATTTAGTCACCAAGGCGAAAGAAAGCTTATAAAGCAGACCATACAAGTGCTAGTGGTTTATGACTTGGAATACTGCAATATTGTGGGAGCACAGGCAAGAACTCATTGCACCCCTGACTTAAAGGACACCGTGTGCTCTCAAATCTAAAGTTCGTGATAGATAGATTTGAAAACCATGCAGTGCTGGGCGTGGTGGCGCACGCCTCTAATGCCAGCACTTGGGAGGCAGACAGAGGTAGGAAGATTGCTGTGAATTCGAGGCCAGCCTGAAACTATAGTGAGTTCCAGTTCAGCCTGAGCTAGAGCAAGACCCTACCTCCAACAACCCCCTTCCCCCCCAAAAAAACAAAAGAAACCCACCATTCAATAAGACACTAATAAGATCTGTGTGTCAAAGATCTGTGTGCCTAACACATTGATTTTTTTTTTCCCCCTCACTGACCCAGTTATTTATAAAGCAAGATATCTACTTTGTAGTTTTAGGAAGATAGAGAACTATGAGGGGAAAAAAGACAAGCAAAAAATGAAAGTTTTTTTTTTTTCTTTGCTTAGGGCATTTTACAACAATCTAATGATGAAAGCTAGTTCTCATTGAATTATTGTGCTTTATTGAGTAAAGTTTGCCGTTGGAAGATGAATAGTGGGGAAGGAAAGGAGGTAACGTATGTGTAGAGTGATGTGGGATTCAATCTATCCATCACGAAATGAAACCACGAATACTACAAGCTTTGCTTGTTTGGGCATTTACAGCTAACTAATTGCTTTCATAGATCATGGCTGTTTTTTTTTTTTTTTTTTTCTTTATAAAGGCAGTGGGATACTGCAGAATAAAAAGTCCCCAAGAGTCAGGAAAGCTGTGGTTTGAAAATTTCTATTTTCCAGTTCTAACTTGAAAGGTTTAAAACACACAAAACCTTTTACCAGAGTGCTGTCACTTAACCCTAAGGAAGATTCCAATTAAGTGCGGGTCACAATGTATCCTCCTTCCTGCCCCGATTCTTCATTTGAATGGTGTTTAACTGCTGCAAGAACAAAGATCTTCGGACCTGACCTATGGACTGGGGTCAAGCGAGGTCAGTGTGGTAAAGTACAAAGCAGTATTATCCTGTGGTTCCACCCACCAGCCCTGCCAGCCTTCGACTGTGGCCTTCCCCTCAAGCACTCTTGATGTGCACGTGATAACCTCCGGGTCAGGCTGGCAGGACCCCGGGTTGGAAGGAGCCGTGGAAACATTTCCCAAGAGTCCCAGCTCTGCAGACAAATGTTGGGCATTAGTGCCTCCCAGAAGGAACGGACGCCTTGCACCTCTCCCACTGCTTCTGCCTCTGTAGAACGGGCATAAGAATGTCTGCCTTTGGGGTTTGAATGAGTTCCTTTTCTCATTACCGTGACCACATGTGGACAAGCAACAGCCTGAGAGAGGAAGGGTTGATTTGGGCTCACAGTTTGCAGGTGACACTGCTCATCATGGCCGGGGAAGGATGCAGGGTGGCAGGGGAGGGTGAGGTGGCCGGTCACATGGCCACTGCAGTCAGGAATCAGGGATGGACGCTGGCAGATGCTCGGCGAGCTCTCTCCTTTGATTCAGTTCAGCCCATGAGACGGTGCTGCCCACATCCAAGGGCGTGTCTTCCCTCCTCACTTCCCGAAGACTCTCCCACAGACACACCCAGAATTATGTTCCTTTTTTAAAAATATTTTATTCTTATTTATTTATTTGACAGAGAAAGAGGGAGGGAGGGAATGAGAGAGAGAGAGAGAGAGAGAGAGAGAGTGTGAGCATGCACCAGGGTCTCCAGCCACTGCAAACGAACTCCAGACGCGTGTGCCTCCTTGTGCATCTGGCTAACGTGGGTCCTGGGGAATCGAACCTGGGTCCTTTGACTTTGCAGGCAAACACCTTAACCATTAAGCTATCCCTCCAGCCCCTTTTTTTAAAATTAAAATTTTATTTTAGAGAGAGAGAGAGAATTGACGCACCAGGGCCTCAATCACTGCAATCGAACTCCAGACGCTTGCGCCACCTAGTGGGTATGTGCGGCCTTGCGCTTGCCTTGCCTTTGTGCATCTTGCTTTTGTGGGATCTGGAGAGTTGAACATGGGTCCTTAGGCTTCTCAGGCGAGCACCGTAACCGCTAAGCCATCTCTCCAGGCCCAGAAGTATGTTTCCATGGTGATTCTAAGTCTAGTCAAGTTGGTAGTGATTATTAACCATCACAGGGTGTTGCAGGCATTAAAGTAAGAATTCGATATTGTGTAAGGAGTAGAGGCATGGCTTTTGGTGACTGGGCTGAAAATTAGATCTACTATGTCCACTTAAAATGACAGAGTGCAGCTGACCACCTCTTGTACCTTCTACCAAGAAGCAGTTGAGCCAGGCATGGTGGCACACTCTTTTAATCCCAGCACTTGGCAGGCAGGGGTAGGAGGACCGCTGTGAGTTCGAGGCCAGACTGAGACTGCATAGTGAATTCCAGGTCACCTTGGGCTAGAACAAGACCCTACCTCGAAAAAAAAATCAAAAAAGAAAAAGAAAAACATTGGCGAAGTCGGGCCAGATCAGCCAAGGTCATGGGGAAGTGATGTTGTAGTTCCCTGAATGGATAAGTTACTGTTGTGTTTTATCCTCTTAAATACCTGTTCGGTCAGAGTGGTGAAGGAAAATGGAGCCTTCTGTTAGGTGCTGACTTTTGCCCATTGCTCACTGTTGCAGACGTGTGTCACATAAAAGCAGTGAGATGAGGAGTAACCGGCCCACCTTGCCTGCATGAATACCAGGTCCACAGGAGACGCTGCCTGCCAGGAGTGTCCCCGTCACCCCCCCACTGGCCCCCCTCAAGACAATCTAGGGAGATGTAACTTCGCACACTCCCTCTGCAGAATCCAAGGCCCTCATTCTGTAGCCATGTGCTGCCTGCTCAGAATACCTCTTGAGTTGGGAGGGTTCCTTGGGGGGGGGGGGCGGCATTCAGACCCTTGGAGTGAGGAGGGTTCACTGTTACTCCAGTGACCTGGCCTCATTTACCACCATTTTCCTACCCTGGGAACAGGTTCCTATGCACGGGGATGGGCGAGGGGGCATAGGCATCCTCCCTTTGCGCCCCTAGGTAAAGAGAGTTAGGGCGGTGTGGGGGACTACCAGGTGTAATTTGTTTGCCATTAGAACCACAGGGATTTCAGTCTTACTAGTTCTGCACGTGGTCGCGAGCCAGCCGAGGGTGAGTGGATGATTCAGATGACCGGCGCCCAGCACGTGCTTTAGAAGAGGAGTTACTATGCACGGCAGCTGGGTTCCTGGGTGGCAGAAGTCAGGGATCACCAGGCCAGAGATGGGAGCGGATGGCACTCCTGGAGATGACCTTTGAGCTGGGCGTGGAAACCAGCTGTGACATCAGGGCGGGCGCCTGACGTTGGCGCCCACTGACCGGGCACCCCCTTCGGGAGGGTCTCATTTCAGAGGGACCAGGGAAGCTTTTGAGCAGGGACAGATGTTGACTGGAGCTGGGTTTTTAGAAGCTTGGCAGGTAGGGTAAAGGAAAGAATCAAAGCAAATGTTTGCATGGCCACATTTTTTCCACCTGTAAGAGGTGCATCCGCCGCCACACGTACCAAATTTAAAAAGAGTTTGCAGGGCGGGAGAGTTGGCTTAGCGGTTAAGGCGCTTGCCTGCGAAGCCTAGGGACTCATGTTTGACTCTCCAGATCCCATGTAAGCCAGGCGTACAAAGGTGAGGCAAGCACAAGGCTGCGCATGGCCACCAGGTGGTACAAATGTCTGGAGTTCGATGGCAGTGGCTGAGGCCCTAGTGTGTCAATTCTCCTATCTAAAAAAATGTTACATAAGAGTAAAAACATAAAAGTGTTTGCAGGCTGGAGAGATGGATATGTTACTTAGCTTTCCATTGTTATAACAAATACTCAAACCTACCTACAAAGGAAGTTAATTTTGGCTCGCACCTAGAAGGTTCTAGTTCATGATCTGTTGGCCCCATTACAAAGCCTAACAACCTGGGGTTTGACCCCAGTACCCACATAAAGCCAGATGCACAAAAGTGGCACATGCATCTGGAGTTCATTTGCAGCAGCTAGAGGTCTTGGCGAACCCATCCTCCCTCCTTCTCTCTCCCTTGTATATCTCTCTCTGCTTGCAAACAAATAAAAATATTTATGGCTGGAGAGATGGCTTAGCAGTTGAGGCACTTGTTGGCAAAGCCATAGGACTTGGGTTCAGTTCCCCAGTACCCACATAAAGCCAGATGCACAGAGTAGCACATGCGTCTGGAGTTCATTTGCAGTGGCTGGAGGCCCTAGCACACCTATTCTTTCTATCTGCCCCCCTCTGTCTTTCAAATATTTTTTTAAAATAAATTAAATGTATTTATTTACTTAACAGAGAAAGAGGGTGGGAGAGAGAGAATGGGCACACCAGGGCCTCCAGCCACTGCAAACTAACTCCAGACGCATGCGCCTCCTTGTGCAGCTGGCTAACGTGGGTCCTGTGGAATCGAACCTGGGTCCTTTGGCTTTGCAGTCAAATGCCTTAACCGCTAAGCCATCGCTCCAGCCCACCAGATAAAATATTTTCAAAGAGGAATTTGCATCTAATTTTTATAATGCCTCATTTCAGAGTTTCAGGAGGTCGGTGAACACGGTGGATGTGTCGTTCTGAGAGGTCAGTGAGGAAGCTGGTGGACCCCCAGGGACAGCAGGGGACTGTATGCAAAGGTGCCACTTGGGCCTGTGACCGTTGCTGACATGTGACACTTACTGTTCACCATGGCTGCTCGGGGACCCGCACAGGTTCACAACACACCTTCCTGCTATATCGTTGCCCACGGTCCCTGAATTCCCTTCGGTCACTGCTGTGGAACACCGTCCCCCAGGCATGACATGGCCATTACCACCTTGTAATCAGAGCAGCTCTGAGTACCCACGTCAGGCCCTCACAGGCTCTGGCCTGTTGACATTAACTCGTAGGAGTCATCAGACCTTCACTTGAGATTACAGGCATCTTCTCCCTCTTGCCCACCATCCTCAGCTGCATATGATCCTTTCCCAGGTGCATGTCGTCTCCAGAGGTACTGGAGGGCATAGGAGGCCAACTGAAGGGGTGACACCAGTGAAGCGGTTTTTGTGAGTGGTCACCGCGGCTGGGCTGGGCTTCTCAGTGATGGAGCTGTGAGAATTCTCCCATGTTCCTGTTAGCGACCCTAGTGAACTCGATAGTTCAGCAAGCTAGACTTGGGTGCAATTGTTTCTCTGGTCTTTGATGGCCTCTCTAAAATAGATTCCTAGGAAAATAGTCACACCTCCCTTAGCTGTACCTTGTTTTTGCTCTGGTGTGTACTGGGTTGAGCGGCACCCCGCCCCCCCCCCCCATTGATCTCCACCTGCATCTGTAGAATGGGACCTCACGTGGAAGTGAGGTCTTTGTAGATGTACTTAGTCAAGGTGAATCCTACTGGATTCGGGTGGTCCGAGGCCAGTGCGTTTGTGAGAAGGACGGGGGGAGTACACAGAATGAGAGAACCTGAGACGACAAAACAGGTTGGAGGGATGACATATCTGCCAGCCAGAGAAGGCCAAGCAGCTCTGGCAACACTGAAGTGGCAGAAAGATTCGAAAAGTTAATTTTGGCTCACACTTAGAAGGTTCCAGCTCATGATCTGTTGGCCCAATTGCTTGTGGAGCAGAACCATTCTTCCCATAGCCAGGGAGCAAAAGAGAAGAGAGAGATGGGGTGCCCAAAGTCCCCTATGTGGGGCTATCCCCAGTGACCAAAGGTCCGTCAGGAGGCCCCATCTCTTAAAGGCATCATCACCTCCCAAAGGCGCCAGGCAGGAGCCACCAAACTTTTAACCCACGGGCCTTTTAGAGAACATCCAGCTTTGAATTATAGAAAGTCTCAGGGATGAACCTGAGTTGGGCAGAGGGAGACCATAAGGGACTATGGAATTTTTGGGGGGGGGGCTGCGGGAGAGGAATCTGAATACCATCCTGGCTACTTCTGGTTGTGTTGAGTTCTTTGGCATGGCTATAGACCAGGAGTCCTTGGAATGTGTTCTCAGCCTCACAGGCCCCAGGAACTTGTCAGCAATGTGAGATTCCCCAGCCGAGAGTGGTGGCACATGCTTGTCATCCCAGCACTCAGGAGGCTGAAACAGGAGGGTGTTAGCTTGGACGATATAGTGAGACTGTGTCTCAAAAAAAACGAAAGAAAGAAAGAAAGAAAAAAAGCAATGTGATTTCCATGCTGTACCCAAGACCCGCTGAATCTGAAAGCCCTGGGCGCAGGGCCCAGTGGTATTCTGATGTGGAGTCAAGTTAAGGAACAGCGGGTTTGACACAGCCTCATGGTCCGGAGCTTCCTTTTTTGTTTATTTTATTTTATTTTTTAAATTTAATTAATTAATTTATTTTTTTGGTTTTTCGAGGTAGGGTCTCACTCTAGCCCAGGTTGACCTGGAATTCACTATGGAGTCTTAGGGTGGCCTCGAACTCACAGCGATCCTCCTACCTCTGCCTCCAGAGTGCTGGGATTAAAGGCGTGCCCAACCACGCCCAGCTATTTTTTCTTTTTTTTGAGGCAGGGTCTTGCTTTAGCTCAGGCTGACCTGGAATTCACTATGTAGTCTCAGGATGGCCTCGAACTCACTGCGATCCTCCTACCTCTGCCTCGCAAGTGCTGGGATTAAAAGCGTGCGCCACCACGCCCGGGTCGGAGCGTTCTTGTGTGAACAGTCCCTGGTGCTCATATTGTGAGACACCACAGCCTTTATCGTAGCCCAGATAAGTGCAAGCGACGTCCTGAGCCAGCTTGGCCAGGAGCCCGGGTGAGTCAGGTAGGGGCTCCTGTCGCTGTGCATAGACACAGTTCCTTCCAGGGCCATGTCAATTATCTGGTGAATTTCTTCCAGGCTTGGCTGCGTTCCTCTCTGTCCACCTCATCAGGGCAGGTCTTTCTGTCTCCTCACCTGAGTCCCCAAAGCATTTCGGGTTTGCTTAAAATAGAAGGTCTTAGCCATTGTTTCAAGTATCCAAAACCAATTTGTTGCAAGCTCTCTGCCTTGTGCGAAGCCCTTGGGGATACCGGGGTAACAGCCAGAGGTGGGGCCCCATCCATGGTTCTTAGCGACCAGCGGCAGGCAAAAGAGAGGCACCCACAAAGCTCTCAGGAAAATAAATTCTGGATGCTGCTGTGGGGGAATCTTTGAGGTCTAAGAGCGTGTCACATCTGGGAAGGACTTTGAGGAAGATAAGGAGGCAGTTAGAGCGGCCTGAAGCTGGGAGTGGTGGTATGCGTGACCTGTAGTCATAGCACTTGGGAGGCTGAGGCAGGAGGACTACCAGTTTGAGACCAGTCTAGGCTACATAGTGAGACCCTGTCTCAAAAACAAAAACAGTCCCCCCTCGCACAAAAGTCACCTAAAGATGGACACAGGCTTTTAGGGCCTGGGTCCCTGAGATGTGCACATGCTAGCATGGGCTGGAGAGATGGCTTAGCAGTTAAGTCATTTGCCTGCAAAGCCAAAGGACCCCGGTTTGATTCCCCAGGACCCATGTAAGCTAGATGCACAAGGGGGGCCGCATGTATCTGGAGTTCATTTGCAGTGGCTGGAGGCCCTGACATGCCCATTCTTTTTCTCTCTCAAATAAATAAAATAAAATATATATTTAAAAAATTACCAAGCATTGGGCTGGAGAGATGGCTTTTAGCAGCTAAGGCGTTTGCCTGTGAAGCCAAAGGACCCAGGTTCGATTCCCTAGGACCCATGTAAGCCAGATGTACCAGGTAGCGCATGTGTCTGGAGTCGTTTACAGTGGCTGAAGGTGTTTACAGTGGCTAAAGGTCCTGGTGCATCCATTTTCTCCTTCTCTGTCTGTCTGTCTGTCTTTCTCTCTGCCACTTTCTATTTCTCAAATAAGTAAAATAAAATAATAAATACTGGGCATAGGTTGGAAAGTGGGCTCAGCTATTAAGGTTCTTGCTTGCAAAGCTTCATGACCCAAGTTCGATTCCCCAGTACCCACATAAAAGCCAGCTGCACAAAGTGGCACACATATCTGGAGTTGTTTGCAGCGGCTAAAGGCCCTGGCGTGCCCATTTTCTCTCTTTTCCTGCCCAGCTTGGTGGTGCACACCTTTAATCCCAGCCCTCGAGAGGCAGAGGTAGGAGGACGCTGTGAGTTTGAGGCCAGCCTGAGACTACATAGTGATTTCCAGGTCAGCTTGGGCTAGAAGGAGATCCTACCCGAAAAACAAACAAATAAAAAACTACCAGGCCTGGTGGTAGGTAACTGTAATAACATTGCTAGAAAGGCACAAACAGAGGGACCCTTGGAGCTTGCTGCCCAGCCAGTCTGGATCTAGGCCAGTGAGAGACCCTGTCTCAGAAAAATTGAAATACAATAAGAAGGAGCACTGTGTATCCGAGAATGATACCCAAGGTTGTCCTCTGGTCCCCACACATGGCCAAGTGCACCCATGAGAAAAGGAACACCTGTACAACCTAGGAAGGCCCCGTTTCTTCTCATTCCCCTCAATCATAAGTATTTATTTTTTTAATAGCTGGAGGAAGTATAGCTGTAGAGTTATAAATAACTTTTTTAAAAAAGTTTTATTTATTTATTTGAAAGAGAGAGAGAGGCAGACAGAGAGAATGGGTACCCCAGGGCCTCCAGCCACTGCAAACGAACTCCAGACTCATGTGCCCCCTTGTGCATCTGGCTTACGTGGGTCCTGGGGAATCGAACCTCTGGGTCCTTTGGCTTTACAGGCAAACGCCTTAACTGCTAAGCTATCTATCTCTCCAGCCCCCTTTCTGGCCTTTTGCACGTACCGTAGGGGCTGATGTCACCTTACCCATGAACTTGAGAGAATTTACTTTTCTCACCACCTCCCATATAGCCAGCAGGGCTGACATCTCATGTAACTCCAAAAGCGATGTCTTGCCCCTCTTTTTTTTTTTAATTTGTATTTTTTTTAATTTTTTTCTTTACTAACTAGATTTGCATTCAGCAAATACAGTCAGTTTGGTACCATTATTAGGTTCATCCGTGACCTACCCTCTCCCCTTGGCCCCTCCTTGTTGAGGTATACGGGTCATGCATTCTGGAGTTAGCCCACAGTTACGTGTAAGATAAATGTCTCTGCATATCATGACCCAACATGTAGCTCTGACATTCTTTCCGCCCCCTGTTCTGCAAAATTTCCCTGAGCCATGTTGGGTTCATTTTTGGTCTGCTTCAGTGATGAGGTGTTGGGGGTCTCTGAGGCTCTGGCTCTCTGATTTGGTAGGAGTTGATTTTTCTCTGTGCTGATCTCCTTCCCCCTTGTGCTGGTATCCGGTTCATCAGGAAAACAGCCCCCTTGCTTGTTTCGCCAATTTTTCTTAGTTTCAGCAGGGGCCCTTTGGAGGTATGATGGGGTGGCTCTCTCCTTAGGATCTACATCTATCTTTCTTTCCCTGGATTTGCAGCGCAGCTAAGTGGTCGCCATCTTGGCCGGAAGTCAATGTCTTGCCCCTCTTCACTGTTGCTTGTTTACCACAAATAACATTTGCTTTTTAAATTTTATTTATTTATTTATTTTTTGCTTTTTGGAGGTAGGGTCTCACTCTAGCCCAGGCTGACCTGGAATTTGCTATGGAGTCTCAGGATGGCCTCAAACTCGCGGCGATCCTCCTACCTCTGCCTCCCTGAGTGCTGGGATTAAAGGTGTGCGCCACAACGCCCGGCTCACAAATAACATTTTTGTTTTTAAAATATTTTCTTGTATTTATTTATTTGAGAGAGAGGAAAGAGGTAGATAGAGAATGGGTGTGCATCAGGGTCTCCAACCACTGCAAACGAACTCCAAACACATGCACCCCCTTGTACATCTGGGTCCTGGGAAGTTGAACCTGGTCCTTTGGCTTTGCAGGCTAAACGCCTTAACCACAAAGCCATCTCTCCAGCCCACAAACAACTTTTTTTTTTTTTTTTGTTTCTTTGTTTGTTTGCTTATTTTGTTTTTTTCAAGGTAGGGTCTCACTCTAGCTCAGGCTGACCTAGAATTCACTCTGTAGTCTCAGGGTGGCCTCGAAGTCATGGCGATCCTCCTACCTCTGCCTCCCGAGTGCTGGAATTAGAGGCGTGCGACTCCATGCCTGGCATAAATTACATTTTTATCTAAATAAATTTCTTGGCCTTTCTAAGCAAAATGGGCTCTGTGCTTTAGGGTCTGGGTAGTGACATCCACACTGATCACACATTTCGCTGTCACTTCCTAACTCAGCCTGTGTTTGGTGAAGACGGTCAGTGGGAAGCTACCCCGTGTGTGTGTGTGTACCACGTTTTAAAACCTGTTTGCTTCAGACATAAGTAATGCACGGAGGCCCGGCCGTTGGAAGCGGTGGGAATGATACGTTTCACTGCAGTCATCCCGTGAGCCGGATTTCACAGAAGTGGAAAGAATTTAGCCTGCAGAGTTTCGTAAGGAGGTGTGACGTTCACTCCGTGTAACTTTAGTTCTTCGGAGCCAGGAAAATTTTAAAGTCAAGCCTGAACTGTAAGGGAATGAATAGGATATGTGCAAGGTTGGTGGAAATCTGGCATATGAAGAGGTATTTACGTGGGAGTTCAGCATCGATTTTATATTGTCACAAATCGTTACCAGATGCCTGCGTTACAGACAGACTTCCAAGCTGATCTGAGACTGGTAGTTGGGCAACAAATCACTTTGCCATTTGGAATGCCGTTGATATATATATATATATGTATTTTTTAGGGGTTTTCTTTTTGTTTTCAAAGGGAAAAGAATGAGTATCACAGACCTAGAAAACAGAACTGTTGTAAATGGCAATTAACAGAAGATGCCCCAGGGAGGAAGTCTCCAGTTTCTTTTTATAACCCTGGCAAAAGTGATTGAGGTGACATTTTATTAGCATTGGCATCTCCCCCTTGCACCGGGAGTCAGTTCAGGCCTTGAGTAGCATGTCCAGAGCCGATGGATGGCTCTATTCCCTTTTCCTTCCACCTCAGGCCCCAGGAGAAACACAGGGACATTTGTGTCGGGGGGCCGCAGGGCCTCATGTGGGCTCCACCACGCGGCAGGATCCCAGAATCATGGCCCAGAGGAACGCGTTTCCCCCTGAGGTTGAACATGGTGACTTCTTAAGTCTTAGGTTTGGTCTCCACCGTGTTTCCTTACGCTATGGGGCGGTTTTTCTCGCTGGATTTAAATGCCTTATAAAAATAAAATCTGAATGGTCTGACACCTCGGCCTGTTCCTAGAATGCGTTCTCAGAACCTGTCCTGATTTCCCCTGTAGCTGCCACAGGGTCACCTGTCGGGTGGAGAGTGGAGTGTGTTCTGTCTCTGACCCGGGATGCCGCCAGACTGTGCTGAGAATCTCTCCGAGGCTCAGCCTGGAAAAGAGAAATAGGTGTTTGTGGGAATGTGGACTGAGTGGAGTGAAGTCACCCAAAACAGAGCCTCTGGGGAGAACACTCCTGTGGGATTCGTTTTCTACTTGCTGTGACCGAATGTTTGGCAAGAAGCAGAAGAGAAGGAGGGAGGGGGGAGAGAAGGAGGGGAGGGGAGAGGAAGAAGAGAGGGGGGAGGGAAGGAGAAGGAGAGAGAGGATAGGAGGAAGGGAGAGAGAGGGAGGGAGGCAGGGAAGAAGGAAGGGAGGGAGGGAAGGAGGGAGAGAGGAGAGGAGGGAGGAGGGAGGGAGGAGAGAGAGAGGGAGGGAGGGAGGAGAGAGAGAGGGAGGGAGGGGAGGGGAGAGAGAGAGGGAGGGAGGGGAGGGAGAGAGGGAGTGAGGGAGAGAGAAAGGGAGGAGGGAGGGAAGGAGCGGGGAGGGGAGGGAGAGAGGAAAGGGAGGGAGGGAGGAAGAGAGGGAGGGAGGGAGGGAGAGAAAGGGAGGGATGGAGGGAAGAAATGGAGGGAGAGAGAAGGAGGGAAAAAGGGAGGGAGGAAAAAAGGAAGGGAGGGAGGGAGGGAAGAAGGAAGGGGGGAGGGAGAAAGGGAGGGAGGAAAGGAAAAAGGAAGGGAGGGAGAGGGAGGGAGGGAGGAAGGAAGAGGAGGGAGGGAGGGAGGGAGGGAGAGACAGAGGAAGGGAGGGAGGGAGGGAGGAAGGATTTATTTCAGCTCACAGTTCAAGGACACAGCTGCTCATGGCAGAAAAGGCCTGGGCAGCAGCTGGAGGTGGCTGGTCACATTCCATCTGTAGTGAGGCGGCAGGAACTGGTGAGTGTTGGGGTTCAGCGCATTCCCTTCAGTCCCAGTTCATTCCAAGACCTGGTCCTGCCACAGTCAGGGAGGTTCTTCCCCCTTCAGTGAAACCCCTATGGCGATACCGTAGTAGATGTAAGAAAAGTTGAAGAGGTGGGCTGGAGAGAAGGCTTAGCAGTTAAGCGCTTGCCTGTGAAGCCTAAGGACCCCGGTTCGAGGCTCAATTCCCCAGGACCCACGTTAGCCAGATGCACAAGGGGGCGCACACATCTGGAGTTCGTTTGCAGTGGCTGGAGGCCCTGGCCGCCCATATTCTCTCTCTCTCTCTTTCTCCCTATCATTCTCAAATAAATAAATAAAAATAAACAATTTTTAAAAAAGTTGAAGAGAAACAACGGACTCAGACTGCGGCAGAATGAAACCGTTTATTGCAAACACGATGCATGGTGAGGGACAGAGACCTCTGTACGGGCTAGAGGCTCCCTGCATCTCCCCAGAGCTGAAGTGAAGCTTATAAATGTACAGATCAAAGGAGCAGGTGTGGGTGGGAGTCTAGGGGGCTATTGAAGGTCTTTTCTGAGAAGTGATTAGGGGTGCATGGTTTCTAAGGTTGTAACGGCCCAGAAGTTTCAATGTGGTGAGGGTTGTTTGTGTGTCAGGATATGGGTTGATCGATTCTCTGTGATTCATGGATGGCTTAAGTCAGTGTTTGTTCATGTGTCATGAATTCAAGGAGACCCTGTTTTTCTTTTTGGGCCAGAGGAGAGTCCTTCAGTAGAGATGTCCAGAAATCCAGAAGTGTGTTTTCATGGTGATTCTTTTTTTTTTGTTTTTTGAGGCAAGCCCAACTGACTGGACTTTTTTTTTTTTATCATTTTATTTATTTATTAGATACGGAGGGACAGAGGGAGGGAAAATGGGCATGCCAGGGCCTCTAGCCACTGCAAATAAACTCCAGATGCATACTCCACAATGTGCATCTGGCTAACTTGGGACCTGGAGAATTGAACCTGGGTCCTTGGGCTTCTCAGGCAAGTGCCTTAACCGCAAAGCCATCTCTCCAGCCCCCCCCCCTTTTTTTTCAATGAGAGAGAGGGAAACTATGAATTGGCACACCAGGGCCTCCTGCCATTGTAATCAAACTCCAGATGCACTACCCACCTTGTGCACATGTGTGACCTTGTGCATCTGGCTTACGTGGGATATGGGGGTCTTTAAGCTTTGCAAGCAAGTGCCTTAACCACTAAGCCATCTCCTTGGTGATTCTTAATCCAGTCGGGGTGACAGTGAAGATTAACCATCACAGTGAGCCTTGGCATTGCCCACCATGCAGACTGTCAGCAACACCCCACGTCTGGGGGGGTTGAAAGGATGAGAGCCCTTACCTATCCCACATTCTGGGCTGATGCTGGCCAAAGGCTTCTCAGGTGTGGACAGGAGGCCCAGAGGGTACCAGCACTGTGTATTCAAGTTTTTTTTTTTTTTTTTTTACCTCTTCTCTTGAGAGTCAACACCGCCCATCCATATCTGTCATTTGTCCGCTTCTCCAACACCTGTAAGGTGGTAAATTTCCAGAATAAAATGTAAACACATTCTTTTTGCTTGCAGCTGTTTGACTCACAAAATTGCGGCAAACATCAAATTAGGGAGGATTTGCGCCGTTAATCCCGGGTCACGTTCTTGTGAGCCTTTGGTCCCCTTTTCATCATCTGGTCAGAACATGACCTTGGTCTTCATGTGTTTCAAAGACACCTTAGTTAACACACGCTGTAGATTCATGGTCAAGCTCATAGATAACAGTTCTGTAACTGGAGCTTGAACAAAGCTTCTCATATACTGTATTTTTGGGGGGGTTGTTTTGTTTTTCGAGGTAGGGTCTCACTCTATTTCAGGCTGACCTGGAATTCACTATGGAGTCTCAGAGTGGCCTCGGACTCATGGTGATCCTCCTACCTCTGCCTCCCGAGTGCTGGGATTAAAGGCGTGCACCACCACACCCGGCTTCATATAGTGTTTTGTCCCTAAGTCACATCATAGCTTCCTTGTGCTTAGTGTCAGTGGATAGCACCTTAGCACTATGCTTTTTGGACAATTAAAAAAATTTTTTTTTTTTTTTTAGGTATGGTCTCAACTCTAGCCCAGGTTGGCCTTGAACCCACAGCAATCCTCCTACTTCTGCCTCCCAACTGCTGGGAGTGAAGGCATAAGCCACCACACCTGGCTCTTTTGAGTCATTTTAAATGCAAAATTACAATTAAACAAAACAAAACAAAACAAAACCAAGGGCTGGAGAGATGGCTTAGCCATTAAGGCGTTTGCCTGCAAAGCCAAAGGACCCAGGTTCAACTCCTCAGGACCCACCTAAGCCAGATGCACAAGGGGCCACATGTGTCTGGAGTTCATTTGCAGTCGCTGGAGGCCACTATCTCTAGCTGCCTGTTTCTCTCCTTCTCTCTCTCAAATAAATAAATAAAAATAAAAATATATTTTAAAAACCCAAAAGTGGGGAAAAAATGTGGAGTACATGCAAGATCACATGTTAGCGTTTAAGCCAAAACAAAAGGCAGAGAATATTCTTATTTGCCTCAGCTGACTGAGCACGTGCGTTGAGCGGCTCATTTCTTGCTACTCTGCCCATGTACATGCCTGTGAATGGTCATGAGCGTGCCAAGGGCTTGATTCAGGGTTACAGAGACACTGTAGCAAGTGGACAAATTGCGAATACAGATCTCATCTCTCTGTGATCCCTCCCCCTGCCCCCCCCCCCCCCGGGTGCTGAGGATTGAACCCATGGCTTTATGCTTATTAGGCAAGCACTCTACCACTGAGCTACATCCCTCCCCTCCAGAACCATGAATAGTGAGAAGTCAGTGTATTTTGTGAAGATGTTTATTTATTACAGGGCTTGCTGGGGTAGGGGGTAGGTAGGAATGCATGGAAGGAATCATTCTCTCCTTTACGAAGATTTGCCTCAGGTGGCTTTGTCCTCTTCCCTTGTGGATGAGGACACCAGGAATCAGAGGGTCCTAGGAGAAAGGGCAGTGGGATCAACTTGTCCCTGTTCAATGGCTTTTCCTCCTGTCGATGTTGTACCAGTGGGGAAGGTCCAAGACAGGACAGGTGCTTTAGCTGGTAGGAGGAGGTAAATGCTGGCATCACATTTTGATACCATTTTAAAATTCTGACAATTTCTGTCTGATCTGATAGTCTTGTCTGGAGTCCAACTTCTAGGCATCTCTTGACTCTCCCTCTGAGACGCGGGGCGATTTAGAAGTAAAATGAACCTTTCTGATTCTTGACTCCCTATTTGGAAAACACAGAGTTTAATAACCCAGTCAGTGGAGCTAATGTGAGACCTGAGCGTACTCATTCACGTTTAGTGGTCAGATCTATCCGTACCCAGCACCCTGCAGCCCCTCTGCTTCTTAGTTAGCCAGGGCGACGTTTATAACGTCTGGGTGCTTGGGAGATGTGTGCAGGGCCTGTCGACTGCGGCCCTGAATAACTGCGGGGAAACGGCATGGTATGGCTATAATTGCAGAGCCCGGAGCCAAGGAGGGATTTTGTAATTTTCCAGTCCTTTTGATCCATGCGGTTACACAGTCCAAGCCTGGGAAATCTGTTTAGAGTTTTATTGACCGAGGTTGACTGTCAGCAGTTAGCAGATTATCCGTGTGCCGTTTTTGATGAGTGGACAGCTAATCAGAAGAGCAAACACCAATGAGCACCTGCTGGGCTCAGTAGCCTCCACCTGGAGCCCGTGACCGGGTCAGAAATGAAAGATGAAAACAGAGGGGGGGGGGGCTCACACGAAAGAGCCTAGTGATGCAAGGAGGACCTGTCACTTCCGTGCCACCCCCAGTCCACCCCCCCCCCCATCTTCACAGCCGCTTGTGTCGATTTTTAACCCTGCAAGTTTGTCTTCTGTTCCTTCTACTGCCCAGCAGCTGTGTTCTGAAAAGGAAAACAACTTCGTTCCGCACGGGGATGGGGAAGGGAGAGTCACGTGGTCTTCAGTTTCGACTATAAAGTCTGTCCCGGACCCAGACCGACCTCGGGCAGCCAGCACATCTGTCGAGCGTCATGCCTTGGTAGTTATTTTCCACATCTGTATAATTATGGCAGTCACTGGGGCCATTGATGGCCTGTTCTTCTCTCTGGGAGCCATACTTTCAACATTCCCCCCCACCCCTACCTCCCTCCATTGGCCCTGCTCTTGCAGCTGAGTGTCACAAAATTAACCCTTTGGGGGATTATATCTCACTTAGGGATAATCACCAGGGCTTTAAACTCCGAGAGCAGCTCAGGACAAGGGTCTCTAAACCTTCCAGTGCTAGGGAGCAAGCGGGAGCTTTCTGTTATTTTCTTCCACAAAAATCACAGACCTGTGTTCACATTTTGGCGCCGCCTCCAACATTAAACTGCCTGGCCCAACTTGCTTGCCTTAGTAATGCGTACTTGTAGAAGGGCTGTGTTCAGAAAACCCCTATTTCCTTGAGAGAAAAAGGGCACCTCTCCCGTAAGCCTGCATTTTATGACACGTTTTAAGTAGAACTTGTATCCTAGATTCCCCCCCCCCCCACCCCGCCTTGCTGTGCACACTTTTTAATCAGTGCACAAGAGATTCATTCTTCTGTGGCTGTTGATTTTGCCCCCAGGCGATGCTGTGATGAGATACGCTGCTAAATAGACTCCAGTCAGATGATCCCAACTGGGGTGAGTTTATAAGGGACATCTGTGTAAGTCTCAAAATAAATAATTAACATACACACCTAGACAAAAAGGCTGTCGCTTCTAGCGAGATGAGCATTAGCCTGCTGGTGCACAGGTTCTTTGTAGTTCTCTGAAAAAGAATCTTCTTCCCTTCATCTAAAGATAAAAATTTAAGTAGAGAAATAATAAAGGTTTGATTTTTTTTTTTTCTCTCTTTTTCTTTCTAATGCTTTGGCAAGTCACACAGTTATGATCTCCTTTCTTGGCCCTGGATTCTTTCGTTTTTCTAGAGATTCCCTGGGGAATTCTGTTTATGGCTACTTTGAAATTTCTTTTTTTGTGTGTTAGCCATAGAGAGAGAGAGAGACACAGAGAGAGAGAGAGAGAGAGAGAGAGAGACTGAGAGAAAGAGAGCATTGGTGCGCCAGGGCCTCAGCCACTGCAATCGCACTTGTCACTTGCGCCACCTAGCGGGCATATGTGACCTTGCGCTTGTGTCACCTTTGTGAGTCTGGCTAACGTGGGATCTGGAGAGTTGAACATGGGTCCTTAGGCTTCGCAGGCAAGCGCCTTAGCCACTAAGCCATCTCCCCAGCCCTGAAATTTCTTAAATAAGAGAAACAATTAGCCTAAGCAAGTAATTGTTGAGGATATGTTGGTTTTTCCAATAGCTGCCTTGGTGGACGGTGGGTTACGAGAAGCTTGACATGAGAGATAGCAAAAACGTTCGCAGAGTTGTCTTTCACAAGACTGTCTGCTACAGTGTCAGTGCTCAACAGACCATGTGAAGAAATAGCCCTGCACAGCTGCCATGGGTGACTTGTGTGATGGCCCAGCAGTGTCTACTTGGCCTGCCAAGTGCTGTTCTTCAAGATACCTTTCACAGCTCGCTATCTGAAATGCAGCACAAGGTCAGGCGTTGAGGAAAGTATCCATGGTCATCCCCCACAAACTATTGACCAGTGTGCTGTGTCAGGAGCTGTTATGGGTTGAGTGTGAAATTCCCTCCTCACCCAACAAGGTCGTGTTTTTTGAATGCCTGGTCACCAGCTGGTGGTGCTGTGTTGAGAGGTCGTAAAAGTTTCAGGAGATGCAGCTTAGCTGGTGGATGTAGGTCACTAGGGGCTATGTCCTGGCCTTACTTCCTGTCTTGCCTCTGTTCCTGATCTACAAGATGTGAACAAGTCACAGGTTCCCACTGCCACAGCTGGAGATGGCTTCCCCACCGTGAGACCAATAATTGTCTGAAGCTGTGAGCCAAAAGAAACCCTTCCTCCTGGAAGTTGTTTATGTCAGTTATTTTGTCACTAATACAGGGCCACGTGCCCCTTTCGGACTCATTCTGGGATTCCCCTGTCACTGAAAGTTCCTTTTATTTACTTTTTGTTTATTTATTTGAGAAAGAGTGAGAGAGGAGGGGGAGAGAGAGGGGGGAGAAAGAGGCAGCTAGAGAGAGAGAGAGAGAGAATGGTGTGCCAGGGCCTCCAGCCACTGCAAGCAAACTCCAGATGCGTGCGCTACCTTGTGCATCTGTTTGGCTTTTTGCGGGTACTGGGGAATAAAACTCTGGTCCTTAGGCATTGCAGGTAAGCACCTTAACCACTGAGCAATCTCTCTAGCCTGAAAGTTCCTTTTAAATGAAACCTGGCCTGTGGATGACCAGTCACAGTGGGTTACATGCTTTACCTACATGCTACTCAGGGGCTATGGCAGGAGGACGTCCCTTTAGCCTAGGAGCTTGGGGTCAATCTGAGCATCACAGGAAAACATCTCAGAAAAGGAACAGAGACAACAAAAAAAAAAGAAAAAAATTAAAACATGACTGTGATTAAAAAAAAAAATCTCACTTTGAAAGCTGGGCGTGGTGATGCACGCCTTTAATCCCAGCACTCGGGAGGCAGAGATAGGAGGATTGCCGTGAGTTTGGGGCCACCCTGAGACTACACAGTGAATTCCAGGTCAGCCTGAGCTAGAGGGAGACCCTACCTTGACAAACCAAAAAATAAATAAATAAAAATAAACTCACTTTGAAAGTTAAAAAAAATACCCCCCCCCAAAAAAAACACCCAAAACAGTAAATTCCACTTTCCTTGTCAAGTCTTGCCCACTTTCCCCTAAAATGCCTTATTATTGTTTTGTGTGGGCTGCTATGTTCCAGAAAGGTTGTATCTAAATTGCAGTTGTGTTAAAAATGAGTGTCCATTAACGTAAGTCAATGTCTGTAATCAGACACCGCTGACTTTGGTGCACTTACTCTTTGGGTGGGCTCTGACCGTTTCCCTTCAACTCACACTGGGTGCCAGGCACTAGTCGGCGCCTGTGTGATGAATATCAGGTCTGCGCTTGTGGACCTATTTATACGTGTCAGTGAATATGCATGCCTTTGTGTTTTGTTTTATGTGTGTGTGTGTAGATTTGGGCACCCCGTGCGCGTGTGTGCATGCACCAGAGGAGGATGTCAGGTGCCCTTCTCCATCATCTCCCCCTTCTTTCCTTGAAGTGAGATCTCTCGTGAAACTTGGAGTTAGTTGTCTGTCTACACTAGCTGACCAGCAAGCCTCCCCTCAGTGCTGGGGTTATTGGTATGCATGGCCCCATTTGTCTTTTTTTAATTTGTTTTTTTGTGTGTGTGTGAGAGAGAGAGAGGGAGAGAAAGAGAGAGAATTGGCACACTAGGGCCTCAGCTGCTGCAATCAAACTCCAGACGCTTGCGCCACCTAGTGGGCATGTGTGACCTTGCGGTTGCTTTGCCTTTGTGTGTCTGGCTTAGGTGGGATCTGGGGAGTCGAACATGGATCTTTAGGCTTCGCAAGCAAGTGCCTTAACTGCTGAGCCATCTCTCCAGCCCCCATTTATCATTTTTTCATGTGTGGTGGGGATCAGACCCAGGTCCCTGATGCTAATGTAGCAAGCACTCTTACTCAGTCATCTGCTCAGTGCTGTATGCCGTTTGGAAATGGTACCATGCTTTGCCTTTGAATCATTTGGTTCCCCAGGTGCTGGGAATTGAACCTGTACTAAGCACAAGCTGTATCACTGAGCTACACCACTAGAACATTTTTGAAGTTCCAAGCAAGCCCAGTGTCTGTAATCTCAGCACTCAGGAGGCCGAGACAAGGGTTGAAAGTTCAAGGCAAACCTGAAGTACATAGCAAGGCCCTGCGTCAGAAAAATAGCAAACATGGGGCTGGAGAGATGGCTTAGTGGTTAAGCACTTGCCTGTGAAGCCTAAGGACCCCGGTTCGAGGCTCGATTCCCCAGGACCCACGTCAGCCAGATGCACAAGGGGACACATGCATCTGGAATTTGTTTGCAGTGGCTGGAGGCTATGGCGCACCCATTCTCTCTCTCTCTATCTGACTCTTTAGCTTTCTGTGTCTGTTGCTCTCAAATAAATAAATAAAAATAAACAAAAAAAATTAAAAGAAAAATAGCAAACATAATGTACCAAGAAAGCCGTTAAGAAATATTTTACTTTTATTATTTATTTATTTATTTTTGGTTTTTCGAGGTAGGGTCTCACTCTGGCCCAGGTTGACCTGGAATTCACTATGGAGTCTCAGGGTGGCCTTGAACTCTTGGTGGTCCTCCTACCTCTGCCTCCCAAGTGCTGGGATTAAAGGCGTGCACCACCATGCCCAGCTAGATTTTACTTTTATAATATATAATCACTTGTGAGGATTGCCGTGGTGCGCATGTGCAACCTTGCACACTTGTGTCACCTTGTGCGTCTGGCTTACGTGGGACCTGGAGAGTCAAACATGGGTCCTTAGACTTTGCAGACAAATGCCTTAACTGCTAAGCCATCTCTCCAGCCCTTGTGTGGTCTTTTTAAGCTGAGACAGTTATAGACAGCTAATTGCATAATGTCTTGATGTTCTTCCATAGTTGGACTGTTAATAGGAGACACATGCCTGACATTGATATGTATTCATTTCTTTCATGAGACACTTATTGAGCCTATACTCATGCCAAGGGCTGGGCATGGAGTGTTGAACAGAATAATGTTGGCTCTTATCCTTTGGGAGTTTATTGTCCTGGGCAGGAAATTAGCAAGTAAATAAGTTGAAGCCATGTAAAAGATTGTGCATTAGGAAGGAGAATAAAGGAATTAGGAAGCAGGATAAGGAAGTATGTCATGGTTCGATTCGGGTGCCCCCATAAACTTAGGTGTTCTGAATGCTAGGTTCCCAGCTGATGGAGATTTGGGAATTAACGCTTCCTGGAGGCGGTATATTGTTGGGGGCGGGCTTATGAGTATTATAGCTAGTTTCCCCTTGCCAGTGTTTGGCACACTCTCCTGTTGCTGTTGTCCATCTGATGTTGCCCAGGAGGTGATGTCCACCCTCTGCTCATGCCATCATTCTCCCCTGACATCATAGAGCTTCCCCTCGAGTGTGTAAGCCCAAAATAAACCTCTTTCCCCACAAGCTGCTCTTTGGTCGGGTGTTTTCTGCCAGCCACGCGAACCTGACTGCAACAAAGTATTTCTAGAAGGAAAAAAAGAAGTGTTTCTGGGGCTAGGGAAGTGAATCAGCATAGTGCTTAACTGCACAAGCATGAGGACCTAATTTAGATCCTAGTTCAGCACCCCCTGTTGCAGTCAGCTCCTCACTACTGGGTACGAACATCCAACCAGACAGTGTACAGGAGGAAGGGATTCATTTCAAGCTTACCGATCCAGGGGAAGTTCTATCCATGGCAGAAGAGACTGCTTGCTTCCATACGTCCAAGCAGAGACTCAGATTCGATTCCCCCAGTGCCCACACAAGCCAGATGTACAAGGTGGCGCATGCATCTGGAATTCATTTGCAGTGGCTGGATGTCCTGGTGCGCCCATTCTGTTTCTCTCTATGTGCCTCTTTCTTTTTCTCCCTCTAAAATAAACAAATAAATGAAAATGAATAAATATTTAAGACAGGGCAGTGTCTTGGTGATGGGCCAACAGTGATGCGTTGGAGAGGCGTCAGAAGTGAATGCTGGGTTTGTGACCGGCTTTCTTGAGGTCTTGAGATGGGGATCCTGGTGTCATTGGGGAGGCAGGGGAGGCTGAGTGTGTCATTTGGAGTTGCCCGTGTGGATGTCTCCTGACGATGGAGAAAAGTGCCTGGACGTACAGAAGCCAGAACTTCAACGTGAAGAGGTCATAAGATCAGACTTAGGCGTCAGCTGTATGTAGATATTTCAAGCCAAGGACATGGATGGACTTACCTGGGTAGAGATGCAGGGAGGTGACAGATGGGAGGGTGTCCCACATAGAGCCGGGTGTGGTGGCGCACGCCTTTAGTCCCAGCTCTCAGGAGGCAGAGGTGGGAGGCTTGCTTGTGAGTTCGAGGCCAGCCTGAGACTACATAGTGCATTCCAGGGCAGCCTGGGCTAGAGTGAGACCCTATCTCCCAAGAAAAAAGAAGAAGAGGAAGGGGAAGAGGAAGAGGAAGAGGAAGAGGAAGAAGAAGAAGAAGAAGAAAAAGAATCGAAGTAGAGGAGACAATGTAGCCAAGTCGGAGCAGAACCAGGTACCCTGCATTGCTACTGTGAACACAAAGAGGGAAAATCAATCCAGGAGGGGCTGAGGAGAGAGAAGAAAGCCAAGGCAGCACCGGGAGGGGGTGTAGAGGGGGAGCGGTGGCAGAAATGTGGTAGGCTTGGGGGCATGCATGCTGGAATGTCCACTTGAGGCTGGCAAACATGGATTTGTAGGACACCAAACTCTCTCTAGTTGGTTAACACCAAATGCAGGCTAAGGGTACTGAGGCTAGGGATCCCATTAGAAACTTGAAGGATTTTATCTTTCTTTCACCTACCTTTTGCTTATAAACGTGTATGCTCATTAGGGTTTTTTTGTTTGTTTGTTTTTTTGAGGTAGGGTCTTACTGTACCCCGGGCTGACTTGAAATTCACTATGTAGTCTCAGGGTGGCCTCGAACTTACAGTGATCCTTCTATCTCTGCCTCCCGAGTATTGGGATTAAAGATGTGCGCTACCACACCCGGCCAGTGTATCTTTTCTTCAACAATTTTTTAAAAAAAATATTTATTTGAAAGAGAAAGAGGCAGATGTGTGGGGGGGGAGAATGGGCGCACACCAGGGCCTCCAGCCACTGCAAATGAAATCCAGACACATGTGCCACCTTGTACCTCCTGCTTTTCATGGGCACTGGGGTATCAAACCTGGGTCCTTAGGCTTCACAGGCAAGTGCCTTAACTGCCAAGGCATCATTCCAGCCCTTTAACAAGATTTAGAATCAAGTACTTAAAAATGTTAGCATGTGAGCTAGAGAGAGATGGCTTAGTGGTTAAGGTGCTTGCCTGCAAAGCCTAAGGACCTAGGTTCTGTTCCCCAGTACCTATGTAAAAGCCAGATGCATGAGGTGGCACATGTGTCTGGAATTCATTTGCAGTGACTGGAGGCCCTGGCATGCCCATTCTCTATCTGCCTCTTTCTCTCTCTAGTAAATAAATAATTTTTATTTTATTTTTTTTGGTTTTTCGAGGTAGGGCCTCACTCTAGCCCAGGCTGACCTGGAATTCACTATGGTAGTCTTAGGGTGGCCTTGAACTCATGGCAATCCTCCTACCTCTGCCTCCCAAATGCTGGGATTAAAGACGTGCGCCACCACGCCCGGCTAATAAAATATTTTTTTAAATGTTGACATGTAGGAACTGGGAAGATAGTTCAGTTGATAAAGTGCTTGCATTGCAAGTTTCATACTCAAGTATGAAGACCCAAGTTTGGATCCCCAGCACCCATGCAAAAGTCGGAAGTGGTGGCACTCCTGGAATCCTAGCTCTAGGTAGGTGGTGACACAAGACTCACAGGGGCTGGCTGCTGGCCTAGCCAACATGATACACTCTAGGTTCAGTGACGTAATTTGTCCCCCCAAAAAGTAAGGTGGGGCTGGAGAGATGGCTTAGCGGGTAAGGTGCTTGCCTGCAAAGCCTAAGGACCCATATTTAACTCTCCAGATCCCACGTTAGCCAGACACACAAAGCTGAGGGAAGTGCAAGGTCACATATGCCCACTAGGTGGCGCCAGGACCTGGTGTTCAGTTGCAGTGGCTGAGGCCCTGGCCCACCAATTCTCTTTCTCTCTCTCTAAAGTAAAATAAAAAAATTTAAAACAAAAATAAGGTGGAGGCCAGACCTGGTGGTGCCTGCCTTTAATCCCAGCACTTAGGAGGCAGAGGTAGGAGGATTGCAGTGAGTTTGAGGCTAGCCTGAGACTACATAGTGAATTTTTGGGTCAGCCTGTGCTAGAGTGAGACCCTACTCTGAAAAACCAAATGATAATAATAGTAATAATAATAACAATAATAATGTGGAGAATGATTGAAGAAGATACCTGGCATTTACTCGTGGCATCCATATACACATGCACCCCCTGCAAAAAAAATGGTTGATGGCAGGCACCTCTAATCCCAGCACTGGAGAGGCAGGGATAAGCTGATCCCTGGAGTTCCCTGGCCAGCCTGTCTAGTCTAATGCATGAGCTTCAGGCTGATGAGAGATCCTGTCTCAAGAGATAGAGGCCTGCACACTCATGTGCACACATACACATACTCCACACATGAAGTCACGTGTGCACACCACACCACACACATGCAGAATTTTGGGAAAAATTGAAATAGGGCTGGAGAGGTGGCCTAGCAGTTAAGGCGCTTGCCTGCGAAGCCTAAGGACCCACGTTCGACTCTCCAGATCCTACGTAAGCCAGACGCACAAAGGTGAGGCAAGCGCACGGTCACACATGCCCACTAGGTGGCGCAAGTGTCTGAAGTTCGATTGCAGTGGCCGAGGCCCTGGTGCAACAATTCTCTTTCTTTCTAAAAACCAAAAAAAAAATTGAAATAGATAAATAGTAGCATATAGTCTGTATCCTTTAGGGTAGGTAGAAAAGTCCCCAGCTGACTGATGGAAAAAAGCCAAGGCACAGAATGCTTGTTGAGCCCATCTAAAGTCCCAGAACCGAGGTTATTTCTCAGTGTGGATTTGAGGATCTTAAGCATAGCGTGTGCTGTCTGGGGCTCTGTGGCCCGTGTGCTGGGCTTTGTCACACTCCTGCGAGGAAGTAGAATTCTTTCAGGACCCCTTCCCCTGAAGTGTCCCCCCCACCCCGCCCAGGAATGGCATTGGGGAGCTAGTTTCACCTGACAAGTTAGGACTCTGGCTCCGCAGGTCCATGCACAGCGGTCCTTCATCACGATGTCTGTGGCCCACGCACACCTCCCTGACCATGAAGGCGCCCTCCCCGGGCCTCATGGCCTGCAGCTGCCTGGGCATTGCTTGGGCACCTATAAACATTTTTCGTATCTGGGCCCGTATTGCCTTTTGCAGCAATGAGAACGGGATCCTCTTTCCGTGGCAGGTTTAATTCAGTGATGGGCGGCTTTGAAGGAGGGTCATGCCGGGAAAGAGAGGTGCTTCTGTGTTCTAGAAATTGCTCTGTGCACCTGCAACTCAAACTGAGGAGAGAATGAAAAGCAACACTGTGCTAATGCTTTTTTTTTTTTAGAAAACATATTTTATTTATTTATTTGAGAGAGAGAAAGGGGGAGAATGGGCGTGCCAGGGCCTCCAGCCACTGCAAACGAACTCCAGACACATGTGCCCTCTTGTGCATCTGCCTTACGTGGGTCCTGGGGAATTGATCCAGGATCCTTTGGCTTTGCAGGTGAACATCTTAACCACTAAGCCATCTCTCCAGCCCTAAAGCTTTTTTTTTTTTTTTTTTTTTTTTTTTTTTTTTTTTTTTTTTTTTTTACTATTTGAAAATATTTATTTAAGAGAGAGAAAGAGGCAGAGATAGAGATTAGGCATCCAGGACCTTCTGCCGCTGCACATGACATCCAATGCAGGCACCACCTTGCGCATATGGCTTACATGGGTCCTGGGGAATGGAATCTGGGTCCTTTGGCTTTGTAGGTGAGCGCCTTAACTGCTAGCCCTATGCGAGAGCTTTTTTTTTTTTTTTTTTTCTGGATAATTAAAACTTTATTTTGAAAAACTATACTAAATATAACAAATTTTGCCATCCTTTAACCATTTTAAGTGTGTGGTTCGTTAGCGTGAAATACATTCACATACAGCCTGAGCTAGAGTGAGACCCCCCCCACCAAAAAAAAAAAAAATTCATGATTCCCTGAACTCTTCTCATATTATGAAACCAACACTCTATCCATTAAACACACCCTCTGATTTAATTCAGCCCCAGTAGCCTAAAGACCTGACCACGTGATGAAACATACGCCATCGCCAACCTTTTCTGAAGAAACAGCCTCTCTGGCCAGAAGCGCCAAGTTATTTCTCAGGATAAATGGCACCTTAACATTCCAAGGGTAAAGCCGCCTCCAGCCCAACCCAGGGTTCTCGGGTTTATTTTTTAAAATCTCAGTCATTCCTTCTCACTTGGGTAAAGCTTTGCTCTCCCCCCCCCCCACACACCCCTTTGGCAAAATAACTCCCTTGAAAATAACTTTGAAGTTGAAGGTGAAAGAGTCTGCTTTCAAACATGGAAAAAAAAAGAAAAAGAAAAAGAAACCGAAAGAGCTTCAACTGCTTTTGAAACAAACTTCAGGAGGACTGATGGGAATTTCAAACTGCCAGGAGGGAGACAGGTACCTTGCTCCTGGAGTAAGTACTGAGGAGGATTGACGTGCTATGTGGCAGTAGACAACTTTGAAAAAGGCAAATGTTTTGTCATGGTTTGAATGCAAAAATACCCCCCGTAGACTCATATGTTTGAATACCTAATCAGTTGATGGCACTGTTTGGGAAGGTTATAGTGTCTTTAGGAGATAGAGCCTTCCTGGAGGAAATAAGTCACTGGGGGTGAGCCTTGCAATGTTATAGCCCAGCCCTACTTTCCATTCTCTCTCTCTCTCTCTTCTTCTGTCTACTTCTCCCTGCAGATGTGATGATGTGACACTGGCTGTCTCCTCCTGCCGTGCTTTCCCCTCATGACAGACTTCGCTTCAAAACTGTAGGCCAAAACTAAACCCTTTTGGGGTGGAGGGATGGCTTAGTGGTTAAGGCGTTTGCCTGCAGAGCCAAAGGACCCAGGTTCGATTCCCCAGAACCCACGTTAGCCAGATGTACCAGGGGGCGCATGCGTCTGGAGTTCGTTTGCAGTGGCTGGAGGCCCTGGTGCACCTATTCTCTCCCTCTCAATCTCTCTCTCCCCCCTCCCTCTTTCGCTGTCAAATAAATAAACAAAAATATTAGCTGGGCGTGGTGGCACATGCCTTTAATCCCAGCACCTGGGAGGCAGAGGTAGGAGGATCACCATGAGTTCGAGGCCACCCTGGGACTACATAGTGAATTCCAGGTCAGCCTGGACTGGAGTGAAACTCTACCTAACAACAACAGAAACAGAAAGTAAACCTTTTCTTTCCTTAAGCTGCTTCTGGTTGGGTATTTTGTCCCAGCAACAGGAAAGTAGCCATGCATGTTTACAGAGGTTGGAAAAGACAACTTCTTGATTTGATCACAACGTTGTATATAAATGTCATGTATACATGTTATCACATTGTACTATTACTCCATAATTACGTGAAAATTTTGTGTGTTAATCAGAAAAGAAAAAATCATTCTCTCTCTGTCTGCCTCTTTCTCTCTCAAATAAATAAAAAATAAAAGGGGGCTCAGCACTCGGGAGGCAGAGGTATGAGGATCACCATGAGTGCGAGATCATCCTGAGACTGCATAGTGAATTCCAGGTCAGCCTGGACTAGAGTGAAACCCTACCTTGAAAAAAAAAGGGGGTGGGGCTAGAGAGATAGCTTAGCGGTTAAAGGAGTTTGCCTGCTAAGCTAAAGGACCTAGCTTCAATTCCCCAGGACCCACATAAGTCAGATGCACAAGGTGGCTCATGCTTCTAGAGTTCATTTGTAGTAGCTGGAGGTCCTGACATGCCCATTCTCTCGCTCTCTCTTTCTCTCTGTCTGCCTCTTTCTCTTTCAAATAAATAAAAATAAAATATTTTTAAAAAGAAAAAGAACCCTAGTGGTCTCCGCTGATCTGAGCTAGTTCCTGGGCAGAGTCACTGAAAGCTATGGGGTAAATGATTAGTATCCTGGGGAAAGCCATAACCTTGGTCTGCAGGCTGAGTACGCGACATGTCCACGTAGGAGGGTAGGGTTGGCCAAGCAGCCCTCTGTTCCTCCCAGTTCCTCTGTCTGGAAGATACTCCCAACTTCTTCCTGGGTGCAGTTCGGAGCACAGAGAGGCTAGAATACACTCCTTGCAGCACAGCGCTCAGACATTTCCTCCTCCACCATCTCTCGGCTCTGAGGCGTCACATGGGAGCTTCTGTCTCTCCATCTGCAAAATGGGACTCAAGACCGCCCACGTTGGGTACTGTGAGAATTTCACACCGAGCCCTCTGCAAAGCCCGTAGCAGAATCCTTCCTGCAAATTTGTTTCCCCAAAGGGAAACACGTATGAAGGCCTGCCTGGTTTTGATCTGTTCTGATGTCCTTCTGGCCTGTGAGGAAGGAATGTATGCTTTCCTGTGTGTGGGTTCTGAGACCCATACCCCCTCCCCAGACGATTGGGTCTGTTTTTGGCCTTATCCTGCTATTGTGCCACAAGCAGAAGCCAAACTGCTGGTGTTTTATGCAGTCGTGAAAACAGGCTCTTGAAGGTTATGAAGTCTTAAATCTCAGAGCCAGTTTATTAGGTGCCCTTCGGCATTGGGATAACCTGGTGTTGCAGTCAGGTCTGCGTTGCTGGCAGAAATCACCCAACCAAGAACAGCTTGTGGGGAAAAGAGGTTTATTTTGGCTTACAGGCTCGAGGGGGAAGCTCCACGATGGCAGGGGAAAACGATGGCATGAGCAGAGGGTGGACATCACCCCCTGGCCCACATAAGGTGAACCATAGCAACAGGAGAGTGTGCCAAACACTGGCAAGGGGAAACTGGCTATAACACCCACAAGCCCACACCCACCAATACACTGCCTCCAGGAGGCGTCAATTCCCAAATCTCCATCAGCTGGGAACCTAGCATTCAGAACACCTACGTTAATGAGGGACACCTGATTCAAACCACCACACCTGGCTGTCTTCTCAACTGCTTCAGTTTCAAAGAACTTTGAAAGTCCAGACTGAGCCTAGAGCGAGGACCCATGGGAGGGGTCACTCTGTTTCACAGAAAAAGGGTTGAGACTGCTTGTGGAGATTTGATTCAGTTGTCCCCCATAAACTTATGTGTTCTGAGGGCTAGGTCCCCAGCTGGTGGCAATTTGGGAATTGGACTGTCCTGGAGGTGGTGTATTGTTGGGGGTGGGCTTAGGGGTGTTAAAGCCAGCTCCCACTTGCCAGTGTTTGACACACACTCCTGCTGCTGTGAGGTGATGTCCACCCTCTGCTCATGCCACATTTTCCCCCGACCTTAGGAAATTTCCCCTCGAGTCTGTAAGCCAAAATCAACCCTTTCGTCTCACAAGTGGGTGAGAATTTGTCTGTACTCTCACAGATCAGATTCCATTCTGGGTGAGCTTGGGGCTAATGTGTAGGTGACATGTGACTGGGTGTGGCCTTCCCACTCAGGTTTGTGATCCTCACGGTATGACCTCAGGAAGCCACCTCTGGGATGTCCTCCTTCACATCTCTACCCTGAGCAGGGCTGGGGCCCTCCTCATTCCTGTAACACCAGGGACATATTCAGGATGCTCTTCCTTTTTGTGTAACTTTAAAAAATATATTTATTTGATGCCAGACGTGGTGGCGCATGCCTTTAATCCCAGCACTCGGGAGGCAGAGGTAGGAGGATTGCCATGAGTTCGAGGCCGCCCTGAGACTCCAGTAGTGAATTCCAGGTCAGCCTGCGCTAGAGTGAGACCCTACCTCTAAAAACAAAAACAAAACAGAACTATATATATATATATATATTTGAGAGAGAGAGAGACAGACAGATAGAGAATGGGTGCACCAGGACCTCCAGCCACTGCAAAGGAACTCCAGAAGCATGTGCCACCTTGTGCATCTGGCTTACGTGGGTCCTGGGGAGTCGAACCTGGGTCCTTAGGCGTCACAGGCAAGCGCCTTAACCTCTAAGCCACCTCTCCAGCCCGACCCTTGCTTTTTTTTTATAATTAGCTCTCACTGTGTGCGCCCACCAGGTTGTTCTTGAAGTTAGAGCCTGTGGTTCCTCTTCCTTGAGTCCCTGGCACGTTGTAGTGGGCGCTCATCTAAAAGGCGCCTCACTGAAAGCTGAATGGACAAAATCTTAGCTCCTGGCGGTTTGGGTCCCGGCGTGGAAGGAGTTCTGTGCCTTGTCCCTTTCTGTGGTGTGTGCCGTGCTTGTAAGCTCCGCTCAGCTTTGTTTGTGCCTCAGTTTCCTCATGAGGCTTCATGCCATTCACTTGGCCACCTCTACTTCCTTCATGTGGATAAATCGAAGCGCCGTCTCTCCTTGGCACCTTTAGGAATCAACCCACCTTTCAGAGAAGGGCCGCGTCTCCAGCTGAGCTGTTGTCACAGCTTTTTCCCCCAGATCCCTGCCACCCACGGAAGCCTTAGCGTCTGAGCCGGGCCCCGAGGGACAGAAACAGAGGTTGCACAGACACCCCACTGCACCCTCGTTAGGATGTGTATCCCCCACGGGCCCCACCGGGCTCATATTCCCGCGGAGCTGGGTAGAGCTTACCTACTCAAAGCCCTGGCCTGCATGCTGGCCGGAGTCTCCCAGCCGTGTTCATACGGGGTCAGGCACTACCTAGAACAGCAACTAAGTCTTACACTTCTTTTTAAAAGCATGTTGCTTTTTTTTAAATTTTTTTAAGCTTTTTTTTGTGGTCGTTTTCATTTATTTATTTGAGAGCGACAGAGAGAGAGAGAATGGGCGCGCCAGGGCCTCCAGCCACTGCAAACGAACTCCAGATGCGTGCGTCCCCTTGTGCATCTGGCTAACGTGGGTCCTGGGGAATCGAGCCTCGTACCAGGATCCTTAGGCTTCACAGGCAAGCGCTTAACCGCTAGGCCATCTCTCCAGCCCGCATGTTGTTTTTTAATGTTTATTAATATTATTATTACCAAGATGTTTCGCATGGATACATCATGCGTTGCCCCCAATCCGTTGGGGATGCTCCTCAGTGGGGTTGCAGGTATTCCCCGTGGGCTTGTGGTTTATGCATTGTGGGAGCAGCAGCCAGTTATTTTGGTGGGGGGGAGTGAATTCCTCTGGACATGATGTGGCTCTTACAATCTTTCCGTACCCCCCCTTCCTAAAGGCACGTTTTTAACATGTGTATACATGCACACATTTGTACTTGTATGGTATTCATGTATGGTCAGAGGACACCTCTTTTGAGACAGGACCTCTCATTGGGGCCTGGATCTTAGACCAGATGGGCCAGCGAGCCCCACGGATCCTCCTGTCTCTTCTCCTCTAGGCCTGGCACCTGGCATTTGCACATGGGTTCTGGCATTGGCAGGGCAAGCACTTTACCAGCTGAGCTCTTTCCCCAGCCCCGATTCTTACATGTCTTCATATCCCAGCACTGATGGTGGTGACTGTCGCCATGGCCGTTCTAATGAAAAACTCAACTTGCTTAGTCGCCCAGGAGAGCCCGTCCACATTGCTCGCTCTACCCTCCTGCCACCTCCGTGGGCACCATTCTGCACTGTAGCAATGAGGTCTAGCCTGAGCTCATTTGGGCTATTTCAGGAGAGAGAGAAAATGGATATATGGCCTCCTGATACACACTGGGCACCTGACTTCATAAGATTTGTGGAACCCCTAAGAGGCCCAGGGAGTTCATCCTAAAGAATGACGTGATTAAACACCCTTAAGAAAATAAAAAAAAATGGCCGGGTGTGGTGGCACACGCCTTTAATCCTAGCACTCAAGATGCAGAGATAGGAGGATTGCTGTGAGCTCGAAGCCACCCTGAGACTGCATAGTGAATTCCAAGTCAGCCTGAGCTAGAGTGAAGCCCTACCTTGACAAAAGAAAAGAAAAGAAAAGAAAAGAAAAGAAAAGGAAAGAAAAGAAAAGAAAATGATAGTCCATTGCATTTGTTTTAGTGTGTTGTTTTCTGAAAGCATGGATTACAACCAGCATATCCCCACACCCTCCCGGTCACTGAGAATCTTGTTATTTTTGGTGGGGGGGGGGGGCGCAGCTAGAGAGATGGGTTAGTGCTTAAGGTGTTTTCCTGTGAAGCCTAAGGACCCAGGATCGATTCCCCAGAATGCACATAAACCAGATGCACATGGTGGTGCATGTGTCTGGAGTTTGTTTTCAGTGGCTAGAGGTCCTGGCCGGCCCATCCATTCTTTCTAACCCCCCTTCTCTCCGTCCTCTTCCCTTCCCCTCTTATGGATAAATAAATAAATAAATAAAATGCTATTTTCAACACTATAACCATGTTGGATGACACCAAAGTCCTGGCAGAAGAGAGCCTTTCAGGTCTCTGAGATCAGCTTTCGAGTCCAGTAAGCGGCAGAATCACATTGCTTCTAAATGACGGCTCATGCGGCTTTAGGTAGAGCTGTCTTGCCGCACAGGTGACCCTGGAGACCTTTCCTCAACAGCCTGGTAATTAGAACTGCCGTTGCCAATTCCGTGTGTATAGAGCGGAGCACTCACTGCGTCTTCTCAGAGAGAGCTGTCGAAGATTTCCCCTGCCACGCAGCCAGCCAGCCCAGCGGCCTGCATGCTGCATTGTCTCTCTCCCGTGCCTCAGGGAGCTCGTGGGTTCCTGGGCTGGAGAGATGGCTTAGCGGTTAAGCGCTGGCCTGTGAAGCCTAAGGACCCCGGTTCAAGGCTCGATTCCCCAGGACCCACGTTAGCCAGATGCACAAGGGGGCGCACGCGTCTGGAGTTTGTTTGCAGTGGCCTGAGGCCCTGGCACGCCCATTCTCTCTCTGTCTCTGTCTCTCTCTCTCTCTCTGTCGCTCTCAAATAAATAAATAATAAAAACAAAAAATTAAAAAAAAAAAAAAACCAAAGCAGTCTTTAGAGAAAGGGAGTCATCGCAAGGCTTTCTCTTACCAGAGGCCTGCCGTTCTAACCCAGTGCCTGGGCTGGAGAGATGGCTTAGTGGTTAAGGCGCTTGCCTGTGAAGCCTAAGCACCCAGGTTCGATTCTCCAGGTCCCACGTAAGCCAGATGCCCATGGTGGCACATGCGTCTGGAGTTCATTTGCAGTGGCTGGAGGCACTAGCGCACCCATTCTCTCTCTCACACACATACACACACACACACACACTGTCTCTCTCTCTCTCTCTCCCTCTCTCTGTCTCAAATAAATAAATAAAAATAAAATCAGAAAAAGAAAAACAGTGCTAGCTGTGGAGGGCTGGAAACAGGGCCCAGAGAAAACATTAATCCCACGTTGTGCTCCCACCACCTAGCTCTGACCTGAGCGAGTCATTCAAACAAAGCAGAGCTCTGAGGATCTCCGCAGGGGCTCTTGGAGTTCCACAAATGGTTCATTTTCAGTACGTGTTTTCTCTCTTTTTTTTTTTTTCCAGTATGTGTTTTCTGTTCCATCACATTTTTCTAGACACATAGATTTCGTACATATCATGTATAAATATTTTAACAGCTTTATTGCGATACAGTTCACATACCATCTGTTTATAGCATAGTGTTCATTGGGTTTTAGTACACTCTCAAAGTTGTATAACCATCACCGCTGGCTAATTTTAGAAAGTTTTCATCACCCCCCCCCCACACACACACACACAAAGAAACCCTATGAGGTCATTGGTGGTCCCTCGTCATTCTTCCTTATCCTCATTCCCTATCCTGTGAACCCACTGTTTTTCTCTCTCTGTGGGTTTGCTTTTTCTGGACATTTCATTTAAATGGAATCGTACACTCTGTGGTCTCCTGTGACTGGCTGCTTTGGCTTAGCACAGTGTTCTCAAGGTCCACGTTGGAGTATATAGCTGTCCCTTCATTCTTTTCAAGAAATGTATTTGCATGTGTGACTGTGCACTTGGAGGTCAGAAAACGACCTTGAAGTGTTTGCGCCCTTTCACCTTTGTTGAGACAAGGACTCCTGCCACTGCTGGCAAGCTGCTAGCTGGCCTGTCCACCTCCTATTGCCGTCAGCCCGTAGGGATCACAGATGCATGCAGCACTTGGCATCCAGCTTTCCTTGGGTGCTGGGAAGGTTCGAACTCAGGTCACAGGCTTTACAAGCAAGCTCCATTAGCTGCTGAGCCATCTTCCCAGCCCTCTGCTTCTTCGTGTTAAGACTATTAACTGCTTTTTATTTACCTGTTCGCTGGTTGTTGGGCACTTGTGCTACTTAAAATAGAACAATGCTGCAGTGAGCTTTCATGTGTTAAGATTTTTAAAGTTTTTATTTATTTATTTATGTGAGAGAAAGAGGCAGAGAGAGAGAGAGAGAATGAATGAGTGCTCCAGGGCCCCCAGCCACTGCAAATGAACTCCAGACGTGTGTGCCACTTTGTGCATCTGGCTTACGTGGGTCTTGGGGAATCAAATCTGGGTCCTTTGGCTTTGCAGGCAAGCACCTTAACCACTAAGCTATCTCTCCAGCTCATGTGTAAGTTTCCCTCTCCCCCCCGCAATGTGGGGTCTCGCTCTAGCCCAGGCTGACCTGGAATTCACTATGTAGTCTCAGGGTGGCCTCGAACTCATGACGATCCTCCTACCTCTGCCTCCCAAGTGCTGGGATTAAAGGCGTGTGCCACCACGCCGGGTCATGTGTAAGTTTTTGTGTGTGTGTGTGAACATATGTTTGCATTTCTCTTGGGTTGTATATAGCAGTAGAAATGTTGGTCATATGAGGTAGCTATTTAACATCTTAAGGTGTAATTTATATGTGCTTATATATGTTATATGTACATATATATATTTGCATATAATGTTTTTAAAACTACAGTAAAACACTCAGCAAAAAATATCTAGTATTCTACAGCAAAACCTAACACACCAGTGATCTGTGAGTTAATTACTTCCTAACTATGCACTAATTAACTCATGCTGCCGAGAGGAGGTAGGTTTTGTGCAATTAAGCTTCATTTGGCACATTCCTTGAATTGAATTGGGTCCTGAGATTTAAAACCTGGCCACCATAGGCACTTACTAAACTCTGTCACTAGGGATATAATCCCTAGTGAACAACTGGAACCAAAAGAAACAAATTAGATGTTGAGGTTGACCTTGGGCTCAACGTTGTCCATGCCTTCTGGTTTCTGCATTTGTTTATATATCAAAATAGCTCCAACTGCGCTAACCACGATTGAATTATAAGTCAGCGTGCTAGCACTCATGCTCACATGGTTTGGAATTGTTCTACTCTGTTTTACATTTTGGAACTTGATAGAAGATTTGGTTTTGTGTCTCGGGGTGGGGGGGAAGCATTTGGCTGCTGAAAAGAAGCTTGACCATCAGTGTTGCGGACGCCCTCCCGTGTTTCTAGCCTTGGGTTTTGACCTCGTTCTTACTGCGGCCTGAACTTCTGCTGGTCTAACGAGGAACTTGAAAGAGAAATATTAATCTGCCTGCTCGGGACTGTTAAGCTCCATCCTTTGTTTATCCAGGGCCAGCTGTGGCTCTGGAATTGTTCACGCTGTGCATAAGGGTTTATTGAATGCCTGCTGTGTGCCAAGTCACATGCTGGCCACTGAGGGATTTCAAAGAAGGAAAGACATAGTTCCCTGTCCTTAAGGTACCTGGAGGTAAATCAGTGTGAGGTATTAAGAATCATGTCATCCAGTGTACAGGAATTTAGGTGTGACTATTCTGAAATGTGGTCAGTACACACAATATCGTAGGCATTGAGAAAATGCTTCTTGGGGTTGGTGGCACTGTACTGTGCCTAGGGGGTGCAGGTGGGATTCTGGTGGACAAAGCAAGGGTGCTACAACTCTGCATTTTCTTTTTTCTTATTTTCCTTTTTTACAAATTTTTATTTTGGGGCCGGGGGAGAGAGAGAATTGGTGTGCCAGGGCCTCAGCCACTACAATCGAACTCCAGATGCTTGCGCCACCTAGTGGGCATGTGCGACCTTGCGCTTGCCTCATCTTTGTGCATCTGGCCAATGTGGGATCTAGAGAGTCAAACATGGGTCCTTAGGCTTCGCAGCCAAGCGCCTGAACCGCTAAGCTATCTCTCCAGCCCCTGCATTTTCTTTTGAAGTAGGATTTGGTCACCTGGGATGTCTTTACTCCTGAAGCCATATATAATGCCAACCATCCAGGGTGCCCAGTGTTCGTTCAGCTTTCAATGAAAGAAACAAAGAAAGAAAAAAAGGAAAAAAAAATCGGGCGTTTTTATAAAGGCATCAGATAACCCAGGGCTCTGGGAAGGAACAGCATAGGCAAAAAAGATGCATCCATTATGTTTCCCTAAGCTGTGTGTGTGAGCCATGGTTCCTCTAAACAACTCCTAGGAAATAAGGATTCACCAAACCCCAGCAGTCTCGAACTTGCTATAAATAATTGCATGCCGCTGTTTCTGAGCTGTCAGAATTCATTGATGCCAAAGACCCCTTCAGAACAGAGAAAGGTCAAGCTGGAAGCCAAGGGAGAGACTCGGGGTGGGGGGGGGATTTAATCCTGGTGTCATTACCAAGAGGACAGCCTCCAAAAGGTCTCTGAAAGGTCCCTCAACCCTGTCTGACTCCCTGTTGGCTTTAATTAAATTAGCTCCCAGGGCATGTGGCTCTCTGGTCACTGTGCAGTAGCCCTCTGGAAGTGGGTGAGCTTTCTAGTGAAAAATGAACATGTGGGGCTAGAGAGATGGCTTAGCAGTTAAGCACTTGCCTGTGAAGCCTAAGAACCCCAGTTCGAGGCTCGATTCCCCAGGACCCACGTAAGCCAGATGCACAGGTGGTGCATGCATCTGGAGTTAGTTTACAGTGACTGGAGGCCCTGGTGCGCCCATTCTCTTATCTATCTGCCTCTTTCTCTCTCTGTCTGTCACTGTCAAATAAATAAATAAAAATAAACAAAAGAAAAATGAGTGTGTGTCTAGCTTAGGAAGTCCTCAGCACCTGAAGGCGTTTTTCCCAAGCGCCAGGTCTGCCCAGCAAGAAGGAAGTAAGGAAGGGTGATGTCCTCCAAGACACAGGCCACTGTCAGTCCTGGGGTGTGTGGAGAAGAGCCGGAGCTGAAGAGGGCCCAGGCTAGTGTTCACAACCCTTCAAGAGTTCAGGCATGCACTGCAGCCAGACCCCAAGGGCTCCTGGTTCTGCTGTCAGACTGAATTGCGTGTGAGTGCCCAGGTCTGCGTGGCGGCACCATCCCCTGATGTCTTCATGTGCGGTCATGTGTCTGCGTGGTCCTTTAAGATCTCTGGGTCCTCCTGGTGCTAGCCTGCCGTCTGATGGGGGGGGGAGGGCTCCTGTCCATCCGTTGGCTCCTGCTGGACTCCTTCCTAGAACTGGACTTTGCTTCAAGGAATTCCTCTGGTGCTTCCCACTTACCTGAGTCCTCTCTTAACATCACACCTGGACCTAGACCCTCTTACTGCAGCCTGGGGTGCCTCCTACTGGTTGAAATCTTGTCTCTCCTTTAAGCTCCCCATAAACCCTTCCCCTGCCTCCCACACACCTAGTCTGTTCTGGCCTTAGATATCCAGCCAGGGTGCCAGATTCCCTCAACCCTTCTTGCCCAGCTCAGGGAATGTGGAATTTGGTTCCCGCAATTCGCATGCCCGCTCCAAACATACCCAAATCGACCCCAGGCCCCTTCAGCTTGCATTCGATCCACACAGGACCATAGAAAGCACTCCAAGGTACAACCTGTTCTACATTTTGAGTGGGGTTCCTAGTATTTCTTACCTGTCTACCCCCATCTGTCATCATCCGCGAAGGGAATCCAGTGTACGCTGTAGCAAGTCAGTGCTGCTGATCAGCTCCATGAAAATCCTTCTGGATCTGGACTTTGAAGAGAGAAAGAGAGGAGAGAGAAAGAGAGAATGGGTGTGCCAGGGCCTCCAGTCACTGTAAATGAACTCCAGATGCGTGCGCCACTATGCTTCCGGCTTTATGTGGGTACCGGGGAATCAAACTCTAGTCATTAGGCTTTGCAGGCAAGAGCCTCAACCGCTGAGCCATCTCTCCGGACCTGGGCCTGGACTTTGGAAGCCAGTAACTCACTTCTCCAGGTTTCTACTGCGTTGTGCATTTCATCAGTGTGTGCCCTCTTGCTGCAAGCAGGCCCCCTCACTCCCGTTTGAGGCTGCGACCATGTGACCATCCTCTGGATTTCTTTTTTTTTTTTTGGTTTTTCGAGGTAGGGTCTCATTCTAGCTCAGGCTGACCTGGAATTCACTATGTAGTCTCAGGGTGGCCTCGAACTCACGGCAATCCTCCCACCTCTGCCTCCCGAGTGCTGGGATTAAAGGCATGTGCCACCATGCCCGGCTAGATTTCTTGATACCCCAAAATGTCTCGGGGGACTGGTCAGGCACCTTCAAAGTGGCAAGGTGTGCCATGGCTGCTTGTTTCCTGGCTTGCCCTCTAGCTCCTGTTCAGAAGACAGTTTGAACCTGTCCCAGAGGGAGTCACTGCTGGGGCAAGGGTGTTTTGTGCTGTAGAGAGCCTGCAGTGAGGACCCGGCTGCTTAGTAAATCGCGCTCTGATGCTCATCTGCTCTGAACAGCCCTAGGCACTGGGATGACCTCATACCATGGATTTCCAGGATCTGACAAATCTGACGAGAGAATAAACCAGAGCCATTCTTCTAGTGTCTTGCATTCTCTGCAAACATTCAGAGTCCCTTTCCCCACCAGCCTAGGACAATGTAGAAACAGATCTTATTTGAATAAACCCTTTGACAACTCTTGCTGTTTTTTCATTTGATTTGTTGTTGTTGTTGTTGTTGTTTCTCGAAGTAGGGTCTCACTCTAGCCCAGGCTGACCTGAAATTCACTATGTAGTGTCAGGGTGGCCTTGAACTCATGGCAATCCTCCTGCCTCTGTCTCCCAAGTGTTGGGATTAAAGTCGTGCGCCACCATGCCCAGCTGGATTTTTATTTTTGTTTTAATGCCTGATTCATCAGCAGGAGACTTTCAACAGTAACCAGATTTAAAAGCAGTTATGTAGCTTGATGGTGTGTTTTCAAAAGGGGAATTCTAACCACTTGGACTTTTCTTACAGATGAGGCTGTTTTCCTTCTTGAGGAAGACCCTAGTGGCCCCTGGAAGTTTCTGGATTGCTTGGGTCTGTGGTCTGGTACAGATCTGGCTTCAGTTAGGTGGCTGGGGAACGAGGTCATTGCATGAAATAAGCCAGCTGTGGGCCCTTCACTCAGAGGCTGGGAGGCTGGGCAAGTGTGTATCAGCTTGACCGGTTTTATGCCTGGTAACCCACTCCAGGAGTATGTCACCCTGACTGTTACATTCCACAGCCCTCCTCTGAAATATCTTTTTTTTAATTTTTTTTTATTTTTTGGTTTTTCAAGGTAGGGTTTCACTCTAGTCCAGGCTGACCTGGAATTCCCTCTGTAGTCTCATCTCAGGGTGGCCTTGAACTCACGGTGATCCTCCTACCCCTGCTTCCCGAGTGCTGGGATTAAAGGTGTGCGCCACCACGGCCAGTTTAAGGTCATTCTTTTTTTAAAATATTTTTTTATTAATTTTTTTCGAGGTAGTGTTTTCCTCTAGCTCAGGCTGACCTGGAATTCGCTATCTGGTCCCAGGCTGACCTTGAACTCATGGGGATCCTCCTACCTCTGCCTCCCGAGTGCTGGGATTAAAGGTGCACACCACCACACCCAGTTTAAGGTCATTCCTTTTTTTTTTTTAATTTTTTAATTTTTTTTTTTTGAGGTAGCATTTCAGTCTAGCTCAGGCTGACCTGGAATTCGCTATCTGGTCCCAGGCTGACCTTGAACTCACAGCGATCCTCCTACCTCTGCCTCCTGAGTGCTGGGATTAAAGGCGCGCACCACCACGCCCAGTTTAGGGTCATTCTTTTTAAAAAAAAATTTTTTTTTCTAGGTAAGGTTTCACTCTAGCTCAGGCTGACCTGGAAGTCACTATGTAGTCCCAGGCTGACCTTGAACTCACAGCGATCCTCCTACCTCTGCCTCCCGAGTGCTGGAATTAAAGGCACGCCCGGCTCTTGCAGTTTTAAGAAGCTACCGCTGTTGCCCAGGGAGCAAGTAGGGGCCATGCTCAAGTTCACCTCTGAGGAAACTTAAAGACCGTGGAATCAACACAAAGCTCTTAGGCGATGAATGTATCCTGGGGCCGCCTGCAGCTAAGGCCATTTTGCTTTAAAGCTTCCTGTGACACTTAGGAAGTGGTTTGACCTGCGGATGGCATCTTTAAGGTTTGCAGCCCATGACCAATGTTACCTTAAACGTGCTTGCTCAGCAAGCTTGAGCAGTTTAAAGAAAAGGATGAAGTAACAGTGGGACGTTCAAGGTGCGCTTTGTTTTGCGCCAGCCTCGCCTTTGACAATCAGCATTTTCACAAAAGATACTAGACTGAGCCAGGCGTGGTGGTGCACGCCTTTAATCCCAGCGCTTGGGAGGCAGAGGTAGGAGGATCGCCGTGAGTTCGAGGCCACCCTGACACTACATAGTGAATTCCAGGTCAGCCTGGGCTAGCATGAGACCCGACCTCGAAAAACCTTAAAAAAAGAGACAAGACTGATAGAATCAATCATACTTAGGTTTACACAGAGCTCTGCCCTTCAGGGATCTTTTAAGGAGCAAGCTTAAGTCAGTGACACGTGGCAGATGCGCGCCGTGTTGCTTCCGCGCCACCCCTTCCGACGGAGCAAAAGAGAATCTGGGTGTGAGGCTTACGCTCCCGAAGTATGAGATCTGACTGCATTTTGCAAAGGGATTTTCTAGGTGCCAAAAGGCAGGTTTCTGCTTCCTAGGTTGGCAAGCTCCAAGCTTTTTCTAAAACGGTCCTGGTGGAGTACCCGGAGACCTTACCTCAGTCGAGGAGGTTGGGACGGCACCCTTCCCTGGGGTCTATTAGGTAGGAAAGAGAGTTCACAGTATTTGGCTTCCAGCCTGTCCTTGAAGGTGGTGGGAAGCTCTCCAGGGATGAACTCTGGACCCTCTTGCTCAGAAAGATACTAGTGTTAGCTCACGGTTGTACATAGAGAACCGTGAAGTGGAAGGTCAGGTGTAATTCTTGGAAAAGTTCAGGTCTCCCCACCTCCCAGGTGAAGGACTTCTACATGCAGATGGGCTTGATTTAATCCCCTACTGCTTGCTGAGCCTGCTGTCTCCCCAAGAATACCCAGGAGGGGGTGGTGCGGCCCTCCCCTGAGCAGCCCGTTGTCTAGTCTGGTCCTGTCTTGTTGGGGAAGGAGGTTGGGTCAGTGGGCACATGACGTAAGTACCAAGGCAGATAAATTACAAGCTTGTGGGTGTCTTGAGGAAACATTAAAATTTCATTTTTGTGAATTTTTTTTTGTCGTAACAACTGTCTGAACAGACGTAATCATCTTATTATCAGCTTGCCCTTCCCCCGAGAGTGGTCGAGGTCTCTGGGATGCACCCCTTTCCCCACACCTGTGAAGAGATGATTGCGCCCTCCAGTGACCAAACCCACAGACAAGAAGAGGGGTTCTTGCCCCTTTGAGAGCAGAGGTGGCCAACCCAGAGAGCTGGCAAGGTCCCTTCCTGCCCTCTACACTGGTACTTAATGCCCAGCAAAGAAAAAAAATAGCAGACCTAGGTCTTTACTCTTCTGGCTGCCTGTGTATGAGGCATGTGGGTGTCCCACACTCTTACCTACCTGCTTCTGCCTAAAAATTGTCTGGTCATTTTTTCCCTAGCCTCAGTCCTCAGTTCCCAACACACAGTGACCTGCTATATATATATACACAAATTCTATAGTTACAGACAACAAACGATGGTATTTCCCTCCCCTCCCCTACTTTCTCCTTCATAGCTCTGCTCTCCGTCATATCCCCTCCCTCTGTTCATTAGTCGCTCTTTTAATTTGATGTCATCATCTTTTTCTCCTATTATGAGGGTCTTGTGTAGGTATTGCCAGGCACTGCGAGGTTTGGATATCGAGGCCAAATTCTGTCCAGACAGTTGTATGTAGGGAGTGGTACCCTTCCTTTGGCTCTTACATTCTTTGCGCCACCTCTTCCGCAATGGACTCTGAGCCTTGGAGGGTGTGAGATGTTTCAGTGCTGGACACTCCTCTGTCCCTTCTTATCAGCACTGTGTTGCCTTTTGGGTCATCCCAGTGGTCATCGCCATCTGAAAAGAGAAGCTTCTCTAGCCAGAAGTGAGAGTAACATTAATATATGAGTATGAACATTAAGTGTAGTGCTTTCAGGGCAATTTGGTGAAGGTAATATATGCATTCATCCAGACAAGAGCAGGCTTTATACCCCTAAGGCTCATGACTTCCCCTGCCATAGGCTTTTGGTTAGGTTTTCAGTACCAGGCACGTATTCCCTCCCCATAGAGCAGGCCTTCAGTCCAATTAGAGAGCAGTTGGTTTCCCCTAGAGTAGACATGCCACTATTGTACTCGTTCGGTCATTTGGCCTGTGTGGCCAAACTTGAGGTTTCCAGTGTCCACTGTTTTCACCGCTGATGACTTCTGTCTCCCATAAGACTGCATACAGTGCAGCTTTTTCCAGCTTTCAGTTTTCTGGGCTACACGGAGAAGGTTTCTTTTGCTTATCAACCCTGTACAAGATCTCTATGAAAGAGAAAGGCTTATTACACGGGTCTAGATGTGATCAGTCCCACCCTGAGTGTGCTGACATGGGAGAATGAGGTAACTACAGTGTCAGGAATCAGCCAATCCTGTTCAGGCAGCAGAGGCTTTCTGATGTGCAGACAGGCTCAAGTGCATTGATCTAACCTAACTTCCTCAGTGGTTTTTTTTTAAGGCATTTTATTTTATTTATTTGAGAGAGAGAGAGAGAGAGAGAGAGAGAATGGGCACGCCAGGGTCTCCAGCCACTGCAAACGAACTCCAGACACATGTGCCACCTTGTGCATCTGCTTATGTAGGTCCTGGGGAATGGAAGCTTGGTCCTTTGGCTCTGCAGGCAAATGCCTTAACCACTAAGCCACCTCTTCAGCCCCCTCGTTTTCTGTTTTGTTTTGGTTTGTTTGTTTTGTTTTTTAATGCTGAGGATGCAGACCAGGGACAGACCTCAGCATTTTGCCAATCACAACCCAGTCCTGCCTCTCAGGCTAGGGCACACGGCCTTACCTTGCCTTGCCCACCACCTTTGGTCAGCTCACTCCCCTGCACCCCGGGATGAGTCTGTGACAGCCTCCATGGTCAACAGGAGACTTGCTGCTGACCGGAACAAGGACAGAGCATTCACTACTTTGGTCAGCCGTCCCACAGGGCAGTTACTTTGGATGGATAGCCAGTGTCCCTGCCCTGGAAACGGGGTATGTGACACATTGAATAGATGCAGGTCCCAGGAGCCCCAGCCACCCTGTCTCTTATGTGTGGGGGTTTTCCTCCCATCTCCCCGCTACTTCCCTTAAGCTCTTAGTGTATGTAAGTGAGCCTGTTATCACAGGACCGATGTGCCCAGCCCTACAGTCCCTGGAGGCTAGCGACTTCCCTTCTCGGTGTGCTGTGAGTGTTTAATGAGAGGGTCTGGTCCACGTAGGTTTACACACAGATTTGCAATTGACCTGTCGTGGATTTCAGCTCCTTTCTCGCTCAGTCATGCGCTCCAGACACAGCGTTCGGCAGTGAGTCTGGCTGCTGGTTAACGAACAGATGAGCATTAAGCGGGGACCACACTGGCCTCTTGGGGTGACCAGTGTGGAAGGGCCTCGCTTGTCATTGTTAGACAAGATGAGGTACCCAAAGTGCAAACTCAGCCTGCCAGACATTGGCACTTCCATCCGGTGACATCAGCACATCATGCTCCTGGCTAAGCCGGCCTATTACTGAACGTCTGCTCGCTTAATAAGGTAGCGTTGCTCTTTTGGCCCAAGGGTAAGCATTCTTTATCAGTCATTAAAACAGGCAGAGACCCATGTTGGTTAACTCTGCCTCATGATGACGAGAGGGCCCCGTATTGATGCACTTAGCTTGGGCAGCTAATTGCGGGGTGAAAGTGACTGGTTACCTGCCCCCAGCCCACCTTGTCCACTCGGAGCTTCCTGGGGGGTAGAAGAGGCGGCGAAAGACGTCACCGCGTGTCTCAGAAGGATGTGGCATGGTGGGAAGGGAGTGGAGACGAACACCAGACTTAACCCGCTGCCAGCTCCCAGCGCACGCCCTTGTGGCAACAAAGCAGGTTTGGGAAAGACAGGCGTCACACGGGTGCATCCTGGCACCAAGTTACGGCTTCTGCGTGCTGACTGATAGTGGCTCTTTTTTTGAGCTCTGTATCTCCACTGCCAAGAATTATTCTCTGTGGTTTTATTCACTAAAAAGGGAAATACATCCACTGAATTTAAAAGAATAGGTGAACATTTAGGTTTGGGATACTGCCCCCGCCCCTTTTAGGAATTAAACCCTTCAGAGTGTGTATGTGCGTGCGTGCATGCATGTCTGTCTGTCTGTCTCAGCAATGATATCTTGTAAACAACAGAAGTTTGGCTTCCCACAGTTCTGGAGGGAGTCTAAGGTCTGGCTGCTAGCTTGGTTTGGGGCTGGTGAGAGCTCTCTTTCAGGTTATAGACAACTGGAATTTCCTTCTGTCCTCGTGGGGCAGAAAGGGAGCTGGAGAGATCTCTGGGTTCCTTTTATTTATTTTTTTCTCAGTTTTTATTAACATCTTCCATGATTATAAAAAATATCCCATGGTAATACCCTCCCTCCCCCCACTTTCCCCTTTGAAATTCCATTCTCCATCATATCCTCTCCCCATCTCAATCAATCTCTCTTTTATTTTGATGTCATGATCTTTTTCTCCTCTTATGATGGTCTTGTGTAGGTAGTGTCAGGCACTGTGAGGTCATGGATATCCAGGCCATTTTGTGTCTGGAGGGAGCACGTTGTAAGGAGTCCTACCTTCCTTTGGCTTTTAGATTCTTTCCACCACCTTTTCCACATTAGACCCTGAGCCTTGGAAGGTGTGATCGAGATGTTACTCAGTACTCCAGTCACTTCTTTCCAGCACTGTGATACCTTCTGAGTCGTCCCAAGGTCATAGCCATCTGAAAAGAGAAGATTCACTAACCAAAAGTGAGAGTAGCGTTAATATAAGGGTATGAATATTAAGATAAGTGCTTACTGGGCAGTTTGATAAGCATAGTATATACATTTATCCAGACATCAGCAGATGTTACACCCCCTAGGGCTCATGACTACCCCTGTTTTAGGTTTTCAGTCTCAGGGATGTATTCCCTGCCATGGAGCGGGCCTCCAGTCCAATTAGAGGGCGGTTGGTTTCCATCTGGGTTCCTTTTATAAAGGCACTAATTCCGTTAGTGAGGCTCCACCCTCATGACCTAATTTCCTCCAGGGACCCCACTTCCCAGTGCCATCACATGGGGTGTTAGGATTTCAACATGCGCACGTTAGGAAGGGAGGCTCATTTCGTTGATGCTAATGGGGCCTGCTGCCTGAGCAGTGCCCACAGAGCTCTCAGGGGACGTACTCCAGGACTGCAGGAGGGCAGCTGAGCTGCCCAGTCACTGCATTTATTACCTGGGGACACAGTCAACCAACGCCAGCCACTTACTGGTCACCCGAATACGCTGTTCTAACACAGTGAGACGGACTTGGTCTAGATTTCCAGCATCCGAAACTGTTTCTTTCTGCCCGAGGCTGTGCCATCTCTTAAAGACAACTAGTTTAGGTGCGCCCGCCTGCTACCATTTCGGTTCCAACTTTAAAAAAAGACACTCCCCGTTATCTGGCAACGCAGAGCAAATTTCAGGGGAGTCGATACTTTTCCCTGGGTGAGAAGACATGAGTAAGAAAGGCGGGGCAAAAGGAGGTGGAAGGTGGGGACCCATTTAACAGGTGGCCAGAGCGCCGGCCAAGTGCGACTGTTTCATCTGTCGCGGATGAGCATGGGTTTAAATACGTGTTTCTGGTGGGCTCAGGCATTTTTTTGGGGGGGGGGGTCGGGGAGGGTTGATTCTGCTACTGGCAAGCGATTGGAGGAAGAGTCAGAGCTGAGACAGTCAGCCTTTTTGGTTTCTAATTTTGTAGATGAGGGGAGTTGAGGCTCAAGGATTAAGGGGTCCCAGAGCCTTGGCACCTTTTTGTAATTATGTAGCCCTGGGGCGGGGGAGGTGAGCGGGTGCTTGCTGCAGAGAGAGATGGCGAGGGGCTAAGGTGTGATGTCCTAGTCCCAACGTGGGTCCCCTGGAGAGCCAGATCCGACACCTGGAGAAGGTAGACCTCTCTTGCCAGCCTCCTTGAAGACTGGCTAAGTCTTCAGAGAGACTACATCCTAACAGTACAGAAGCTCCCGGCCATGGCTTCAGCGAGCTCTCACGGGGTCTCATAAGCTGAGCTCCTGGAATTATATCGATGCTTGGGTGTGGGTTGGAGGGTATAATCCTCTTCCCTGATGAGCTGGTGCTTTTTTTTTGTTCTTTTTTTGCTTGTTCTTGTTGTTTTGTTTTAAATCTTATTTTTATTTATTTATTAGGGAAAGAGAGAGAGAGAATGGGCACACCAGAGCCTCTAGCCACTACAAACGAACTCCAGATGCATGTGCCACCATGTACATCTGGCTTACGTGGGACCTGGAGAATTGAACCTGGGTTCTTAGGCTTCACTGGCAAGTGCCTTAACCACTAAGCCAGCTCTCAAGCCCATTTTTTTTAAAAAAAAAACCTTTTTATTTTAGAGATAGAAAGAGAATTGGTGCTCCAGGACCTCAGCCACTACAATTGAAGTCCAGACACTTGCACCACTTAGTGGGCATGTGCGACCTTGCACTTGCTTACCTTTGTGAAAGGCTTGGCTTACTTGGGATCTGGAGAGTCGAACATGAGTCCTTAGGCCTTACAGGCAAGCGCCTTAACCACTAAGCCATCTCCAGCCTGAGCTAGCTACTTTTATTTATTAAAAAAAATTTTTGTTTATTTTTTATTTATTTGAGAACAATAGACAGAGAGGAAGAGTCAGATAGAGAGAGAGAGAATGGGCGCACCAGGGCCTCCAGACACTGCAGACGAACTCCAGTCGCATGCGCCCCCTTGTGCATCTGGCTAACATGGGTCCTGGGGAATTGAGCCTCGAACTGGGGTCCTTATGCTTCACAGGCAAGCGCTTAACCGCTAAGCCATCTCTTCAGCCTGAGCTAGCTACTTTTAAAATCAGTTCTCTGTTCCATTGGGTTGCCCCCTGCATCGTTTCCAGGAAAGACCAGTGTACCCCCAACAGTTCTTGTTTTCTCTTGGAGACGTGGCAATATTGCGCAAATGGAAGGTCAGTGTTAAAGTGAGTCCACTACGTCATGAAGATCGTGGTGATACTGGAAATCTGCTTGAGACACACATCTTGATGAATGAGGATCTAAGAAAATTAAACCAGTTTTCAATTAGAGAAGAGGAGGGTAAGAATGTGTGCGGAGTGCCTTAATAAAGGATTCAAGGGCTGGAGAGATGGCTTGGTGGTTAACGTGCTTGCCTGCAAAACCTAAGGACCCAGTCTCCATTCCCCAGGACCCACATAAGCCAGATACACAAGGGGGCACATGCATCTGGAGTTCATTTGCAGTGACTAGAGGCCCTAGCACACCCATTCTCTCTCTCCCTCCCTCCCTCTTTCTCCCCCCTCTCTCTCTCAAATAAATAAATAATACAAAAAATTCAAATATTAAAAGCTTAAGACAGGCTCTTGAGACAGAAGTTCTTGAATAGTTTGCAAAACTAACCTTTCTGGTTGTCTTAGGAAAAATAAAACACAAAATGAAATGTATGGGATAGTTCAAAAAAAAAGTACATACAACCCCTCCCTAGAAAAAAAATCATTCATTTTTCTTTAAAACATGGTTATATATGCTTGCTCCTAACCTGAATTGTGTCAAACATAAGAAAAGACTTTTACATTTAGTTCCTTTTATAAAGGTAAAGATACAATCTACCCTTTTCCATCCACCTCCCCCTGCCCCTCCCCAAACACAAAACATTTGCTATGAAACAGTCTTGGTTCAAATGGATTTATTTAAAGTCACTACCACCCTTCCCTGCCCCTGTAGCAGATATTCTTAGTTGGTGAGGACTTGTTCTTATTTCAGCCTGGCAAAGGAAAGAAGACTGAGGGGGTTTTGGCAGAGGGTATGCGATGCTTTAGCAACTCAGAAGTTACCGTTCTGCATGATTGTGCTGTATCCGTTCTCACTGCTCTCTGAGATGATCCCCTCCAGGAATATTTTCTTGCTTTTGAAAGTCCATGGCCTCCTTCATATTTTTTTTAAAAACTATTTTATTTATTTGCAAGCAGAGAGAGAGATAGAGAGACGGTATGCGTGAGTGTGAGTATGGGTGTGCCAGGGCCCCCAGCCGCTGCAAACCAACTCCAGATGCATGCGCCATTCTGTACATCTTGCTCACGTGGATACTGGGGAATCGAACCCGGGGCGTTAGGCTCTGGAGGCAATCATCTTAACCTCTGAGCCATATCTCTAACCCACCCCCCACTAAATTTTTAATTATTGAGGTTTTGTGTGTGTGGTGTGTCGTGTACATGTGTGCATGTATGTATGTTCATATGTGTATTGCACACGTATGCGTAAGCCAGAGATTGATGTTGGGTGTCCTCAATCGCTGGACACTTTATTTACTAAGGCAAGGTCTGTCACTCAAAGCCAGAGCTCACCTACTGGGTTAGTCTAGCGAGCTGGCCTGGGAGATGCTCTTTCTCCATGTGTCAGCTCTGGGATCACAGGAGGCTGCCACGCCCACCCAGCGTGTAAGTTTGTTCTGGGGATCAAGGCCACACTCTCGTGCAGCACGCGCTTTCTCCACTGAGCCACCTCCCTCGCCCTGAGTTTAAACTTTCAAAAACTACAGTTTGGGGGCTGGAGAGATGGCTTAGCGGTTAAGGCGCTTGCCTGCGAAGCCTAAGGACCCAGGTTCGACTCTCCAGACCCCACGTAAGCCAGACGTACAAAGGCGAGGCAAGAGCAAGGTTGCACGTGCCCACTAGGTGGCGCAAACATCTGGACTTCAATTGCAGTGGCTGAGGCCCTGGCGTGCCAATTCTCCCTTTCTCTCTCTCTCTACCCCCCTCTCTAAAAAAATTAAAATACGCGATTTTGGGCTGGAGAGATACCTCAGTGATTAAAGCACTTACTTGAAAGGCCTGATGGCCGGGGGTTCAAGTCCACAGTACCCACATAAAACCAGATGCGCAAAGTGGCACATACATCTGGAGTCTACTTGCAGCAGCAGCAGCAGCAGGAGGAGGCTCTGGCATGCCTATCCTCTCTCTTTCTCTCTCTCTCTTTTTCTCTGACTCTGTCTCTTTCATCTCTCTGCTTACAAATAAATAAATATTTAAAAAACACAATTTTAAAATGTAATATTTATCATTTACCTGGTTCACTGGCATTTGAATTTTTAACCATATTGCCAATGCTTTAGAAAAACTTCACCTAGCACTCAAGTTACCTGTGTATTCCAAGAGGCACCTTGTCTTTTGTGTTGTGGGGGAAATTGAAGGCTGAACAGGTCAGTCACAAAGAGGCCGTGTACCCAGGGAGAATGCTTGGGTGGGGAGGGTGGCAGACAGTGAGGGGCCTTGGTGTCCCTCTGCGGGTGGGGCCCTGGCAGCCTTTTTAAATAAACACAGCCCTTGGTTGTCTCCCTTTGTTGTTTTTGTTTTCCCTTAATGGATGTATCTTTTAGGCTAGCTGCAGGTTTACAGGAATGTCTGCTCAGCTTTGCCATGCAGTTTAACTCCTAGGAATTTTTTTTTTTTTCCTCTCTCTGTCTCTGCAGACGCCGCCTCATTTCCCAGAGATCATCCTTAGAGACCCTGGAAGATATTGAGGAGAACGCTCCTCTCCGGAGGTAAGCGTCCCACGTTTGATTCATGTGTCCCCTCACAGCTGACGGTACAAGGTGGATTTTAAGTTCTTACACTTTTGGAATTAAATGTTCAGAATGATCACCGGACTCCCTGGGGCCATGATCATAGTCCCCATGTGGAGGCCAGGGACCTGATCAAAGTGGACAGCCCCACTGTGGACCGGAGTACCTCAGTTTGCCTGTGGATTTAGTTGCTTGTGATTTTCTTTTGTGGTTTCACTTTTTTTTTAAATTTTTTTAATTTTTTTGTTGTTGTTTTGCGAGGTAGGGTTTCACTCCAGCCCAGTCTGACCTGACCTGGAGTTCACTATCAGAGTAGCCTTGAACTCACGGTAATCCTCCTCCCTCCGCTTCCCAAATGCTGGGATTAAAGGCATGTGCCACCACACCTGGCTAGGATTTATTTGTTATTTATTTATCTATGAGGGAAAGAGGCAGATAGCGAAAATGGGTGCACCAGGACCTCTAGCCGCTTGCAGACACATGCGCCCCCTTGTGCATCTGGCTTTTGTGGGTCCTGGGGAATGGAACCAGGGTCCTTAGACTTCACAGGCAGATGCCTTAACCGCTAAGCCATCTCTCCAGCCCCAGCCCCTCATTTTAAATTTATTTCTATTTTGAGGTACTTGGGAGTGAAACCCGAAGCCTTGTGCACACTAAACATGCATGGTAGCTCAGGGCCGCAGCCCAGGGGCTCCTTTCTTTTTGAAAGCTGCTGCTTGGTGGAAGGCACGAGCCCGGCGTTATGCCAGGTATGACTGCCCGGCAGTTGTCACCATCTTAAGCTTCATTTTCAGCAGGAGAATCAACCATGTTCTCCTAAGGAGATGACCATGACATCACTCCCCAGCTAGTTGCTGGGGAAACCTAGTTAGGATAGTTGCGAGGGCTCCCTTGGGGCTGAAAGCATTCCATTTTTTCCCTCTAGATTAAAAAAAAAAAAAGTGCCGGAGAGGCATCCTTTCTGGATGACAGGCAGGCTCTCCTCCCTTTAACCCTTCTCCAGTCTGTGCAGAGGTCTAACCGAGATTGTCTATGCTATGCTGTGACTGCTTGTGACCTCCCTACAGCCCCCAGCGGGGAGGTGGGGGCAGGGAGCCCTGCCACACGGTGGCAGAGTGGGACGTTAGGGGTTCACAGGGACTGTAAGGCAGGAAGGCCCATTGGAAGGTGGATGCTCCCATGGACTGACATCAGCTCCCCTTGAACGGGCACCTGCACCTGAACTCCACGGGCATTGGCTGCTGTCCGGGACTTGGCCTCCCTGGAGACCGGCAGGTGCTACGGTGACGTTGGGGTGTTATCTGTAAGAGGTCCCTTCCTCACGGGGAGCCTTGGTCCCCGGCTGGAGGTCGTGCCCCTGGGCCCACCATCACCACCTGAGCAGCAGAGGGCAGACAGTAAACCTAGGCGTTCAGAGACTGTGAATCTGGCCGCTGACGGCATCCCAGAGAGGCTGATCTCCACTTTTGAAGACTTTGGAGACAGGTAGAGGTCCCGGGTACCCTGCTGAGCGAACGGCATGGAGCTAGCTAGTTACGTCTGCCTGGCGTGGGCACAAGTGTTCTGTGAGGCAGTAACACATGTCTGGAAAAGCCAGTTTCCCCGCAGGCGCCAGGCAGCAGTTCCATTAAAACACAAGCCACGGGCTGGAGAGATGGCTTACTGGTTAAGGCGCTTGCCTTTGAAGCCTAAGGACTCAGGTTTGATTCCCCAGGACCCATGTAAGGCAGATGCACAAGGTATTGCATGCATCTGGAGTTTGTTTGCAGTGGGTGGAGTCCCTGAAGCACCCATTCTCTCTTTCTCTCTCTCTCTCTCTCTCTCTCTCTCTCTCTGTCACTCTCCTAAATAAATCAATAAAACAAGCCAGAGGTCTCGCTTTGGTCCAAATAGTCAATGCGTATGGAGGAGTGGGGACCAGTGCTCTCAGGTGGCAACAGGTGGCGGAGTGACTTTGACCTTGGTGTGGTAAGGTCATCTCTGACCTGCTATAGGCTCTCCCTCCCCACCTGCAGGAGACAGGGATAGCAAGGGGACCTGAAAGACGCCCAGTTTTTCCAGAGGCTGTGAGAAGACGTGGTTTTTGGAGCTGTGTGACGGGCGATGGAGTAGGAGTCAAAATCGTTACTTACTCCCTTGCACAGGGATTTGGGACAGGGCTGTTGTATCTCCAGAAAGTAACAGAGAACTGCCTCCGGAGGACCTGGTCCTGTGTTCCCGGTCATGCCTGGCTCACCCCTGCATAGTCTCTCAGAATCTGCCCCGACTGGCAAGTGATCTGTGTGAAAACATCTTATCTACTGTAACTGCAACTCCATCCAGCTCTTACTGACGGGAGACTGTACTGAATCTCAAACGAGCCTCATGTAAATATAAAAACTTAAAAATAACAGGAACCGAGGCAGTTTTAGAAGTCTTTATTTCCCCAAATGGACTTTAAAAAGAATTAAAAATAGTGTTCATATTTACTTAGACATTTGCTTGTTCCTAAGATATAAAATGATGTGGGAGAAGGGACATTGGTTTGGGAGGCTAGGGAACTGAGTGCCTGGCTCTTCTTACTGGTTATAGCCTGAGAAAACCAGTATTGCTGGGGCCTCAGTTTTCTCATCTGTAAAATGGGAGGGCCCCACGAGCTGATCTCTGAGATTCTTTCTAGTTTATGACAGAAATGACCAGTAATGATAACAAAGTGTTTTGAGGAACTGTGGGCGTGGAAGACTATTAGCCTAACTTGCTTTTAAACTTAGCACATATTAAAATAAAACAAAAACACCTCCAAGGTACTTATTAAAACTTTTGCACAGTTAAGTGTATCCTATAATCACTGCTAACAAGAAAGCACTTATCATTTATTGAATTAGTTTTTAATTTAATTCTATCTTAATTTAATTTTGTACCACTTAAACTGTATGTTTTTAAATGAGTAGTCATGTCTTAAAGCAGACAGCTTTGAAATGATTTTTTTTTTCTTTTTTGCTAACCTACTGCAACCTGAGACCCAGTATTCTGGTTTCCTTGGCAATTGTTGCTAACACCACAGTTCTCTTAAAGCACATCTTAGATTCCCTAGTGGGTTAGTTGAATGCTTTTTTAAAAAGCAACAAGACAAACATCTTTGCTGAGCAAAGACCTTAAATTAGCAAGAATTGGGAGCTGATATCAAAATATAGGACTTTCCTTAATCCTGCTGAAAATCTCGTTTCCTTTTTAAAAAAATACTATATTTATTTACGAGAGAGAGAAAGGCAGATAGAGAGAATGGTTGCGCCAGGGCCTCCAGCCACTGCAAATGGCCTCCAGACGTGTGCGCCACCTTGTGTATCTGGCTTACGTGGGCACTGAGGAATCGAAGCTGGGTCCTTAGGCTTTGCAGGCAAGCGCCTTAACCGCTGAGCCATCTCTCTAGCCCAGGCCTAGTCTTCTCTTGCCTCACAGATCAGTGCGTTTCTTGTAGGCATCTAGAACAAGAATGAGAACCCCACGACTGAGGAGTTTTCCACCTGCCTGGTTCTCACTCTGGTGTCCTGGAAATAGGATGTTGGGACATCTGTAGTAGGTGCTGGGAGAAGCCTTGGTTTGTCTCCTGCACACAAGGCAGCCATGTCCATCCCTTGTAGTTTCCCAGACTGACTGGGCTGCTGAGAGCGCTGGTGGCCACAGATGCGCAGGTGCCGCCACCTCCCCAGGTGTGCTGATGCAGACAGCCACCTGGGGCCCTCTCGCTGATTCCAGTCCCCATGGCAGTCTCTGTGCAGGCGCAAGAGGCAGGGAGCAGCTCAGGGTGGCTCCTCCTCTGTGCTGGCATGGATGCCCGCTTCTCATAGGTGGAAGGAAGGAAGCAGGGCCTACCGTGGCAGCAGGAGCAATGAGCCGACTGTACTCGCTCCCCGTTTCCCCGAAGACGGCTGGCCAAGAAAGCTCTGTGGTTTGGAGGGCCGAGGACATTCCTGATCCTTCGGCCTTACACAGAAAGCACCGGAGGCGTACCTTTCTTCAAGTTCATGCTTTCGGAGAATCTGTTTCCACCAGCCGCCCCATGCTTTTAGGACCTTCTCTGTGTGATAGGATTTGGAGCCAGAATAGGAACATTTTGGGGGCCTCTGGGTCTGTTTCCAGATAGCAGCTTCAAGAAGGCAGGGGAAGACTCTGCGCCCCCCCCCCCCCCCCCGCAAATCTGGGTTTGGAAGTCCAGAACGAGAAGGGTCTGGTGGGCACCATCTTCCATCCTGGCCTGACAGAAGCCCATGCAAAGCGTTCACTGGCTGCCTTCGGGCAACGCTCTACAGGGCTTCAGACGAATTGTCACTTAAAACCAAGAGTGCAGAGCCTTTAAGAAGAGCTATTTTGGGAATATGGAGTAGCTAGTAACCAAACAGGTACTCCTGTAGCTGATGGCCTGGGACTAACATATGAATATACATGTGTATACATAATGTGTAAATATATTCATCCAAACTTGTTTATATATATGTAAAACCGACCATCATTCAGACCTCATCACGTTGGCAGGGAAAGATTAGAATGACTGACCATAGTCATTTGGGAACCTCAAGTGCTCCAGAGACTCTAGCAGTTCTGGGTCAAGGTCGTACTGATTTCAGTGGTGAAGGCCAGGAGAACCATGGTTTCTGCTTAAGCTTTCAGATCCTCTGTAATGGACAGTGACCAGAAGTGGCCATTTCCCCCTCTGGACCCCACAGTCCACGGACAGCCTTTTCCCAGTGCAAAGTTCCAAATACGTGCCTGATAGCTTTCGCACTCGCCTCAGTGGGATTTGCTCAGAAGAAGTTATATTTTAGGGTGCTATTTCATTATCCCCCCCCAAAAAAACAGCATATTCTGTGCTCTGGTAAAGGGCTTCCAGAAAGGCTGGTCTTTTAAAAAAATATTTATTTACCTATTTATTTATTTATTTATTTGAGAGAGAGAGTAAGAGAGAGAAAGAAGCAGAGAAAGAGAGAGAGAGAGAGAGAGAGAGAGGGAGAATGGATGTGCCAGAGCCTCTAGCCACTGCAAATAAACTCCAGACACATGTGTCACCTTGTGTGTCTGGCTTACATGGGTACTGGGGAGTCAAATCTGGGTCCTCAGGCTTCACAGGCAAGTGCCTTAACTATTGAGCAATCATCTCTTCATCCCAAGACTGGTCTTCACTAAATGGGGGATGTACCAGGCCTAACCATTCCCCATACCTCCCCTCCTCTATTTGCCCACTAGGAAGGAGTATAGAGCCACTAGCCTGTAGGTTTATAAGTCCCCTTCATTCCCCATTGTAGTTCCCACACGAGCCCCACACCCCATAACTTCGCCTCTCATTAAGTCACCTTGTTACCTATTTGCCTGAAGCCTCTGACGCAGACCTGGCTGCATCCAAGCCATGTCCCAGCCCAGAGCTCGGCGTGAGCTTCCCGAAGCCGGGAGGTCGTGGGCATCCACATCCCACGGCAGGAGCCGCTCGTGGGCCCAAGATCACAAAGATGCTTGAGTATCTAGGCATGGCAGCATAGTCCTTTAATCCCAGTGCCAGGACGCTAAGGTGGGAGGATCACAATGAGTTGGAGGTCAGCTTGGGCTAGAGTTGAGACCCTACCTTGCAAACAATAACAACAGAAAGGCGCTTTGTTAAGAAAAGACCCAATTCCAGATTCTTCATGTTGGGCTTTGGTGGCATGGTAATAAGTTACATTTTACCAAGTAGCTTTAAAAACCACTGTGTAAAAGTTAAGATTTCTTCATCTTATGGTCTGCTTGTCAAACCTATAGCACAAGCAGGTGTCATCTATTCCAAGGGGAGGAAAAAAAATTGAATCTAAGTCTCTTTATAGATGTCTTTTTACAATTTATTCTGAAGCAATAAAATAAAAGAGCAGCTAACTGGGTCTCTGGTTCTCATTCATATTTAAGCTGTGTCTTCTCAGGCAGAGTCAAGTTAGGGCAACTGTCCAGGTAATTCAGGCCAGAATCCTGCTGTGAAATAAAAATGATTCAGGGTTGCTTTTAAACTGAATTTTCCATGATATTCCCCCCCCCCCCCCGCCCAGGATCCTTTAAATTTATGCTTTCTGTTTCTTTTACCTATGTTGATTGTGGGGGTTCTTTTTTTAAATAAATGAATGGATGAATTTTTTCCTGGGGGTTCTTTATAAGATGACAAAGAGGAAATCACGTCCCCAGAATCAGTGTAGGTTACGTCACTGTAACTGGGGACAGTCGTTTTCATTAGCCAGCTTTTCAGAGACTCATATAAAACTGTATCAGTATGATCAAGGAAGCTGTCTGTCTGTCTGTCATTGGGATTTGTTGTTGTTGTTGTTTGTTTTCCTAGGTAGGGTCTCACTCTAGCTCAGGCCGACCTGGAGTTCACTATGTAATCTCAGGGTGGCCTCAAACTCATGATGATCCTCCTACCTCTGCCTCTCTTATGCTGGGATTAAAGGCGTGCACCACCACGCCCAACTCATTGGGTTTTTTTTTAGAACTTTGTTACCCCAGCCAACTCCCTGCCTGCCATGGGGTGACTCAAACCATTTGTCTGGTCTTTTCCTTCCTGTCTTTGTGTGGCAATGTCTTAGCTATCCAGCCAGTGACCTATTGTGTTTTTGAAATGATTTTTCTTTTTTATTTTATTTTATTTTTTTTTTTATTTTTCAGATGTCGGACTCTCTCAGGTTCTCCCAGACCAAAGAATTTTAAGAAGATTCATTTTATCAAGAACATGCGGCAACATGATACCCGGAACGGCAGGTATATGGCTTTTGCACATAGCTCTTTTGCCAGGACGGTGGGCAGGTGGCCAGGGCGGGGCAGGGCAGGGCGGGGCGGGGCGGGGCGGGGCGGGGCGGGGCGGGGCGGGGGAGGGGACTGGTTTAACAGCCAGATCTGAGCAAGGCTAAGGGAATACTCTTAACAATGGGTGAATGGGATTTTAAGCAGCCTCCCTAGTCATCTCTACCCCACTCTCTCTGGAATCCCCAAAATGGATCTGCATAGAATTGGTGTTCCTTAAGGTTTTACACAAGGTTCCGACCAGCATTTTTGAATTTTTGTTGTTGTTGTTGTTGTTTGTTTGTTTTCTGAGGTAGGGTCTCACTCTAGCCCAGGCTGACCTGGAATTCACTATGGAGTCTCAGGGTGGCCTCGAACTCACCGGCAATCCTCCTACCTCTGCCTCCCGAGTGCCGGGATTAAAGGCGTGCGCCACCACGCCCGGCAAACTGAATTTTTGATAGCACGTTTTTATAGAAAGTCACTTTTTTTTAAATAGAAAACTTAGAACATAAAAACAGTTGTTTTTGTTTTTCTGCTTTGTTGGTTTTGGTTTTCATTTTTTCATCAGTGCTGTCTGGGCTGGTCTGAACTTGGCTTTGGCTCCGTCTGAGACGACTATAGGAGAGCAGATCTGGATTTTTGCAGTCAAATCCTTCCTCTGCGCTGGTTCAGGGCCCTGGGTCTGCTGGCACCTGATGATGTTTCTCCATCTCTTAAAAGGGGCGCTGTGAAGTAATGACAGTAGTGGACATTTATATGACCTTGATATTAAAACTTTCCCAGGGACAAACAGATTGGAATCATTGTTGCCAGCATGCTTATGATTGAATGACTGAGCCATCGCAACGCGAGGGCAGCAGTGACCACAACAGAGCTCTGGGGCCTCTGGTGTCCTCAAATGCTCCCTAACCCTTAGGGACAGCGCTTTGCAGCCGACTCAAATGGGCAAGAGATGGCATCCCAGGGCAGAGGTCCTGCTGCGGAGCTCATCACAGTCAGTTGGATTTCTAGATTATGCGTGCCCACTAATGCTTGCCAACTCTTGCAAAAAGAAAATTGCCAAGAAATCTTTGAGCAAGACTCATTAAGGCCCAGCATCGCTGTAATCCTCATGGTGAAAAATGCACTTTACAACCCGCATAATAACAATGATTTGGCTTCTAAAGGATCATTTTCTGGAAGCTTATACCTACTCTTAAGCTTCAATGGGGGCAAAGGATGTAGTTTTATAACAATTGTGACGGTTTCAGAATAGCAAAATTGAGGTCTCCAAATATTTTTTACACATTTTGAATGGGGTGTTTTTAGTTAAAATTTGCCAACTGTTATTTGTTAACCAGAATACTCCAGACTTATGTTTTTGTCTTTTTTTTACTCTTATGTTCACTGTCACTTAGCATTATTGTGCTGTATTCATTTAATCACTTTTTTTTTTTTTTGCTTATATTGAAGCTGTTTCTTATGCCATTTTTAGTGTTTATTTACATTTGTGGGGTTTTTTTTTTCCTGTAATCTCTAACCATAACATAAACATGGGAAAGCTTTACTTTCTAAATGAAATCAATGACAAAGCCAAAGAAATGAGCCCAATTAAAAGCACGCCACTGTTAGCACTCGTTGTCGAGAGCACAAGTTCAGAGAATTCCTTGGCCTGGTTAGGCAGTGAGAGACTGTAGCCAATGAAAGATTGGATTCACGGGATTTCCAAATCATGACACAGAGCAGACTTCCCACATAGTCTTGACCCAGGGGCAGGATAAACAGTACATGGGGAGAGACCACAATGGTTTACCGTTTCGTTGGAGACTCTCAAGGGGGAGTCGAGGGATTATTAGCTTACCCAGAGACCGGGAAGTCAGGGTGGGAACGAGAGCTATGAGGACCGCTGGCTACTGACAGGCTCTGCTTGCCCAAGTGAGAGCTGATGTCCCGTGCAAACAACATGAAAGGGTCAGAGAGGCTCGCCTACCTCCCCGGGATGTAATAGCAAGGATGGATTGGATTGTCTCTAGATGAAAGAAAGCTGGGAAGAAAAGAGGATTTCTAAGGTGCCAGGAGGAAATGGTGGTCAGAGGCTAATGAATGAGAGGATATGGCCCGGCCCTCCTAAAAGGGGGTAGAAGTTGCGCCCGAAGGCTGTTGGCAGCACAGCAGAGTCTCCTAATGGAGGTGGCTGGCCCTTTGGGGGAGATGTAGTCCCAGCAGTGGTGAGTAGAAAGTGGGGTCCTGGCCACACTCCCAGAGGGAGCCACCTATGTGAAGGCTGTGGTCTGTGACGTCCCCCACTTCCGGAAGAGGAGATGGGGTCCCCAGCAGGTGCCCTCTATCCGAGGCAGGCTCGGTCACTGGCCCACCCAGCGTGGCATCTGCCCCCTCACATCTGTGTACAGCTTCTGGCTCTCCCCCCACACAGCCCAGCTTCTCCATCCGCAAGGACACCTGCGGCCCATTGGCTCTTCTGTCCTGAAGACCAAGATGTTGAGGCTCCTTTGTCCTGTGGATTACTGACTGTGTGACAGAGACCCCACTCTTGAGGACAGTCAGTGATCTTTATTTCACAAGGACTAAAAAGCAGCTCACGAAACAAGCAGGGAGCAGCAGCATGAGACTCTGTCGTAACCAAACATTTCAAACACAACTGAGGTACAAACAGTACCCTAAAAGTGAGAATCAAATACAATGAGAGACAATGCTGTAATATTAAAGAAACAAAACAAGCCTGGGAAGATGTTTCAGCGGTTAAAAGTGCTTGCTTGCAAAGCCTGCCAGCCTGGGTTCAATTCCCTAGTACCCACGTAAAGCCAGGTGCCCAAATTGGCCCATACATCTAGCATTCATTTGCAGAAGCAAGAGGCCTTGGCATATCCATATACACTCTTCTCTCTTCCAAATAAATAAAAAATAATAATAATGTTTAAAAATGAAAAGAGGGCTGGAGAGATGGCTGAGCAGTTAAAGTACTTGCCTGTGAAACCTAACAACCCAATTTTCATTCCCCAGTACCCATGTAAAGCCAGATGCACAAAGTGGCACATGCATCTGGAGTTCCTTTGCAGTGGCTAGAGGCCCTGGTGCACCCATTTATCCATTCTGTCCTTGCAAATAAATAAATAAGTAAATAAGTAAAATATTTAAGGAAAGAAAAGGAAAAGCAAGGCAAGGCTTGGGATATGGCTCAGTTGGCAGAGTGCTCACCTGGCATGAGTGGAGTGCTGGGTTTCATCGCCAGCACCTCATAAACAATGTGGCAGCTCAATCCCATGACTCCAGCACTCTGGAGGCGGAGGCAGGAGGTTCAGTGGTTCAAGGTCATCCTCGGCTACATACTGAGTTCGAGGCCAGCCTGGACAATATAAGACCCTGTCTTGAAAGGAGAGAAAAGCAAAAACCTGAGCAGGCTGCATGACGGCTGACATCTAAACGGCAGCCGTGGGACAAACGTTTGTCTGTGCTGAGGGCGGCTGTCTGCTGGCCGTGAGGAACGCCAGTCCTATGGGGCATGTGACAAGGCGCAGCGGGCCTGTGAGGCGGGGAGTGATGGAGCTGGATGGGAGCACGTCGTTACGACGGGGAGGGACTCCTGATTGATAGACAAGCACATTCACCTATGTGGAACCGGTGGCTTTTGTGCGAGGAGAAAGTTCAGAGGAACCGGCCTGAGAGTCCTGCTGCAGGCCGCTGGGCCCCGGGGAAGTAGGAAGGACTGTTCACTGACACGGGTCACGGGCCACTGGCTGACCTCTTAGAGCCAGTGTGACCAGGAGCCTTGCCTATCCCCCCTCTCCCTGCAGGAGGTGGACTCTGCTGGGGATTAAATCCAGGGCTGCTTCCTCACCACGGAAGATGGATTGATGTTTCAGACCTGTGGGATAGCCATGGTGGATTTACAGTCAGGGGAAAGAAAAAAAAGAAAACGTGGTACCCCAAGAAAAAGAGGATTCTTGTGGCTAAGATTTAAATCGTCAAAAAGAGATGACAGAGTTAGAAATATCCCAGGGTTGTACTGAGTAACATCCATTGAATGGCTTTTAGGGTGCAGGTTGAAGGATTTCATATGGTTTTGGGTCTTTCACTCAAAACCCAATAGGCTAGCCAGGTATGGTGATATGCACCTGTAATTCTAGCACTTGTGAGTCAGGGTAGGAGAAATGCAAGTTCAAGGCCAGCTTGGGCCTCATAGGGAGACCCTGTCTCCAGAAACTAAAAGGAGGAACTAGAGAGATGGCTCAGCAGTTAAGGCTCTTGCCTGAGAAGCTGAAGGACCCATGTTTGACTCTCCAGATGCCACGTAAGCCAGACACACAAAGACGAGGCAAGCGCAAGGTCGCACATGCCCACTAGGTGGCGCAAGCGTCTGGAGTTTGACTGCAGTGGCTGAGGCCCTGGCACGCCCATTCTCTTTCTCTAAAATTAAAAAAAAAAAAGGGTAGAAGATACACCTGAGTGGAAATGGTAGTACACTTACCTAGAATGCTCTAGTTGGATCCCTGAATTAGAGGTGAGGGAACAACCCTCAGGAAGTGGGTGAACACAATAAAAGAACACTTGAGTGGAGGAACCTTTTTATTTTATTTTATTCTTTTTTTTTTGAGGTAGGATCTCATTCTAGCCCACGCTGACCTGGAATTCACTATGTAGTCTCAGGGTGGCCTTGAACTCATGGTGATCCTCCTACCTCTGCCTCCCAAGTGCTGGGATTAAAGGCGTGTGCCACCACGCCCGGCCACCACACCCGTCTCTGGAGGAACCTTTTTTTAAAAAATATATTTATTTATTTGACAGAGATGGACGGGGGGCGGGGGGGGGGGGAAGAAGGGCTACACCAGGGCCTCCAGGCACTGTAGACAAACTCCAGATGCATGTGCCTCCTTGTGCATTTTGCTAACGTGGGTCCTGGGGAATCGAACTTGGGTCTTTTGGCTTTGCAGGCAAATGCCTTAACTGCTAAGCTGTCTCTCCAGCCCTGGAGGAACCTTTTTAAGTGAGGGTAGTCTTCAGGACTAGAGCTCAAGGAATGGAAAGAATTAACAACACAAGTAACCCTTGGAACAGCCGTATGAGGAAGACATTACTGTCTTGATGGTAGCAGATAGAATAATGGCCCCCAAAGATGTCTCGAGACCCAAGAATATGTGCAGTTACATGTCAAGAAGGCCATGAGAAATAAATGAATAATAATAAGAAGAAGAAAAAGAAGGCCACGAGGCTGCTAATGTGTTGGCCTTTAACTGGGAAATAACAGTCCAGTGTAACCAGAATCCTAGTGGAGAAGGGAGGTAGTATGGTCAGCCGCGTGAGGTGTCATAACATTCATCTGACCTTGGCTGGCTTTGAAGATGGACATGGGGCCAAAAGTCAAGGAAGGCAGTTGCCCACGGGCGGTTGGAAAAGACCAGCAAACCAGTCCTCCCCAGAGCCTCTCATGGGTACCAGCTCAGCCAACACACCTGCAGACATGTGTTGAAGTCCTGACTTCCAGAATTAGAAGACAGTAAATTTTTGTGCAAAGCAACTAACTTGTTAAGACAACCATAGGACATGAACATAGCCACGGGCTCCAGTTTACAGAGCACAATACTTGGAAAGAGGGAGGTGGGATTCCAGCCCCCTTTTCTGGCTGCGTAGCTCATTCTTTTCCTTGCAGAGAACAGTGGGAGGTGGAAGCCATATACTGCTTGCCTGTGAAGCCTAAGGACTTAGGTTCGATTCCTCAGTGCCCACATAAGCTAGAGGCACAAGGTATCGCATGCATCTGGAGTTCGTTCGCAGTGGCTAGAGACCTTGGCACACCCATTCTATCGGGTGCTCTTCTCTCTTAAATAAATAAATATTAAAAAGAAAAATTAAAGAACAGCTTTTTAAAGCAAATTTGTAAGGATGATGTGAGAGAGACTAAAGTCCGGAATGAACTGTAAAGAACAAAATGGGGACCTTCAACATACAGGCGGGAATGTGAAAGGGCCCAGCTGCCATGGGAAGCTAACAGCAGTTATTCAGAAGAGCAGAGCATAAAATTGTCAAGAGAGGGCTGGAGAGAGAGCTTAGAGGTTAAGGTGCTTGTCTGCAAAGCCTAAGGACCCAGGTTCAATTCCCCATTACCCATTAAGCCTGATGCACAAGGTGGCGCATGCATCTGCAATTTGTTTGCAGTGGCTAGCGGCCCTAGCGCACCCATTCTCTGTATCTGCCTCTTTCTCTCCCTCCCCTTCAACTAAATTAAAAAAAAAATTGTCAGGAGGGCTGGAGAGATGGCTTAACGGTTAAGGCACTTGCCTGCAAAGCCCAAGGACCCTGGTTCCATTCCCCAGTACCCACATAAGCCAGGTGTACAAGGTGACACATGTGTCTGGAGTTCATTTGCATTGACCAGAGGCCCTGGCATGCCCATTTTCTCTCTACCTCTTTCTCTCCGCCTCTCCCCCCCCCAAAAAAGTAAATAAATACATAAATAAAATATTTTTTTAATTGCCACGAGAGCAGCATTGGAAGAAAGAGTCCAAGTGGGTGTTCGTACACCAGGGCAGCTTTCTTCACAGTAGCCAGAAGGTGGAAAGAACCCCGGTGTCCATGCAGGGATGAGTAGATCAACATGGTTTATACACCCGGGGGGGATGTTGTCCAGCCAAGAGGAGGACGGGAGTGCTGTACATGACATGCAAACCTTGAAAACACTATGCTGAATGAGTTAAACCAGACACAGAAGGTCATAGTATATAACTGTTTATATGACATCTACAGAACAAATAAGCCCAGAGAGACAGAAAATAGATTGGAGTTTGGCAGGAGCTATAGGGAGAGGCAGAGTCTACGAAGTAGGTAGAGAGTTTGTGCTCAGGGTGATGGAAAGCTGAGAAGATGATGAGGATGTCTGCACATATTGTGTGCGCATTCAGTGACCCCGAGTCGCGCATTTAAAAATTGTCTAATGGGGGCTGGAGAGATGGCTTAGTGATTAAGGTGCTTGCCTGTGAAGTCTGAGGGCCCAAGTTTGACTCCCCAAAACCCACTTAAGCCAGATGCACAAGTTGATACATGCACACAGGTGGTGCACGCATCTGGAGTTCATCTGTAGTGGCTAAGGCCCGGGTGCACCAATTCTCTCTCTCTCTGTCTCTCTCTCTCTGTCTCTCTCGCTTTTGCTCTCGTTCTCGCTCTCTCTCAAAAATTAAAAAAAAAGAAACTATCTAATGGCACGTTTCATGGGAGATATGTTTTGCTAAAATATAATAAAGCACCAGAAATATCCACAGGGCTGTTAAAACTATATTTAGGGGCTGGAAGGATGGCTTAGCAGTTAAGGCACTCATCTGCGAAATGATTCCCCAGAACCTACGTAAGCCAGATGCATATGGTAGTGCATGTGTCTAGAGTTTATTTACATGGGCTAGAAGCCTCGGTGTGCCCATTCTCTCTCATAAAAAAATAAAAATAGGGCTGGAGAGATGGCTTAGTGGTTAAGCGCTTGCCTGTGAAGCCTAAGGACCCCAGTTCGAGGCTCGATTCCCCAGGACCCACGTTAGCCAGATGCACGAGGGGCCGTATGCATCTGGAGTTCAATGGCTAGAGGCCTTGGCATGCCCATTCTCTGTCTCCCTCTTTCTCTCTCTGTCGCTTTCAAATAAATAAAATGAACAAAAAAAAAATAGTTAAAAAAAAAAAAGCAATCCCAGCACTTGGGAGGCAGAGGTAAGAGGATTGCTATAAATTTGAGGCCGCTACCCTGAGACTACATAGTGAATTCCAGGTCAGCCTGGGCTAGAGCAAAACCCTACCTCAAAAACCAAAAATTGAAAAAAAAAATGCTCAGAGGAGGAAGGGATGTGGAACTTGAGATTGATGATAGAAGGTGTGGATCCAATGCAGCGGGCCAGCCACGCAGTCCGAAGCGAGGCCTCGCAAGTGGGTTTCAGCTGTTAGGTCTAGATGCTGGGAAGTGGAAAGAATTTAGGAAGACAAATGATCTTTAAAATGCCGCGGAGAATTTTTAAACGTTCTAAGCTTAATGCCAGGCACATGGTGCCTTAAGAAAGTCACAGAGAGTCTGCGGTGGTAGCCGAGGGTCAGTTCTAATCGGGAGCCCAGCAAGCCTGAGGCTGTGCGCGCTGGCAGATTGGGAGCAGATGGCTTGCGTGCGCTTTAAGGAAGAGCGGGAGGTTGCCTGAAATCCACCCGAGTTCGCTGCGGAGAAGAAGTCTTGTTACATTAGCTTCATTTCCTTACTGATGGACTAACTGGGTCAGTAAATTAGGGGCCTGCTGTACGCATTACGTTTCTTAATTTCAGCAAAACGTTCGGCTGTTCCTCATTACAGCAAACCCCAGTGGATTAGCATGGTCAGGAGGGCTGGGGGATTGTGGAGCCTGGGAGCCTGCCGTGGCGAAAGTTTGTTAGCAGAAGACACTGCCAGCCAACTGAGGCTGCGGGGGGGGGGGGGGATCGTGTAGAGCAGTGCGTGGCACCCCGACGGCATGATGTCCTCCGCCATACAGAGCAGAGACGGACGAGAAGGCTGTCAACCCGCAGAAGACCACCGGAGAGAGAACACTGTGAGAACCAAAGTACGGTTGCTTTGATCGACTGGAACTGCCGGGTTCAGTTCCCTGAGATGAGGCTTAGCAAGAACCAACGGGTTCTTTAATTGGGTCGTCAATTACAGCACAGAGGAGGGACTTACAATGTGAAAGCTCTCCTGGCGCTCAGCTGGACAGCATGTGACGGTGCACTGCCCCCTGATTTCACTCGTCTTGGAAGGCTAGCCTCAGAAATGCACGGATTTTTGCCTCCGACGGCAGCCATTGTGACTGGCATGAGGGTCGTGTCTTAGGACCCTGGACTTGCAGCAGGATGGGCCCCGTCACAGTGGGATTCCTGGGACAAGTTATGTGATCTGGACTCTGGATAGAAGGATAGTAGGATTCCAGTTTTCTTTTTCATAGCTAGTGCACTTTGGACTCTTTTGTTTCCCTCACACCATTCTTACAGGTGTTCATAAGCCATTTCTTCTCTCAGTCCTTGCCTTTTACCTAAACAATCTTAAGATGAGTACTCGCATGAGGGAGACGGCTCAGCAGCTAAAGGCACTTGTTTGCAAAACCTGACGGCCCAAGTTCAGTTCCCCAGTACCCATGTAAAGCCAGATGCGCAAAGTGGCATGTGAATCTGGGATTCATTTACACTCCACACTCTTATCCCCTCCCTCGATCCTTCACTCTCTGCCTCTCATTCTCTCACTCTACTTGCAAATAAATAAGTAAATAAATATATATTTTTGGAGGTAGGGTCTCACTCTAGACCAGGCTGACCTGGAATTCACTATGTACTCTCAGGCTGGCCTCGAACTCACAGTGATCTGCCTACCTCTGCCTCCCCAGTGCTGGGATTAAAGGCGTGTGCCACCAGGCCAGGCAAGTTAAATAATTTTTAAAGGAATTAATACTCATTCTTAGACCCTTCTCACATTCCACCACAACATGCGTGTGGATTTTCACCCCCTACTTCGACGTAGAGGGTGAACTTGGTGTGTGGACGACTACATTGATTGCACCTCCCTTTTTCTTTCTTTCTTTTTTTTTTTTTTCGGGGTAGGGTCTCACTCTGGTCCAGGCTGACCTGGAATTAACTATGTAGTTTCAGGATGGCCTCGAACTCTCGGTGATCCTCCTACGTCTGCCTCCCGAGTGCTGGGATTAAAGGCGTGCACCACCACGCCTGGCTCTGTTTTAATATATTTTATTTATTTATTTGAGAAAGAGAGAGAGAGAGACAGAATGGACATGGCAGGGCCTCCACCCACTGCAAACAAACTCCAGATGAATGTACATCTGTCTTACGTGGGTCCTGGAGAGTCAAACCGGGATCCTTTGGCTTTGCAGGCAAACGCCAACTCTCCAGCCCCCCCCCCTTTTTTAAATGAGAGAGAGAGAGAGAGAGAGTCAGAGATAGAGACAGACAGACAGACACTACTTAAGGTCTTGACAGAGCTATCTGCAATGGATTATACTGTCACCTTGACAAGACCTAGAATCACCTAGGAGGGATTGTGTAGACAAAGTTAGCCTCTGGGCATTCCCGTAAGGGATTATCTTGGTAGACTCAGTTTAACTGTAGGTAGCACCATTACATGGGCCAGGGTTCTGGGCTGAATAAAAAGAAAAAAGCTAGCTGACCACTAGCGTTTGTCACTGTCCACTTGCTAACTGTGGACATGATGTGACAAGCTATGTCAGGCTCCTGCTGTCATGCCTCCCGGGAGCAAGGCCACCTGGTGATTCCTGATTGCTCATCGTTGGCAGGGTGAAACTGAAACATCCGAGTGACAGGCTGAAATACTGAGTATGAAGAGTGAGGGCAGCCAGTGGCTTCCTGGATACTTGTCACCCTCATGGTCCTATGAGGCAAAATGGGATCTTCTGTCCTGGTGCTTGAAGTTCTTGAGACTCATAACTAGAAGCAACAGGGGATGAGAGCCCTGTGTAAGTTAGCATTGAGTGTCTGCATGACACACAGTGACAGCCGCCAAATGCCCAGAAAGTGCCACCTCTTGAGACCTCTCCAAGCGTCATTTCCTTATGAGCAGGTAGAGCAATGCTCTCTACACTAAGTGGACTGAGCTACGGGGCTGTCTTTAAGGAGGATTTTCAAAGCCTCTGTTTCCATGATGAGACTAGAGTGTTGTGTCGCAACTGCATGAAGAGGCCACAGGGAGGTGTCTTCATCCATCTGTGTAATACACCACTGTTTTTTCAGCAAGAAGCTCAGGCCAGCGGGACAGTGAGTGGACAACCTGAAGGAGCCTGGCACCCCTTAGGCCACCCTTGAGGTGCCCAGCACACCGAGTCTCCCTGTGTGGTGTGATTTTCCTTTGCCCTACCTACCTGTGCTCTTGAGTGGCGTGAGGTAGGAAGGGCTGGACCCGGGTTTCCTCTCAGCTGTAAGAACACAGGTGCCTCTACATTGCACTCAGGGCTGGGTCCATACCACGGGCCCCGGACATTTGCACTCAGACACAGAGGGGGCTGGAGAGATGGCTCAGTGGCCAAAGTGCCTGCTTGCCAAGCCTGACAGCCCAGGTTAAAATCTGCAGTACCTATGTAAAGCCAGATACACAAAGTGGCACAACTGTCTGCAGTTCATCTGCAGTGACAAGAGGCCCTGGCACACCCACTCTCTCTGTATATAAATTTTTTTTTTAAATAAAGCACAAAAGGCTAGAGAGATGGCTTAGCGGTTAAGCGCTTGCCTGTGAAGCCTAAGGACCCCGGTTCGAGGCTCGATTCCCCAGGACCCACGTTAGCCAAATGCACAAGGGGGCGCACGCATCTGGAGTTCGTTCGCAGTGGCTGGAGGCCCTGCCACGCCCATTCTCTCTCTCTCTCTCTCTCTCTCTCTCTGCCTCTTTCTCTCTGTCACTCTCAACTAAATAAATAAAAAATGAACAAAAAAAATTTAAAAAGCACAGAGGTACTCTGAGTGTGCCAGTGCTTCTGTAATTCCAGCACTCGGAAGGTTGGGGCTAAGAGGATCAGAGTTCCAGGCCAGCCTGGGTTACATAATGTACTTCTGCTGAGGAGGCAGAAACGGGAGGATCCCCAGGACTTAATGTCCAGCTCGTCTAGCCAAGTCAGTGAGTCCCAGGTTTAGCAGGACGCCCTGTCTGGAAAAGTGTGGAAACAGTTGAAGGAGACACCCAACATCAACCTACAGCCTACACACACACATGAAAGAAAAATGAAAGAACCCAAACAAAGAGGAGGGCATACAGGTAGGCATGACGCCCAGACGCCCACCTGTAATCCTCAGCTACGAGAGAAGCAGCTAAGGAAGGAACGTCATGAGTTCCAGGCCCGAATGTACTTCATGGCGAGACCCTGTCTCAAAGCAAACAGGGCTGGAGGGATGGCTTAGCGGTTAAGGCACTCTCCTGTGGAGCCAAAGGACCTGGGTTTGATTCCCTGGGACCCCACGTTAAGCCAGGTGCACAAGGTGGCACATGCGTCTGGAGTTCATTTGCAGTGGTTAGAGGCCCTGCTGTGCCCATTATCTCTGCCCCCCCTCTCTTTTTCAAATAAATAAAAACTTTAAAAAACGACCCCTAACGAAACCAGAAAAATAAAAACAGAGGATTTAAAAAACAAAAACAAAAAACCTAGAGGTAGACCTGGCACCAAGAAACATTCGTGTTTCTAATCCCAGCTATTGGGAGGGGGAGGCGGGAGGATCATTTGAGGACAGCTTGAGCAACATAGCCGGCCTCTGTCCCAAAACAAACAAAAAGCAGTCTATAAAAAGCATAGAAGTGATGCTGGCCTTCTCAGTGGCTTTTGAGAGATCAGTGTCGTGTGTGTGTGTGCGCGCGCGCGTGTGTGTCTATGTAGCTCTCTGCTGCTGAAAAGTTCATGGCCTACAAGTAAGTCCTTGAGGCTTCTTTTAGCCTGTGATTTACAGGAAATCAGACAAGTCACAAAGGAGAGGGTTAGACATTGGTAGATCAGTTTTTGTTATTTTGCTTTTTTTTTTTTTTTTTTTTTTTTTTTTGAGACGGTCTTACTGTGCAGCCCAGGCTGACTTTCAACTCTCAATCTTCCTACCTGTCTCTGAAGTGCTGGGATTACAGGTGTGTGCCACCCTTCTGGCTAACGGATCAGTTTCAATTCTCCCCTTAGTGACCAAAGGCCTAGCCCCTACCCGTGAAATGCAGTGTACACAGGAGGCATTACTGCTGACCGAGCTCAGGGCCAGGGCGATGTAGTTCATGTGGCTCACAGTACTATCTTAAGAGAACCTAGGGGCTTCCTAGCTTTTCTGGCCCTCCCACCCCCACTGTTCTGAATTATAACACCCCCCCCACTCAAGTCATATATTGAAGTCCTAAGTCCTACTTCCTCAAGATGCAACCTAATTGGAAAGTGAACTCACAGCAAGTGTAATTGGTTAAGGTGAGGTCATACTGGATTAGGGTGGAATCCCCATGTCCCACATGGCCAGATGCACAGTGACGCAAGCGTGCAATGTCGCACACGCACGTGAGTGGGCACATGCGCCTGGAGTTCGTTCACAGCAGCTGAAAGGCCCCGGGTGTGCTCATTCTCTCTCTTTCTCTGCCTCTTTCTCTCTCTCTTTCTGTCTCTCTCAAAAATAAAATAAAATAAAAACTGGGCGTGTGGCCACACACATCTCTAACCCCAGTCCACGATCAGAGAATTATGGGCGGGCTCACCACCAGCAGCTCCAGGCTGAGGGAGGGACCCTATCTCAAGGAAATACATGAATGAATAGTAAGAGAAGAACACCTACTGTTCTCTGGCCCTGCGCTTACATACATGCACCACACACATACGCTATGCATGTGCGTTCACGCACACACAGACACAGTACCTCCCAGGGAAAAATCTTGTCTTAGACTAGACTTATGCTGCCACCAGAATCCAGGAGGCAGTCCTGGGACAGATGCTCCCCTCCTGCTTTGAGAGGTAGTACGGCCCTGCCCACACGTTAGTCTTAAACTGGCTCCAAAGCTAGGAGATAATTCCCGATGCTTAAGCCACCGTGCGGCACTTTGTCACAGTAGCCCCAGCAGATCTCACACCCCCTCCTCTCATCACTCTCTTGTACCACCTGAGTCCTCACAGATCTGACTCCGTGGCCCTCGGTGAGAGCCTACCCACATCCCCCCCCCCCTGGAGCTAGGCACTCCATACCACTCCCATGCCTGCCAAGTTCCTAGCCTCTCACTTCCCCCACGACCCACACTGCCCACCAGCCACGCTGCATTACTGCAGGAATTGCCCTGATAGAAGTCCCCGCAATGACCTGTGTGCTGACTGGCTACTCCCCAGGTCTGGTGGCGCTGTCTTCTGTATGTGGGCCCACGATAGAGTTTCACCTTCCAGTATGTTGACATTCCACCCGCTGCTGGGCTTCTTTCAAGAGACCCAGAATCTACACCAGGCGTGGTGGCGCACGCCTTTAATCCCAGCACTCGGGAGGCAGAGGTAGGAGGATCGCCGTGAGTTCGAGGCCACCCTGAGACTACATAATAAATTCCAGGTCTGCCTGGGCTAGAGCGAGACCCTACCTTGGAAAACAAAACAAACAAACAAGACCCAGAATCTAAAGGTGAAACCCCTTTTGAACTTTTGCAAATGTCTTCCCTAATTATTTATAGTTGTCTTACCTATTTCTATTCCAATTACAACTTTTTAAAATATATTTTTATTTATTTATTTATTTATTTGACAGAGAAAGAAGGGGGGGAATGGGCGTGCCAGGGACTCAAGCCACTGCAAAAGAACTCTAGACACATGTGCCCCCTTGTGCATCTGGCTAATGTGGGTCCTGGGGAATCGAACCTGGGTCCTTTGGCTTTGCAGGCAAATGTTTTAACCACTAAGCCATCCTTTCAGCCCTTAATTATAACTTTTTAAAAATATTATTTATTTATTTTATTTATTTATTTGAGAGCAACAGAGAGAGAAAGAGGCAGAGAGAGAGAGGGGGAGAGAAAATGGATGCACCAGGGCCTCTGGCCATTGTAGATGAACTCTCGAAGCGTGCACCACCTTGTGCATCTGGCCAGTGTGGGTCCTGGGGAATCAAACATGGGTCCTTTGGCTTTGCAGGCAAATGCTTTGGCTGCTAAGCTATCCTTCCAGCCCTCAATTACAACTTTTTCAGTGACTTACTTTGTTTGAATTTTTTTCAGTGCAGGGATATATTAGTATATGTGTGGGGGGGTGGTGACGAGTGGTGTATGTACTGTTGGAGCCCCCATGTGTGTGCCTGTGGAGGCCTGAAGAAATGACAGGTGTCACACCCTATTACCCACTTGATTTTCTTTGCTCCTTACTGATTCCTGAGCTTGCCATTTTGCCTTCTTTTTTTCCCACAAGTCCCAGTGATTCTGATCTCTGATGCCCATAGGACTGGAGTGACAGATATATGTGGCCCCTCAGGCCTTCACGTTTGGGCAAGAAGCACACTTAACTCCTTAACCATCTCTCTGCCCTGGTTGCAGTCAGCTTACATTGCTGGGATGAACTTCCACACCACACACAGTTATGGGAAGAAGGGAATTTATTTGGACCTTACAGATCCAGGGGAAGTTCCATAATGGCAGAAATTGCCCCCAGCCCTTCACATGTCCACGCAAACAGAGAAAAACAACCATCAACAACACAAGTAAGCAACACTCTAGGAACCCCAGGTGGAACTCCAGCACTTTGTTTATCTTTAGCTGGAATTCAGATCTGCCCCCAAACACCTTAAGGCTTGATCTAGGATCCGCCCACAGTGAGACCAAGTTATACACTTGAACAAAACTCCTGAATCTATTGGGGGACATCCATTCAAACTATCACATTCCGCCCCTGGCTCCCAATAGATGTATAACCATCTCACATTGGATATTGTGTTTAGTCCAAATTCAAAGTTCCCCACAGTCTTTACCAACTTTAAGATAGTTTTAAAGTCCCAAGTCTCATATAAGATCTAAAATAGTCTCTTAGCTGTGAGTCCTGTAAAATCAAAACAAGTTATGTACCTTCAACAAATAAAGGCACAGAGTAAACATTTTCAACTGCTGTAAGACATAGCAAGGAGGGACTGGAACAATGCAAACTCAATAACCATCAACATCAAACATCTGCTGTCGAAGTCTGACATCATAACCAGTGACTTACACTCTCTGGATTTTTAAATTCTGCCCCTCCAGCTGGGCTTAATAGCCACGGAAAACTTCCATCCTGATCCAACAGCACTCCGTGGTAGCCCTCACACAGTCCTGGTATATCCAAAACATCTTTGGGTCTCCATGCAAACCACGGTCCATCTTCCAATGGCTTCACTGGCCTATCGGGGTCACCTCGCCCTGCCTCATGCATCTGAAACCATGTGCACTTCATGACTCACTGTATGTATTTTTCATGTTTTCAAAACCAGTACCAGGTGTGCAGGACACAGCCACATTCTTAATTCAGGCATGAAATAAATTGTGACCTGAAGGAACAGATTCCTTATTTTCAGTCAACTCCTTTCAAAAGAGTTTGCATTCCTACCATTGAGTGTTTCTGGGGTGAAATCACCTCACGTATTCTTGCTATTGTTTCAGTGTTATGTAGTTGGACCATCTTCCTTAAGACTGCTAATGTGTTTGACAATAGCAGCTTCAGTAACCTAAAACCAGTCTCTGGGCCAGTAAAATTTAAAATTGTTTGAATTTTTCCCATTTTACATCTTATATCTCTCAGTCCCATATCTTTAGCCAAGCACATCAGTGCACTGCAAATGTAACCTTGATCAATCTCTCTGAGCCTGGGCAGCAGAATGCTGCCAGCCTTTATGCCAGCAGTCCAGTTCCAGTAAAGTTCTTTGTAGTCTTTCCTTCCCCCTAGAAAGTTCGTAAGCCAAGCCTCCAAAGACAGTTCTCTCTGCACTCAGCATTTTTAAGCTCTCATCAGAATAGTCCATAACACGTGGCCTCCTGCTCCAGAATGCATCTTCTGTTGCAAGCACCAAGTCCCCCCACAAGTTCCAAAAGACCAAAATCCACACGGTCAGATTCATCTCATCAACACCCACTCCTGGTGCCAATTCTGTCGCACTCAACTTTACATTGTAAGAAGGAACTTCCAGACCACACACAGTTACAGGAGGGAGGGAATTTATTTGAAGCTTACAGATCCAGGGGAACTTCCACAATGGTGGAAGAAGTTGTCCTCTCCCCTTTCACAGGTCCCTGCAGAGGGAGAAAAGCAGCCACCACCAACACAAGCAAGCACACTCCAGGAACCCCAGGCAGAGCTCAGGCACTCTGCGTATCTTGAGCTGGAATTTCCAGATCCACCCCCAAACACCTTAGGGCTGGACCCAGGATCTACCCACAGTGATACCAAGTTATAAGCTTGAATAAAACTCTTGAGTCTGTTGCATGCATCCATTCCAACTACCACAATTCCCTAGTGCTGGGATTTAAACCCAAGGTCTTAGGCATACTAGCCAAGTGTTCTGGTTACCACTGAGCTATGCCCCAGCCCCAGTTAAATTTGTTTAAAGCATCTAGTGATTGTTTTTATTGAAGCGACATTGTTTTCACATTTTATTTAATTTGTTTGGTCTTTATTGTATTTTGGATTTGTTTTGCTTTTTAAAAAAAAATTATTTGTTTGAAAGAGAGAGAAAGAGGCAGATAGAGAAAATGGACATGCCAGGGCCTCTAGCCACTACAAATGAACCACAGATGCATGCGCTCCCTTGTGAATCTGGCTTACATGGGTCCTGGGGAATTGAACTGGGGTCCTTAGGCTTCACAGGTAGATGCTTTAAACTCTAAGCCATTTCCTCAGCCCTGTTTTGCTTTTTTTTTTTTTTCTTTCTTTTAAGTCAGGGTCTTAATGTGTAGTCCAGGCTGGCCTTGAACTCACAATTGTTCTCCTACCTTAACCTCCCAAGTGTTGGGCTCACAGGAGTGTGCCATCATGCCTAGCCTATTTGTTTCGTCTTTAATGGAGAAGTTTAAGTAGAGATCACGAGAACAGGTGACACGAGCAGATGTGGGGGAGCTCCATAGCTATTAGTAAGCATCCAACTTGGCGTGAGTGTGGTCGAGAGTGGCCCTCTAGGCAGGCTTTGAGTGTCCAGGGGCGATGGTGGTGCTCAGTGGAATGCTGGCAAATCGGGCAGCAGAGGCTGGTGAAGACCTTTGTTCTCCATCGTGGTTCTGGCAGTCAGCTCCAAGCTCTTTCTCTTTTTGTTGTTGTTTATTTTTATTTATTTATTTGAGAGCGTCAGACAGAGAGAGAAAGAGGCAGAGAGAGAGAGAGAGAGAGAATGGGTGCACCAGGGCCTCCAGCCACTGCAAACGAACTCCAGACGCGTGTGCCCCCTTGTGCATCTGGCTAGCGTGGGTCCTGGGGAATCCAGCCTCGAACCGGGGTGCTTAGGCTTCACAGGCAAGCGCTTAACCGCTAAGCCATCTCTCCAGCCCTCTTTCCAGTCTTGGTAGTACCACTCCTCCGGCCGATGCAGCCTTTCATTGCAGGCTGATTGTCATGTCTCCCGCGGGACCTTGCCTCTGGGCAGCCCACCGAGCCTCCTTCAGGCTGGACTGAATGCTCTTCCGTGTGCCTGCTGCCTCCTGCCCGTCACAGAACGTAGCCTCGGTTTTCAAAGTCTTCCATCCGACACTAAGCTTGTGGGGCTAAGCCTAGGGTCACTCAGCAGACTCCCCAACTCCTAGCGCAGGGCCTGTCATAGAAGGAGTGCGGGAGGGAGCGTGGGAGAGAGGAAGAGGAGGGACAGCAAATTATGTAGTTTGTTCTTCAGAAGTCTTCTGCCACTCTCTGGATGGCAAGAGCACAGAACGAGGACCGGTGCTGTGGTGGTGGCATTAGCGGTGATGGAAGGGACGGTGGAGAAACAGAGGAAGCAAATGAACACCTCCACCATCAGGAATCGTTGGGGCGCTCCTTCCCGCATCATCTTGCTGTCTCCCAGTCCCCCTCACTCCTGGTGTGCCTAAAGCCCACATGCATATCACCCTGCATGGGTCAGATCTCCTTTCATCCTGGGCTCCGGCTACCCTGTCCTCCCCTGTTGGAATCCCCCTTCTCCAGGGCCTGCCCCAGGTACTGAATGCTCGTCCCAGCCAGCCCTGTCTTTTGTTGTTGTTGTTGTTGTTCTAACACCCTCTTCTCTAGAGGGAGGTGGCACTTGGAGGTCCTCTTTGTACCATCTCCACTGTCTCCGTCCCACTTCCGGCCACAAAGGAATAGCCCGCTTTGTGAAGAATGTTCTTGGAAGCCCCACAGATCTCTGTTTTGCCCTTGTACCCAGATGAGGCACGTCCTAGTGGTAAGGAGGGATCGCATCCCCTGCCCCCCCCCATGGCTAGGAAGCTTGCAAATGGGGGTGCCCAGGAACTTCTTGTTGCTGTTTTTATTCAGCTCTCATTATGCAATTGCCAACCCTTCAGGCACAAGGAAAAGGGGTCACCCCCCCCCCTTCCCCGGCTTTTCATCGAGCACTGTGAGAGGAGGAAGGCGCGCTGTGGGAAAGGAGGTCTAATTCCCTGCTGCTGCTTTGTTTCCCGAATGCAGTCTTCAGCACTTCACCTTCCCTGGGCACAGCAAGTGTAGAACTGGAGGTGCAAGGGGAGGGGGGGCTGCCCAGGGGCTGGCACGGGACATGCATCCAGGCCAGAAAGAGCACCAAATACCAGCTATATTCACTTTCCAGAGCTGCCCTGCAGAGGTTCAGACAAGCACAAAGAGATCCACTCTCAGTGGATGTGCAAGAGGCAAACCTGCCTTCCGTCCGCACCTGAGGGTGGCAGCAGCCTCTGGTCTCCTCGGCTTCTAAGAGCTTTGCTCTAGTGTCTACCACTCATAATCACGTTCTTTCTTCCTTTCACGTGTGCCGAGGTGCCTTCAGGTCTCTCCCTTTCAAAAAGGCACCTCACTGGATTTGAGCCCATTCTAATCTAGTATGACTTCTTCCTAACCCCGTTGCAAAGACCTTATTTCAAAATAAGACCACAGTTACAGATATGAGGTGTCTATTGAAGAGGTCACAATTCAACCCACAATACCACCACCTTGAGAGTGTCTTTTTTTTTTTTTGGTTTTTCGATGTAGGGTCTCATTGTAGCCCAGGCTGACTTGGAATTTACTATGGAGCCTCAGGGTGGCCTCGAACTCACTGGGATCCTCCTACCTCTGCCTCCCAGAGTACTGGGATTAAAGGCGTGTGCCACCATGCCCGGCACAAGAGAGTGTCTTTTTTTCCCCCCTCCCCAAACATGTAGGGAATGAGTTTGGGAAGTGTGTTTCTTCTGCATATGTCCAGTGCCTAACATGGACCCTTAGGCTCTCTTTGGTCATCACTATACTCTGTTGTTGCAAATGTGATTTTTTTTCCTTTCCTGTTCCCCATTGAAATTGGCCACTCCTTTCTAATGTACATAAAAAGCATATTTTGCTATCATGGGATGAGAGTAAAACCTCTCAAAACCAACAGACTCCTCAGGGTCAGCCAGCTTTTGGCATCGTATGGAACCCTTAGGATCCTGGGTGGTGTGTAAGGTTGGCAGTCGTGGTCTGAGGGGGTGAGAGTGAATTCCCTGAAGGAGCTCGTGGTGATCGGCTGAGTGTGGGAGCCTGAGGGGTCCTTGTACATCTCTTGACGATTCTGAACCCTCCGGTATCCCATGGCCATGGACATTGTGTGGTCTGAAATCACAAGATTCCTCCTAGCAGACACATGTCCCCAAAAGCATGGGAACGCCCTGTGAAGAAGAAAGACGGGGTTCCAGCTTGTCGCAGTCAGCTTTGCATTACTGGTAAACACACACCCACACCCCCCCCACACACACACAACCAACCAGCCAACCAACCAAGAGCAGCTTATGGGAGGAAAAGGATTTATTTTGGCTTACAGACTTGAGGGGGAAGCTCCACGATGGCAGGGGAAATGATGGCATGAGCAGAGGGTGGACATCACCTTCTGGCCAGCATCAGGTGGACAACAGCAGCAAGAGAGTGTGCCAAACACTGGCAAGAGAAAGCTGGCTATAACACTGCCCCCAACAATACACTGCCTCCAGGAGGCTCCAATTCCCCAATTTGCCACCAGTTGGGGACGTAGCATTCAGAACACATAAGTTTGTGGGGAACACCTGAATCAAACCACCACATTCTGCCCCTGGCCCCCATGAACTGATAACCATCAGAGATGTAAAATGTAGGGCATTCAGTCTAACTTTAGAAGTCTGCATAGTTGTGGGCTGGAGAGATGGCTTAGAAGTTAAGGCACTTGCCTGCCTGTGAAGCTTAAGGACCCAGCTTTGATTCCCCAGTGTCCACATAAGCCAGATGCAGAGGGTGCCACATGCGTCTGGAGGTTGTTTGCATTGGCTGGAGGCCCTGTAGTGCCCATTCTCTATTTGGCTCTTTTTTTTTCTTCCTCTCTCTCTCAAATAAATAATAAAATAAGTTTTGGGGCTGGAGAGATGGCTTAGTGGTTAAGGCACTTACCTGTGAAGCCTAAGGACCCAGGTTCGATTCTCATGGTCTCATATAAGCCAGATACACAAGGTGGCACATGTGTTTGGAGTTCATTTGCAGTGGCACACCTGTTCTCTGTCTTTCTCTCTGAATCAAGTAAAAATAAATAAATAAGTAATTTAAAAAAATAAAGTTCAAGACCATCTTTGGCTACATAGCAAGTTGTAGGCCTACTTGGGATACTTGAGACCTTGTCCAAAAAAAAGTTTATTTTTAAAGTCTGCATAGTTTTAATCAATCCCAATAATATTCAAACATCCCCATAGTCCAAGGTTTTTAACTGAGCTGTAATACCAAGAAATAATAATGGCACAGAATAAATATTTACACTGTAAAAAAAAAAAAGGCATTGGACATAGCAAAGAAATAATCAACTAATACAAGATTTAAAATAAACAGGGCAAACATTCAACTCAGTAGCACCAAGTCCGACAACCAGTGAGTGACAGATTTCCAAGTTTGATCATTCTAAATACTGACAAGTCTCTGGAGTTCCAATTTCACCCCTCCGGCTAGGCAGTCCCAGGAAACTTCATGTGGTGCTGGCAACTCTCCTTGGCAGCCATCCCATAGTCCTGGTATCTCCACTGGGTCTCCGCTATAACCCACGGTTCATCTGCATGGCTCCATCAGGGCTTCATGCAGGTAATCCAACAAGCCTGCGTCACGCTGCCCATGGCCATTTCCAAAACCCAAGACTGCAATGCAAATTCAACAACCCTCCTTTCCTGCCTTTGTTATACTCTATAGTACTAGGTGGGCTACCAATTTGTTAATCCAGGGGGTAAATAAAGCCAATTTTGAAGAGCAGGAAGATTTCAGCATTAAGGCCCCTTACTTCAAGAGTCTGCATTCTTCCTGATGTCCCAATGCAGATCAGATTGCCCAGTCTCAATGGTTGTCATCTCTCAAACATTTGCAGCTGAATGGGCAGCAGTTTCAGCCCAAAGATTTCATTTCTTACTGTGCCATATCCCTCTGCTCACACCAGTTCATTTCTGTGCAATGCGACCCTGCACAAGTTCTCAGGACACAGGCATAACAGCAGACCTCTCACACAAACTGCTTCTAGCCAGTCCAGGCAAAGCTCTTCCATAAGCCAAACCTCACAGTCCATAGCTCTCACTGCATTCAGGTCTTCTAACTCTGACCAGAATAGTCCACAAAAGCTGTACTTACAGTACTGCAAGGTGTCTCTTAGGCCAAGGTTTCAAATCCTTTTATATTCCTCCCTCAAATCAGTTCCAAAAGGCCAAAAACCACAGTCATGTTTCTAGTAGCAATAACCCCACTTCTGGTACCAATTTTACTGTTCCAGTCTGCTTTGCCTTGCTGGTAGAAAACACCTGACCAAAAGCAGCCTGTGAGTGGAAAGGGGTTTATTTTGGCTTACAGGCTCGAGGGGAAACTCCATAATAACAGGGGAAAACAATGGCATGAGCAGAGGGTGGGCATCACCTCCTTGCCAGCATAGGTGGACAAACAGCACCAGGAGAGTGTGCCAAACACTGGCAGGAGAAACTGGCTATAACACCCATAAGCCCACCCCCAACAATATACCACCTTCAGGAGGCTCCGGTTCCCAGATTGCCACCAGCTGGGGGACCTAGCATTCAGAACTCATAAGTTTACGGGGGACACTTGAATCAAGCCACCTCACAGCTGCTGGGCATGCTCCGTGCTTCCCAGAAGTTTGGAGAAAACTGTGGTCCATGTGGGTGGCGGCCCTGTGGGGCTTTTTCCTTTGCTATTTCAATTTTCCCTCAGGCAGATCTTTGTGTGGCAATGTGACCTTTCATTCCTTACAGACCCATCTCCCTGGAGTTCATTCCACTTCTGAAGTCACAATATTTTATGTAGTGCTTGCTGGCCATGTTGTCTTTCAAGTAAAGTGTTCTATGTCACAGATTCGGGGGGTAGGGGGGAGTGAATTATGTGAGCCATCCAGACTTAGAAGATAGTTATTGTGGTTGGGGGCACTGACACGATCATGGTCAGTTCCAGAAGCCCATTGGAACGGAGTTTGGTGGACTTGCGTCATTCTTGACCACAAGTGTCACATCCGACTCTTTAAGAAGCAGCTGAGGGCCTCGAAAAAGGCAAACATTGGATTTTCTCCTCTGGCGTCTCAGGGATGATGGATAGCTCCTCGGTGCCTGGCAAAGCTGCAAGTTCCCATGATCCCTTCTGATTCTAAACAGCACCTTTCGTTAGAATCCTGCTGCTCGCACTGGCAGAAAAAGGGTAGGAAACGGTTGGTGTCGGTCTGTTCTGGCTAAGGCCTGCAGTGGCTCCCGGATGCCAGAGCTACTTCAGGAAACGTGGAAGACACGGTCCTGGGAAGCCCGCTGGCGGTGCTGGTGATCCTGTCGTTGGATCCGTTGTGTGGAGCCCTGCAGGGTCTCCTCTGGCTCCTGGGGGACAGGATGAATCCAGGAGGGTCTGCGCCCAGGAACGGCAGGGAAGGGTCCAAAGACGCAGTGTTCCTACCTTCCTCCCTCCCCTCTCCAGCTGCTTTAGACTGGCCAGCGGGGATTGTTGGGAAACAGTCCGTTGCTAAACTTGGCCTGTGCATTTGAGGGACACAATTTTCTGAATGAGATCATGGTGTCAGCATCTCGTAGGCCTAAAATGGTGAGGACCACCCACGAGCGAGGCCCTCAGTTCATAGAAAAAATCCAGTCCATTTACTGTCAGGCGCCTTGTGGTCGAAATATTGGAAAGAAGACTTGGCTTGCGCTTGCCATTGACAGCCTCTCATGTCCTCATCCTATTAAAAATGTCCAAACAAATTGGGTCCGTGCGAAGGAAGGGCACATTAGTACTGAGTGAGGAGGACACTGCAGTAACGCTGTGTCAGTTGAGTTTGACCAACACGCTCTTGCCTCTGTATTGCAGGAGCCATTGATGGTGAGTGGCGAAGGGTGTGGGGGGTAGCTGTGGGGATGAGGAGACTCTCTGCCTGTTGCAGTCAGGTTCACATTGCTGGTAGAAGTTACCTAACCCAGAACAGCTTGTGGGGAAAAAAAAAAGAGAGAGATTTATTTTGGCTTACAGGCTCGAGGGGGAAGCTCCACGATGGCAGGGAAAACGATGGCATGAGCAGAGGGTGGACATCACCCCCTGACCAACATAAGGTGGACAACCAGAACAGGAGAGTGTGCCAAACACTGGCATGGGGAAACTGGCTGTAATGCCCATAAGCCCACCCCCAACAATACACTCCCTCCAGGAGGCATTAATTCCCAAATCTCCATCAGCTGGGAACCTAGCACTAAGAGCGCCTAAGTTTAAGGGGGACACCTCAATCAAACCACTACACTGCCCTTCCTCTAGAGAACATCCAGGCTGAGCATAGTGGGAGTATGGGATCCGTCACTGAGTAGGACCTGCAGGCCGGGCTGGAAAGTTACCATGGAAGACCTGGATGAAGACATATTTGTTGTCAGAGAAGCCTGTGGGGATCCAGCTGAGCCCCTAGCAGCAGATCTCTCTAGCAAGTTAGAGTGGAGAACTCGTGGTGGGGAAGAGCTCAGGTGCAGATCTCTGGTCTGTCACAGCGGCCGACGCCTCATCTCTGGCCTTGTGCCTCGTCATCTGAAGCATTTAGACGAGATCGGGCGCGTTCAGGGTAGTATGGCCGTAGACAGCTGAAGCATTTAGGACCTGTCGCCATGTGTCAGCCATTATCATGCCAATGTGGGTCCGTTTACATGGGCACAGCACGTCAGAAGCTCTGATGCTGAACTGCCTACGGGAGGGTCCAAGGTCCTGGCTAGTGCTCAGCAGGTGTGATCATATCTCGCCGGCTCACTCCGAAAGTGACACTTTTACGGATCAGGATTGGGCCTGATGTCTGATGGGGAACATCTCTCTTCAGTGACACACTTCTCTGTATATCCTCATAGACAGGCCACCTCTATGCTTCTACATCTGTCCCCAGCCCAACACAGCCTTTCATGGCTTAGAAGCCTGTGTATTTATTTAACACTGAGGTCTGGAGAGGATCTGAACCCAAGTTTCATGCTGCTGAGACAACCTCACCGCAAGAAGCCAGTCCGCAGAGAAGACACATCCTAGCCTTTGTGTGTTCTCTCGCCGGGCACTGCCCAGACAGGTCTCCCAAAACGAGCTCATTTTATCTCCCGGCATTCCAATACGATAGTTGCTAATTCTGTCCCCTCTGAGATGAGGTGACCGACAGAAGAGTTAGCAAGCTCCCTGAGGTCAAGCGAGGGTGTCAGGGCTGGTGTTAGGAGCTGGTCACTTTTGCCTTGATCTGGTTAGCCCCTGCGGATAGGAACCACCCTGGGGCTGATGGACAGCTGTGGCCCTGCCTCCCCGTGACGGGCGCTCAGGTGCTGATCTGCAGCCACACTGAATTTCAGTGACATCTGACGGGCATCTGTGGAGGAGCCGTCAGGTGCTGGGTCCATGGACTTGATCTCTAGAAGAGGAGGCATGTGAGCAACCGTGTTGTTCACACTAGTGCATGCTGGGAAAAATGAACAAATAACCGGAGGGATGACTTCCAAGCTAGGTTTTGAAGACTCGGTAAAAGTTCACCAAATGCGCCTAAAGTAGGACATTAAGCAAAAGAAGTAGGGTGCAAAGGACCCAGCTATTTTATTTAATTTTATTTTTTATTGGCAACTTCCATAATTACACACAATAAGCCATAGTAATCCCCCTCCTCTTTCCCCTTCACAATTTCACCATCCATCATATCCCCGTCTCAATAAGGCTCTCTTTTATCTTGATGTCATCATCTTTTCTTCCTATTATGATGGTCTTGTGTAGGTAGTGCCAGGTACTGCGAGGTCATGGGTATCCAGGCCATTTTGTGTCTGGAGGAGCACATTGTAAGGAGTCCTGCCCTTCCTTTGGCTCTTACATTCTTTCTGCCACGTCTTCCACAATGGATCCTGAGCGTCGGGAGATGTGATAGAATTGTTTCAGTGCTGAGCACTCCTCTGTCACATCTTCACGGCACTATGGTGCCTTTCTGAGTCATCCCAGAGGTTACCACCATCTGAGAAGAGAAGCTTCGCTAACTGGAAGCGAGAGTAGCATTAATATATGTTATGAGAAGTGCTTATAGGGCAGTTTGGTGAGCATAAGGTATGTATTTAGCCAGACACCAGCAAGTGTTACACCCCTAGGATTCATGACTTCCCCCGTCATAGGTTTTCAGTATCAGGCATGTATTCCCTACAGTGGAGTAGGCCTCATTCCAATTAGAGAGCAGTTAGTTTCCCCATGACAGACGTGCCGCTATTGCACCTGTTGGCTCATTTGGCCTGGCTGGCCAAACTTAAGGCTTACAGTGTCCGTTGTTGTTTATCTCCAGTGATGACCTCTCTCTCTGTCCCATGGAGCTGCATGCAAAGTAGTTTTTCCTGCTTTCTGTCAGCTGGTCTACATGGAGGAGGTTTTCGGCTCAGCTTCAGCAAGATTTCTCAGTGACCTTATAGCTCAGGCGTGTGGAGTCTTCAGCAATAGAGTCTTACCATCTCTTCCTGGTGGGGAACCAAGAGCCTTGGCAATGACCCAGCAGACTCTTTTAATGTAGAGTACTGTAAGCACAGGGGGAAATCCTATGCCACTGAGACTGGCTAGGCAGTCATGCCAGGGAACCAGACTTGACCCCAGGGCCACAGACGACTGAACACCATCACTTTACAACAAGGTTAAAATCCCCAAACCTTGGTACTATTTTCCCTGCTTTAAAGGTTAGTATACCAAAGGAGGGACTGGAGAGACGGCTTAGCCGTTGAGGCACTTGCCTGCAAAGCATAAGGACCCAGGTCCTGATTTCCCCAGTGGCCACGTAAGCCAGATGTATTTGTGGTGCACGTGTCCAGAGTTGGTTTGCAGTAGCTAGAAGCCCTGACGTGCCCGTTCTCTCTATCTGCCTCTTTCTCTCTTGAATAAATAACTTAAAATAAAAATTATTTTACTGACGGAAATTATAAAAGTAAACAAGCTCTGTATTGACCTCACGCCAAGAAGAATGTTTTAAAATTTCTTCTACTTCTCTCTCCATTTTTTTTTTTTAACCATCAATTCCCTTTGGCAAAAGTTTTTGTCAGACACCAGGATAAGGACTTTTGAGGGGGTTGGGTTTTTTTGGATTAAATATTATTTATTTTATTTTTTTTTTATAATTAACAACTTCCATGATTGTAAACAATGTCCCATGGTAATGCCCTCCCTCCCCCCACTTTTCCCTTTGAAACTCCACTCTCCATCATATCCCCACCCCTCTCCCATCAGTCTCTCTTTTATTTTGATGTCATCATCTTTTCCTCCTATTATGATGGTCTTGTGTAGGTAGTGTCAGGAACTGTGAGGTCATGGATATCCAGGTCATTTTGTGTCTGGAAGAGTGCATTGTAAGAAGTCCTACCCTGCCTTTGGCTCTTACATCCTTTCCGCCACCTCTTCCACAATGGACCCTGAGCCTTGGAAGGTGTGATAGAGACATTGCAGTGCTGAGCACTCCTCTGTCACTTCTTTCCAGCACCATGATGCCTTCTGAGTCATCCCAAGGTCACTGCCATCTGAAAGAGAAGGTTCTCTACCAAAAGTGAAAGTAGCATTAATATATGGGTATGAACATTAAGAGAAGTGCTTTCTGGGCAGTTTGATGAGCATAGTATTTACATTTAGCCAGACAGCAGCAAACGTTACACCCCTAGGCCTCATGACTACCCCTGTTGTAGGTTTATAGTATCAGGGATGTATTCCCTCCCATGGAGTGGGCCTCCAGTCAAATTAGAGGGCAGTTGGTTTCCCCCAAATAGACATGCCACTATTGCACCTGTTGGCTCATTTGGCCTGGCTGGTCAAATGTAAGGCTTGCAGTGTCCACTGTGGAGTGTCTTCACTGGTGATTTCTCTCTTTCCCATTGAGCTACATGCAGTGTGGCTTTTTCCAGCTTTTTGTTTTTGTTTTTAATGGTTTGGGGGGGGGTTAAAATATTTTTTTATTTTTATTTATTTATTTGGCAGAGAGAAAGAGGGAGAGAAAGAGAGAGAATGGGCATACCAGAGCCACCAGCCACTGCAAATGAACTCTAGACGCATGCACCACCTTGTGCATCTTGCTAACATGGGTCGTGGGGAATAGAACCTGGGTCCTTTGGCTTTGCAGGCAAACGCCTTAACAGCCAAGCCATCCCTCCAGCCCTGTTTTTTTTTATTTATTTTTTTTTTAGTGCCTTTGATTACATAAGAGCATCGTGCAGCACTATTTCCAGCACATTCTTTATGACAGGGATGGAGGCTAGGAGTGATTACGTAATTGTTCACTCAGTCTATTCTCAGAGCCTACCACGTTGCCAGCACATTACAAAAATAAACAAACAAGTAACAAAGTAACACATAATGACACCGGAGTGTCTTTCCCGCCCACGGCTCCCGGTGCGTTGGCTTGTGCGTTGCTTGCTGCAGTACAGAGCTCAGTGGCGTCCACGCGTCATGACTCTGCTCACCCAGCTCTGGCCACCCAAAGCCTCAGCGCCGTCTGCGGCCTGGCACGTACTGCCCTCCCCCCCCAAGCCGGCTCCCACCGCCTGCTGGAGAAAGGACTCGCGCGCACGCGTTAATATTTGGGTGCGGAGGGGCGGTGCGCGTTTTGCAAGGGGAGCAGAATGCCATCTGTTGTTGGTGGAGGTGGAGGGGAGTGTGCAAAGGCTGCTGAGTCCTATGGGTGCTTTAATTTGCTGCAGAACTTTTTGGTTTTTTTTTTTTTTTTTTCTTTTTTCCCCTAATGAGTCTTTGCATTTAGTTTGGTTTTGTTTGTTTGTTTGTCTGTCTTGTTTTTCACTTTTTAGAATAGTCCTTATCAGTGGCAGAAGATCCTTCTGTAGTGTATTTTCCGTGCTGCCGTATCGAGACAGTACCCAGGCCGGGTATGTATCTATGCATGCTTGCTTTGTAGCCCTGTGGGTGAAAAGTTCAGATGCCAGTGCGCTGCATAATAATTGTGGTTTCCCTTTCTCCATTCATGAACTTGCCTCGCTTTGCTGCTACCAATTCAGCATCTGAATTTGAAGGGCAAGGGGGGGGGGGGGTGAAAAGAAAAAGATATATTCCACTTTCTTTTCAGCCAGAAAGCTTCCTTGTTACACCCGCACACGTGTGCGTGCATGTGCGTGTGTGTGCGTGTGTGTCCTTGTCATTTTCTTCTTCCTAAATGTGCGTTTTATCACCTTGTCTGATACTATGAAGCAAAAAAAATAAAAATAAAAATAAAATGGGGTCCACCGTATCCCACAAGGTCACACTGACTTTTGGGGGGAAAAGGTAGGTCAGAAAAGGAACCCCAACAAATTCTGTGTCTTCGGGCTCGGGTTTGGAAGCTGGCCATCAAGCTGGGGCTGCTGCCGCAGGGCAGATGTCACAGAAGGGTGACACCAGGAATCAGCAGTACACAGTTACAGGCCAGAGACACAGGTCCCCTGTCAGAGTCAACCAGCCCCACCTTTGACTCCAAACAGTAAGTCACCGAGGATGCAGTCGTGGTGCAAAATCACCTTCTTGTCACCAGCCTGGAGCCTTGTCAGTTTCATTTCACGTACCTAGACTCCCGCAGCCTTCCCACGTCACTGCCTGCCGCCAGCATCTGTCGTCGGGATGCTGCTAACAGTTCAGGTAGGACAGTAGGCCACAGAGGACGTTGGGGGTGATCATAAGGTGCTGCCTCTGACCTCGTGGCTCACCGAAGGCTGGACCTGCCCTCCAGGCACTGAGACAGCCACTGTGGATCATGGCCCCTGTGGGGGACCATGTGTGGCCCTGGTGCTGACTCACCACTTACCCACCTTGTACTGTCTCCATAAGTCCTGCCCAGGAGTTCCCGCTGACCACAGTCTTCTCAAGCCCTTGTAGACCTGTCCGGCTTAGGGTCTGACAAGCGTGCTTGTTCTTTCTTTTTCTTTTTAATTTAATTTAATTTTTTTTTTTGGTATTCGAGGTAGGGTCTCACTAGCCTAGGCTGACCTGGCATTCACTATGTAGTGTCAGGGTGGCCTCAAACTCACAGCGATCCTCCTACCTCTGCCTCCCAAGTGCTGGGATTAAAGGCATGTGCCACCACACCCTGGCTTTGATTTAATTTTTTAAAATATTTTTTAATATTTTAACTTTCATAATTATAGACAATAAACTATGGTAATTCCTTCCCCTCCCCCACATTCCCTCTCACAACTCCACTCTCCATTGTATTCCCTCCCCCTCTCAGACTATCTTTTATTATTTTTTAACTTTTATTATTATTATTATTGGTTTTTCAAGGTAAGGTTTCACTCTAGTGCAGGCTGACCTGGAATTCACTATGTAGTCTCAGGGTGACCTTGAACTCATGCAGTCCTCCTACCTCTGCCTCCCCAGTGCTGGGATTAAAGGCGTGCACCACCAGCCTTGGCTTCTCTTTTATTTTTGATGTCATCATCTTTTCCTCCTATCATGAGGGTCTTATGTAGGTAGTGACAGGTACTGCAAGGTCATTTTCTTCTTCCTAAATGTGCATTTTATTACCTTGTCTAATACTATAAAGCAAAAAAAAAAAAAAAAATGGGGTCTACCCTATCCCACAAGGTCACACTGACTTTTGGGGAAAAGGTAGGTCAGAAAAGAAACCCCAACAAGTGGATATCCAGGCCATTTTGTGTTTGGAAGAGTGCGTTGTAAGAAGTCCTACCCTTCCTTTGGCTCTTACATTCTTTCCGCCACCTCTTCCGCAATGGACCCTGAGCCTTGGAAGGTGTGATAGAGATGTTTCAGTGCTGAGTACTCCTCTGTCACTTCTCAGCCCCATCTAGATGCTGTGTTCTAAGCTCCAAGGAACAGGAAGCACCTCTTTGTGTATTGACAAGGCCACCTGTTAGATGCTTGCTTCATAGACATCTAGAAATTGTACTTTGTTTCATATACACACACACACACTCTGGGCCAGTCCTTTTGACTATCTGCATCTTTACAACAAACTTGCAGAGTAGCAGCAGATATTGCAGCTTGGAGTCTGAAGGCCCATTGCAGGGGGCCCTTGGGTTAGCCTGAAGGACATACTGGGGAAGTTTTCTTCCCCTGCCTAGTCTGGCGTGGCCTCAGCTCTGGCTGCATCAGAAAGGCAATTCCAAGCTAGAGAGGTGGCTCTGCAGTTAAGACGTTTGCCTGCAAAGCCTAATGAGTTGGGTTCAGTTCCCCAGTGTTCATGTAAAGGCAGATGCACAAAGTGACGCCTGTATCTGGAGTTCATTTACAGCAGCTACAAGCCCTGGTGTGCCCATGCTCATTCTCATGCATATTCATTTTCTCTTTCTGTGCTTGGAAATAGTTAATTTTTTTTTAAAAAAGAGGGCTGGAGAGATGACTTAGTGGTTAAGGCGCTTGCCTGCAAAGCCTGAGGACTCACAGTTGACTCTCCAGATCCCACGAGAGCCAGATGCACAAAGGTGAGGCTAGCTCAAGGTCACACATGCCCACTAGGTGGCGCAAGCATCTGTAGTTTGATTTCAGTGGCACACCAATTCTCTCTAAAGTAAGAAGTAATTTAAAAATCTTTTTAGAAAGAAGGGCAGTCCCATTCCAATGGGAAACCAGTTTGGGGTAGTTTCTAGACCCAAGGCGTGACCCCAGAGGGCCGGCTCATTCATCTGGTTGCTGGTGGTGGACCCCCAGCTGTTTTACACCTCCAGGTGGATCTGTGTCGGCAGCAGATGGCTCTTTGCCAGCACAGTTCCTTCTGGTCAGGGCTTGGGTGGCCAATGTGGAGCCTCCTTAGGTCTCTGGGCTCCCTTGCTGGCCTTTCTGAGTGCTTCATTCTTTCGCTTCCAACTCCATCCCGTTCATTCTTTTTTGTTTTGTTTTGTTTTGTTTTTCAAGGTAGGGTCTCCGCTCTAGTCCAGGTAGACCTGGAACTCACTGTGTAGCCTCGAACTCATGGCAGTCCTCCTACCTCTGCCTCCCATGTGCTGGGATTAAAGGCGTGTGCCGCTACGCCTGGCTCATTCTTTTTTTTTTTTTTTTTTTTTGAGTACTTGTCATGTGATCAAATCTAGGAATGCAAGGAAGTACAGGATGGGCCTGGTTCCTGTCCTCCTGAACTTCCAGTAGCAGGGGAGACAGGTCACATTACACACACGATTAGTTGCAGCTCTAAGAAGACAACCAAAGCTGTCCCCGTTGCACCTTCTGGCCAAGTGCTCATTGCTTCTTTCAGACAGAAGTTTACTTCTTCCATGGTTTCAGTTTTGATGTGCTTATGTTAGGTTCATCCTCAAGGGGTGCTCTCATTTCCATATCCTGAGTCCCCTCACTGCCACACCCGAGTACCTTTGCCCATTTTATGGACACACGCTCTAAGAGCTGCGGTTCCAAACATCAACTTCGTGCAAGGATGGCAAAGGGAGTGGTCCCTGTGGCTGGAGGGGTTTCCTACAGTCCTCGCTGCCCTGCACACAGGCCGGCCAAGTTCCACATCTGTGGAAACCTTTCCATGAAGCAGCGTCGTTTGTTACCTGCCTGCCAAAGGGGAGCCGAGGCTCACCGGAGCTTCTGTCCCTAAGGTCTCCAGCATGGTGCCGGGTATGCAGACAGGTAAGCGGGGCCAACTGATCTGGACTCAACATTCTCTGACAACAAAAGAGGGTGGGGGGAAGGGTGGAGACTGAGTTTTTCAGTGTCAAGTCGAAGAGTAAAGCGTTCTGTGCAAAGCTAGTCAGAATATGTTTGGGGCTTGGAGAGATGACTCAGTGCTTAAGGCATTTGTCTGCAAAGCCTAAGGGCCCAGGTTCAAGTCCCCAGTACCCACATAAGCCAGATGCACAAGGTGACATATGTGTCTGGAGTTCGTTTGCAGTGGCTAGAAGCCCTGCTGTGCCCATTCTTTCCCTTTCTCTCTCAAACATAAACTAAAAGTATATATATATATAGGATATGTTTGAAGACTGGGGACGTGACTCAGTGGATAAAGCACTCACCACTCAAGATCCTCAGAACCAATGTTCTGGATGTCGAGATGGGCGTCTATAATCCCAGCTTACCTACAACAAGGAGGGGGGGGTGGTTTGCAGGCCAGATAGATGCGAACACATCAGTGACCCACAAGAAGGACCCCACCTCAAAAAAAGGCAAGGACTGACATCCAAGGTTGTCCTCTGACCTCCACATGCGTGAACATGCGTGTGTGCATGCACGCACACACACACTCACGCATGCACACATACACAAAGAATATGTCCCAACAGCCGGGTGTGGTGGCACACACCTTTAATCCCAGCACTTAGGAGACAGAGGTAGGAGGATCGCTGTGAGTTCAAGGCCACCCTGAGACTCCATAGTGAATTTCAGGTTAGCCTGGGCTAGAGTGAGACCCTACCTTAAGAAACCAAAATAAAAGAATATGTCTGAACTGAGATCATCCCAGAGAAAACTGTCCAAGCCATCTCCATTGTGCATGCAGTGGATCCTTGTGACACTCCATGTTTTGTTTTGTTTTTTTTTAATGAGAGAGAGAGAATTGGGGGACCAGGGCCTCCAGCCACTGCAGTTGAACTCCAGACATGCGTGTGCCACCTCGCGTGCACGTACAACCTTGCGTGCTTGCGTTACCTTGTGCGTCTGGCTTACGTGGGACCTGGAGAGTGGAACGTGGGTCCTTAGCTTTCGCAGGCAGGCGCCTTGACTGTCAAGCCCACCATCCACATTTTTAAAGACTCCAAGGAAATTCCAGCTGGCAGCCAGCTGGTGCTGGAAGTGGCAGCCGGGTACCCTCCTCTCTGCCGGGCAGGGCCCACCTGTTGCAGAAAAAGCAGGCCTCCTAGGACTAATTGTGGGTGTGTGCTTTCTGGCCTTGGATGGAAACACGAGGGTATAACCTTTTACAGCGTAGACAGGAACAGATTCACTTTTGCCACTCCTCCAAGGCTGATAGATGAGGAAACTGAAGTGCCCAAAGACAAATTCTAGAACAAACAAACAAAAAAAAAAAACCCCCACAATTCTTTGTCACACCTAACAGAGGAAAAATGGAGCCTGTGTCGTCAGCCTGTTCTAGCAAAGCACCCAGAGACTCATGGACACAGTTCCTAATACTTAATGTACGTCACTAGCAGGATGGGCTCTGCTCTTCTTCCATTCTAATGAGCAGACATCCTATTTATAAGTAATAGCCCTTCCCCATAATGAAGATTTTTGTCAATGAGAAATAACTATGCTTGAATGATAAAAGTATACCTCATAAGTATATGCCAATAAGATATGCTAAGATAGTATTTAGATGTAAGCAGCTTAAGCTATTTTGGTTCTTGCACATGTTAACAGACGTCTGTCATGGAAGATGCCTTTACTTGTATGATGAAGCCCATCCCTCGACTTAGCCATTCATCAGAGAAGTTCACGGGTAGAGAGGCCTTCAAGGGTTGCATAATCTGGCCTCCTTGCTTAAGGGGGCAACATGGCTTGGGGCCCATGTTTCCTCTGTGCTTGTTGGGGGTGGGGAGCCACTTGTGCCCCATTATTTTAGACAAGTACAGGCGTCCTGAGAAGGGGCTGCTCTGTCGTTCCCAACATTCCCCAAGAAACTCACGTGCCCCCGCTTGGGCATGACGAGCGTTCTAGCAGGGCGTGCCCCCTCTCCCTGGATGTGTTTCCTGGCATAGTGTTGTATGACAGCTTCCCAATGCCACCGCCTACCGCCTGGCTCACCCCGCCTCGCCTCCCACTGTGGCCCCAAAAGCTTCGTTCTTGGTTTTAGCCCGAAATAAACACTGGCTCCTAAGGATCAGCTGGCCAACCACAGACAGACCAGTCTGAGGAGAAAGGTCTTGCCATCCATTCTCATTGATGCACTGGGTCATTGTAGCCTCGGATGGTCATGAGGCTCTATGGGGCACTTTACTGTCTCCAACTCTTCATCAAAATGTACTTTTCCTTTTCCTTTTCCTTTTCTTTTTCTTTTTCTTTCTTTCTTTCTTTTTTTTTTTTTTTTTGCTGAAGTGAAAACACACGGCCCTGGGCTATGGAAATGATCCAGTGGGTACAGGTGCCTGCATTTGGACCTGAGTTCAGATGCCCAGCAATCGGGCTGGCATGGTGGCATACACCTGCAATCCTGGCACTGGGGAAGTGGAGGCAAGAGAATTCCCAAGTCTCGCTGGCTAGCTAGTCTAACCGAATCAGTGAGCTCAAAGTTCAGGGAGAGAACCTGTTTCAAAAGATGAGGTGAAAGGTGTATAGTGCTCGTGCACATACATGCTTGCCCACACACACATATGAACACATGCACACTTAAAAAAAAGAAGAAAGAAAGAAAGAAAGAAAGAAAAGAAAAGAAAATCTGTGGTCTTCACCCACTTCTCCAAATACATTCCTATCTCCGCACGCTGCCTGCATAGACCTTCAGGCACTACTGCCGCATAGGAAAATTCACTCCTGCAAGACACAGTTCAAGGCAATGGAGACACAGTGATGAATATTAAAATAGCCCTTGGCCGGGCATGGTGGCGCACGCCTTTAATCCGAGCACTCAGGAGGCAAAGGTAGGAGGATCACTGTGAGTTCAAGGCCACCCTGAGACTACATGGTGAATTCCAGGTCAGCCTGGGCTAGAGTGAGACCCTAACTCGAAAAACCAAACAGAAAAAAAATGTTTCACGTAGGGCATGGTGGTGCACGCCTTTAATCCCAGCACTTGGGACACAGAGGTAGGAGGACTGCCGTGAGTTGGGGGCCACCCTGAGACTCCATAGTGAATTCCAGGTCAGCCTGGACTAGAGAGAGAAAAAACAAATGTCTCTTGCATGGAGCCTAGACAGAAATTAGCTGTAGGCATATGTATTATCCAATAAGATAGTAAAGAATTAGGTCCTAAGCAGTCTCCAGGTGGAGCCCAGAGAAAGGAATTCAATGAATTCAGACAGAGTGGGAAAGTTCTCCTCAGCACAGGTAGTTCTGCAGCTGGACAGATGCGACCTTGGGGACCCGGAAAGGGATAGTGCAGCCTCCACATGGACTTCTGAGGGTGTGTGGAAGTGAGCCAGCTTCCTGCATAGGCGACAGTGCCTGCCACATTGTGAGAATTGGATAGCGCCTGTTCGAACTAGAGTCCTGTGTCTAAGCAAGCGCCTCACCCTGTGACATGAGAACAGAGCTGGGCCACCAGACCGAGCCAGGGATGTCCCCATCTGTCACAGCCATCGCCACCACTCAGCCCTCGGTCTCCATCTCCTCATCCGTCCTGTGGGGATGTGTCGCTCGCCTCTCCACGGAGCCTGTGAGCTCCCCGGGTTGCCCTTTGTCCCTGTGGGTGCTGCTGATTTGGAAGTGGCAGGTCTTGCAGAACAAGGGCCTTAGGAATGCGACGCGCAGTTCACACTCCCAGGCCATCTTCCAGAGGTCACGCCTGAGCCCGGATCTAGCAGCACCTTTTGGCACTTTTACTTGATGGTATTGTTTTCCTGGTGGTGGGCCACAGGATTAGAGGCTTAATGAACCTTGTTGGCTTGAAAGCAACGGGAAACGTCTTAAGTCTTTCCCAGCCTCCAGGTCTGTGCTAAGCGGGCGTTGGAGCCATCCTCAAGATCAGTTCTAGAGCTTCCGCTGCAAGCTGGTGGCACTAGCTATTTGATGGTGTCCTCCCCCCCCCCAACTGCAAGCTCCCCATTCCCTGCCTTGATGTGTAGGGATAGCTATTGTAGAGAAGAATGTCTGGTTCTTGAGGATGTGTCGAGGGTGCAGTCTGAAGTTTGTGGGAACACGCTCAATGAGGCCAGCAAAGCAGAAACATGACTCTCTTCGCCCAGCACGCCGTGTCGTGAGTCCCCTGCCGACAAGTCCTCACTGCTTCCCCCAAGGACGTCAGAAGGGAGGTGCTCACGTTGTCATTTTGCTTGAGGAGGATGAAACCCACGACCCAGGCTTAGCAACCTCCCCATTTGATGCAGGAAAGGGCGAGAGGTCAGGCTGCGTGTTTGGCTGTTGGGCCGCTAAAAAAGAGTGAGCCCCAAGCACCGATGCACCCTTGAACCCCAAGTGTGCTTCCCTTCTTCGTGACCACCCCTTTTGGGTGGGACTCGCTGGTTTTCAGGAACGGCAAGAGCAGACAACACCGGCTAGTGTGCTTGTGGTGATGGTGGACCTGGACTGTCGGGACCACCCTGGCTTTTGGGTTTATGGAGGCCACCACGGACCATTTCCTGTGGACCCCGGTGACCAAGCTATCAGGTGGTGGCTTTCAGAAGGCCATGGAGGCTGCTGGCTAACGCTTTGGCATTGGAAACTCCCTTTATTCCCCATACGGGGAGTTGACACACAGCTTTCTTAATTGCTCCTACAGTGTAGTTTGGTTCGTAGAGTTGCTTGTGTACAACACTTGAGGAAATCATCCACTGGACAGAAGAAATGCTTAGGATAGATTACTCCTTCATTCAAGGTCTTCCTCCCACACACCCTATAGTGGCTCTGAAGCACACAGGCGACAAGCGTAGGTTAGGGTATGCTCAGGGTCCCGAGTCACAAATGACAGAATACTGTCACAGTTGCCTCCAGGAGAAACCAGAGCCAGCCCGGTGGGAGGCAGTGCAGCCTGGGCCTGCATGCACCCCGGGAATTCTCCCATGGAAAGCTGCTGTTGTCACTCCCATCTGGGGTCACACCCTGTTGCAATCAAGTTCGCATTGCTGGTAGAAATCATCCAACCAAGAGCAGCTTGTGAGAAAAAGAGGTTAATTTGGCTTACAGGCTCGAGGGGAAGCTCACAATGGCAGGGGGAAACGATGGCATGAGCAGAGGGTGGACGTCACCCCCTGGCCAACATAAGGTGGACAACAGCAACTGGAGAGTGTGCCAAACACTGGCAAGGGGACACTGGCTATAACACCCATAAGCCCACCCCCAACAATACACTGCCTTCCGGAGGCGTTAATTCCCAAATCTTCATCAGCTGGGAACCTAGCATTCAGAACTCCTAAGTTTATGGGGGACACCTCAAGTAAACCACCACACGCCCCCTCCCCAGTTGTGACTCACTTCCTGTTCCAGGTGCCATACGGACACGTCCCCCTAGCAGAACTTAGGCTACCTCTGGGGATCTGGGAGATGGAGTTTTTCCGCTTCCCTGGGCACAGCAAGCCAGTCTGTGGTCTCTTGTCACCGTGGTTCATGAGAGAATCCACTTGCACCCAAACTGAACCTGAGTTGGGGGAGCAGTGAAGAACCCCAACCCAGAAAGAACTCGAGTCCCTGTTTCACCCGTCACCCCAGAGGCAGCCATCAAGGCAGCAGGGGAACCCCCAAGAGGTCACTTTCCCAGAGCTATGCTCCCCTTAAAGACAGGCTCTTGTCAGAGTTCATAGTTATCCCAGTAGCATTCCAAGCCTCTAGGGGGCTCTGGCTCCCACTGGGCCCCTGTCGAGTCAACAGCGGGCAGCACCCGTCAGCCAGTGTGCAGCCTAGCAGCGCCGAGCTTGAGGTGGTGCCCAGGGAGGGCCTGTCCCTGCTCTGCCTCCTTGTTCCTCCCCTTAGTACTGATGCTGCCCCGGACCCAGAACTCAGGTCTGTGATTTCAGCACAGGGGCTGACAGGACCGAAGTCTTACTCTGAGAGCCCATGTACCCTTGGTGGTTCTCTTCATGCCTGTTTTCTCATCGCTGTGACAGAATGCCTGACACAACCTAAAAGGGGAGGGATGGATGCGTGCTCACACTTTTAGCTTGTCTGTGTGCTTGACTCTGTGGATCTTGGGCCCACGGGGTGATCCCAGGCTTCTCTGCCGAGATGGAGGCTCTCCGACCCAGCAGGACACTTGTATTCCTTGTCAGGCTTTCCTGGCTTTGGGAACTTAAACTTGTAAATCTGTTCAGTCCCCTCACTGCGTCCCAACCTCATCTGGTTGAAATCAGACCTCCCCTACACACACCCTCCTCAGGCCCTTCCCTAGCCCCCTAATATACTGCTATAAGGTAGTGCAAAAAAAAAAAACGTGTCTAGTGCCTTTGCCTAGACCTGTGGGAACATGGCATATATTTTTATTTTATTTTCTAGGGAGAGAGGGACAGACAGACAGAGAGAGGGAGACAGAGATAACTGGTGTGCCTGGGCCTCAGCCACTGAAGTTGAACTCCAGACACTTGCGCCACCTAGTGGGCATGTGTGACCTTGGACTTGCCTCACCTTTGTGTGTATGGCTTACATGGGATCTGGAGAGTCACATGGGTCCTTAGGCCTCACAGGCAAGTACCTTAACTGCTAAGCCATCTCTCCAGCCCCAGCACGTCATATATTTTAACTCCAGTGCTGTGCACAGTGCACAGTAAAGCCTCTACCGTCATCTCTTGTGTAAAGGGAGAACTATGTTTCCGGGGGCTATATTTTAAGGCTTTTGAGAACTACTAATTTTATAGGAAACATAGCATTGTCCCAAAAAATATGGCCAGTGTACTTTAGCAAGAGCACATGCTCCAAAGACCCTCTCAGCCTGGCATTTGGTCCCTATGGACATCAGCAGAGAAATGATGGATCCCAACAGGTGGCCCTAAGGAAGGGCTAACATGGTGACCTGACTTGGACCACAGGGCTCTGCTTCTCTCCAAGTGGTGTTGTCACACCCACAGTGGAAGTGGCTAAGCCTGAAGTGACAGAGGACCTCAAGCTGCACCCATACACAACTGGTAAGCCCCAGAGAAGTCTCCTCACCTGTGCCCTGTGGCTGGGTTGGCCACATAGCCTGGGCAGACAGTGCGTGCATAGTCTCTACTGTCTGCAGATACACCCTGAGCATTAAGCCCAGGGGTCCTGAGCACCCTTTGCTGAGGTCACACTCGCCACCTTCTCTTTGCCTGGGCCTCCATGGTGTCTTCTAGGTCTGGGCTCAGTTGCTTCCCTACTCCTCTATCAAATCGGGGTGTCTGAATGTCTCTAAAATGAGATCAAAATGTAAACATCCAACAGCCCTATTTTAGACAGGTCAACAAGCAACTTTTCTTGGGTGTAGCCCACCCTACTCAAAGCAATGGACAGGGCAGGAGAGGTGGCTTGGCGGTTAAGGCGCTTGCCTGTGAAGTCTAAGGACCCATGTTCGACTCTCCAGATCCTGTGTAAGCCAGATGCATAAAGGTGAGGCAAGCGCAGGGTCGCACATGCCCACTAGGTGGTGTGCAAGCATCTGGAATTCGATTGCAGTGGCTGAGGCCCTGGTGCACCAATTCTCTCCCCCCCCCCTCTATCTATCTATCAAACAAAACGAAGCAATGGACATACCTGGGTGGGATCTAACAATTTAAGAGGGAAGTTTTCCATCCCAACCTCATCTGGTTGGAATCAGACCTCCCCTGCACACACCCTCCTTGGTCCCTTCCTAGTAAACTGCCCCCCTAATAAAGTGCCACAGAGAAGGGGAGCTTCATCCTGTCATCATAGCACCTCTTTCTGTCTCCAACAAAGTGATGCCCCTGCCTTGACCCACCCTGGTCACTCACTCTTCCAGTCCTCTGGCCAGTGCTCTGTGGAGCCCAGAACAGCCGTCTCTAGTTGTCTGCATGTGTTAGGAAGATGCAGAGCTCACTGCCCTGCTTAGTTGGAAGACTGGCCATGGGTTTTGTCCTCTCCTTACAAATTACGCAGGTGTGAACCCACAGTCCCACCAATCATTACAAGGGGCCAGTGGGTTGCACCCCCCCCCCCCCGGACAGCAGACTATAGGCAGAGCTCAATGAACAAAACACACTTCCAAGTTTGGGGAAGCCCTTCCTGGACACGAGGGTGCTGCCGCTTCTCCTGGAGGTATCTGTGAGGTCGCTCATTAGAGGTGCTTGAAATGGAAGGTAATTCAGGTAATGCCAGAGACGGTGAGTTGAGCAATAAGTGTCTTCAGTCCAAGTGAGAGGCTTTTAGAGCTCGAGCGAAGCTGGAGGAGGGTCCTCTAGTGCTCACCTTTGACCTGCAAAAGCTAAGTGAGATTCTCTCATCACAGGTTTACACAGAGCTCAAAAATAAGTGGCCAGCCACTGCGCTGCTCTGGCAAGCTGCATGGGGACAGGAAGCACACTGTCCCAGCTTCCCAGCTTGGGAAAGACACACTCCTTACCCTTCCTTGTCATCAGTGTTGATGGGCCCCTGAGAGCAGCTGAGCGGTCAGCCTGTAGAGTTAGCCATCAAGCAGATCCTTCCTCACCTCAGTTTACTCATCTATAAAACTGACAGTGTCGGGGCTGGAGAGATGGCTTAGCAGTTACGGCGCTTGCCCGCAGAGCTTAAGGACCCATGTTCGACTCTCCAGATCCCACGTAAGCCAGATGCACAAAGGTAAGAAAAGCGCAAGGTTGCACGTGCCCACTAGGTGGTGCAAGGGTCTGGAGTACGATTGCAGTGGCTGAGGCCCTCTCTCTCTCTCTCTCTCTCTCTCTGTCTCAAAAAGAAAAAAAACTGATAACATCAACCTCAGGTAGCCCTTAGTGCAGTATTGCATGGGGCAGCTCTGAGCACATGCCACACTGGTGGATACTTGTGCATGTCAGTAGCATGTCTATTTCTGTCCAGTTGCAGAGCTGTTTCCTTGCTGTTTCTAGACCTGCTCCTGCCTGGCTCACAGTAAATGTCTTGGTTTGACCCAACACAATGGGTTCATCTTCCAGTTTGTTTTCATCTGCCCTTTACAATTTTTTTCCCCCTTGGATGCATATTAAATCAAATTTAGAGAACACCTCACACATGTAATCCCAGCACATGGGAGGCTGAGGCGGGCGGATTACCACAAATTGCAGCCCAGGCTGGTCTACGTAAGTGAGTTCAAGACATCCTGGGCTTATAGAGTGAGACTCTGTCCCAACAGTAAGGTACAAATTTTACTGAGTCTCACCTCATCAACAAAGCCAACTACAACAGTTTTCGGTCAGCTTTCTTCCCGCCTCCCTCCCCCCCCCCCCAGCGCATGGATGTGTATGGAACGTGACGAAGGGTGTTGTCATCTTTCTCGCCAGACTCGGCCTGTCGTCGAGTGTTATGACTCGCGTCACAGGGAAGAAGGGCAGATGCAGGCCATCTTCTGCACTGCAGCTGTAACCGAAGCTTCCCGTCACTGTAAACACTTCTCAGATGAGACTTGTAAATCGTGCCGTTTTTCTGGAAGGGTCCCAGTGTTAAACCAGCTCCTCTTCCCTTCGGAGCACAGCTGCCCAGGGCCATTATCCCCACTAGTCATTGCTTTCTCTGTTCTAGCGTGGAGTTGTGGTTTGGCTTAGAGACTCCCCAGTGCATAAAATGACTTGGAAGCAACTGCCTTGGCTCTCCCCGACTTAGTAAACAGCACCCCAGCGAGGGCCGCTCTCCTCTCGCCCACCAGATCCCATGTTGTCTTTCTGGGCTGCTGCGTTCTCATCGTGGGACCAGGAGCGGCTAATGTGGGTGCTACAAAGGATTTGTGGGTTGCCATCTAGAAAAGGGGGGGGGAAAATGTGAAAACTGTAACAGCTTGGGAGAAATGATCCTAGAGTCTAGAGAAAGGGTTAGGAGGTTCATTGTGGAAGGTTCGGTAATGCAAAGCATGACCTGGCAGTCGTTACTGAGGGTCAGCCCCCACACCAGAAAAACCAAGACAGACTCACTTCTTCCCGTGTCTTTGCACTCATCCCCTGTGACCTTTTGATCCTATTTGGCCAGAGCTCTTGCTTATACTCTGGGGCTGGTTCGGTTTCTCTAGAGGCTGAAAGGGTATCATGAGGGCTAATCTCCACTTAGGACACCCACAAGAAAATGCACTCCAGGTATCAGACTGGCAGCCCAGAAAAGTTTTGGACCCCAGGCCACTGGTGAGTGAGAGACTACAGGCAGTGTACTGAGAGCTTGTCCCAACATTGTCCCTGTGCCGAAGGGAACAGATGGCAGTGCCAGGTGTTCCTGGAACATGGGGGCATCCATGGCACTTCTGCCTGTACCTGTGACCAGAAGCAAGTAGGAACAACAAGGTTTATTGTGATGGGGGAGGCGGGGGTCTTGTGAAGTACCCTCTCAGGATGATTTCTGGCAAATACAGTTGCTGGGATGTGCTGCGTGGGCAGAGGCCCCTTTGGAACACAATCCTTGATTGAAGGATAATCGCTAGGTTATCTACAAACCTGTAGATGTACCCCGCAGAATGCAAGGTGTCTCGGCGGGGGCGGAGGGGGGAGGGGGAATCCTGAATTATCAACAGCACCTACGTGCTGTTTACGTCCTCAGCTTTTGGCATGGGGGCATTCGGATGAAGTCATCTGCTTGGGTGATCATTTTGTGACCCGGAGAACAGTTTCTTCTATTCTTAGCCTTCAAGCTTATAAGTGCACTCTGCCTGGCCCTAGTCCCAATCCCCCTTCCTCCAGAAACCTCTCTTTTCGTTGTGGAAAAGTACACATTCCTAAACGGTGTTTCTTTCCTCGCACCAAGCATATTCCCACACACAGACCCATTCTGGAATGATCTCATGGGTGAATCATGCCATTATCCGGCTGTTTATAGGCGCTGCCTTTAGACAGAGATTTCGATGTAAGCTCCACCGAGACCCCTTCATCGTCTGTCCAGTTAGTGGCCCTCGTGAGCGACGGCTTGTCAATGAAGTGCTGAGTCTCAGGGGTCAGGACTTCTCAACTCGATTCGCTTGTTTTCCGTCAGCTGTAAGCCTTGTTCATTGACTGAACTTTGGTGATCTCATTGCTTCCCTACAAGCAAGCACACCTGATCAGAGGGGTGTCAGCCGCTCTGTAGCTGAAGGACTGTGTTGGCACTCTGTCGCTGTGACAGCCAATCAGAGATGAAGAGCTTAGAATAAGGCGCTCTTGCTTCTGTTTTTAGAAGTTTCAGTCCAGGGTCTGTTAGCCACATTGCTTTTGAGCCTGTGGTGCACAGCATCAATAGTAGGAGCACATGCTGGACCAACTGATACTTCAGGGCTGGGACCCCCCCCCCAAAAAAAAAACGAGAGGAAGGGCTGAGGTTCCCCAGTATCTCATTCCGGTCCACATCTCTTGACCTAAGACCTCCCACAAGACCCCCACCTCCTAAAAGCTCTACCACCCCTCAATAAGACTGGGGAGCAAATCTTTAACATGGCCTTTGGGGGGACATCCTGAACCCAAACTGTAACAGGCAGCAAATGGGATTTCTTCAGCCAAAGTTAAATGCTTGGGTCCTGTAGTTCTGGTAGGTGCGTAATCTCTTAATTAAAATTCGTTCACAAGTACTGTTTCCTTTCTTAATCCAGGTTTCAAGTTTTGTTTTCTGTCAGCCTCTTTCCATTCTTTTTGAAGGGTCTAGAAATCCTGTTAATGTTTAATTGGCTCTTAAATTATTCACGCATCAAAGTGTTTGAGCTATTGTTCTTTAAAGAGCAAGTGCCCAGTGAAGCTCGCAGCTGGGTTCCGTGAGCCTAAGCTTAGGGCGCTATCAGAGAAGTGGTCACGGTTAGCAGCTAGAAGCCTCATCTTGGAAGCAGAAAGTCATAAAAGGTAATTAATTGCATCACCCACACATTTTTCCATCTGCTTCCCAGGTGTAAGTGTAATCATTTTTTTTTTTCCCATTCTTCAAGTGGTTTATAAATGCCACTGACAAAGCAAAATTTTTAAATTAGGCAAACACATTGTTTTTTTGTTTGTTTTGTTTTTTGGTTTTCGAGGTAGGGTCTCACTCTGACCTGGAATTCACTAGGTAGTCTCAGGGTGGCTTCGAACTCACGGCGATCCTCCTACCCCTGCCTCCCGAGAGCTGGGATTAAAGGCATGCACTACTACACCTGGCAAACAAAATTATCAGTCATAGTTTTAAAAAATTATTTTTGTTTTTTCCAGGTAGGGTCTTACTCTCTAGCGCAGACTGACTTGGAATTCACTGTACTCTCAGGGTGGCCTCAAACTCATGGCAAGCCCCCCTACCTCTGCTGGGATTAAAGGCATGCGCCACCACGCCCGGCTTCAATCATATTTGTAAAAGTGTAATATTGGTTCACTGATCGTGCTTCCTAAGGGAAGGGCCTTGAACTTCTTATCTAATAGGGAATCTTGTTTTCCCCATCAAGATTCATTCTGTTCATTAATAGCTCAGTGAGCAGCCAGCTGGATCTTTGCTAGTGAGCCCCTGAGAGGAAATGCAAAATCAGCTTGTCTTTTTACAGAAGATGAAGTTAGGAGTTGGCCATTTAATGGTTAATTGAAAGTAGGTGATCCATTTGGGTACGCCGATGTCTAGATTGGCAGAATCACACACGTTTGCTTTCTGCCGTAGTGTCCAAGTCTAAGACAGACATCCGGGCTTTCCTACCATGGAGTCGTAGGCTTTCGAGTTGCACAGTAGTGAATGAACTGGGTCCTGTCTTGTAAAGATGCTACATATCTGAAGTGAACCAACTTGTGTTTCCACTGCTTCCTTAAGGAAATAACTACCACTTGGCTGTCTCTCCAAAAGCACTTTCATCTTCTGTTTTAATTTCCCCATCTTGTGTGAGCCTCTTTCCTGTTCCCTCTCCAGTCCTTCCTATTCCCATATGGACCAGTTTCCGACAGGTTTATTTTATTTATTTATTATTTTTTACTATTTTTCAAAAAATATTTTATTTATTTGAGAGAGAAAGAGAGAGGAAGAAGCAGAGAGAGAGAATGGGCACGCCAGGGCCTCTAGCCACTGCAGACATACTCCAGATGCATGCGCCCCCTTGTGCATCTGGCTTACGTGGGTCCTGGGGAATCGAACCGGGGTCCTTGGGCTTCACAGGCAAACACCTTAACCACTATGCTATTTCCCCAACCCCAACAGGTTTTTTAAAATAATATTTTATTTGTTTATTTGAGAGAGAAGTAATGGGTGCATCAGGGCCTCCAGCCACTGCAAACAAACTCCAGACACATGCACCACCTTGTGCATCTGGCGTATGTGGGTCCTGGGGAATTGAACTGGGGTCCTTGGACTTCGCAGGCAAACACCTTAACCACTATGCTATTTCCCCAACCCCAACAGGTTTTTTTTAAATAATATTTTATTTGTTTATTTGAGAGAGAAATAATGGGTGCACCAGGGCCTCCAGCCACTGCAAACAAACTCCAGACACATGCACCACCTTGTGCATCTGGCTTAATGTGGGTATCAGGGAATCTAACTCAGGTCCTTAGGCTTTGTAGGCAAGCACCTTAAGAGCCATCTCTCCAGCCCCAACAGTTTTGTTTCAATGAAAACAAATCCTTGGGCTAGATTTCCAAAGTTTAGTTGTTGTAAAAGCTAACAAACTTGTACAGAATGAGAACTAAGCTCGTGTGGGAAAATAAATCTAGGCCAAGGTACCACCCAGAGCTGGGAGAGAGGGGAGTCGGACCCTCACATTGCCCATGGCTCCTCCTCAGTGGTTCTGCCCAGCTTCTGTGGAAGTGAGACTTTCCTCCTGTGACCCCGATGGACTGTGTTTCCCTCCGGACGCAACCTCAGCACTGAAGCCTTAGTACACGTGATTTCAGACAGTCTCCTTAAACAGTATTTGGACTTGCATCTTCCACGTTTAAAGGAAGATGGAAGGCAGGCGTGGTGGCGCACGCCTTTAATCCCAGCACTTGGGAGGCAGAGGTAGGAGGATCGCCGTGAGTTTGAGGCCACCCTGAGACTCCATAGTGAAGTCCAGGTCAGCCTGGGCTTGAGCAAGACCCTACCTCAGAAAACCAAAAATGTAAAAAAATTAAAAAAGGATGGCGCATAAGTCAATTAATATTTGAACTCTATATATATCTGGGAAATAAGGAATCTTCTAGGCTTTTCAAAAAAAAAAAAAAAGCCCCACTTCAGTTTGTTCTACTGACTTCCCCCTGCTTCATCTCCTGGCACTGGAGGGTTAATGTCAGCGTGTGAACCAGCGGATATTTTTATTTTCATAACCGTTCTATGAGAATCCAGAATAATGATCTTAAAAAGAAAACATTGAGTTTTTTTTTTTTTTATCTCTATTCTACTGGGACTTCGACTTCATTCTTTTTCACTGGAGTTTCTTAAAGATTCTTTTTGAGGGTGGGAGAGATGGCTTAGTGGTTAAGCGCTTGCCTGTGAAGCCCAGGGACCCCATTCCGAGGCTCGATTCCCCAGGACCCACATTAGCCAGATGCACAAGGGGGCGCACGCATCTGGAGTTCTGTTTGCAGTGGCTGGAGGCCCTGGCGCCCTCATTCTCTCTCTCTCTCTCTCTCTCTCTCTTTCTCTCTCTGTCTGTTGCTCTCAAATAAATAAAAACAAAAAACTTTAAAAAAAAGATTCTTTTTGAGTGAGTCTGTACAGTCCTTTCTGTAAGCGACCCCAGCTCTTCAGTCTGCTGAAGGGCAGACAGCCGTGCCTATGGCTTTCCTGCTTTCTCTGCACTCACACACAAGGCCAGGACAGTGGCCCACAATACGGGGGAGCCTGATGCAAAACTGCTCCTGTTACATAGGTCAAATATGGCCCCCCAAAGGGCAATTTTCTATAGTTCATGCTCATATCAGGTTTGGGCAACATTTTTCAGAGCATAGGAAGAAAAATCCAGCCCAGAGAAGACGGTCAGTCAGGTTTGCGTTGCTAGCAGAAATCACCCGACCAAGAGCAGCTTGTGGGGGGGGGGGAGGTTTATATTGGCTTACAGACTCAAGGGGAAGCTCCGTAATGGCAGGGGAAAATGATGGTATGAGCAGAGTGGACATCACCCCCTGGCCCACATAAGGTGGACCATAGCAACAGGAGAGCGCCAAACACTGGCATGGGGAAACTGGCTATAACACCCATAAGCCCGCCCCCAACAATACATTGCCACCAGGAGACGTTAATTCCCAAATCCCCATCAGCTGGGGACCTGGCATTCACAACTCCTAAGCTTATGGGGGACACCTGGATCAAACCACCACAGTCAGCACCTCTACAGTTTTCGGGTCCCAACGCCCTGACTATATACAAATTCAGCAGCTGGGTTAAGAGGCTGACATCCAACAGGAGTGACATAATGAACTGTTTTCTGTGACATGTCTATACGGGATTCTGTATGCGTGTGTTCTTAACTCATACCCGCCAAGGTGGCAGCCCCAAAGCCAGTGACAACGTCTCCCTGAGTCCAGGGAGTGTACAGATGTGTGTTCCCAACCACCATGTCGCCATCCATGTCTTGGAGTGGCTGTCATGTTGGGGTACTGTGTCAGTGAAATTGGTGACGTTTCAACGTCACCAATACAAGTGTGCCGTCTGTTGACCGCTTCCGTAAATATGAACAATGCCGCACGATTGTAATCCTCTCCCATCTTCCTCCCTTTTCCCCTTCCCAATCCCCCCACCCCGTTGAATTCCTTCTTTCCAACTAGCTTCTCTTTTATTTCGACGTCATCATTTTCCCCCCTTCTGTTATGCAGGCCTCGTGGAGGTAGCGTCAGCTAGTGTGAGGTCATGCATGTCAAGACCACTTTGTGCGTGGAAGGCAGTATTATAAGCAGTCCTCCCCTTCCTTAGGCTCTCATATTTCTTTCCACCACCTCTTCCACAACGATCCCGAGCCTTGGAAGGTGTGAGAAAAATGCTGAATGTTCCACTGTCCTTCCTTCCCGGAACCTGGATGAGTTTTGTGTCACCCCAGTGGTCACCACCATCTGAAAAGAGCAGCTTCTCTAACCCAAAGTGACCTTACTACTTTTATTATTTTTTATTTTTTTAATTTTTTTGAGGAGGGTCTCACTATAGCCCCAGCTGACCTGGAATTCACTATGTATTCTCAGGGTGGCCCCGAACTCACGGCGATCCTCCTACCTCTGCCTCCCGAGTGCTGAGATTAAAGGTGTGCGCCACCACGCCTGGATGACTTCTTTTAATGTACTGTTGCATTTCCCCCCCCACCCCCCGGCAACACACACAAGGCCAACAGGAAACTCATTCAATCATCCTGGGCATCTTTCCTTTCTGCTCTCTAAGACTATGAAGAGGAACCGGGGGTTTCTGTAATGCCTACGACCTGGGGGAACCACATGCTGGTCACGTTCCCTCGTACAGCCAACACCCTGCCACCTCTCACCCTCACATGACCCTGACGCACCCATTTTCTCCCTCTCCTCCCCTCCCCCTCTCATAAATAAATATAAATATATTTTAAAAAATTAAAATGCCTATAGGGGCTAGAGAGATGGCTTTTAGCAGTTAAGACCCTTGCCTGTGAAGCCTAAGGACCCAGGTTCGATTCCCCAGTCCCCATGTAAGCCAGATGCACAAGGTGGTGCATGCGTCTGGAGTTCCTGATGTGCCTTTTCTCTCTCTCTGTCTCTCATAAGTAAACTAAAAAAATAAATTAAAATGCATATAATTAAACGTGGAGTTCCTTGTACAGTTTGCCACATTGCAAGGGCTCAGTTACCACATGTGGCCACTGACCACTGTGTGGGGTTGTGCAGATTAAGAGCACCTTCGACATGGGAGAGGAGCTCTGTTGGAGAGCACTAGTCTGTCCTGGGCCATATGGGATCCTAGGCACACTTCATCCTTACTTTACTATTATTTTCTGAGTCACCTTGACGATGGCCATTTAGAAACTAGAAGTAAGTGGGAAGTAGTGACTCCAGTAAGTCCTGTGAGCTCTCCAGAGGTCGATTCCTGTTGGTAGGTGCGGTGGAGCCTGGCCTGGTCTCTGTCTCCCAAGTGTCCCCAAGGTCCTTGAGGCTTTAAATAGAGTTTGAGGGTCAGCTCATGGAACAGACTGTTGGCCTTTATATAGAGTACACAAAGCATATGTTTTGTGATGCCTGCATTTCCCTTGGGCAAAGCCCCAGGGAGGGGATTGTGGGAAGAAGCACGGCTAGCTCGGGTCTGTCCACTGTGTCGTGCACTTCCGTCAGCGAGTGCAAAGCCACCTGGGGCCCGGGCTGACCCGGGGACCTGGTGAGACTGAGCAAACTGAAGACAGATGGAAAGGGGGGTGACAGAAGAGTCTCACATTCTATACCTTCTTTGAAATCTTACTATTTATTTAAGAGAGAGGCAGATAGGGAAAATAGGCACACCAAGACCTATAGCCGTTGCAAACAAACTCCAGACACATGCACTACCTTGTGCATCTGGCTTATGTGGGCCCTGGGGAATCAAACCTGGGTCCTTTGGCTTTTCAGGCAAGTGCCTTAACTGCTGAGCCATCTCTCCAGCCCCATCTCCATGTGTGTTTTTCTTATTTTAGAGAGAGAGAGAATTGGCATGCAAGGGCCTCAGCCACTGAAATTGCACTCCAGATGCTTGCGCCACCTAGTGGGCATGTACAACCTTGCGCTTGCCTCACCTTGTGCATCTGGTTTCTATGGGATCTGGAGAGTCGAACCTGGGTCCTTAGGCTCTGCAGGCAAGCACCTTAACTGCTAAGCCATCTCTCCAGCTCTTTGTTTTTATTTATTATTTATTTGAGAGAGAGAGAGAGAATTGATGTACCAGGGCCTCAGCCCCTGCAATCAAACGCCAGACACTTGCGCCACCTAGTGGGCATGTGCGGCATTGTGCTTGCCTCACCTTTGTGCATCAGGCTAATGTGGGATCTTAGAGAACTGAACATGGGTCCTTAGGCTTCTCCGGCAAGCACCTTAACTGCTAAGTCATCTCTCCAGTCCCCCATCTCCATTCTTAATTGCTATCTTTGTAAACCTATCAAGCATCTCCAAAGCACTTTGATGTAATAGATATAAAAACAAGTTCCCACAACCTACTGTCTGGGTGTCCTTGGCAAGCCATTCCCTATGGGGCTCAGTTTCTTCTTCTATAACATTGGTTAATAGTAATGTCTGTTGAGACGAAGAGATGGCTTAGCAATTAAGGTGCTTCTTACAAATCCTAAGCACCCAGGTTCGATTCTCCAGGTCCCACGTAAGCCAGATACACAAGGTGGTACATGTGTCTAGAGTTCGTTTGCAGTGGCTAGAGGCTATGGTGTGCCCATTCATATTCTCTTACCCCCCCCCCATCTATAATAATAAAATAAAAACTTAAATAGTAATGTCTGTCTTACCCATTAAGCCATTTCTCCAGTCCTCAATCATGTCTGTTTTTTATAGAGTCATCTGTAAGAACCAAACATTATGGCTGAAAGGCTTTAGGAATTGTGCTGTAGGAATGCATGTTACCGTTACTGAGGCTCATTCGAGGTGGCTGGGCTAACTGTGATCTACCTTCATTGCCATCAAGAGCCTGGGCGCTGCTCAGGACATTGACAGAGAGGCGATCTCAACAACTTCAAAATGAACCTAGTGCTACAGCCAGAGACCAGAGACTCACTGTCCCTAGCGCTTGGGAAATGTCCCTTGGCTTCTCAGTGACTGGCCATCTCTAAGAACATGGGACTTCGGTGAGGAGGGAGGGATATACTTAACCAAGGGCTCCTCAGCCCAACTTCACTGTGTCTATTCGCTTAGATGTCACTTCCATGAATGTGAATGTAACAAACTAGAGGCCGTCCCCAGAGCTGATAAGTCCCGTCCTACCCCCCCCCCAAAGGAAACACAAGGGTCATTTTGTCAGTGTTGACTGTATTGTCTCGTTCAGTACGCAGCGTTAATGTCACTCTTTGGGGAGCACGCGGAAGCATTTCTCCTGTGGCTTGTCTTCCCCAGGGATGTGAAGTTGGATGGAGGGAGGCAGTCAGCAGGCACCATGAGCTTGAAGGAGGTGATTGGGCTGGAAGGCGTGGAGCTGGGCGCTGACGGGAAGGTAAGGCTGCCTGGCTTCCAAGGCGCGGGAGATTTTGCAGACCATACAGGGTCAGGAAGCAGAGGCAAGAGCTAGACCGTGAGAGTCGCCTGCAGTAGGGGGAAGTAAGGGTGGTACAGCGTCCAGGGCTTGTGGCACCAGCCTGCCCCGGTGGAGACAGAGACCCACAGAGCCAGCGATTGAGCGGCGACCATGTGGGGAGTTCCCAGCACGCGTGGATGTCCGTCAGCTGATGGCCTGATATTGACACGCTCATGGGCGCACATCCGCACGTTCCAGGGTCGAGAGGTAGTTTAAACGCCCGCGAACTGGAGGTGCCAACAAACATTATTCCAGCAACTAGAACCCTTCAGAAGGCAAGAGCACACCACACACACACACACACACGCACACACACGCAGCATCCTCATACAGTAACAGCCATCCACAGCACATGAGCTGCTAAGTTGAAGTCCGGGGAGCGGAGTTTGAAAGACGAGCTTGGCCTCTTGTGCCAGTGATCTCCAAAAGCCCGTGTTCCCTCCGGAAACCATCTCAGCACGGTGTGGCCGAAGGGGAGCCGTCCTCACGTCCGCAGAGCAGCTCCGTCACTGCTTGTTTCTGACTAACTGACATGATCCTTGAGGTCAGGCTGGAGGTAGGGGGGGCGGGGGGTGTGAGCACAATGTGTTCTTAGGACAAGTGAAAAGAAATGCAGTGGCTTGCTCTCTCACCCAGGAATGAGGGAGGAGCAAGAGGAAGGGGCTTGTGTCCACACAGCCGCCATCAGAGATGCCTGGGCCCGGTGTGTTCTAGAACTCTGTTCCTTGATGGATTATATGACTCAGGACAACACGTGCCCCGTGTATGACCCAGCACCCCAGCGCATTCTGAGATAGTACCTTGTCCTACATGCGAACATTTTTTTTGCATAAAACAGGAAGAGTTCTACCAAGCGGGGTCCAGTGACTTTACGTAGCCTGGAGTCCATTCAGGTGCAAAGAACCAGCACACATTTGACCCAAGCAAGAACCAAAACAAGTTGTGTTTTTCAAATCTTACTGAATTTCAGAATTGCACACTTTTGAATAGTAGACCTGAATTTCGGGGTAGCAGCTAAGCTGGGCCAGAATGCACACCTGGCCTCATCTGGGAATAACCACTGCTCTGGTTTTGTTTTGCCTTTTCTAGACAGTTTCTTACACCCAATTTCTGCTACCCACAAATGCCTTTGGAGCCCGGAGAAATACCATAGACTCCACCTCTTCCTTCTCCCAGTTCCGTAACCTGAGCCACCGCAGCCTCTCCATAGGCCGGACCAGTAGCACCCAAGGGAGCCTGGACGCAGGTAACCTGGGCTCCGCGGGTCTGATGGCTGGGGTGGGAGGCGCCTCCTTTTGCGAAAGGGATCTCTCCTTCTGTGTGGACTGGAGGACGCGGAGCCACACCCACGGGCGAGCTGACTTCGGGGGAAGCCATGTAGGTCCCCCGCACGTCCCAGATGACCGGCTGTCTATCGAATGTTCCATTAGCCAACCCCACGGGGTCCTGCCAGCCTAGAGGAAGCCAAGGCCCCCCACACCAGGCACACAGGCTGGCTTCTCCCAAGGTGCTGTTTCTCAGATTCCAGTTCACGTTGTTCTAATGTACCATGTCGTGGTGCTGGGCTCAGGCTTCTGTGTCTTCCCAGATAATTGGGCCCTGGGGTGCAGGACAGGGCGAGAATTTCCACGGCAGTTAGTCTGTGAGCCGAGCTGGCTCCTGAAGGAAGGTTTGCATGCTCCAGCCTCGCCCGCCCGCACGTGGGCGTGAGGATGAAAAACCCCATAGGAAGCAGCTTTGCTTCTGTTCTCAGAGAAATTCCAGGGGGAATGGACAGTTCTGTAGGTCAGCCAGCCTCGGCCCTAATGTCACGGTCGCCTGTGGTCACGTGGAGCTGCGCGCGCCTTCATTCACACACCGGGAGCTCGCCCAGAAGTCATGCTCTTGGGTTGGCATGACTGCGTGTGGCAGTTGGCACGTTTAGGAAACAAGCCTTTTCGGGGACACGTTCTGTCGCCTGTGAGATGTGACATGCTCTCTGCACGTCATGTGCCACGTGGAGTCTTGTGTTCTTTTTTTTTCTTTTTTTGGGGGGGAGGGGTTTCGAGGTAGGGTCTCACTCTGGCCCAGGCTGACCTGGAATTCACTACGTAGTCTCCGGGTGGCCTTGAACTCATGGCGATCCTCCTACCTCTGCCTCCCGAGTGCTGAAGTCTTGTGTTCTTTTGGATCAGGGAAATGTATACATAATTTGCTAAGATGGGGGGGGGGGAAATAGTAAGAATAGTAGTAATTTTCTGAATTCCGTTGCGGGAGGATATACCCCTGTGCCATGCAGAGATGTCCCCTGAAAGTCAGCCTCGGTGACGTGTGATTCCGAGCCAGCGTTCTGAAGCAACTCAGTGACTGTGCTCATCAGTATTCTCCCCGCAGCCTCTGCCTCTGAGGGCCCGGGGCCCCTAATTACCATTTTGCATGTGCTCTTCAGGGAGTGACCTGGGAGACTTTATGGATTATGACCCAAATCTCCTGGATGACCCCCAGTGGCCTTGTGGCAAGCACAAGCGAGTTCTGATCTTTCCTTCGTACATGGTGAGTAGCATCCGATGGCCGCTGAGCTGCTGCTCGTCCGCCAGGTAGCTCGCCCACCTTCGTGTGTGGCGTGAGGGCCTTGCCTGTGGCATCTGTTGAAGCATTCCCTGGCGGGGGCTACTTTCAAAAAGGCTTCCTGTCCAACAGGCTGGTCACCTGTAAATGCCTCTTCTGGTGGGGAAGGGGGGGGGTGGCAGGGGCGTACTATCAGTGAACAAGAAAGCTTACCCGCTCCGGTTGGGGGACTGTCACTCTGAGACGGCACGTCCAAACTTGCAACTCCACAGACCCCCATTAGGGAGGGACCAAACGTATATCCTTGGGAGGACCAAGCTTGGGAGGAGCTGTGTCTGGCTCCCCCTCCCCCCCCCCCGTGGGGCTGCAAGCCCGTACCTGTGCCCTAAGCAAACAGTTGGCACCAGGCTGGGGGTAAGAGTGAAAGAGCAGGGCGCGGGGTATGAAGCGTAAACGCTTCCCTTGCTGTTTTTATTCCGTGGACCTTCTGGTTTTCCTCCGTGTGTGGGTTTTCCCTTTCTGCTTCTGACTGAGCACCTTGAACACCACGGAAGGCTGTCTCTCCAGGCACCAAGTCAACCACTACTGGAATCCCACGTCCTTCCTGGGGTTATGCCTGTCCCCGCCGCTGGGCAAGCAGAGCCCCGGCTGCTGGGAAGAGCCTGGAATGCTGGGGAAATGGAATGAGTAGGCCAGACCTTCCTGCACAGCTCCAGCAGGAAGGGCGTTCAACCCAGATTGCCCCACATCCCTTTGCCTGCCCCTCTGTATCCTGGCAGAATGGTGAGGCAGGCAAGCCAGGGCCCCCCTCCTCCTGTCCTGGGCTCAGGAGCCTTCACCTCAGCATTGAACCAGAGAAAACCTCCTTGTGGGCTTCCGCGTCTGCAGATGCCAGGGTACCTAACCCCCACCCCCATACACACAAGGTACCCAAAGGATACTGGGGTCTGCACTCGAAGCTTAAAGTTGGCATTGTGGAGAGCCACCAGTCAGCACTTGGGCCCTTGCTGTGGCCTTTTCAGCGTGTTGTACCCTTGTGGTTTGGCACATAGCTCCGAGTCCTTTTGCTCTGCCACACTAAATAGAATAGATTTCCAAAGGCATGTAGTTAACAGACGGCCCTAGTTCTCACACTCCTAGGCCCATCCCTCAGAAAGCCCCGTGTAGAATTAGGTTGTTTTTATTCCATGACTTATTCATCCGAAAACTAAAAGCAAAAGAGCACTTGTTCATCTCCCCAGAGAAAGTGTTCAAGAGTCCATGAGAGCCGGTGTCCTCATATTAAAGAGGGAGCAAATGAAAAGTGGCCATTCGTGTAGAACAGCGTTCCTAACGTGGAGCCCTCCTTTATCGATTTCACTTTCCTGAGTAATTGGGCAGGAAATTGGCTCCACGTCCAAGGTGAGGCACTCACAGTTGAAGGACAGGAAGTGGGCTGCTGAGCCCCGTGACTGGTCGCTTTGATCTTTGCCCAGTCCTATCTGAATGGCCCATCTCTGGACAGCCAGCAGCGTGGGGACCACCGGCCTGTGGGCAGGACGTGAGGCCCATTCTCAGGGCTATTTAGCAGATGTCTAGGGGACCAAAAACAGTAGAAGGTTACCATTTCTGGCTGATGTTGGGGTCCTGCAGGGAACCTTCCTACAGACGTTATTAAGTCTGGTGATAGTACCAACCTCCCCGTTTGACAAGCCTTGGTATCAGGTTGGTGCTGGATGGGATTGTTTTTGTTCCTTTCAATGATTTTCTTTTCTTTTTTTTAATTTTTTTAATCTTATTTATTTGAGAGAGGGAAAGAGGCATATATATATACATATATACATATATATATATATGTAGAGAGAGAGAGAATGGGTGCACCAGGGCCACCAGCCACTATGAACAAATTCCAAATGCATGCGCCACCTTGTGCATCTGCCTTGCGTGGGTCCTGGGGAATCGAACACCTTAACCACTAAGCCATCTCTCCAGCCCCCCCTTTCAATGATTTTCCCTGTGAGCTTTAAGGTTCTGGGCCACAGTCTGGGCGTGCTCACAGGTAATCTGTCTTCCTTGAACACTGCGCTGGGTGACTTTCCAAGTCAGCATGTATGTCCAGCCCTCTTTATTTTATGTTCCCAAGTGACTCATTTTTTATTTCTCCCCGTCGGCTCTGCAGTCTGTGCTTCCTGTAAGAGTGCGTGTTTGAGAGAACCCAGTGACCCATGCGGCGTTTTCCTAGTCTGCTCTGCAAACCTTCTCCTGTTCTGACCACGGGCGGCGGTGGTGCTGGCACAAGAAGGGGTGTCATCATCTAAGTTGTTGACAGTTTTGTGACAAACAGCTTCGGCTCAGCTCCACAGGGCCCAGAGGAGCAGAGAATGGGTTGCCAGGGCTAATTCTTGGGCGTTTGCACTGAACGTGTGAACTTGTAGGAACCAGAGTGGGAAGTTTCTTATTTGCTTATCTATTTGCTTGACTTTCATATATTTGAGTAATAGACACAGAATTTGTGCAGTCAGCAAATTTGGTTGCCGCCCTACTATGTGCCCTTCTGGTTGCTCCCTCAACCAACAAACTAACCGGCCACAGTCCCCATTCTGTCGGCTTTGGAGTGAGTATAGAAGTCAGATTGCTAACAAGAAGAGAGATGACTATGGAAGAAGCCATCTTGGAAAAGGGATGGGAGAGGAGAAGGGGGCGGGGTCAGAGGTAGGTTTCCCATGTGGGAAGACCCTGAGGTATAGGAGACGTTGGCTTTGTACAAAACGGTCCCTTCCCTCTGCACACACTGCATGCAGGCAGGGCGGGAGGTCGAGGCCAGACTGATGATCCTGAGTGGCCCTGCTTCCCCACCAGCACCACCTGGGACGCAGGAAGCTGTGTCCATATTTGATCTGTGACTCTCAAAAGCCAGAGAGCTGGAGAATAATTTAACCAAATTGCCGAAGACTCTCTTGGAGGCCTGGAGCCTATTTGTAGCCCTTCCTCAGACAGGAGCTACACACCAAGCAACCCAGCTCCCCCCCACCAACAGAGCTTCCTGCCGCCCCCTTTTGCCTGCTCATGGGAACAGAACCTGGGGCCGACTTGGCCTTTGGATTCTCTGTCACCTCCAGCTCCCAGGACAGTCCCAGCTAGACCAGCTCAGAGGGAGGCCCCAAGCCTGAGATGCTGGGGCTGTTTCGAGTGCTTTGGGTGGTGCTATGTATGTGGAATTTCAGACAAGCCTCAGAGAGACATGTGAAGTCTTTCTCTCATCAAGCACCATGGCAGCTGGACTTACGTACAGTGTGACTTACATACAGTCAGATGCACTCGTTTTAAGCATGAATGAACTCTGTCGCTGCCCCCTGATCCAGATATAGGATGTCTATAGATATATATAGTCCCTTTATATATATAGATATATATAGTCCCTTTAACAAGTGCCCTCCCCCCACCCACGACTCTTACCCCAGTCCTCTCTGAGGCCATTGCAGTCTCACTTCTAGCATCATCCGTTTTTCTAGAAGTTCACGGAAGTGAGATTATCCACGCACACAGTATCTGTCTTTCACACAGCTTAGTTTCTCTGAGATTCACCCACACGCATGCGTCTTACTCCTGCATGATGTTGGACGCACCACAGTTAAGCCACTCTCTGGCCGATCGACACTGGCCTCATTTCTAGTGTAGGGATAGCGTGAAAACTACTACCAGGGACATTCTTGTTCATAACTTCTTGTGGGATATATTATCATCTTTCTTGGGGTGGGAGGGAGTTGAGTCATACAATATTTGCCAGCCAGGAGGTAGTTGGTTGAATATGTTATTTTAATCATGCGTGTTCTAAGTGAAATGTAAAAGGACTGCGGGTTGCCACAGTAAGTGGGTCTGGAGAGATGGCTTAGCACATAAGGCGCTTGCCTGAGAAGCCTAAGGACCCATGTTCGACTCTCCAGATCCCACCCAAGCCAGACATACAAAGTGTGAGGGAAGTGCAATGTCGCACATGCCCACTAGGTGGCGCAAGCGTCTGGAGTTCACTTTCAGTGGCTGAGGCCCTAGCATGCCAATTCTCTCTCTTAAATAGAGTTAAAGTGGCACTTTTGTTAAAAGAGGCTTTGTACTCTTGTTACATCTGTTATTTTTGAACTTTGACCCACGCAGGTCACTCCCACTCTCGTCCACCGTGGTGGAAGGGCAGAAGTTAAAGGGATTGAACTTGAATAAACCTGCCGGAACAGGCATGGAGACCACATTGCAGCTGCCCCCTGTGCGGTTTGGCCTGTGGGCTCCGAAGTGGTGACCACAGACCAGGAAACCATAGGGTGTTAGGTAATGTGTGGCCCGAGGGCGGAGAGGCCTTGTGTCAGAACCCGGATGCTTCCGGCGCTCCACGCTGCCTGGTGTGTCATTAAGCTTCATGAGAGAGTGGTTGTCATTGGAGCCTGGCACTCATTGGTAGTGGTTTTCATTGTTGTTTTCTTCTCCCTTTATGGGTGTGGAAAGCAATTAAGAGGAAAGTGTGTGTGAGAGAGAGAGAGTGAGCGAGCTGAGGTAAGCCCAACAAAATTAACCCTATTTGAGTGGGTCTATGAGTCCTTTTCTTTTCAGGGGGAAAAAAAAAAAAAAACAAGTCCTCCTCACCATGCTTTGATGTAAGAAAGAAAAGTGACAGCCAGCCTCGGTGACAGTTTTATATGTGCATGCACAGCTCGGGAGAACGCCCGTTGGATGAGCCTCCATGCGAAATGTCTGTTCTTTCATCTACCTCATATCAGAATGCTCTGGGTAGCAAGCTTGCAGAGCCTGGCTCGTGGAAACAATATCCTAGAATGTAGCTTTTCAGAGCAGCGTGAGGTGCTGAGCAGGGAGAGCCGTATGAGTCATTGAAAAGTTGATTCACTCTGCTGTGCTGTGCTTGCTGACTGGACTCTGCCCCCCTTCTCTCGTGTATACGCACACACATTTTTCGTGTTTTCGCTGAGAGCTGTGTTCGCGGCTAGGCGCTTACTCATCCGTCTGCAGGTGGATTTGTTGGGAATCTAGAGTAGCTTGCTCCCTGGGCTCCTTCCTTCTGGGCGCCTAACACTTTGCTGGTGGGGACGGGGGGGTTCTCCCTGGGACTTGAAAGGTGCCCTCAAGATGCCTGGGTAATAGCTGAGGATCGGAATCTTGGAGGCTTGACAATTTCAGACGTGTCCAGTTCAGACGACTTGCTGCTATTGAGTGTAACGCATGGGTTGGGACTTTTGGTTTGGGTAATTGCATTATTAGGTACAATTCACTGGCTGCACAATTCATCTCTTTAGTGTACAATTCAGAGATTTTGTTGAGTCTGTTCCTAAAGTTCTACGGCCGTCGCCACAACCAATTTCAGAGTCTTTTCATCATCCCCAAAGAAGCCACCATGCCCTTTAGCAATCATCCTTTACCCGCTATCACAGGCTTTGTGCTTTGTGAATTTGCCTATTCTGGAAGTTTCTTTCTTTTTTTTTTTTAATATATCAGTGCAGTCATACCATAGATGGCATGATTGCAGATCTGGAATATTTTACTTAGCATAGAATTATCAAGGTTCCACTGTGTATCAGTACTGCATATTTTAAGTCATTTTTCTTATAAAACTGATCTCAAGACACAACGGCATCTACTGTCCAGCAGGGAGCTGAGAGTGAGCACACCTCACGTGGCAGGGTCAGCCCGCTGTGGTGGTGGAAACCTCAAACCACGTGTGTCAGCAGAAGAGACCTGCAGGGCTAGCCCCCTAGCAGGAAGGGAGAGTAGGTTCAGGGTCCTGTGTTTAGGATGGGGGGTGGTGGTCGTAGAAACAGCAGCGAAGGCAGCCCCCAGGCTGTGTAGACTGTCTGGATACCCCCATAGTTTCCTTACTGTTCACTGGCCTCCTCAGGAAGAGGATTAAATGCTTGACCAGCTAAAATGCCCATCTGCTGGCGAATAGATTGATTCAGTCCTGGACTCCCCCCCCCTCCCCTCCCCTGCTTAATTACCTGACCAAGCGTAACATCTGTTTTCCCGCCGCCCCGCCGAGCTGGGAGTGCCCATGGCGATCGGACAGGTGCAGTCGATGCAGAAGAGCCTTGATTTGCAGAGCGGCAAGCACTGCCTGGGATTCCTACCTTTCATGGGAATGGTGGGGAAACCGAGGCACAAAGCAGCCACACACACCCCCAACTCCCTTGGGATGCTCCTGCCTGGGATGGGGCGGCCGCGCCCTCTGTAGCCTCACAGAGAAAAGCTGCCAAGCGCACGCGACAAGTCTCTACCCCTGTTCAGAGCTGCTCTCGGGAAGAATGGGGGGGAAACAATGGGGGACGGGGGGGGGGCGGAGCTGTAGCAGGCTCAGGAGCAGAGGCATCTTTTCTGTTTCTGTTGGAGTCAGACCAGCAAACCTGTTGGCTCTGGACCCCTGCACTGCTCTCCAGGATTGTTACTGGGACACATGGATGGACTCCCCCTCCTCTCTGCCACTGTACCCCGAGAGGCCCTTTCTTCACAGCGTGACAGCTAGAGCAGAGCTGGGAGTTGGGATGGAATCCAGTTGAGTTCCTTGGAAGTCTCCTCTGTTCTGTCATGATGAGTCAAGGTAGTGTTTTGGGGTTATTTTTCGTTGTTTTTTTTTTTTTCTTTTTTTTTTTTTTAGCACTGGGCGTGGAGACGCACGCCTTTAAGCTCAGCACTCGGGAAGCAGAGGTAGGAGGATCGCTGTGAGTTCAAGGCTGAGACTACATAGTGAATTCCAGGTTAGACTAAAGTGAGACCCTACCTCAAAAAAAAAAAAAAAAAAAAAAAGGCTGTGGAGATGGTTTAGCGGATAAGGCGTTTGCCTGCAAAGCCAAAGGGTCCTGGTTCGAGTCTCCAGGACCCACATAAACCAGGTGCACAAGGGGGAACATGATGTGTCTGGAGTTTGTTTGCAGTGGCTGGAGGCCTGGCTCGCTCTCTTTCTCTCTCTCCTTTAAATAAATAGCATGTACCAGTGTCTCTATAATAAGTGTTTTAGATTGTTCCAGCCAGATAACTTAGGTTATAGGCGTTTCATCTTTTCAGGGGAACCCCCCCCCACCTCCCGCAGCACCCATGTCAGGTCTTCCTAACTCTGCATCCCCTCTCCGGTGGGGCCGAGCTCCCTTGTGAGCTGCGTCTCTGTGGACGGGTGCATGTTCTGGATGGTCTCCCCCGAGCTTGACCCGCTCCCCCTTTTCGCCTCTCTGAAGCCAGAAAGCTGAGAACAAGTGTGTTAGGGTGACCCTCCCCCAGAGAGCGGGAAGAGCAAGCACCAAGGGCCTAGAACCGCCCAGAACCGTCCAGAACCGTCCATCCGCCACGACCCAATCCTGCTGTCAGCCACAGTTGCAGGCAGAGAAGAGCCCTTCATCCATCGGGCCAACCCCGTGTCCTGAAATCAGGTGGTAATGAACACACAGTCCCAGACCAGGAAGGAGCCACAGCCTGTTTAATTAGCCCTTTGATTTATACTCATATAGTCTGGCAAGACTGAGCCATTGGAATTTTTTTTGTGTGTTTTTTTTTTGGTAGCACTCATGTGATTAGTAAGGTATGAGCTCACACAAAACGTCGGCTTCACGTTGAATTTATTCTCTCCCGTGGCCAACGGGGCTATTCACGCCCACAGCACGGTTTCCCCCCCCCCCCCCCCCCCCCCCCTCGCCTCACCTTGACTCACCGTCGGCAGTTACAGAACACGAACACGGCGACCTCTCAGGTAGCTGGGAGGTCCGGGCCCTAAGGCTCATCTAACAGCCACTTCAGGATGGACCAGGGTCACCCTCCAAGCCTGCCTTCCTGCAGAGGATTTCTCACAGGATGTGTAGCTGAGCAGATAGGACTTCGTCCCTCCGGCACTCGCTAGGCTACGGAGTGGCCCTAGGTGCGGCGTGGTCATCTGGAACCCGGGAGTCTGGACCATTTGCAGCCGGGTACACAAGGGGCCTGTCTGAGCCTGGGCCTGTGGACAGATTATCACTCTGGGGGCTGCCTACTCGGGCCTCTGTTTTTGTTTGTTTGTTTGTTTTTAATTTTTTTGTTCATTTTTATGTATTTGAGAGCAACAGATAGAGAGAAAGAGGCAGAGAGAGAGAGAGAGAGAGAGAGAGAATGGGTGTACCAGGGCCTCTAGCCACTGCAAACGAACTCCAGACGTGTGTGCCCCCTTGTGCATCTGGCTAACGTGGGTCCTGGGGAATCGAGCCTTGAACCGGGGTCCTTAGGCTTTACAGGCAAGCGCTTAACCGCTAAGCCATCTCTCCAGCCCCATTTTTTTTTTTTTTTTTTGCTTGGTTTTTCGAGGTAGGGTCTCGCTCTAGCCCCAGGCTGACCTGGAATTCACTACGCAGTCTCAGGGTGGCCTCGAACTCATGGCGTTCCTCCTACTTCTTCCTTCCCGAATGCTGGCATTAAAGGCGTGCACCAACACTCCCAGCTTCGGCCTTTGTTTTTTAAAAAAGATTACTTATTTATTTGAGAGAGTGTGAAAGAGGCAGATGAGAGAGGGAAGGGAGGGGGAGAAGGGAGCGCACCAGGGCCTCAAGCCACTGCAAACAAACTCCAGATGCATGTGCGGCTGGCTTACGTGGGACCCGGTGAATCGAACCTGGGTCCTTAGGCTTCGCAGGCAAGCACCTTAACCGCTAAGCCATCGCTCTGGCCCCTCCTCAGCCTTTTGATCGTGTATCCCGGGCAGCCGGGGGTAGGCGGGACATAAAGCAGCCTCGCATATCAGGTGTCCTGCAGCTGTCAACACAAGCAGAGGGTGGAGAAACCCTATGAAGAAACTGAGGCCCAAGGGCTCAAGTAGTTTGTACCAGACCGCCCAGATTCCGTGTAACAGACAGGGCTCTGTCCCTGAGAAGCTGGGACAGTGAGGTACCCGTAAAGTCTTCCCTTATACCGACCTTAAGGCCAGCTCTTGGGGTACATAGCTAGCAGTGTGAGGGCAGGGAAGGGTCTCAACAGCGGGAGTAGCTACGCATCCAGCCTCAGGGAACAGCCGGAATCTGAATCCAGTAAGGGCTGTGTAGCAGCACCATGAAGAACAAAGCACTTCTGTGGGCAGAGCTGTGTCCCCTCTCCTCCCACCAAAGGGCGCTTCAGGACCTTAGGATGTGCCCATGTTCTGAAACGGCATCACTGCAAAAATAAGATGAGGTCAGAGGAGAATAGGTGGAGCCCCGATCCAAGGTGATTGTGTCCACGGAAAGGGGGGGGGGCGACAGCAGAGGTTGGAGCGGCACATCCACAAGCCTGGGACAACCCGGGGGCACCAGCAGCTTGCAAAAGGGCAGAGGCAGAACGCCAAAGGATTCCATTTCTGAGAGCACAGCGGGCTGACACCCAGGCCACAGGCGCCCAGGCCTATGGGACGATCCGCTACTGGGGAAGCCGCTGTTCGTCACAGCAGTCCAGGGAACTGACGCGGTATTCACGACCAGCCTGGCGGAGCACGATTTGCCACCGTCCTGTTCCATTCTTGTCCTGGAGGCATTTCACTGCCTCCAAATCCAGCCTGCCTCGCTCACTCTAAAATAAGACTGGAGCAGACGGGCTTGAGGGACTGTTACTGGACACTCGCCGACAGGGATGTGGGCCTGTTTGCAGTCCCGAGTCCACGGATGCCCTTGCATTGCCTAATGCAGTCCCACTCTAGGGCGGTGGTCCCAAATGGCCTGTGCCCACCTCACACTGCCTAATGGCCACTTTTTGTGTGGGTCATCTTCCCAACTCTGCCACTCATCCTTGAGGTTTGCCAGCCACCTGGTGGCCAGGTGCAACGGGTTTGAATAGAGGCTGTCAAATGAAACGTGGCTTCTGCTGTCACCCTGAACATGGGCGGGGGTGGGGGGAGTATTCTGGTCAGGGAAGTGGCTATCGCTGGACTTAAAACATCACCCCCACCACCTCAAAATGTATTTCCTAATTTAGAAGACTCTAGAAGGGTACTCAGAAGGCTGAGGCAGGAAGACTTTGTCTTACAAAACCAACAAGAAAGGAAAAACAATGGAGGAATATGGAGGAATGGTGGTAGTTTCCAGGAGATGATGAATGGTGAGGTTTTTTGTTTGTTTGTTTGGTTTTTGTTTTTCGAGGTAGGGTCTTACTCTGGCCCAGGCTGACCGTAGAATTCACTATGTAGTCTCAGGGGTGGCCTCGAACTCACCACGATCCTCCTACTTCTGCCTCCTGAGTGCTGGGACTAAAGGCGTGCGCCACCACACCTGGCTAATGGTGATATATATATATTTTTTAATGGGCACAGATTTTCTGTTTTGGAGATGGAGGTTAGTGGCATAACAGTGCTATTAAACTATGCCTCAAATGGTATATTTTGTATCTATTTTGGCCACCGTTTTAAAAAGATTAGACAGTAGCTACTATTTATTGAGCATTTGTGGTAGGCTAGGCCTAGACGGAGAACGTTTCATAGTTCTCAGAATATCCATGTGAGGTAGACGCTGTTTACGATGACCATTCACGAATGGTCAAGGGTGGGTTTGGACCACTGACTGTTTCCAGCTCTTGCACTGAGAAAGTCTTTGTTATAGCTCAGGGTTTGCGTGTCCTACCGTGTCACCTCGGGAGGCTGGAGGCTGGCATCACTTGCACAGAACGAGTACACATGACCCTTCCTTTCAGTGACCCAACTGGCCTCCTTCGTTACAGACCACAGTGATTGACTACGTGAAGCCCTCGGATCTCAAGAAGGACATGAATGAGACCTTCAAGGAGAAGTTTCCTCACATCAAGTTGACGCTCAGCAAAATAAGGAGGTACGCTCATCTTCACACCTTGAGCTTTCCCCAGCCCACGTGAAACCCAGACTTTGTACGATGGTTCTTGGGGAAATGAAGTGTGGTCACGTTCAGCAAAGAGTCACTCTTCTGCTGCTGACTCGTGCCTGGATGTCGCGGGAGATCCTGGGGCAGCAGGCCAAGTTCCTGACCCCCACCAGTCGACATAGCTCTTGGGCAGGGGGAGGGGGAAACGTTCGTTCAGTGAGAAAATCATTTTCATACTGTCTACGTAGAGGCTCGCCAGCTCGGTAAGATTGAGGGTCTGCAAAATGCTGAGAGAATGGGTAACGCAGAGATCTGTTTTCTTCAATACAGACAAGGCAGAAAAGAATTGGTGCCTAAGGGCATGAAATAACTGCACCCACCCATACCCCATCTTTAAGCAGCCCAAACAGAGACAGGCCCATAGTTCCCACACGGCGGATTACATCGGCTTTGTGGTGACCCACGTCCCCCGGCCACAGAGACCAGATGACCGACCCTGTCGAGCCACAGAGACACTGACTCGTGTCTGGGTGACATGACACCAATATTTCAGTGCGTTGCAAACGGAAGCTTGGCTGGACAGCCGTGTGGTGGTAGACTATGCACCAACATTGACGCAGTATGGGTCCTAATACAGATTTCATTCTGCCACATTCTAAACCCAACAGTCAAGAAACAAAATGTGGCCTGGAGAGATGGCTTAGCGGTTAAGGCGCTTGCCTACAAAGCCAAAGGACCCAGGTTTGATTCCCCAGGACCCATGTAAGCCAGATGCACAAGATGACATATGTGTCTGGGACTTTGTTTGCAGAGGCTGAAGGCCCTGGTGCACCCACATTCTCTCTCCCTCAAATAAAATTTTTTTAAAAAATTAAGTTTTTTTTTTTCAAAGAAACAAGCAAAATGCTCATGCTTTGTCCTAAGGACATGGGTGGTTGTGCTCTCAGACTAATCTGAGTTAATGAGCCATGTTTAAACCAAGAACCACATTTATTTTCATAATTTCTCTGGAATGAGCATAGCTCCCTCTGTGACTCTGGGGAGATCTACTCCTAGTTTCCTGGGAGGCTCTGGGACCTTCACATGTGTTCAGTGGAGCCCTGGGTACCCCGTTTCCCAGCCTGCCCATCATCCTGAAAGGGGTTATTGATGTGTCTGGGGGATGAGGAGAATGGAAGGAAATGTGTTCCGTCACCATAGCAGCAGAGGAGGAGCCAGGGCCCCTATGCGGTCCTCTCCCACAGACAACATGGCCTTCACACTCCTAGGGGGGGGTTAATCCAGTCTCACACCCCCTCTGGGAGGAAATAAGGGCAAATGCTTTCCAGATGGAGTCACTGTCTTCCTTTGGGGTCCCTTGGAACTCTGGAGCTCCCTAACAGGTCCGGTTAAGTCCCCACTTCCTGTCCCTTCTCTAGTCTGAAACGAGAGATGCGGAAACTTGCCCAGGAGGACTGTGGCCTTGAGGAGCCCACGGTGGCCATGGCCTTTGTCTACTTTGAGAAGCTCGCCCTCAAGGGAAAGCTGAACAAACAGAACCGGAAGCTTTGTGCCGGGGCCTGCGTGCTGCTAGCAGCCAAGATTGGAAGCGACCTCAAAAAGCACGAAGTCAAGCATTTAATTGATGTAAGTGGCCTGCATGCTGGTGGCTAGGGAGGGCGTGCACTCAGTGTCGTGAGTACTGAGCCTTAGTTGCTAATAGAGATGATGGCTGTAAAGTCACTCTTACATTAGAGGGAAATCCACTGGATTACCACCAAAGAGCCCCAACATTGGGTTTGGCCCTGAAAACCCATCCTTAAATACCAGGAGGGAAGAGGTCATTCTCAGAGCCAGAGAAGCCTCTATGGCCCTAGGGAGTCTTGTGAGCAATGTGGCTATACAGCATCTATTGTACATGCTGGGTTCGATGGGCTGATGTCTCCTTTCTTATAAAAAGAGCCCCCATTGGGCTGGGGAGATGGCTTAGTGGTTAAGGTGCTTTCCTGCAAAGCCTAAGGACCCATGTTTGACTCTCCAGATCCCACATTAGCCAGACGCACAAAGGTGAAGCAAGCGCAAGGTCACACATGCCCACTAAGTGGCGCAAGCGTCTGAAGTTTGACTGCAGTGGCTGAGGCCCTGGTGCGCCAATTCTCTCTCTAAAAATAAATAAATAAATAGTCTCATCCAAACAAGGGAACCCTGATCTTCTAGGGTGGACATATGAATGCCTTTTAAAAATAGTATATAGCCAAATCTTGTGGCATAGGCCTGTAATCCTAGCTACTTGGGAGGCTGAGGTAGATGGACTGCAAGTTGAAGATCTACCTGGGATACAGAATGAGTTTAAGGCCAGCCTGGGCAATGTAGTGAGACCTTATCTCAAAACATTAAAAAAAAAACAAGAGAGAGAGGGGCTACTGGGGATGAATGCAGCTTAGTCAGAGTGCTTGCCTAGCACATGGGTTGGGATTAAAGGTGTGCGCCATTGTGCCTTGGCCCCTTTCCTAGTTTTTGTTATCCAAAACCATGACCTCCCCCCCCCAAAAAAATACTCACATTGAAGTGCAGTTGCTACCTGGGAGAGTTAAGAGGTGATTAAGTTTATAATCTCTTCTCTTGAGAGTTGACTTCCTCTCCGGGAACTAGGTTAGTTACCCCAAAATTGGGTCTTGAGGCTTCCTCCCCTCCCCCCCCCCGTTTCGTCTCTACTACATGTGAGACTCGTCCCACTTTCTACCCCAAGTTGAAGCACCACGAGGCCCACACCAGATGCAGCTGCCTAACTTTGAACTTCTCAGCCGGCCTTCTTAAAAAAAAAAAAAAAATCACCTAGTCTCAAGCATTGTGTGACAGCAACAGAAAACAGACCTCTGCCGTTTCTCCATAAACGCTCACTAGCTGGTGGGTAGGACAGTTGCTCCTGGAAAAGGGAAAAACAAACAAACAAACAAAAAAGGCCTGGGCTGGGGAGACGGCTTAGTGGTTAAGCACTTGCCTGTGAAGCCTAAGGACCCTGGTTCAAGGCTCAATTCCCCAGGACCCACGTTAGCCAGATGCACAAGGGGGCGCACGCATCTGGAGTTCGTTTGCAGTGGCTGGAAGCTCTGGCGCGTCTATTCTCTCTCTCTCTCTCTCTCTCTCTGCCTCCTTCTCTCTTTGGCTCTCAAATAAATAAATAAATAAATAAAGCCTAACACTTTAGCTGCGAAACTAAAACGGTCTCGTTTGATCCCAGAAACTGGAAGAGAAGTTCCGGCTGAACAGGCGAGAGCTGATAGCCTTTGAGTTCCCGGTGTTAGTGGCCTTGGAATTCGCACTGCATTTGCCGGAGCACGAAGTCATGCCCCACTACAGACGCCTGATGCAGAGCACCTAGCACAGGTCCCAGGAGGGCCGGGGACCAACTTCCTCTGAGCGCAACGGTGTGTGTGGGGGGGGCCACCGCTCACTATGAAAGTGCAGAAACAGAACCAAGGCGGGCTGCGCGGTCGCCACCCCCCGCGGGATGTCACGGGGCAGCAGTGGAAGGAGTCTGGGGCCCCCTGTCACCTGCCAAGCTGGGTCTTCCCGGCACAGGCGACCTTGCCTTCGTGTCCCCGGGGACCTCGGCTTCAGCCTTGCCGTGACTCGGGATGTGACCTGCAGCAGAGGAGAGAATTTTGCAGGACTGGGGGAAGCTGTTCATTGATCCCACTCCCTATGTCAAAAGAGCGTGCCAATCTATTTTTGTATCCGCCGTCGGAAGTGCACTTTTTCCCCCCTGGGGCCTGTGGGCATGCAAGTGACTGGCACCCCCTCTCCCCCCCCCCACCCCGGCTGCATTTACACTTGACTGTCCACCCTCCATGGGGTTGACTTTAGTGATGATTGACAGAAATACTGTTTATGGGATCACACAGACAAAAAAGAAAAAAAAAGACGGTTCTCAGTGTAGGCCGAGTCCTGTGCGCCACGGGCTTTGGTTTAACCCGCGGAGACGTGGCGGCCGCGCTCCGGAGTGTGTATTACCTGTGCTCTATGTTAGAGTGTGTAATGAGCACATTTATTGTGCTAAGTATGTATGTGCGTGTGTGTGTTATAAAAAAAAAAAAAAAAGTCCATTCTGGGGGTGAGACGCATCACTGGTGTCTTGTGGCTTTGCAGCTGGAACAGCCTGCATTTCAAGCTGAGGTCGATCGCAAAGGCCGTGGCTCTTAACTGCCGCATGCCCAGATTCCTCAGCACAGAATTGGGACCCGTCCTGATACACTCCGGGGCCATCTGTACCGACGGCTGTCACCTTGCATCCGCACAGGTGTGACCTTACTGAAGAAAGCTTGTGGCCATGTAAAAAGAGAATTAAAATATTTTGTTGTTTTATATATATACATGAATGCGTATGTGCACATATGTAAGTCTCACAGTCATCTGGGCCAATTCCCCATCTCCAGTCCTGTACCCCAGATTCCACGCTGCTTATGGTAGAGAAAGGGGCTGAGGGAAGTGAGTGAATATACATCTTCCAGTAGCCAAGCTCAAAAGAATCCCACAGTCTTCTAGGACAGAATATATGTTACTCCAAATAAGTCTCACTGTGTAGCTTAGCTTGGTCTCAGATTTATAATCCTCCTGCCTCAGTCTCCCCAATACAGGCATATGACACTCTATCCAGCTTGTTACAATTTGTTTGCAAGCAGAGAGAGAGAGAGAGACAGAGAGAGACTGGGTGAGCCAGGACCTCTAGCTGCTGCAAACGGACTTCAGATGCATTTGCCACTTTGTGCATCTGGCTTTATGTGGGCACTGGGGAATCGAACTTGGGTTGTTAGGATTTGTTTTAATATTTTATTTACTTGACAGAGAAAGTAGGGGAGAGAGAGAGAAAGAGAATAGGCGTGCCAGGGCCTCCAGCCACTGCAGACAAACTCCAGACACATGCGCCCCCTTGTGCATCTGGTTAACGTGGGTCCTGGGGAATCGAACCTGTGTCCTTTGGCTTTGCAGGCAAACGCCTTAACTGCTAAGCCATCCCTCCAGCCCAGGTTGTTAGGCTTTTCAGGCAAGGGTCTTAGCCACTAAGCCATCTCTAGCCCTTAGAATTTGTTTTAGGTAAGATCTCCAGAAGGTATTGGTCTGTTTCTTTTCTGAAGACTCAAATCACTCTACAGATTTGTAGAGTGGGGGAGATCTGTTCTAATTTGGTCATGCAGACTTGATCTAGAAAATTCTGCGAGGCTTTTTTCCTTTTCTGTCTTTCACAGGGGCCAGATCCAGACACTCCAAGACCTGTTCCTTCTCAGGACTGCCTTAAAGTCCTCTCCAGGTCTCCCTGTGCACAAAATGTCCCTCGAGAAGCTTAGCCCAGCCACCTGTTCCTTGGGTCATCATTGGCCCCAGAGTTGGCCTGGGCCCTTCTCTGATAGTCGTCGCCCCTGGCTGTTCTGTATGGAAATAGATGGGAACCAAACAGGCAGGAAGGTGGCACCAATTTGGACTGTCAGTCACCATCCGTCATAGTATTTGCCCTGAGGGAACCGAAACCTGCCAGCCCAGCAACACACAGACGTCATTTTCTCCCTTTTCCTACATAAAAATGGGAAATCTGTACGGAACCAAATGTGGCTGGTTTTCCGTGGCCTCTTCTTTTGATCAAGTGTTAACCCTACGAGCAGGCCCCGCTTACAGCAGTCACTCATTACTCCACAGACCCACGTGCCCCACCCTAGTATGCAGGAGCAGAGGTGGATTTGGGGGGTTCCTTCCTGTCCCAATCATTCCCCACCCCCACCAACCAACAACAAATAAAAACTGTTGAGTGCTGTTGTAGCCAAATTCCTTATCTCTCTCTATGGCATTTCCTGTTCACTGTTCTCTACAGACCCTGGCTGTCTGTGATAACTTAGAAGAAAGTCTGAAGTCCTCCTGTCCCATGCAAAAGGGCATGGGGGAGGGCCAGCTGGGGAGTAAACAGAATTTGGGCCAAGTAACAAGTTTACTAGAAAGTTCTGGTGTCAGGGCTTGGGGAAATGGCTTAGCAGTTAAGGCATTTGCCTGTGAAGCCTGAGGACCCTAGTTCGATTCCCCAGGACCCAAATAAGCTGGATGCACAAGGGGGCACATGCATCTGGAGTTTATTTGTAGTGGCTGGAGGCCCATTCTTTCTCTCTCTCTGCCTCTTTCTTTATCAAATAAATAATTAAAAAAAAAAAAAAAGGCCTTAGGGCCTGCTTTTAAAAAAAAGTTCTGGTGTCATACACCCAGTGAAGGGAGAGCAGTCCAAAGGCATCTCCCTGGGAGAGAAAAGACAGCACTATCCAGGTCACAGAAGGTCACGTGCATGGGGCGGGGGAGGTGCTGAGGATGACCCCAGCAGGAAATAAACACCAAGAGTTCAGATATGAACACACATGTTTTAAGTAAACATCAGCTTAAACAATGGGCAACTTCCACCAGAGCTGATAGAAAAGGCTATAAGGGGGCGGGGGGTTGCTGGAGAAATGGCTTAGCAGTTAAGGTGCTTGCCCACAGAGCCAAAGGACCCAGGTTCGCTTCCCCAGTACCCAGGTAAAGCCAGATGCATAAGGTGGCACGTGCGCCTGGAGTCCATTTGTAGTGGCTAGAGGGCTTGGCGTGCCCGTTCTGTCTACCTCTACCTCTCTCTCTCTCTCTCTCTCTCTGTGTGTGTGTGTGTGTTTCGAAAAAGCTTTAAAGGAAGAAAGCCATTTATTTACCACCACACAGCCACAAGGCTGGAACCCAATCTGGAATGGGATGGGGAGCTAAACCAATGAGCGCCCATCCCCCATATGGGACAGTCTGGACTTATCAGTAGAAGTTGCAAAAAGTCCAAGCACATGACGGGGAATGTGCATGTGTCTGTCTAACATCTCCCTCTGCCATCTTCCTGCTCTGGATGGGCTGAGGGTTAGTGACATCCATTTCACATGCTGGTGGCTTGTTACAAATTCAGAGTCGGCATTGTAACAAGATCCCCGGGTGATTTACATACATTGAAATCTAAGTGGTGGCCGTGGGGGGAATGCTGGAGAGACAGCTCAGTGGATACGGCGCTTGCCACCCAGGTGTGAGTATCCATCCGAGTTCACACCCGCAGAACCCATCTCAGAGTGTGTCTATGGTGAGAAAGGAGACAGAGATAGGAAACGCATGGGCCCCAGCTAGCCTGGCAAACACAACAAGAATGAGAAACCCGGCCTCAAAGTGGAAGCAACACCTCACCTTGAGGACCAACACGCAAATTGTCCCGACCTCTACACATGGACCCGCCCGCCACACGTACCAAAAACCAGTGTGAGAGGCACCGGTCCGCCATATACACGCAGGACATCAAGTGGTCATTTAGAAGGCACCATTCATTGTGTATAGGACTGGTCTAAGTTAAGAAAGGTGCAGGGCTGGAGAAATGGCTTAGCAGTTAAGGCACTTGCCTGGGAAGCCTAAGGACCCAGGTTCAATTCTCCAGGTCCCACGTAAGCCAGGTACACAAGGTGGCACATGCATCTGGAGATCGTTTGCAGTGGTTAGAGGCCCTATTCTCTCTGTCTCTAATAAATAAATATTTTTTTTTTTGGTTTTTCGAGGTAGGGTCTCACTCTAGCCCAGGCTGACCTAGAATTCACTATGGAGTCTCAGGCTGGCCTTGAACTCACAGCAATCATCCTACCTCTGCCTCCCGAGTGCTGGGATTAAAGGCGTGCACCACCATGCCCAGCAGATAAATTTTTTTAAAAAATAAAGGGGCAGAGAAAATTTAGATGTTTTTTGAAACCAAAAACAATATCAGTGCCAGCCTCTTGCGGTCAGGTAGCCCTGGTGTCCCTTAAAAGAGCCGTCTCACTTAACATTGTATGGATGCACATGGCCAGAGGTACAGGTTGGACGAACCCACCAAAACACAGGTCCCAACCCATCACTATTGTGGTTTGAGTGTAAAATGTCCCCCTTAGGCATGGTGTGTGTGTACACTTGGTCTAAGCAGCTGATGGTGCTACTCTGGAAAGCTGTGGAACCTTTAGGATGAGCTTTGCTGGGAGAAATGGGCCATAAGTTTTCATGACTTGGATCCACTTCCTGTCTACTTCCTAAGGATGCGATGCGACCGGCCACCTCACGTCCCTGCCACCAGGCCTTCTCCGCTATGACGGGCTGTATCCTTTCTGAACCCATGAGACAAAACAACCGCTTCCTTCATCAAGTTGTTTCTTGCCAGCAATGAGCAACGTGGCCAGTGTTTGAGTGAGGCCTTCTATCCCAGTCTCTCTGGGGTCTAGGCGTAGGGAGTTTCTACAGTGGGGAGTTGGAAAAACTGAGGGTGTTGAGGCGGGGGCTGGACTCCCCTCCACAATAGCTGGGAGCTAGCTGCACGGCCGTGACCTCGGGGACATTTTGGATGAACAGACCTTTAATGTGCTACATCTCAATTGCGGTCTATCCGGCATTTATTCAGTGGGTCTTACACCGAGTTCTGGATGAAGAGGGCAGAGGGTGGTAGTGATCAGCTCAGGGGAGGGCTAAGGCCACACAGGAGAGCTGGAAATCAGCGCTCAGAAGTCTGATAGGGTAAGAGAGAGCAATCGTCTGATCCCACAAGAGGGGTGGGGACAGGACCAACCATCTCAATGCATGGATAACGAGAGGAGTGTGAATGAAACTGAGGACTCCTACCTCGACAGAGTGGTCAGGAGTCAGAGACAAGGGCTTTAGTAGACACAAGGGGTTGGCACTGGGGGCCAAGCACATGCCATGTCTGGCAGACTACATACCTGAAGCAAGCATTTTCTTTTCTTTTCTTTTTTTTTTTTTGGTTTTTTTCGAGGTAGGGTCTCACTCTAGCCCAGGCTGACCTGGAATTCACTATGGAGTCTCAGGGTGGCCTCGAACTCACGGTGATCCTCCTACCTCTGCCTCCCGAGTGCTGGGATTAAAGGTGTGCGCCACCACGCCCGGCTCTAGAAGCGAGCATTTTCTAAGAAGCTCTCAAAGGAGCCGTCCTGCTCCGCATTCCATAGACGAGGAAGTGGGAACTCTGAGATGCTATCTCGCATGTCCAGAATCACACAAGACGCAAACCCTGGTCTAATAAGTCCAACAGGCTGTCCTGCCTCAACTCGGGTCAAAGGACAGATAGAAGGCGAAAGGCCAGACCTGCTACCCTCATGGCCCCTTGGGGGAGACAGTGGGGGGTCCTTCTGCTCACCCCACCCAGCAGCTGTCAACCCCTTCCCATGCAGCGAGGAGACAGGATCTGGGGCCACTAGCTCCGAAGCATCGCGTCCCCTGTGGTATGAGCGGCCTCCATGACAGATGTGAGACACACTTTGGGCCCCCCGTGGAACCTGAATTATTTTGGAAATGTGTCTCTCCAACACGTGAGCTAAGGAGAACTAAGGAGGAGATCATGGTGAGATGTCACCCAGCCAACATGCATACCCACCAGCATTCTACCGAACGGTAGAATATATATATATAGCCTTTCCACCTCATGTTAGAATTAACAAACTCCCCCTGCCTCTCTGCCCTGCCTTGGTTAGCGTCACCCCATCCACGTGTGAGTAGGAAGTCTTCTTTCCCTAAGGCTATGCCAAGCCTACTCAGGTGGTCAGGTAGGCAGCTGGCAGGGAAGGCCACGTCTCACGGTGTAGTACAAAGGAGGTCTCAAAGGTTATTTATATATATATGTCCTGCAGCCCCAAAATGTCTTAAGAGGACTCAGATTCACCTCAATTTGTAGAGCACAGGCTAAGAGGAGCTGTGACTGTCACAACCTCATTCTAGACTACAGGGCTCAGCAAGGCAGGACCGACATCTACCACCATACTGAAGCACTCGTCACGGGGCCTGGCACACGCAAGTCGCCAAAAATGCAGGCTGTATCAAAAGGATCCCTCACAGAAAACAATCACCCCGCTGGGCAAACGGTGCAGTGCTCACATCTCTGAATCTGCTCGCTGCTCAGCACGCACTCAGATCTGAAGTATCCCACTGCGCCCAGATGCCCTTGCCTTACCCAGAAGGAGAGAAACACTGCCGAGAGAGAGAACAAAGCAAGGGAGGAAGGATCTGGGTAGGTATGCCCCAATCCAGCCCCCACCCAGTCAGTGTTTAGGGGAGGGTCTCACCACCCCTTATGCAGTTCTTCAAACTCCCTTTAATTATCCGTATCACATATGCCATAAAGTTTCAGCTATGACTCTTTCCCAGTGCCCCAGTTTGCAATCCAGGGTGTGTGTGTGTGTGTGTGTGTGTGTCTAAAACCTCTAGAAAAAAAAAGAGAGGATTTTTCTAAAAATGCATCAAGAGTGAATGGGAAAGGGGAAAATGAGCATGTCCGTTTAGGAAATGACAAGGAATAAGGCAGCTTGGCTACCATGAACCTGAAGCCGGATCAGCCCACCTGGACCCTGACGGTATCTTGACTTCTTGCCCACCAGCTAAAGTTGCTCCTGTGTGGGATTCCCTCAGAACCTTGGAGTTGGGGCTGGAGAGATGGCTCAGCGGTTAAGGCGCTTGCCTGAGAAGCCTAGGGACCCACATTCGACTCTCCAGATCCCACATTAGCCAGACACACGAAGATGAGGCAAGCGCAAGGTGACACATGCCCACTAGGTGGCGCAAGGGTCTGGAGTTCGATTGCAGTGACTGAGGCCCTGGCGTGCCAATTCTCTCTCTCTCTCCTTCTTTTTCTCTCCCTCTCTCTCTTTAAAAAACAAAACAAAACTTTGAGTAAGGGGGTCCCTGAATAGGACTTGATCATAAAAGATGACCAAGAAGACAAGCCAGCGGTGTGGTCCAGTGGAGGTGGATCGCAGGCTCTTCCAGAGCCCTCTCACCATTTATTATTCTTTAACAACCCTGGCTTCAAGCAAAAGGATGCAGATCTCCTGTGAGGCACATCTAGAGGCCCCAGAAGAAATGTGCATGCCGTTGATGAGAGTCTAAGCCAGATAATCACTTTTTCTTGAGGCAGCTGCCTTCTACCATGAAATCACTTTGCATTTTTATTTGCAAAATACAAGCAAGGCACAGATGGGACAGCCTCCACCCCCTTCTTCCCTGTATGTATTGGTGAGACTGGCAAAGCCATTTTCAAGGGCTCCTGAACACATGGACATTGATTTTGGGGAAAGATAGAAGCAGAAGGGCTTGTGGGCTAGGGACATGGCTCAGCAGTTAAGGCGCCTGCCTGCAAAGCCTAATGACCTGGGCTTGATCCACCAGTACCCATGTAAAGCCCGATGCACAAAGGGGCTCACATGTCTGGGGTTCGTTTGCAGTGGCTGGAGGCCCTGGCGCACCTTCTCTTTCTCTTTCTCTCTCTCTCTCTTTCTGCTTGCAAATATATATATATATATATATTTTTTTAGAAAGAGTCAGGGGCTGGAGAGATGGCTTAGTGGTTAAGGTGCTTGCCTGCGAAGCCTAAGGACTCATGTTCGACTCTCCAAATCCCACATTAGCCAGACACACAGAGGTGCAACAAACGCAAGGCCGCACATGACCACTAGGTGGCGCAAGCGTCTGGCATTCTATTGCAGTGGCTGAGGCCCTGGTGCACCAATTCTCTCTCTCTCTCTCTCTCTCCCTCTCTCTCTCTCTCTCAAATAAAAAAAAAAGTGAAAAAGCATCAGAAGGGCTTGCAACAGATAGGACAATTTCTTCAGCAGAGGCCCTGAGGGACACCTTACAAGAGGCAGAAGGAAGGAAGGCAAGGGCTGCATAAGCTTTTCTGTGGGCACCTAAACCCCGCAACAGTCCATGCCTGCTGAAGGAGAGGAGTCATAGTACCTCCCAGCAGTGGACTTCTGGGAGATCATACAGTTGGCACTCATTAACTGGAAAACGATCAGTACCCCCCAGTGAACTTAGCATGCGTACAAGAATTACACACATCCGTGGGCCCATGCATGTACACACATATCCATCCTGCTTCACAGAGGAAGACACTGGAGCACGGGCAGGGCACAGGACTCAGCAGAGAGGGCAACAGCTTATTTGGATTCTGCTCTTCTTCCTTCCCCTCTGCTTTGGCAGACAGAGGCGTTGGTTGTAGCCCAGGGGACACAGGAAGAGGCTCAGTGGTCCTGTCAGTGATGTGGCTCCCACGCCCATGGGACGTCTGCCGCTCTGCTGATGCCTTTAACCCAAACTACCCCCAGAGCTTTCCTCGGAGGACTTGATGGGGTGATCGTGATGCCCCTGTGCCATCAAGGCCTCCTCCTTGGTGGTTCCCTGGACAGATGTGCTGGCCGATGGGCCCTGGAGAATCCTTGAAGTGGCATCTGCCAGCAAAGCTTCCTGGCGGCTCCTCTTCCTTGTCTTCTCCTGCATGAAGAGGGTCAGAAGGTGACCTCTGGCTCGTGGACGTGGAGCTGATGATCCTTCAAGATAGCCTGTAGGGGTCTGAGCCTGGGCCCCTCACTCCAGAGCAGAGAATCGCACAGACAGCCCAGAGAGAGAGAGAGCCATGTCAACATTCGTTTCTACACCTGTATCTGCACCAACCGTGACACACAAAACAACGTCTGAAGTGACATTCTGAGAGGAGGTCTAAATCGGAGCCAAGGTAGAAAAGGCGGCGGGTCTCTCCGCTGCTCACCCATGAATAACGGGGGAGGCGGGGGCGGGAGGGGTGAAGAGGATTGGTCCACTTTGTAACGGGGAAGACCTTGCCACACTGCTCACTACCACTGGCCACAGATGAGAAGGAGGGGACTGACCTGCCTTCTCCAGCTCCCATCTCCGCTACCCAGGACACAGCCCAGGGCCGCAGGTGGATTTCGGAGGGTGTATTACACGCAGCCAAGTCAAGGCACCTCTTGGGTTCAAGTCCAGATTCTAAAGTCCAGCAAAGCTGTTTGGATGAGACACACCCTAGCCACTGATGCCTTTAGGTCCAGGTTGCCCTGCGTGCCTTCCACCCCAGCCCACCTTTTTTTTTCTTTCTTTTTTGTTTTTTTTTCCTTTCTTTTTTTTGGCCTCCAGGGAATTTTGTCTTAGGAGACACTACCCAGCCCACTTCTGACTCCCAATTTTATTTTATTCATTTTATTTATTTATTTATTTTTGTTTGTTTGTTTGTTTGTTTTTGAGATAGGGTCTCACTCTAGCCCAGGCTGACCTGAAATTCACTATGTAGTCTCTCAGGGTAGCCTCAAACTCATGGCGATCTTCCTACCTCTGCCTCCCAAGTGCTAGAATTAAAGGCATGCGCTGCCATGCCCAGCTCCAATTTTATTTTTTTTTTAATTTTGTTTGTTTTATTTATTTATTTGAGAGTGACAGACACAGAGAGAAAGGCAGAGAGAGAGAGAGAGAGAGAGAGAGAGAATGGGCACACCAGGGCCTCCAGCCACTGCAAACGAACTCCAGACGTGTGCGCCCCCTTGTGCATCTGGCTAACGTGGGTCCTGGGGAATCGAGCCTTGAACCGGGGTCCTTCGGCTTCACAGGCAAGCGCTTAAGCACTGAGCCATCTCTCCAGCCCTCCAATTTTCTTTTTATTTTACATTTTCAGAGAGAGAGACAGACAGAGGGAGAGAGAATTAGTGTGCCAGGGACTCAGCCACTGCAATCAGACTCCAGACGCTTACGCCACCTAGTGGGCATGTGCGACCTTGCGCTTGCCTCGCTTTTGTACATCTGGCTTATGTGGGATCTGGAGAGTCGAACCTGGGTCCTTAGGTTTCGCAGGCAAATGCCTTGACTGCTAAGCCATCTCTCCATCCCATACCCCAATTTTCTGGGTTCAGAAGTGGGGTGCTTCACCTTCCCCTTTCCCTCAGGATGTGCCTTGACCTCCTAGTCTATGTAATGTAGGTTACTTTTCCCACTGGTTCCTCTCACAACTGTCTTTGTCACAAACTTTCCAGGGTGCCCACTCTCTCTCCCTGCACTGTCACCCCACAGCCTGCCTCCTCTGGAGTTCCCTCTTCCTCTGCAGCTGACTCCGGTCCTGTCTGTGCACCTCTGCTTCATGTCTGGGATCTGCTGTCCCATCCCCTGTCCTTCCCCAAAGCTCTCTCTGGACCTGGGCAGCCACCAACAGCAGGTCACACAGCCCCCCCGTCCCCTTTCCAGGCTCTTTGTGACTCTAACCCACATTCTAAGCACATAGACTTCCATGGTTACAGTAAAGTCCTCTGGCCACCCAGTTGGGAAGTCCCTACAATCCCCCATTATCTTTTGGGGTTGGGTGGTTTCCACAGCGAATCTGATCATTTGAGCATTTAGGACCCACACACTTTGCTCTCTTCAGTTCCCAGAGCTTTCACGCCACTACAGAGTGGCCTCACTGAGCCACCCCAAAAAGTATACAAACTCACCCACCCCACAGTGAATGTGATTTCAGAACGTCTCTGCTATAACTTTAAATCAAGTGACTCAAATCAAAACACGCACAGGGACAGGAGAAGGAGAGAATGGGTAAAACTTTTCCTCAAACAGTTCATCTCAGGCTTCCCATTAGCACAAAATCTGGGCTTGGAGTTATATGTCTCTTACTGTTGCCAGAGGAAGTTTCCAGAAGCCAGTTCTATTCAAGATCAAAAACTTTGCTGGGAAACTAAGGAGATATTTGATGAGCCCTTATCAAATGTGGTCCTGCCAAATATATCAGAATTACCAAAAGGCCTCTTAGAAATGATACTCCCTGCAATTCCAGAATCTCCTAAGGTACAACTAGGAATTCAGCACATCCCCTGGGTGACATTTCTACTATCATCATTTGAAAGTCAGGGCCATCGAGGTGTCAAAGAGTCATAACAAAACACCTGGATGCCAAAAATGCTGATCCCAACAGGGCTTCTCAAACTGGGACAGGCATACCATACACACTTTGTTAAAAATGCAGGCCCCAGCCGGGCGTGGTGGCACACGGCTTTAATCCCAGCACTCAGGAGGCAGATGTAGGAGGATCACCATGAGTCTGAGGCCACCCTGATACTACATAGTGAATTCCAGGTCAGCCTGGACTAGAGTGAGGCCCTACCTCAAAAAGCCAGAAAAAAAAAAAAAAAAAAAAGCAGGCCCAGAGGCAGGAAGCCCAGGATGGGACTTGGTGAGTTTAGGGAGCCAGACTTCTGGCCCACAAATGAGATGTTAATATTTTTAGAAGCAAGGATCTGGAAGGCATATTGCTCTTGCATTGCCTGCCTGTAGAAGGGTATGTGTGTGTGTGTGTGTGGGGGGAGTAATAATATCTACATACTTTTCTTCCCTGTGCAATGGAAGATGTAGGAAGTCAAAGAGTCAAGGCCAAAAGCAGCCTTGATCCCTGACACGTCACACAGGGGGACACAGGCACCCCACCCAAAGCTTCCCCCTTCGGTCTGTTTTACCGAGGAGAAATAAATTCACGTGTTCTGTGAGGATTTGTTTGCTGCGTGCTAATCTCTTTTCTACAGATCCCTATGTAAATGCCTTGAAGCTATTCAGAGCGGTTGTCAGACAGGCTGCTGCCTAAGTGGATCCAAAGCTCCAAAGACGAGTTTTGCTGGAGACATAGATGTGCCCAGTATTTGGGCATAAGGGGTGACTAAGGCCATGTAAATGCATCTTAGTACCACAAGGAGAAAACAGGGAGGGTCAAGTAAGTTTGTTTGTTGTTTGTTTTTTCGAGGTAGGGTCTTACTCTAGGCCAGCCTGACCTGGAATTAACTATATAGTGTCAGGGTGGCCTCAAACTCACAGCCATCCACCTACCACTGCCTCTCGAGTGCTGGGATTAAAGACATGTGCCACCACGCCCAGCTAAATTTGAAGAGCACTGTAGGAATGTTATAACTGACCATAGCCAGTCAAAATTAACCATGACGTCATCCCAAGAACTACTACTCTATAAGTCCAGCCCCTACTCATGCTCCAATTCAACCAATCAAAACTGCCTTCATCTATATAGTGGGCAACAGACTATTAAAAAGACAATTCTCGGGCTGGAGAGATTGCTCAGTGGTTAAGGCAGTTGCCTGAGAAGCCTAAGGACCCACGTTCAACTCTCCAGGTCCCATGTAGCTACACGCACAGTGATGCAAGTGTGCAAGGTCGCACATGCGCACAGGGGGCACACGTGTCTGGAGTTCGATTGCAGTGGCTAGAGACCCTGGTGTGCCGATTCTCACCCCACTCACTCTCGCATTTAAAAAAAAAAAAAAAGGCAGTTTGTTGGGCTTCCCTCAAAAAAAAAAAAGAAAAAGAAAAAAAGACAATTCCCACATAATAGCTGCCACAGACCACCAACTCTCAGCAGGCCATTCTGCTGCTGCCTGCCTGGTGTTCCCTCCTAGAAAGTTGTTGTCTTGTACTGTAATCTGACTTAGGTAAATTCTGTCACTGCCTGTGACTCGAACCCTCCACAGAAAGGGCAGGCGGTAAAGACACAGGCCCAAGCTTTGCGGGATAGTAACATCTAACGATAGGACAGAACAAAAGGTGTCCGCAAAGAAGATGGGTGAGAGAATGTTAGAAGACAGCTGGGAGAGTGACGGCTTATGGAGCTGGGACAAGAACTGTTTCCTCATCGGGGGGAGACTGAACAGGTACGCTTAAGAGGCCACAGGAAATAAGGCTTGGCGGGTCTCAGCTTGATTTCATGATGGGAGCCCTAGTAAGGACTTTGATGAGCAAGATTTTATATATATATATATATATATATATATATACATATATATATATATATATATATATATATTAGTTTTATTTATTTGAGAGAGAGAGAGAGAATGGGCACATCAGGGCCTTCAGCCACTGTAAATGAACTCCGGAGGCATGCACCACCTTGAGCATCTGGCTTATGTGGGTCCTAGGGAATCGAACCTGGGTCCTTTGGCTTTGCAGGCAAGGGCCTTAGCCGCCAAGCCATCTCTCCAGCCCATGAGCAAGGTTTTAAAGGGTGCCTGAAGTGAGACCCAGGCATGGACAGACAATAGAGGAGTCAGCAAACAGATGGCTCTTTTGAAGTTTTGTTGTGGGTAGAAGGAAGTTGGAAGTTGAGAACCAAAAGGCTTACCCCCCTCACAACCAGCCTGGTTACGGAGAAGCGGCAAAATCGTTGCCTGCACGAGCCTGTCCTTGCTATTCTGCTGCCTCGGGGAGCGTGCCTTTACTGTCTGGGACTGTCTCCTAAGCACGTGACATGGCTACTAACGCGGAAACGTGCCCAAAGACCTAGCAACTCAATGGAAAATTCAACGCACGGGTTGCGACTAAAGAAACAAAGTCCCCGTGCCATTGACCCACTTTGAAAGGCCCATCTGAGCCTCGGAGGATGACCTCATCGTCTCCATTCTGACAACATGCCCAAGCTTTGTTCTCTTTCACTGCTGAAATAACCTCAACTTGGTCTCGTCTCCTCGATGGGTGTGTTGGGGATGTTGGGGGCCCCACATATGACAAGGTAGGTGAGGAAAGAAGCTTTAGTTGTTTTCTTTTCTTTTTTATTTTTTTAAAAAATGTTTTATTTATTTGAAAGAGAGAGAAAGAGGGAGGGAGAGAGAGAGAGAGAGAGAGAGACAGACAGAGAGAATAGGCCCACCAGGGCCTCCAGCCACTGCAAATGAACTCCAAATGCATGTGCCCCCTTGTGCATCTGGCTAACATGGGTCCTGGAGAGTCGAACCGGGATCCTTTGGCTTTGCAGGCAAATGCCTTAACCTGCTAAGCCATCTCTCCAGCCCCCTTTTTTTAAAATTATTTTTTATATGAGAGAGAGAGAATTGGCACACCAGGACATCAGCCACCTTCATTGAACTCCAGACACTTGCGCCACCTAGTGGGCACGTGCAACCTTGCACTTGCCTCGCCTTTACGCACCTGGCTTATGTGGGATCCAGAGAGTCAAACATGGGTCTTTAGGCTTTGCAGGCAAGCGCCTTAACTGCTAAGCCATCTCTCCAGCCCTAGTTTCCCTCTTCTCAATGGGAAAGATGGGAGGGTGTTTGAAGTCCAGCAGAGAAGAAAAAGGTTAAATTATAAAACAGAGACCCTTGGGTCACAGTCAAGATGAGCCCAGGCCAGGGCGTTAATGTCAGGCTGACGGCAAGGTACTCCTTCACCATGGACAGAAGGAAAGAGAAGGGTGAGTGTGGGCAGGTACACATGGATGACAGTGGGGAGGCAGTCACGTGACAGCCTCTAGCCTCCCTTTAGCAAGATGCGAGCCCCCTCTTAGTGGGAGAGAGGGGGCAACAGGGGCACGGGGCTTGAGGTGCAAATGACATTTGGAGTAATTTGGGGAGATGGAGCGAGGGCCCAGGTTGAGAATGTGGGTGCTCCCTCAGGCCCTGGAGACTGACGCTTGGGACTGGAATGCAGCATGTCTGTTCTGTGACTTCCTGAATTAACAAACAAGTAATGTGAGGGCTTCGAGGGTGCTCCATAGTCTACACCACCTTGAATGTGGAAATCCCAGTAGATTTAAAGGCCATTAAATTAATTAAGTACTGGTGTTAGAGGATCATACCCAGGGCCTTATGCATGCTCTACCACTGAGCTACATTGCCAGCCCTTGGTTTTCTGAGACACGATACAGCCCAGGCTGGCCTTGAACATGCAACCCTCCTGCTTCAGCTTCCTGGATGCTTAGATTATCAATCTTCACTTCCACATATGGCTAAAATAATTTTTAAAATCATTTACTGGGCTGGACAGATGGCTTAGTGGTTAAGGCGCTTGCCTGCAAAGCCAAAGAACCCAGGTTCGATTCCCCAGGACCCACATAAGCCAGATACACAAGGTGGCACATATGTCTGGAGTGTGTTTGCACTACCTGGAGGACCTGGTGCACCCGTTCTTACTCTATCTGCCTCTTTCTCTCTCTCTCAAGTAAATAAGAAAAAAAATTAAAAATCCATTTACTATGATATCCCAAGTCTCCTATTACCCACATCAGACCCCCTGGATGAGAGTAATAAAAACAATAACATTTACTGCTTGGTTATTGTGTGTATGCCCAGTAAAGGGAAATAGACCAGATACATACGTACATACATACATACATACATATACATATTAACATACACACTTACATGAACACATATACATGTATAACCTACATACACACACATTAATACATGTACATACATAACATACACATGTATTAACATATATACATACATAACATACATACGTTACCATAGCTTTCTCCAGTTAACTTTTTTTTTTTTTTGGTTTTTCGAGGTAGGGTCTCACTCTAGCCCAGGCTGACCTGGAATTCACTATGGAGTCTCAGGGTGGCCTTGAACTCACGGCAATCCTCCTACCTCTGCCTCCCAAGTGCTGGGATTAAAGGCATGTGCCACCACGCCCGGCCAGTTAACTATTTCAATAAGATGAAGAGATGATCACATTCCCTTTCCTATTTTGACAATGGGAGAATGGAAGCTCGGTGGTAACTCACCTCCCTCCCTGAACAGGTGCCCAAACTGCCGCCCACCTCAGCAGAGGCCTTGTTTCATGAAGGCAATTGAAAAAGACTGTGGGAGGGTGAGGAGACAGGCAAATCCCAAGAAGAAAGAATTAGCTTTTGCCACTGTGGTGGTTGGATTCAGGTGTCCCCCATAAACTTAGGTGTTCTGAATGCTGGGTTCCCAGCTGACGGAGATTTGGGAATTAACACCTCCTGGAGGCAGTGTATTGTTGGGGGCGGGCTTATGGGTATTATAGTCAGCTCCCCCTTTCTAGTGTTTGGCACACTCTCCTGTTGCTACGGTCCACCTTACGTTGGCCAGGGGGTGATGTCCACCCTCTGCTTATGCCGTCGTTTTTCCCTGCCATCGTGGAGCTTCCCCTCGAGCCTGTAAGCCAAAATAAACTTCTTTTCCCCACAGGCTGCTCTTAGGTGATTTCTACCAGCAATGCGAACCTGTCTGCAACAGCCACCAAGTAAAAATGAATTCCTTGCCTCAGGACAAGGTAGAACCGCTGACCACAGTGAATACTCCACAAAGTGATGGGGAATTAGTCACATGTAGCGACCTGAGTTCTCCCTCTGGGCCTGGGCAGAGATGTTCTTTTCCCTGCCTGCCACTCCCCCTTCTTGCTGCCCCTACACTTTTGGGCACCCACAGTCTCAGAGGTCTCTTGTGGTGGTCTTCCCGTGGCCGTAAGAGACACTTAGATGAGAGCAGGGTGGTATGGCTACAGACTTTAGTAGACCCTCCTTTTGCTAAGAACCATGGGCTCCTCACTTGGACTCACAAGATAGCTAAAAGATGGAGTGAAAAGTCTGGCTTCTCTGGCTTCCACGTTGCATCTGTCTCCTTGCCTTTGGGTCACTTGCTTACCTCTGTATGTGAGCATGTGAATCACTCAAGGAGTATCCTTCTAGAAACTGCTGGCCCCTAATCTATCTCATTGTCTTTTGAGGCTGAAGGCACAAACATAAGTTGATGTCCTAAGCTTGCAGTCATCTTGAATTGCAGGCCTGCAAACAGGAAAGGCCACCCTCGAGGTGAGAATAATCACATGTGACGTGACGAAGAGGCTAAACCCCACAGACCTTCTTCTTTCATTTATTTATTTATTTGAGAGCGACAGACAGAGAGAGAGAGAATGGGCACACCGGGGCCTCCAGCCACTGCAAACGAACTCCAGACGCATGCGCCTCCTTGTGCATCTGGCTAATGTGGGTCCTGGGGAATCGAGCCTCGAACCGGGGTCCTCAGGCTTCACAGGCAAGCGCTTAACTGCTAAGCCATCTCTCCAGCCCCCCACAGATCCTCTTATAGGAACCAGACTGGTCCCCTCTGGAGCCATTGGGCATTAACAGCTTGACACTGTATCTGAAGGACCAGAGCCAAGGCAAGGATAAGCAGGAACACATCTTGCCCAGGACTGCTTAACTATGCATAACGCTTCCTCATATCAGTATCTCAAAGACAAACTTCAGGAGCTGGAGACATGGCTTCGCGGTTAAGGCGCTTGCCTGCGAGGCCTATGGACCCACGTTCAACTCTCCAGATCCCACGTCAAGCCAGACGCACAAAGGGGAAGCAAGCACAAGGGCACACATGCCCACTAGGCGGCACAAGCATCTGGTATCCGACTGCAGTGGCTGAGGCCCTGACACGCCAATTTATTCTCTCTCTAAAATAAAATTTAAAAAAAAAAGATGGGCTGGAGAGATGGCTTAGCAGTTAAGGCTCTTGGCTGCGAAGCCTAAGGACCCAGGTTTGATGATTCTCCAGGTCCCATGTAAGCCAGATGCAGATGATGGTGCATGCATCTGGAGTTTGTTTGCAGAGACTAGAGGCCCTGGAAAACCCATTCTCTCTCTCTCTCTCTCTCTCTCTCTCTCTCTCTAATAAGTAAATAAAAATAAATATTTTATATATAAAGACAAACGTCAGGATGCTAATACACCTGATCTGTTTCCCTTCCCAATATGCACTGATTACATCTCTCTCTGCTGTTCACCGACCCCTGTCTGTTTAATTGATATACAGAGGTGGATGGCTGAGCCTAGCCTGTTGGTACTACTGAGGACAGGGTTTTCTGCCCTAAAACTCTGGTTAGCTGCCCACTGCTGTCTGTTCCCATGGTGCTCTGGGCGCTATGCTCTTTGCCCCAAAGGCCCAGAGCAGCACCACGTTCTCAAAGGAGTGAAGGGGGGCCCTTCTCTCCGTGTCAGCTTCACATCTAATCCCAGAGCTCATGTCCCCCACCCAAGCTACTCTGGAAAACACCTTCTTAAGAGTGGTACCCGGAGCAGCCCTCTCATCTCAGGCCTTAAAAACGTGAGTCCCAGGCCTAGAGAGATGGCTCAGCGATTAAAAGCACTTGCTTGTAAGACCCAACGGCCTGGGTTCATTTCCCCAGATCCCATGTAAAGCCACATGCACAAAGTGGCTGCATGCATCTGGAGCTCTTTTGCAGTGGCAGGAGGCCTTGGCATACCCATTCTCTCTCTCTCTCTCTCTGTCTATGCTTCTTTGTCTCTGTCTCTCTCAAATAAATAAATAAAATTAAATAAACATGAGTCCTTCAGACAGGTGTACGTGTGTTTGCATGTGTGGAAGGGGCATGGAGGGCCACAGAGTGTAAAAGCTCCGTGATGCTGTCCAAACAAGTACCTCATTCTTTCACCCACCTCGTGAGCTCGTGCTCTGCCTGTCTATTTCTGTCCCCCAAAGTGACTGACTGGATTTCAATTGGCTCAAGTCAGGGCCCTCTGTGACTGAAGTGGTCATTTCATGTCCAGATCGGATGTCGCACTGGCTACTTAAGAAACATGGGTGGGGGGCTGGAGGAATGGCTTAGTGGTTAGGGCGCTTGCCTGCAAAGCCAAGGGACCCAGGTTCTATTCCCCAGGACCCACGTAATGCCAGATGCACAAGGGGTGCATGCGCCTGGAGTTCGTTTGCAGTGGCTGGAGGCTCTGGCGTCCCCATTCTCTCTCTGCCTCTTTTCCTGTCTATCACTCTCAAATAAATAAATACATACATACATAATATAAAAAAAAGGAACATGGGTGGCACCCTCTGGGGACTGAGGAGACACACTTGAGGTGACCATCTACCTGCCGTGCTTCTCTATCATCTGACCGGAAGGGGTAGGTGCTTAGTAAGAACAAGCCAAGCTGAAGAGGCAGGAAAGGGACATAGAGGGAGGTGTCTCACTCAGTCTCCAGAAGCTGGATCAGGAAGAGTGATTCATCTTGTTTCATTTGGGGGCCTGATGGGCTGAGAGCAATATTTGTGTATCTCAAGGCCAATGTCATACAATCCAACTCTTGCAGGGAGGGTGACACACAAAATGAGACTGGATATTAAAGAAAGTGTAACTCTTGGGGCTGGAGAGATGGCTTAGCGGTTAAGGCATTTGCCTGCAAAGCCAGAGGACCCAGGTTCCATTCCCCAGGACCCACGTAAGCCAGATGCACAAGAGGGCACATGCATCTGGAGTTCATTTGCAGTGGCTGGAGGCCCTGGCGCGCCCATTCCCTCCCTCCCTCCCTCCCTCTCTCTCTCTCTCTCTCTCTCTCTCTCTGCCTCTTTCTCTCAAGTAAATATAATATATTTTTTTAAAAAGAAAGTATAACTCTTAAATCCTTGATGGACTGCTTTTCAGCTATCTAGAACTGTTTTGTAAAAGAGGGCTAAGACACACAGAAGGGCAAGTTTAGGACGTTCTGATGGATAGTGTCTAGGAGTCATAGAGAAAGGAAGTAGAATATTGGTTACCTGGGGCTAGGGAAGGAAGAAGGAATGGGGAGTTATTTAATGGATATGAGTCTGATTGGGCTGATGAAAAGTTTCCAGAGCTGGAGGGATGGCTTAGCAGTTAAGACACTTGCCTACAAAGCCATAGGACCCAGGTTCGATTCTCTAGTACCCACGTAAACCAGATACACATGGTGGCACATGCATCTGGAGTTTGTTTGCAGTAGTTAGTGGTCCTGGTGTGCCCATTCTCTCTCTCCCTCAAATAAAGAAAAAGAAATTTAAGTTTCTAAAAATGGGCCATGATGATGGTTGTACAACCTTATGAAGGAATGTAATGTCACTGAATTGTACTAAATTTATATGACATACAGTACAATACATATAATATATAACCCACAATTCAAAGAATAAAGAAGCAGATCTGGGAAGATTGCTCAGTGGTTAAAGGTGCTTGCTTGTAAAGCCTACTGGCCTGGGTCCAATTCCACAGCACCCATGTAAAGCTAGATGCAAAGTGGTACACGTATGCATAGTCCCAATTCACCTGTGTTGCTCTCTGACTGTCACACATGTGCGATAGTGTGCGCACACACACACATTCTACACACAAATACACTGCCCCCCGGAGGTGTTAATTCCCAAATCTCCATCAGCTGGGAACCTAGCATTCAGAATACCAAAGTTTATGGGGGACACCTGAATCCAACCACCACACTTGCCTAGTATGTGAAAGGCCTTGGATTTGACTCCCAGTACTGCCATAATATATAATAATAATAATAAAATGAATAGCTGAGGCATGAGGCATCCACCGAAGTTGTATAGGAGATCAATAGCCCCAGTGCAGTAATGGGGACCGGACAGGAGAACACTAGAGGCTGGCGCTCCTGCTTCCAGGGCTGTGGTGTGGATAGGTCAACTCTCCAAGCCTGCTAGTAAACAGCTCAGTCCCACGTGTGCTCATTTGGAATGATTTGGAACATAAGGCTTAAATGTTGCCGAGCCGGAACAAATCGCTAAGTCAGACCCCAGCATTAGCCCGCTCCTTCCTGCCCACGCACCCATCTCTCACCTCTTGGTTGCTGCCTGGAGGCCGAGGGGGGGGGTCCCCACATAGGCAGCTGCGAATCCATCCCCCCCTTCCTCTTTTCCGGATTGGTAGCCAAAGAGACAAGGATGGCTCGGGGTACAGGATCGAGGGGTGCATGCGTAGCATGTATCCCTGGGTTCAACCCTCAGCAACACTCTCTCTCTTTCTCTCTCTCCATCACAGGGGAGGCAGTGTGGAAGGGACTGTCCCTCACAAGTGCCTCTGGAAACCATACAATATGACACTTTAGAATCCACGGAGCTCGGAGCAGAGAGCTTCCCAAAAGTCCTGCTCTTCTTCTCTTACCTTTCCTTCTCCCTGTAGCTGTCATTTGAAAAAATCATTTATCTTATTTATTTAAGAGAGACAGAAAGAGGCAGTTAGAGAGAGAATAGGGTGGGGACGCAAAGGCCTTCGGCCACTGCAAACGACCTCCAGAGACATGCTCCACCTTGTGCATCTGGCTTATGTGGATACTGGGGAATTGAACCTGGGTCCTTTGGCTTTGCAGGCAAGCACGCCTTAACTTCTAAGCCATCTCTCAGCCCTGTAGTTGACACCACACTGCTGCAGTGCAAACCACCCACATCTTAGTGGTTTAAACTGGCAGGCATACTATTTCCCATAAGTCTCAGGGGCAGCATACCATGCTTGTCAATTTAATCAGGTCTGCATTGGTCCTCAGTCAGCTGAGGGAGGGAGAGCTGGCGGGTTTGGATCAGCACTGGCTGCTGGTCTAGCTCTCTGCTCCACATGGTCTCTCCTCTAGCAGGCAGAAGGTGTCAAGGCTTGCATCAGAGGACAGAGACTGAGCTCTTGATACCAGAGGCAGCTAGAGATGGCACAATGAGGAGCAAGTTGGTTAGGCATCAAGAATAGAAGGCAGGGCTAGAGAGATGGCTTAGCGGTTAAGCGCTTGCCTGTGAAGCCTAAGAACCCCGGTTCGAGGCTCAATTCCCCAGGACCCACGTTAGCCAGAGGCACAAGGGGGCGCACGCATCTGGAGTTCGTTTACAGAGGCTGGAAGCTCTGGCACGCCCATTCTCTCTCTCTCTCTCTCTCTCTCTCTCTCTCTGCCTCTTTCTCTCTGTCGCTCTCAAATAAATAAATAAACAACAACAACAAAAAAAGAATAGAAGGCATTCTCACTTACTAAGCTAGATTGGCAGAATTTTGCTGAGCAGACCAAGGCTAAAGCCCAATTAAGACAAGGGCTCAGAGAAGTCCCTCTGAAGTTGGGTCAAAAAGAGAATCCTGAGGGTCTTACTCTCTCTAGCCCAGGCTGACCTGGAATTCACTATGTAGTCTCAGAGTGGCCTCAAACTCACAGCGATCCTCCTACCTCTGCCTCACCAGTGCTGTGATTAAAAGTGTATGCCACCACGCCTGGCTTTTTTTTTTTTGTTTTCAGCAGGCTCTCACTCTAACCAAGGCTAACCTGAAACTCACTTTGAAACCCAGGCTAGCCCACAGCAATCCTACCACAGCCTCCTGAGTGCTGGGATTAAAGACATGAGCCACCATTGTCAGCTCTGTAAGGCTTTTTAAATTTGTACACAAGACCATCATAAGAGGAGGAAAAGATCATGACATCAAAATAAAAGAGACACTGACTGAGACGGGGAGGGGATATGATAGAGAATGGAATTTCAAAGGGGAAAGTGGGGGGAGGGAGGATATTACCATGGGATATTTTTTATAATCATGGAAGATGTTAATAAAAATTGAAAAAAATATATTTTTTGATTATTTGAGAGCAGAGAGAGAGAATGGGTGTCCCAAGGCCACACAAGTTCAAGGCCACCCTGAGACTACATAGTAAATTCCAGGTCAGTCTGTAGTAAGGTGAGACCCTACCTAAAAAGCCAAGTGGTGTGGGGGGAAGCCAGGCATAGTGGTAGGAGAATCACTGTGAGTTTCGAGGTCACCCTGAGACTACATAGTGAATTCCAGGCCAACCTGGGCTAGAGCAAGACCCTACCTTGAAAAATAATAATACAAAAAAGATAGGAAGAAAGAAAATAAGTTGGACTGAAGAAGTTGCTTTAGCAGTTGAGGTGCTTGCTGGCAAAGCCTAAGGACCCAGGTTCAATTCCCCAGTCCCCGCGTAAGCCAGATGCACATGATGGCGCATGCCTCTGGAGTTTGTTTACAGTGGCTAGTGGCCTTGGCACGCACAGTCTCTCTACCTGCCTTTTTCACTCTCTCTGTCCTTGAAGTTGCTTTATGTTAGTTGGTTTTGGTCACAGCATCAAATAAATAACTAACACATGTGTGATATCCACATGTTTGAAGGAAACAGAGGAAGGACACTCAGTCAGGCGTGTCTCGCACCACACGATTGTAAGGCACCTTTCCATTGTAACACCCCGAGCTGCTTAGAGATGGTTTTGAGTTAGCGCTGCTAGTGTCAGAGTCTAGAAATCACAGTGGCTTGAATGAAGGAGGGTTTCATCCTCTCTCACATGAACGGGCAGTGATGGGCGCCCCAGCTAACGAGGCGACCCACTGTCTTCTTCAGAGACAAGCTGCTTCTAGCTTCTGTTCCACACTCCTCACACTAGAGCTTCCAATTTCAAGGGGCAGGTGCTCAGCCAAGACGGATGCGTTTTTGCGCTGTCCAAGTGAGACCCAAGCTCAGAGCCGACAGCTGTCCCAGACTGTTACAGTTTGAGTATGAAATGTCTCCCTTCTACAGGCTCAAGTGTGGAAGGCCCCCCAGAGGATGGTGCTATTTGGGGTGGAGATGGAAATGTTAGGAGGTGTTGGAAATGTTGGAGGAAGTAGGTATGTGGTGTTTTGATTCAGGTGTCCTCCATAAACTTAGGTGGTCTGAATGCTAGGTTCCCAGCTGATGGAGATTTGGGAATTAGCACCTCCTGGAGTGTATTGTTGGGGGCGGGTTTATGGGTGTTAAAGCCAGTGTCCCCATGCCAGTGTTTGGCACACTCTCCCGTTGCTATGGTCCACCTGATGTTGGCCAGGGGGTGATGTCCACCCTCTGCTCATGCCATCGTTTTCCCCTGCCATCGTGGAGCTTCCCCTCGAGTCTGTAAACCAAAACAAACCTCTTTTTTTCCCCCCACAGTTGGCTCTTGGTTGGGTGATTTCTACCAGCAATGCGAACCAGACTGCAACGGGGTACACCTTGCAAGGGTACATCTTGTCCCTGGTCCCTTCCTGCCTCTCTCTGCTTCCCGGTCACCGTGAGGCTAACTGCTGTCCACTAGGGCCACCATGATAGCCTGCCTTGCCTCAGAGCTAAAGCAATGGGTCCAGCCCACCCTGGACTGAAAACTCTGAAACCATGAGCCCAAACAGGCCCTTCCTCCCTTCAGTCATGTCTATCAGGCATCTTGACACAGTTATGAAAAAGCCAACTAACATAGTCTGTTCATCCATAGCGCCTGTGTGCTGCCCCCCCCCGCCCCCCCCCCCCAGCATGGAGTTCCTAACTGGTTTCCCCCAAAAAGATCAAAGCTGTGGTTAGGGACCATAAATCTTTTCTGCCGGTTTCTGCTGGTGTAATGACTCCCCCCATAGTCGTGTCTGATTTCTATTGGGGAAGGGACGCTCTCCATAGATATTCCACAAGCAGTCAGTCATGTGCAGATGTAACGCAGATTCTGACTATGCTGTATTCTCAAGACCACAGGTAACAGGTGCCGGAGCTGAAAGCTTAAAGCTCTGTCACCTGACATATCTCCTCCCACCCCGTCCAACTCCTCCACAAAAGAAGGGGGAAGCAGGCCCTTAATTCCCAGAAGCTCAGACAACACGATACTGCCATGCATAGTAGACTTGACACAGGACCCTTGCTGGGAAATACAATGGCAACCAAGCCAGCAAGGGCTGGAAGGGGGCTGAGCAGAGACCCTGTTGCCCCTATGGGAAAGCCCCTCATGCACTTGAAGGGTCTACCCCCCATGGCTTCTGTGGTGGTTGGATTCAGGTGTCCCCCATAAACTTAGGTGTTCTGAATGCTAGGTTCCCAGCTGATGGAGATTTGGGAATTAACGCCTCCTGGAGGCAGTGTATTGTTGGGGGCGGGCTTATAGGTGTTATAGTCAGTTTCCCCATGCCAGTGTTTGGCACACTCTCCTGTTCCTGTTGTCCACCTTATGTTGGTCAGGGGGTGATGTCTACCCTCTACTCATGCCATCATTTTCCCTTTCCATCCTGGAGCTTCCCCTTGAGTTTATAAGCCAAAATAAGCCCTTTTTTCCCAAAATCTGCTCTTGGTCAGGTGATTTCTGCCGGCAACGTGAACCTGACTGCGACAGCTTCCATGTCTCAGGTATTGCATTCACTCCATCTCCTCTCCCATCCCTATCTTGGAAGAGAAAGAAGGCAGAGAAGGGCTGGAGAGATGGCTTAGTGGTTAAGCGCTTGCCTGTGAAGTCCAAGGACTCCAGTTTGAGGCTCGATTCCCCAGGACCCACGTTAGCCAGATGCACAAGGGGGCACATGCGTCTGGAGTTCCTTTGCAGTGGCTGGAGGCCCTGGTGCGCCCATTCTCTCTCTCTCTCTGCCTCTTTCTCTCTCTGTCTGTCGCTCTCAAGTAAATAAATAAAAGTAACAAAAAAAAAAAGTATTTAAGAAGGCAGAGAAACCATAGGTGTGGGCCAGTTCAAAACCTCAGTGTGGGGCTGGAGAGATGGCTTAATGGCTAAGATGCCTGCCTGCCAAAGGACCCAGGTTCGATTCCCCAGTGCCCACATAAGCCAGCTACACAAGGCGGAACATACATCTGGAGTGTGCAAGAGGCTCGTGCTGTCTCTTTCAAATAAATAAAAGTAAAATATTTTTAAGAATTAAAAAAAAAAAAGAAAAACCTCAGTGTAACACCAAAGGCTGCTGTCTTATACAATCCTGTTCTCGGAATTCTCAGAGGAGACAAATCTACAGTGACCGAAAGTGGACTCGCTAAGTCGGCAGGTAGGGGTTGGGGGGGACAGTGACAATGGGTGTGAAGAAATGTTCTACAACCAGACAGCAGTGATGGCCGCACTTCTGTGAATATATTGAATTGTAGTACACTTGAAATTGCATGCATTCTAGGGCATGGGAATATATCTACGAGGCTGTTGTGTTTGTAAGCTCAGCCTTGCATCTTCCTGCAGGCTTAGCCTCCTGGAAGAAAGGGAGCATGCATCTATCTCAGATCTATAATCACGTAGGTCTGTGTCACGCAGAAAGTCGCCACAGCTCTGTCTTCCAGGATCCCCCAGGGAGATGCAGCCTCAAAGACAATTCCACAGTATGCTTTGGAGAACCAGCCTCTCCCGGAGCGGGTAGTGTGGCCAGCTTCCTCAAGTATAGCAAGTCAACCCTGCTACAAGAAACATGCCTGGGGGGGGGGGGGCTGGAGGGATGGCTTAGCGGTTAAGGCGTTTGCCTGCAAAGCCTAAAGGCCCCAGGTTCGATTCCCCAGGACCCATGTTAATCAGACACACAAAGGGGGCGCATGCATCTGGAGTTTGTTTGCAGTGGCTGGAGGCCCTGGTGCACCCATTCTCTCTCTCTCTTCTCCCTCCCTCTTTCTCTGTCAAATAAGTAAAAATGAAATATTTTAAAAGAAAAGAAGCATGCCTGTTCACAGAGCCCGGCACCCACCTGTGTCTGATGAATGAGGGGCAGGGGAAAACAAAGGAAGGAACATTAAAATCACTTGTAAAGGGAGCGGGGGGGGGGGGGGAGGGTGTGCCTAGGCTAAAGCCAGGTTCTATCTCCCACAGTACCGTTTCTACCATAATAATCCACTTGCCCAAGTGTACGGTGCCCAGACTAAGTTTCCAAAATTTTCCAAAGGCTTCCAGGACTCTCCCTGACCCTCTGAGGAGCTCAGAGTCCTGGTGTGAAGACAAGAGGGCACAGATGCTTGGATTTTGCCAGCTCCACAGGCCTGTCCTCCCCCCCCCCACACACACAATAAATGACTCGAATGTTCCTTTTGGCTCAGGCAATTGTTTAACGAGCGTTCATCCTCAGCTGCCAAGGAAGGGGAGGGACCCTTTACACCCCAGAATGAACTAGAGGGAGGTCTGCGCGCCAATTTGTTTTACTCAGGGCCGTTCACAGCTGGTCAGTCCCCTGGGTGAGGTGGGGGGGGGGGTGGATCAGTTCAGAGCAGAAACACACCAAATCCTTAGTGCATTCGGGAACAGGAGATATCTACCCTCTCTGAAATGTCTCTGGAACAATCCCCAGAAGTACTTGGCCTTACCCATGGTCTGCTACACATTTCAGAGTCTGAAATTGAAGATCAACATCTTGTTCCCTTGGCTCGTTCAGAATCCAGTAACCCGTGGGCCCAGAAACAACCCCACACATGAGAAGGGCCCAAGGCAGACCAGTTTTGAAAGTGAATCTGGGGCTGGAGAAATGGCTTAGCGGTTAAGGCGCTTGCCTGCAAAACCCTAAGGACCCAAGTTCTGTTCCCCAGGGACCACGTCAGTCGGATGCACAAGGTGGCGCACGCTTCTGGAGTTCGTTTGCAGTGGCTGGAGGCCTGGCGCTCCTATTCAGTCTCTCTCTCTGCCTCTCACTATCTCTCTCAAATAAAATAAATAAATAGTATAAAGTGTGCTTAAAAAGAAAGGAAAGAAAGGAAAGAAAGAAAGAAAGGAAAGAAAGAAAGGAAAGAAAGAAAGGAAAGAAAGAAAGAAAGGAAAGAAAGAAAGAAAGAAAGAAAGGAAAGAAAGAAAGAAAGAAAGAAAAGAAAACGACTCTGGAATCTTGGCTTAGCAGTGGCTGACCTTGGGGGAAGCTTCTTGTCCTGTCTGGGTTCCTGGCATGCCGTCAATGTCGGGAAGAGCAGACACAACACGCAGGAGGCACCTGCCAGGCTCTGGCACACGGTGGACAGTCACAGATGTCATTTCCCCACCGCCACACTCCAGTCACACGCTGCAAGCCCTCCTTCCCTTCCAGCCTCGTTTCGTGGCCGTGACCCAACTTCTCCACCTGACTCTGACTCCTGCCATGGGTAGGGCAGGAAACTATGGAAGTCAGAAGGCAGAGGCTACACAGCCAGGCCGTTGGAACTTACCTCCTCTGTGTCTGTCTCCTCTGAAAGATGAGGCTAAGGATGATTCTTCCATGTTCCACGGGAGAGTCCTTGGGGGGAGGGGGAGGGATAAGTTGGAAGCCACCTAAATAAAGCAGTGAGCCTCCGCATACTTCCCTGCCTAGGGTAAGCCACGGTGAGAGGCCACATGCCAGGAAGGGACGTTTCCCGGCCTGCTGTCCCTCGGATATCTAAACCATGATATGCAACTCAGGTCTGCTCATTTCCCCCCTCCTTCGTCAGAATGAGAAAAGGCAGGGCCCCAATCTCAGACTGTCCAAGCCATCTGCAGCGATGCCTGACTGACCCACGGGTGAGGGAGGGCAGGGGATGGCAACTAACTGCACCCATGGGCATCCTTAGTTTCACCCCATGGCTTCCAATGCAGTTCTATCATTCTGAACCTGGGATCCGTGGCTCAGAGAGGTTCAACAGACAGACCGGGGGCCCGGAAACCCCTCCAGACACGCTCCACGGTGGGTGTAGCTGTCCATTTTGGAAGAGAAATTTCCCACCTACCTTCAGATCACGAGAAGAGCCCGTTTCCTTTCGTTGCTTTCTTTTCTTTTTAATTTTTTTTTTTTAAAAATTCATTTATGTATTGGAGAGAGGGAGAGAAAGAGGCAGAGAATGGGCGCACCAGGGCCTCCAGCCACTGCAAACAAACTTCAGACGCATGCGCCCCCTTGTGCATCTGGCTAACGTGGGTCCTGGGGAGTTGAACCCAGGTCCTTTGGCTTTGTAGGCAAACGCCTTAGCCGCTAAGCCAGCCCTGCAGCCCCTCGTTGCTTTATTTTCTTAACATCACGGGCTCAGCCCTGGTTATTCCATCCTCTTCCTCGTCTCTAACACTGGAAAGAAAATTCTGGGAGGACTTGTCTTGGTCACGGCTCTTATCTCCAGATCCGGGGGTGAAGCCTGCTTTTCAGAATCTTATAAATGAAAGAGCAAATGACATACTTCGGCCCAAAGACAGGACTGCAGGTCTTGCCTTGCCATGGGGCTCACGGCAAACCCCGGAAAGTGGCTCTGGCTTTTTATGTAGGGTCTGGGGATTACACTTGGGTATTTATGCTTGAGTGACAATCACTTTATCCACAGAATCATCTCCCGAGCTCCTAAATGATTTTTAACATTAATTCTTTGAAATCAGTGCATCTCAACACTTAGACCACAGATGATTTGATGAGAACAAAATGGATAGTCTAGGTCTAAAAGGACAGGGGGCCTTCACTGCTGAGAGCTAAGAGCCATCGGTGTGTAGAAGGGGGTAACATGCCTATGCATGGGGGTAATACACAAGCCCTTGAGAGGCGAAGACAGGATGACTGGTTCAAGGCCAATCTGAGACATGTGAGTGTGAGACCCTGTCAAAACACACGATCACATGTACACATACACACGCACACATGCACACACGAACTCCCTCCCTAGGAACACCAACAAACTTTTGCACAATACTCTCTTGCAAGGATTGAAGAAAAGAAAAACAAAGACAAATTACCAAGAAAATAAGAGGTTTATTTTTCTTTATAGCCATATCAGGTCAGTACAATACACAATCACACTGAACCTAACCTCTCTGATAAGAAGCCTAGTCTTTATTTTTACAAATTAAAACAAACAAACAAACAGAAAAACCAAGCAGCCTGGCTTGGACTAAACAGGACATGAGGGTATAAGGACCACTCTGAGGGCTCAGGGCCAGAAAGCCTCACGGATGAGATAGGAGGGACTGCTATGAGGGCGGAGCCCCTGTCTTACCTCTGAGCTCACCCTGCATTCAGAGCTAAGCACAAAAGATGGTGGGTTATGCTCTGAAGAAAAAAGCCCAGAAGACAGGGAAAGTTAAAAAAAAAAGGACGGTATACTGAAGAAACATTTTGCCCTCCGTTTTTTTCCTACTATCAAAGTAAGATTTTTAAAACAAATGGGGGGGGGAGAGAGAGTCCGGAGAGATGGTTCAGTGGTTAAGGCACTTGTATACAAAGCTTAATGACTTGGGTTCAATTCCCCAGTATCCGGGTACAGCCAGATGCACAAAGTGGTATATGTGACTGGAATTCATTTGCAGTGGCTGGAGGCGTTGGCATGCCAGTCTCTCTGTTCTGTCTCTCTTCTCTCCATCTCTCTCTGCTTGCAAATAAATATACAAAAATCTTTTTAAAAAAAAACAATGGAAGTTTGGAATGTGTTTAAAAAATACCCTTACTAGAGACCCTTAAAATAAATAGGTTATTTCTGAGATAAAACGTCCTGATAGCTAATGGGAGGACATTTTTTTAAATTTTTTTTTATTTTCTCAATTTTTATTAATATTTTCCATGATTATAAAAAATATCCCATGGTAGTACCCTCCCCTCCCCCGCTTTCCCCTTTGAAATTCCATTCTCCATCATATCCCCTCCCCATCTCAATCTTTCTACTTACATATATACAATACCAACCTAATAAAAGCCCTCCTCCCTTTCTTTCTCTTCCCTTTCTATCTGGGAGGACATTTTTATTTTGGGCAGGAGAAAACTTGACATGAGCAGGGGCTGGACACCACCTCTGCCACAGCAGGTGGAAAACGGCAGCAGGAGAGTGAGCCAAGTTCTGGTAAGGGGGAGCTGGCTATGACACCCCAAAGACCATCTGCAACAACACACCTCCTCTAGCCAGGTTCCCAAATTACCACCAGCTGGGGACCAAGCACTTAGAATGAGTTGAATTTATGGGGAACATCGGATTCAAACCAACACAGGGGCTAAAACTTTTCTACTGAAAAGGTTTGAAGTCAGTCCTGCTGCACATCGGATGCCACATTTGCTTACATGGCACTTACAAAGACAGGCATAAGATGACATTTGGACAGATGCCATCTTCTGCAAGTGACAAGAAAAAGGCAGCGTATATAGTTTGTGTGAACAAAAGAATAAGAAAAAATTCTAAGCTCAAATTTCATATTTGATCTACAGGCAATAGGAAGAAAAGTTCAAGCTATAGCTACATAAATGTCTCTAAACTTTAAAAAATAACTTATTTTTAATTATTTGAGAGAGAAAGAAGGAGGGAGAGAGAGAGAGAAAGGGCATGCTAGGGCCTCCAGCCACTGCAAATGAACCCCAGACACATGCGCCACCTTGTACATCTGGCTTACACGGGTCCTGGGGAATCAAACCTGAATCCTTTGGCTTTGCAGGCAAGTGCCTTAACTGCTAAGCCATCTCGCCAGCCCCTTCTAAACTTTTTTTAAAAAATACTTTTATTTAGTTTCCCGACGAACTGGGGGAAAACCCATACGGCAGTGATGGAGCTGGCTTCCTCCTTCCCCAGGCTCAGCATATGGACAGGCAAAGCTCCTAGAGGCCGAAGGGTGTGTGTGGTGGGGTGGGGGAGGGGCAATCTCCATTAACAATAGAGCCTCCAACACTCCAGGGCCTGGCTTTCT